>BSBN01001388.1:3781381-5041842 GCA_027924645.1 Cunninghamia lanceolata
TAAGTAGAACACCATCTAGTGACCTTTGATAAAGTGTGTCACGGAGGAGGACATATTGGGAAGAATGGCAAATGAAGGAGAGACGTGGGGATTTTGAAATATTTGGTGGGATGATTTGGCTATGAAGGTAATGGTAGATCTTATTAAACCAAGTGGAGTTAGGACCAACAATATCACAAACCAACTCTGATTCTAGAATATCGAAAGCTGGTATAAACAATTGTTCTATCAAGAATTTGATTTTGAGATCATTTACAGGCATCTCTATCATTGAACCAATTATGGCCATATAATCAACAACTTTATTGTGAATCCTTGAGATTTGTTCAAATGTGATTTTGTTGAAATAGGCTTTGAATGTATCAACTAGTTTCTTATATGGCATTAATTTTTCATCTTTTGTCTTATATTCATTGTTTACTTGTTTGATCACTAGTTGAGAATCTCCATGAACTTGTAAGTCTTTAATATTCCAAGTTATAACTAATTTAAGTCCTTTTATTAGTGCTTCATATTTGGAGATGTTGTTTGTACATTAAAACTGAATGTGAAATGATTTTGGTATATAATCACCTTGAGGTGTAACAAAGACTATTCTGGCTCTTGAGCCACACTGAGTATGAGAACCATCAAAATATAATTGCCAAGATGGAATAGTTTCTATGTCTAGAATTGATTCATCGGGAAATTCTATTACTATTGGGTGATCTGATTCTACTGGTGCGTCTACCAGTTGATCTACTATTATCTATCCCTTTATATCTTTTTTGTCAATGTACTCAATGTCAAATTTGCTAAGCATCATCACCCATTTTGCCATACGACCAGTCAAAGCTACTTTGGATAGTAGATATTTGAGAGGATTAATCTTTGATATAATCTTAGTTTTATGACTCAACATGTAATGCCTAAGCTTTTGTGATGCAAAGACAATTGTGAGACATGCCTTAAATTCAATGGCTGAATAGTTCAGTTCATAGCCCACCAAAGTTCTACTTATATAATAGATTGCTCATTCTTTACCATTATCATCATTTTGTGCTAAAAGAGCCCCTAATACTATTGATGTTGTTGAGACATATAAAATAAGGAGTTTTCCATGAATAGGTGGCACCAACACAGGAGGAGATCCCAAGTACTCTTTGAGTTTGTCAAATGCTTCTTGGTAGTTTTGATCCTAGATAAATTGTGCATTTTTCTTCAACAAGTGAGTGAAGGGCTGACACTTGTCTACAAGCTGAGCGATAAACCTCCTTATGGATTGTAATTTTCCTTGCAAAGCTCTGAGTTGTTTTAGATTTTGAGGAGGAGGCATTTCCATTATAGCTTTAACTTTTGTTGGATCAACTTCAATTCCTCTTCGAGACACGATATAGCCCAAGAGTTTTCCTGATGTCACTCCAAAGACACATTTCTTAGGATTCAATCTGACATCTAGTATGTCATCTACATAATCTTTCATTTGTTTGTGAAACATATCATGAAAAATAACAATCATTGCTCTTTGATATGTGGCCCTGATATTTTTTAGACCAAAGGGCATGACAAGCCAACAATGTGTTCCCCAGACACAAATGAAAGAGGTTTTATGTTGATCTTCTTCAGCTATTCTGATTTGGTTATACCCAAAAAATCCATCCATCAATGATATCATCTCATGTCATGTTGTCATATCCACTATGATATCAATGTTTGGTAATGGAAATCATCCTTTAGACAAGCCTTGTTGATTCATCAAGAAATTCTATTACTATTGGGTGATCTGATTCTACTAGTGCATCTACCAGTTGATCTACTATTATCTGTCCCTTTATAGCTTTTCTGTCAATATACTCAATGTCAAATTTGCTAAGCATCATCACCCATTTTTCCATACGACCAATCAAAGCTGCTTTGGATAGTAGATATTTGAAAGGATCAATCTTTAATATAAGCTTAGTTTGATGAGTCAACATGTAATGCCTAAGCTTTTGTGATGCAAAGATAACTGCGAGACATGTCTTTTCAATGGGTGAATAGTTCAGTTCATAGCCCACCAAAGTTCTGTTGATATAATAGATTGCTCGTTCTTTACCATTATCATCATTTTGTGCTAAAAGAGCCCCTAATTCTACTAATGTTGTTGAGATATATAAAATAAGGGGTTTTCCTTGAATAGGTGGCATCAACATAGGAGGAGATCCCAAGTACTCTTTGAGTTTGCCAAATGCTTCTTGGCAGTTTTGATCTGAGATAAATTGTGTGTTTTTCTTCAACAAGTGAGTGAAGGTCTGACACCTGTCTACAAGCTGAGTGATAAACCTCCTTATGGATTGTAATTTTCCTTGCAAAGCTCTGAGTTGTTTTAGATTTTGAGGAGGAGACATTTCCATTATAGCTTTAACTTTTGCTGGATCAACTTCAATTCCTCTTCGAGACACAATATAGCCCAAGAGTTTTCTTGATGTCACTCCAAAGACACATTTCTTAGGATTCAATCTAACATTGTACTTTTTTAAATGATCAAAAATGTTTTCCAAAACATCTAGGTGACCCTCTCTAGTTTTTTATTTAGCTAGTATGTCATCTACATAACCTTCCATCTATTTGTGAAGCATATCATGAAAAATAACATTCATTGCTCTTTGATATGTGGTTCTGGCATTTTTTAGACTGAAGGGCATGACAAGCCAACAATATATTCCCCAGACACAAATGAAAGAGGTTTTATGTTGATCTTCTTTAGCTATTCTAATCTAGTTATACCCAAAAAATCCATCCATCAATGATATCATCTCATGTCCTGCTGTCAGATCCACTATGATATCAATGTTTGATAATGGAAAATCTATTGGAAACAAGGTAGATAACTAAGTGGGGGGGTGAATTAGTTATCTTAAATTTCTTAACTTTCTTTTCTCCTTTAATAATTAGTGCAGCATCAAAACATATAAGCATATATAACCATGAGAGCAGAAATAAAATCAACACACATAACACAAGGATTTTTACGTGGAAAAACTTGTTAAGGGAAAAACCACGAGGTGACTAACCCAAGATTATATTCTCTATTAAAATAATAAGAAGTATAAAATGGCACTTGCTAATTAGGGCTCATTGCCTAAACACACTGCTCACAAGAGGCAGACTGCCTACAAGAGACTCACTGTCTACAAGGTATATAGAAGGTAACCATGTGTTTGAACTGATGAGAGGCATCCATATATGCTGAGGCTTAGTTCCGGTTAGGCTCAATATACTGATCTAATGCACTTCATTCTTCCTCTTCTTTAGTGCTGCTGTTCTGTCACATACCAGACTTGTATTGCTACTTCCACACTTATCTCTAACTTTCCTCACACACTAACACACACAACACTTGCCTTCATACCAAAATCCATCTGGTATATATATCCACACCAAGGATTTCAACATCTTTCTAGTCAGCAACTGGAGTACTCTAGATATTTCCAAGACACTGATCTGTCCGCTGAATCCATGCTTAATATGTGATGTGTATCGAAGACATAGACATAAAAGTCATCAATCATGTTAGCCAATCATGTATGATCCCTCAAATAGCTTGATCACCATCAATTTCTCATCCAGATTAAAGTCTGATGCTCTACCGGTCAGTTCTTCCTTAGTCTACTCTACCTGTCAGGAACCCAACACTTAGATGCTCATATCTTTTCACTCATTCATCACCGGAGGCTCAATCTCTAGAATGTAGTAGTCATGGTACTCCTCTTGACTTTTCCAAGTCTGCAACTTGATGAGTTACACCATCTGAGAGATCCGGACCTGATTGTCAGACCTTTTTGCATGCTCTGTTCTTGTTCACCGGACCAAAACATTCTTCAATCTGACTTCTGGTATAGGCATACTATGCTCTGCGGATGTATGGGATAGACTTTGTTGCCATCAATGACAACAATCATGAAGCCACATAGTGTCTCTTGCCAACAATCTCCCCCTTTTGCATTGATGGCAACACTTAGTGAAAAATGACTAAGTGTTGTAGCAAACTCCCCCTTGGCTGATGCTCTGTCTTATATACACTTTTACCAGAGCTCCGCCTTAGTTGGATTCCACATTTTTCACTACTCCTCACTCCCCCTTTGACATCAATGGAAAAGGGTGGAATTCGTACACCAAAATTTGCAAAAAAATAAACCTATACATAGCCGCATAAGTATATATACATGTTATACTTACATATACTTAAGTATATCCGCAAAGGTGGTCTTCAACTGTACAAATTATGTTGCCCAACTCTGCTTCATCCTATCCAAAATTGAGATGTGACCACTCAACAAAATGCATAAGCTTCTGCCCTTCTTAAGTCTGCTAGATCACTGTCTGAGCTGTGGTTTGAGCATCAGTTAAGGCTTCATGCATTGCCTCTAACTTTGGGATAATTATCCCTCTAAGTTCACTCATCCTGCTTATTATATTCTTCTTCTCCTTTTCAAGCCTTTTTTATTTCATTTATAGTGGCAATAGCCTGGCACTCTTGATTCATTATGGATGTGGTGAGAGGATCAAAATTTTGAGATAAACTTGATAGTTTACCTTCTTGTTCTTTCACCTTCTTTTCAATATCCTCTGTCACTTTAGACCAGGATAGACAAAATTTGTATATTTCTCTACCATCTTTAAGAGCATTTTCTAGGCTCTTCATCCCAATATCCAAGGTTCTCCTATCATTAGCTATGAGTCCCTATACTTCAGAGAATCTCTTTCCCAAAAATTCTTTCCAAACCTTTTCTTCTACCGATTTCTCTAAGCAATCAAAATAAGTGTTGACAGAGTTTATCAGAGATTTAAGGTTACTAGATGGAGAGGTCAAAGGATCCTTTTGGAAGGATGGCATTATCTTCTTCAGCATTCCTGATGCAATCTCTATCATTTCACAATCTTCCATGTGATACTTCAGAAGCATTTCTTTTGCCTTAGCTTGGACAAAGGGTGCTATCTTCATTGTCTGGACCAGAGAGAGGGAGTCAAAATTGAGTGGTCCTTGAAATAATTCTAGTTCATCTATTTCTATCATTTATTTGTTCAAGAAGCTCTTTACTATCGCTGCAGTGTCTCTTGCCGGAGACTGAGTCTTCTTTCCTTTAGCAACCTCAGAATTGTCATTAGGGATCTTCTTTGTTTGTTCTTCTTCTCTTCCCTTTACCTCCTCTTCTTGACTCAATTTTTCTTCTTTTCTTCCTTCTCCTTTAGTTCCTGAGTCTGCAGGGGGGTTTGGAGTAGAGATGTTAACTTCTTCATGGACTTCCTCTTCTGGCACAGAGGAATCCAAGTCCTTAGACTTTTCTTCATCTAACTCTTTTGGCTCTTCTATATTTTTCTGAGTAGATTCTTCTTTTGATGCACTTAATCCTTCAACATCTATAGTAGAAGGTTCTTCATCTATTTCCTCTATAATAGGAAGATTGAATTTCTTGAAGGCATTCTGGAGGATGTCTTCTGTTTCTTTTACCACCTAATCAGTCTCTCCAAGCATAAGTTTGTTCATTCTTGCTTTGCTCCGGAGCTCATCCTTGCAGTCCTTAAAGATCATGGTCATTTGTTTTGGAGTAATGGAAGGATAGAGCTGAATTACAATCTGTTCCCGAATCTCTAAGTCCTTTTCCTTGGCATTCTCTTTTCTGAGTTCAAGTACCTTCTCTAGAGTTTTGGGAATTAGAGAAATGATTTCAATGAATGCTTTATTATAAATGTTTAGGTACTTAACTGTAGCTTCCTCCAAAATTCTTTTGTCAGTATCATTGTAATCATCATAAAATTCAGTGACTAGTTGCAAGTTCCCGTCCACTGTGACTACCTTGATGATATCATCAATGGAGAGAGTAGGCCTTTCAAAAAATACTTCTGTCTTTGTTTTTACTGGCAGAGGGTTCCCCTGATGTTTTCTTCTTCTTCTTCATTTTCTTAACTTCCTCATCAAACTCTGTTTCTTCATCATCCTTTTGACTTATGTATGACCTTATGGCCTTTGTTTTCATTCTCTTTTCTCCCTTTCCAGATGTCTTGGCTTTTGGGCTCTTAGAGGTGGCAAGTGCAGAGCTCTTGGAGGATCTAGTCCGAGAAGAGGCTTGTACCGGAACACTTTCCTTTTCTACTTCTTGTTTCTCTTTCTTAGCTTTTTCTATTTTCTCTCTATTTGCATCAACTACCTCCTTTGATATGCCATATATTTTGGCAACTTCCTCTACTTCCCTTCTCACTTTTTATTTCTTCTCTAGTTGTCTTAGTTCAACATGTATTTTTACACTTAATTCTTGAAAGGTTCCAAACCTTTCTGCCTCAGGGTCCTTAGGCTGACTTAGCAAGTGTTGGACATGCAGCTCCAGGATTTTCTCATCTACCTCATAGCCCATTGGCATAATCCAGACTGTTCTGGGCTCAACTACCTCCATTAGGCATTGATCAGTGTCTACCATGAAGCATATAGTATCCTTATATTTTTTCAACTATTGTTTGAGGAATTCTTTCTCTAGCCTGTATAATACCTTGGAAGTTCTTAAAATATCCCCAGAGTGTTGTGCTTTGAGCCTTGGCATCACCAAGCCCATACATGTAGTCTCTGATTTGTATGGCAACCGGTCTGTCATTTTGCCATACCCAACCACTTGACCTAAGTAGCTCATTCATATAGTAAAAGAATAAACACAGTATTAAGCCACCATACTTGAATGAGTTCTTTTTATCCTTCTTGATCTTCTGCAAGTTTTCTAAAAGTTGATTCAGAAGAAGATCACATAGGTCATAATCAACATTTTCCCTTAGCATCTGATATGCTGTATAAATTGCAGTTCCGGACATAGAATTCTCCCTGCTGGAATGATAGATTTTATAACCAATTATCATAGAGGCAAATTTGATATCTGGATCTGTGTTATCTTCTATTGTCATGGCTCTTTTGTCAAACTTAGATCCGGTAGCCTCACTTAATGTCTGGTTCTTGACATATTTGAGTGCAGACAACCCACCGGATGAGTGCAATCGAGTTACTGCCCTAATTGCATCTTTTGTTATCTTGAAGGGCTTCATCAACCACATGAAGTTGTCATGAATTCTGCTAAGAACATACTGGACCCATTCATCTTCTACAAAATAGGGAAAGTGGATGCAGTGTCCAAAATGCTTATCCTAGATGTCCTTGTATTGAGGTTTGAGTTCAAAAGTTTCATCTATTAATTGTTTATGGTAGATATCCATCAGCTTTGATTCTCCAAATTCCTTAATATTGTCATGGATGTATACCCTAACATCTTCTACGTGCAGAACCCCATGCGGAATGCTAGAAAAGGTGCCTAAGGGATCAACTTCTAGGGATTTGTAGGGGTGTTTCTTGAACTTTGGGCATGGCCTATCAGTGATCTTAACAACCATTGGAGTAGCCATCTTTGTAAAAGATTCAAAGAGAGATATTCAAAAATGGTAATACCTTGTTACACTTCTAGGGTTCACAATATGCGCCTGAAAAGATCGCTAGTTGAATTAGATTCTGTGGTTGATCTTTGAGAAGGTTGTAACAATCTTGATGCAGAGCTCTTCCTTTCTTCTTCTTGAATGCAAATGTGCAAATGATGAATAAGAGAACCCTTTTGTCTCTACGCAAACCCTAATTTCCTATTACAATAAATGTACAACTTAAGTTATTCTGGTTACCTTATTTTGAGAGAGATCTTTCTAAATCACTAAGATGCATTTAGAATTATTTTTAGTGATAATTGACAATGTATCTCCTTTCCTCCAATCATACCATTTATCTGCAGATCAAGATATTTCAATTTTGAATCATATCGGATCTAACTGTGAAAATCCTGCTTATACTAGATGGTTGTCAAACTGGATCAATCTTGGATGATTAAACTCATCAATACTCCTTGCGGATCTTTCATATTTTTACCAGGGGTTATTTAGATATTTCTCTGAGAACCCTTTAATCCGCAACATTCCATGTGCCAAATTTAGGCACCAATTGACTGGCTGGGGGAATTTATTTTCCTTTGTGACTCCCCCTGAGCCAGAGCTCATTTATTTAGTTTCTGGAAGGAATATCAGCACCAGATTCTGGTGCTGATCCATCTCCAACATTTTATGTACTCTTCTTCACCCAAATCTTGTTCATCTCCCTTTGAACTTCATCTGCATTTACTTTGCCTTTTCCTTTATCTTGATTTTGATTATGATGTACTGAACCCTTTTTATCCTGATTCTTACTTCTGTAGAATTTGGCAATATGACTAGATCTATTGCAATTGTGGCAAACAACATTTCTTTGCCTATTTGACCGATATCCTCTTGATCTGCATTGATTAGCCATATGTCCCATTCTATTTCATGCAAAGCCTCTGGCATTGAATGAATTGTTTATTTGCATATTTCTGCATTCATGAGATTTGTGACCATACCTTTTGCAGTTGAAACACTGTCCGGAGAAGGATGAATTAGTCTGATTCATTCTTCTTCTACACTAAGTTGCTTTATGACCGAAGTTGTTGTAGGTGTAGCAGTATCCATTGAAGGATGGATATCTTTGAGCATTTGGTTTCCTTACCAGAGGCCTTCTAGGCTTGTTCCTTCAATTTCTTGATCCAGAGTTCTTCCGATCAGATCCAGAGCTTTCACCTTTCTCATATCCCAAGCCATGCTTGTCATCTACCCTCTTTTGGCTTTCAAGAAGAACTTCAAGTTGAGCAAAGCTTATCTTGAATTTGTCTTTGTATTCATTTGTTGTTTAAAGATCTTGTTTGAGAGTGTGTATCTGATTCTCAAGTTGTTCTTCATTATCTCTAGCTTCTTCAAGATCAGATTCTAGATGCCTGATTATTCTATCCATTTTGTGGCAGTCCTCTAACTTCTCCTTGAGAGATTGTTTTAGATTATCTTCAATTTTTCTTTTCTCTTCAATTTCTTGGGTGAATCTCATAACCCCTGATTCCATTTCATGTCTTACCATAATGACCTCTTTTGATAGCTTCTCACCTAACTTGTTTTTCTCATTCAGATCTTCATTAGTATCATTGGCTTCACTTTGGCTTACTAATTGTTGAAGTAGTTCCTTTCTCTTTTTCATCAAGATACTCAGTTTTTCTTTTAGCTCATTTATGAAATCATCACCTTGTTTGAGTCTTTCTCTCAAGTTATTGACTTCAGAGTGAGATTGCTCAAGATCATCTAGGGTAGTCTGAAGTTGTTCCTTCATACCATACATATCCATTGAGATTCCAGATCTTCCTCAAGTTGTTAGGCTCTGTTTAGAGGAACTTGGATCTGATACCAATTGTTGGAAACAAGGTAGATAACTAAGAGGGGGAGTGAATCAGTTATCTTAAATTTCTTAACTTTCTTTTCTCCTTTAACAATTAGTGCAACATCAAAACATATAAGCATATATAACCATGAGAGCAGAAATAAAATCAACACACATAACACAAGGATTTTTACTTGGAAAACCCTGTTAAGGGAAAACCCATGGGATGACTAACCCAAGATTGTATTCTCTATTAAAAGAATAAGAAGTACAAAATGGCACTTGCCAATTAGGGCTCACTGCCCGAGCACACTGCTCACAAGAGGAACACTGCCTACAAGAGACTCACTATCTACAAGGTATATATTAGGTAACCAGGTGTTTGAACTAATGAGAGGCATCCATATATGCTAAGGTTCAGTTCTCGTTAGGCTCAATATACTGATCTAATACACTTCATTCTTCCTCTGCTTTAGTGCTGCTGTTCTGTCACATACCGGACTTGTATTGCTGCTTCCACACTTATCTCTGCCTTTCCTTGCACACTAACACACACAACACTTGCCTTCATACTGAAATCCATTTGGTATATATATCCGCACCAAGGATTTCAACATCTTTCTAGTTGGCAACCGGAGTACTCTAGATATTTCCAAGACACTGATCTGTCAGCTAAATCCATGCTTAATATGTGATGCGTATCAAAGACATAGACATAGAAGTCATCCATCATGTTAGAAAATCATGTATGATCCCTCAAATAGCTTGATCACCATCAATTTCTCATCTGGATTAAAGTCTGATGCTCTATTGGTTAGTTCTTCCTCAGTCTACTCTGCCTGTTAGGAACCCAACACTTAGATGCTCATATCCTTTCTCTCATTCATCACCGGAGGCTCAATCTCTGGAATGTAGTAGTCATGGTACTCCTCTTGACTTGTCCAAGTCTACAACTTGCTAAGTTACACCATCTGAGAGATTCAGACCTGAGTGTCGGACCTTGCTTCATGCTCTGTTCTTGTTCACTGGACCGAAACATTCTTCAATCTGACTTCTGGTATAGGCATATTATGCTCTATGGATGTGTGGGATAGACTTTGTTTCCATCAATGACAACAATCATGAAGCCACACAGTGTCTCTTGCCAACAAAATTGTCCTTCAGACAAGCCTTATTGATGTCTTTGAAATCATTACAAACTATGATAGTTCCATTTAGTTTGGCTACAGGTACAATGTTTGAGATCCACTCGGGATAATCTATCAGTTTGATAAAACCAACTGCCAAGAGCTTTTCTAACTCTGCTTTGACCATTAAGGCAATTTTGGGATGCATCTTTCTCAATTTCTACTTGACTGGTTTTGTTCCTGGATGGACTGTTAAATGATGTACTATCAATGATGGATCTAATCCTGGCATATGTGCATAGGACCAAGCAAAATTAATTTCCCATTTTCTAAAGAAAGAATTGAAGTCCCAAGTTTCAGATTCTGATAGTGACTTTGCTACATATGTGATCTTGGGTTCTTCTGTAGTTCCAAGATTCATATCTTGTGTCTGTTCTATGAGTACAGTGGACTTTTCCTGATGTGCCCCCACTTTGAAGAGGTTAAATTCCTCATCCTCTGGCACCTCAAAGAGGTTTTCACCATTGGATATGTCTTTTATTTTTATTTTTTCATCATCTAAAAGTGCCACAAAGTGGTTTTCATCAAGGGACGTTATATTTATATTTATATTTTTCTAACTAATGAATTTAATGGATTCCCCAAATTAGGCATCAGAGTGTAGTTCAATAGTGTAACTGATCTTGTGATCTCTGATTTTTAAGTGAGTACGAAGTCCTAGAAAGTCACCAATAGCCTCGTCATTTTCAAAGACATTGAGGACAAGAGGTCCTTATTGGTCCCAGTCAATGAGATTTGGATATACAAGGGACAATGAATGAGATGAAGTGGATGGGGTGGATGAGGAAGATGATTGATCAAAGGAAGAAGCTATGGTATAGATGGAATTATCCTCGAAGACATCGGTGACCACTTCAAAAGGATCTATGAAAGTGCCCTGATTAAATGAATCGACTGCAGGAAAAGCTTGTGCCACTTTGTCTAAGATAAACTCAACATCAGGTGACACACGCTTAGTGGATCCAAACCCTAGCCTAGCATGCTTAGGTCAACGAAAAAATTCTAAAGGCTCTAAGATTCCCTATTGTTGTTGCCCAAGCCGACGTTCTTTATAGCCCAACTTTTTAATGATAGGATAACCTCTATGATATATACTGAATGGTAATTGTCTATGTTCATCTTCTTTTCTATAGAGCCATTTAGAGATATCTTCCTCAATGGTTTCTCAACTCATTTTCCCCTAATATTTGAATTTTTCAATTGCGGATGAGTAACTAAGACTTGATTAATCTAACGAGGTCACCCATAGCTCTTAGGTGCAAGAGGAAGTTCATTGATATGAAACAAAGTATACTCCCACATGCCTTTATCACTAATCTTAGCCTTGATCTCCGATCAGGAAGTAGATGGTGTGGATGATGAAGATGGGGTGAGTGTGGATGAGTCAATATATTTGGATGATGGTTGGGCAACTTCGTTAGTTGGGAAATAATTTTGGTGTCAATAGGGGCCCTCCAATCATCTGCGGTATTGAAATGGGTGAGGGTCTGCTTGTATGGTAATCTCATGATCATTAAATAGGAATTTTATGCATTGGTGGTATGTGGAAGGTACATCTCTCATGGCATGAATCCATGGACGCCCTTGGAGAATGTTGTATGGGAGATCAAGATCTAAGGCCTGACATGTAGTTTCCATTGTAATAGGACCAACCTTGATTGGGAGTCTAATTGTGCCTGTCAATTTTCTTTCTCCTTCATCATAATCTCTGATTGTGATTTGATACTTTTCTTCAATGTTCTCATCAGAGTATCCTAGTTGTTTTATTAATTTTAGGGTACATAAATTCAAAGCTGGTCCACCATCTATCAGGACTCTTTTCATGATATGTTGGTTAACAATAACTTCTAAATGAAGGGCTTCATTATGGAAATGATCAGGAGAAGAGTTTTCTGGTTCTATGAAGGTGAGGCAAGGAGTGGATGTAAGAGCCCCCACCATAGCTTGGAATTGATCTACATCAATATCACCTAGTACTTGAGATTCGACAAGGGCTCTATCCAAGATTTGTTTGTGTTGAGGGGACATTCTTAAAAGCTCTAGAATTGAGATCTAGGTAGGTGTCTTTTTCAATTGATCCAAGATATTATATTTAGGAGCATTATGGGATGAAACAGGAGGTCTTATGGGATCAGGCAGAGAAGGATTTCCTTGAATAGTGATACGGCCTCTTCATGTAGTGACATCACACTCAGGAGTGCTACCTCTACTAGTTATAACATTCTCATGAGGATATGAAGCTTCAATACGACAAACTAGGCTGTGGTTGCTATAGTTGTAATGGACTTCATGGTGTGATGTATTATCAACATTATTGGCTCTATTATTTTTTTGGACATGTGGAGGAAATGGTTCTTGGTAGGCTTTGAGCTTCTCATTGGGAGACTCATGAGGTATTTGATCTATTTTTATCTCTCCTTGATCAATTAGATCTTGGACATAATGCTTCAGTCTCATGCATGAATCAGTGGCATGGCCATTGACATGATGGTACTCACAATATTGATCTTCTATGAACCAGCGGGGTTTTGGTCGACTTTCATCATAAGGTCTAGCAATTTTAGGAAGTTCAATCATTTTTTCTTGTTTAAGTTTCTGAAATACTAATTCAAGAGGCTTTGTTAAATCTAAAAATTTGAGTGGCGGTCTCAGTCCTAGAAGGGTAAATTTATTATGTATATTTGGTGGACGATCTCGAGGTGTATTATGAATTGATGAAGAATTGAGGACAAATGGTTTGTTTTGCATGTTTTGGACATATTTTGTATTATTGATTCCATCATTCACAATGTTCTTGTTTCAGTTCCAATATCGAGATTTATCACTATTTTGGTTGTTGAAATCATGATTATTATTCTCTTTGTAAATTTTAATGAGACCTTTATTGATAAGAGTCATTTCTATCATCTTTCCTTTTATCATGATTTCCTCAAATGAATCAGAGCATTGTACTTGTAAATGGAAAGCTATCTCTTGTTTAAGATTTTGTACAAAAATTGGAACTAGTTGTTTCTTAGGAATATGGCAAGGAAGTCGACTAACAATATATCTCCATCTTTGTAGGAAAGAGGCACAGGTTTTCCCTCCTTTTTGTTTGGTATTATAAAAGTCTTGCATAGAGGTGTCTTTTTCTATGTTGTAGGCAAAATTCTTAACAAATTCCTCTGCTAGTTGTTCAAATGATTTTATGTTTCCTGGGAGATGTGAGAACCATTCAAGGGTTGACCCAACCAAACTTTTAGGAAAAAGTCTCATTAGGTATGTAGGTTCGTGTCAAAATTCCATGAATGTGATACATAATTCATGAATATGATCTCTAGGGTCACCTTTTCCTTTGTATTTGTCAAATTTTGGTATTTCAAAATGTTTAGGAAAAGGTACCATGATTAAATATTTGTCAAATGGATCAGGGTATAGTTCTTCAAATGAGTATTTATTTTGTTGCACCAATTTGATTATCTATGATTCATTTGATTTCATCTTGATTGGATAGAGTGTTGATTGATTGATTTTGGAACTGTGTCTGTGGTGGTGTTTGTAGGTGATTTTGATGTTGTGACGATAATTGGGATTGTTGGGCCAACTGGAGTCTCAATTTTTGTTGTAGTGATTGGGCAAGTTATTGTGATTGGGAGAGTTGTTGTTGTGATTGGGTGAGTTGTTGTAGCCAAAGGACTTGGGGATCAATGGGTTTTGAGGATGAGACATTGGTAAGGTTATAGTTTCATGAGGTTGAGGGTATGGAAGTAGATACCTGGGTTGGTTGAGTATTGATGTGATGGATGTGGATAGAAGAAGTTTGAGGTATGGAAATATGAGTTGTATTAGGGATTAATCAAGATGAGGGAATTTTGGAGGTCTTTGATATGGAAGATACATGGACAAATTGTGACATTCCTAATGTGGAATTGACGAGGGTGTAAGTGATGACCCTAATGAAGGAAGTGATGAAGGTGTAAGTGATGACTGAATGGGTTTGATCACGGGAGTAGAATAATCTGGAGGCATCCCTAATGTGTAAGTATGTGATGAGATAGATTGGCAGATGTTTGACATAGATGGTGAAGGTGGTTGATGGAAAGAGAGGGGTTGGATTGTAGGAATAGAGGTATCTTGTGGTATCCCTAAGGTGAAATTATGTGGTGATGAGATAGATTGGGAAATGTTTGACATAGATGTTGAAGGTGGTTGATGGAGAGAGGGGGGTTGGATTGTAGATGTATCTTGAGGCATCCCCAAGGTGAAATTTTGTGATGAGGAGATTGATGAGATAGATTGGGGCACATTTGACATAGGTGTTGAAAGTGGTTGATGGAGAGAGGAATTAGTTTGAGCTTTGGCCTTAGCATTTTTCTACTTTTCTTCATGTTTTTCTCTCTCTCGTAGATATCATCAGGGACTCTAGCCCCACAATCATAAAGATATTGCATATAAAAATTAGGATCATGATCCATGTAGAGATGAACAAGTTGTAAAGTTTCAAGATCTTGTTGGAGTTGGAGTGCAACTGGATTTGTTTCAGTATAGTCATGTGTGGATCTAGGAGTTTTGGGGGTACCTGGTTGGTCTGATATGTCATCTCAGATGTCTACAAAAGTTGAAAGGTCTCCAAGTGGATCATTATAAAAATACGATGATGAACTAGGATTTTGTTGAGAGGGATTGATTTGATCATCAATGGGCTCTTCTTCAAGGAATTCTAAGGATTGAGGTTACCATTTTTGAGGAGTGAACTCCATATTATTTTTCTTGGCTTGGGCATGGGTAGTAACCATGAAAATAGATAACATTTTGGAATGGTAAAACGCTCTTAAAAGATTGGTCAATTGGTTGAGGATGGATAATTTTGGATGATATGAAGGACTCCAAAAGATGGGGTAAATGATATGGATCAGATTGAGATGTGGATACAAATTGTTTGATTTAGGATAAAATAGAGTCAAAATAATGATTCAAAGAGACCAGATGGACCTTAGGATTGGATATGGATAAACGGCTCCTTTAAAACACTCAGGGTTACGATATACCTAAGGAAGAAAGGAGATTAAGATGTCACCTCTACTCAAGATAAGTCAGGGATTATTGAGTAGAGAAGATAAGATGACAAGGATACACTAAATTAAGAATGGTCAAGGCCTCTTAAGCAAATGGATCGATATGGGATTGATTAGAAAAAAGGTCTTAGTCTCTTGAAGATTTGGATGTTGATATATGATCGATAGGATAATGGGAGTCCACTCATGGAAAGAGATTTTGGGAGTGAATGGATTTGGATGAATGGTCAATTGAAAGAGCTTCTTAGGATTCAAAGTGACAAGGTTCCACTTGAGATGTGACATGGAAGGATGATAGGTTCCCAATTTTGAAGGCTAAGTTAATGATATAGGAAACAAGTTGTAGTGGAGATTAGAAAATGCAATATGATGATTTAGAATGAATGGATGGAGAGAATGTCTAAGGGTGATGATTAGGCAAACACACACATCAATCATATAAGATACACGATAATTAGATTGGTTGTTTTTGAGGATATCTTGATGTTTTGCAAACACTTGTAAACATGCACGATCCTAGGCTAGGAAGGACAATACTTGTTGAGTCCCCACTTGGTTTTACCCAGCTGTGCCTACTTATGGTGTATAGCTCCAAGAACTTGGGGCACAGACTCCCCCTTACAATGCACTCACTTCTTAGGTACACCAAGTTCCAAGTCCTTAAGACGCATAGATCTTAAGATACTTTGCTATCTCTGCCATAAGCCATGAAAATGTGGGATGGCTATTAGAGTTTGATCATCTAACCTCCTGTATTAGCAAGTAGAGGGTTTTTGGCCACTAAACAAAGGTTTGTAGTGAATATCCGGGGGATCGGCACCTTATGAGCATTTAGAAAGCCACTGAAGCCTTTGACTAACCCTACTAGGAGTTTTAATATACACAAAGGTACGCCTCCTTTTGAGCTAGCACTATACGGTAAGTGCTAATACCGGTTTGGACTTGGCTTTCACCTTATCCTAATTTGTTTAACGGACCAGATGAAAGTACCACTTGGCATCACAAGTGAGTTCTCCTTGCGAATGTGTCTCAAGAAAAGGCCCACTCTAAAGGGTAACAAAAGCAAGGAAGCACGTTGTTTTTTATCTCCCAAATCGCATGAAGCGCAAGGAGAGAGCATACACAATGCCTTTGCCTCACACTCGTATGGCATTAATTTTAATTCCAAATCCAAATGTGTGGGTGGTTATACAAAATGTCAAAGGAATGCTTTTGATTCTCAAGATCATTGAGTGGTGTGAGAGAAGAGTATACACATTCAATGACAAAAATGAAAACCACAAGACATTGCAATCACTTGTTAATTTTAACCCTTGCTTATGATGTGATCTAATCTATAAAAAGAAGGCACAATGTTTCAAGATTAGATTCTCTAAATATCAAACCTACAACACACTAATTAGTAGTTTGCAAAATAGTCTTTGACAGTCATAAAGTTGCAAGAAAGTGTTAGAACAAGATGAATGATCCTACAAAATTCCACACAAAAATGTTAAATGCACTACGAGATGAAAAATGTTTGATGATTTAAAACTAAAGCTTAAATTTCAAATGAGTATACCTACAAATCTGAGATGTTTCTAGACAAATGACCCTCACAACATTGTAGCCCTCTGAGTCACCTTTCTAACCCCTATAAAATTGTGAAAATCTAATAAAAATGGAAAAAGTTATGATTGTTTGATAAAACAGCCTCCAAGGGATAAAAATAGGCACTCTAGCGTTAAAATTTATCTCGCGTAATTTGGTTTCTATCTTGTCACGTGTAGTAGTTTCAAAGATGGGTGGTCTATGCTATATCTGCCATGCAACTTGGAGTTCATCGGTAATGAAAACCATATGTTAACCGAGCATTACATATGAACCTAAAGAACAACCACTAACCAGACCACTGGAAATTGAAAGCAAATCACTATAAAATAGAGGAAACAAAGGTTTATGTCACAGTTTAAAGTTTAAGAATGATAGTGACCATTAAACGTTTATTGTAATGGTTAAGATTAAGGTCACTACTTTGCTAAACAATAACATTTTTATGTTATACATCTTAAAGATAAAGACTTATGATTACAGATATGTTTTATAAACCGTAAGTAAATCCTTGAAACCAATTGTTGAAGTCTATTGCATGGGATCTGCTCCTGGTCATATATTATAGCCTTTCATCCTCTGTTATACCTTTTTTCCAAGGCAAGCTTAGACGTATATTTCTATTCTTGTGTATTGGAAAGGAAAAATCCCACAAGATTGTCAAGGTAGCTTATGATGAAATGTATGGGTTGCTAGGAGATTATTTGAAGCCTGCTCAGTGATGGATGCCACAAATGATCACAACAAAAATCTAATAGAAACAACCGATGAGTTTAATATACTTGTTAGATGGCATTTTTTAAAAACAATAGATGAGTTCAAAAAAAAATTCTGGCATGAATGTTTTTTGAGTATGGCATGAGGCAGTTTTCCAAACACTTGAATGCTCACCTATGAAAGTCTATCGGCTAAGGAATAAGCTGATAGCATAGCGTGACGAGTTTAGAAATTCTCTGCGTGAAAACAACCAACAAATTAGTGACTTTTTATCAAAACTATTACACTGTGAGACAATTTTCCAAGTTCTATAATGTTCACATATAAAATTTTCATCGGTTCAAACAACAAATACCCAGTTAAGCAAATTTACCAGTTTTTTTACGGCGTGAAATAACTTTATGAGCTCTATAATGTTCACATATAAAAACCTACTGGTTATGAATGGCCAAATACTGATAGAAATAGTTACAGACAGAACAATCTTGAAGTGTGATTAAGGGAATCAAATTCTTGAGCTAAACCCAAATGGCAGTTACTCTTGTGAATGTTGTACTCGTCAAAATAGAAAAGTCTTACCATCAGGAATACGATTTGAAGAAAGTTCAAAAAGTCTCACCATTGGGAAGAAGGCATTAGGCATTTCCTGTCAACACAAACTCAAATGCAAAAACTATGAATTATGACAAGTTATCTATCTTGGAATTGGGAAGAAGACACATGAATTAGATAAAGTTCAAAACGTCATTGAGATGAAGGCACTCAATATTTCCTGTCAACCTAAATTATGTGAATATTAAATCACACTCCAAACTAGTCAACTGCATGACTATTGGCCCTCTCTCCTACGCGTGATCAACAAATAATTCTAACGAGAAGTCATTATAGAAATAGCTATGAAAATAATGAATATAAACTTGACAGTTACGATTCACAGTAATGGTCTTAGGTTTAAAGAATAATAACATTATGACTGAACTAATTACCGAACCTGTAAATCAGTAAATGAAATGATGAATCATTAACCTGCTAATCTATAAATGATGAACTAGCATACATGTATAAAATGTTCAAACATTGCTAACTTGCCAAAACTACAAAATGCAAAGAAAGAACGGACTGTGCAAGGTATAGCAGGAACCATACAAAGGGCCAAAAGGCTCAAAATCTAAAAAAAATAAATTTTTTTCAATTTTTTCCAAAGCAATGATGTTATATGTTTTTATTCACCTACGAACTATTCTGGAATCAAGGAAGAGATTAGTTTCGGTCTAAGAAGACTTTCATGAAAATTGAGCCTCAAGATCGTTACACATGTGCATCAAAATCTACAAAAACTCAAGAAGAGTACTTGCAAAACAATGGATTAAGAAGGAGGTTTCACGTCATGTTCACCAATGTTTGCAAAAAAATATAAATTTCCTTGACAAGATACCAAACCCTAAAATCTATATTGAGTGCAACAAAGAGATGATGATAAATTATTGAAAGCAAATAATGATAAATGTTACCAAATATTTGATTGTGGTTGCTCAAACAATTGCATAACTCCAAGGTAAGTTCTCCATGAGGAATAATTGAAAATGAGGGGTAGGTTTCATAAAGTTTGGTAAAATTGGTTTGGGTAGTTGTATGAGAAAAAGGTAGGTATATTAATGGGTTTTGGGTTAGGTTTTTAGGTTTAAGTTAATAATAAATTAAAGTAGTTAAATTTAATTTATTATTAACGAGTAGTTTAAATTTAGGTTTAGGTTTGTTGGTGAAGTAAATAATAAATAAATGTGTTAAATTTATTTTATTATTTATGGGAAAAGATACTTAAAAGGGAAATTTAATTAATTAATTAAAATTAATTAAATTTTATGTGCAAAGAGGATTAAGGGATGGATAATTAGGGAATAATTTTTTATGTCTACATGAGTATCTGAGTTAGATTTGATTTCCAACCAAGTGTGTTAGTCCCCTGAGCCTGTCACTCAAGGTACTGATCTTCACTTCATTTATTTTCTTATTCATTTATGCATTCTTGTTAAAGTTGTTTTCCATTATTTTATAAATGCATTGTGAGTTAAGTAGAATAATCTTGTTGTTAATTACAATAGTTGTGGTTCATGAACAAATGTATAATTGATCCATATTAGTCCTTTGGAGGTTAACATTAGCTTTCTCATCATTTTGAATGGTTTTGGATTAGTTCTATATTTTTCTATTGTTAGCAGTTATCTATAGCTTATGTTGTAGGTACCCGTAGCCACTAGGTTCTATAACTATTTTTATTGTTCTTGCATTTCTATGAATTCCAGCAAAGTAGAATAATCTGAGTAAGTTTGAATAGGATAGTTTAGGAGAATATGAGCCCCTAAAGGCACATATAGTGCAGTGCCATCATAAGCTTATGCTCCTTGGTTGATAATTTAATGTAGGTGTATAATGTTAAGTGGACTATTCAGATAGGTTTACCCCTGAATTGTGTCAAGTCTACAATACATTAGTTTTCCTCTACATTTTTTGCACTATTGTTGGGGATGGTGCTACCTTCATAGGTTCATTTTACATGTTTTCATATGGTAAAAGCACAAAGCTCTATCACACTTTTATAAAGGAAACGACCAACACTAATCCAACTTTTAAACTTGAATCACTAAAAAGTGACATATATGTTTTGAATTTTGAAATGATGTAAACTAATAAAATATTTATTTTTTAGTATATTTTATGTTTGTATTTTTTGAAAATTTTAAAAAAATTATATGAATATATTTTTCAATATATTGACACTATAATTTAGTTGTTGATAAAATGCTGAAAAATGAAGTTACATGAGACGTCAATCTTTATATAGTAAATTTTATTTTTTTTCTTTAATTTTTTTTAGTGTATTTATAACTTGAAACTTTAGTGCATGGATATATTTTTTCCAATTTTGATAAATATATATTTTTAAATAAATAATAAAATGTGTGTATCAAAACATAGTTGTTTCCATTTGACGTCAACTTTCATATTAACTATTTATCTAAAATTAAAAAAAAAAATTATACCATCTTGATATAGATTCTTTTATCTAGTGCATCATATTTTTTTCAAATTTTTTAATAAGTTTTACTATTTTTCCTTGACATGGTAATTGACCTAATGTTTTGTGCTGATAATCTACTTTTAGTAAAAATAGAAAGGAAAATATAAATATTAATTAAACTATTAATATATATATATATATATGAAAACTAAACTTATAGATCTACAAAAGGGTATTTTTATATTTTTAAAAAAATGTTATTTGCACGAGTAGAAGTTGTTGAAATATCAAGTTTTTCAAATAATTTTATTTTTTTGGTAAATTGGCCTCATAGTGGTGCTACATAGGCATTTAGCCAACAATTTTAGTTGGAAAAGTTGTGGACATATCTAACTTAGCTAGAATGAATCTTACAAGATCATATGTTTGACCAAAATTGATTTTTAGTTAGAAATACTTAAATTCACTTGTACTGATAAGTCAGCTGAAAGTGTGACACAACTTTGTGCTTTTACCACATAGCTTAAATTTTGATTCTGGCATTAGGGTTGATAGATTCACTCTTCAAGAAACACCATAAATTGTACTAACGTTGTGCACTACAGGACTGCTAATATACAAAAGCTAAATCCACTGTATGTGGAGGCAGAGAGACAACCAAAGCAGATTCCTCCCTTCAAATTATCAGGACAAAGAAGATACTACTAATTTTATCAACTATACAGTAGGAATTGCTAAAGGAGAAGGACATGTTCTTCCATCTTTGTCAACACCTTCTACATCTTCATCAGCTTCTTCCACAAGTACAGAAAAGACATTTAGAACCATGGCAGATGTGGCGGTGGATGATCCACCAAAGAAAGAAACATTTGAGTTTCCTATCACTGATCAGGAGAGGGCTACAATGCTAAAGAACATTCCACCTTCAGCATTACCAGTCTTTTATGGCCTTGTGACAGAGGACCCAGATACATTTCTATTTGAGTTTGATAACCTATGTAGGAGCTATGACTACACTTTGGATGCTCACGGGCTTAAACTATTTCCTACCACTCTCAAGGATGTAGCCTTGAGATGGTTTATGGGGCTAGGAAAAGATGTCATTCCAAACTAGGATACAATGAAGGAGAGACTCTTGGAGAAATACCAAGATTACTGCAAAGGACATGATAGGAGGAGATATGACATCTTGAGGATGTCACAAAAAGAGGAGCCACTGGAAGATTATGTTGAAAGATTCCAGTTTGCCTTGAAGAAAAACCCCCAAAATAGATTATCTAAAGAATCACTGAAGCTGGTCTTTTTAACAGGGGTTAATGATGATTACATGGATGCCCTAAATCTCATTGGGCAAGGTGATGTTTCTCAACTACCTTTTGAATCAATCTGCAAAGTTTGTAGAAATTATTCAAGAACTTTCACCAGATGATCAAGGGGAGAAAGGACATCCATCATAAATAAAGAAACCAATGGGGTTTCAAGAGTGGAAATCAGTAACTTGGTATCCAACATGAAGGAGGATTCATCAGCCATATGGCTACACAACTGGACACTCTTCACATCAAGAAGAAACAAGAAAAGGTGGATGTAATGCTTACTAAGTACTTCCCCAGCTATAGACAAGGGAAGCCCAATTGTAAATGCAAGAGGATGGCCAGTATTCAACAAGAGAAGGTTAAAAGGCCATAATTTTAGCCATTTGAAGGAGAGGATGGGAAGCTGTTCTGCATAGCTCAAAGGAGACCTTGGTAGCAAAGATAAGGTATGCCCTCCAATCCACTTAATTTTAATTCACCCTTTCCTACTGCAAACCAAAATTTATCTGCTTGGAATACTCAACCATGGCCTAGCAATCAAAATCTATGGCAAAACCCACAATGGCCTACTCCACAACCTAGTTGGAACCAACATCAGCCAAACCCATGGCCCCAACAAAGTTTCCAAGGTTCCAACTATAACCCCATGTGACCTACACAACAACATCAGTGGCAGCCCCAATGGAACAAGGGCCAACAATGGTAGCAAAATGCAAATTACCAACAACTTATGCTTCCATCTTAGCCCTAGCAACCAGCAATCATGCCTCCATCCACTCCTCAAACTCAACCTTTTAGACCTACCCAACTCCCTACCCAACCTGCACCTAACCCTAACAACAAGCATGTTCAACAGGCTTATACTAACAAGGTGATGCAACACCCCATCTATGGGGTAGAGGTGAGTAATGTTCACCTCAAATCAAGGAAGCAACTTGTAGGCCCTTCATCTCCCCAAATTACAAAACTTGAAGATGAAAAACCCATAGAGGAAGCCTCAGATAAGCCACCTTTAGAACCTGAATCAAATCAGGACCCTCAGACCACTTCACATTCGAAGCCTCCTTTCCCTAAATACTTGGCTATCCAGAAGCAACCAGCACAGGCTGAAACTGACCTTATAGGCTAGTTAAAAGATATAAGCATAAATATTCCCTTAATCCAAGCCTTCAAAAATATTCCTATATATACTAAGACTGTTGATGGTGATAGGTTGTCATTTGATGTCAAAAGTATGTTCATATCAGGAGGAGATGGTGCAATGCAAAAGTTGCCTTAGTTGTTGCAGGACATCAGGAGGAGATAGTTTATAGAGATATGGAATTGGTTTAGTGTAATGATGGTAAGAGTATTGATGCCATTGATCTTAAGTTTGGAAAATTGATGTCATACATTTGAGGTTGGTTGTTGTGAATTTAAAAGTCACAGGCTGTGCTCAAGACAGTGGGATCTTGCTTTATGATATGTTTTCATGATGCTTGTTGATGGTTGAGGTTCATGTTTTTCAATGTCTCCATGTTGCATGAACAAGTTGCAAAATGTAGGTTGTGCTTTTGTCATCTTCATAAGTTGATATGTCTAATGCATAAAATTAGATGTCTTGATGTAAAGCTCTATTCACTTATATCAACTAATGAACAGGATTGAGAAGTTGATCTTCATATCAGGTTGTCATGGATGTTGGTCATCAAGATCGTCAAGAGTTATGAGGAGTTATACTAGTTCATATGTATTGTCACCGATTGTACAGGTGATGGAGTTCTTTATCTTGATAACATGTGTTGATCTCTGTCAGTTGTGTTGCTCTTGCTTCATCCAGAGTTGTATAAAGTATAATATGCAGTGGTAGTGGCTTGGTTTGTATTCTTGTCATTTGATCTCAGTGATGAGTATTCTGCAGAATGAACAGTGAAGACATCCTCTATATCATTTAGTGGCACTTTGACACTTTTTGTATCATGAGACAAAGAAGAGGTATTTTTGGGACTCAGTTTTGCATTAGTGAAGTTGAAGGTTTGATATTTGTCTTACATTTGATGTTATCCATTTCACACTTTCCTAATTGTCATTCTTTAAAGGACTTTATTTTATAATTTAAAGTTGACTTCCTATCGGAGGTCATTCCACTTAAGTGGACCTGCTAAAGGGCTTCATCACATCTATCCACCGGCCCCATGGCTAAGAAAACCGGTCTTTCAAGTTAAAGGTATATATTGTAAGCGAGAAAAAGCTTATCAAAGGCTATGTTTGAAAGATGAAGTGGGTGACAAAGCGTATCAATTGATATGTTTAAATGAATGTTGAGTGGTTTTAAGACCATTAAAAAAAGACCACCAAATATGTTATTCAATGAAAAAGCATCTAACAAGCTTTATGAAGGATAGGGCATGGGTTGTGCATTATTTTTAGAAGTTTTTCTTTAAAGTTTTTTTTTAAATTTCTTTTTTATTTGCATTTTAAAAGGCATAAGATCAAGGAGCCTTTATAGAAGATGGGGAATGATTTTAAAAGAATTTTTTTTTTAGAAGATTTCTAAAAACAAGTTTTTATTCTATCCTCATAAAAATTGTTAAGAGGAAAGTTTTTTTTGTGAAAAGGATGAGGACAAAGATTTTGAAGAAAACATTTCTAAAAAGATTTTTTTTGCAGGAGATTGTCTTTTGAAGATATTTTTTTAAGAGGATGAAGATTTTGAAGACTAATTTTTTTTTGAGAAGAGAACAAAATGTTTTTTTAAGAAATGTTTTTATGAGATCTTGAAAAAATATCAGATGATTTTATTGGAATTTAGTGAAGATGTTTGCAGATTGAAGAGTCTTGTGAAGGAGAAGATAAAGATTTTTTATTTGCAGAGGAAGATGAAAAAGACAGATTGGAAGAATATCAAAGTTTTTTTTAAGATGAAAGTGTTCAAAGATTTTATTTTCTCCTACAGGGCACTAAAATATCAGAGAAAATGAAAGGTCAAGTTTGTGATTTTTGCAGATGTCAAGGGTCAGAAAAATGTGTTGGGGTTGTGGTGAATAGATATCATTTTATGTTAATGATAGTTGCAAAGGAGGAGATTGATTATTTTTATGAAGAGATTTTATTTTTCTCTTTCAAGGGCAAAAATTTGTTGAAGGTTAAATGATATTTTTGAATAAGATTCTTTTGCAAGAATAGGAAGGATCTTGCAAAGGTTGAAGATGAATTTGAACAGGCAGATTGAAAAAGCAGAGAAGAATTGAATGTGAAAGGACAAATGATATTTAATGGCTCTACAAGTGTTTTGATGAGAGGTTGTTGAGTGTGCAGATCAATGATGAAATAATTTGTTAATATAGATGAATGTGTAAAATATGAAAAACCAATTTGTAATGAAAGAGAGATGTTTCCCTAATCATGTGAATTAGATGATTCAAAGATAAAATATGAGAGGATTGAAATGATGAAATATATGTTGTAGATGAGTTGATTTGAATGGTGCAAATCAGATTGAGCAGCAATCACTTCTTGCACATGAGATTTTGAGTTTTGATTGATTGAGAAATGCCAGTGAGGCACAATAGTATGCCAGTGAGGCTTGTAGGTCGGTAAGACCATTTGTCAGTGAGACACTTACATCAGCCAGTGAGGCTTGTAAAGATATTTTCAAGGTTAAGCCAGTGAGGTAGTTTTGGAGTGGTTTTTATACCCCAGGAGGGTTTTCCACTCGTGCAAATTTGTGTTATGTGTCATATTGTTTTCATCTGTATGTGTGTATGTTAATACATTGCTTATAAGGTTTTGTTCTTCTTCTTCATTCTTAATTTTGTGCATATGTGTTTGACAAATCAATGATAGCTTTCTCTCCTTTGTGCTCTGCAAGTTAAAGTTTGAAAAAGATTTGAAAATTCACACAACACTGATTCAACCCCCCTCTCAGTGTTGTCCTTGATTCCTACAATTGGTATTAGAGCCTAGGTTCCCTTTTTGAAGCTTAATCATCTCAAGTAAGTCCTGTGAGTGGAGTAAAATGGGTAAGAAGAATAGAATTAAGGTCTCAAATAAAGAAAAGAAAGATGATGATAAAAAGATAGTAAAACAAGCCTCAGTTAAGTTTAGCAATGATTTGTTGCATATGTCACCCCTAATAATTGATACAAAGAATGATGCAGTTGAGAATTTTGATAAAAAGGAATAAATTATTATGAATGATGGAGAACAAGAATTAAATGAAAGAAATGTTTTTGTTGATGAAGAAACAGGTCTCTTTGTGGATGTAGTTGATTGTGAAGTTAATTTTGAAGGAGAGCTTATATGTGCCCTGGATACAATCAAGCAACTTAGTAAAGAAAACAGGAGATTAAAAGACCAGCTTAAACAAGAGAAAGAATCCAAGGACAAAGTTCTTTTAGATCTTGAAGAGACAAGAAATCTGGTTATGAACTTGAGAAGTCAAGTTGGTGAATCCGACAAATTAATTATCAATTTGAAAGATGAAATTGAAGAAGCTAAGAGGATAGCTGATGTCTCAATATCTAGCCTTGAAGTTGCAAGGATTGAGAATCTAAAACTAGAAAGTGAAATTATTAATCTAAAAAAAATTTATGAAGGTCTCAAGAAATATCAAGTGTTTGAAGATAGCACAAGCAAGCTACATGAGATGCTTGGTAAACAAAAACTATATGGAGACACTACTAGACTTGGTTTTGAAGAAGGAGAATGTTCAAAAGTCAGAGAGACTCCCAAAAAGAAGATTAATTTGAATGCTGCAACTGAAAACAAAATGCATAATCAAAGAAGAAGAAATGCTCCTGTAAGACAAGCATACATGTACAGGTATAACTATTCTTTTAATGGTTATTGTTATACTTATAATCAATTTGGACACAAATCAATTGTTTGTAGAAGGAATACTGATATTGTTTGTTACAAGTACAATAATGTTGGACATATTCAAAGATACTACAAACTGAACAGAGTGTATGATCCTTCATGGAAGCTTAATATGAGTGCTCAAATGTATTATCAGTCAATTAATTTTGATTACAACATAATTTGTTATAATTGCAACTCTCTTGGTCATAAAGCACATAGTTGTAGAAGAGCATCACCTAATTTGAAAGGCTGGGAAAAGAAAAAGGTTGAAAAGGTTTGGAGGAAGAAAGAACCAGTGAAAATTTGGAAGAAGAAAGAAAGTAAAAAGAAGTCAGAATCTAAGATTGTGCATCTTACACAAGTCATTTCATCTATTGCATAACATAGCATGAAGTAAGGGGGAGGTATCAAATGTTTTATAAGTTAACCCCAAGAAGTTTTAGGAAGTAGACCATTTGATATGATGATCTTGTTTGTCTATCACTCTTGCCATGCTATGAAATAGTTGATGATGATGTTGCTAATAATATTGATGTTTAGTGTATGATAGTGATACAGGTGTTCATTGGCTTATTATGCTTTCAAGCTATTGAAAAGATATTTCAAGAGTTCAAATGTACAAATTGTTAATGATCCTGACTACAAAGGATGAATTGTCATTGCAATTCAAAGTGTTGTTGCAATAAAATCTTGATTTACTGATAAAATCAAGAAACACGAGTTCTTGTTAATTGCAGTAGGTTTCAGATATGATCAAATTTGACAAAAGATGTGCAGGAATAGCAAGATTGTCTTCATTCCTTTCATGTCAAGAAGGATGCTCTTCATTCTTGGTTGCAAAATGAATGTTCATTTAGAAGTGATCATTGGTATAATAATTTAACATGTTCTTTCTCATTAATATGATTTAGAAAGGTATGTGCAAATTGTGTGTCTCTAGTTTTGGAGTGGTATCAGGTTTCCATGATCAATGACATGTTCAGTGAATGCAAGGTATTGATAAGTAGTTAAAAGATTTATTACTTAAAGAGATTGATGATGTTGAATATCTTGTTCTATTCATATCATGTTGGTGCTCACAAAGGATCTTGGATAGATGTTTTTTCTTATGTTGCCTGAGGAGGTTGAAAAATGGAAGAAGTTAAATTCTTGTCAGTGCATTTGGTTTTGCAAAGTGTTGTTGCAGGAAGAACTTGGTGTGTAGTCTTGATGTGCTGATTTGAATTTCAAGGTTAAAAAGGGATCAGTTCTTATGTTGTGAAAAGTGTCTTGTGCAGAATAGGAGGATAAGTTAGATGGTCTTAAGTCTTTGTCATGTCAGAAAAGGTGTCAGAATAGTTTGGTTGCAGGATGATAGTTCATATCAAAGAAGTCAATTTGATGGTCATATCTACTACCTTGTTGAGTTGTTTTTATGGCATATGTTTTGCATAAGTATTGAAGCTTTCAAGTGATTTGGAGATAGTGTTTCACTTGTTTCATTGATGTTCTTCCCCACTAATATGTTTCAGATAGAGTTCTTCAAGCTATGACATTGATGGTGATATCCTGCATTTCATCAGAGGAAGTTAAAGGTATGTTTTGAATCAGCAATAGCAGATGGTAATGTTCAAAAAGGTTTGTCATATGTTGGCTTCAGGATTGTTATCATCATAAATCATTACTTGTTAAAAGGTTAATAGGATTTTATGTCTTAAAAGTGTTCATAATGGTTATGATCATGCTATAACAACTTTAAGTGGAGTTGTTCTTAGGGGAGTTAATCAGAGGATTGAGTTGTTACTATCTTGGGAGATTTGAAAAGGACTTATCAATAGTGATCATTATATCATTTTGAGTTGGAAACTACAATGGTTTGTGTTGATTATTCTTGCCAGTAATTGCCAGTGGTATTCAACACAGGGGGAGTAAATAGTTTTGTCTTTGTCATCAGATGTCAAAAAGGGGGAGAAAGAAAAATTACAATCAGATGGTTTTGCCATTAATGACAAAGGGGGAGATTGATGGTGATAGGTTGTCATTTGATGTCAAAAGTATGTTCATATCAGGAGGAGATGGTGCAATGCAAAAGTTGCCTTAGTTGTTGCAGCACATCAGGAGGAGATAGTTTACAAAGATATGGAATTGGTTTAGTGTAATGATGGTAAGAGTATTGATGCCATTGATCTTAAGTTTGGAAAATTGATGTCATACATTTGAGGTTGCTTGTTGTGAATTTAAAAGTCATAGGTTGTGCTCAAGACAGTGGGATCTTGCTTTATGATATGTTTTCATGATGCTTGTTGATGGTTGAGGTTCATGTTTTTCAATGTCTCCATGTTGCATGAACAAGTTGCAAAATGTAGGTTGTGCTTTTGTCATCTTCATAAGTTGATATGTCTAATGCATAAAATCAGATGTCTTCATGTAAAGCTCTATTCACTCATATCAAATAATGAACAGGATTGAGAAGTTGATCTTCATATCAGGTTGTCATGGATGTGGGTCATCAAGATCGTCAAGAGTTATGAGGAGTTATACTAGTTCATATGTATTGTCATTGATTGTACAGGTGATGGAGTTCTTTATCTTGATAACATGTGTTGATCTCTGTTAGTTGTTTTTCTCTTGCTTCATCCAGAGTTGTATAAAGTATGATATGCAGTGGTAGTGGCTTGGTTTGTATTCTTGTCATTTGATCTGAGTGATGAGTATTCTGCAGAATGAACAGTGAAGACATCCTCTGTATCATTTAGTGGCACTTTGACACTTTTTGTATCATGAGACAAAGAAGAGGTATTTTTGGGACTCAGTTTTGCATCAGTGAAGGTGAAGGTTTGATATATGTCTTACATTTGATGTTATCCATTTCACACTTTCCTAATTGTCATTCTTTAAAGGACTTTATTTTATAATATAAAGTTGACTTCCTATCAGAGGTCATTCCACTTAAGTGGACCTACTAAAGGGCTTCATCACATCTATCCACCGGCCCCATGGCTAAGAAAACCGGTCTTTCAAGTTAAAGGTATATGTTGTAAGCGGGCAAAATCTTATCAAAGGCTATGTTTGAAAGATGAAGTGGGCGGCAAAGCATATCAATTGATATGTTTAAATGAATGTTGAGCGGTTTTAAGACTATTAAAAAAAGACCACCGAATATGTTATTCGATGAAAAAGCATCTAACAAGCTTTATGAAGGATGGGGCACAGGTTGTGCATTATTTTTAGAAGTTTTTCTTTAAAGTTTTTTTTTTAAATTTCTTTTTTATTTGCATTTTAAAAGGCATAAGATCAAGGAGCCTTTATAGGAGATGGGGGATGATTTTAAAAGAATTTTTTTTTTAGAAGATTTCTAAAAACAAGTTTTTATTCTATCCTCATAAAAATTGTTAAGAGGAAAGTTTTTTTTGTGAAAAGGATGAGGACAAAGATTTTGAAGAAAACATTTCTAAAAAGATTTTTTTTGCAGGAGATTGTCTTTTCAAGACTTTTTTTTTTTTTGAGAAGAGAACAAAATGTTTTCTAAGAAATGTTTTTATGAGATCTTGAAAAAATATCAGATGATTTTATTGGAATTTAGTGAAGATGTTTGTAGATTGAAGAGTCTTGTGAAGGAGAAGATAAAGATTTTTTATTTGCAGAGGAAGATGAAAAAGACAGATTGGAAGAATATCAAAGTTTTTTTTTAAGATGAAAGTGTTCAGAGATTTTATTTTCTCCTATAGGGCACTAAAATATTAGAGAAAATGAAAGATCAAGTTTGTGATTTTTGCGGATGTCAAGGGTCAGAAAAATGTGTTGGGGTTGTGGTGAATAGATATCATTTTATGTTAATGATAGTTACAAAGGAGGAGATTGATTATTTTTATGAAGAGATTTTATTTTTCTCTTTCAGGGGCAAAAATTTTGTTGAAGGTTAAATGATATTTTTGAATAAGATTCTTTTGCAGGAATATGAAGGATCTTGCAAAGCTTGAAGATGAATTTGAACAGGCAGATTGAAAAAGCAGAGAAGAATTGAATGTGAAAGGACATATGATATTTAATGGCTCTACAAGTGTTTTGATGAGGTTGTTGAGTGTGTAGATCAATGATGAAATAATTTGTTAATATAGATGAATGTGTAAAATATGAAAAACCAATTTGTAATGAAAGAGAGATGTTTCCCTAATCAAGTGAATTAGATGATTCAAAGATAAAATATGAGAGGACTAAAATGATGAAATATATGTCGCAGATGAGTTGATTTGAATGGTACAAATCATATTGAGTAGCAATCACTTCTTGCACATGAGATTTTTAGTTTTGATTGATTGAGAAATGCCAGTGAGGCACAATAGTATGCCAGTGAGGCTTGTAGGTCGGTAAGACCATTTGTCAGTGAGACACTTACATCAGCTAGTGAGGCTTGTAAAGATATTTTCAAGGTTATGCCAGTGAGGCAGTTTTGGAGTGGTTTTTATACCCCAGGAGGGTTTTCCACTCGTGCAAATTTGTGTTATGTGTCATATTGTTTTCATCTGTATGTGTGTATGTTAATACATTGCTTATAAGGTTTTGTTCTCCTTCTTCATTCTTAGTTTTGTGCATATGTGTTTGACAAATCAATGATAGCTTTCTCTCCTTTGTGCTCTGCAAGTTAAAGTTTGAAAAAGATTTGAAAATTCACACAACACTGATTCACCCCCCCTCTAAGTGTTGTCCTTGACTCCTACAACTGTCCCCAAATATATAGATCTACGTAGTCCAATAGTGGACGTAAAAATCAATGGGACTCTAATCAAGAACACTTTGATAGACTTGGGTGATACAACTAATGTAATGACCAAGGAGACAATGCAGATGCTGCAGTTAAACAACCTTAGGCCTACTTAGATAGTTTTGCAATTAGCTAATAGGTCTACAATTAAGCCTGAAGGAGTCATTAAGGACTTGGTAATTGCATTAGATTCCTAGGAATACCCTACTAATTTTATAGTACTCTAGCCCAAGGTCAATCTTGTTGGTTATCCTCTTATACTAGGTAGACCATGGCTTGCCACAGTAGATGCATTTATAGGTTGCAGATTAGGAAATATGATCATATCCAATGGGACTGTGACCAAGAAATTGGTCTTATATCCACCATCCAAACCATACCATGAACTTGAATAGACCATCTAGCCTACCTTGGATGATGAGGACAACTATTCACTGCAAACTTTGACAACCATTGAATGCAGCCCCTTGCTGGATATTCGGGATGAAGATGAGCTAATAGCTCACATTATACAAAATGACTGTGGGAGGCACTCGTAGCATCAGGACTATCTATTCTTCTTACAAGAACCCTTGAGAAGCATAATATGCACTGGTTCCTCAGAAGAGGTATCCCAAATATTTCATACTTTATTACCCCAGCAATGCTTACCAGTAATACCTGGCCTTGATTTGTCCTCTGTACAAGAAATGTCTAAACAACTAGAAATCAAGCTAGGAAAGATGTTGACTGTTAATAATGCATTAACTAATGAACAACAATAATCCCTGCACGTAGCGTTGCAGGCACATGTAGCAGCATTTGCATGGGAGTACATGACATGAAAGGCATTGATCCTACCTTATGCATGCACAAAATTTACATTGATGATAGCCATAGACCTATAAGGCAGCAGCAGAGATGCATGAACCTTGCTCTAAGAGAGATAGTGAAATTTGAACTTCAAAAGCTTTTGGATGTAAGATTTATATACCTCATTTTAGATAGTGAATGGGTTTCACCATTGGTAATAGTTCCCAAGAAAGGTGGCAAATGGTGAGTTTGTGTTGACTACAGGGAACTAAATGCTGCCACAAGGAAGGATCACTTCCCATTGTCGTTTATTGACTAAGTTCTTGACTCTTTGGCAGGGAAGAAATATTTCTCATTTCTTGATGGCTTCAATGGCTATTACCAAATCAAGATTGCACCTAAGGATCAAGATAAGACAACATTTACCTGCCCTTGGGGGACCTATGCATATTCTATCTTGCCTTTTGGTTTGTGCAATGCTCCAACCACAATTCAAAGAGCAATACTTAGTATTTTCTCTGATTTTGCCCATGATAGCAAGGAGATTTACATGGATTACTTCACCACATATGGTGAAACATATGATGAAGCCTTACACAATTTGGAGAAAATTTTAAAGAGGTGCACGGAGTGTTAGACTTAGGGCACACAACTGAGAGGGGGGGTGAATCAGTTGTGTAGAACTTTCTTCTAATTAAACATTTAATTCCACTTTGCAATTTAGTAGCTTAACAATAAATCAATCATGGAAACATAATGCAACAAATCAATAGTAGAAACACATCAATGCATGAGACACCAAGATTTTTACGTGGAAAACCTAGTTAAGGGAAAAACCATGGGATGATTAACCCAAGAATGTATTCTCTGTTAGAAGAATAGAAAGAACAAAATGGCACTTGTCAATTAGGGCTCACTGCCTGAGCACATTGCTCACAAGAGGCTCACTGCCTACAAGAGACACACTGTCTACAAGAAATATGTATCACCTACTTAAACTAGAAAATAGCATCTTCACCATGCTTGAATCAGTTCCGTTAAGCTCAATACTTCTGCTCTACCTTTCACTCTCCTCCTCGCTACCACACACTCATCTCTTCAAGGACAATTTTAGAATGACTTCACAATTCCTTATTTATACAAGGCATCAACTTAGGAACAATCATCTAAGTCGGTAAACATCCACAAGAACGGATGCATAACTCATCTAGTCTGCCTGTCTCAGGAAGAACATCATCATCTGGAAGATATTCTTCAATTGTGAGCTCCAACTCTAATGCGGACCACCAACACAAACTAGACACGATCCAAAGACTTCCACAAGCTTGCCTGAATCACTAAGAACATCCACACCTCATCTGCTTACTTAAATCCTTCTCTCCTTCATCTGGAACCTCAAGAATGCAGTCTGTCATCACTATCACAAAGGAATAGATGCTTTCAAACCTTCAAACCACAAACCAATCTAGTTGACACTCCACAAAGACTTCCTCAGCACTCCCTCAAATCCGTAGAATAGGACAATGCATTTCCAGATATCACCGGACCTTTCTGTAACACTCTATTACCTCTGAACACCTGCCAGAACTGGTTTAACTTGAACTACCACAAATTCTTCAGATCTTCATGTGGACCTCTGAAATCTCTACTAGACCACCTTAAGACACATATCTACAAACCCTTTAAACTGTATCCTCTAATCCTCATCCTATCTTGGACTTTTACCTTACTGTCTTCCCTGTTCTTCTCTGTTCCTGATTGAGACTAATTTTCTCAATATCCTCAACACACAGCTCATCCAATCCTTATCATTAATGCAATAAGAGTATGTTGACATCAATGACAACACCGGTTAGGTCCATACTTGTAACAATCTTCCCCTTTGTCATTGATGGCAACATATGATGTGAAAAACTGTTTTAACCATCAAGACAAGAACTTCTCCTCACTGTCACAACTCCCTCTATCAGCAACAACCATTCACATGTCTTCTCTCCCTTAACTGCTCCCCCTTTGATCAGCAACCACTTGTTTTTCACATGTCTTCTCTCCCCCTTTGACATCAATTGCAAAGGGCACATACTTACAATTTTAACACTTCAGAATTATACCTACTGCTCCCCCTGAGTAGCAGCTCCCCATCATCAATCTGGATCACAAGATATGACTGTGATGACCACCGGACTAATGTACCTTAGTGCACCTTAGTTCATCACCAGAGGGGCAATGACCCCTAGCTTCTACCTGAGATACTCAAAAGAATCCTTAGGTAGAGGTTTAGTAAAGATGTCTACAATTTGATCCTTGGAAGGCAGAAACTCCAATCTAACTTCATTCTTGTTCACTTATTCTCTCAAAAAGTGAAACTTGATAGATATATGCTTAGTCTTTGAATGCAACACTGGATTCTTAGATATATTTATTGCACTTGAATTATCACAGAAGATTGTGATAGGTTCCTTATACTCTACTTTGATATCTTTTAGCATTTGCTTCATCCACAAAACTTGAGTGTAACTACTTACTACTGCAATATATTATGTTTCAGTTGTAGATAGAGATATTGCCTCTTGTTTCTGGCTTAGCCAAGAAACCAATCTCTTCCCCAAAAAGAATGCTCCACCACTGGTACTCTTCTGGTCATCCACATCTCCTGCCCAATCTACATCTATGTATGCATGAAGAGAGAAATCATGATCTCTAGGATACCACAAATCATATTCAACTGTCCCTTTTAGATATCTAAAAATCCTTTTGATTGCCATGACATGAGATTCTCTAGGATTAGCCTGGAATCTAGCAACAAGACCGACAGCCTACATAATGTCTGGTCTAGTTTGAGTGAGATATAATAGTCCTCCAATCATTGACCTATACTTTATCTGATCAGCCTTAGGAGAATCATCATCTTTGATCAATTTACATCCGGTTGCCATGGGAGTATTCATTGGTTTTGAGTCTTCCATCCCAAATTTCTTCAACAACTCTTTCACATATTTGGTCTGAGAAATGAAGATTTCTTTCCTTGTTTGAGTGATTTACAGACACAAGAAGAAATTCATTTCACCAAGCATGGACATCTCAAACTCACTTTTCATTTGATTTGCAAAGGTTTTACACATACTATCTCTTCCTCCAAAAATGATATCATCAACAAACACTTCAACAATCAAGATGTTTTCATGATCAATTTTGAAATACAAGTTACTGTCTGCAGTACCTTTGTTGAAACCAATTTTCAAAAGATGCTTATCCAATCTTTCATACCAGGCTCTTGGGGCTTGCTTCAGTCCATACAGTGCCTTCTTCAGCTTGCAGACCATATCACCATGATCAGACAATTGAAATCCATCCAGTTGTTCAATGTACACTTCTTCTTCCAAGTCACGATTCAGGAAGGAAGATTTGACATCCATCTGATACACTTTGAAATCTTTGAAGGCAACAAATGCAATAAATAGTTTGATTGCTTCAATTCTTGCCAACAGAGCCAAGGTTTCTTTAAAGTCAATTCCTTCTATTTGAGAGTAAACCTTGTAGACCAATCTGGCTTTATTTCTGATTACTTCACCAACTTCATTCAGTTTGTTCTGGAAGACCCATTTTGTTCCAATCACATTCTTGTTTCTAGGTCTGGGAACAAGATCCCAAGTGTGATTTTTCTTTATTTGCACCAGCTCTTCCTCTATTTCTTTAGTCTAGTTTTCATCATTGCAAGCTTCATTCACTATCTTAGGTTCAATCTTTGAAATCAGACAATACTCTTCTGAATCTTGAGCAATTCTCCTTCTAGTTTGTACTCCTTTACTTTTATCACCTATGATCTGATCTTTAGAGTGGTTCAATTTTACATACCTGGGAACTTTGAGAATTTCTTGCACTTCTGATTCTTGATCAGGCTCATTGAAACTCATTTCTTCTTCCCGGTTTACCGGATTAGTTTGAATTTGACTAACAGATGAGGCTTGGGCTCCTTGAGTTAGAATACCATTCTGATCATCTTCATCATATTCATAAAACCTTGAGGGTTTCTCAATTCCCTCATCAACCTTCACATTTGTACTTTCTATCATCTTTCTCAGTCTTTTGTTATAACACCAGTATGTTTTGCTTTGAGTAGAGTAACCCAAGAATATTCCTTCATCACTTCTAGCATCAAACTTTCCTAGATCTTCATCTCTTTTAATGTAACATTTGCTACCAAAAACTATGAAATACCTCACAGTAGGAGTGATGCCAAACCAAAGTTCATAAGGAGTCTTACCGGTATTGCTTCTAATTTGAACTCGATTGAGAGTATAGACTGTAGTGCTAACAGCTTCTCTCCAATAGATGTGAGGAACATTTTCTTCCATCATCATGGTCCTAGAAGCTTCTTGGATGGTCTGGTTCTTTCTCTCCACTACTCCATTCTGTTGTGGAGTCCTAGGAGCAGACAACTGTCTCTTTATTCCATGTTTCTCACAAAACTCTAAGAATTCACCGGATGTGAATTCTCCACCTCTATCAGACCTTAGACATTTTAATTTTAATCTGGTTTCATTCTCTACCATAGCCTTGAATATTTTGAATTTCTCAAAAGCTTCTGATTTCTCTTTCAGAAAAGTTACCCACATCATCCAGGAATAGTCATCAATTAGTAACATGAAGTATCTATCACCTTGCATACTTCTGATTCTTGTCGGACCACAAAGATCAGTATGAACTAAGTCCAATAATATGGTAGAAGATAGTTCCTTACTCTTGAATGTGGCTCTTCTCAGCTTACCCAACTGACATTCTTTGCACAATCTATTAGTAGGTTTCACCAATTTTGGAAGATCTCTTACAACCTGAGTATTGCTTATCTTGATGATATTATCAAAATTCACATGACACATTCTCCTATGCCATAACCAACTCTGATCAACTTGAACAAATAAACAACTTTTACCAGTACCAACCAAGTGGAAGATATTACCTTTAGTTTAGGTATCGGATGCAATCTTTGTTCTGGAGCTTTCAAAGATCTTGCATTTCCCATCTTTGAACCAAAGATCATAGCCTTTGTCCACCAACTGTCCAACACTGAGAAGATTGTGCTTCAATCCTTCAACATACAGTACATTACCAGTTTTGTTTCTTCCATCAAAAGAAATAGTTCCTCTACCTCTGATTCTACCAATAGAATTATCACCAAACTTTACTACTCCTTCATACCTTTCCAAATCTATAAACTTATTTTTGTCACCTATCATATGGTGAGAGCATCCACTGTCAATGACCTAATCATCCTTTTCTTCAACTTGGGTAGCCAGAGCTCTTTCTACAACTTTATGATTGACAGATTCAGAGGATATTGGTTCTTCTTCCTTGATGGCAATAAACACGCATTCATTTCTGGATTTGTTTCCTGTCTCTGATTCATCATATGTTACTCCTTCATTGTCGTCTTCTTCGTGAACATAGTAACAATTCTTTTGGAACCTTGATCTGTTAGGATTTGGCCTTGAAAGTCTTTCTAGACATCTTGAGGCAAAATGACCAATCTTATTGCAGTTAAAACACTTAAAATGTAGTTTCCCTTCATACATACCGGATCCTCTTGGTAGTCTCTTTGCAATAAGGGCTTCAAGTTGAGTAGTTTCTACTTCTTCTTCTTCTAGGTCTTTTCTTGCTTTTTCATACCATGATAGTTTCCTTGAAGAGTTCTCTCCTGGATCAAACCTTTGTTTACCTTTTACAGAGGCACTGGCTTTGAATGCAGATTCAATCTTGGGGGGATCATCTCCAAACTCAGTCATTTCAAATGCAGCTAATTTGCCAACCAATTGATCTCTTGTGATAGTTGTATGGGCTCTGAATTCATCAATGGCAACAACCTTGATTTGGTAAGAAGCAGGAAGGGATCTGAGAATTTTGCCAACAATTTCGTTTTCATCCAAGACTCTACCTGCATTTCTAATTCCACAAACAAGTTCATTTACTCTTGTCATAAAGGTAGTAATATTTTCATCATCTCTCATCTTTAGGTTTTCAAATTTCCTTTTTAGACTCTGTAACCTTGCACATTTAACATACTGGTCTCATTCATGCAAAAGTTTCAATTTTTTCCAAATCTCATAAGCAGTTGGTAGGTCAATAACATTTGAGAGCTCTGAATCAGATAATGCACTTAGAAGAGCTTCTATAGTCCATAGATTGTTTTCAGCATCTGTGATTTTGTTTGGAGCTTTCAGACCACCCTGTGGAGGTGTATACTGTGTTGTAGCCATGGTCCAGTACACCTTTCCCATACATTGCAAGTGACATTTCATCCGACCTTTCCACAGACTAAAATTGGTTCCATCAAACTTTAGACTATCCTTCTTGTAGGACGACATCCTAGATCTCCTCAAGCAGTTAAGCTCTTTTTAGAGGAACTTGGCTCTGATACCAATTGTTAGACTTAGGGTACACAACTGAGAGGGGGGGTGAATCAGTTGTGTAGAAATTTCTTCTAATTAAACACTTAATTCCACTTTGCAATTTAGCAGCTTAACAATAAATCAATCATGGAAACATAATACAACAAATCAAGAGCAGAAACACATCAATGCATGAGACACCAAGATTTTGACGTGGAAAACCCAGTTAAGGGAAAAACCACGGGGTGATTAACCCAAGAATGTATTCTTTGTTAGAAGAATAGAAAGAACAAAATGGCACTTGCCAATTAGGGCTCACTGCTCGAGCACACTGCTCACAAGAGGCTCACTGCCTACAAGAGACACACTGTCTACAAGAAATAAGTATCACCTACTTGAACTAGAAAATAGCATCTTCACCATGCTTGAATCAGTTCCATTAAGCTCAATACTTCTGCTCTGCCTTTCTCTCTCCTCCTCGCTACCACACACTCATCTCTTCAAGGACAACTTCAGAATGACTTTGCAATTCCTTATTTATACAAGGCATCAACTTAGGAACAATCATCTAAGTCGGTAAACATCCACAAGAACATCCACAGGATGCATAACTCATCCGGTCGGCCTGTCTCAGGAAGAACATCATCATTTGGAAGATATTCTTCAATTGTGAGTTCCAACTCTAATGCGGACCACCAACATGAACTGGACATGATCCAAAGACTTCCACAAGCTTTCCTAAATCACCAAGAACATCCACACCTCATCTGCTTACTTAAATCCTTCTCTCCTTCATCTGGAACCTCAAGAACATAGTCTGTCATCACTATCACAAAGGAATAGATGCTTTCAGACCTTCAAACCACAAACCAATCTAGTTGACACTCCACAAAGACTTCCTCAGCACTCCCTCAAATCCGCAGAACAGGACAATGCATTTCTGGATCTCACCGGTCCTTTCTGTAACACTCTGTTACCTCTGAACACCTTCCAGAACTGGTTTAACTTGAACTACCACAACTTCTTTAGATCTTCATGCAGACCTCTGAAATCTCTACTGGACCACCTTAAGACACATATCGACAAACCCTTTAAACCGTATTCTCTGATCCTCATCCTATCTTGGACTTTTACCTTATTGTCTTCCCTGTTCTTCTCTGTTCCTGATTGAGACTAATTTTCCCAATATCCTTAGCACACAGCTCATCCAATCCTTATCATTAATGCAACAGGAGTATGTTGACATCAATGACAACACCGGTTAGGTCCATACTTGCAACACGGAGCACAAACTATCTTTGAGCAATGAAAAATGTTTTATGATGATGACATAGGGCATTGTCTTGGAATATTTTATCTCAAGTGTAGGAATACAAGTTGACCCAAAGAAGATTGAAATCATATCTACCCTTCCTATTCCATAGAGATAAAATGATGTAAGGAGCTTCCTTGGACATGCAGGTTATTACAAGCGGTTCCTTCAAGATTTTAGCAAAATTGTTGCCCCTTTGTTTACTCTGTTGACAAAAGATCTTGACTTTGAATGGACCCCAGACTATCAGGATTCATTTGAGAAGCTAAAAGAAACCTTGACACAAGCTCTAGTTCTAAGAGGTCTAAATTGGACATTGGCCTTTCATATCCACACTGATACATCAGACTTTGCCATTGGAGTAGTCCTAGGCCAACAAGAAGGAAATAAAGAGTATGCAATTTACTATATGCTACGCCCTTAATCCTATAGTGTGTATAGGGTTATGAATAGTCGGCTTGTGACTATCTTAACTCTTAATTAAGTCATATTATCATTATTGTATTGTTATTTAGTTGTTTAGGTCAGCCTAAGGCTTATATAGGCCCATCTAAGTCAGCCTAGGTGATATCCTAGGCATAAATAGGTATATATATATAGGAGGTAGTGAGTCTTATTTCATCATATTCAGTATTGTGTTCTCATTGAAGACTATTGGAGGTATCCCCCTCGAAGTGGCATATTATTATCAAGTGTTTATAGAATATTTACTATTTAGATATTGTGCAAGTTGTTTCATTACAAGTGGTATCAGAGCATGATCTTGGCACCATGAAGACAAAAACTAGGTGATTTTTTTTTTCTGATTTGGAGGTCATTTAGGAAAGCGCATAACTTTCAAATTTTGGTGAATTTTTTTCTGATTTTAAAAGGGTTTTTGAAGAACATATTGAAGCTAATACAGTCCAGAATTCAGAGCATTTGGAGGAAAATTAAGCGAGTTATAGCAGAATTAGGGTTTCTACCCTTATTTTTTGAAAAACATATATCTCTCTTATTTTGTCGAATCTCTAAAAGATTTTTTGTGGGTTTTTCAATATAATAGTGAAACTACTACAGTACAAATTTGAGAACAATTGGAGCAGAATAAAGGGAGTTATTTATAAATTAGGGTTTCCACCAATTTCTCTCTCCAGGCTGCACAATTTTGAATTTCTTCACAATTTTTTCATGGAAGTGAGATCTTGGCCCTGGTAAGTTACAGTAAAAATTTTAGATTGATTTGATTTGTTTTGTGTGATTTATTACAAAATTATTATTTTTAATCATGATGGGTCCTTCAACAAGGGGCAAAAAGAATGTTACCACACCGAGAAAAACTCCAGGCAAGGAGGAGGTGGAAAATGAGGATGTTGATCAAAAAGAATATGAAAATATACTTGAACTTATTCATAAAGAAAATAGCAAGATGAAAGGTGAAATCTTGTCCATTATGGGTGAACAAATGAAAGGGTTGGCTAAGTCATGTGATATTGAGAAAATTCTAGAGATACTTTCCAAACATAAGCAGTCACAACACCAAGATGTGGAGGAAGAGGATTCTCCAAAAGGGAAGGGTGTTTTTGGGTTTGAATCAAATCTCAAGATGGATCATCACACCACTCATTTGATGGCAAGGAAATTCACACCAAAGTTGGATATGCGAAAGTTTGATGGTCAAGATCCTACCAATTGGCTCTGTCAAATGGAGCAATTCTTTGATATCCACCATGTTCCATGTCAACAAAAGGTGGCCATGGCTTCCTTATACTTGGAACCTGATCAATTCATTTGGTATTGTTGGCTATGTGAAGAAAAGAAAGCAAAAGGATGCATTGTCACTTGGTTAGTTTTCCAAGAAGAACTCATTACTCATTATGGTGAAAATCTTATGGATAGCTACTTTAGCCAAATTACCAAATTAAGGCAAACAGGTATGGTCAAGGATTACATTCATCAATTTCATACTTTGTCTTTAAGAGTGGAAAATGTGTCTACAGAAAATTTGTTGGAGCTATTCATTGGTGGCCTAAAGGATCACATTAAATATGAGGTACGCATGTTTCGTCCAAATTCCATCTCAGATGCAATGATTATGGCAAGGCAAGTAGAGGAAAAATTTATGGTTAATAAAAGGCAAGGTTTTATAAACATAAGAGATAAAAGCACTCCTACACAGTCACTTCCACAACCTACTAGGCTAACACCACAACAAATTGAAGAGAAGAGAGCAAAAGAATTATGTTTTAATTGTGATAGCAAATATAGTAGAGGACACAAATGCACTGAAAAGAAATTGTTCTATATTGAAGGGCCAAGTGAGAAAGAAGAAGAGGTACCAATAGTAGAGAGTGATAATGAGATAGAGGAGGAGTCAAGAGATACTCAACCAATCATTTCTTGCCATGCACTTTCAGGTTTTAGTACCCCACAAACTCTCAAGGTAGTGGGTTTCTTAAAGAAAGAAAAAGTAACAATGTTGATAGACTCAGGTAGCACTCATAACTTCATCAACAAAAAGTTGGCCACTCGTCTAAATTGTTTTATATATCCAACTCCAGAATTTCAGGTCTTGATTGTATATGGCGGTACTATTAGTTGTTCAGGAAAATGTCATAGCATTAAATTATCCATGGGAGATTATCATCTTAATTGTCCAATGTATGCTATCTCAATGGGTGCAGCAGATATTGTTTTGGGAGTACAGTGGCTCACCACTTTGGGAACAATTGAATTGAACTTCCAAGAATTATTCATGCGCTTTCAATTAGAGGGAAGAACAATAGAATTACGAGGGATACATGCAAAGTCACCACAGATAGTAAGTTCTTACCAAATGTAAAAGATGTTGAAGAAGGGGGTAGATGGGATGGTAGCCCAATTATTTTCATTAGAAGCATATCACTCAAAGGCTTCTACACCATTGGATCTACAAGAAATTATAGATAAGTACTCTATAGTTTTTGGGGAGATGCCAAAAGGATTGCCTCCTAGGAGAGATCATGATCATGCCATTCAACTAGTACCAAGGAGCCAACCACCCAACATCAGGCCCTACAGATATCCATATGCTCAGAAAAGTGAGATTGAGAAGATAGTTCAAGAGATGCTAGAAGCAGGCATTATCAGGCATAGTCAAAGTGCTTACTCATCTCTTGTGGTAATGGTGCGTAAGAAAGATGAAACTTGGAGGATGTGTCCAGATTACAGGGAGCTTAACAAGTTCACCATAAAAGATAAGTTTCCTATTCTAGTAATTGATGATTTGTTAGATGAGCTTAATGGTGCTATTTATTTTACAAAACTTGATCTCCGTTTTGGTTATCATCAAATTAGAATTAGAGATGAGGATGTACATAAGATAGCTTTTAGAACCCATGAGGGCCACTATGAATTTTTGGTAATGCCTTTTGGTCTCACTAATGCATCGTCGACATTTCAAAGTTTGATGAACTCTATCTTCAGGCCATTTTTGAGGAAATTTGTTTTGGTATTTTTTGATGACATCTTATTATATAGTAAAACATGGGAGGAACACTTGCAACATGTAAATCAAGTGTTGGACATTTTGAAGTAGAATCAGTTGTATGCTAAACCATCCAAGTGTATCTTTGGTGTCAAAGAAGTGGAGTACCTTGGTCACAGTGTGTCACATGAGGGAGTCAAGGTGGACCCTCATAAGATCCAAGCAATTGTAGAGTGGAAAATTCCTAAGACCCTTAAGAACTTACGAGGTTTTTTAGGGCTTACAGGGTATTATCGCCAATTTGTAAAGAATTATGGTAGCATAGCATCTCCTCTCACATCCTTGTTAAAGAAGGATGCTTTCCAATGGAATGAAGTAGCGACAAGGTCATTTGAGAAACTAAAGGAAGCCATGTGCACAACTCCAGTCCTAGCTACCCTAGATTTTTCTAAAACATTTGTTGTTGAATGTGATGCTTCAGGGCATGGAATAGGAGCAGTACTTATGCAAGAAGGAAAACCCATAGCATTTGAAAGTCATCAACTCAAGGTAAGAATTTGTTGAAGCCAATTTATGAGAAGGAAATGTTGGCTATCTTGCATGCAGTCAAACAATGGAGACCTTATCTAATGGGATGACACTTTAAGGTCAAGACAGATCATGATAGTCTCAAATATTTCTTGGAATAGAGGTTATCATCTGAAGAACAACAAAAATGGGTCACAAAGATGTTGGGATATGACTTTGAGATCATATATAAGAAAGGCAAGGAGAATGTTGTGGCTGATGCTCTATCAAGGCGTGATGAACCCACAGAGTCATTTTTATTTGCCATTTCCATGTTACAAGTAGACTGGGTAAATGAGGCAAGAGAAGAGTGGGAGAAGGACATAGATACTCTAAGGCTCATTGAGAAACTCCAACAGGAATCAAGTGTGTTTGACAAATTTTCATGGAAAGGAAATATTTTATGGTACAAGGAGAGGTTATACCTTTGCAAGAATTCAACTCTTAAGCTTAAGGTGTTGGAAGAACTACATGCTTCTCCAATAGGTGGGCACTCAGGATTCCTCAAAACTTATTATAGAATCAAGCAAGATTCCTTTTGGGAAGGGCTGAAAGGGGATGTTCAAAAATTTGTAGCTGAATGCATGGTATGTCAACAACATAAAGGGGAGACAGTTAAGACTCTAGGTCTTCTACAACCCTTATGTATCCCAAGTCAAAGGTGGGAGGAGGTATCTATGGATTTCATCTTAGGTTTGCCTAGATCTGAAGGAAAAAATGTCATCATGGTTGTTGTGGATCATCTCACCAAATATGGTCACTTTTGTGCTTTGGCACAACCATTGGCAGCAAGCACTGTAGCAATAGCTTTTATGAATACTATTCAAAAACTGCATGGGACTCTGAAAGTTATAGTCAATGATCGTGACCCTATATTTACAAGTAATTTTTGGACTGACTTGTTTTCATGCTTGGGCACTCAGCTTGCTCATAGTTCATCATATCACCCCCAGTCAGATGGACAGATAGAAGTGGTCAACAAATGCTTGGAAGGCTATCTCCATTGTTTTTCTTCAGATAAACAAGAGAGATGGGTGCAATGGCTACCACTAGCAGAATGGTGGTACAACACTTCTTTCCATACTTCTTCCAAGATGTCTCCATTTTTAGCTCTATATGGCTACCACCCACCATCAATCATCTCTTCATTGCGAGCACAACCAAAGGTTCACATAGTCGAAGAACACATCCATCATCAGCAAGAGGTATTGGCTAGTTTTTGAGAGAACTTGGCAATGGCACAAAATAGAATGAAGCAACAAGCTGATCAACACCGTAGTGAAAGAACTTTTGAAGTGGGAGATTGGGTCTTTGTGCGACTACAACCATACAAGAAAATGTCTCTAAAACAACAACATAAAGCTAACAAGCTGGCACCCAAGTATTACGGTCCTTATAAGGTGTTGCAGAAGATTGGCAATGTAGCATATAAATTGGAGCTTCCCATATCAACAAAAATTCATCCAGTTTTTCATGTTTCCTGCTTGAAGAAGGTTATTGGGAATAAAGTGGTAGCACAAACTAAGTTACCTGAGCTTGATGAGGAGGGAAGAATAGTTGTGGATCCTGAGAGAATTATTCAAACACGCACCAAGAAGCTGAGGACAAGGGAAATCATAGAATATCTAATTAAATGGAAGAACTCTCCAATTGAGGAAGCTACATGGGAGAATGAGGAATTCATGCAAAAGCATCCACATTTGGTCAACATTGAGGACAATGCTTCTTTGAAGAGGGGGGGCATGCTACGCCCTTAATCCTATAGTGTGTATAGGATTATGAATAGTCAGCTTGTGGCTATCTTAACTCTTAATTAAGACATATTATCATTATTTTATTGTTATTTAGTTATTTAGGTCAGCCTAAGGCTTATATAGGCCCATCTAAGTTGGCCTAGGTGATATCCTAGGCATAAATAGGTATATATATAGGAGGTAGTGAGTCTTATTTCATCATATTCAATATTGTGTTCTCATTGAAGACTATTGGAGGTATCCCCCTCGAAGTGGTTTTGGAGGTTGCCCCCTCAAAGTGGCATATTATTATCAAGTGTTTGCAGCATATTTACTATTATATTTAGATATTTTTCAAGTTGTTTCATTACACTATATCAACAAAAACCTACAAGGAGCTGAGTTGAACTACACTATGATAGAAAAGGAAATGTTAGTTGTTATTTATGCCATTAACAAATTTAGACACTACATTACTAGCTATAAAGTGTTCATACATATAGATCATACAACAATCAGATATTTGATAAATAAGCCAATAGTAGGCAGAAGACTTGTAAGGTGGTTATTTTTATTACAAGAATTTGACATAACAATAGTTGACAAACTAGGAAAGGCTAATGTGGTTGCTGATTTTCTGTCTAGACTGCCTACACAATCCCCAGAAGGAGTGGTTGATTATTCTTTTCCTGATGAGCATCTATTTGCTCTAAACATACACACTCCATGGTATGCAAATATAGCTAATTATTTGGTGACAGGGTAGATTACAGGTTACTTTTTTCCAAGGAAGAAAATACAGTTAGTTCACAAATGCTTCCCTTATTCTTGGATTTCTAGATTCCTATTCTACACTGGCCTAGATAACATTATGAGAAGATGTATCAAGGAGGATGAAGTGTTTGACATATTGAATGCATGTCATGATGAACCCTGTGGTGGACATTTTGCAGCCCAAAGGATAGCCTTCAAGATCTTGACAATAGGATATTACTTGCCAACACTACATAAAGACACTATCAAGTATACTAGAAGTTGTGATCGGTGCTAGAGAATGGGAAGACCTACAAGAAGTGATGAAATGCCTTTGCAGCCCCAAATAACATTAGCTCCTTTTGATAAGTGGGGGTTGGATTTTGTTGGGCCTATCTCTCCCACTTCAAACAACAAGGAATATATATTGGTATGCATTAATTACTTAACCAAATGGGTAGAAGTTAAAGCTTTGCAGTTTGCCAGAGATGGCAATGTGGAAAAATTCTTATATGAGGAAATCTTCACTAGGTATGGTGTACCTAGGGAGATAGTGATTGATCAAGGACCACAATTCACATCAGACGTAATCACCAAACTGGTGGAGGAGTATCAGATCAGACACAAGAAGTCCACCCCATATCATCCTCAGGCTAATAGTCAAGTTGAGGTTACAAATAGGGAGATTGAGAATATATTGACAAAAATATTACAGCTTTACAGAAGAGATTGGGTTTCCATATTACCAAAAGCTATTTGGGCATATAGAACCACATGGAAGACAACTACAAGAGTCACTCCTTATGAATTGGTTTATGGAAAGACAATAGTATTTCCTATAGAATTTGAATACAAAACTCTGAGAACAGTAGTGGAATTAGGGATGGACTTGACAAAGGCTCAAAAGGAAAGATTATAGGACTTGAATGCTCTTGATGAAATCAGATTAGAGGCCATACACCACACAAAGGTTATTCATAAGCAAAGAATTAAATGGCATGATTAGTATATAAAGACTAAAGAGTTCAATGTTGGTGATTGGGCCCTTCTCTATGATTCCAGATATAAAGATTTCAAAGGCAGGGTTCAATCTCGATGGCTAGGACCATATGAGATTCAATAGGTATTCCCAAATGGTGCAGTCCAACTACAAACCATTGATAAGGTTAGGTTTTCATTACTGGTAAATGGACATAGGCTGAAACTTTATAAGAAACCACTTCAAAAAAATGATTTTATTGCATCTCTAATAAGCTAGTATGGTGCTCCCAATGATATTGATGAAGGATCTGCAACACACAATGATGTATCAATAGAAAGTGATCCAGCCATCATGTCTAGTGATGCAGAGGTTGAGTTGCATGACTCAACCCCTGTCATTGAGACTTAATTTTTATTGCTTTGCACTTCACATGCACACACCATACACTACCCATGGTGAACACAGTTATTTCCAAAGGGAACTATTCTTAAGTCTTAGTTTGGACCTATTACAATCAGGACCTGAAATAATGAATATGTAAACATTCAGTCGAGACCTGTATTGGAGGTACCCTTAGCAACACCTAGCTACAAAAGTCTTCAACACTTTGGTAAAAACTAAACTATTTTCCCGCACATTCCATTTCTTCCACACGTGTCATTCATTTTGAATAAATCAAACACCACAACAAAAATGTTCAACTCACACTCATGATTTGTTAGATCAAGTATTGTGAGTTGTCACATCACATCACTTCCGAAGTACTCACCGCCTTACCATTCACTCTCATGCTTTTCATTCTGCTCACATCAAATAAACTCCAAGTACGTCTTCTCCAATTCTAAGGTGCACTGATCACTTACTTAAATAACATCTGTACAAAAGGTAACCTTCAATGATTAACATAGTGTTGGTGTATAACTCCTATAGTTTACACTAACTTAATCATAGTTAGGTGATTCCCACATGTTCTTTGACTTTGTCTAAGTTGTTGGTCATATAGGAGATGTGTCATTCAAATGGAGACCTTGTCTCTATTGTCATGGGTAGTTGTGCTATTCATATGGGTTGTAAGTCGCCATCTATCCTTGTTTTGTGGAGAGTCAAGTATCCAACTTCTCCTATTTATATCTTCTCATTTGTTAATACATTTGTTTGTTTTCACGTGCAATCTCATGCTTGTTGTATCTCCATAATCTTGGCAGTTTCTACATGGTATTAGAGCTAACATGGTTATCTTCAAGTCATCTTGCTTATTGTTTGAATCGCCTCCATTGAAGTCAAGTTTGCATCTCTATGATATTTCATTTGCATTTGGTTTTGTTATCATTTAACAATATTCTTGTTTGTTCGTTGTGTGTGTGAATCTCCCACAGAGGGTATTTTTTTTTAACTCCACAACAAGGGCATTCATAGGCCTATGTTTGCATCCAAGAGGCAGCTCATCTCTGCATCGATGCTCAGAAGAGGACATGCATTCAAGGAGGAACCAACACCATAATAGGTATTTTTTGCATTGTTTTGGCCAACCAACGTGGTATCTTGCACCCTCAGCATCACCTTGGCACCTTCCCATCAGTGGCCCTTGCACCCTATGACATAAGTAATAGGCATCACCTACACTACACTCAACTGACGGCCCTTTACAGTGGCCTCATTGGCCCCTTGCAGCTTGTCTATCGGCCTCCACATTGGCCTTTTCAGCCTGCATCTCGATGGTCTCCACTGCCCACGTGTCAGCCCATCTCTTGACCTCCACCAATGGTCACGTCTTTGCACTGGTCAACTTCTCTCCACACTAGACCCCACACCTCTCACACCTACATCCACATCTCTCACACCTGCATCCATGCGGACCCTAGTCCACCCAAGTTAGTTTGAAAAGCGGCAAGAATAGTGGCACATGGAGGCACATTTTGGACTTTGTCCTTGACTGGGACGGGTGTCAAGTTAAATGACACAACAAGTAGCACTATTCATTTAAAAAATTGTTTAATTTGCTAATGTTTTAAATTAGGGGGGTGAGGTCAGCAAAGGAAAGGAAAAGAGAAAGGGGAGGCCCAATTTTTTAGTCATTAGCCCTTGATCATATGGGTAAATAAGCCATTGGTCACGCTCTACCAACGGGGGCTAAACTTTTGCCTTTCTATAAGTTTTTTTCTCTTAAAAATTGTATGCAAAAACTTTTTTCCAAGCACATTGGGAAAATTTTCTAGGTGTATTTTTTGTGAATGCAAAATTTTTAAAGGGCCATAACTTTTGCAAAACAACTCGAAGTCAAGTTGTTCTTTTTGCAAAAGTGGTTTTTTTTCTATTGCAAGTATGGACCTAACTGGTGTTGTCATTGATGTCAAAATACTCCTATTCCATTGATGTAAAGGATTGGATGAGCTGAGTGCTGAGGATATTGAGAAAATTATTCCTAATCAAGAACAAAGAAGAATAGTGAAGACAGTAAAATAAAAGTCTAAGATAAGATGAGGATCAGAGGATGCGGTTTAAAGGGTTTGTAGATATGTGTCTTAAGGTGATCTAGTAAAGATTTAAGAGGTCCATATGAATATCTAAAGAAGTTGTGGCCATTCAAGTAAAACCAGTTTCGGTAGGTGTTCAGAGGTGATAGAGTGACACAGACAGGTCTGGTGATATCCAAAAATGCATTATCCTATTCTAGGGATTTGAGGGAGTATTGAGGAAGTCTTTGTGAAGTGTCAACTTGATTTGTGCATGGTTTGAAGGTCCAGAAGCATCTATTCCTTTGTGATAGTGATGATAGACTGTGTTCTTGAGGTTTTGGATGAAGGAGAGAAGGATTTCAGTAAGTAGATGAAGTGTGGATGTTTTTAGTGATTTAGGAAATCCTGTGAAGGTCCTTGGATCATGTCCAGCTCATGTTGGTGGTCCACATTGGAGTTGGAGCTCGCACTTGAAGAATAACTTCTGGATGATGGTGTTCTTCCTAAGACTGGCCGACCAGATGAGTTACACATCCTGCAGATGATCTTATGGTTGTTTTCTGACTTAGATGATTATTCCTAAGTCATTGTCTTATATAAATAAGGAATTATAAAGTCATTTCAGTGTGTGGCTTGTGGAGATGTGAGTGTGGTAGCAAGGAGAGTGAAAGGCAAAGCAAAAGTATTGGACTTAAATGGAATTGATTCAAGCATGGTGAAGATGCTATTCTCCAGTTCATATATGTGATACTTATTATTTTGTAGAAGGTGTGTCTCTTGTAGGCAGTGAGCCTCTTGTGAGCAGTGTGCTTGAGTAGTGAGCCCTAATTGGCATGTGATATTTTCTTCTTTCTATTCTTCTAACAAAGAATACAATCTTGGGTTAATCACCCCGTGGTTTTTCCCTTAACTGGGTTTTCCACATCAAAATCTTGGTGTCTTATGTGTTGATGTGTTTCTACTCTTGATTGAATGCATGATGTTTCCATGATTGATTTATTGATATGCTAAGAAGATTTTAAGTGTGTAATTGGAAAGAAAGTTTTGACAACTGATTCACCCCCCCTCTTAGTTGTCTGTCCTGAATCTAACAATTGGTATCAGAGCCAAGTTCCTCTAAAAGAGCTTAACCACTTAAGGAGATCTAAGATGTTGTCCTACAAGAAGGATAGTCCAAAGTTTGATAGAACTAATTTTAATCTTTGGAAAAGTCACATGAAATGTCACTTGAAATGTATGGGAATGTACTACTGGAACATGGCTTCAACAAAGTATACTCCTCCACAGGGTGGCCTGAAATCCCCAACTGAAATCATAGATGCTGAAAACAATTTGCGGACTATAGAAGCTCTTCTAAGCACATTATCTGATTCAGAACTTTCAAATATTGTTGACCTACCAACTACTTTTGAGATTTGGGAAAAACTAGAACTTCTGCATGAAGGAGACAAGTATGTCAAATGTGCAAGGTTACAAAGTCTGAAAGGAAAATTCAAAAATCTAAAGATGAGAGAAGATGAAAATATCACTTCTTTTATGCCAAGAGTAAATGAGCTTGTTTGTGGAATTAGAAATGCTGTTGGAGTCTTGGATGAAGATGAGATTGTTGGAAAAATTCTCAGATCCCTTCCTGCTTCTTATAAGATCAAGGTTGCTGCCATTGAAGAATTTAGAGCCCATACAACCATCACAAGAGATCAATTGGCTGGTAAATTGGCTTCTTTTGAAATGACTGAGTTTGGAGATGCCCCTCCTAAGACTGAATCTGCATTCAAAGCCAGTGCCTCTATGAAAGGTAAACAAAGGTTTGATCTGGGAGAGAACTCTTCAAGGAAACTCTCATGGTATGAAAAAGTAAGAAAAGACCTAGAAGAAGAGGAAGCAGAAACTGTTCAACTTGAAGCCCTTATTGCAAAAGGAATGCCAAGAGGATCTGGTAAGTATGAAGGGAAATTGCCTTTTAAATGTTTTAACTACAATAAGATTGGTCATTTTGCCTCAAGATGTCCGAAAAGATTTTCAAGACCAAAACCTAACAAATCAAGGTTCCAAAAGAATTGCTAATGTTCATGAAGATGATGATGATGAAGGAGTAACAGATGATGAATCAGAATCAGGAAACAAATCTGGAAGTGATTGGGTGTTTATTGCCATCAAGGAAGAAGATCCAATGCTCTCTGAATTTGTCAATCATAAAGTTATAGAAAGAGCTCTAGCTACACAAGTTGAAGAAAAGGATGATTGGGTCATTGACAGTGCATGCTCTCACTATATGACAGGTGATAAAAGTAAGTTCATAGATTTGGAAAGTTATGAAGGAGGAGTGGTAAAGTTTGGTGATAATTCTGCTGGTAGAATCAAAGGTAGAGGAACTATTTCTTTTGATGCAAAGAACAAAACCGGTAATGCTTTGTATGTTGAAGGATTAAAGCACAATCTTCTTAGTGTTGGACAATTGGTGGACAAAGGCTATGATCTTCGATTCAAGAATGGAAAATGTAAAATCTTTGAAAGTTCTGGAATAGAGATTGCATCTGGTACTCAAACTAAAGGTAATATCTTCCACTTAGTTGGTTCTAGTAAAAGTTACTTATTTGTTCAAATTGATCAGAGTTGGTTGTGGCATAGAAGAATGTGTCATGTGAATTTTGATAATATCATCAAGACAAGCAATACTCAAGTTGTAAGAGATTTTCCAAAACTGGTGAAACCTACAAATAGTTTGTGCAAAGAATGTCAGTTGGGAAAACAAAGCAGAGTCTCATTTAAAAGCAAGAAACAATCTTCTACCAGATTATTGGACTTAGTTCATATTGATCTTTGTGGTCCTGCTAGAATCAAGAGTGTGCAAGGTGATAGATACTTCATGTTACTAATTGATGACTATTCCCGGATGATGTGGGTAACTTTTCTGAAAGAGAAATCAGAAGCTCTTGAGAAATTCAAAATATTCAAGGCTATGGTAGAGAATGAAACTGGATTAAAATTGAAATGTCTAAGGTCTGATAGAAGTGGAAAATTCACATCCAGTGAGTTCGTAGATTTCTATGAGAAACATGGAATAAAGAGACAGTTGTCTGCTCCTAGGACTCCACAACAGAATGAAGTAGTTGAGAGAAAGAACCGGACCATCCAGGAAGCATCTAGGACAATGATGATGGAAGCAAATGTTCCTCAAATCTATTGGAGAGAAGTTGTCAGCACTACAGTCTATACTCTCAATCAAGTACAAATCAGAAGCAATACTGGTAAGACTCCTTATGAACTTTGGTTTGACATCACTCCTACTGTGAGGTGTTTTAGAGTCTTTGGTAGAAAGTGTTACATTAAAAGAGATGAAGATCTAGGCAAGTTTGATGCTAGAAGTGATGAAGGAATATTCTTGGGTTACTCTACTCAAAGCAAAGCATATTGGTGTTATAACAAGAGACTGAGAAAGATTATAGAAAGTACAAATGTGAAGGTTGATGAAGGAATTGAAAAACCCTCAATGTTTTATGAATATAATGAAGATGATCAGAATGGTGTTCTAATTCAAGGAGCCCAAGCCTCTTCTGAAAAATAGATTCAAACTGATCCGGTAAATCAGGAAGAAGAGATGAGTTTTAATGAGCCTGATCAAGAATCAGAAGTGCAAGAAACTCCTAAAGTTCTAAGGTATGTAAGACTGAACCACTCTGAAGATTAGATCATAGGTGACAAAAGCAAAGGTGTACAAACTAGAAGGAGAATTGCTCAAAATTTAGATGAGTATTGTTTGATTTCAAAGATTGAACCTAAGACAGTAGATGAAGCCTACAATGATGAAAACTAGACTAAAGCAATGGAGGAAGAGCTAATGCAAATTGAGAAAAATCACACTTGAGATCTTGTTCCTAGACCTAGAAACAAGAATGTGATTGGAACCAAATGGGTCTTCCGGAACAAACTGAATGAAGTTGGTGAAGTAATCAAAAATAAAGTCAGATTGGTCTACAAGGGTTATTCTCAAATAGAAGGAGTTGATTTTGAAGAAACTTTTGCTCTGGTGGCAAGAATTGAAGCAGTCAGATTATTTCTTACATTTGTTGCCTTCAAGGATTTCAAAGTGTATCAGATGGATGTCAAGTCTGCCTTCCTGAATGGTGACTTGGAAGAAGAAGTGTACATTGATCAACCAGGTGGATTTCAATTGTTTGATCATGGTGATATGGTCTGCAAGTTGAAGAAAGCACTGTATGGACTGAAGCAAGCCCCAAGAGCCTAATATCAAATATTGGATAAACATCTTTTGAAGATTGGTTTCAACAAAGGTACTACTGACAGTAATTTGTATTTCAAAATTGATCTTGAAAATATCTTGATTCTTGAAGTGTTTGTTGATGATATCATTTTTGGAGGAAGAGATGGTATGTGTAAAACCTTTGGAAATCAAATGAAAAGTGAATTTGAGATGTCCATGCTTGGGGAAATGAATTTCTTCTTGGGTCTACAAATCACTCAAACAAAGAAAGGAATCTTCATTTCTCAAACCAAATATGTGAAAGAATTGTTGAAAAAATTTGGGATGGCAGACTCAAAGCTAATGAATACTCCCGTGGCAACTAGATGTAAGTTGAGCAAAGAAGATGACTCTCCCAAGGCTGATAAGAAAAAGTATAGGTCAATGATTGGAGGACTGTTGTATCTCACTCAAACTAGACCTGACATTATGAATGCTATTGGTCGTGTTGCTAGATTCCAAGCTGATCCCAAAGAATCTCATGTCATGGCAGTCAAGAGGATTTTCAGATATCTAAAAGGGACAGTTGAGCATGGTCTATGGTACCCTAGAGATCATGATTTCTCTCTTCATGCCTATATAGATGCTGATTAGGCAGGAGATGTGGATGACCAGAAGAGTACCAGTGGTGGAGCATTTTTTTTAGGGAAGAGATTCATTTCTTGGATAAGCAAGAAATAAGAGGCAATATCTCTATCCACTATTGAAGCAGAATATATTGCAGTAGCAGGTAGTTGTACTCAAGTTTTGTGGATGAAGCAAATGCTAAGAGACATGAGAGTGGAGTATGAGGAGCCTATCACAATCTTCTGTGATAATTCAAGTGCAATAAATATATCTAAGAATCCAGTGTTGCATTCAAAAACTAAACATATATACATCAAGTTTTACTTTTTGAGAGAGCAAGTGAACAACAATGAAGTCAGATTAGAGTTTGTGCCTTCCAAGGATTAGATTACAGACATCTTTACTAAACCTCTACCTAAGGACTCTTTTGAGTATCTCAAGAAGAAGTTAGGGGTTATTACCCCTCCGGTGATGAACTAAGGTGCACTGATGTGCATTAGTCTAGTGGATATCATAGTCATATCATGTGGTCCAGATTGATGATTAGGAGATGCTACTTAGGGGGAGCAGCTAGTATAACTCTGAAGTGGTGTAATTGCAAGTATGTGCCCTTTGCCATTGATGTTAAAGGGGGAGAGAAGACATGTGAAAAATAAGTGGTTTCTGATCAAAGGGGGAGTATGAAAGGAAAAGAAGACATATGAATGGTTGTTGCTGATAGGGGGAGTTGTGATAGTAAGGAGAAGTTCTTGTCTTGATGGTCAAAACAATTTTTCACATCATATGTTGCCATCAATGACAAAGGGGGAGATTGTTGCAAGTATGGGCCTAACTAGTGTTGTCATTGATGTCAACATACTCCCATTTCATTGATGAAAAGGATTGGATGAGCTGAGGGCTGAGGATATTGAGAAAATTACTCCTAATTAGGAACAGAGAAGAACAGTGAAGACAGTAAAATAAAAGTCCAAGATAAGATGAGGATCAGAGGGTTTGTAGATATGTGTCTTAAGGTGATCCAGTAAAGATTTAAGAGGTCCACATGAAGATCTGAAGAAGTTGTGGATGTTCAAGTAAAACCTATTCTAACAGGTGTTCAGAGGTGACAGAGTGACACAGACAGGTCCGGTGAGATCCGAAAATGCATTATCATGTTCTGTGGATTTGAGGGAGTATTGAGGAAGTCTTTGTGAATTGTCAACTTGATTTGTTCATGGTTTGAAGGTCCAGAAGCATCTATTCCTTTGTGACAGTGATGACAGACTATGTTCTTGAGGTTTTGGATGAAGGAGAGAAGGATTTCTATAAGAAGATGAAGTGTGGATGTTTTTGGTGATTCAGGAAATCCTGTGAAGGTCCTTGGATCATGTCCAGATCATGTTGGTGGTCCACATTGGAGTTGGAGCTTACACTTGAAGAATAACTTCTGGATGATGGTGTTCTTCCTAAGACTGGCCGACCAGATGAGTTACACATCCTGTGGATGATCTTATAGTTGTTTGCCGACTTTGATGATTATTCCTATGTCGTTGTCTTGATAAATAAGGAATTATAAAGTCATTTTAGTGTGTGGCTTGTGGAGATGTGAGTGTGGTAGCGAGGAGGAGAGTGAAAGGCATAACAGAAGTATTGAACTTAAATGGAACTGATTCAAGCATGGTGAAGATGCTATTCTCCATTTCATGTATGTGATACTTATTATTTTGTAGACGGTGTGTCTCTTGTAGGCAGTGAGCCTCTTGTGAGCAGTGTGCTTAAGCAGTGAGCCCTAATTGGCATGTTCCATTTTATTCTTTCTATTCTTCTAATAGAGAATACAATCTTGGGTTAATCACTCCATGGTTTTTCCCTTAACCGGGTTTTCCCTGTCAAAATCTTGGTGTCTTATGTGTTGATGTGTTTCTGCTCTTGATTGAATGCATGATGTTTCCATGATTGATTTATTGATATGCTAAGAAGATTTTAAGTGTGTAATTGGAAAGAAAGTTTTGACAACTGATTCACCCCCCCTTTCAGTTGTCTGTCCTCAATCTAACATTTTCATCCCCAATCTAACTAACTTGATATCACACTGCAATTATAAAGTGCCCGATCAGGCTGTTTTAGGGAGACTCAACATGATTCTTCTTTTCCTTTACACAATTTGGGGGGAACAACAAACTCAAGGGGCAATTCAATCTAAGGTGTAATATGATGTCAATGCACTAAATTATAAAGTGTCACTTTAGAGGGGGGAATTAAGCAAAATAATGCACTCAACTTATAAAGTGCCACTTCACAAAGTTTAATTAGGTATCTAATTAATTTGGATTGCCTAATTGTGTTGATTTCTATTGTTTAGATGAACTAACTTGTTCTAATCATGGGATATGAAACTCACTCTTCTGTAATCAACTTGACTAAGGGAAGCTATAAGTCCTAGTGTGAAGGCATCCTAAAACATCTTAGGATCCATAATGTCATACCCCATCTGTATGGACTTGTCCCTAAACCTGGTAAACAATCTCAGAAGGCTAGTTGGTTTAATCATCGTGATCACATTGTTGGATTGATCAATTTACATATATCAGATGTCGCTTTGTATGCCATCATGGATATTGATTGTCATCATGTATTATGGATCAAAATTTAGAGATATATGGAGACTCGAATGTTTCTCCATTCCCACATGATCCTACATTGATCACAACTCACATCCCTAATCATGATACAAAAATAGAATGTTCCTATGACACAGAAGAAGTCATCACTCCTACTGTTGCTTCATCAAACTCCAAGGTTGCTTCCTCGAAAACGTTCGGTGCTTCTTTGCAATAGGATATTAGTTTTCCTAGCATTGCTAATTGGGACATATTTCTACCTGAAATCACTTGTCTGTTTGTAGAGTCTCACATTACTGACATGGAAGCACACATTAAGGACATCAGTCTTCTCTTTGATGATAGTTTTAATGAAGCTACATAAACATTGTCCACTTCAGATATTCATGCTCTACATTGTCCTTTACATGGTTCTAGATCATCATCATCCTCATCTATTGCGCATGCACCTGATTTGATTATGGTATCCTTCGGCATGGACATGAGAACACCTGAGCACTCTTCGAAGGAATCCACATGGGCACCATCATCCTTGGATCAACCTCAACATGATTCAAGATGATACATACATCTTCTCACATGGGAAGATATCCTGCATCTTTAGGTTGTTTCATTTCTTCCCATGGGAAGGAACATTGTTCGGCGTTCTTAGATCTACATCTGCATCCTTTGTCGACTATTCAACATCACTGTAGTAGGACATGTATTATGGGGGGTCTCATAGACCTTCTATCATTTTCTCTCCTATGGGGGGAATCTTCTTGGGGGGCTATCTAAGTCTTTCTCTTTGTTTTCTCTCTTTTTGGAGGAAAGTTTTTTCCCACCCGGTTTTCTTTCTTTCTCCACTTTCTGAGAGATACATTTTGTAAATGGGTGCCTAATCAGGTGCATAGCCAGGACCCATCCTTCATAAACTCACCTAAACTATGCTTAAGGGGGGTGTTGGTGTATAACTCCTATAGTTTACACTAACTTAATCATAGTTAGGCAATTCCCACATGTTCTTTGACTTTGTTTAAGTTGTTGGTTGTTTGGGAGATGTGTCATTCAAATGGACACCTCACCACTATGTTAATGGGTAGTTGTGCAATTCATATGGGTTGTAAGTTGCCACCTATCCTTGTTTTGTGGAGAGTCTGGCATCCAACTTCTCCTATTTATATCTTCTCATTTGTTAATATATTTGTTCATTTTCACTTGCAATCTCATACTTGTTGTATCTCCATGATCTTGGCAGTTTCTACACTTAGATTTCATTTTATATTCATTATTACTCTTCATTTAATTCATGCATGAAAAAATATATATCACCATTAAATTTCATAATTACTCCTTCATCCCTATCAATTCACGTGTGAAGTGAGGTCACTTCACCCATTAGTTGGGGGGAGGGGTATAATGGTTAGTTAAATTTTTCAATTTTTTCCATCCAAGTCTTTAGAGTTATCAGATAGAATTCTATGCTATTTTTCCAAAGATAGTAGACCTACCATGTTTCATCCAAATTGTAACCTTATTACCTTATGTGTGAGCTAAGATACAAAATTTTGCATACAAGAGAGCTCTAAAAGTTACAGTTGGGGGAATAGAAGAGGGCACAAGAAAAGGTAGCAAATTACAGGTTCTTCTGAAGGTGATGGAATCAAAGTTGAGTAGAAATTGAAACCTTTTGAGGTTCAAAAATGTAGAAGAAAACTAATCTGTTGTAGACTTGACACAATTCAGGGGTAAACCTATCTAAATAGTCCACTTGACATTATACACCTACATTAAATTATTGACCAAGGAGCGTAAACTTATGATGGCACTGCACTATATGTGCCTTTAGGGACTCATATTCTCTTAAACTATCCTATTCAAACCTACTCAGATTATTCTACTTTGCTAGAATTCACAAAAATGTAAGAATAGTAAGAATAGTTATAGAACCTAGTGGCTACAGGTACCTACAGCATAAGCTGCAGATAACTACTAACAACATAAAAGTACAGAACTAATCCAAAACCATTCAAAATGATGAGAAAGCTAATGCTAACCTATGGAGGACTAAGATGGATCAATTATACATTTGTTCATGAACCACAACTACTGTAATTAACAACAAGAGTATTCTACTTAACTCACAATACATTTATAAAATAATGGAAAACAACTTTAACAAGAATGCATAAATGAATAAGAAAATAAATGAAGTAAAGATTACTACCTTGATTGGCCAGCTCAGGGGATTGGCTCACTTAGATGGATATCAAATCTAATTAAAATACTCACTCATCCACATAACACATAGTTTCATTCATTCCATATCACAAAAATACTTCAAACAGAATCCTCTTTGTAGATTTTATTCAATAATTGCATTTCAACAATTCATGTCTGGAGAAATAACTAACTGTTGTATCTTCTAATAGTGAATAAAACAACTAACAACTAAGTAACTACTTGACTCTGAGCTCATCCCCTAACTTATACAAAATGGGAGAGTCTTATTCAACTACCAACTAACTACAATCATTAATCCATTCCTAGATATTAGGATACAAAGTTAAGATTGATTTATTAATTCTAACTGAATAGAGGAAGGAGAATCCCATTCAAATAAGATTTCCTATGCAATGGCTCATATGAGAAAAACATAAGCTATGTTTAGAATCTTGGAACAAGTTTACTTCTTCTACATTTATTTCTTATCATAATGATTCACGTTCAGCTTCTAGCTGCCTACACTTTTGGTAGCTTGATTTCAACTTCCTTTAATTCCCCTATTCTGTGACTTGCTACAAATTCTCCTCTCCTTGATGCCACATGCTTGTTGTTGCATAGGGGTTAATCCACAAAACATAGGCACGCAAATAACCTTCATAATTAAACCATAGAATCTCATCTATATTTCATACATACTCATGTTCAAATCATTCAACTGATAAATATCATCACCATATTTCATATTAACAAAATAGGTTCAAGGTTTTGCAAAATATATAGAAAGACAGTATATCATGATGGGAATGTTTAGTATCTGGAAGATTGTGTGCAAAAGGTCTGAAAGCATATAAAAACAACACAAAAGAGGCTAATATTTAAACCCATCATTCCCCCCAACTATCCTTTTGCTTGTCCTCAAGAAAAACACTTAATTAAACATCTAGGGGAAAAGATTGTAATGCAAGGTGATCTACCTAAGGTCCATCATTTCTCTGACCCCCACCCCCTTCTTAAGATAGAAATCATTATAACATGCAAGCCTATCCATCTTAACTGATTCTGTACTCCTACATTCATCATTCTTTTCTCCTATCTAGTGTGCTACTAGATAGAGGAGAATAGGAGGATGATAAGTAAGTGGCAGCCATCCCACTCCGTTTTGTTCTAAAACTTGGATGTACTTGCACAATCTTTCAAACATATTTATAAAATTATGGAAAGAGTGAGACTCTTTCCTTTGCAACTCTGGGGTCAGATTATTCCATCTACTTTGTACATACCTTAGGCAATTTTGAAGGATAGGCACTACAAGCTATTGTATCCTTCTGTAATCTTGGAGTCTCAAATCCATGATTATCTTTCCTAGACCCTTGTGAGAAAGGAGTTTCAACCATTGAGTAATGATTACATTGGGATTCAGTGCTTCTTTTCTGATCTGTAATGCCACTATTTTCTCTTGTTCTTCATATTTGTCCATTAATTCACCTCTGAGCTACTCATTCTTGAAATAGGACGACAGTGCTCTGACTTGTAAATCCCTAACATAAATTAAGGGGTTCCAATCTATATCCTCTTCTATTAGATAGTTGTGTAAATAATACTCACACAACTGATCTTGCTCCTCCAGGCTAACTTCTTTGAAATAGCTGAGAAAATTATGCCTTGAGTGTAAAGAAATAGGTTGATCATTAATGAACCTATTGAACTAAAAATTGACAAATTTTTCTTTTAGAAATAATGCATACACCCTAGGTGGAGGTCTACATTCAATAATGTGAATAGCTCTATTTATTACCTCTGAAAATTTACCTTCCAACCTTTTCAACTCCAAATTCTTACCTTCCAGTGATGCATTAAGAGTTTGTTTTTCTTCCTCCCAGCTTTCTTTTTCCTATTTGAATTTGTTAGTAAGTTTCATCAATTCAAAGCCCAAAGACAAAATAGTGAGATATGTTAGAGACCTTGCTACATCAAGTTGGGGATTTAGTGCTTTATTCTCTTCATTTTTTGTTTTATTCTCTACCATTTGTGCTAACAGATCCAAGTTGGTTCCATGGCTGTAGGTTTAGATTTTCTTCTCCAATTCTTGTATTCTTATCTCCTTCTCTTTGTCCTTTTCCTCATATTTCTTTATTTTCTCTTTCAATTGCTTTATCCTGACAAGAGCTTCTTAAAGCTCTTTCCTTATATTCTTATCCTCTAACAGTTCTTTTTCCTCTTCAAAATTTAAACCTTCATCATCATTCCCAATGATATCAAAAATTTCCCTAGCAGAGCTACTAGGAACTGACTTCCCCATCTTCTTTGCAATAAAAATATCTTTTGAATTAGAGTCAGAAGATGAAGAAACATACCTTCTCCTCTTAGTAGGCACATTGATATTTTCATGAACATCAGCAGGGACATTCTTAGGAGCATGCCCTTCTTTGTCTGAGTCTGTGTCCAACAAAGTTGAATCAAGGTGCTACTATCCTTCACCTTTTTCCTCCTGCCCCTATTCCTCAACAATTCTTTTTTCAACATTCTACCTTTTCAACCTTCCTGAGCACCTAGGAGTAACAGTTTCTTGTTGAACTTCACTTTTCCTCTTCTTTTTACTCTCCTTCTTCTTCTCTCTTGCATCCTCTTCTTTTACAGTGCTCTTATGTTTCTCAACACCTTTCTTATTCTTCTTTTTCCTAGAAGATGTTGAAGCAATGCCTCTCATAGCTTTAGGGTTTGTAGAAGATGACGGTTTCTTTGTTGCCACCAACCTATTTTCTAGAGTATTTTCCTCCTATGGCTCTTCTTTCTCAAGTTCAATCTCAGGTGCAATCTCAAGTTTTGATTCATGTTGAGTTTCATCCTTTGCTTCTGGTACTTCCAGCAATTTTGTGATATTTGTGCATTTTTAAAGGCATTCCAATCAACCTATGGATGTTAAATTATCAAGCTTCTCTTAACCAATAGGGCTATTAAGCAGTGATAGGACAATGTGGTGTCCATTTGCTTTCTCTGATATTTGGATGCCATCCTCTTCAACATGTTATAGAGGAAATTGGGAACATTGACTAACTTATCATGTTGTAAGTGATTTAGCAACTTAAAGTTCATAGTATATAACAAAATGTGTTGACCATCATAGGTAAAGTATTTAATGATATACGAAGCACATTTTCCCCAAAATAATGGAAGGGACAGTCTCTTTGTACCTTGTGATGATGAGTCCAGGTTTTCTCCACGCTTGCAGAATTCTTCTCTTGCTGCAGCTGCATCAGCACAAGCTAGATATTTAGACCCTGTACGTGGCAATCCTGTAACTTGGGCAATGGCCAATTCAAAAGCATCTACAACCAATCCCCTAACTGTTGCCTCATCATACTGCAATGTAGCTACAAATTCTTTCGCTGTTTCATTATCATATTCTATTATCTTCAAGAAGTAATCTAACCATCCCACTTTGGTGAAGAGTGGTAGAACCATCATATCCTCTATTATTTCCTTGTGCGTAGTTGGTTCTCATCTTATAACATCACCTCCCATTGTCTTTGTACTCTGCAACCTCAAAAGGTTTCAATTTATGCTCAACTTCGATTCCACCACCTTTAGAAGAACCTATAATTTGTTGCCTTTTCTTGTGCCCTCTTCTATTCCCCCAACTATAACTTTTGGAGCTCTCTTGTATGCAAAATTTTGTATCTCATCTCACTCATAGGGTAATAAGTTCACAATTTGGATGAAACATGGTAGGTCTACTGTCTTTGAAAAAATGACATAGAATTCTATCTGATAACTCTAAAGACTTGGGTGGAGAAAATAAAAAATTTTAACTAACCATTATACCCCTCCCTAAAAATAATGAGTGAAGTGACCTCACTTCATGCGTGAATTGATAGGGCTAGAAGAGTAATTATGAAATTTAATGGTGATATATATATTTGCATGCATGAATTAAACGAAGAGTAATAATGAATATAAAATGAAATCTAAGTTAATCATTGAAGGTTACCCTTTGTACATACATTATGGAAGTAAGTGTTCAATGCACCTTGGAACTGGAGAAGACATACTTGGTATTTATTTGATGTGAGCAGAATGAAATGCATGAGAGTGAATGGTAAGGTGGTGGGTACTTCGGAAGTGATGTGATGTGACAGCTCACAATACTTGATCTAACAAATTGTGAGTGTGAGTTGAACATTTTTGTTGCAGAATTTGATTTATTCAAAGGCATTCCAATCAACCCGTGGATGTTGAATTCTTAGGCTTCTTGATGAGTGCCAGGTAGCACCCACAATAATACACCTTTTTACCTCTCTTTTTCACCCTTCTTATTGTGTTGTCCTAATAATTGTACCAAAGTAGGCTGATAAGATTTTTTCTAATTATATTAATGAGAGATGAATTACTGAAAGTCATGATTTTTTATTGAAGGACTAATGTGCAACAATTTAATGGAAATATGCAAAAATTCTCTCTTTTTGAATCTACAGGTGTAGATGTTTGGGCAAAGGCAATTTTGAGCATCTCCAGAGATGGTCCTAATAATCTTCAGAGTTGACATGAAGGATACCATGCCAATCTCCAATATTTTCCAATATGATTGGAGAGATTTTGAGATAAGAAGGCCAAGGGTGAATCATCTCCAGAGCTGGACAAAAGTCATAAGCACATCTCTGGAGTTGCAGACAGAAGTACACACCTTCGAAGCCTCCTTAATCCACTGCAGAGTTCCATCACTACTATCATTCAACACTTTTGATGGCAATTGGAGTGCTCCAGGGATTACTTGGCCCACAACTGAGTAGTCGAATGAAGACTCTAGTTAACTTCTAGAAGTTTAATTCATCTTTTATTGATTTTGCATGAGTTCTTGATAAACTGATTAAGTACCTATATTTCAGGGCCTCGCTGCCCAGTTGTTATTTGAAACTAAGACTCCAAATTTAGTGGACTGTTGTTCCACTAAAATCTATTTCAATTGCATGATTTTACTCTGCAGTTAAGTAGTTGATAGAATAAGAGATTGATGTTATCTCATAGATAAACTAGTAGTTAGAGTAAGTGATATCTCATCGCTAGATTTGATATAAATATATAAGGTAGAAGCAAAAGAAACATATAGATTATTGTTATTGTAATCTCATTTTGGATATAGATACTTTTCTGAATACAAAAGGATACTGATGGGATTAGACTGAAGAAGAATTGTGATATTACATTCCTGTACTAATTTATTGCCTTAGTCTTTAGTCCTGAGGGTGAGGAGCGAGGGCCCACTCCCGCCATCAAGACAGGAGGCTAATATTTATTTTGTTTATTATTCTGTTTTAGATTCTATCTAGGAAGATAGTTATTGTTTTCTCATAGATAAATGTATGCTTTAGTTGAATGAATTAGAATAGATCAATGTTAGCTATTTACTATTTCAGCTTTGTTTCCAGTATTCTCAAAATTTACTTTCATAGCAGATAAATCAGCAGCATTAATTTCCATAGAAAATAAGATTAGCATAATTAGTTAAATGGACTGGCAACTATAGGATTCCTAATTGTAGATAGCCAAGGACACAACCCTAGATTTGACATATGAAAACATGATTAAATGCCAAGGACCAACGACCCTTGTCATTTTTGGCATCGTTGTCAGGGAACTCTATGTTAATTAGGGAAACTTAGTTAAACAGTTTTTAGGATAAATTGAATTTGTATGGTTAGAGCTAGGGATTCAAAATGAAGATACATAAAACAAACACCCTAGCAGCAAACTATAGGAGAAAGTAGTAGGGTGGCACAAGATCATGTTGAAGAGAGACACCTAGAACCTACCTTGGAAACTGCACCCCAACTCAATAATTCCTCAAATCCTCCAAGTCCTTCACTCTCTGAATATATCCAAGAATTGCAAGAAAGATTCCAAGTAGATCCTTTGACAAAAACCAATTCCTAAGAACCCCACACCGAATCTCAAAGAGAAGAACCGGTATTAGACATGGATGATAACCATGATGAGGAGGATAATCAAGCTCCAAGAACCTTCTCATATCCCATTGTTCTAGCTGCTGGACATAATGCCCCTATGAAGAATATTTCACCTTCACATTTGGCAAATTTTAGGGGTCTTTCTTGTAAGGATCCAAATTAGTTTTTGTTTGAATTCAAAGTGGTATGCCAAACTTACGATTATGGATCAGATAATCAAAAACTTAAATTTTTCCCCTCAACACTAAAAGATTTTGATATGAGATGGTTCATAGGTTTGCCCCAAAACTCCATCCATTCCTAGGAATAGATGGAAGTAGAGTTTTTGGGAAAATACCAAGATTATTGTAGAGTCAGTGATAAAAATAAGGAACTGTTCAAAATTAAACAAAGAGAGGATGAAACCTTAGAGGACTATGTGGATAGATTCAACTTTACTTTGAGAAGGTATGGCAATCTTGTGGCTCACTCTTTGGCCAGAGCCCTATTTGTAAAAGGATTAGACAAAGAAACAAAGCAAGCACTAGATCTAATGGGAAAAAGGAATATCAATAAAATAGATATGCCTACTATAGAAGAACTCTGCAGGAACTATTCCAGAACCCAAGATGGAGTGAGAACACCTAAATCTTTCAAAGGGAAGAATGAAATAGGATAGCTAATGGAGGAAATTGCAAATCTTAAAACATATATTCTAGTCCAACTGAATACCACATTAGATGGGATTCAAGTAAAAACTAGAACAACTGATCACAACATAACAACTGAACCACTCTCCATATATTGTCATAGGTGTAGGAACAAACACCTATTGAGAGAATGTGCTTTAGATAAATTAGAAATCTATTAGATCTGTGACAGGGAACATCCTACCAGTTAGTGTGATCAGCTCCCAATCTTAAAAAGGCTGACTAAAAAGAATGTCATTATAGAGGATTTGAACTATGTAGGATAAAAATAAGCTGGGAATTTCCTTATAATCAGTATCCAAACCAAGCTTCTTATAGGGGACCTTCAAACTAGGGAAACAATCAATAGAATCTAGTGTGGCATGGGCCTTAGAATATTCCTCCTTGAGGACCACAAGATTGGCCAAACCAACAATGGCAGAACCAAAATTGGCAAAATCACCCCTGGGGAAATCAACAATGGCCACAACAGTTTGGATCACAAAACATGTAGCTTCATTGGGGTCCTCAATAGGGTTATAATCAATAATACCAGGGAAAACCTCAACATTTCCAACCTCAACAACAAGCATTGCTAACTGGACCCCCTAACACACAAGGATAGTTACAAAATGAGCCAGTTAGCCAGCCACCTTTACTAGCCCAACCTATACCAAATCCATGGAATAAACAAGGAGAAGATGTTTACATGACAGAACAAGAAAAACATGGCTGGTATTAATGCCATATATTCCAATAATCTCCATCTACATTCTGGGAAAGTACTTCCAAGACCATCTCCTCCAACTATAGTTGACATAACCAATGATGAGGAACCTGAAAATCCATCCACTCAACTTCAAGAGGAGATTACTATCGAAACAATGCTAAAAGAACCATGCTTGGATAACTCTGGAGTTCCTCCTAAAGGAACAACTCTGGAGAACACCCCTGGAAACACTTCTGCTATGAACTCTGGAGTTGCTCCAGAGATAGAGAAACTAGCACCATACCTAGAATGGCTCAAACAACATGTCCCTCAGAAAAAGGTCTTACAAAAATAAGTCCAATCTACCCTAGAATCAAAAATTCTACAAGAAATTAGATAATTGAATATTGAAATTCCTCTCCTACAAGTAATTAGGGATGTGCCTGAACTGAACCAATTCATCAAACAACATCGTGTTAAGACCTAGGGTAAAAAGAAAACCTTTCCTGCCACCATCCAGGTGGAAGGGAAAGTAGTAGACCTCCTAATGGGAGAAATGTTCCTCCCAAAATATGGAGACCCTGGGAACCCTGTCATAATTGTTCATAGCTCAGGGGTGGAAATATCTAATGTTTTGGTTGATTTGGGAGCAGCAATAAATGTAATGACAGTCCACAGTATGGACAAATTAGCTCTAATAGGTATCCAGACAAATCCACAATCCTTCAACTAGCTGACCAATCGGTAGCTATTCCAAAAGGGGTGATAATTGATGTTCCAATTGTGGTAGAATCATGGGAATTCCCAGTAGACTTCCTAATATTAGAACCTAGAAACCAATGAAATTCATATCCATTGATATTGGGAAGGCCATGGCTTGCCACAGTAGCAACATCTATTGAAATTTGAATAGGGGATATGGTCATTTCTAATGGAATAGATTTGAAGAAAATATCTTTGTATCCTCCAACTAAACCATCAATACATTATTCAAGAAAAGTGTGGGTAGATGAGTCGAATAACATGGAAAATAGTGCCTCAGTATCTATGGTTACCATCAAAAAACATATGGGTGAGTTAGAAGAAGAAATCCACTATGATACAATAGAAGATATCACCCACATTCTTATTAACGAGGATATCATGGAACTAGCCCAAGATTCAAAAAGAGAATTTCTCACTTCTGCTCATTGTACCTAGCAAATATCATTCATTGTGGAGAGACTTTTTACAAAGACTTAGCCACATTCCACATGTTGCTCCCAAATTCTTGCCCTCTCAATACCATAATATGGATTGAATACATCTATGGATCAGATCACAAAATAGGTCATGATTTTACCTAGGAAAACACTGAATATCAATACCCAATTAGCAGAAAAATAGGAAGAAGCACTTCTCAAACTCCTAATTTCCCATTCAGCAACTTTTACTTGGGAATACCAAGATATGAAGGGCATCCCTCCTAAGATCTGTACTCATCATATATACACTGAAGATGTCAAACCTGTCAGACAACCCCAGAGAAGATTGAATCATGCTTTAAAAGATATTGTTAAGACTAAGATAGAAAAATTGCTGCAAGTAGGGTTTATATATCCAATCTCAGGCAGTCAATGGGTCTCATCCTTAGTCATAGTGCCTAAAAAGAATGGGAAGTGGAGAGTGTGTATTGACTACAGAGAACTAAACAAATCCATAAAGAAGGACTACTTTCCCTTACCAATCATTGACCAAGTGCTAGACAACCTTGTAGAGAGGAAGTACTTCTCATTCCTAGATGGGTTAAGTCGATATTGTATACACCTAAAATTGGCTCATGTCAAATTAAGTAAATATTTCAATATTTATTTTAATTCCCATTTCTCCTATCAATTAAATAAATATCCTAATTTATTTAATTGATTCACATCCCTCCAATAATTAAATAAAATAAAATTTATTTAATTAAATCCCCTAATTCTTCTAATGTCTCACATAATTAAATAATTCTAAATTATTTAATTAATCTCAAATTCCTCTATCCTAAGTCCTAAATTCCATAAATCCACATCACCTTTACACCTCACCATTCCACCTCATTCTTCCATGTCACCTTTCCACCTCACCATATTGCACATGTAATTAAATATTTTAATATTTAATTAGCTAATATTCCCTCACCCACATGTTCTATTTATCCTCTAATCAAATTAGTTAACTCGTCAATCAAATCTGTTAACTAATTAGTCATTTGAGTTCACCAGTCAATCTATTCTGTTGACTTTCCAGTCAACCTAGTTAACTAATCAATCATCTTAGTTAACTCTTCAATCTATTCTGTTAACTCCCATAACTCATGAAAAAGGCTTGGACACTTGTCCTCTTCTGATTGGTGCACATTCCCTCAAGCTTCATCAACTGTATACCTCACAAGTAATTCCTCCAGTCATGGATCTATTGACACTTGGATTTGGTCTTCCCTCAACCTATATAAGCAAGGTTTCATACCCATTTCATATCCAACTGAGCATTCGTAAACTTACTCTGCAGGAATCATTACAGTGTGCCTTTGGCGAAACCATCATCATTGCATTTGCATTATCAATCCATTATCATCATCATGTCTCCATTATCAATCCATCTCCATTATAGTTGCATTATAGTTAAGTCTCCATTGCACATTCCATATCACTGCCATTCTGTTCTTGTCATCTTCAAACAACAAGGAAGTGCACACTTCTAAGAGCTCCATTACAATCAAGATCAAGAGGAGATAGGTGAATAATGGAAGCATAGAGGTAAAATGGTCTTTGAAGGTCTAATCTTTGATTATTTGTATTTACATCACTTTCCATTGAGTTATTGGATGTTTAGTTGTTTATTGCTATTGTTCACATTTTCTAATAACATTTTTGGCACCCACCGTGGGGCCTTGCCCCATTTTAACTTCAATTTGAGTATTTTGTGAAGGTTTTGTCACGACAGGTCATTCCTATGCATACAACTTCCAGTTCTGTGCATTCAACACATTCGACACTGTATTCAATCTTTCTGTGCATCTGACTTGTTTTGTTGCGCATCTGACACATTTCTCTGTGCTTTTGATCTTTCAACACATACATAGTGCAATCTGGCACATCCGATAAATTCTAGTGCATGTCTAATCTTTTGGTGCATATAAACCATAGTCTGACGCATATAATCCTCATTGATGTGCTTATTGTAAATCTATGCATATGAATTGTAGTACTGCACATACGACCTGTAGACCTACACATTTGATTTGTCAGAGAAAGTTGTAATGTTTGTATCAGATCTTCCATACTAACTCTCATTTGTAGGTGTTAGGAGTTGGACTTACTCATTTTAGCTGCATTATTAAGCCACTTAGAACTAATTAGGAGGGACTAAATTAATATGTTCATGCAAATCATCACGTAGACATACTAGGAGGAAAGTAAATCATTTTGTTGCATCACAACTTGCATCTAGTCCCAACCTAGGGATTAAAATGAACAATTTCTTTATGTTTTTACTATCTTGCACAACAATCCATCACATAGCTTAATAGGGGAAAGTAACACTTGTTTATTTCTTCAAGCAACAATATACACCTAGATTTGTTAGAAGGTTAAAATAAATAATCTTTTCCAAGTTATTGTTATCTTATTACAAAGCTCTATACTTGGTAGAGTTAACACATTTAGTTATTTTTCTTTTAACTAGAGGGTAAAGAACCAGTGTTCTTTGTGTTTTAAGAATGATAATAGGACTATGCTCTCCCCTTTTTTGGGTGACCAAAATGCTAAACTTATCATTTTGCATGTTTAACCTTTAGAGAGGCATGCCCTTGGAATTCCTTCCTTCCAAGTGGGACGACTTTAAGTGATAATAGGATAAAGCCAAGCCATCTCTGAGTCACTATAAATAAATTGTGTTTGTGGCAAAAGCTGCAAGAAATGGGTGCCACTATGATACACCGACCAATATTTCCCCCAAAACCCTGTGGAGTGTAACCTTTGCAGGCTGGGAAGCCTTCTTATCGAAGAGAATGGCCACACGTGTAACCACCCAAATGGATGCCTTGATTAAAATCCTTTTATTCCAGTAAGCCAAAATCCCCTATTTGGTGACACAGGAGGAGGAACCTCTAGAGTCGTCCAACGTCATACACTCATTTAGTGTAGAGACAGAAAAGTTCAACTATTCAGAGGAACTATAACTTGGTATGTGTGAGAAGTGAGTTCCGTGGAGGGGAGTCGGTGCTACCAAGTTATTAGTTATCTGCCTTTATGCAAGTGGCTAGTGTAAAAACCAAGTTGGAACTCATCAAATACTGTCCTAGCCAACCTTAGGATTGTGCTTACCTTTTGGTCAAAAATTTGTAATAACAAACATTAAATCTTCTTGTGTCATGTGTTTTCTTGAAACTAATTGATACAAATCATTAGCAAAACTACCTTCAAGAAACTTGGTGAAAACAACCCAAGATCGTAAAATTGAAGCAAAAAAAAATCAACACTGTCTACAATTCCATGCATTTAAAACATTCTGTTGTGCATATGGCAATTTCTGCTGCACATTTAATCCTACTGTACAATTGACCCATTATGTTGCGTATATGCCAAATTCTACTGTGCAATTGACACATGTTTCTACACATTTGAGACATTATGTTGCACATACAATACTTTTGCGCATTTGACGCATAAAGCAACGCATCCAAATCGTAGCATTGCACATTTAAAAATCAGTGCATTTGAACCATACTTGCACATTTGACCTACCTTGCTGCGCATTTGACCATTTTTCCTACGCATGAAAAATAGAGAGCACTTCCGTACACTTTTGGGAAAAATTGAAACCAGTTCTGGATACCCATTATTGCATATACCTTGTTCATGATCTCAAAAAATCCATACAAATCCGTTTCACATATTTTTTCCAAAACATTTCCATTTTCCATATCATCCCTACTAAAAACATCAAACAAAGCAAACCAAGTTTCCTTCTAAGGTATCACTAGGATCTTCCAAACACTCAATCTAGTTAGTTTCACAACAGGATACATCATCCTTCATCTCGGAACTATACTAGTGTAATCTTGATAAAAGTAGTCCATATCAATAGCGGTGATCAACTCTCCCTACTTTGACTATCTTTTACCTCAAGGGCACATTTGTTTGAGCAAACACTAGATCAAAATTTGAACCTTATGAAAACTCTTGTCATCTCAACCTTTCTCACAAGCATTTTTCATCCAACATTCACCCCCACCAAACGATTTTCATGGTTGCAACTAGATCAAAATCCAAAGAAAGGAAAGACATGGATCCTTTGAACAAAGACATATCATCTTCATCTCATAGTGATGGAGAGGAAGAAATCCCATATGAGAATGTAATTGATGCTTCACAAGACTCAAAATTTCAAAAGATGATGGACAAAGCCCTGAACATGGACCCTCACAAGTATTTCCTTATGCTAGAGCAGTAAGGGGCCAAACTTCTAACAAATTTTGACACCTCCGCTATAAAAGACACCACCTCTACAAATGACATGAAAACTCCCAAAATCACACTATAGGTTCCCAAAATAGACAAGGCACCATCCATCCATGTCTAACCAGTACAATGTCTTAGAGCAGCTCCATAAAACACCAACACACATTTCCATTTTGGAGCTCTTGCATATATCCCCATCCCACAGAGCCATACTTGACCAAGCTCTTTCAGAAACCACCATCCCTACAAACCTCACCAAAGAATAGTTCCAAGCCATGGTTGGCCACCTAACTGCACCTCATTTCTTGACCTTTACTAAAAAGGATGACATGTCAATCACCCAACCGCACAATGCGTCTCTCCATATCGAAGCCTTCATCTACAAGCATAAAATAAAAAGGGTTCTAATTGATGGAGGAGTGGTTTTAAATATTTGCACCTTAAAGATAATCCTTGCATTGGGGTTTTTAGAGAATGCTATCAATCCTAAAAGGAAAATCACCATCAAAGATTATGATGAAGAGGAAAGAACTTAAAAGGGAATTGTTGTTTTGCCTATCAGAGTGGGACCTGTAGTTAAAGATGTAATGTGTCAAGTGCTTGACATGGAACTTGCATATAATATCCTCCTTGGAAGACCTTGGATACACGTAATAAAGATGGTACCATCAACATATCACCAATGTATCAAATTCCCTCATGACGAACAAGAAATCACCATCCAAGGTGATCCCAATCCATTGAATTGTAATTCCATACAATCTAAACTTGATGTTGTAATTCCCAATAACTGAGCCTTTGCTCCATCCTCATCCCATGTTGACCCAACTTCACTCCCTTCCACATCAAAGGCACCCCAAATCAACCTCAAGCTCAAAGACAAGGGTGTCGGAGAGTATACCATTGCCCAATCCTTTTGCCTAGCACAGTTACCACTCTCTCCCAAATCCTATGGAAATCCTTCCATAAACAAGCCCAAGGCATTAGAAACTACTAAAGGTCCATTTGTCAAATGGGGGAGCCTCAAAGATGAAAGTGATGAAAAAGACATCCTAAAATGATTATATAAGGATGAAGATAGTCTATCCAAGCTACAAGACCATCACTCCACATTGCAAACTGAATGGTATGGTCAAGGATTCACAATACTACAAAGAATGGGATATGAAGGTCATGGGCCCATAGGATTGAGGAAGGAAGGTATCACAGAACCTATTCAACCTCCTACCTTAATAGCTTGAGACACTACAGGGCTAGGCTATGCCGACAAAGCAAAGACCAAGGGAACAAACAAGCATAAAGGCAAACAACCAAAAACATCTACTACTAACCTAGTAGAGCAAATTCACCAACTACAAGGATGGAGTGAAACAGACTCCAATGAGTATGAATGGGATAGTCTCTCTGAACTATCTTGTGATGAAAAATATATTGATGTGGTCCATGAGTATGACCTTACTCATGCAACTAATGAGAGACAAAGTCCAAGGTCTAGACCTCTAGAGTTTGATCCACATAATAATGATAGTGAGATTCGTGAGGAAAGAATGATACCACACTTGACAGATCAACTTGTGGAGAGTACCATCGCAGGTATTGTCAATGCTTATAATAACCACCTTAACTCCTCCATCTTGACCATCAATACCCTCAAACTAGAACATTCCTATGACCCGTTACCACTATTGCATCCAGAACTCATAGATTGGGACTTGCAAGATACTGCCCCTGGGCTAGATACCTTTCAAAATGATGAAGCCATCATAGACTATCTAGAGCTTAGAGACCATATACCCACAAGGGATCATAGAGATGGATATGCCATAGAAATCAATGATAGGGCTTATTTTGGAGAGAGTGCCAAGCCTTTCAGTCTCAAAAATGTAAAAATGAAAAATAGATCTAATGGTGAAAACCACTCTGCGGTAGTGTTAGATCATGAAAATAGTAAAAATATAAAAGACATATCCAATGGTGAAAACCTCTTTGAGGCGCTAAAGGATGAAAGGCTTGACTCTCTTCCCAATCTAATGCATCAAGAGAGATCCTCAATCTTGATAGAACTAGTAGAACAGATCAATGTCAGCATAGGTGAAAATCCAAGAATGATCCATATGGCACAATCTTTAACTGCACAGGAGAAGCCGGAGTTCATTGAATTCTTCAAAAGGAAACAAATCAACTTTGCTTGGTCATATGCGGATATGCTGGGTCTTGATCCAAACCTTATAATGCATCACTTATCGCTAGATCCAGGAGCCAAGCCAGTTAAACAAAAACACAGGAAGATGCACCTACATATCGCACTCATGGTAAAAGAAGAACTCAAGAAGCTACTAGATGTCAGGTTTACTATCTAGAGTGGGTTTCACATATAGTGCCTATCACCAAACCAGATGGAATAGCTCAACTGTGTAATGACTTCAGGGATTTGAACAAGGCTTGTCTCAAGGATAACTTTGTTGATAATTGAGAGGGGTGTGAATCAATTATCTTAATTATTTTAGCTTTTTGAACTTCCTTGATAATTAATGCAACATCAAATCAAATAAGCAAACATAACCATGAAATGGAAATAGGATTAATACACATGACACAATGATTTTGACGTGGAAAACCCTGTTAGGGGAAAAACCATGGGGTGATTAACCCAAGATTGTATTCTCTGTTAGAAGAATAAGATAGTACAAAATGGTACTTACCAATTAGGGCTCACTGCCTAAGCACACTGCTCACAAAAGGCTCACTACCTACAATAGATTATACTAAGAAACTAGATACTTGAACTGATGAGAAGCATCCACACATGCTAAGGTTCAGTTCCGGTTAGGCTCAATATATTGATCTACTGCACTTCATTCTTCCTCTTCTTTGGTGATGCTATCCTGTGACATACCAGACCTGTAGTACTACTGTTAATCTGCTCTTCTACTTTTCTTCACACAACACAATACATAACACCCACCTTCACATCTAAATCCATCTGATATATATATCCGTACAGATGATTTCAACACCTTTCTAGTCAGCATCCGGAATAGTCAATATTTTCTAAACTCTGATCTGTCAGCTGAATCCTTGCTTACCAAGTGATGCGTATCAAGGAGATGCTTATAGAAGTCATCAATTATGTCAGCCAATCATGAATGATATCTCAAGAAGCTTGATCACCATCAGTATCTCATTCGGATTTAGGTCTAATGCTCTACCGGTCAGTTCTTCCTCTGTCTACTCTGCCAAACAGAAACCCAACACTCAAGTACTCATGTCTCTTCACTCTTTCATCACCAGAGGCTCAATCCCTAGAATTTATTAGTCAAGGTACTCCTATTGACTTCCCCAAATCCACACTTTACTAAGGTACTTCCTCTGAGAGATCTAGACCTGACGGTCAGACCCTACTGCATGCTCTGTTCTTGCTTACCGGACCACAACACTTCTTCAATCTGACTTCTGGTAGAGACACACCATGTCCTATGGATGTGTGGGATGGACTTTTTTGCCATCAATGACAACACTCATGAATCCACACAGTGTCTCTTGCCAACAATCTCCCCCTTTGGCATTGATGGCAACACTTCGTGAAAAATGACTAAGTGTCACACTATACTCCCCCTTGGCTAATGCTCTATTCTTATGTACATTTTCTGGAGCTCCCCCTTAGCTGGATTCCTCATTTTTCATTGCTCCTCACTCCCCCTTTGAGATCAATGGAAAAGGGTGGGGTCCACACACCAAAATTTGCAAAACTCAATCTATACTTAATCGCATAAGTATATTATAGGTTATACTTACATATACTTAAGTATGTCTGCAAAGGTATTCTTCAACTGTACAACTTCTGTTGCCCAACTCCGCTTCATCCTGTCCAAAATTGAGATGTGACCACTCAACAAGAATGCAAAAGCTTCTTCTTTCTTAAGATCTATTGGATCATTTGTCTGGGTTGTGGCCTATGCATCAGATAGGGCCTCATGCATGGCCTCTAACTTAGGGATATGATCCCTCTAAGTTCACTCAACCTATTTGTTCTATTTTTCTTCTCTTTCTCAAGTGGCTTTATTTGATTTATGACTGCAATAGTCTGACACTCTTGATTTACTACGGAGGAGGATAGAGGATCAAAACTTTGAGATAAACTTAACAATTTATCCTCTTGCTCTTTTACTTTCTTCTTAATGTCCTTGGTCACTTTAGGCTAGGATAAATAGAATTTGTAAATATCTCCACCATCATTGAGAGGATTTTCTAAGCTCTTTATCCTGATATCCATAACTCTCCTATCATTGGTTATTAACCCTTGTACCCCTGATAATCTTTTTACCAAAAACTCCTTCCGGACCTTATCTTCTGCTGACTTCTCTAAGGAATCAAAATGTGTGCTAACACTATTAACAAGAGATTTGAGATTACTAGATGAAGAGGCTGAGGGATCCTTCTAAAAAGATTGTATGATCTTATCCAATACATCGGATGCAATTTCTATGAGCTTATAGTCCTCCATGTGAGACTTCAGAAGTTTTTCTTTTGCCTTTGCTGAAGTAAAGGATGCTAGTTTCATGGTTTGAACCGGGGAGAGGGAGTCAAAATTGAACGGTCCTTAAAGAAGTTCTAGTTCATCAAATTCCATCATCTCCTTGGTTAAGAATTCCTTGACTACTTCTGTTGTGTCTCTTGCTAGTGATAGGGTATTCTCCCCTTCTGCAACCTTACCACTATCATCTGTGGCCTTCTCTGTTGGTGTTTTCTCTCCTTCTGCAGCCTTACTACTGTCATCTTCTTTTTCCTTCTCCTCTGCTTCTTGATTGATCTTTTCTTCTACTCTTTCTTCTTCTTTGGATCCAGAGTCTACAGGGGAAACCAGAGGAGAGATGTTTGCTTATTCATGGACCTCCTCTTCTGGAGCAGAGGAATCTAAGTCCTTACCTTTTTCTTCACCTATCTCCTTTACCTCTTCTACCACTATCTCAGTAGATTCTTCTTCAACATCTGTAGTCGAGGGATCATTACCTAAGTCCTCTATAATAGGAATGTTGAATCTTTTGTATGCATTCCGGAGGATCTCTTCTTTCTCTTTTGCTACTTTGTCAATTTCTCTGAGCATAAGCTGATTCATTCTAGCTTTGCTTCGGAACTCATCCTTACAATCTTTGAAGATCATATTCTTCTACTTAGGAGTGATTGAAGGATATAGCTAAATAGCTATTTGTTCTCAGATCTCAAGATCCTTTGCCATAGCATTATTCTTTCTTATTTCTAATTCCTTTTATAGGCTCTTGGGAATAAGAGATATGATTTCAATAAAAGCCTTGTTGTAGATATTTAGATACTTGACTGTGGCTTCTTGCAAGATCTTTTGGTTAGCTTCATTGTAATCATCATAGAATTCAGCCATTGGTTGAAGGTTCCCATCCATAGTAACTGATTTTATGATGTCATCAATGCATAGAATAGGCTTCTCAACAAATTCTTCTGTTACTTCTTTAGTAGAGGGTTCACCAGATGTTTTCCTTTTCTTCTTCATTTTCTTTACTTCCTTATCTGATTCTGTCTCTTCTTCATCCTTTTGGCTTGTGTAAGACCTTGTTGCCTTTTTCTTGGTTCTCTTCTCTCCTTTTCCAGATGTCTGAGCTTCTGGTTTTGAAGCCTTTTAACCCTTGGAAGTGGTAGGTGTAGAGTTTTTGGTTGATCTGGTCTGGGAGGGGGCTTGCACTAGAGCACTTTCTTTTTTAGTTTCTTGCTTTTCTTTCTTCGCCCTTTCCATTTTCTCTCTATTGGCATTAAGTGCCTCTTTTGAAATTCCATGCCTCTTGGCAAATTCTTCTACCTCTTTTCTCACTTTTCTCTTCATCTCTGATTGTCTAAGCTCCACATGGATTTTTACACTTAATTCTTCAAAGGTTCCAAACCTTTCTACCTTAGGATCCTTGGGCTGACTTAGCATGTGTTGAACATGCAGCTCTACAATTTTCTCATCAACTTCATACCCCATTGGCATGATCCACATTGTTCTTGGTTCCACTACCTCCATTAGGCACTGATCAGTTTCTACCATAAAGCATACTGTATCTTTATATTTTTCAACTAAGGATTGGGGAATTCTTTCTCTAGCCTGCATCATGCTTTAGAAGTTTTTGAAGTAACCCCATAGTGCTATGTTTTGTGCCTTGGCATCACCAAGCCCATGCAAGTAATCCCTAATTTGTATGGCAACCGGTCTATCATTTTGCCACATCCAGCCACTAGATCTGGGTCGCTCATTCATGTAGTAGAAGAACAGATAGAGTATCAAGCCACCATATTTGAAGGAATTCTTCTTATCTTTCTTTATCTTCTGTAGATTCTCCAAAAGTTGGCTTAGGAGAAGCTCACAAAGGTCATAGTCAGCATTTTCTTTTAGCATCTGATAGGCTATGTAGATTGCAGTTCTAGGTACCAAATTTTCCCTGCTGGAGTGATAAATCTTGTAACCAATTATTATGGATGCAAATTTGATATCCGGATCAGTGATATCTTCAATTGTCATTGCCCTCTTGTCAAACCTTGATCTGGTAGCCTCACTCACTATCCGATTCTTGACATATTTGACAGTAGGTATCCCACCGGATGAGTGTAATCTGGTAACTGCCCTAATGGCATCCTTAGTGATCTTAAACAGCCTGTTCAACCACATGAAGTTGTCATGTATTCTGCTTAACACATACCAGACCCATTCATCTTCAGTAAAGTAGGGGAAATGAATGCACTGACTGAAATGTTTATCCCTGATGACCTTGTATTTTGGTTTGAGATCAAATGAGTCATCTATCAGTTCCTTATGGTAAATATCCATTATTTTGGAGTCTCTAAATTCCTCAATGTTTGCATGAATATATGCCCTAATGTCTTCAACATGTAAAACCCCATGTGGAGTGCTAGAAAATGCACCTAAGGGATCCACTTCTAAAGATTTGTAGGGATGTTTCTTAAATTTAGGGTGAGGCCTATCAGAAATCTTTACAACAATTGGAGTACCCATCTTCAAAGATTTATAGAGAGATATTCAGCAATGAAAAATACCTTTTACGCTTCTAGGGTTCGCTGAATGAGCCAGATTAATTTGCTAGATGAATCGACTTCAATGGTTGATCTTGAGGATTTGAAGTAGTTTGTTGCAGAGCTCCTTTTCTTTTCTTCTTGAATGCAAATGTGCAAATGATGAACGAATGAACCCTTTTATTTCTGGAAAGCCCTAATTTCAAACTGCAATAAATGTGCAACTTAAGTCATTCTGGTTGCCTTGTTCTTCTTATTCTAAGACAGATCTTTTTCAGATCACTGAGATACACTTAGAGTTATTCTTGGTGAATAGTGACAATCTATCTTGCTTTCCCTAATCATTTGATCTATCCGTAGATCAAGATTCCATAATTTTTGAATCAAGCTGGATCTAACTGTGAGAATCCTATTTTTACTGGATGACTGTTGAACTGGATCAATCTTGGTAGATTAGACTCTTCAAATCTTCTTGCAGATCTTTCATATCTCTACCATACCTACTTTAGATTTTTCTCTAAGAACCCTTTAATCTGCAACTTCCCATGTGCCAATTTCAGGCACCAAATGACTAGCTGGGAAATTGGTTTTTCTTAGTGACTCCCTCTGAGCCAGAGCTCATCTATTCAATTTCTGGAAGGATTATCAGCACCAGATTCTGGTGCGGATCCATCCCCAACATTCTCTGTGCTTCTCTTTACCCAAATCTTATTCATCTCCCTTTGAATTTCATCTGTGTTCACTTTTCCTTTTCCTTTGTCTTGGTTATGATTATGCTGTTCTGGACCCCTTTTGTCTTGATTCTTGCTTCTATAGAATTTGGAAATATGACCAGATCTATTGCAATTGTAGCAAACAATATTTCTTTGCATATTTGACTGATATCCTCTTGATCTACACTGATTAGCCATATGTCCCATTCTATTGCATGTAAAGCATCTACCATTGAATGAACTGTTCATTTGCGTGTTTCTACACTCATGAGATTTGTGACCATACCTTTTGCAATTGAAGCACTATCCGGAGAAGGATGTATTAGTCTGATTCATTCTTCTTCTACACTGATTTGCTTTATGACCAAAGTTATTGCAGTTGTGGCAGTATCCATTGAAAGATGGATATCTTTGAGCATTTGGTTGTCTTACCAGAGGTCTTCTAGGCCTGTTTCTTGGATTTTATGATATTTAGTTCTTTTGACCGGATCTGGAGCTTTCACCTTTTTCATACCCCAAGCCTTTCTTGTCATCCACCCTCTTTTGTCTTTGAAGAAGAACTTCAAGTTGAGCAGAGCTTATCTTGAATTTCTCTTTGTATTCATTGATGTTTAAAGATCCCTTTTAAGAGTGTCAATCTAATTCTCAAGTTGGTCTTCATTATCTCTAGCTTCTTCAAGATCAGATTCTAGATGCCTGATTATTCTATCCATTTTGTGGTAGTCTTCTAACTTCTCCTTGAGAGATTGTCTTAGATCATCTTCACTTTTTCTTTTCTCTTTAATTTCTTGGGTGAATTTCATAACTCCTGATTCCATTTCATGTCTTACCATAATGACCTCTTTTGACAATTTTTCACATAGCTTGGTTTTTTCTTTCAGGTCTTCATTTGTATCATTGGTTTCACCTTGACTTGCCAATTACTGAAGTAGATCCTTTCTCTTTTTCATAGAAATACTTAGTTTCCCTTTTAGTTCATTTATGAAATCATTAGCCTGTTTGAGTCTTTCCTTCAATTCATTGACTTTAGAGTTAGATTGCTCAAGATCATCTAGGGTAGATTGAAGTTGTTCCCTCATATCATACACATCCATTTGAATTCCCAGATCTTCCTCAAGCTATTAGGCTCTGTTTTGAGGAACATGGCTCTGATACCAATTGTTGATAACTGAGAGGGGGGTGAATCAGTTATCTTAATTATTTTAGCTTTATGAACTTCCTTGATAATTAATGCAACATCAAATTAAATAAGCAAACATAACCATGAAATAGAAATAGGATTAATACACATGACACAATGATTTTGACATGGAAAACCCTGTTAGGGGAAAAACCACGGGGTGATTAACCCAAGATTGTATTCTCTGTTAGAAGAATAAGATAGTACAAAAGGGCACTTGCCAATTAGGGCTCACTGCCCGAGCACACTGCTCACAAGAGGCTCACTGTCTATAATAGATTATACAAAGAAACTAGATACTTGAACTAATGAGAAGCATCCACACATACTGAGGTTCCATTCCGGTTAGGCTCAATATACTGATCTACTGCAATTCATTCTTCCTCTTCTTTGGTGCTGTTGTCCTGTCACATACTGGACCTGTAGTACTGCTATTACTCTACTCTTCTACTTTTCTTTGTACAACACAATACATAAGACCCACCTTCACATCTAAATCCATCTGGTATATATATCCATACAGATGATTTCAACACCTTCTAGTCGGCATCCAGAATAGTCAATATTTTCTAAACTCTGATCTGTCGGTTGAATCCTTTCTTACCAAGTGATGCATATCATGGAGATGCTTATATAAGTCATTAATTATGTCATCTAATCATGAATGATATCTCAAGAATCTTGATCACCATCAATATCTCATCCGGATTTAAGTCTGATGCTCTACCGGTCAATTATTCCTTGTCTACTCTACCAAACAGAAACCCAACACTCAAGTACTCATGTCTCTTCACTCTTCCATCACTGGAGGCTCAATCCTTGGAATCTATCAGTCAAGGTACTCCTCTTGACTTCCCCAAATCTGCACTTTACTGAGATACTTCCTCTGAGAGATCCGGAGCTAACTGTCGGACCCTGCTGCATGCTCTATTCTTGCTTACCAGACCACAACACTTCTTCAATCTGACTTCTGGTAGAGACACACCATGTCCTACGGATGTGTGGGATGGACTTTGTTGCCATCAATGACAACACTCATGAATCCACATAGTGTCTCTTGCCAAGAAACTTCCCCCTACCTAACATCGACATCATTGTAGACCTCATGGCAGGACACACCATTTTGTCTTTAATGGATGGATTCTTTGGATATAACCAAATCAAGATAGCGCCAGAGGATCAGCATAAAAATGCATTCACAATTCCATGGGATACCTATTGTTGGTGCATCATGCCATTCGGGCTAAAGAATGCGGGGACAACATATCAATGTGCAATGACAACAATCTTTCATGACATGATGCACAACATCATGGAAGATTACGTAGACAACATTCTAGCCAAATCAAAAACTAGAGAAGGGCATCTCCAAGTATTAGACAAGATCTTCACAAGATTGGAGTAGTTTAATGTTTGCCTCAACCCAAAGAAGTGTGTATTTGGAGTCACATCCAGCAAGCTTCTCAGATACATAGTGTCCGCCAATGGAATCGAAATAGGCCCAGCTAAGGTAAAATCCATCATGGAAATGCCACCTCCAAAAAATCTCAGCCAATTGTGGTCTCTATAGGGAAAACTACAATCTATCAAAAGGTTCATCTCTCAACTAGCAGATAAGTGCCACCCATTCACACACCTCCTCCATAAGAACATTCCTTTCAAGTGGAATGATTCGTGTGAATAAGCATTTCAACATTTAAAGTAGTATCTCATGAAATCACCTGTATTGATGCCACCAATCCAAGGTAAGCCATTGCTACTTTACATCTCCGCTATGCTAACAGCTCTAGGAGCTCTGATTGCACAACAAAATCATGAAGGAAAAGAACAAGTGATATACTACATCAGTAGAACACTCATTGGCTACAAACTACAGTATACTCCAATTGAAAGAGCATGCCTCATTGTGGTCTTTGCATCATAAAAATGGAGACATTGAAAGGAAGCTAGGTGTGCAGAAATCGCTTCCTACACTAATCTAATGAGGGGAGGAGAGTGTAAATTCAATTTTATCATGACAATTACATATTATGTTAACCCACTAACAGAGATATTGTAGAAAACAAATACACAAGAATGTAAGACAGAAGAAGAGAGACACAAGATATACATGGGGAAAACCCTTACGAGTGAAAAACCCACACTCCAAAACATAGCTCAAATGTGTTCTGTAAACAAAGAAGGTTACAGTAAAATCGCATAGCCAATGCTCTTATAGGAGTCTTCAACACTCATATCTGGAGATGATCCGACAGCATAATAGTAACTGTCAAACCTATAGTACATCACCCCTCCAAAGAACCTATTTATAAAGAAAATATAATGCAAAATGGCTCTATCTTGGGATGGGCATCCAACATGGCCTCATGGCCCAAAACCCACACCTATGGACACTTGTCCAACACTGTAGGATGTTCTTGACACTTATCAAGTCACCCCATCCCAAAGAGGTCACCTATTTCCAAAATGGGCTATGACAGATGCTCTTATGACTCTTACAACTATCATAGAATCTATCATAGCTATCATAACTTACAACTATAAGAGAATCTATCATACACAGGCTATAAATAGCATATTCTCTTACAACATTTCATAGTCCACCTTGGGGTGCCCAAAGATGAGTTTTTCAAAGATGCTTCTCGACACATGTCCATACTTGTTATACGATCTTCTATTTCTGATTCTTACATGTCATAACTTTGTCATAGGAATCTATCATGATTGTTTCTGTCAATATTCTCTTACACACATTCCAAGATGTTGACACATGGAAAAATATTCCTACCACTAAGTGGGACACCTATCTCCTCATGTGAGGACAAATTTACATGTGGTCATATGCCATGTAGGATGACACATCACCGTGCCAACTCCCACAAGATGACAACATAGGATTTGCATCCTAATTATACAATAGGAAACAAATAAATAAATACAATTAAATAATACAAGGAATTACCAAGGTTGAGACACCTTAATTCCCAACATGCTCCCACTTGTCAAACACCTTGTAAGAGCCAATAGAATTAATAGGAGTTAACTACTATAGGCCGAAAGGCCGATAGACTCCGAAAACCATCTGAACTTCTCTATGCCCAGTGGCTTCATCAATGCATCTGCAACATTCATCAAAGTATCTACCTTCTCCAAATTTACCTTCCCATCCTCTACCATGTCTCACACGAAGTGAAACTGTACATCAATATGCTTTGTTCTGGCATGGAAAGTTAGATTCTTCGCAAGGCAAACGCACTCTGACTATCACAATGAATAGTAATCTGTCCTACATCAACACCAATATCTGAACACAATCACTTAAGCCAAATGGATTCCTTGCAAGAATGAGTTGCTACCATATACTCAACTTCTATCATGGACAAAGCAACCACAGGTCGTCGCTTACTCATCCAACTAATTGCACCACCAAACATAGTGAACACATAGGCACTGGTGGATCTCCTACTGTCAATGCCACCTACCCAATCAGAATCCACAAATCCACGAATACAAAATGAATGTGGAGGTCTTGAAGCATTACCCTGATAGCATATGGAATACTTGGAAGTACCCCTCAAATATTGGAACACTCACTTAACTACATCCCAATGTACCCGTCTAGGATTAGCCATAAATTGACTAAGGACTCCCACTGCTTGGATAATGTTTGGCCTTGTACAGACCATAGCATACATTAAACTCCCAACAACACTAGCGTAAGGTACTCTTCTCATGTCCTCCACCTCACTAGGAGATTTTGGATAATCATTAATAGACAACTTTGTCCCCAATGAAACAGGAACACACAGTGGTCTACAATTTGCCATGCTGAACCTATCCAACATGGTCTTCACAAACTTACTCTGGCTTAACCAAAGTTTTCTATTAGCTCTGTCTCTTCTGATTTCCATTCCCAGAATGTATCTAGCTGCCCCAAGATTTTTCATCTCAAACTGTGCTGACAACTGAGACTTCAAATCAGAAATCATATTCTTACCATTCCCAATCAATAGCATATCGTCAACATACAATGCAATAATGAGAATGTGATCATTGTCAAATTTGTAATACACACAATGATCTGATTTTGACCTCAGATATCCAATTGACAACACAAAGGCATCAAAATTCAAGTACCACATCCTAGGAGATTGCTTCAAACCATACAAAGACTTCTTTAACTTGCAAACCAAATTTTCTTTACCTTTCTCTATGTAATGCTCTAGCCGTGACATGTAGATTTCTTCCTCCAAATCACCATGAAGGAAAGTTGTTTTCACATCCATCTATTCTACCTCTAAGTCATAAGTAGCTACAAGAGATAACAAGAACCAAATGGATGTCAGCTTTGCAACGAGAGATAAAATTTCACCATAATCAATTCCCTCCACTTGTGAATACCCCTTCACAACCAATCTAGCTTTGTACTTTTCAACATTGCCATCTGCACTAAATTTCTTCTTGAAAACCCATTTGCATCCAATAGGTTTCCGTCCATCAGGCAAAGGCACCAAGTCCCATGTTTTATTCTTTTCCAAAGAAGCCATCTCATCCTCCATGGCCTCCTTCCAGGAACCTACATCTTTCATGCACATAGCCTCTTTCACAATTCTAGGCTCATCAGTGTTAGTAAGTAAAGAAAAAGTACAACTAGAATCAAGTAATGAATAACCAAACCTATCAGGTTGCTTTCTTGTTCATGTAGACCTCCTCAATGGCTGAGGTTGAGGTTCTACTTCTTCCTCTGAGCTTTTAGAGCTGCTAGAGCTCTCCTCATCATCAGGTCTCACAGGGTCTATCTATTCAGTCTTCTTAGGGGTAGAAGGAAATTGAACCGCATCTTCTTTCTTTTCTATCTATTCTAGTTGTAGAACAATAGAAGAAGTTGTTATCTCTCTGAAGATAACACTTCTACTATACAACACTTTTTCAATCACAGGATCCCAAAGCTTGTATCCTTTCACACCGACACCATAGCCAATGAAAATACACTTAATAGCCTTGTTCTCCAATTTAGACCATTTCTCCCTAGGTACATGTGCATATGCCTCACAACCAAAAACACGAAGATGTCTAACTGAAGGCTTCTTACCAAACCACACCTCCATAGGTGTCTTACCAAGAAGATCTAATATAGGAGACCTATTTACCATGTAGCAAGAAATGGCAACAGCTTCAGTCCAAAACTTTTGTTCAAGGCTTGCTCCACTAAGCATACTCCTAGCCTTCTCCATTAGTGTCCTATTCATCCTCTCTCCAACTCCATTTTGTTGTGTAGTGTATGGAGTTGTCTTATGTCTTTCAATCCCTTGCTCTTTGTAAAACTTATCAAACTCTGCCAAACAAAACTCACCACCATTGTTAGTTCTCAAACACTTAATCTTTTTACTAGTCTAATTTTCAACAAAGGCTTTAAACTCTTTAAACTGACTAAAGACTTCAGTCTTGCTTCTGATAAAGTTAACCCATTTCCTTCTACTGTAATCATCTATGAAAGATACAAAATATATAGATTTGGAAATCGAAGGAACACTAACAGGACCAAACACATCAAAATGAATAAGATCCAATAAACTAGAAGACTTGTGAGCACTAGAGTAAAACTGAACATAGTTTTGCTTTCCATATACATAATGTTCTCAAAAGTCAAACTTGAGATTACAATCATTTAACCCCTCAATGAGGTTTTTAGTTTTGAGGGTTCTAAGACCCTTCTCACCAATGTGGCCATATCTCAAATGCCATAACATAATCTTTTCAGTAGGAAGCTTAACTTCCAAAGCATGTGCACTACCATCAGAATGTGTTACAAAAGATTTCTTCACTGCTTGTTCAAATGGTGGGAATGAAGTGACTGCAACTCTTTTCTTTGAGTCAAAAAAACTATTGCACTATGAAGTGCATGCCTCTAGTTGAAACAGAGTACCTCTCCAAGTACCCTTCACAAGCACCATAGATCCTCTAGTCATCTTGCATCCATCCTTTGAAAAGACAACATGCACACTTGCATCATTAAACATACTTACAGAAAGTAGGTTCCGTGTCAAGCCTAGGATGTGCATAACCCCAGTGATCCCCTTCACTTGTCCATTAGGGAATCGGATTGAGACTCTTCCATGACCAACAATCTTCAGATGAGAGTCATCACCTAGGTACACTCTTCCACCACCGAACTCTTCATACTTCATGAACCAGTCTTGATGTGAGGTCATGTGGAATGATGCACCAGAATAAATCAACCACACGTCATTAGATGCATGGGTGGCTAGGACTACAATGAAGTCATCACCATCATCTTGTGGCTTGTTAGAATCTGAATCAGGGGCAGTCATCTTTTTCTTTTTTTCTTCTTCTTTGTATTCCATTCAGAAATGCCCCATTTTCCCACAATTCCAATAGAAAGCCTTGGACTTTCTAGGAGATTTGGATCTCCCACGGGATTTGGATCTACCCTTTTTCACCTTTCTTGTCCTTCTTCTTCCTTTTCTCTTTGGGTCTTCCACAAACCACAAGAGCCTCTTTGGCTGCCTCAGAAGACTTTCTCCACATCTCTTCAGATAATAGCAAAGACACCACATCTTCCATCTTGAAGGTGGTAGTGATGCTTCCAATAGCCATGACAAGATGATTCCATGAATCTGGCAAAGAACAAAGTAGGGTCATACATTGATCCTCCTCCTCCATCTTCACACCCACAGATGTTAATTGTGCAACAATCATGTTAAAAGCATTCATGTGGTCTGCAACAAATCCTCCGTATTCCATCTTCAGAGTGAACAACTTCTTTTTCAGAAAAAACTTGTTCACCAAGGACTTGGCCTGATAGACATCACCCAACTTCTTCCAAAGAACTTTCATGCTCTTCTCCTCATGGACATTCAATAGGATAGAGTCAGCTAAACAGAGTCTTATGAGACCCTTAGCCTTCTAATCTTTGAGGTCCTAATCATCTTGTGACATTGTTGTAGGTTTTACACCAGATACAGTTTCCCATAGGTCATGATCAACAAGTAGGTCTTCCATCTTGAGTTTCCACAACTCAAAATTAGTGCCATTAAATTTCTCCACTTCTAATCTTCCGAATGTGGTTTCCATCTCCTTCCTACAAAAGGATACAAAATGCTCTGCACAACACTCCCACTCAACCTAAGATTAGCTCAAAAAATAGCTACCCAGTAGCTACAACCAAAACTAGCCAGGCTCTAATACCAACTGAAAGGAAGATAGGTGTGTAGAAATTATTTCCTACACTAATCTAATGAGGGGAGGAGAGTGCAAATTTAATTTTATCTTTACAATTACATATTATGTTAACCCACTAACAGAGATATTATAGCAAATAAATACACAAGAATGTAAGATAGAAGAAGAGAGACATAAGATATACGTGGGGAAAACCCTTACGGGTGAAAAACCCCACACTCCAAAACATAGCTCAAATGTATTCCATAAACAAAGAAAGTTACAATACAATCACAGAGCCAATGCTCTTGCAAGAGTCTTTGACACTCGTATCTAGAGATGATCTGACAGTATAATAGTACCTGTCAAACCTGTAGTACATCACCTCTCCAAAGCACCTATTTATAAAGAAAATACAAGGCAAAGTGGCTCTATCTTGGGATGGGTGTCCAACATGGCCTCATGGCCCAAAACCCATGCCTATGGACACTTGTCCAACACTGTAGGATATTTCTGACACTTATCAAGAAACCCCATCCAAAAGAGGTCGCCTATTTCTAAAATGGGCTATGGTAGATTCTCTTAGACTCTTACAACCATCATAGAATCTGTCATAGTTGTTATAACTTACAATTGTAAGAGAATCTATCATACACATGCTATAAATAACATATTCTATTACAACATGTCATAGTCCACCTTAGGGTGCCCAAAGATGCCTTTTTCAAAGATGCTTCTCGACACATGTCCATACCTTTCATAGGATCTTCTATTTCTGACTCTTACATGTCATAACTTTGTCATAGGAATCTATCATGACTGTTTTAGTCAATATTCCCTTACACACATTCCAAGATGCTGACACATCACAAAATATTCCTACCACTAAGTGGGATGCCTATCTCCTCATGTGAGGACAAATTTACATGTGGTCATATGCCATGTAGGATGACACATCATTGTGCCAACTCCCACAAGATGACAACATAGGATTTGCATCCTAATTATACAATAAGTAATAAATAAATATAATGAAATAATACAAGGAATTACCAAGGTTGAGACACCTTAATTCCCAATAGACATTACATGCTATCACATTCCATCAAACTAGTAGCACATATCGATCCATTAAAATACTTGCTCAACAAAGCTACCCTTATAGGAAGAATATCAAAATGGGTCATGCTACTCAATGAATTTGACGACAGATGAGCTATAAAGGGGCAAGTACTTGTAGATCAGCCAGCATATGCACCTTTAATAGATGATAACTGATTGAGATTTGAATTTCTAGATGAGTCTATCTTTCACATAACAACGACAACCTGGAAACTCTACTTTGATGGCTCATATACTCAACTTGGGTCCAGGGCAAGTATCTTGTTGATCACACCCAATGTTGACACCATTCCAAAGTCATACAAACTACTCTTTCCATGCACTAACAATGTGGTGGAGTATGAAGCCCTAGTCATTGGCATCAAGCTGGCAGTAGAATGGAAGATCACAGAACTTCATGTGTATGGTGACTCGCAACTTGTCATCAACCAAGTGAATGATGACTACCAAACAAAGGATGAGAAGTTAATACCATATAAACATATGGTAGACAACTTCAAAGAATACTTTGTTGAGATCTCTTTTGAGAAGATGCCAAGGATAGAGAACAAAGCAGCAGACGCCATGGAAATGATTGCATCTCTCCTTGACATCCATGAAAACTAATCACGTTATGAGTTCTTGGTAGAGCCAGTCTCCCATCTTGCGTACAACACCCTTGAATCCCACATCATTTGCCATATCGTAGGATCTGATTCTCCCCTATACAAAAAAGTATTTGCCTAACTAAAAGAGAATACCCTACCACCTGATCTCTCAAATAACCAAAAGTGAACCTTCATCCACCAAGCATTCCATTATGCCATTATCACCAACACCTTATATCTACGAGGTCTCAATGGTACTCTCCTTAGGCATCTTGATAGCAAGGAATATCAAACCGCCCTAAGTGAAGTGCATGATGGTATATGTGGGACCAACTCTAGTGGTCCTACCCTGGCTAATAAATGCATACGCATGGGATACTACTATCCCACTATGGAAAAAGACTCCTACCATTTTGTAAAGAGGTGCAAGAAATGCCAAATCCATGAGAACCTTATACATGTACTAGCACAGGAGCTATAGCCTTTAATGACTCCTTGGCCTTTCTATCAATGGAGACTTGACTTAGTGGGAAAGATACACCCTCCATTCTTCAGCAAACATAAATTCATAATCACCGCCACTGAGTACTGTACAAAGTAGATTGAAGTTGTACCCCTCACTAATGTCATGGGCAAGTAAATTACCTCTTTCATCCTGAAATACATCATTTTCTGCTATTGTATCCCTTTATCCATTATCACAGATAATGGGAGACAAATTTCACATCCAACACTGTTTCTCCACCCCATATTACCCCCAAGGAAATGACTAGGCAGAGGCATCAAATAAAACCATCTTAAAAATCTTGAAAAAGACTATCAATGAAGCCGACCATGATTGGCACATCCAATTGAATCCCATGATGTGGGCCTATCACACGAGTATCCGCACACCCATAGGTGCAATGCCATATTCCTTCGTCTATGGCTCTGAAGCCATCTTGCCCATTGAAGTCAAGATCCCCTCCTTGAGAGTGTCGTTAAAAGGCCTCATTACTGATGAAGAATATAGAGTTTCTAGACTTCAAGAGTTAAATTTGCTCGAATAAAGAAGACATCAAGCCTTTAACCACCTCAAGGCTTATCAACAAAGGATGTCCAGGAGTTACAATCACAGAGTTAAACCTCAAGTATTTCAAGTTGGTGACCTAGTCCTTAGAGAGAATCCCAGGAATCAGTAAGACAGAGAGAAGAAAGGTAAATTTAAACCCAACTAGCTGGGTCCTTTTGTCATCATTGTTGCCTATGGATCAAGTGGTTATCAATTGGCTACATCAGAAGGGGAACTATTCAATAATCCCATCAATAGCATGCATCTCCACAAGTTCTACACCTAAAACCCCAATGCAAGGGAGTCAAAAAATTTTAAAAAATTTTAAAAATGGAAAAATAGCCAAAAAAAAATAGAAAAACAACAAAGAAAAATCATCCTCTAGTGAAAACCTGGTAAACAGGTGCCTAAAATATATACCATGATGAAAACCTAGCAAACAAGCATCATACGTATTTTGGCTTTCGTGCAAACAAAAGCAAGTGGTGAAAACCTATTAAACAGGCACTACTTGTGATAAATTGCCTTCTCCATATTTTCACCACATCAACCCAATCACATTAAGATCCCTACCATGGCTTGTTGTTCGCTCATCCTTATCACCTTCTTTCACTAGGCTGCCAATCTAGACTTGCGTCCATCTTGTCATCCATCCTCAACCAAATCCATTGAACCATTGTCGAACTACATCGCCTCTAAGCTATCACATAGGCAAGGCCATCATCAATGCACCCCCAAGGCTCCTTTCCCATCCATTCCATCCCGTGTCACCTATCCTTTGGCCCATCTAAATCTGCACCTTTTTCCCATCACCTAGGTCCAGAAAGTCCACATCCTGAACTACATTGCCTGTGTGTCATTGCGTAGGCAAGGCCATTTATCAGTGAGCCCCCAAGGCACTAGGTCAATCCCTTAGGGCTCGTTTCTTTATGTCCATTGTTAGTACATCCATAATAAGTCAATCCTTTACTTGACTGGGGGCAAATCCTTGACTTAGTTGAAGAGTTGGATTCTTGAATGTCACACCCCTTAGAGGATACCAATAAGGATCACGATACTATCACCAAACAGTAGGTAGCATTACAAGCACACCTTTTCAACAAAATGCTTGATGCAGGAACTCAACCTATAAACAAGACACAATGAACCTCAACCACCATGATGATTGTATCTATTTTCATTGCAAGAAAACAAAACTATGGCAAGAAAATTTGTGCTTATTAAAAAGGTTTAAGTCACAGAGTCTTGATTTTTGTTATTATGTCTTTCTATGCTACTCAAGGATATCAAAAACTAGAATAGCTATGATAGGGCATAATTATCTTATTTGTTTGTTGTTTGTGGATTAATTTTTAGTAATGTGATGACTTTGTCTAACGACATGATCGGCAAAAGATCATAGAGGACTTCATAGGTCTACACATGAAAGGGGGCAATCCTTGTCTATTTACATGCAAGGTATACTAAGGTCATCTAGATTGAATTTTGACTAGATGCTTGTATTAATATGCTATATCAACATCCATGTAAGAGATACTCAGGTCATCATGGTTTAATTATACCTAGATGCTTGTTTCTTCTTACAACATTTTAAAGAGAAAAGAAACAAAAAATGCTCAATGATGAAACAAAGTACTTCAAAAACTTGTATATGAAGATGACAAAATCCACTTCCATATATATCAAATTGCATTTCTTTCCATAATAAACCTTTTCCAAGTGTCTTAAGATCCAAATCCTTTATGACAGTTTATCCAATTGTATCGTCCAGTTATCTATATAATCCATTCATCCTTGTCCAATCAATCTAAGCAATGATCCAAATGCAAATCCATCCTTAATCCATACCAATCGAGTAAAGTCAATCTTGTCAAATTATCCAATCATAATTAATGGTCTTGATCCTAATCTTGTCATAAACCAAGTCAATCAATCATAATTATCAGTCGGATATATCTTTCCCACATCTTTGTGTTGATATACAATTCCCCACAATGAAAAACACTATCGTCAATCATTATTGATTAAACATTGGTTTACTACTTGATAGGGGCAATACCTTGTCTTTTCTTGTATCATTTGTGCATACTTGCTTTCTTGCTTGTGTGTGTTATCATTTTATCTTGCATCACGTGCCATTCAGCTCTTTCATTCCATCCTTACATCCTCCATTTTCTTCACCCTAACCTAACTTGTTCAACCTATCTCATCGTGAGATTGTTAGTCATCTTGTTGTCACATTCTTCCCATCTAATCTCTTGAGGGGGCATCCTATTGTCAATAACCTGTACCAAGGACAAACTGAGGCATGTATCAATAGTAGAAAAATTTTATTCTTTGAGACAACATGATAAAACACATTGCATCAAAGAGGGGCAAAATGTATACACCTAAAATTGGCTCATGTCAAATTAAGTAAATATTTTAATATTTATTTTAATTCCCATTTCTCCTATCAATTAAATAAATATCCTAATTTATTTAAATGATTCACATCCCTCCAATAATTAAATAAAATCAAATTTATTTAATTAAATCCCCTAATTCTTCTAATGTCTCAAATAATTAAATAATTCTAAATTATTTAATTAATCTCAAATTCCTCTATCCTAAGTCCTAAATTCCATAAATCCACATCACCTTTACTCCTCACCATTCCACCTCATTCTTCCATGTCACCATTCCACCTCACCATATTGTACATGTAATTAAATATTTTAATATTTAATTAGCTAATATTCCCTCACCCACATGTCCTATTTATCCTCCAGTCAAATTAGTTGACTCATCAATCAAATATGTTAACTAATTAGTCATTTGAGTTCATTGGTCAATCTATTCTGTTGCCTTTCCAATCAACCTAGTTAACTGATCAATCATCTCTGTTAACTCTTTAATCTATTATGTTAAATCCCATAACTCATGAAGAAGGCTTGGACACTTGTCCTCTTTTGATTGGCGCACATTCCCTCAAGCTTCCTCAACTGTACACCTCATAGGTAATTCTTCCAGTCATGGATCTATTAACACTTAGATTTGGTATTCCCTTAGCCTAAATAAGCAAGGTCTTCATACCCATTTCATATCCATCTGAGCATTCGTAAACTTACTCTGTAGGAATCATTATAGCATGTCTTTGGCAAAACCATCATCATTCCATTTGCATTATCAATCCATCTCCATTATAGTTGCATTATAGTTTAGTCTACATTGCACATTCCATATCACAGCCATTCCATTCTTGTCATCTTCAAATAGCAAGGAAGTGTACACTTCTGAGAGCTCCATTACAATCAAGATCAAGAGGAGATATGTGAACAATGGAAGCATAGAGGTAAAATGGTCTTTGAAGGTATAATCTTTGATTATTTGTATTTACATCACTTTCCATTGAGTTGTTGGATGATTAGTTGTTTATTTCTATTGTTCACATTTTCTGATAATAGATATAACCAAATCCAAGTAGCACCTAAAGATGAGGATAAAACCCATTCACTTGTTCTTGGGGAACTTTTGCCTACAAAGTTCTTCCATTTGGGCTATGTAATGCTCTAGCTACATTTTAGAGGCTTGTTTTAGCCATTTTTGTTGAATTGGCTAATGAGTGCATGGAAGTCTATATGGATGACTTTACTTTGTATGGGGACAACTTTGAAGAAGCTCTCATAAACCTAGAAAAGGTACTAAAATGCTGTGAAAAAACTAACTATCCCTGAGCCATGAAAAATGTTTATGATGGTAGAGGAAGGAATTGTATTGGGACACCACATCTTAGCAAACGAGATCAAAGTAGACTAAAAAAAAATAGAAGTGATCAAATAGCTACCCTCACCTAAAAATCAGATAGACATTAGAAGTTTTCTAGGTCATGCAGGCTATTATAGGAGATTTATAGAAAATTTCAGCAAAATAGCCACTCCTATGTTTGCCCTACTTAACAAAGACACTAACTTCTTATGGACAAAGGATTGTCAATCAACATTTGAAACCCTTAAGTGGAAACTTATTGTCACACCTGTTTTAAGAGGGCCCAATTGGACTCTGCCATTTCACATACAAATTGATGCTTCAAATGAGTCTATTGGGGTAGTCCTAGGGAAGAAAGTGGAGGGAGAAGGTATGTATGCCATCTACTATATCAGTAAAAACCTTACCTTTGCAGAAAGAAACTATATCACAATTGAAAAAGAATTCTTGGCAGTCATAGATGCTATAAACATATTCAAGCATTATATCACCAGATACAAAATATTTGTACATATCGATCATGCAGCCATCAAATACTTAATGAACAAGACAGTAGTAGGTGCAAGGATAATTAGGTGGTTATTGCTATTGAAGGAATTTGACATTACCATAGTTGATAATCTAGGAAAATTTAATTTGGTTGCTGACTTTCTATCAAGATTTTATACAGGTAGAGAGAACCAACTGGTGGAGGACAAATTTCAGATGAACATCTTTTTGCTATCTACTCTACTATACCTTGGTTTGCAGACATAGCTAATCTCTTATCTATAGGCTTGTTTCCATCTTATTTTACCTCAAAACAAAAGAAGCACTTACTAAAAGAAAGCCTATCTTACAAATGGTTAAATGGTTTACTGTTTAAGTGTGGTCCTGATTTCATTTTACGTAGGTGTCTAAAAGCTGATGAAATTTTTTATGTCTTAAGAGCATGTCATGATGAACCATCTAGTGGGCATTATTCCTCACACAGAACCATCCACAAAATTCTAGGAGCTAGTTACTACTGGCCCTCTATTCATAAGGATACCAAGAAGTATGTGCAGTAGTGTGATCAGTGCCAAAGGATGGGACAACCAACCTTTACCTAGGAAATGTCACTTCATCCTCAAGTAATGTTGGAACCATTTGAGAAATGAGGTCTAGACTTTGTGGGACCAATTTCACCACCATCATCAGGCAAAGAACACATTCGGGTATGCAGAAACTATGTATCTAAATGGGCTAAGGTTCAGGCATTGCAATTTGCAAGAGAAGAAAAAGTTGTTGATTTCCTCTATAACAAAATCTTCTTAAGGTTTGGAGCCCCAAGATCAATAGTTTTAGACAAAGGATCTCAATTCACTTCTCAGGTAATCAAAGCATTCATAGACCTATATCAAGTTAAGCACAGAAAGTCTTCACCTTACCATCCCCAAGCTAATGGGTACGTGGAGGTGACTAATAGGGAGCTAAAAATATCTTGACAAGGATAGTGGCCATGAATAAAAAGGATTGGGCTAGTAGGTTACCTAAAGTAGTTTGGGCTTACAATACCACCTGGAAGTCCACAACCAAGTTCTCACCATATGAATTAGTTTATGGGAAGAAACCCATTCTATCTATAGAATTCAAACTGCAGACACTCAAAACTTTATTAGATATTGGTCTACCATTGTCTATAGCACAACAAAATAGGATTCTTCAACTCAATGAGTTGGATGAAATCCGTACAAAAGCCATACAACAAACAAAATTGGTTTAATATCAAAAAAAACAATGGTATGACGAACACATCAAAAGGAGGACATTTCAGTAGGGAGATTGGGTTCTCCTATATGATTCTAAGTTCAAGGAGTTCAAAGGGAAGTTACAAACTCACTGGATGGGCCCTTACCAAATAAGAAGAGTTTTTTAAAATGGAATAGTTTTGCTAACACCCATTGATGGAAGCACAGATTCATTCTTAGTAAATGGCCACATAATCCAACTCTATAAAAGGCCATCAACTAAGGAGGAATTTACAAAGGACATGTATTTGGTTATAAGGGTCACGACCTCTGTCACAAATTAAGGAAAAAAAAGGAAGGTTGAAAACCAGCAAATGGCGGCCTTCTTGAAAAAAAAAAGAAAAAAGAAAAAAACAAAGGAAGGTTGAAAACTAGCAAATGGCAACCTTCTTGAAAAAAAAGAGAGAGAAAGATGGAAAACTAGTAAATGGTTGTCTTTCTCAACCAGGGGGATTGAAAACCAGTAAATGGCAATTCCCTTCTTCTTACAGGATTGCAATAATCAATCTATGGAGCCAATCAGATGCTAGGAGCTACTACAACACATCCCCATAGCAATATAGGAGCATCTCTAGCGCTTCACCAATAAAGATAGAGAATAAAAACAAGGAGGGGACCCACCTCTCCAGGTATTAAAGTGGGAACATCATAGGATGAGATCATCATGACTCATCCTCCACTTTGTGACATAAACATTGATGAGGTCAGCACGCACATCATCAGCAATCAAAAGGCAATTACTTCTACGTGTGCAAGTCATCATGGATTGCTCTACTGATGTCACTTGATAGTATGTCATTTCCAAACCACTCAGTGGGAATAATTTTAGAATAGGTGACAATGAAGATGCTAACCCCAGTTCAAGCCACGAAGGAGCTACTCACGTGACGTGCCACATCACATCTCATCAAAGCCATGGCATTGCAGCCAAGTACATTGGGCAATCATCACAATAAGTGATTCAGGTAATTCGCTCGAATTAAATTAATTATTACCTGTCTTGTCATTTCTATTTTTAGGTACAATTATTGTGACACATTTCCCTGCCATTATTTCTCTATTAATTCATGCATGCCACCTTATTTGCCACACTGTCGACCTCTCTCTAGAGTGTCACATCACTCCTTGCAATTATAACCACACAATCATGTTCAACTAATCTCAAGCCACCTTCCCATAATCTAAGCAGACTTTACAATTAACAGATCAAACCTAATTCAAAGATTGCAAAATTCTCCAAAATCTTTGAGAATAATATTCAAGTCTATTGCCATAGTCCTCATAGGGTGAAAAGAGAAAAAATAAACTATAGAGGAAATCAAGAAGACTTTAACTAGAGGAGGTGAAATAAGACATGAAGATGGGAGTGAAAAAGAAGTCAGAGCCAAAGAATGTAACATGCCTTCTACAGGATCAAGCTGTAGCAGATATCTTAAGAATGTTGGGTGGTTAGAACTTTTGGAGAAGTTTGAAGGTTTTCAGGAAGACATTGTGGATGATTTCCTGCACAACTTGAAGAATAACCAAACAATTGTGAGAGGGATTCATATCAGTGTCTCTCCTACCATTATCAGCCATATTTCATGGCTACCAGAATAAGGTGGGAGGTTTTACCATCTAAAAACCCTATATGTTGATTTGATTAAAAATTTCTCTAAAGAAGGTGACCCTGAAATACAATTGCATTTAAGCAAAAATGAAGTCAAAGGAATTGTTAGGACCTCACTTCCAGAACCCTAGCAATCTCTAGCTATGTGGTTAATGAAATATTTCACATCTGATGGATAATTCTCTATAGTTTTATTACCAATAATGAAATGTTAATTTTAATGAGGCATGGGCATGCCCATCCAGAATTTAGCATAAATATCCCAAACTTTCTGTATTCTTCTATTAAAGCCTCTACACACAAGTATCAATAGGGGAAGGGTCCTATGAAAAACCATAGTCTAATTTTCTTGATTGTAAAACATCATTTTATGTCTCAAGCTGATGGGGAAGCCTTATGGTAGATATTCTTAGAAAACAAACAACAGGACATGACACCAGAAAGAGCATAGGGTATAGATGAGACTTCCTCTACTCAGTAGGATGAGGAAACAATGTCTTCCACTTCCTCCCTAGCTACTGAAAAAGACAAGAACCAAAAACAAACAATGGAGGAAACTTCTGCCCCTATTACTAGCAAAAAGAGGAAAGGGAAAGAAGTTTTGGGTGAAGCCTCAGCTGCCACAGAATAGCTAAAAGAACCTGTTATAGAGCAACTCCCCTATATGACCCGCTTAGCAAAATGGAAGATGACTTCGGCTAATGAGTCTATTCTAGCCCAGCAAATAGGGGAGGCAGTCATTATAGAAGAGGAAATTATGCTGACCTTTACCCAGACTTCTGACCTCAAGAAGCAGGGGAAAAAGACAAGGTAGAGTAAGAAAGCAAAGAGGACTTCAAAGACACCTAATTCTAGCAGACATTACTAGGCCAAGGAAGAATCTAGTGATTTAGATGAAGTTCCTCTAATAAGGAAAAATAAACAAAGAGAAGTAGTTAAGGAATCTTCCCCAGAGCCACATGTTCATCCAAGTTCTTAGATTCCAATGCCATAGCATTCCCATGCTCTAGAGATAGAAGAGAGAGACACTTTCACCATTTTTTCAAACTCTGAGGATAATGCACCTACTATAGAGGCACAGGCTCCACCTATGCTTTAGAGAAGCCAGAAAAAGAGGTAGCCTACTCAAGCTAAAAAAGATACTACTCTCTTAGCTAAGGTTCTCTTAGGTTTCTAAACTTCCATTGATGAGGCTGAACCTTCATTAGCCCCAATAATAGTAGAAGGAAGTCAAGAGGAAGCTCAGAATAAGGAGATTGTAGGGGAAGTTGAGAAGGGACAAGATAATGCAGCTGACAATGTAGAGCAAAGAGCTATGGAAGCCCCTAAGGAGGAACAGACAGAAGGGGGAGAAATAGGGATTTATTCTCACCCCTCTAATCAAGAGGACATAGAGGTCCCAAGGGAACAACTATTGCTAGAGGAAATAGATAATCTAAAGAGACTGTTATGTGGGAAAAATTTAATCATTACTGACCTCAAAAAGGTCATGAAAGAAAAAGAAATGGAACAAAAGAAGATAATTGAAGGATTGCAAGTAGAACTCCAGGACAAACAAAAGATAATTCAAGAGAAAGAGGTGGAAATCAGAGACAAAAAAATAGAGGCTACCCAAAGAATTGGAGAAAAAGAAGAAGAAACAACACAAAATATCTCTGATATTATGAAAGCTCAAGATAATAGTCTCACATTAATTGTAGCACTCATTGAGAAGGTACAAAGTCAAGCCAAACAGTTGACATGGACCAATAACTGGATAGATGATTAGGAGGAATACATTCATGAGTTAACTGGCCTAGTTGCAACCATGGAACAGGGGATTCAAACAAATCCATATTTAGGACCAATTCCAATAGATATCCCTAAGGCCTTGTTTCATTGGGAAAGAAGATGTCAGGAATATGAAACCTCCAAACCAATGCTAGAATTGCAAAGAGCAATAACTGCCATGTCACAGAGAGTACAAACCTTAGAGGAAAAGGTCATTTAGGTAGCCTCCATTTCAGCTGAGATTATATCTTCTAGACCTCCCAATGGTAGTGATGCTCTGTTTATGCAAGAACAAATCCTCCAGAGAAAAATATCTTTGATTTTGTCTGATTTAACTGAGGACATCAAAACTGAGGCCGGCTTCATGGAGGCATACATAAAAGGTCCTAATGAGGATAAAGATTTCCTATGTGACCTGTATTTGCATGGTTTCTGCATCAATGATCATGCCTTCCTTATCAACTACTTTGTAGGAGAATTCTAACTCAGGGCATTCATGTCACTAATGAGGAATCATTAGATTTGGAACGAAAGGATTGAAGCTTATACAAAGAAGGATGCAAAAACAAGCCTCTTCCTCTAGAGGGAATCTCCAAATCCCAATGCTTTTAAGATTCATTTCAGGGCAAACATTTACTCCCCAGAAGGTAAAACCAAGATTTTGCCTTTATATTTGAAACATCTGCAAGAATGTTCCATTGATTTTGGTCTCCTCATAAAGAGTTTATCTAATCAAATGCTTCCAATGGCAAAGAGAAGGTGGAACACTTTAACTAGAGAACAAAAGATGAGGGAAGTAGTGTCCCCTGCCAACCTAAGGTTGTTTATGAGGAAGGCCAAGATAGTGTCCAACTTGATGGATAAATACAAACTAGAGTTCATAGGTGGTCATTTTAGACCTCCTCTCATTATTGAGCCACTACTTATCTAGGCTGAACAAATGGAAGATACCAGATTTCAAGAATGGTTGAAGCAGGTTGAGGAGTTCAGGGGGAATGGCAATACAGACCGCACTACTTGGCCCACATATGCAGATGATTTCAATTTGACTGATAGAATATTCCACCTAAATAAGTCTAGATTATGAAGAGCAGGAGGACCTGTTAAAGTTTGGGGGGATGGTGAGTGCCAGGTAGCACCCATAATAATACACCTTTTTACCTCTTTTTTTCACCCTTCTTATTCTATTGTCCTGATAATTGCACCAAAGTAGACTGATAAGATTTGTTCTAATTATATCAATGAGAGATGAAGTACCGAAAGTCATGATTTTTGATTGAAGGACTAATGTGCAACAATTTAATGGAAATATGCAAAAATTCTCTCTTTTTAAATCTACAGGTGCGGATGTTCGGGCAAAGGCAATTTTGAGCATCTCTGGAGATGGTCCTAATAATCTTTAGAGCTGACATGAAGGATACCATGCCAATCTCCAATGTTTTCCAATATGATTGGAGAGATTTTGAACCAAGCGTGAATCATCTCTGAAGCTGGATAGAAGTCATAAGCACATCTCTGGAGCTGCAGATAGAAGTACACACCTTCAGAGCATCTTTAATGAACTGCAGAGTTCCAACGCCGCTACCAGTCAACACTTCCAGTGGAAATTGGAGTTCTCCAGGGATTACTCAGCTCACACCTAAGTAATTGAATGAAGACTCTAGTTAACTGCTAGAAGTTTAATTCCTCTTTTATAGATTTTGCATGAGTTCTCAATAAACTAATTAAGTACCTATATTTTAGGGCCTCACTACCCAGTTGTTATTTGAAACTAAGACTCCAAATTTAGTGGACTGTTGTTCCACTAAAATCTATTTCAATTGCATGATTTTACTCTGCAGTTAAAGAGTTGATAGAATAAGAGATTGATTCTATCTCATAGATAAACTAGTAGTTAGAGTAAGTGATATCTCATCACTGGATTTGATATAAATAAATAAGCTAGAAGTAGAAGAAACATATAGATTATTGTTATTGTAATCTTATTTTGGATATAGATACTTTTATAAATACAAAAGGATACTAATGGGATTAGACAGAAGAAGAATTGTGATATTACGTTCCTATACTAATTTATTGCCTTAGTCTTCAGTCCTAAGGGTGAGGAACAAGGGACCACTCCCGCCATCAAGACATGAGGCTAGTATTTATTTTGTTTATTATTCTGTTTCAGATTCTATCTAGGAACATAGTTATGTTTTCTCATAGATAAATACATGCTTCAGTTGAATGGATTAGAATAGATCAATGTTAGCTATTTATTGTTTCAGCTTTATTTCTAATATTCTCAGAATTTAATTTCATAGTAGATAAATCAGCAGCATTAATTTCCATAGCAAATAAGATTAGCAGAATTAGTTAAATAGACTGGCAACTATAGGATTCCTAATTACAAATAACCGAGGACACATCCCTAGATTTGACATATGAAAACATGATTAAATGCCAAGGATCAATGGCCCTTGTCACTTCTCTTAACCAATATGGCTATTAAGTAGTGATGGGACAACATGGTGTCCATTTGCTTTCTTTGATATTCGAATGTCATCCTCTTCAACATGTTATAGAGGAAATTGTGAACATTGACTAACTTATCATGGCGTAAGTGATTTAGCAACTTAAAGTGCACAGTATATAACAAATTGTGCCAACCATCACATGTAAAGTATTGAATGATATAAGAAACACATTTTCCCCAAAAGAATGGAAGTGATAGTCTCTTTGTACCTTGTGATGATGAGTCCAAGGTTTATCCATGCTCATAGAATTCTTCTCTTGTTGTAGCTACATCAGCACAAGCTAGATATTCAGACCCTATATGTGAATATCTTGTAACTTGGGCAATGGCCATTTCAGAAGCATCTACAACCAATCCCCTTACTATTGCCTCATCATACCAGAGTGGGATGGCTAGATTACTTCTTGAAGCTTACAGAATATGACAATAAAATGGCAAAGGAATTTGTAGCTACATTGTAGTATGATGAGGCAACAATCAGGGGATTGGTTGTAGATGCTTTTGAAATGGCCATTACCCAAGTTATAGGATTGTTGCGTACAAGGTCTGAATATCCAGCTCATGTTGATGCAACTACAGTAAGAGAAGAATTTTGCGAGCATGGAGAAAACCTAGACTCATCATCACAAGTTACAAAAAGACTGTCCCTTCCATTCTTTTGGGGAAAATGTGCTTCTTATATCATTAAATACTTTACCTGTGATGGTCGGCACAATTTGTTATATACTATGCACTTTAAGTTGCTAAATCACTTACACCATGATAAGTTAGTCAATGTTCCCAATTTCCTCTATAACATGTTGAAGAGGATGGCATCCAAATATCAGAGAAAGTAAATGGACACCACATTGTCCCATCACTACTTAATAGCCCTATTGGTTAAGAGAAGGCTAAGAATTCAGCATCCACATGTTGATTGGAATGCCTTTAAAAAATGCACAGATATCACAAAACTACAGGAAGTTCCTAAAGTAGAGGATGAACCTCAACATGAATCAGAACCTGAGATTGAACCAGAGCAAGAAGAGCCACAGGAGGAAAATACTCTAGAAAATAGGTTGGTGGCAACAGAGAAACCTTCATCTTCTACAAACCCTAAAGCTATGAGAGGCATTGCATCAACATCTTCTAAGAAAAAGAGGAATAAGAAAGGTGTTGGGAAACATAAGAGAATTGTAAAAGAAGAGGATAGGGGAGAAGAAGGAGGGTAAAAAGAAGAGGAAAAGTGAATTTAAACAGGAAATTGTTACTCCCAAGTGCTCAGGAAGGTTGAAAAGGCAGAATGTTGAAGAATAGGGGTAGGAGGAAAAAGGTAAAGGATAGAAACACCATGATTCAACACTACTAGACACATACTCAGACAAAGAAGGGGACGCCCTTGAGAATGTCCCTGCTGATGTTCATGAAAATATTAATGTTCCTGATAAGAGGAGAAGGTATGTTTCTTCATCTTTTGATTTTGATTCAGAAGATATTTTATTGCAACGAAGATGGGGAAGTCAGTTCCCAGTAGCTCTGCTAGGGAAATTTTTGATATCACTGGGAATGATGATGAAGGTTTAAATTTAAAGAGGAAAAAGAACTGTTAGAGGATAGGAATATAAGGAAAGAGCTTCAAGAAGCTCTTGTCAAGATAAAGCAATTAGAAGAGCAAATAAAGCAATATGAGGAAAGGGACAAAGAGAAGGAGATAAGAATACATGAATTGGAGGAGAAAATCCAAACCTACGGCCATGGAACCAACTTGGATCTATTAGCATAGATGGCTAAGAATAAAACAAAAACTAAAGAGAATAAAGCACTAAATCCACAACCTCATGTAGCAAGGTCTCCAACACATCTCACCACTTTGTCTTTGGGCTTTGAATTGATGAAACTTACTAACAAATTCAAACAGGAAAAAGAAAGCTAGGAGGAAGAGAAAAAAAGACTCAATGCATCACTGGAAGGTAAGAATTTGGAGTTGAAAAGGTTGGAAGGTAAATTGACAGAGGTAATAAACAAAACCATTCAAATTATTGAATGTAGACCTCTACCTATGGTGTATGCATTGTTTTTAAAAGAAAAATTTCTCAGTTTTTAGTTCAATAAGTTCATTAATGATTAGCCCGTTTCTTTACACTCGAGGCATAATTTTCTCAGCTATTTCAAAGAAGTTAGCCTAGAGGAGAAAGATCAGCTATGTGAGTATTATTTACTCAACTATCTGATGGAAGAGGATACAGATTGGAACCCCTTAATTTATGTTGGGGATTTAGAAGTTAGGGCACTGTCATCCTATTTCAAGAATGAGTAGTTCAGAGGTGAGTTAATGGACAGATATGTATAAAAAAAGAAAATAGTGGCACTACAGATCAGAAAAGAAGTATTGAATCCCAATGTAATCATTACTAAATGGTTGATACTCCTTTCTCACAAGGGTCTAGGAAAGATAATCATGGATTTGAGACTTTGAGATTACAGAAGGATACAACAGCTAGCAATGCCTGTCCTTCAAAACTGCCTAAGGTATGTACAAAGCAAATGGAATAATTTGACCCTAGAATTGCAAAGGAAAGAGCCTCAGTATTTCCATAATTTTATAAATATGTTTGAAATATTGTGCAAGTACATCTAGGTTTCACCACAAAATGGAGTGGGATGGCTGCCACTTACTTATCATCCTCCTCTTCTCCTCTATCCAGTACCACACTAGACAAGAGAAAAGAATGATGAATGTAGGAGTATAGAATCAGTTAAGATGGATAGGCTTGCATGTTATAATGGTTTCTATCTTCAGCAGTGGGTGGGAGTTAGAGAATTGATGGACCTTAGGTAGATCACCTTGCATTACAATCTTTTCCCCTAGATGTTTAATTAAATGTTTTTTCTTGAGGACAAGAAAAAGGATAATTGGGGGAATTATGGGTTTAAATATTGGCCTCTTTTGTGTTGTTTTTATATGCTTTTAGACCTTTTGCACGTAATCTTCTAGATACTTTTCAAATATTACCATCATGATGTTGGAAACAATGCAGATAACTGAGAGGGGGGGTGAATCAGTTATCTTATAACTATTCTATTTTTCTTTTCTTTTCTTAGCTTATTATCAAAGCAAGGCAATCATAAGAGCTGATAAAGAAATTAACACATAACACAAGGAATTTTACATGGAAACCCTGTTAAGGGAAAAACCACAGGGTGACTAACCCAAAATTGTATTCTCTATTACAAGAATAAAGAGTACAAATTTGGCACTTGCCAATTAGGGCTCACTGCCCAAGCACACTGCTCACAAAGGGCCCACTGCCTACAAGAGACTTATAGTCTACAAATTCTTAAAGATGATACCAAGGTGTTTGAACTGATGAACAACATCTATGCATGCAGGATTTCAGTTCCGGTTAGGTATAGTATACTGATTTGGCACATTTCATTCTTCCTCTGCTCAATATTACTTTCCTGTCACATTTTACGCTTGAATTACTACCTTCACTCTTGTCTCTACTTTTCTTCACACTTAACCATACATACTATCACTTCCACACACTTACAATCTTGAATCCATTAGGTATATATATCTGCAACAAGGATTTCCAACAACTTCTTAGTTGGCAACAAGAACACTTGAGATATTTGCAAGATATTGGTCTGTCAGCTAAATCCATGCTTGATTAGTGATACGCATCAAAAACATAGACATAAAAGTCATTAATCATGTCATCCAACAATCTATAATGTCACAGATTACTTGATCAGCACCTTTTACACATCTGGATTGAAGTCTGATACTCTGTCGATCAGTTCTTCCTTTGTCTGCTCTACCTGACTAGAACCCAACACTCAGATGCTCGTATCATTTTCTTGCTTTATCATCAGAGGCTAAATCTCTAGAATATGATAGTCATGATACCCCTCTTGACTTGACCAAGTCCGTAACTTACTGAGTTACACCATCTGAGAGATCTGGACCTGATTGTCAGACCTTGTTACATACTTTGTTCTTGTTCACCAGACCAGAACAATCTTTAATCTGACTTCTGGTATAGGCATATTATGTACTGTGGATGTGTGGGATACACTTTGTTGCCATCAATGACAACACTTATGAAGCCACACAGTGTCTCTTTCCAACAATCTCCCCCTTTGGCATTGATGGCAACACTTAGTGAAAAATGGCTAAGTGTCACAGTAACTCCCCCTTAGCTGGTGCTCTGTCTCTTGCACTATTTTATCAAAGCTCCCCCTTTGCTGGATTCCACATTTTCACTACTCTTCACTCCCCCTTTGACATCAATGGCAAAGGGTGGAATCTGAATACCAAAATTTTGCAAAAATTATTCTATACATGGCCACATAAGTATATACAAATCATATGTTATACTTACATATACTTAAATATATCTGCAAAGGTTGTCTTCATCTGGATGATTTATGTGGCCCAACTCCTCTTCATTTTGTCTAAAATGGAGATGTGTCCACTTAACAGAAATGCATATGATTCTACCCTCTTTAAGTCTATTGGATCACTGGTCCAGATTGTATTTTGTGCCTCTGTCAAGGCATCATGCATTGCCTCTAACTTAGGGATGATTATCCCTCTGAGATCACCCATTCTATCCATTATGTTCTTTTTCTCCTTAACCAGTTCTTTAATTTCATTTATTATAGCAATAGCTTGACATTCATGATTCACCAGAGAGGTAGTAAGGGGATCAAAATTCTGAGATAAACTTGACAGTTTTCCTTCTTGTTCTTTCACTTTCTTCTCAATGTCCTCTGTCACTTTGGGCCAAGTTAAACAAAATTTGTATATGTCCCCACCATCTTTAAGAGTGTTTTCAAGGCTCTTTATGAAAATGCCTAAGGTTCTTCTATCATTAGTAATTAGCCCTTGTACTTCACTGAACCTCTTTCCCAAGAACTCCTTCCAGACCTTAGTTTATGTCGATTTCTCTAAGGATTCAAAATGAGTGTTAACAGAATTGACTAAGTTTTTCAGATTACCGGATGGAGAGGCAGAAGGATCCTTTTGATAAGTTGGAATAATCTTGTCCAGCATCCCAGATGTAATCTCCAATAGCTCACAATCCTCCATGTGAGATTTTAGAAGTTTCTCTTTTGCTTTGGCCTGAGCAAAAGATGCTACCTTCATTATCTGAATGGGAGATAGAGAGTTGAAGTTTAGTGGCCCTTGAATTAGCTCAGGTTCATCCAGCTCCATTATTTCTTTGTCCAGGAAATTTTGTACTGTCTCTGCAATGTCTCTTGCAGACTCTACTTCCTTCCTTTTGGGGACATCTGGACTGACTTGCTTATTGATCTTTGTTTCTTCTACCAGTCCTTCCTTTTCAAGAACAGAACAGTCTAATGCCTCAGATGGCTCTTCATCATTTTTCTTTAATCCTTCGACATCCTTGTCAGATAATGTTTCTTCTTTCTGTCCTTCCTCTTCTGGAGCAGAGGAATCTAATGCCTAAGATGACTCTTCATCATTTTTCTGTAATCCTTTAACATCCATGTTAGAAGGCTCTTCATCTGTTTCCTCTATAATGGGAAGATTGAATCTCTTCAAGGCATTCTGGAGGATTTCTTTTGTTTCATTAGCTATTTGTTCAGTCTCACCAAGCATGAGTTTGTTCATTCTAGATTTTCTCCAGAAATCATCTTTACACTCCTTGAAAATCATGTCCATTTGTTTTGGAGTGATAGAGGGGCATAGTGGTGTCATTATTTGCTCCCGGGTCTCCAAGTCTTTAGCCTTTGTATTGACTTTTCTTTGTTCGAATACTTCTTCTAGGCTTTTTGGAATTAATGAAATTATTTCAATGAATGCTTTGTTATAGATATTCAAATACCTTACATTAGCTTCCTCTAGAATTCTCTTGTCAACATCATTGTATTCATCATAGAACTCTGTCACCGGCTGCAGGTTCCCATCCATAGTAACTGCCTTGATGATGTCATCAATGGAAAGAGTGGGCTTTTCAACAAATTCCTCTTCCTTCTCTTCCTCATTTTTGCTAGCAGAGAACTTCCTAGATGTTCTCTTCTTCTTCATTTTCCTAATTTCCTCATCTAATTTTGTTTCTTCATCATCCTTATGGCTTGTATATGACCTTGTGGCTTTGGTCTTCATCCTCTTTTCTCCTTTTCTGGATGACTTGACTTCCAGTTTGGTAGACTTTGATTTTTTAGAGGTGACAGGAGCAAATCTCTTGGAGGATCTAGTCTAAGAGGAGGTTTACACAGGAACACTTTATTTCTTTGCTTCTTGTCTTTCTTTCTCTGCCTTCTCCATTTTCTCTCTGTTAGCATCTAGAGCCTCCTTTGATACACCAAATCTTTTGGCAATTTCTTCAACTTCATTTCTTACTTTTCTCTTCATCTCCGGCTATCTTAACTCAACATGGATTTTTATGCTTAGCTCTTCAAAGGTGCCAAACCTTTCTGCTTCAGTGTCCTTAGGCTGACTCAATAGGTGTTGAATATGCAACTCCAAGATTTTTCTATCGACCTCATAACCCATAGGCATTATCCATACAGTTCTTGGCTCAACCGCCTCCATTAGGCATTGATCAGTGTCAACCATGAAGCAGACTGTATCTTTGTATTTATCAACTATTGTTTGTGGTATTCTTTCTCTGGCGTGCATCATGCTTTGGAAATTATTAAAGTAACTCCAAAGGGCTATGTTTTGGGCTTGAGCATCACCAAGTCCATACATGTAATCTCTAATTTGTATTGCAATGGGTTTATTGCCAGACCCAACCATTTGATCCAGGTAGCTCATTCATATAATAGAAAAATAGACACAGTATTAGACTACCATATTTAGAGTTTTTCTTACCCTTTTTGATCTTCTGCAAGTTCTCCATCAGCTCATTCAGTAGAAGCTCACACAGATCATAATCAGCATCTTCCCTTAACATTTGATATGTAGCATAGATTATTGTACCAGACACAAAATTCTCCCTGCTCGAGTGGTAGATTTTGTAGCCAATTATCATTGAAGCAAACTTGACATCCAGATTTGTGATGTCATCTATAGTCATTGCTCTTTTGTCAAATTTTGATCTGATGGCTTCAGTTACAATTTGATTCTTCACAAATTTAAGTGCAGGTACCCCACCAGATGAATGCATTCTAGTCACTGCCCTGATGGCATCTTTAGTTATCTTGAATGGCCTCATTAGCCACATAAAATTATCATGCATCCTACTTAGAACATACCAGACCCAATTGTCTTCTGCAAAACATGGAAAATGTATGCAATGTCTGAAGTGTTTGTCCCAGATGGTCTTGAATTTAGGTTTGAGTTCAAAATTCTCATCTATTAACTATTTGTGACAAATGTCAATCAACTTTGAGTCTCCAAAATCTTCAATGTTTGCATGGATATAAACCCTAACATCTTCTACATGCAAGACTCCATGCAGAATACTAGAAAACACACCTAAGGGATCAACTTCTAGAGATTTGTAAGGGTGTTTCTTGAATTTTGGTCTTGGCCTATCAGAAATATTGACAACCATTAGAGTAGCCATTTTTGCAAGAGATTCAAAGAGAGTTTTCAAAAGGGAAGTAACTTTTCACGCTTTAGGGTTTAAAGCAGAGGTCAGAGTGATTCTCTAGTTGAATTCAATCTTCAGTTGAACTTGAGTGAACTGTAGGATCGTCTTCTCAGAGCTCTTCCTTTATTCTCCATGAGTGCAAGTGGGTAGATAATGAGTGAAAGAACCCTTTTATCTTTGCGTAAACCCTAATTCCCTTTTGTGATAAATGCACAAGTTTTTAAGTCATCCAGCTACCCTAGTTCTCAAATGAGCTTTTCTTGGATTGTCTTGTGGATCTTCAAACCATTATTTATGAGGGTTGACAACATATCTTCTCCTTTTTCAAATATGCCATTGGTCCACAGATTAAAATATTTCAATTCTAGATCATACCGGATCTGTCTGTGAAATTTTGCTTTACCAGATAGCTGTCGATATAGGATCTCCTCATAACTAGTTTAAATCTGCATGTGGATTTGTCAAATTTTGATTGGATGACCTTCAGGTGAGTCTCCTCAAACCCTTTAAACTACAACCTCTTATTTTGACTCAAAGTGTCAAATTCAAGCACTCAGTGGCTGGCTGGGGGAAAGGGATCTTCTCTGTAGCTCCCCCTCAACTAGAGCTTACTTTTTAGTTTTCAAAAGAACTATTAGCACCAGATTCTGGTGCCGATCCATCCCCAATATTCATTGTACTCCTTTTTACCCAAATCTTTCTCATCTCCTTTTGAACTTCATCTGCATTTACTTTACCTTTGCCTTTATCTTGTTTCTGATCATGTTCCACTGGACCTTTTCTATCCTGATTTTTGCTTCTGTAGAATTTGGTGAAATGACTGGATCTATTTCAATTGTAACACATAACATTTCTTTTCTTATTTGAATGATATCCTCTTGATCTACACTCGTTAGCCATATGTCTAATTCTGTTGCATACAAAGCATTTACCATTGAAAGAATTGTTCATTTGCATTTTTCTTCATTCATGAGATTTGTGACCATACCTTTTACAACTGAAACATTAACCGGATGGATTGATTTGATTCATTTTGTTTCTGTACTGGATTGATTTATGACTGAACTTGTTGCAATTGAAGCAGTATCCATTGAAGGATGGATATCTTTGAGCATTTGGTTGTCTTACCGGAGATCTTCTAGGCCTGTTTCTTTGATTTCCTGATACAAAGTTCTTCTGACCGAATCCAGAGCTTTCACCTTTCTCATATCCCAAGCCACGCTTATCATCTATCATCTTTTTACTTTCAAGAAGAACTTCAAGTTGGGTTGAGCTTATCTTGAATTTTTCTTTGTATTCATTTGCAGTTTCAAGATCTTGTTTAAGAGTGTCTATCTGATTCTCAACTTGTTCTTCATTGTCTCTAGCTTCTTCAAGATCAGATTCAAGATGCCTAATTATTATGTCCATTTTGTGGTAGTCCTTTATTTTCTCCTTGAGGGATTGTTTTAGATTATCTTCAATCTTTCTCTTTTCTTCAATTTCTTGAGTGAATCTCATAACCCCTGATTCCATTTCATGCCTTACCATAATGACTTCTTTTGATAGCTTCTCACATAGTTTATTTTTCTCATTCAGATCTTGATCAGTATCATTTACTTCACTCTAATTGGCTAATTTCTAGAGTAGTTCCTTTCTCTTTTTCATAGAAATACTAAGTTTTTCTTTTAGCTCATTTATGAAATCATCATCTTGTTTGAGTCTTTCTCTCAAATTATTGACTTCAGAGTGAGATTGTTCAAGATCATCTAGGGTAGACAGAAGTTGTTCCTTCATACCATATGCATCCATTGAGATTCCCAGATTTTCCTCAAGTTGTTAAGCTTTTTTCAGAGGAAATTAGCTCTGATACCAATTGTTGGAAACAATGTAGATAACTGAGAGGGGGGGTGAATCAGTTATCTTATAACTTATCTATTTTTCTTTTCTTTTCTTAACTTATTATCAAAGCAAGGCAATCATAAGAGCTGAAAAAGAAATTAACACATAACATGAGGATTTTTACGTGGAAACCCTGTTAAGAGAAAAACCACGAGGTGACTAACCCAAGATTGTATTCTCTATCAAAAGAATAAATAGTACAAATTTGGCACTTGCAAATTAGGGCTGACTGCTTGAGCACACTGCTCACAAAAGGCCCACTACCTACAAGAGACTTACAATCTACAAATGCTTATAGATGATACCAAGGTGTTTGAACTGATGAACAACATCTATGCATGCAGGATTTCAGTTCTGATTAGGTATAGTATACTAATCTGACACATTTCATTCTTCCTCTACTCAATATTACTTTCCTATCACATTCCAGGCTTGAATTATTGCCTTTGCTCTTGTCTCTACTTTTCTTCACACTTAACCATACATTCTATCACTTCCACACACTTACAAGCTTGAATCCATCAGGTATATATATCCACAACAAGGATTACCAACAACTTCTTAGTTGGCAACAAGAACACCTGAGATATTTGCAAGCTATTGGTCTATTGGCTGAATCCATGCTTGATTAGTGATGCACATCAAAAACTTAGACATAGAAGTCATTAATCATGTCGGCCAACAATGTGTAATGTCACAGATTGCTTGATCAGCACCTTTTACATAGATTGAAGTCTGATACTCTATCGGTCAGTTCTTCCTTTGTCTGCTCTGCCTGACTAGAACCCAACACTCAAATGCTCATATCTTTTTCTTGCTTTATCATCAGAGGCTAAATCTCTAGAATATAATAGTCATGATACCCCTATTGACTTGACCAAGTCTGCAACTTATTGAGTTACACCATCTGAGAGATCCAGACCTGACTGTCAGACCTTGTTACATACTCTGTTCTTGTTCACCGGACCAAAACAATCTTCAATCTGAATTCCAGTATAGGCATATTATGTACTACGAATGTGTGGGATAGACTTTGTTGCCATCAATGACAACACTTATGAAGCCACACAATGTCTCTTGCCAACACATGATATACTATCTTTTTATATATTTTGCAAAACCTTGAACCTATTTTATTAATATGAAATATGGTGATGATATTTATCAATTGAATGATTTGAACATGAGTATGTATGCAATATAGATGAGATTATATGGTTTAATTATAAAGGTTATCTATGTGCATATGTTTTGTGGATTAACCCCTGTGCAACAACAAGCACGTGGCATCAAGGAGAGGAGAATTTGCAACAAGTCGCAGAACAGGGGAATTGAAGGAAGTTGAAATCAAGCTGCCAAAAGTGTAGGTAGCTAGAAGATGAATGTGAATAATTATGGGAAGAAATAAATGCAGAAGAAGTAGACTTGTTCTAAGATTCTAAATGCAGCTTATGTGTTTCTCATATGAGTTCGTGAATAGGAATTCTTATTTGAATGGGATTCGCATTCCTCTATTTAGTTAGAATTAATAAATCAATATTAACTCTGTATCTGAATATCTAGGAATGGATTAATGATTGTAGTTAGTTGGTAGTTGAATAAGACTCTCCCATTTTGTGTAATTTAGGGGATGAGCTTGGAGTCAAGTTAGTTACTCAGTTGTTAGTTGTTTTATTCACTATTAGAAGATAAAACAATTAGTTATTTTTCCAGACATGTGGTGCAGGAGCACTGGTGGAGTTCATGCCTCCATGAGGCAACTTTGGCTTTTTTATTTAAGTTTGATGTTTTTCTCTTGTAATAAGGTCTTTATACCATTTTGAACTTGTTTGAGTCTAGTTTAAGTCCTAGGAGTTCATTTTGGAATCATATTGCAAATATTGTAAATGTTGTCATAGTTGTAAAAGTGCAAAAATCATGGAAGTTGAAGAGTCATCAGTTGCCATGGGTTGGTTAGACCATTGGGGTTCTAATGGTAGTTGGAAAAAAATTGTAATGGTTTTAAATATGCTCTATGTAGGTGAGAAAAGTGTGGAGGATGGTGGCAGAGAATGTCTATTTTCTACAAATTTAAAACGTTCTTTGTTGTTCCTAAAGTTTGTACGGCCTTGTACGGTCAGTTCTTGATTTCTAATCATGTGTATATTATAGTGATCTAAATCTAATTTAATTTGGTGGTAATTTCATGTGATCTGGTTAAGTTTAGAGCAAGATATCTAATTTTTTTTTAAAACATTCAGAAAACCCTAGGTAGTGAGGGTTTAGATTGAAAAAATGAGTTTCTGAGCAATTCCACAATTGGAAAATTATAAAAATTTGTGAAAAGGAAGTAGATACAATACTTTTAATGATTTTGGCATTTATAGGAGCAGGGAATGAAGTTTGGGTTGAATTTGAGATAGCCCTAGATCTGATTTTTCATGTTTTGGGCTTAATTGGCAGGAGAACAGTCCATTTTTGAAGGGTTCCATACAAAATGACCTACCTTGGTTCTAAAGTATGTTGTGTAAAGCCCAAGTGGGTATCTGAATCTACCTTTACAATATGGGTGTGATGTCTACAATGAAATTTATGTCAGAAAACTCGATTTGTTGCCCCACATTCAAGGCCTAAAGAGGTAGGACAACCAAAATTAGGGTCTGTCTATATAAAACAACCCCCCCTCATTTTGGGATATGTTAAATAAGAGCCAAAAGGGTATTTGAATATGTGTTTACATTTTGATTTGCATGTCTACCCCAAGAGATATGCCCAATTAAGCTTTGTTGAAGTACTACTAGGAATGATACTAACGAGTGAAAGAAACCACCTTGATTGATGTGCTAGGGTTCTTGAAAGGTGTTGATTAGTTGAATTTGATCTTGAGTACCCATGCTCTACATCAAATTGGTATCAGAGCTAGAAGACCTTGAGAGGGAGTTGTGAGAGAAAGTTTGTTGTAGGTATATCCTCCAATAATGATGAAGCTGGGTAGAAGGTGTACATATTTCTTCCACTAAGAGGAAGTGGGTAGAAGAGGTCTTGGAGAGTGTATCTTCCAGAATCCTATTGGGTAGAGGATAGTTGTGTGTGTAAAGGTATTGGAATACCAAAAGAAGGGATGTGTGGAAGAGAATAGTTCCTGGATACTTGCAGAGTGAGGGTTTACCAAATAAGAAACAAAAGAGAAAAATAGAGGAAAGAGAGAGAAGGAAGAACAATGAGAAGGCAAAACAAATAGATGTTGAACAAGAGATAAGAGAGTTAAGGTAGGCTTTGGAGCTAATGAAAGAGATCCAAGAAAAGATGTAGGAGAGGATAGAGCTTAAGATACAACAGTGCATTAAGAAGGCAGAACAAGCAGGTGGTTGGTGCTTTCCAATAAGAAAGAGGCTCAAATGGCCTATCAAGCAGATTATTTTGAAGAGGAGAAGGCAAGAGGAGACAATAGAACCTTTGTTGATGGAGGAAGATAATGAACAAATCCATCATGTTAAGGTGATGATGGTTGGTAGGGAAGAGTTCATCAAAGTAGAAGAAGAAAAGCACATGGAGGTTGCAGCCATTTCAAAACTTGAAGGTACCAAGATAGCAAACCTGAAGAATGATCTAATTTTGGAGGGAAGTGACATTGAGTTGGTGTCAAGATTTGATTTATTACAGGTCAAGGATGAAATCATTTTGGAGATTCAAGGTTGGCTTCAAAGGTATGTTGGTATGGTGATGGAAGGGATGTTTTCTTCATTGTTTTCAGAGGAGGATAGTGGTCATTCAGTTTTTGTTACATCAGAGGTTCATGAACCTAATAAAGCAGCAGCCATAGGGGTAAAGCATCAGATGGGAGAGGTGAAAAATAGAGGTGAAGAGATCATAGTTACACTACAAAGGAAAAATAATAAGGAAGGAATACACAAATTTCTTGGTGAGATTGCAAGGAGGGATAGACCTAAGTTCAAGATGAAGCAAGATATGGAAGGAGAACAAGGTGTTGTGGAAAAGTATGTAGTCCATGAGGGAAAAAAGGATCAGTTACAAGGTAGCAAGACAGATGCGAAACAAGTTTGCATTGACAAGATGAAACACCTTTGCCAAGTGTTCAAGAAACCCAAGGTGAAAATGAAGACAACATGGAATTGTTCCAAGGAAGACAAAGTACAGAGGATAGAAGGCATTAAGCAGAAGAGTCCAAAGTTGGATCCCAGTTACTACCCTCAATTCAAGAGGGGCTTGAATTTTTCTTTCTCTGGGAGTATGGTGCAGGAGCACCTGGTTGAGTTCATGCCTCCATGAGGCAACTTTGGATTTTTTATTTAAGTTTGATGTTTTATTCTTGTCATAAGGTCTTTAGACCATTTTGAACTTGTTTGAGTCTAGTTTAAGTCCTAGGAGTTCATTTTGGAATCATATTGCAAATATTGTAAATGTTGTCATAGTTGTGAAAATGTTAAAATCATGGAAGTTGAAGAGTCATCAGTTGCCATGGGTTGGTTAGACCATTGGGATTCCAATGGTAGTTGGAAAAAAAATGTAATGGTTTTAAATATGCTCTATGAAGGCGAGAAAAGTGTGGAGGATGGTGGCAGAGAATGTATGTGTGAGAGTTTCAATAAAAGACCTCTATTTTTTGTAAATTTAAAATGTTATTTTCTGTTCCTGAAGTTTGTATGGCCTTGTACGGTCAGTTTTTGATTTCTAATCATGTGTATATGATAGTACTTTGAATCTACTTTAATTTGGTGGTGATTTCATGTGATTTGGTTAAGTTTAGAGCAATATATCTTAATTTTTCTGAAAACAGTCAGAAAACCCTAGGTAGTGAGGGTTTTGATTGAAAAAATGAGTTTATGACCAATTCCACCATTGGAAAATTATAAAAATTGGTGAAAAGGAAGTAGATACAGTACTTTTAATGATTTTGGCATTTGCAGGAGCAGAGGATGGAGTTTGGGTTAATTTTGAGACAGCCCTAGATCTAATTTTTCATGTTTTAGGCTTAATTAGCAGGAGAACAGTCCATTTTGAAAGGTTCCATACAAAGTGACCTAGCTTGGTTCTGAAGTATGTTGTGTAAATCTCAAATGGGTATCTAAATCTGCCTTTACAATCTAGGTGTGATCTCTACAATAAAATTTATGTTAAAAAAATCAATTTGTTGCCCCACCTTCAAGGCCTAAAGAGGCAGGACTGTCAAAATTAGGGCATGTCCATGCAAAACAAACCCCCCACCCCCCATTTTGGGATATGTTAAATAAGAGACAAAAAGGTATTTGAATATGTGTTTACATTTTGATTTGCAGGTCTGCCCCAAGAGATATGCCCAATTAAGTTTTGTTGAAGTACTACTAGGAATGCTACTAACGAGTGAAAGAAACCACCTTGATTGATGTTCTAGGGTTCTTGAAAGGTGTTGATTAATTGAATTTGATCTTGACTACCCCTGCTCTACATCAACATGAATTGTTGAAATGCAATTATTGAATAAAATCTGCAAAGAGGATTTTGTTTGAAGTATTTCTGTGATATGGAATGAATGAAACTGTGTTATGTGGATGTGTGAGTATCTGAGTTAGATTTGATTTCCAGCTAAGTGAGTTAGTCCCCTGAGCTGGCCACTCAAGGTACTGATCTTCACTTCATTTATTTTCTTATTCATTTATGCATTATTGTTAAAGTTGTTTTCCATTATTTTATAAATGCATTGTGAGTTAAGTAGAATACTCTTGTTGTTAATTATAGTAGTTGTGTTTCATGAACAAATATATAATTGATCCATCTGTGTCCTCCAGAGGTTAGCATTAGCTTTCTCATCATTTTGAATGGTTTTAGATTAGTTCTGTACTTTTTGGCTGTTAGCAGTTATCTACAACTTATGCTGCAGGTACCCGTAGCCACTAGGTTCTGTAACTATTTTTACTGTTCTTGCATTTTTGTGAATTCCAAAAAAGTAGAATAATTTGAGTAGGTTTGAATAGGATAGTTTAGGAGAATATAAGCCCCTAAAGGCACATATAGTGCAGTGCCATCATAATCTTACGCTCCTTGGTTGATAATTTAATGTAGGTGTATAATGTCAAGTGGATTGTTTAGATAGGTTTACCCCTAAATTGTGTCAAGTCTACAATGCATTAGTGTTCCTCTACAATAGGTGCAAGTCTGAATACTTCTCATTTTAGAGCTTTTCCCAAAGAAAAATGGGTGCATGAGAAGACCAAAATATGTTTTGGAGGACAAAATAATGAAGCACATTCACACTGGGTAGCATATGTGGAAATTTAATTTCCTAATAAAAGTAATGATACTATTAGATTTGTGCAGAATGAAATATGTGGTTATGATGATGTTATAAGAATCCTTGCTCTCTAGAAATGGGCACCTTACACCTTCACTAATCATTTTGTATTGCTTAAAGGCCAAGAATTTCCACTTCATCACCAGTATGCTTGTCATGTCCCACTTAGTCAAGATGTCCCAATTCCAACCCTGTTCCAGTAAGAGCTTTATTCAACAAGCCCAATAAGAGCTTCACCAACTTCAGGAAGAGGAACAATATGACCAACTTCATTCTACCTAGCTCATCAAAGATGATTTAGACTCTATGATTTATGGATGGTCCCAGATCAGCCTAAATCCTCTTTTGGTCAGGAGAGGAGACCAACTAGCCATGCTCCCAGAAGCTCGTCACGAACACACCGATTCATCCGCAGATCTACTATTCCATGTTTTCCTATTTTTCCTTAGGACCAACATTCTCCAAACATGGAAGCTGCAATACAAGCAGAAGAAGAAGCAATAATGCAAGGTGATGTTAACATGATGACCTCCTCAAGCCCTGTCTTTTTATGCCAGTTTATTTTAAAGGCATTAAAAACATCATTTAGCAACATTGGTAGACACAGGTGCAGGTCTGGATATTACTCATTTTAGAGCTTTTCCTTAAGATGATTGGGTGCCTGAAAAGACCAAAATATATTTTGATGGACAAAAGAACAAAGCACATTCACACTGGGTAACACATGTGGAAATTCAATTTCTTGATGAAAGTATTGATACTATTAAATTTATGTAGAATGAAATATGTGGCTATGATGTTGTTATAGGAATCCCTGCTCTCTGGCAATGGGCACCTTACACCTTCACTAATCATTCCATATTGCTTAAAGGCCAAGAATTTCCACTTCATCACCAATATGATTTCCATGCACCACTCAGTCAAGACGTTCCAATTCCAACCCTGTTCCAAAAAGAAAAGTCAAAGCAGATTTAGCTCACCAAAGAATTGGACAATTGTGAAGCTTCACAAGAAAGGATCAAGGAAGCTTTCCAAAAAGATCTTTTTTCAAAGGATCTTTCAAAGTTGCAGCAAAGATTTGAATGCAATCTACCATTCAAAAGGGACACTGCAGGTAATGAGCTACAACCAAAATGTAAGGCTAATTCTTTCCTCATGAATAAAAAAGAAAAATAAATGTGTGAACAAGAGGTAGAAAAATTATTAGTCTTAAAAAGTTAATAATTCCCAGTTCATCACCATATTCTTATCATGCTATGTACATTCCAAAGTGTGATGAACACAGTAATGAATTTCTTGAAAAAAGACTAGCGGCTAACTACAAGGCACTAAATGTCTGTCTAGAATCCAACCAACATCCTTTGCCCTCAAAAGATTTTATCTGGAAATGTATTTCAAGGATCTATTGTGTATTCTAAGTTTGACCTTACTAAGGGTTTATGGTAGATAAAGATAATAAAGGAGGACCAACATAAAATAGCCTTTTCAGTTCCACAAGGATTATTTCAATGGACCATCCTACCTTTTGGTATTAAAACAACTCCATCAATCTTCCAAGGGATCATGGATAGTATTTTGCACAAAAATCATTCTTGCATCATTCCTTACATTGATGATATTCTTGTATTCAATAAATGCCCTCAATGCCATGACCTAATAGCTCTCTATCTCTCTCTCAGTAAAATCTATTATTTCATTTGAAATCAAATGAGATTTACCTCCTCACATTACACAAGAATTTTATTTTATTTAGGGATCTTCAATTAAAATTTTAGCCACATAATATGATATCCACTTCCTAAAAGAGAATCCACAAGTCTCATGGTTGTCATGTACCACACTGCTATCATCTCAGTACACACATACTGTCACTAGTATCAATCGATTCACCTCACCCTCTAGGGAGGGTTTATCTATGGCCTTACCCTTTCCTTTGTTTTGCATGTTTCCTCTTCATATTTATTAATAACTTGACGATAATTAGATCACAAGAGGGGGAATATCATTAACCCTTATATCTTAATTCTTACCATGCTTTAGGTTAGCAGACATCCAGGCCTAGTGTTTGAGCCTCGACTCTAATACCAAATGTAAGGACCCGACTCCTTATTAAAATAATACTAAACTCTAAATTCGAGAATACTGGCGAATTTAAAAATTTCAATCTAACAGATGCAGGAAATGCAGATTCATGAAATTTTACTATTAATTCTAAGAATTGCTCAATAAATGTTATTGTGGTTGGACAACTAGAGCTTAGTACATTTAAATGTCATCAAGTCCTGAAAGGATCACCAATCTTGATCTAGTGAAGAGAGATAGTACATTTAACAAGATAACATATAAGAACAACTGAGCAACACATACCTTAAATTCTTCACTACACCCTACATTCATTTTTGACAACTTGTTTTTTCTCCAATGACTAGTATCCTTATCATCTGCACAAAACTAATTGGATAATCTCATGTTAACACAACTCATAAATCACTACACTGAAAGTTAAGATTACGATGTTAATTATAGAACACCCTATAAAGGAGGGACTTGAGTACTGGGGCATCCTTCGCCACCTAGGCTGCCTACATACCCTGTATCCATGAGATCATTGCCCCCTCCGGATGCAACTGACACTGGGGTGTACAAATATGTAGTTCATTCTTGCACTATGTTTGATGCAACTATGAGCGGGTATCCAACCCTTTCTAGGGTTATTCCCTGCCCCAGATAGTTCTTTGTCCGCTGCCACCCACTCAGGTGAAACAGGGATGGAAATTAATCCACTACCACAAACACCTAAAGGGGTGTTTGTCAAATAGTCCTAGTGTGGAGGAATCCCTATCAAGTGTTTGCTCATGAAATCTAGTTTACTTCCTCAAGCCAAATTAGGTAATTTCATGACTAAGTCCATTCCTGATTCCCTAGTGTTTTTTTATCACCAAGATCCACGAAGCTGAGGTGAGAGCATATGGCAGATAAGGTTTCTAGATCAGACTAGTTTCCCTATCTAACATTTTACAAGTCATCTTCGATTTAGACTTGTGTTGTTAATAATCCCCATTTTTTGTTGATAGTTTGAAAGGTTTTCTAAATGAGCATTTTAGCCTCAATACTTAGAAATTCACATGGTAATCTTCATACAACTATTTCAATGGACTCATCCTTTAGTTAATCTTTTTAATGATATATCTGAGGAGATTTTCCCTTCTTGCGGATTTAGCTTTAACATGTCCCTTATTACTCCCTGACGATTTAGAGGGATGGTACCCAGACGTCGTCGTTGCATTTATGTTAGGCATGAGGTACGTGGTTCAATGCGATGACATTACCTATAAATGGGACATAGAGGTACCGTAAAAACTGAACAGTGCAATATTTTTATGTTTGGAAATTTGTTTAAAGTTTACCTAGTTAATAGAAAAGATAAACTTGCATAATCACTAATAAAGAAATTGACAAGGGGAGATACTTCTCTAAAACATAAAGCAAGTAAAGTATAGTAAAGATGCTTAATCATTTTGCTTATACATAAGGGATAGTACTAAGGAAGATATTTAATCAATTTTATCAATTCATAATTGTACGTAACATAATTAGAAATGATATTAGAATCAGTAATGTATGTAGATAATTATTCTTAGAAAAACAAGGAAATATTGATAACTTAATTTGTCATACACCAATAACTTGATGTCCCTTATTACTCCCCAATGATTTAGAGGGATAGTACCCAGACGTCATTGTTGCATTTATGTTAGGCACGAGGTACGTGGTTCAACGCAATGACATTATCTATAAATGGGACACAGAGGTACTGTAAAAACTGAACACTACGATTTTTTTTATGTTAGGACATTTGTTTAAAGTTTACCTAGCCAATAGAAAAGATAAACTTGCATAATCACTAATAAAGAAATTGACAAGGGGAGATACTTCTCTAAAACATAAAGCAAGTAAAGTACAGTAAAGATCCTTAATCATTTTCTTTATACGTAAGGGATAGTACTAGGGAAGAATTTAATCAATTTTATCAATTCATAATTGTATGTAACATAATTAGAAATGATATTAGAATCAGTAATGTATGTAGAGATTCAGTCTTGGAAAAACAAGGAAATCTTGATAACTTAATTTGTCATACATAAATAAATTGATGTCCCTTATTACTCCTTGATGATTTAGAGGGATGATGCCCAGATGCCATTGTTGCATCTATGTTAGGCATGAGGTACGTGGGTCAACCTAACGACATTACCTATAAATGGGACACAAAGGTACCATAAAAACTGAACACTGCAATGTTTTTTATGTTTGGACATTCATTTAAAGTTTACCTAGCTAATAGAAAAGATAAAATTGCATAATCACTAATAAAGAAATTGACAAGGGGAGATACTTCTCTAAAACATAAAGCAAGTAACATACAGTAAAGATGCTTAATCATTTTGCTTATACGTAAGGGATAGTACTAGGGAAGATATTTAATCAATTTTATCAATTCATAATTGTACGTAACATAATTAGAAATGATAATAGAATCAGTAATGTATGTAGAGATTCAGTCTTGGAAAAACAAGGAAATCTTGATAACTTAATTTGTCATACACCAATAAATTGTATTCCAAAGGTAAAGAATCGAAACAATTTCTTACACAATCATTACAAACTTACTTTTAATTAAAACCAATAAGGACTTAATACAAGTTGTAAGATGAGGCGGATATCACAACAAGAGGTTCACATAAAACTTCCTAATCTCCATTGTTAATAAACTTGCACAAGTAAATAAGTACGTTATATCAATAATATTTTAACATCATCGTTGGAAGTATAGTTTTATGATTGAACTACTTAAGACAACTATACTACTTGAATGATCAACCCTGAATATATTTATGGTCTTATGACTTCATAATTGACTTAAATCCATAAGGAGAAACATCCTTAGACAACCTTTTCTATCTTGGAAGAAATTTAAAATTGTACTAATAAAATGATGAATCTCTTTACTAAAATTCAATATATAAAAATCAAGAATGTTTAGTAACATAAAGAGGTAGAAGTTTTGCGTGATGACATAAAGGAAATTGAACTACACTAAAAATTTGCATCCTAAAAATCTAATATAACAATATCTAAGTAATTATAAATTGTCTCAAGCTTTTTACTATATAATGCTAAGGTCTATCTCATTACTTGCAATCCAAGGTGTTACGAAATCAAACTGAATCTTGTCAAGGCTCTTGAAATCAAGGATAAAATTGAATCTTGAGAAATAGATTCTTTTATAACCAAGATTCTTAGACCATTTAAATTTCCTTCAATAAATACTAACTAATCCATTAAATTCTTAATTATTCATGCAATTCTTACAATATTTTATTAATTTTGAAATAAATCGACCCTTCCACTAATGTGATTCACAACAATATTTAGGTACTAATACTATATGAAATTGAATTGATTTGTTTTACATCATCCAATTAAGTTGCCTAAGTATCACTACCTAGATTAGTTGTAGCCACCTTTTCATACGTAAACTCAAAAATCAACTATCATTAATGAAATTGATCTTAAAGAAAATTATTAAGTGTTTTGAAATAGCTAATGGATACAATCATTGTAGTGGTTAAAGTTTAAAGGTAATTTATTTTCATTATCCAATATGGTCAAAATCACTGAACTAAGTTGAAATGAGACAAAAGTAAAGATGGGTTTTCTGCTATAACTAACTCGGTAAGAATTACAATGTAATTTTAAATGCACTACACAATTAAGGAATGAATTGCAAGCTTGGTGAAAGAATCGAAACCCAAAGACATATGAATTTGTATAATTCATTAAGTAGAAAAATTAATCCCTTCAAGGTTTTCTCCAATGAGGATTTCATACACTAAATTGGTGTCTTCACCTAAGAAGCTACCTTGTGTTAACGTGGGTGAAATGTAAAAATCAGGATCATGAATTTGAGATGATTCGATATCAAATGTAAGGATGCCAAAGAAGTGTGCATCATAGGATATCACCATAGATAATGGAAATCAATAATATAATTAGATTGAACTACAATGGATAGATTGACCATCAGACATTTTCCTGTCTGGATTCTAGAATGGGAGACACACGAACTATTTGACAGAATACCTCAAAGAGAGGTCAACTCCTGGAATGCCATGATTGCTGGATTTTACAAAATGGATTTGTTGAAAAGGCTTTAGAAAATTTCAACAAATGTAATTGGCATGTGTAAAGCTAAAATCCACAACCTTTAATAGCGGCCTCCCTGCCTAGTAGCTGTAACACGGGTATGGATACTCATCAAGCAAAATGAAAGGGGAATTTTTATCAGATGTTGGAAGCGAGGCATGTGAACTATTTGATAGAATGCCTCAAAGAGATGTCATCTCGTGGAATGCAATGATTGCAAGTTATATACAGAATGGATTTATGGGAAAGGCTTTAGAAAATTTAAAGCCCAAAATCCAAAACCTTTAGCAGCATCCTCCTTGTTGTGCGAAGATGGGAGCTTTGGCGTGTGGTGTAGACAGCCATCAAGAATGACGGTAGGGGGATTTTTGTTAGATGTTCCAAAATGTGGAAGCGTAGACAAGGCATGTGAACTATTTGACAAAATGCCTAAGAGATGTCATCTAATGGAATAAAATGATTGCAGGATATGCAAAAAATGGATCTGTTGAAAAGGCTTTTGAAACTTTCAAGAAAATGCAATTTACAAGCGTAAAATCAAATTTCACAACCTTTGCCAGCATCCTCCCTACCTGTGCCAAATGGGTGCTCAAGAACAAGGTACGACCATCCATCAAAGCATAATGTTAAGGGGATTCAGCACACAAACTATTTGACATAATGCCTCAAAGAGATGTCATCTTAACAGTGTACAATAATTGCAAAGTAAGAAAAAAATTAATTTGTTGAAAAGGCTTTAGAAATTTTCAAGCTAAAAAATGCAAATTGACAGATGTAAGGCCAAATTTCACAACCTTTGGTAGCGTCCTCCTGGTTGTTCCAAAATGGGAGCTTCAACGCTAGGTATGGACATTCATCAAGCATATTGAAAGGGGAATTTTTGCAAGAAACCTGATAGACTGTGTACAACATGTGGAAGCATAGACAAGGCACGTGAATTGTTTGATAGAATGCCTCAAAGAAATGTCAACTCGTGGGATGCAATGATTGTAGGATTTCATAAAATGGATTTGTTGAAAAGGCCTTAGAAACTTTCAAGAAAAAAATGCAATTGGCAGAAGTAAGGCCAAATTCCTCAACCTTTGGCAACGTTCACCCTGTTTGTGCTAAAATGGGAGCTGAAGAAGGGGACGGACATAGGATATAGTTGCAAGTGTCACTACCAATCACCAAAGCCTTCACAAGAACTTATACACAAATTTTTCTCTTGAATGATTTCAGATTAAAAGACTTACAGAGAAATTCTCTTTTGAATGATTTCAATTTGTAAATTAAACTTTCACAAAAACTTATCCACAAATTATTTTATGACCCCAAAACTTAAATTGAAAAGTAAGAACTCATGAATTCCTACAAATCATCTTGACAATGAACAAAACAAGAGAAAAGAACAAAATTGTGGAGAGCAGTGCTCTTAAAGATTATTCTAGCACTCCAGACTAGAGCCAAGTATGTGTCCTCCCTTCACATATCAATAGCTATTTATAGAGAAATCAGCCCTTATTTAGAAGCAATAAGCACATGGTAGAAAAATCTTGGCTTTGAAAGTCAAGTCTACTCAATTAAATGTCTTTCTCCAATTTCTAGTTTGAAATAAATTCATGTAGAAAATTTCATTAAATCAATAAATGTTATCTTTGAAAATTGACTTGAAGGATGGGGTGGGAATTGAATCCTCATAAATGTATTTTTTAGAAGTGTGTCATTCTTGATTTTTATTTTTACTTTAAATTGGCATATATAAAAATCATTTATTTATTATCATTATTATTACTATTTTGTTATATTATTTAATTTTAATATAAAAGGGTCATTAATAGCTTTTATGTGTGTATTTGAGTACTAAAATACACACACTAAGACATTATTTTTATCTAAATCGATTCAATTAAATAAGAATCAAACATATAGTGTCAAGTGTGGCCCATGTTAGAGTGATCAAAACTAAACATATGATATTGAATACTTTTATGGTAACTAGGGATGTTGGTAAATTAGTAGAATTAACTGTAACAAATTACTTAAACTTTTTGCCACAAATATCCATTGGAGTTGGTTTGAATTGAAGATCCCTAAATAAAATTAAATTCTTGTGTAATGTGAGGAGGGAAAACTCATTTGATTTCAAATGAAACAGTAGATTTTACTAAGAGAGAGATAGAGAGCTATTAGGTCGTTGTTGGGAATTAAGGTGTCTCAACCTTGGTAATTCCTTGTATTTTTACAATGTATTTATTTATTATTTGCCTATTATATTAATTGGATGCAAATCCTATGTTGTCATATTGTGGGAGTTGGCACGATGATGTGTCATCCTACATGGCATATGACCACGTGTATTTTTGTCCTCATATGAGGAGATAGGCATCCCACTTAGTGGTAGGAAGATTTTGCCATGTGTTGGCATCTTAGATATTGTGTAAGTGAATATTGACCATAACAGTCATGACATGTAAGAGTCAGAAATAGGAGATTCTATGATAGGTGAAGACATGTGTCGAAGATCATCTTTGAAAAAGGCATCTTTGGGCACCCCAAGGTGGACTATAACATGTAAAAGAATATGCTATTTATAGCCTGTGTATGACAAATTCTCTTACAACTGTAAGTTATGACAACTATGACAAATTCTATGATGCTTGTAAGAGTCATAAGAGCATCTCTTAGAGCCCATTTTGGAAATAGGCGACCTCTTTGGGATGGGGTGACCTGACAAGTGTCAAGAACATTCTACAAGGTTGGACAAGTGTCCATAGGCATGGGTTTTGGGCCATGAGGCCATGTTGGACACCCATTCCAAGATAGAGCTGAAATTGCCTTGTATATTCTATATAAACAAGTGCTTTGAGGAGGTGATGTACTGCAGGTTTTATAGGTACTGTTATGATGCTAGATCATCTCCAGATACGAGTGTTGAAGACTCCTACAAGAGCATTGGGTCTGTGTTGTATTGTAACCTTCATTGTTTACGTAATACATTTGGGTTGTGTTTTGGAGTGTGGGGTTTTTCACCTATAAGGGTTTTTCCCACGTATATCTTATGTCTCTCTTCTTCTATCGTACTTTCTTATTTATGTGTTTATTGCAATATCTCTGTTAGTGGGTTTATCATTGCTGTACTAGTAAGGATAAAATTAAATTTGCACTCTCCTCCCCTCATTAGATTAGTGTAGGAAGCTTTTTCTGCACACCTAGCTTCCTTCAGTTGGTATCAGAGCCTGGCTAGTTTTGGTTCTAGTTGCTGGGTAGGGGCTTTTTGAGCTGATCTTAGGTTGAGTGGGAGTGTTGTGTAGAGTATTTTGTATCTTGTTGTATCAATGAGATGGAAACCACATCTAGAAGGTTAGAGGTTGAGAAATTTAATGGCACTAATTTCAAGTTGTGGAAAATCAAGATGGAGGACCTACTTGTTGATCGTGACCTATGGGAAACCATATTCGGTGTGAAACCTACAACAATGTCACAAGATGATTGGGACCTCAAAGATCAGAAGGCTAAGGGTCTCATAAGACTCTGTTTAGCTGACTCTGTCCTATTGAATGTCAATGAGGAGAAGAGCACAAAAGAACTTTGCAAGAAGTTGGGTGATATTTATTAGGCCAAGTCCTTGGTAAACAAACTTTTCCTGAAAAAGAAGTTGGTCACTCTGAAGATAGAACATGGAGGATTTGTTGTGGACCACATGAATCCTTTCAACATGATCGTTGCACAGTTGACATCTGTGGGTGTGAAAATGGAGGAGGAGGATCATTGCATAACCCTACTTTGTTCTTTACCAGATTGATGGGATCATCTTGTCATGACTATCGGAAGCACCACTACCACCTTTAAGATGGAAGATGTGGTGTCCTCAGTGTTATCTAAAGAAATGTGGAGGAAGACATTGGAATCAGCCAAAGAGGCTCTTGCGGTTTGTAGAAGACCTAAGGAGAAAGGGAAGAAGAAGGACAAGAAAGCTGAGAAGGGCAGATCCAAATCCCGTGGGAGATCCAAATCTCTTGGAAAGTTCAAGGCTCTCTATTGGAACAGTGGCAAGTCTGGGCATTTCTGAAAGGAATGGAAAGAAGAGAAGAAAAAGAAAAAGAAATCAGCCCCAGATTCAGATTCTGACAAGTCACAAGATGATGGTGATGCCTTCATTGCAACCCTGGCCACCCATGCATCTGATGATGTGTGGTTGATTGATTCTGGTACATCATTCCACATGACCTCGCATTGAAGTTGGTTCACGAAGTATGAAGAGTTCGATGGTGGAAGAGTGTACCTGGGTGACGACTCTCATCTGAAGATTATTGGTCGTGGAAGAGTCTCAATCTAATTCCCTGATGGATGAGTGAAAGGGATCACTAGAGTTATGCACATTCCAAGCCTTACACGGAACCTGCTTTCTGTAAGTATGTTGAATGATGTAGGTGTGCAGGTTGTCTTTTTGAAGGATGGATGTAAGATGACTAGAGGATCTATGGTGCTTGCAAAGGGTACTCAAAGAGGTACTCTATTTTAGCTTGAGGCATGCACTTCATAGTACAATAGTTCTTCTGACTTGAAGAAAAGAGCTGCAGTCACTTCATCCCCACCACTTGAATGAGCAGTGAAGAAATCTATTGTAACTAGTTCTGATGGTAGTGCACATGCTATGGAAGCTAAGCTTCCTACTAAAAAGACTATGTTATGGCATTTGAGATATGGCCACATTGGTGAGAAGGGTATGCGTACCCTAAAAAATACAAACCTCATTGAGGGGTTAAATGATTGTAATATCGAGTTTAATTTTTGTGAACATTGCATTTATGGAAAACAAAACTGTGTTCAGTTTTACTCTAGTTCTCACAAGTCTTCTGGTGTATTTGATCTTATTCCTTCTGATGTGTTTGGTCCTTTTAATGTTCCTTTGATTTCATAATCTGTATATTTTGTATCTTTCACAGATGATTATAGTAGAAGGACATGGGTTTATTTTATCAGAAGCAAGACTGAAGTCTTTAGTCGATTTAAGGAGTTTAAAGCCTTTGTTGAAAATCAGACTAGTAAAAAGATTAAGTGTTTGAGAACTAACAATGGTGGTGAGTTTTGTTCAGCAAAGTTTGATAAGTTTTGCAAAGAGAAAGGGATTGAAAGGCATAAGACAACTCCATACACCCCACAGCAAAATGGAGTTGCAGAGAGGATGAATAGGACACTGATGGAGAAGGCTAGGAGTATGCTTAGTGGAGCAAGCCTTGAACAAAAGTTTTGGACTAAAGCTGTTGCCACTGCTTGCTATCTGGTAAACAGATCTCCTACATCATCTCTTGTTGGTAAAACACCTATGGAGGTGTGGTCTGGTAAGAAGCCTTCAGTTAGGCATCTTCGTGTTTTTGGTTGTGAAGCATATGCACATGTGCCTAGGGAGAAATGGTCTAAATTGGAGAACAAGGATGTTAAATGTATTTTCACTGGCTATGGTGTCGGTGTGAAAGGATACAAGATTTGGGATCCTATGGTTGAAAACGTGTTGTATAGTAAAAGTGTTATCTTCAAAGAGATATCACCTTCTTCCATAGTTCTATAGCCAGAACAGACAGAAAAGAAAGAAGATGTGGTTCAGTTTCCTTCTACCCCTAAGAAGACTAAACAAATAGACCTTGTGAGACCTAATGATGAGGAGAGCTCTAGTAGCTCTAAAAGCTCAGAATAAGAAGCAGAACCTCAACCTTAGCCATTGAGGAGGTCTACACGAATGAGAAAGCAAACTAATAGGTTTGGTTATTCATTACTTGATTCTAGTTGTGCTTTTGCTTTACTTACTAATATTGATGAACCTAGAACTATGAAAGAGGCTATGGGCATGAAAGATGCAGGTTCCTAGAAGGAGGCCATAGAAGATGAGATGGCTTCTTTGGAAGAGAACAAAACATGGGACTTGGTGCCTTTGCCTGATCGACAGAAACCCGTTCATTGCAAATGGGTGTTCAAGAAGAAATTCAGTGCAGATGGCAGTGTTGAAAAGTACAAGGCTAGATTGGTTGTAAAGGGGTATTCACAAGTGGAGGGAATTGATTATGGTGAAATTTTCTCTCTCGTTACAAAGATAACATGTATTAGATTTTTGTTATCTCTTGCAGCTACTTATTTAGAGGTAGAACAGATGGATATGAAGACAGCTTTCCTTCATGGTGATTTGGAGGAAGAAATCTACATGTCATAGCTAGAGCATTACATAGAGAAAGGTAAAGAAAATTTGGTTTGCAAGTTAAAGAAGTCTTTGTATGGTTTGAAGTAGTCTCCTAGGATGTGGTACTTGAAGTTTGATGCCTTTGTGTTGTTGATTGGCTATCTGAGATCAAAATCTGATCATTGTGTGTATTACAAGTTTGACAATGATCACATTCTCATTATTGCATTGTATGTTGACAATATGCTATTGATTTTGAAAGGTAAGAATATGATTTCTGATTTGAAGTCTTAGTTGTCAGCACAGTTTGAGATGAAAAATCTTGGGGTAGCTAGGTACATTCTGGGAATGGAAATCAAAAGAGACAAAGCAAAAAAAAAAAATTGGTTAAGCTAGAGTAAGTATGTGAAGACCATGTTGGACAGGTTCAGCATGGCAGATAGTAGACCATTGTGTGTTCTTGTTTCATTGGGGACAAAATTGTCTATTAATGATTGTCCAAAATTCCCTAGTGAGATGGAGGACATGAGCAGAGTACCTTATGCTAGTGTTGTTGGCAGTTTGATGTACGCTATGGTCTATACAAGACCAAACATTGCCCAAGCAATGGGATTCCATAGTCGATTTATGGCTAATCCTAGACAGGTACATTGGAATGCAGTTAAGTGAGTGTTCTGATATTTGAGGGGTACTTCAGAGTATTCATTTTGCTATCATGACAATGTTACAGGACCTTCGCATTAAGTTTGTATTCATGGACTTGTGGATTCTGATTGGGCAGGTGACATTGACAGTAGGAGATCCACCAATGCCTATGTGTTCACTATGTTTGGTGGTGCAATTAGTTGGATGAGTAACCGACAATCTATGGTTGCTTTGTCCACCACAGAAGCTGAGTACATGGCTTCAACTCATGCTTGTAAGGAAGCCATTTGGCTTAAGAGATTGTGTTAAGATATTGGTGTTGATGCAAGTCAGATTACGATCAGTTGTGACAGTTAGAGTGCGATTTGCCTTGCAAAGAATCTAACTTTCCATGCTAGAACAAAGCATATTGATGTTTAGTTTCACTTCATGCGAGACATGGTAGAGGATGGGAAGGTAAATTTTGAGAAAGTAGATACTTTGAAGGATGTTGCAGATGCATTGACAAAGCCAGTGGGCACAGAGAAGTTTAGATGGTGTTCAGAGTCTATGGGCCTCTCAGCCTATAGCATTTAAATCCTATTAATTCTGTTGGCTCTTACAAGTTGTTCGACAAGTGGGAGAATGTTGGGAATTAAGGTGTCTCAACCTTGGTAATTCCTTGTATTTTTACATTGTATTTATTTATTATTTGCCTATTGTATTAATTGGATGCAAATTCTATGTTGTCATATTGTGGGAGTTGGCACGGTGATGTGTCATCCTACATGGCATATGACCACATGTATTTTTGTCCTTACATGAGGAGATAGGCATCCCACTTAGTGGTAGGAATATTTTTCCATGTGTCAGCATCTTGGATGTTGTGTAAGGGAATATTGACCATAACGGCCATGACAAATTCCTATGACGAAGTTATGACATCTAAGAGTTGGAAATAGGAGATTTTATGATAGGTGAAAACATGTGTAGAAGAGCATCTTTGAAAAAGGCATCTTTGGGCACCCCACAGTGGACTATGAAATGTTGTAAGAGAATATTCTATTTATAGCCTGTGTATGGCAAATTCTCTTACAGTTGTAAGTTATGATAGCTATAACATATTCTATGACTGTTGTAAGAGTTGTAAGAGCATCTGTCATAGCCCATTTTGGAAATAGGCGACCTCTTTGGGATGGGGTGACCTGAGAAGTTTCAGGAACATTCTACAAGGTTGGACAAGTGTCCATAGGCATGGGTTTTGGGCCATGAGGCCATGTTGGATGCCCATTCCAAGATAGAGCCAAAATTGCCTTGTATATTCTATATAAATAGGTGCTTTGAGGAGGTGATGTACTACAGGTTTTACAGGTACTGTTATGCTACCGGATCATCTCCAGATATGAGTGTTGAAGACTCTGCAAGAGCATTGGCTCTATTTTGTATTGTAACCTTTGTTGTTTACATAATACATTTGGGTTGTGTTTTGGAGTGTGGGGTTTTTCACCCGTAAGGGTCTTCCCCATGTATATCTTGTGCCTCTCTTCTTCTGTCATACTTTCTTGTTTATGTGTTTGCTGCAATATCTCTATTAGTGGGTTTAACATTGCTGTAATAGTAAGGATAAAATTGAATTTGCACTCTCCTCCCCTCATTAGATTAGTGTAGGAAATGTTTTTTGCACACCTAGCTTCCTTTCAGTCGTGACAGTGGGGATGTTTTACTTTAATTAGTTCACATGTGGAGTTCATGATAATGACACATGTTTGATTTGATGGCTCCATTCTATGATAATTGTGAAGAATTTATATTATGATGATGATGTGCTTAATGATGCCACTCTTGCAAGTTAGATTTATTCCTTAATTTTTAGACACTTATTCACTTATTCTTGCATTTAAAATGCTCGTAAAAATAATTATGAGGAAGGTACTTACATGATGAAGTAATGATTTAAAAATAGGATCTTTGGTAACTTATGATCATTTATTACTTTAATTTTCTTTTCATTGCTAAATCAAAGTATCTTGTGATGAATTGTTGCACATTGACATGACAATCTTAGAAGCATGGCTGAACAACACCATGATTACAACATGATATGTCTGACAACCTCTGCAAGTGTTTATTCTAGACACAACAAAATTTGAATGAACATGTATATTGGAATAATCAACATTCCTGACTAGAGAACAAGCTACAAGGATATGCTCAATTAGTTTTGAAAGATTAAAGTAATTTCTTAAACTCACATTGTTATGATAATACGTATTTATATTATCATGATTGAAGTTTTGATCTATGACACCTTAATTCATGAACTATAAGTCAGTGATGTTTTGCATCAAAATGACGCAAAGTTTTAGGGGGGATGTATGTCATGACCTAATAGCTCTCTATCTCTCTTTCAATAAAATCTATTGTTTCATTTACAATCAAATGTGTTTTCCCTCCTCACATTACATACAAATTTAATTTTATTTAGGGATCTTTAATTCAAACCAACTCCAATGGATATTTGTGGCAAAAATTTGAAGTAATTTTTTACAGTTAATTTTACTAATTTACCAACATCCCTAGTTACCATAAAAGTATTCGACATCATATGTTTAGTTTTGATCACTCTAACACTGGCCACACTTGACACTACATGCTTGATTCTTATTTAATCAAATCGATTTAGATAAAAATAATGTCTTAGTGTGTGTATTTTAGTACTCAAATACACACAACAACTATTAATGACCTTTTTTAGATTAAAATTAAATATATATCATGTCACATTAAAAACAAAATACTAATAATGATGATAATAAATAAATGAGTTTTATATATGCCAATTTAAAGTTTCAAATAAATAAAAATAAAAATTAAGAAGGGCACACTTCTAGAAAACACATTTATGAGGATTCAATTCCCACCCCCATCCTCCAAGTCAATTTTCAAAGATAACATTTATTAATTTAATGAAATTTTCTACCTGAATTTATTTCAAATTGGAAATTGGAGAGAGACATTTAATTGAGTAGACTTGACTTTCAAAGCCAAAATTTTTCCACCATGTGGTTATTGCTTCTAGATAAGTGTTGATTTCTCTATAAACAGCTATTGATATGTGAAGGGAAGACACACTCGGCCCTAGTCTGGAGTGCTGGAACCATCTATAAGAGCACTCCTCTCCACAATTTTGTTCTTTTCTTTTGGAAATTTTATTCATTTGTCAAGATAATTTGTAGGAATTCATGAGTTTTTACTTTTCAATTTAAGTTTTGGGCTCATGAAATGTCTTAAAATAATTGTGCATAAGTTTTTGTTTTAGATTATTCAAGAGAGAATTTGTGCATAAGATTTTGTTTGAAAACATTCAAGGGAGAATTTATACATAAGTTTTTTGAAGTCATTCCAGAAGAGATTGTATTCCCTTAAAATTAAATATATATAATTTTTTAAGAAGTGGGGCTCGTGACCTTCCCACACAACAGTGGGAAGCCAAGAGGAGGTTGCCCCTACTGTCACACCTCTCTAAGGCATTATACCAATAGTTCACATTTATTTATAAATTTGTGTTTCATACATGTCCACCAGAGCATATCAACTCTAATATCTAACAAAAATCCCCTTACCATTATGCTTTGATGGATGCTCGTACCCCGTTCCTGAGCACCCATTTTGGCATAGATAGAAAGAATGCTACCAAGATTGTGGAATTTGGCTTTATACCTGCCATTTGCATTTGCTAGAAATTTTCTTAAGCCTTTTCAACAAATCCATTTTTGTGTCTAACCTCCAATCATTACAGTCCAAAGACTGCAATTCCTTGAGGTATTATGTCAAACAGCTCACATGCCTTGTCTATGCATCCATATTTTGCATGCATGTCTACTAGGTCACTTGCAATTACAACATCTGACAAAAAAACTCCCTTTTGTTATGCTTGATGGATGTCCATACTCCACACCAAAGCCCACATTTTGGAACAGACAGGAAGAACATTGTCAAGGGTTGTGGAATTCATCTTTACATTTGTCAATTGCATTTGCTTGAAAGTTTCATAAGTGTTTTCAGCAAATACATTTTGTACATATCCTGCAATCATTATATTCCATTAGATGACATCTCTCAAGCATTTTGTCAAATAGTTCGCGTGCCCTGTCTATGCTGCTACCCTGTTCTGTAGCCATGCCTACCAGAGTATTTCCAACCATAATATCTGTCAAAATTCCCCTCCGTTATGCTTGATGAAAGTCCCTCCATTATTGTCAGAAATTGAACACTGCACATTTCCAGATTTCTTCATCTAGTGTCACCAACAATCTTCACAAGAAATTGTCCCTGTTTAAAATGATGCAAAATAGTGCATAGTTCTCAGAATAATTTCCTCTTGTAACCCTTTCCGAAATAAGTTTTATTTTAGTTTGGCATAATTATTCATACTCTTTAAGATGAGTGTATATCAAGCATATTTGAGAAGAATAAGTTCCTTATATACTTAATAAAACATCTAATTCATGTGAGGATTCATGATTCTACGTATTTATTTTAAGTCTCAAAAATTAAAGTAGTAATTACTTTAAGAGGAATTAAAATAGTGTTTATTTATAAGAAGTTAAAGTAGTATTTACTTTATCAAAATTAAAAATAGTAACTATTTTATAAATTAAATTAGTAATATTATTTATTGGTTAAAATTAATATTTTTCTCAAATTTGAATTATTTATTATAGACACGTTTACACGAAAAATGAGGTTATTCTATTGTTCTCCTTTTGTTTCTTGTATTATTACTCAACTAGAGTTTGATGAGTTGTTTTTATTTTCCAACAAGATCATATCATCATAATTATCAATTGTTAAGAGATAACCCTTAATTAAGTTGTGAATTTTGCAACCTCATTAGATCAATTAAGCCTGATGTTATGGTTCCATGGTTAGCTAAATGGGGCTATGTCTAGCGAGCCTTGTTTAATAAATAGATTAGATTCCTAGATTAAAGAGAAGAAATGAAGAGCTTTTGTGTAGATGCTGATGAATCCTATTTTCTTAGTAGAATTTTGTTATCTATATGATGCATTAGTGTCACGATACTATGCCTAGGTTCTGAATAATTAAGTGATGTAAATATTAGTTACTAGAATGAGAGTATAGTTACTTTGTGAGTTATGCATTTTGATATATGATCAATCGTACCCTATTGAAAATTATCTCGAATTTTGATTAAATAGTAATTACTACATTTTGACAACTAAACAAGTACGATTTTATAACCATTGGAATTGTGTTAATATTGGAGTAGTATTTAATTTAATAAGCTAGGTGTACATTATTGAGTATAAGACTAACTGTTAACAAGTGTTTGTGTAATAAGTGTAAGCTAATTTTACTTTGGATTGTTTGAATCCTTCGTAAATAAAGTTGTTATATTTTATCATTTTAACACGGGTACTGATTAACCTTTAGCTAGATAATTTGATGTGGTAATAAATTTGATTTGTGAGAAAATAAAATGAATTTATTGAGAACATTATATATTGATTTAGAATGTTAAACTATCTATCAAGGATTCCTCATCTAGATGTAGACTAAATCGTACGCGCGTTATTAAAAAAATATCTTCTCTAGTTAGGTTTACATACTTTATGAATTGATGATACTTTCTCTAGACTTATTCCTTTTGTTATCAATTTCCTTACGAATTATTTTGTAAGTTTATTTTCATCTAGATAGGTAAACTTTATAAATCAACGTCCAAAAACTCAAACAAATCGCAGTGTTTAGTTTTTAGGATACCTTTGTGTCACGTTTATGAGTAATATCGTCGTGTTGAACCAAGTACCTCATGCCTAACATAGCTACAACAACGATGTTTTAGCACTATCCCTCTAAATTGTCAGGGAGTAATAAGGGACATGTTGAAACTAAATCCGCAGGAAGGGAAAATCTTCTCGGATATCTCATTAAAAAGATTAACTAAAGGACGAGTCTATTGAAATAGTTGTATGATGATTACCATGTGAATTTTTAAGTATTGAATCTAAAATGCTCATTAGAAAACCTATCAAACTATCAACAAAAAATGTCACGGCTCGCTTCTACCCCTCGAACATATTTTATGATTAGAGTTATCATATCATACTATGCGTAATTAATTACTTTTTACTTTAATGTCTAATGGTATGCATTTTATTATTCAAATCATATCTTTTATATTATTAACACACATAAAAGGATATTAATGACCCTTATAAATAATGTCAAGTCATCATAAAAAATTCATTTATTTATTTTATTTTGTTATGATGACTTGACATTATTTAGAAGGGTCATTAATATCATTTTATGTGTGTTAATAATAAAAAAGATATGATTTGAATAATAAAATGCATACCATTAGACATTAAAGTAAAAAGTAATTAATTATGCATAGTATGATATAATAACTCTAATCATAAAATATGTTCGAGGGGTAGAAGCGGGCCTTGACATACTTCCCCCCTAAAACTTTGCATTGTCCCAATGGAAAACATTACTGACTATAGTTCGTAAATTAAGGTAGCAAAAGCGCTTAATCAAAATTCTACCAGGTTCCAAAATGATAAAGTATCCATGTATTATCATAACAATGTGAGTTCAAGAAATTATTTTAACCTTTCAAACTTGATTGACCATACCCTTGCAGCTTGTCCCCTAGTCGAAAATGTTGATTATTTCAGTATACTCATTCATTCAAATTTTCCTGCGTCTAGAATAAACACTTGTAGAGGTTGTCAGACATATCATGTTATGAGGTTGTCAAAAGTGAATGCAAGATGTAATGAAGAACTTAAGGTATGTGTGATCCATTGTTCATATAGGTTATCTTGCTTAATGTACCTTCTCTAGTAATGTAGTTATTGATAACTGGAGGAATCCCTATCAGGTGTCTGCTCATGAAACCCTGTTTTACTTCCTCAATTAAAATTAGGTAATTTCATGACTATGTCCATACCTAATTCCCTAGTGCTTTCACCAAGATCTGTGAAGGTCAGGTGAGAGATTATGGTATATGGGTTTCTGGATCAGACTAGTTGCCCTACCTAACATTTTACAAGTCATCAATAAGCCTCATTTTCTGTTAATAGTTTGAAGGGTTTTCTAAATGAGTGTTTTAGCCTTAGTACTTAAAAATTCATATGGTAATCATCATACAATTATTTCAATAGACTTGTCTTTTCTTTTTAGTTAATCTTCTTAATGAGATTTCTGAGAAGATTTCCCTTCCTGCGAATTTACCTTCGATATGTCCCTTATTACTTCCTAAGGATTTAGAGGAATGGTGCCCAGACGCCATTGTTACAGCTATGTTAGGCACGAGGTACTTGGTTCAACGTGATGATATTACCCATAAACGTGACACAGAGGTACTATAAAAACTGAACACTGCGATTTGTTTTACATTTTGACATTTATTTACAAAGTTTACCTATCGAATAGAAAAGAAAAACTTGCATAATCATTGATAAAGAAATTGACAAAGGAAGGGTACTTCTTTAAAACATAATGCAAGTAAAGTACAATTAAGATGCTTGATCATTTCGCTTATAAGTAATGAATAGGATTAGAGAAGCTACTTAATCAATTCATAATTTTGCATAACATAGCTAGAAAAGTTATTCTATCAATAATGTATAGAAAGATTCAGTCTTGGTGAAAAACTAATACCACATGTAGATAACTCTGGATGGCAAAGGATGCCCCCAGTCCTCAGGTACCCTAGATGTAGGGTGTTCTTTTATAGTTTCTGTGTAGTGATTTTTGAGTCATGTTAACATGAGATTGTCTAGTTTATTTTGTGCAGATGATAAGGATACAAGTCACTGGGGAGAAAAAAAGTTGTCATAAGTGAATGTAGGATGTAATGAAGAACTTAATATGTGTGATCCATTGTTCTTATAAGTTATCTTGCGTAATCTACCTTCTCTTGTAATGTACTCTCTCTCTTCACTAGATTTAAAATTGGAGATCTTTCAGGACTTGATGATTTTAGAAAACTAAACTCAAGTTCCTCTCATCTCTATAACATGCATTAAGCACTTCTTTGAATTAATAGAAAAATTTCACATTTCTTGCACTTGTTAGATTAGAACTTTTATTTCCTCAATATTTTTGAATTCAGAAATAGTATTATTTTGTTAAGGATGAGTCAGGTCCCTACATGTGGTATCAGAGTAGAAGCTCAAACAATAGGCCTGGAGGTCCACTAACCTAAAGCATGGTAAGAAGTAAGATATGAGGTTCATGGTATTCCCCCTCTTGCGATCTAATGATCATCCAATTATTGATAAACATGGAGAGAAACATGCAAAGAAAAGAAAATGGTAAGGCCGTAGATAAACCCTCCTTAGAGGGTGAGATACATAGGTTGATACTAGTGACAGTATGTAATGAGATGATAGCAGTCTAGTACATGACAACCATGGGGCTTGTGGATTCTCTTTGGGGAAGTGGATACCACAATTGATGGCTAATTCATTTTGTAGTGTATCTTAATGAATCTTTTCATAATGGCATGCCCTGGGTTGTGTGGGGGCATGTGACTATTCGTGTGGATTTTTGATATAGAAATATGATAAGGTTGTTCTAGGTTGTGTGGGGAATGCTTAGTGTGACTGACAAGGTGTTGTTGTACCTCATCATTTAATCTATTTTTAGATGTAAAAATCTAGGGGTTGTGTCCTCGGCTGTCTGCAATTAGGTATTCTACAGTTACCAGTTTCTCTAGCTAATCCTAAAAGCTTCTACTAATTTGAAGAGATTAATCTGTCTACTTGCTAAATAAATTTAAGGAATGCTGAAAATAGAATTAAATAGGAAGTTTACTTAAGGCAATCTTAAAAATAGTAACATGCATCTATCTATCAAAACCAGTAAATACTTTTCATATCAAAATCTGAAGTAATAAAACAGTGGTACTAGCCTTCTGCCTTGGTGGTGAGAGTGGGCCCTTGCTCCACACCCTTGGGGCTAAAGGCTACAGTAGGGAATCAACACAAAAGAAGATCACAACTAAATTTAACCTAATTCCATTCACTTTGCATTCATGAAAGATATTGATATCACCCAACTGAGATTATTGAGAATCAGAATAAATTAATCATTGTATATTTCTTCTGTTGTTTCTATCAGTATATATGAAAATGAGTGATGACATATCACTTATCTTATCTACCAGTTCTTCTATGAGATGACATCCATCTCTTTATTACACTAGATGTCTAACTATGGAAAATAATCATGCAATAAAAGTAGATTGAGTGGAATAGAAGTCCAGTCAGAATTCTAAGTTTGAGTCTTAATACATTTGGGCAGCGAGGCCTAAAAATATGGGTATTGAATTAGTTCTATCAATAACTCATGCAAAAACTTTATAAAGATAAAAACTCCCATAGTTTAACTAAAGATGACCCTTCACCACTCAGGTGATGATTTGAGTGAAATGAGGGGTATTGTGATCACTACTGAGAGTGCTTGGTCGGCAGCTTATGCTAGAATAATGCCCTGCTCTCAGGAGGTGCCAGAGATATCTATCCCTGTCTGCAGCTCCGGAGATATGTTTGTAGCTCTAGAGATGTCTGTAGCTCTGGAGATACCATTGTGGCCTTCTTTGTTCAGCTCTGGAGAGGCTTTCTCTTTCCTTCAAAACTTTTGATGTCATGGTATTCTGGTATTGTCTCCAGAGATCATTGAAGACTATCTTCGAAGATGCACAAAATTACTATTCCTAGCATCTACACCTGTTGATTCAAAAAGAGAGAAGTTTCTTCATTTTTCCATTAATTCCATGCACATTAGTCAATCAGAAATTATGATCTTAAGTAATCTATCTCAATTAATCATTAACTAGAATGATCTTGCTAGCTTATTTGGGTGCAGACATTAGGAAAGATGGACTCAAGAAGGAGAAAAAGAGAGGTAAAAAGATGTATTTCATGGGTGCGACTTGGAACTCATCATTCCCCCATACCTAAGATTTGGTAGGTCCTCCTGCTTCTCACAATCTAGATTTATTCTGGGGAAGTAGCTTGTCAGTCAAGCTATAATCCTGTGCATAGGTGGTCCAAGTTGTGCGGTTGGTATTACTATTGCCTCTATATTGATCAACCTGCTTCAACCAGTCCTGCAATTTCTCATCTTCTATTTCCTTAGCCTAGATAGGAAGTGGCTCAATTATGAGAGGGGGCCTAAACCGTCCACTTATCCATTCCTACTTATGGTTATCCATCATTTTGGATATCAACTTTTCTTTTCTCATAAATAATCTTAAGTTTCCAGGGTTGACCACCTCTCTCATTTTCTGGTCCAAGGTCAAAATATACTATCTTTTCTTTTCTATGGCAAGTACTGGATTTGCTGAACTGGTCATGAAAAGACCAAAATTGATGGAGCACTCTTGCAAACTTTTTAGTTATAATGGAAAAAAAAAATTATTACTCTTAGGGTGATAGATAAGGGACCTGAATTGGATTTTAAAAGCATTGGGATTGAGACATTCCTTCCTGATGAAGAGATCTATTTCCATATCTTTCTTGAGATGATCTTCCATCCATTCATTCCAGATCTAATGATTCCTCATTAGGGACATAAATGATTTAAGCTGGATTCCCCCACAAAATGATTAAGAATGAAAGTTATATCATTAACACAGAAACCATGCAGGTATAATTCACAGGAAATTCTTGTCCTCATCATTACTCCTTGTATATTTTGTCATGAATCCTTCTGTTGTCTCTGTATCCTCAACCAGGTCAGAAAGGATTAAAGAAAATTTCCTTTGTAGTACTCTTTCTTGTAAGAACATAGAATAACTGGCACTTGGAGGCCTACAAGATAGAATTTCTGAAGAAAGGGAGGTCATTTCAATGATTTTACCTTCCAAAGTTGCTATTCTTTTTGTTTTGGCAATGACTGCCCTTTGTAATTGCAACATAGGCTTGGAAGCCTCATATTCTCTACACTTCTTCTCCCAATGGAATAGGGTTTTAGGAATGTAAATGGGGATTGGACACACATATGCATCTGTTTGGATTTCCTATCCATTGGTTGCCCTTGGTCCAGCCAACTCTTGAATATATTCCTCCTAGTCATCTAGTTTGTTGTTGGCCCAAGTTAACTGTCTATCCTGGCTATGTATTTTCTCAATCAATGCTGCCATTATTGTGAGGCTATTGTCTCTAGCCTTGGTGATCTTAGAAACACTCTATGCTGCTTCTTTCTCTTTTTTCTCTAACAGTTTGACTGCCTCAATTTTCCAGGCCTCCAATTCTACTTCTTTCTGTATTTTCTGGGCCTCTAATTCTGCTTCTTTCTCTTGGATGATCTTGTTTTTGCTTTGGAGTTCTATTTGTAGATTTTTAATGACTTGTTTTTGTTCCATTTCTACCTCTATTCTGACCTTCTTGAGGTCAGTGATAATCAAATTCTTCCCCCAGAGTAGTCTCTTTAGGTTTTCAATTTCTTCTATCATTTGTTGTTCTTTTGAAATTTCAACATCCTCTTGATCAGAGCGATGAGAGAAGCTTTCTGCTTCTGCTTCTGCTTCTATTGCTGTTTGTTGATCATCAGGGTTTTCCATGGCCATTTGCCCTGCACTGTCAATTGTACCCATTTGCCCTATTTCATCTTTTTCTGCTAACTGCCTATCATGAGGGTCCTCTTGGGGTTCCTTTGCTTCTGCTGGCACCAATGAAGGCCCAACCTTATCCTCATATGTTCTAAAACCTAGGAGTACCTCAGCTAGGAGAGCAGTATCTTTCTTAGCCTGTGAGAGTTGTCTCTTCCTTTTGCTTCTCCGTAGCAGAGGAGGGGCAGGGGCCTCCAGAGCAGGTCTCTCATCCTCAGAATCTGAGGAAATAGTAAGAGTTTGTCTGTGTTCTATCTTTGGAGCACATGATGGTTCTGAGATTGGACTTGTCCCCAGATGAACAGATGGTGTTGGGGAAACTTCTCTTTGTTTCCTCTTCCTGACTATAGGGATCTCATCTGAATCATGAGATGGTTCTTCAGCCTAGAATCTCTCAGCTCTCTGTCCTGACCTCTCCTCTATTAATTCCTTAGGGAAAGATTCCTCAGTTAGAGTCATCTTTCTCCAAACTATTCGAGTCATATATAGGGTTTGTTTAGGGGCAGACTCTGTAATTTCTTTGCCTTTTCTTTTTTTATCAAGAACAAGGGTTGTAGATGAAGTTTCCTCCTATGAGGACTTCTTTCCTCTTTGAACAGCTATGGAGGAGGCTGAAGGCTTAGTTCCTTCTTCTTGGTGAGTAGGAGAACTCTCACCTCCTGGTTGTGCCATCTCTAGTCCTCTGTCTTGGATATTCTGTTCAAGAAAGTTTTGCCATAATTCCTCCCCATTGGCCTAAGACAGGAAGTGGTGTTTGACTACTAGAAAAATGAGTCCAGGATGTTTCATGGGACCCTTATTTTGTTGATATTTTTTTTGCAGTTGCCCTGATGGCAGAATATAGGAAATTGGGAATGTTTATGCTAAACTCAGGGTGTGCATTTCCATGCCTTAGAAAAATCAGCATTTTCATGATTGGTCCTAAAACTAGAGAGAATTGACCATCACAAGTAAAATTTTTCTTTATCCAGGTGGCAACAGATTGCCAAGGGTTTGAAAGTGTGGACCTAAGAATTCTTTTTTACTTCATTTTTATTTGAATGCAGTTGGATTGCAGGTTCACCTCGAACAGAGAAAATCTTAATTAAATCAATGTATAAGGTTTTCAAGTGATAAAACATCTCACCTTGTTCAGGAAGTCTAGAAATGTGACTGATAGTGGCTAAGGAGAGATTGATTCGAACTCCTCTGACAGTTGTCTAATTGTCCCTTAGATTTCTGAGGAATTCATCCACGATATCTTCCTGAAACGCTTTAATTTTTTCTAGAAAGTCCAGCCATCCTGCAGCTCTTAAAATGTTTGTTGCAGCTTCATCTTGTAGAAAACCTGCAGTACTCTCTAGTTCAAACTTCTTCTTTACCCCCATTACCAAATTGGTTCCACCTTCTGTACTTAATTCCTCACTGTCCTTAATCTATAGTTTATCCTTTCCTCTTAACTCTCTAGGCTCTGGAGGACTATTCAATTTGCTCTGTTCTTTAGGGTACTTTAGAGGTTCGAATGAGGATTGTGATGTTTCTCAGTTTAAGCTTATGGAAGATTTGCAGATTAGTTAGAGTACCTAGGTAGTCATAAATACGATAGAGTGACAAGACACTCCAAAGGCAAGGTGGCAGTAAAACACAGATGGTGGCATGAGTGAATTTGGAAGAGGAAATGATGGCAGGAGAACATGTCATAGTGCCGGCACCCAAAAACAAAAAGACAAGACAATTGCTATTAATGGTTAATTAAAGATAGAATTACCTGGATCATTTTTAATGATGAGGGTGATGTACACGGCAAAGATGCTGTGTCATTTTATGAGACTACACACTTCGCGGCACATGTGCAGCTTTTGGTGGCTTGAGATGACACCCACTACTCCATTGGTATGTGACCTACAATCATTACGCTGAGTGGTTCAAGAATCCACGTTCTTTGGGTGATGTCAGCATCGTCTTTGTGAATACCCCTGCAAATGAAATACGTGCTGATTTTATTTTATTCCTATGATAAAGTAGAGGATGAGTCATGATGACCTCATCATGTGATGTGTCCACTTTATTGCATGGAGAGGTGGGTCCCCTCCCTTATTACTAAAATTGACTTCTTTATTGACAAAGCGCCAGAGGTGCTCCTAGTTTGGGAAGCATTGGAGGTGCATTTGACAAACTCCTCACACATGATCACCTCTGTAGCTTGATTGTTTTCAACTATCCTGAAGAAGGGAACTGCCATTTGCTGGTTTTCAACTCCCTTGGTCAAGAAAGACAGCCATTTACTGGTTTTCCATCTTTCTCTTTTTTTTTTTAAAAGGCCGCCATTTGCTAGTTTTCAGCCTTCCTTTTAAAAAAAAAATCAATCCAAGACTGTGATAGAGGAGGTATCCCCTGTATCAAAACACAAATCACTAAGAAATTCTTCTTTAGTAGATGGTCTTTTATAGAGTCTAATTCAATGACCATTTACTAGGAATGTGTCTATGCTTCCATCAATAGGTTCCAATAATACTGTTCCATTTTCAAAAACTTTCTTTATTTGATAAGGACCCATCCAGTGAGTTTGCAATTTCCCTTTGAACTCTTTGAATTTAGAATCATAAAGAAGAACCCAATCACCTTGTTGAAATGTCCTCCTTTTGATGTGTTGGTCATGCCATTGCTTCCTCTGATACTAAACTAGTTCTGTTTACTAAATGGCCTCTGTCTGAATTTCATCCAACTCATTGAGCTAAAGAATTCTATTCTGTTGAGCTATAGACAATGGTAGACCAATATCCAATATAGTTTTAAGTGTCTGGAGTTCAAATTCTATAGACAAAATAGGCTTTTTCCCATAAACTAATTCATGTGGTGAGAACTTTGTTGTGGACTTCCAAGTGGTATTGTAAGCCTAAACTGCTTCAGGTAATCTGCTAGCCCAATCTTTTATGTTTATTGCTATTGTCCTTGTCAGAATATTTTCAAGTTCCCTATTAGTTACTTCTACCTGCCCATTCGCTTGAAGATGGTAAGGTGAAGATTTTCTGTGTTTGACTTGATATAAATCTATGAATGCTTTGATTACCTATGAAGTAAACTAAGGTCCTCTTTCTGAAACTATTGATCTTGGGGCTCCAAACCTTAAGAAAATCTTATTATAAAGGAAATCAACAACTTTTGCTTCTCTTGCAAATTGTAATGCTTGAACCTTAGCCCATTTTGTAACATAGTCTGTGCATACTAGAATGTACTCCTTGCCTGATGATGGTGGGGAAATTGGTCCCACAAAGTCTAAACCCCACTGCTCAAATGGTTCCATCATGACTTGATGATGCAGTAGCATCTCCTGGGTAAAGGTTGATTGTCCCATCCTTTGGCACTGGTCACAGTGCTGTACATACTTCTTTGTATCTTTATGAAGAGAGGGCCAGTAGTAACCAGCTTTGAGGATCTTGTGGACTATCTGATGGAAGGAGTAATGGCCACTAGATGGTTCATCATGATATGCTCTCAACACATCAAAAATCTCATCAACTTTTAAACACCTGTGTAGAATGAAATCAGAACCACATTTAAATAGTAAACCATTCAACCATTTGTAAGATAAACTTTCTTTGACTAAACATTTTTTTTGTTTTGAGGTAAAATGGGATGGATACAAGCATGTAGCTAAAAGATTAGCTATGTCAGTAAACCAAGGTGCAGTAGAGGAAATAGCAAAATGATGTTCATCTGGGAACTTGTCCTCCACTGGTTGGTTTTCTCCTCCTATATGCAATCTTGACAAAAAATCAGCAACCAAATTAAACTTTCCTGGGTTATCAACTATCGTAATATCAAATTCCTTCAATAGCAATAACCACCTCATGATCCTTGCACCCACTACTGGTTTAATCATTAGGTACTTGATGGCTGTATGATCAGTGTGTACAAATATCTTATATCCAGTGATATAATGCCTAAATTTGTTTATAGCATAGATGACTGCCAAGAATTATTTTTCAATTGTGGTGTAATTTCTTTCTACAGAGGTAAGGTTTTTGCTGATGTAATAAATGGTATGCATACTTTCTCCTTCCTCCTTTTGTCTTAAAACTACCCCAATGGACTCATTTGAAGAATCAATCTGTATGTGAAATGGTAAAATCCAATTAGGTCCCCTCAAAATTGGTGTGACAGTAAGCTTCTCTTTCAAGGTTTCAAATGCTAATTGGCATTCTTCTATCCATAGAAATTTTGTGTCTTTATTAAGCAGGGTAAACAGGGGGGCAACTATTCTACTGAAATTTTCTATGAATCTCCTATAGTAGCCTACATGACCTAGAAAACTTCTAACATCTATCTAATTTTTGGGTGAAGGCAACTGTGTGATCACTTCTATCTTGTTTTGATCCACTTTGATCCCCTTTTCTGAAATGTGGTGTCCCAAAACAATTCCTTCCTCCACCATCATAAAGCACTTTTCATGGCTAAGGGATAATTGATTTTTCTCACAGCATTTTAGTACTTTCTCAAGGTTTGTGAGAGCTTCTTCAAAATTATCCCCATTCAAGTAGCACCTGAAGACCAGGACAAAACCACCTTCACATGCAAGGTTGTTTAGTACTTGGTCAATGAATGGTAAGGAAAAGTAGTCCTTTTTTGTGGCCTTGTTTAGTTCTCTATAATCAATACACACCCTCCATTTCCCATTCTTCTTAGCCACTATGACAAGGGGTCAAACCCATTGATTGTCTGAGATTGGATATATAAACCCTGCTTAAAGTAATTTTTTCTATTTCAGTTTTCACAATGTCCTTTAAAGCAGGATTCAATCTTCTCTGGGGCTGTCTGATAGGTTTAATATCCTCAGTGTATATATGATGGGTACAGATCTTAGGAGGTATGCCTTTCATATCTTGGTATTCCCAAGAAAAAGATGTTGAATGGGAAATCAGAAGTTGGATAAGTTTTTCTTCCTGATTTGTTGTTAACTGAGTATTGATATTAAGTGTTTTCCCTGGTAAAATCATGACTTGTTTTGTGATTTGATCCATAGATGTAGTTAATCCATACATTGGAGTCATGGTATTGAGAGGACAAGAATGTGGAAGCAACATGTGGAAAGTGGCTAGTCTCTGTAAAAGGTTTCCCCACAAGGAATGATGTTGGCAAGGGTACAATGAGAAGAAGTAAGAATTTCTCTCCTAGAATCTTGGATGAGTTCCATCACATCCTTATTGATTATGATGTGAGTGATGTCTTATGTTGTATCATAGTATATTTCTTCTTCTAACTCTGCTAGATGTTCCTTGATGGTTACCATAGCTACTGAGGCATTGTTGTCATTGTTCTCTGGTTCATCCACCCATACTCTTCCTGTATAATGTATTGATGGTTTAACTGGAGGATACAAAGATATTTTCTTTAAATCTATCCCATTAGAAATGACCATATCCCCAGTTTGACAACCAATAGATGCTCTTGCTGTAGCCAGCCATGGTCTTCCTAAAATTAGTGGATAAGCATTTCTTTGGTTTCTAGGTTCTAATATCAAGAAGTCCACCAGAAATTCCCATGAATCTATCACAACTAGTACATCAGTGATCACTCCTTTTGGAACAGCTACTAACTAGTCAGCAAGTTGAAGAATTGTAGTTATGGATTGGATACCTGATAGAGCTAATTTGTTCATTGTGTGAACTGTCATCACATTAATTGTTGCTCCCAAATCAACCAGAACATTTGAAATTTCCACCCATGAGATGAAAACAGTTATGACAAGATTTCCAGGGTCTCCATATTTTGGGAAGAGAATTTCTCCCATCAATAGATCTACTACTTTTCCTTCCACCTGTATTGTGGAGGAAAGTTTTTCTTCTTGCCCTGCATTTTGATACAATATTGTTTAATGAACTCATATAGTTCTGGTACATCTTTGATTACCTGGAGAAGAGGAATTTCAATGTTTAGTTGCTTGATTTCTTGTAAAAGTTATGATTCCAGGTTGGTTTGGACTTGTTTTTGTAAGATCTTTTTCTGGGGAACATATTGTTTAAGCCGTTCTGGATATGGTGCTAGTTTTTCCATCTCTGGAGCTCTTGTCAGAATTGTGTTTAGGAATGTTCTCCCAAGTCAATCATTTAGGAGCAACTCCCGAGTTGTCCAAGGATGATTCTTCTAGCACTTTTTGTTAGTAATCTCCTTCGGGGGTTGAGTGGACAAATTTTTAGGTTCCTCATCATTGGTTACTTCAACTATAGTTGGAGGAGATGGTCTTGGGAATGCTTTCCTAGAACGCAACTGGAGATTATTTGAATATATAGCATTAATTTCAGCCAGATTTTCCTTCTCTGTCATGTAAACAGCTGCTCCATGTTTATTCCGTGGGTTTAGTATAGGCTGAGCTAGTAAAGGTGGTTGGCTAACTAGTTCATTTTATGATTGACCTTGTGTGTTGGAGGGTCCAGTTAGTAAAGCTTGTTGTTGAGGTTGGAAACATCAAGGCTGTCCCTGGTATTGTTGATTATATCCCTGTTGAGAACCCCATTGAGGTTGTATGTTTTGTGATCCAAACTATGGTGGGCACTATTGATTTCCCCAAGGCTGATGTTGCCAATTTTGGTTTTGCCAATGTTTGGCCAATCCTGTTGTCCCCAAGGAGGATTATTTTCAAGCCCATGCCAAGTTGGATTCCACTAATTATTTCCCCAATTAGAAGGACCCCTGTAAGGAGACTAGTTTGGATACTGATTATAAGGGAAATTCCCAATTTGTTTTTGTCCCACATAGTTCAATTCCTCTTCTATTACAACATTCTTCTTACTCAATCTTTTCAAGGTTGGAAGTTGACTACATTGACTGGTAGGATGTTCCCTATCATAGATCTGACAAATCTCTAATTTGCCCAAAGGGCATTCTCTCAACAGATGCTTGTTTCTACACCTAGGACAATAGATGGAAAGTGGTTCAGTTCTATTTTGATCAGCTGTTCTAGTTTTTGCTTGAATCCCACCCAATGTGGTATTTAATTGGACCAAAATGTCTGTTTTTAGATTTGTGATCTCTTCCATTAATTGTCCTATTTCATTTTTCCCTTTAAAAGTTTTGGATGACCTCACTCCATTTTGGAATCTAGAATAGTTCTTGCAGAGTTCTTCTATAGTAGGTATATCCATTTTGTTGATATTTCCTTTTCCCATTAGATCCAGTGTCTGTTTTGATTCTTTATCCAATCCTTTCACAAACAGGGTTCTGGCCAAGGAGTGATCTACTGGGTTGCCATACCTTCTCAAGGCGAAATTAAACCTATCCACATAGTCCTCTAAGCTCTCTTCCTCCCCCTACCTAATTTTAAATAATTCTTCATTTTTATTACTGGATCTATAGTAATCTTGGTATTTTTCTAAAAACTCTATTTCCATCTGATCCCAAGAATGGATAGAATTCTGGGGTAAACCCATAAATGATCTCATCGCAGAATCTTTCAAAGTTGAAGGGAATAGTTTGAGTTTTTGGTTATCTAATCCATAATCATAAGTTTGGTAGACTACTTTGAATTCAAGCAAAAACTGATCTGGATCCTCAGAAGAAAGTCCTCTAAAATTTGGCAAGTGTACTGGTGAGATGTTCTTCATAGGAGCATTGTCTCCAATAACCAAAACAATAGGATATGAGAAGGTTCTTGGTGCCTGATTTTCCTCTTCTTCATGATTATCATTGTCCATGTTTATTATTGGTTCTTCTCCCTGAGGTTCTAGGAAATTAGGTTCTATCAAAGGATCTATCTGAAACTTTTGTTGTAATTCCTAGATATAATCGGTAAGTGGAAGATTTGGAGGACCTAAGGGATTATTGTTTTGAGGTACAACTTCCAAAGTAGGTTCTAGGTTTCTCTCTTCAATAAGATCTTGTACCATCCCACGGCTTTCCCCTATGGCTTGCTGTTGGGGTATCTGCTTTATATATCTTCCTTTTAAATCTCTATCTCTAACCATACAGATCTATCCTAAAACTATTTTAACTAAGTTTCCCTAATTAACACAAGATATCCCCGACAGCGGTGCCAAAAATGATAAGGTGTCATTGTACCTCATCGTTTAATCTGTTTTCAGATGTCAAAATCCAGGGGCTGTGTCCTCAGCTGTCTGCAATTAGGGACTCTAAAGTTACCAATTTCTCTAGCTAATCCTAAAAGCTTCTACTAATTTGAAGAGATTAATCTGTCTACTTGCTAAATGAATTTAAGGAATGCTGAAAATAGAATTAAACATGAAGTTTACTCAAGGCAATCTTAAAAATAGTAACATGCATCTATCTATCAAAATTAGTAAATACTTTTCATATCAAAATATGAAGTAATAAAACAATGGTACTAGCCTTCTTCCTTGGTGGTGAGAGTGGGCCCTTGTTCCACACCCTTGGGGCTGAAGGCTACAGTAGGGAATTAGCATAAAAGAAGATCACAACTAAATGCAACCTAATTCCATTCACTTTGTACTCATGAAAGATATTGATAGCACCCAACTGAGATTATTGAGAATCAGAATAAATCAATCATTGTATATTTTTTCTTCTATTTCTATTAGTATATATGAAAATGAGTGATGACATATCACTTATCTTATCTACAAGTTCTTCTATGAGATGACATCCATCTCTTTATTACACTAGCTGTCTAACTATGGAAAATAATCATGCAATAAAAGTAGACTAAGTGGAACAGAAGTCCACTCAAAATTCTAAGTTTGAGTCTTAATACATTTGGGCAGCGAGGCCCTAAAAATATGGGTATTGAATCAGTTCTATCCGTAACTCATGTAAAAACTTTATAAAGATAAAAACTCTAGCAGTTTAACTAAAGATGGCCCTTCACCACTCAGGTGATGATTTGAGTGAAATGAGGGGTATTGTGATCACTGCTAAGAGTGCTTGGTCAGCAGCTTATGCTGGAAATATGCCCTGCTCTCAGAAGGTATCGGAGCTATATGTCCATGTCTGCAGCTTTGGAGATATGTTTGTAGCTCCAGAGATGTCTATAGCTCTGGAGATGTCTGTAGCTCCGAAGATACCATTGTGGCCTTCTTTTTCAGCTCCAGAGAGGCTTTCTCTTTCCTTCAAAACTTTTGGTGTCGTGGTATTCTGGTATTGTCTCCAGAGTTCATTGAAGACTATCTCCGGAGATGCACAAAATTACTGTTCCTGGCATCTACACTTGTTGATTCAAAAAGAGAGAAGTTTTTGCATTTTTCCATCAATTCCATGCACATTAGTCACTTAATCAGAAATTATGATCTTAAGTAATCTATCTCAATTAATCATAACTAGAACGATCTTGCTAGCTTATTTGGGTGCAGACATTAGGAAAGATGGACTCAAGAAGGAGAAAAAGAAAGGTAAAAAAGATGTATTTCATGGGTACAACTTGGCACTCATCAGTGACATGGTGATTTATCAGGTGGTTTGAGACCACTATATGATTTATCTCTTTTAGTGATAGACGTCCGCCCAGTTCGCTACTCCCCTTAGGTGGTCTTTTTGTAAGGCTACATGGTGATTGCAATGTGCAACTTTCATGAGATTGTTGGATTATTTATTCTTGTGTTAAAAGTTTTACTTAAATGTTAATCCAACAGTGTTTTTTTTCTTTGGGTTAATTAGTTATTTTAATTTTGAGATGGTCCTTTTACCTCAAGGACTCGTTCTTTGTTAAATTTGGTATGTTGCAATGGTTTCTATATTTGATCTTCACTTTTTCTTGGTTTGTTTTATTTTAATGTATTCTAATTGATGATTTAACTTATTAACTTGTTTTACTTAATCCTTATTAATTTGAGGCATTTTATTGTTGCAATTGTTGGCATGCGTGGAGTAATGTCACTTCTGTAAACTACCTTATCTAGGAGGGGCCCCGGGTAGGTTGTCTAGGGGAGTAGGTATCTTGGGGGATTCTATTGTGAGGATGGGCATTGTGAATGAGACTGGTATGGGACAGTCATAATTCATCCATCCCCCTAGAACTGTGTGTTTCTTGCATACCTTCCTCTTGGAGGATAACACCTTAAATGAACGTGAGCAAGGTATCAGGAAATGTGAAAAGGGGTCCTTGAGAGGGCACTGAGACCCTCTTTCTTTCTCCATTACTTGGCACTAAGGTATTAATGATATTGGTTTTATGGCTAACTAGATGAGTACTAGAAATTGATGTCACGGACTCCTAGTTTGGGAAGCTACTATCAATTTTGGGATGCTAGCACTACTTTTGGATAACAAGCCCTAAGGTGGCACCAATTGATGTGACAATTGCGAAGAGAGAGATGGATGGAAAGTTGGAAGAGTTGTTCATGTGGCAATCTTTACAAATAGGCATGCATGATAGCTAGAATTGTTACCTTTCACTTGAGTGTTGATGTGTGTGCTTGAGCACATATTCATTTTAAGTGTAATGTTTATATGATATCAGAATAATAGAAGTCTCCTGGTACTCAGAAGAATCCCCGGGGTGGATTACTTGTATCAGGTTTCCCGAAACTGAGGTGTGTACAAGTTGATATTATGAATCCCTTAGTTGACATCCTCAGCACAGTGCTTGGGCAGATTGTGGTCTCCAAGAAGTGACTCATGGACCTGTATTGATCCTGAAGGAGTCAAAAGTCTCTAGCCAGAGCATAATGATTCCTATCCTATTTAGCCCATATGGCTATTGTGTTTACCTATTGGATAAAGTTTTGATCTGTTTGACCAGTATAGGTCCGTTTGGCCATTATTTTGGAAGGAGAATTGTATGAAATCAAAAGGTGTAATTAAGAGTTGTTGGAAAAGATAGAGGAACTAGGAGAAGACAAATATGATACCCTTGAAGAAGAACTGGAAGCAAAGTTGACATTGTTTGAAGATATTGAAGAGAGATTTGAAGAGTTGGAAGGTGGAACAGAGGAACAGAGATCTAGAAGAAGGTTTGAAAGAATTGAAAAGGGAGAACAATTTATAGAAGAGTGAAATAGCAGGATTCAAAGAACATGTTAATTAGTTTGAGATCTCACTTGTAGCATGCAGAGAAGAAAATGAAAACTTGAGATCTAAGCTTGAACTTTGTGATGTTTCTTGTGATACTAATGATTTGAGTGATGTTTCAAAAGCTTCTTTAGAAAGTGAAAGTGAAGATAGAGTCTTACTAAACCGTATTTATTGGGAAGTGATAGGGTCCTTTAGACTCGGTTCCATTTGAAATAGTTTTCCCAAAGGATAGAAGAGTCTGGTTGGCTTTATTTCATTATGTCCCATTTTTTACACTTTAACTCGGATTGGCTATTTAAACTTCCTAAGTACTCAGATTGACTAAGCTAATATAATTCTTCTAAACTATGCCGGTGTATCATTTCTCTTGGATTCTAACACATATTGGAGTAAACTTCAAACGTAACGAGAAATTTTGATAATGATGGATTACCAAGGGAGAATCTTTGATGATGGAATTTTAATGTGAATTGCAAGGATGAAGGATCAAGGTCATTCTAATAGCATCAAAGGAGGATTTAAAATGAGAGAAAATTAAGGATATGAACAATAAGATCAGATAGTTGGACTTTGAGTTAGGTACAATTTTCATTATGATCAAGTATGGGTGAAAGAAAAGGAGAACAATAAATGTGACCCTTTTATGCAGGAGAGAAACTAACTTAAAGGTGGATTAGAAAGATAACTTGGTATAAAGGAAGAAAATTATTTAATGACATTTTGGATATGTTGACTTTGGATAGGATCGATTATATCTATGAATATTTTATTCTCTATGAAGGGAAATGGTTGGAAACCAAAGTAAGGAGCAAGTGTACTTAGTTTTATTGTGAATTGACTAAGGTAAGAGCATTCTTATATGGAATGAATCTCCTGAAGAGATGTTAGAAAATAATAATATTCTGATCCTCACATTGACATGATAATAATTTAGCCTCTTGACATTGAAATCTATTTTGGAAGACTTTTGTTTGCTCTTGAGTATACCACTCTCATGACAAATCCATGAGCATGGGGATGTTTTAGTTTAATCAGTTCACATGTGGAGTTTAGGATAATGACACATGTTTGATTTAATGGTTCCATTCTACAATAATTGTGAAGAAGTTATATTATGATAATAAGGTGTTGAATGATGACACTCTTGCAAGTTAGATTTATTCCTTAATTTTTATACACTTATTCACTTATTGTTGCATTTAAAAGGCTCCTAAAGATAATTATGAGGAAGGTACTTACATGATGAAGTAATGATTTAAAAATGACATCTACATGATTAATCTTAATGATTTATTACTTTAACTTACTTATTCAAAGTAATTTGTGATGAGTTGTTGCACACCGACATGACAATCTTAGAAGCATAGTTGAACAACACCATGATTAACATCATAATATGATATGTCTGACAACCTCTGCAAGTGTTTATTCTAGAGGCATGAAGACTTGAATGAACGAGTATTCAGGAATAATCAACATTCCTGACTAGGGGACAACCTACAAGGGTATGCTCACATTGTTATGATAATACATGGATACTTTATCATTTTGGAACCTGGTAGAATTTTGATTGAGCACTTTCGTTACCTTAATTTATGAACTATAGTCAGTAATATTTTGCATCAAGAAGATGCAAAGTTTTAAGGGGAAGTACATGTCACGGCCCACTTCTACCCCTTGAACATACTTTATGATTAGAGTTATCATATCATACTATGCATAATTAATTACCTTTTACTTTAATGTCTAATGGTATGCATTTTATTATTCAAATCATATATTTTATATTATTAACACACATAAAAAGATATTAATGACCCTTCTAAATAATGTCAAGTCATCATAAAAAATAAAATAAATAAATAAATTTTTATTTGACACAATTTGGAATTCTAAATAAATAAACTAAATTAAAAAAAAAGGTACACTTCTAGAAATTCAACCTTCCCATTTTCCAAGTCAATAACACTTATTGATAATTGGAGGTTTCCACATGAATTTATGAGTCATTTTCCACTAAAATTTATGGCAATTTAGAAAATGGAAAAGAAGCATTTATTGAGAAGACTTGACTCAAAGACTTGAATTTTCCTCTATAAGGGTTGAATTTTTCTATAAATAGCATGGATGGAGGAAGGAGGACACAATTAGCTTTTGGTTGAATTGTTGGAACAATTTGTAAGAGAAACCTCCTCTCCTTAGTTTTGTTCCTTTCTTTTTTGAATATTATCCATAGTTATTGGCAAGATGATTTTATGTATTTAGTTTTGAGCTCATTTTGATGGAATGTCTTAAAATAGTTTGCTAAGTTGGTTCACAAATCCAATATTCTAATTTTGTTGTTTGTATGAATATTGGATTCATGAACCAAACTTAGCAACATATTTTAAGACATTCTATCAAAATGAGCTCAAAACTAAATAGAAATGTAAAATACATAAAATCATCTTGATAATAACTACAGACAATACTTAAAAAGGGAAAGGAACAAAAATTAAGGAGAGGAGATTGCTCCAGTAATCCAACCAAAAGCCAAGTGTGTCCCTCCTTCCTCCATCCATGCTATTTATAGAAAAATTCAACCCTTATGGAGGAAAATTCAAGTCTTTGAGTCAAGTCTTCTCAATAAATGTTTCTTTTCCATTTTCTAAATTGCTATAAATTTTAGTGGAAAAAGGACTCATTTAACTTTAAATGTTTTCTTTCAAATTTCTCATTTGTCATAAATTAATGTGGAAACTTCTAATTATCAATAAGTGTTATTGACTTGGAAAATGGGGAGGTTGAATTTTTAGAAGTGTACCCTTTTTTTATTTAGTTTATTTATTTAAAATTTTAAATTGTGTCAAATAAAATTTTATTTATTGCTATTATTATTTTATTTTTTTGATGACTTGACATTATTTAGAAGGGTCATTAATATCCCTTTTATGTGTGTTAGTATGAATGATAAAACGCATACCATTTTTTTTTAAATGCGCTTGGTAAACTTTTTAATATGGTCAGTAATGCTGGTGCGACACGCCCTCTAGCTCCACGCAAATGCTTTTGCCCAGAGTAATGAACCGGTGAGGCCACAACATGGGGGACCTCATCCACTAGTAAGAACACTTCAAACCCACGAGCTCATTGGCCCAGTGAAGGTGTAATGCCTGCAAGCTCGTTGGCCCAACGGGGGTTTGAACTCTGGTGGCCGCCACTACAACTGAGCAACTTAACCACCGAACCATGCCCCTTATCAACAATAAAATGCATACCATTAAACATCAAAGTAAGAAGTAATTAATTATGCATAGTATGATATGATAACTCTAATCAAACTTAAAGCTCTAAGTATCATAAAATATGTTTGAGGGGTAGAAGCGAGTTGTGACATACTTCCCTTAAAACTTTGTATCTTCTTGATACAAACCATCACTGACTATAGTTCATAAATTAAGGTAGCGAAAGCGCTCAATATAATCAAAACTTCTACTAGTATCCTTGTATTATCATAACAATGTGAGCTTATGAAATTATTTTAACCTTTCAAACCTGACTAAGCATATCCTTGCAGCTTGTCCTCTAGTCAGGAATATTGATTATTCTAGTACACTCATTCATTCAAATTTTTCTATGTCTAGAATAAACACTTGCAGAGGTTGTCAGACATATCATGTTATGATGTTAATCATGGTGTTGTTCAGCCATGCTTCTAAGATTGTCATGTAGGTGTATAGCAATTCATCACAAAGTACTTTGAATAAGCAAATTAAAGTAATAAATCATTAAGATTAACTATAAGTTACCAAAGGTGTCATTTTTAAATCATTACATCATCATGTAAGTACATTCCTCATAATTATCTTTGGGAGCCTTTTAAATGCAACAATAAGTGAGTAAGTGTCTAAAAATTGAGGAAGAGATTTAACTTGCAAGAGGGTCATCACTAAGCACATTATTATCATAACTAGCTAATATAACTTTTCCACAATTTATATTGTAGAATGGAGCCATCAAATCAAACATGTGTCATTATAATGAACTCCACATGTGAACTAATTAATGTAAAACATCCCCACACTCATGGATTCGTCATGAGAGTGGCATACAAATTTTAGTATCAAGAGGCCAATTATTATCATGTCAATGAGAGGATCAGATTATTATTATTTTCTAACGTCTCTTTAGGAGATTCATTTCCATATAAGAATGATCTTACCTTAGTCCATTCACAATAAAGCTAAGTACATTTGCTCCTTACTTTGATTTCCAACCATTTCCTTTCATAGAGAATAAAATATTCATAGATATAATTGATCCTTTCCAAAGTCAACATATCCAAAACATCATTAAATAATTTTTCTTCCTTTATACCAAGTTATCTTTCTAATCCACATTTAAGTTAGTTTCTTTCCTGCATAAGAGGGTCACATTTATGTTCTCCTTTTCTTTCACTCATACTTGATCATAATGAAAATCATACCGAACTCAAAGTCCAACTGTCTGATCTTATTATTGATATCATTAATTTTCTCTCATTTTAAAACCTCCTTTGTTGTTATTACAATGTCATGACTTTGATCATACATGCTTGCAATTCACTTCAAAATTTCATCATCAAAGATAATAAAACCTTAGAATCAACTTTCTAAGTGCGGTAAAAAAAATTAGGTTCATAGATTCTCTCTTGGTAATCCATCATTATCAAATTTACAGTTACGTTTGATGTTTACTCCAACATGTGTTAGAATCCAAGAGAAATGATACACCACCATAGTTTAAAAGAATCTATATTATCTTAATCCATCTAAGTACTCAGGAATAGCCAATCCGGGCTAAAGTGTCTAAAATGGGACATAATGAAATAAAGCCAACCGGGCTCTTCTGTCCTTTGGGCAAACTAATTCATACGGAACTAGGTCTAATGAACCCTATCGCTTCCCAATAAATGTGGTTCAGTCACACTATTATCTTCACTTTCACTTTCTAGAGAAGCTTCTGCAACATCACTCTTCTATAAATTATTCTCTGTTGCCAATTCTTTAAAACCTTCTTCTAGATCTTTGTTCCTCTATTCCACCTTCCAACTCTTCAAATCTCTCTTCAATATCTTCAAACAATGTCAATTCTGCTTCCAGTTCTTCATTTCTCCTTCTTGCATTTTTTAGTTCTTCTTCAAAGGCATCATATTTGTCTTCTCCTAGTTCCTTTAAATTTTCCTACAACTTTGAATTACACCTTTTGATTTCGTACAATTCTCCTTCCAAAATAATGGCCAAATGGGCCTATACTGGTCAAATGGATCAAACTTTATCCAATAGGTAAACACAACAGCCATACGAGCTAAATAGGACATAAATCATTATGCTCTGGCTAGAGACTTTTGACTCCTTTGAGATCAATACGGGTCCATGAGTCACTTCCTGGAGACCACACTCTACCCAAGCACTGTGTTGAGGATGTCAACTAGGGGATACATAATATTGACTTGTACACACCTCAGTTTCGGCAAAGTCAGGTACAAGTAATCCACCCCATGGATTCTTTTGAGTACCAGGAGACTTCTATTATTCTGATATCATATAAACATTACACTTAAAATGAATACATGCTCAAGCACATGCATCAACACTCAAGTGAAACGTAACAATTCTAGCAGTCATGCATGCCTATTTGTAGAGACTGCCACATCAACAACTCTTCCAAATTTCCATCCATCTCTCTCTTCACAATTATTGCATCAATTGGCACCACCTTAGGGCTTGTTATCCAAAAGTAGTGCTAGCACCCCAAAATTGATAGTAGCTTCCCAAACTATGAGTCCATGACATCAATTTCTAGTACTCATCTAGTTAGTCATAAAACAAATATCATTAATACCTTAGTGCCAAGTAACCGAAAAAAGAAAGATGGTCTCAAGACCCTCTCAAGGACCCCTCCTCACGTTTCCTAATACCTTGCTCGCATTCATTTAAGGTATTATCCTCCAAGAGGAAGGTATGCAATAAACACACACATAGACCTAGGGGGATGGATGGATTATGACTGTCCCATACCAGTCCCATTTGCATCCCCATCCTCACAATAGAATCTCCCCAAGCCACCTACTCCCCCATACAACCTACTAGGGGCCCCTTCTGAACATGGCAGTTTACAGAAAACACATTACTCCACACATGCTAGAAGTTGCAACTAACTGCAACATCACAATTTTAAACAAGAACAAGTCCTTGAGGCAAAAGGACCATCTAAAAATTAAAGCAACTAATTAGCCCAAAGAATCAAAACACTGCTATCTTAAACACTTAAGTATATCCTTTAACACAAAACTAAATAATGCATCAATCTCATAAAATTTGCAAATTACAATCACCATGTAGCCTTACAATAAGACCACCTAAGGGGAGTAGGGAAATTGAGTGGACTTCTATCACTAAAAGAGATAAATCGTACAGTGGTCTCAAACCATCTGATAAATCACCATGTCACACTAAGCATTCCCCACACAACCTGTAACAACCATATCATCTTTTTGTATAAAAAATCCACACAAATAGTCACATGCCCCCACAAAACTGAAGGCATGCCATTATGAAAATATCCATTAATAGAATCCACAAGTCTCACAATTGTCATGTACTAGACTACTATCATATCATTATCAATCTATTCATCTCACCCTCTAGGGAGGGTTTATCTATGGCCTTACCATTTCCTTTGCTTTGCATGTTTCTCTCCACATTTATCAATAACTAGACAATCATTAGTGTTGGAATTAGGGCTGACAACTGAGGGGGGGTGAATCAGTTGTCATAAAACTTTAAAGCTTGTTGTAGTTAATTTCTTCTTTACAACTTCTTAACAGATTAATGATATAATCATGAAAATCAAGAATCAATAACTCATGAGTAGAAACACAAATAACACACTTGACACCAAGATTTTTAACGTGGAAACCCGGTTAAGGGAAAAACCACAGTGGGGGTTAACCCACAAGGATTATACTCTGTTAAAAGTATTACAAAAGGGGAAGGCACATGCCTTCGGGCTCACTACTCAAGAGAGGTTCACTGCCTACAAGAATGATTACATAAGGATTACAGATTGTTTGAACTGATGAATAATATCTACTAATGCAAGAATTTAGTTCTGGTTAAGCACAAATTACTGATTTTACAGACTTCATCTTTATTCTGCCTTGTTTACCGCTCTGCCATAATCTAGACCTCAAATCTCTTATTTTCCACACCTTAATCTACCTTTTTGCACTTACTCCATCATCACACACCACATACATGTCAATACACTTGAATCCATTAACTATATATATATATATATATATATATATATATATATATATATATATATATATATATATATATATATCTACCTCAAGAAATTCAATCACCTTTCTATCGGCCTTATGAAGAACTTAACAATACAAGTACTCTGTTCTGGTTGAATCCATACATCAATATTGATGCGTACTAAAAATAACACTTTTAGATCACCATACATGTTGGCCACTAACATTATATCCCATATGCAACTCACCAAAACACTTCTACTAGATCTGCACAAGGATCTAACACAAGTCAACTTGTTTTTCATTGAACTGTTCTTGTCATATTAGGACCCAGTACTTAGATGCTCATAACTTTTAATCCTTTTGTCACCAGAGGCTAAAATCTTGGATTAGGATTTTCTTGACATTCCTCTATACTCCCTCAAATTTGTAACACACAATGATTAATTGGAGAGATCCGCTAACCAAAATACTGAACTCTGCCATATACCTTGTTCCTATCTATCCGGACTAGCCAAATCTTGGAAAGTTGACTTCTGGTATGATCTGATACTGTATTGTGGATGTGTGGAATGGACTTAGCTATCATCAATGACAACACATGACATGCCTTGCAGTGTCTCTTGCCAATAATTAGATTACAAGAGGGGGAATATCATTAACACCTTATATCTTAATTCTTTCCATACTTTAGGTTAGCAGACCTCCAGGCCTAGTCTTTGAATTTGACTCATGTGGTATCAGAGCAGAGGCTCATCCTTAATAAAATAATACTAAACTCTAAATTCCAAAATACCAAAACTTTATTAAGCTACAAAGAAGCTTTATTACAATTTGAAATCATTCAAAAGAGAATTTGTGTAATAGTTTTGTAGGAATTTTAATCACAATTTGAAAGCATTCAAGAGAGAATTCATGCTTAAGTTTTTGTGAAGGCTTTGGTAATTAGAATTGGCACTTACAACTACAACGTCTAAAAAATTCCCTCCCCATTAGGCTAGGTTAGAAGTCCATACCCTATCCATACCATGTTATATAGCCTCATGCAGGTACAAGCAGGGAGGATGCTATCAAAGGTTGTGGAATTTTACTTTAAATCTGCCAATTGCATTTGCTCGAAGGTTTTAAAACCTTTTCAATAGATCCATTTTGTGGAAACCTGCAATCATTGCATTCCATGAAATGACATCTCTTGGAGGCATTTTGTCAAACAATCGACATGCCTTCTATGTGTTTCCTCATTTTGCATATATGTCTACCAGTGCATTTCCAAATATAATATCTGACCAAAATTCCCTTACCATCATGCTTTGAGGGATGCTCGTACCGTACCCCTGAGCACTGATTTTGGTACAACTAGGGATGCTACCAAGGGTTGTGGAATTTTTCTTTTGGCCTGCCAATTTCATTTACCTAAAAGATTCTAAAGCCTTTTCAACCAATCCATTTTGTGCATACCCTGCAATCAATGTGTTTCATTAGATGAAATCTCTTTGAGGCATTCTATCATATAGTCCATGCACTTGTCTATAATTCCATGCTTTGCATATATGTCTACCAAATCTTTTCCAACTATTATATCTAACGAAAATTCCCCTTTCCATTCTGCTTTGGTGGAAGTTCATACCTTGTTCCCAAGCTTCAATTTTGGCACAGGTAGGGAAGTCGTTGTTAAAGGTTGAGGAATTTTTCTTTACACTTACTAATTGCATTTGTTGAAATTTTCTAAGACCTTTGCAACAAATCCATTTTTTGCAGAACCTGCAATCTTGCATTCGCCTTCTTGAGGCATTGTGTCAAATAGTTGTTGTGCCTTCTCTATACTTCCTCATTCTGCACGCATGCCAACTAGGTCACTTGCAATTACAACATCTGACAAAATTTCCCCTCCGTTATTTTTTGATGGATGTCCATGCCTTGTTCCCAAGCTTAAATTGGTGTGCAGGCAAGGAGGACGTTGGCAAAGGTTGAGGGATTTGGCTTTACGCCTGCCAATTTCAATTGCTTGAGAGTTTCTAAAGCCTTTTCAACAAATCCATTATGTGCAGAACCTACAATCATTGCATTACATGAGATGACATCTCTTTGAGACATTATGTCAAATAGTTCATGTGCCCTGCCTATAAAAGTTGTTCTTGAGAATACAGATCTGCAATAATTGAAGATATGTAGAGTAATCTTCGGGGGGTTTTATGCAGTAAGCAGAGTGTGCAATGCGTCCTTCAATTATCCCTCTCTACATAATGTTGTGAGGTTGAGATGAGAGAAGATGGGAATTGCTTCAATCAACAACCACTATGTAGAGAAGGAATGGAAGTGGTTAATTTGCATCTTATCCTTAGATTATATTATTGACGCTAGGGAAAATGTTTTGAAGTCCAAGATTTATAAGAGTCTTTTAATTTACCAACCATGGCATATGATTAGATTTATCTCCCTCATTTATTAATTGCTCTTAGTTATAAAGCATCTTGAGGGCCATGATTATGCTAGATCAAATCCAAGAACCAAATATTGCCCAACTAAAATTCACTAAATCATGCCAAGAAAGTCGTGGGGAAATCTCTTAATGTAACCAATTAGATATGTTGAATCAACTAGTTCTTGGTCAAATATAGATGTGTGATGAAAGCTTTATTAGAGATCTATAGTAAGAAATACCTAAGCTAAAGTTGGATTAGACATTGTGAATGATTGTAAATAGAGTTGTCTTATATTAATAATTACACTTTCTTAGATGATAATTGTGAAGGAGCATTGAATTATAGAAACAATATAATGTGTTGATAATTATGGAATGCAATTAGTGATACGAATAAATAAAGTGTGCTAAATGTAGTTTATATTTTAAGAAAAAGTGAGATGATAAGTGGAATGTTGAAGAAAAGTAGAGGGTATTATGGAAGTAATATATTATGAGGTAAAACATTTTAGGGAAAAATATCGTTTAGTGGTTATAGTATTGTTTATTATTGTGATAAGTGATAATTGTAGTTAGTTAATAACAATTAACAAATATATAATGTTTGGGTAAAGTGAGAAATAGGTACAATAAATGTGCAGTAATGATATTATATAATATGTATTTGTTAACGATTTAATAACAAAGGGTGAGTGGTAAATAATGCAAATATATTGATTAATTAATTACAAGCATGTGACATTATATATAAATATGCTAAGCTATAGTCTCCTTATAGTTTTCAATTAACACAGCAAATGATGTTATATCACAATTAACCTTGTTATAAGATGGAAGTAAGAATCATAATTGGAAATAAATCATGAATGTATAAGTAATCATCAAACCTTAAGGGTACAAAATTGAAAAGTTAGTGATTTAGAACAACTTCAAAGACTCGTCCAATATGACTTATGAAAAGAAGTAAAGCTTGTTTGACTAATAGTGTTAACATTTAGAATGTTTTAGTTGAGAAACTTATTGAGATTCAAATATCGTAAATTCCTATTCATTTTCAAATATAAATAGGTTGAATGCTTTTGCCAGGAATTGATCCTCAAAGTAATTGTCAAACCTTAAGGGTACAAAATTGAAAACTTAGTGATTTAGAACAACTTCAAAGACTCATAATATGACTTATGAAAAGAAGTAAAGCTTGTTTGACTAATAGTATTGACATTTAGAATGTTTCAGTTGAGAAACTTATTGAGATTCAAATATCATAAATTCCTATCCATTTTCAAATATAAATAAGTCAAATGCTTTTGCAAGGAATTGATCCTCATACTAAACTATTGAACAATGCTTATGTTCAACAATTTAATTATTAATAATTCTTGGTATTGTACTAGGCTAGATCATTATGTACCTTATTGCTTAAGTATCTTTCAAGTCTAATGCTTTTCGAATTGATTAAGTTAAAGAAAAGTATTATTGTGAGCTCATGGTTAAGCCATTCAATAGTTAAACGACATTTCTAATAATGATGTTATAATATTATTGTTATAATGCACTTATTTATCGGTGTAAGTTTATTAACAATGGAGGTTAATTAGTTTTATTAAAGTATAAACCCAATTAGGGAGTTTTAAGTAAACCTCTTGTTGAGATATCTATCTTAATTTACAACTTTTATTAAGTCCTTATTGGTTTTAATTTAAAGGTAAGTTTGTAATGATCATGTAAGTAATCATATTAATTCTTTACCTTTGGAATAAAGTCTATTGATGTATGACAAATAAGTTATCAAGATTTCTTTGTTTTTCACCAAGACTGAATCTTTATATACATTATTGATAGAACATCTTTTCTAGTTATGTTACGCAAAATTATGAATTGATTAAATTGATTAAGTAACTTCTCTAATCCTATTAGTTAAGTATAAGCAAAATGATCAAGCATCTTTACTGTACTTTACTTGCATTGTGTCTTAAAGAAGTACCCTTCCTTTGTTAATTTCTTTATCAGTGATTATGCAAGTTTTTCTTTTCTATTAGATAGGTAAACTTTGTAAATAAACGTCTAAACATAAAACAAATCGCAATGTTTGGTTTTTACGATACCTCTGTGTCACATTTACGAGTAATGTCATCGCATTGAACCAAGTACCTCATGCCTAACATAGCTACAACAACGGTGTATGGGCACATCCCTCTAAATCATCAGGGAGTAATAAGGGACATGTCAAAGTTAAATCCGTAGGAAGGGAAATCTCATTAAGAAGATTAACTAAAAAGAAAAGACAAGTCTATTGAAATAATTGTATGATGATTACCATGTATCCAAATTTTTATAAGCTGCAAGAAAAAAAAGATAATTTACCATTTATGTATCTTAAATTGCTCGCTTAAAGAAGCACATGACCAATGCACAGGAAGAGAAACAATAGTATTAATAGATTCTTTATGGAAACATCACATTACAGATAGACTAGGATGATGGCATATTCAGACGTACTTAGGCACACCTTAAGACAGTCAGACTTATGATCATAGAGAGGTCTGAGTTTCTGATTCCCATGTTGGGAAGAGCATACACCTCTACTTCTAAAATTGGACAAACACTTAGACAACTACCAATCAATTACAGACTTCAATCTCTCTTGTCTTAACAGAGCGAATGGACCCTCTTTATATAGGAAAAGCCACCACCTTTTCAATGTTCAAGAATTGAAAGATATTTGAAATCCATGAATCAGAGGATGACACCTTAAACAAGCTTTTGAAAAGAGATGCCCACTATGAGAAAGATTCTCTAGGTGGACCCCAATATCTCATGAACACAAAAGCTTTCAAACAACAAAGGACAAACATGTAGGACCGCTACTTTACAGCCAAAAGCAGATATGGCAGGGATCTTTTTGATCACCAGAAGAGTAACCTGTGGTTAAAATGAGGTGGTAACCTTACCCCTTTTACCATGGTGTGGTCCACATCAGTCATTTCTCTCACAGTAACTGATAACTCTGATGAGTGACAGACCCACTCATTAGTCACTATCTAATTCTCCATGCACACATCAAGGACAATGATCATCATCATGTTGTTCATATAGAGAGCATGGATGAGCAGGTGGATCAAGTTCCTTCTAGATAATGGAAAGGGTTTTAATTTTGCAGGGTCCATGGATCCCTATAGCATGTGTTCTAGAATCTCCAAGCTCTTGTTGATAGGTTTTTGTATGAATCTAGATGGGTTGTTGATTATTGAACAAATGGCAGATTCATGCTCCATAAGTCCAGTGTTGGAATAAAGATTGGTCACTATATGGTCCATATTGTTGAGAGACAAACCTGTTGATAAGATTATCATGATAGGATCCAAAAGTTAATTTCCATAGAACACCTGTATATCCTGCAAACAAAAACTACAAATTTTCATTAGGATAAGGTTCTTGAAACATATTACACATATATTGAATCCCCTTTTCTTGATGAAGCCATCTCTCAGCTCGATGAATATGTGGATTCAAAAATTTAACAAGAAGTTGAAATTGAATTTCATAATTGAGGAGGTATCACTAGATCTCTTCATTAACCTCTTTTGCTTGGGTAGAAAATTGAAAGAATGGCTCTGGATTCCATATTCCTGGAGTAGACAGTGCTTTCTTTGTGAGTATCATGCGCTATCGATCATACAAGTAGTCAATGGCCAAATCATAATTCCTTCGATCCATCCTATTATAGGGATTGCTGCTAAATTTTGGACAACATTCTTCATACCACGGTTCTTCCCTAATTCACATGACTCTAATTTTACTTGAAGGGGAATAATGACCTTCTCTAGAGAGAAAATCTGCAAAAATATTTTCTTCTCTAGGCAAATGCTCAATTTCAAAATCAAATGTATCAAGAAATTGTGTCCATCGAAGTAATCTTCCCCAGATGACCTTATTTTTGGATTCCTTCTTAAAAATCTACAGAGATTCTATAAATCACTCCGAACCAAGAATTTCTTGTCTGCAACAAACATATAGAAGGCTTTAATGAATTAACTACTGCAAGAATTTCCTTAGGTATGATGTGGTAGTTTAATTCACTATTTTTGAAACTACTAGATGCATATCTGATAATTTCTTCTTGGCCTTGTAGAGTTTTTCCTTTTAGGATTCCAGCACATGTAGCTTCGCTAGTATCTATTTCAATAATTTTATCCCCATTACCTAGAAGCAGGCAGAGAAGCACATTTGGTCTTGATCCAAGCTATACAAGCATCATGTTTAGAGGACCATGGAGGTGGATTTTTTTGTAGTAATTCATTTAGTACAAGGTGATCCTCAGCAATACTTGAATAGAATCCTACAATATAATTAACCAAACCCAAAAACCTTTGTAATTCCTTTAGATTAGTAACTTGGAGATTTTGAATTCTTGATAGGATATGTTCCTAAGCCTCCATTTTGCCACCTGGGAGAAGTTTGATACCAATAAATATGATGGAAGTCTAAGCAAACTCACTTTTAAAGGGATTTACAGCCAAACCATTTTGTTGACAAACTTGAAGGAACCATTTTCAATGTTCTATATGACTACCTGGAGTTTGACTAAAAACAAGGATATCATCAATATAAGAAATAATAAACTTGGAATATTGCCTAAAAAGGATATCCATATGTTGCTGAAAAAATGATGGAGTTGTCTTGATTCCAAATGGTAAAACTTTCCATTCATACAAACCTTGTGAACTAAGAAAGCAGTTTTGTAGTAATCAGTAGGCTTGAGAGAGATCTGCCAAAATCCTTTGGTAAGATCAAATTTAGAATACATATTACTCCCTTGAATACTTTGCCAAATATGATCCTTACTGGGAAGAGGGTGACAATGATCTTGTAGACATTTATTTAAAGGCTTATAATTGACTACTAGCCTTTTCTCAGCAAGCTCCTTACCATTCTAATCAAACTTAGGAACATACATGGCATGACAGGAGAAAGAAGAACTAGATTGTGGATAATGCCTTGGTTCAACAAGCCTTCAATTTTGATTTGACACATTTGTGTTTCCTTGGATCTCATGAGGAAATAATTAGCCTTAGCTCTAGGTAGGATATCATTTCCTGCAGTGTCCTTTTTTAGTAAGAGATTACAACTCAAATTTCTTTGATGTTTGTTTAGATCTTTAGTCATAACTATTTCTGCAAACTATTGCTTCAATTCTTCTAGGATTGGTTTAGTAGTAATAATTTGTTTGGCCAGCCATACTATATTTTCTTTCTTTCTTTTGTTTGGAGGCGATTGACTGGTGTATACAAATTCTATTTGTAACCTAGGAACCTGATATTTATTCATGAGACTTATAGTTTCTCTAGTGATCAGGATAGGTTCCCAATTTTTCATGGCCTCACTACCAATTACTCCATCATAACCATCAATTTCATAATGGACAAAAGTAAGTTCTTCAATGTGACCATCAAAAAACTGAATAGGAGCTTTGCAAATGAGTTTAGAAGTATGCATACCATTGCCAAAAATAATATTTGTAATACCATTGATCCATTGGTTGGCTGGGAAACAGTTGTATCTGGCAACATTGGGATCAGCTCCAGTATCCCATAGAAAAGCTAAAGGATAGGATTTAATACCCAGGAAATGTATTTGAAGTTCTAAACTAGGAAATAGTGTAGATGGAGGTTGTCTCAGTGCCCTATACTACCTTTGACTTGAGGTTCCAGTATCTGGATCGATACCTTCTACTTCAATGGCTTCCTGCATCAGAGTGCTATAATATTTCTCCTAACTGAACCAAGTCTCTTCATTTTTCTTGACTTTTGAAGGGAGTTGAAATGGTGAAATAGAATTGAACTTATAAATATAAGTTTCTAGTTCTCTATTCTTGGCCAATTCTTCATTTAAATTCTCATTTTCTTCGTCCTCTAATTCTTAAATTTTAGATTTTACCTAACTAATTACTTTCTGGAGAAAATCTTTTCTTTTGGATCTCCATATTCTACGAGCCATACTATCAGGCGCTAGTGCTTCAAGTTTATTCCTTTGAGGAAGAGGAATAGCTTTTTCTAGATGAAATATGTTGGATTTTGGAGATGGGAAAGCGGTTTGTTTAAGCAAGATTTGTTTCTACTCTTCTAGCCTTTCAAGTTTTTGCTTATTTTTCCTCCACATTTCTGGACCAAAATTCATTTCTTGTTGTAGCTTTTCTAATTTACAAGTTTCATCAATAGTTTGGTCAAGAGTGAAATTGTCTTTTCTCATCATTCTACAAAAGAAGGAGACTTCTGAATTATCTGATTCTTCATGTTTGGATGCTGGAGTATCAGGTTTGAGCTGGTCATCCTTAGAGTTATCTGCTGCACTTATTGCATCAGAGAGAATGATGTCTTCAAAATCAAAAGGATAGTCATCCAAATATTCATATTCATCCAATTATCAAGTCTAGCCTCTTTAACTAGTTGAACTTTTCCTTTGTTTCTTGCCTTATGGCGATCTGGGCATTTATTTGCATAATGATCTCCCTTACAAATATAGCAAGTGGGTTTCCATTTTTTCCTATTCTTGAATTTATCCTTTTTCCTGAAATAACCCTTTTTCTTGGAGAACCTTTTCTTTTTATACTTCTTTTGGGAGTTAGAGCAATCAGAGCAAGTTTTACCCTTATATTTAGACTTATTACCCTTATGCTTTGAGAACTCAATACCAAGAGTAATTTCTTCATTGATTTCAGTTAAAAACTAAACTAATTAAGGAAATGTTACCTCCTTTAATTCCAATTGTTCTGCCACTAGATTTTCTAAAACCCTTTTGTGATAGTATTCTCCTACTATATCACCAAAGATTTTAAGAAAAGTAGTATACATGTATTCTTGGTTCTTCTCCTTTCCTGATTGATAGAAGTTTTTATACTGTTCATCACAGTATTCTTTGAACACGGATAGATTTTTGCATTTTTCTCTAACAAATTTATTGTAGGCCATCCTTTCTAAGGAATCTATTCAGCCTACAAACATTCTAATCAACTGAGCACATACTTGATCTATCCCTTTGGCTATCAAATCATTCTTGTATGATTCTTCTAAGTGATCCCAAACTCACTTAGCCACCCCAGTTATTGAGTTGAGAGCTTGCCTGATGACATCTTGATTTATTCTTGTACTTGTGGAGACATTATTTGTTACCCAAGCTCTAATAGCATCAATGCTTCTCACATTCTCAGTATCAACAAATATATCAAAATTAACTAGGGTCGGTGTTTCAGCTTTAAAATTTTGAAGGTTTCTAAAAGGATCATTAGAAGATCCATTGCCATGAGCCATTTTCAATTTTCCTTGGCCCTTTTCTGTAGGAGTAGCGGGTAAAAGCACAAAGCTATATCACACTTTCAGCCAACTTATCAGCACAAGTGAATTTAAGTATTTCTGACTAAAAATCAAATTTGGTCAAACATATGATCTTGTAAGATTCATTCTAGCTAAGTTAGATATGTCCACAACTTTTCCAACTAAAATTGTTGGCTAAATGCATATGTAGCACCACTATGAGGCTAATTTACCAAAAAAATAAAATTATTTGAAAAATTTGATATTTCAACGACTTCTACTCATGTAAATAACATTTTTTAAAAAAATTAAAAATACCCTTTTGTAGATCTATAAGTTTAGTTTTAAAAATATATATATTAATAGTTTAATTATTATTTATATTTTCCTTTCTATTTTACTAAAAGTAGGTTATCAGCACAAAACATTAGGTCGATTACCATGTCAAGGAAAAATAGTAGAACTTATTAAAAAAATGAAAAAAATATGATGCACTAGATAAAAGAATCTATATCAAGATGGTATAATTTTTTTTCTATTTTATATAAATAGTTAATATGAAATTTCACGTTAAATGGAAACTACGTTTTAATACACACACATTTTATTATTTATTTAAAACTATATATTTATCAAAATTGGAAAAAAATATATCCATGCACTAAAGTTTCAAGTTATAAATACACAAAAAATTTGAAGAAAAAAATAAAATTTACTATATAAAGATTGACGTCTCATGTAACTTCATTTTTCAGCATTTTATCAGCAACTAAATTATAGTGTCAATTTATTTCAAACTGTATTCAAATAATTTTTTAAATTTTTTCAAAAAATACAAACATAAAATATACTAAAAAATAAATATTTTATTAGTTTACATCATTTCAAAATTCAAAATAAATATGTCACTTTTTAGTGATTCAAGTTTAAAAGTTGGATCAACATTGGCCATTTCCTTTATAAAAGTGTAACACAGCTTTGTGCTTTTACCCTAGCATTTCTCATTGTACCAGTAGCAGGATCCCAAATTTTCTCAATAGTTGGTTCGTATATTTTAGGATTAAAATCTTTCCCTTCATACTGAGCTTACAGATAACTAATTGAACTAGTTGGGAAGGAGAACCTTTTGGGTATGGTCTGAGATGGGACCACTATGGATGATCATATAGAAGTTAATTCGTAAAGAATATCATGCAAGACAACATTACAACATTAAATCAAACACAGAGTTGATCTCGGTTCCTCGTGGAACTAGATTGGCTTTACAAGCAATTACAACATAAGGTGTGGAATAATCTCCTGTATCTGTGCTTTTGTTAGAAATACCTACACACTCAATTTCAAAATTAATTCCACATATAAATATCATAGCCAAAGCAAATTTAATACATACATTCCTAAAACATACCACAATTCTCATAAACATAATGAAATCACATTACAATTTTCTTTCTAACATCACCCAATTAGTTTTCCTGTATTGTAAACATTAATCAGACATCACCCAATTAGTTTTCCTATAAAATAAACATCTATCTAACATCACCCAATTTATTTTCTCTTAAAGCAAATATCTATCTAACATCACCTAATTAGTTTTCCTTTAACATAATAAGGTTTAATAGTTAGAAAATCTAGGATCAACAGTCCCCCAAATATAAAAGTATCAGCAACAGTAAGGTAAATAGTCACATGAACAAAATGAAAACAATGTAGGCCTCACATCCTCCCCCCCCTAAGACTGCACTTCCTCTTGGAAGTCATCAAAGAGGTGAGGATAAAGAGTCCTCAGTCTCGCTGCATCCTCCCATGTCGCAGTGACCTCGTCATACATGTCCCACTGGACCCTAACCTGGTCCAAGTCTCGTCCTCAAAGGCCCAGTGTCTGACAAGCCAATATGTAAATTGGCTCCAAAGCCAGTTGTCCATCTGCCTCTACCTGAAGAGCACTCCAATCCAATACGTGAGATAAGTTAGAGATGTAACAACGTAAAACTGAAACATAAAAAATATCGTGGATACGTGACAGGCTAGGTGGCAAGGCTAGACGATAGGCTACAGGTCCTATCCATTCCAAGATCTCAAAGGGTCCTACAAACTGAGGTGTGAGCTTAGAGACCTTTCCGTAATGGATTGGACTCTTGTGTGGTCGCACTCTCAAAAATACCCTGTCACCAAGTGAGAAGCTCCGATCAATTCTCTTAGCATCAGCATACTTCTTCTATCTATCCTGTGCCTTCTAAAGTCTCTGTCTAATCAGTGAAACCTACTGCTCCATATCCTGAACTATCGCTGGACCAATAGTAGCCTTGTCCTCTATCTGATCCCAACTCAAATGTGTCCTGCATGGTCTGTCGTATAACACCTGGAAAGGAGGCATACCCAACGAGCTGTGATGCCCATTATTATAGGCAAACTCAACCAAATACAGATACTCCTCCCATCTAGACTGATGGTCCATAACATACATACAAAGCATATCTTCTAACACCTGATTAAATCTCTCTGTCTGTCCGTTGGCCTCTAGATGGTAAGTTGAACTGAAGTTGAGTTGTGTGCCCAACGCCTAATGTAAGGCTCTCCAAAATGATGAAGTGAATATGGAGTCTCTGTCAGAAATGATGTGGCGAGGTACTCCATGAAGCCCAACAATCTGATCTAAAAATACTCTCACCACTGATGGTGCAATGTACATCATGCGTATAGGTGAGAAATGCGCCACCTTGGTCAACTTGTCAACTGTCACCATGATGGCATCATGGCGACGCGATGACATAGGTAGACCAACGATAAAATCCATTGAAATGGTTTCTCATTTCCACTCAGGTATCTCATGAGGGTACAATAGTCTTGTTGGATGCTGATGCTCGGCCTTGTCCCTCTGACACTCAAGGCAACGAGCAACATATTCTGCAATGTCGCGTCTCATCCCAGCCCAATCATATAACTGTCGCCAATCAGCATGCATCTTCTTCACTCCTAGATGTCTGCATAGGGTGCTCTATGAGCCTTTGAAAGAGTCACTGTACGTAAACCACCTACACGGGGTACATAGATGCACTGCTGATGTCTAAGTAAACCATCAGACTCAAGGGAATACCCTACGAATTTGCCCTTAAGGGCCCTCTGATTCTGAATTTCTTGTTGTACCTCAAGAAACCACTCATCCTTAAGCAGATGCTGTAGAATACGTTCTCTCAAATCCACCTTCAAATTCAAGGTCAGGATCTGGTGGCGCCTTCGACTCAAAGCGTCAGTGACCACGTTCTCCTTCTCTTTGATGTAGTGGTCATCAAAGTCGTACTCACATATGAACTCCATCCAATGCCACTGGTGGGCGTTCAAATTTGGCTGTGTGAAAATGTATTGTAAGCTATGGTGATCCGAATGAAACTCAAAGCATCGACCTAAGAGAAAACGTCTCCAACAAACAAGAGCATGAATTACTGCTGCAAGCTCTAAATCGTGAGTAGGGTAGTTTAGTTTGTGTGTCTTAAGTTTATGTGATTCATATGCAATTGCTCTACCACCCTGCATAAGCATGGCTCCCAAACCCTCTAATGATGCATCAGTACAAACAACAAAATCTTCTGCTGAATCTGAAACAGCTAAAATGGGAGCGCTGGTAAGATGCTCTTTGAGGACCCAAAAGGCCCTCTTGCACTGCTCGGTCCATGTGAAACGTTTCCCTTTCCCCTGAAGGGAAGTGATGGGATGTGCTATCCTCAAAAAGTCCTCAACAAATCTATGGTAATAATCGGCTAATCCCATAAAGCTCCTAACTTCTGTCACACTGGTGGGTGCTGGCCAGTCCTGAATCGCTCTGATTTTTTATGGATCTATGGAGATGCTATCAACTGATAAGATGTGCCCCAAGTATTGTACCTTTGTCCTGAAGAAAGCACACTTCGCCAAGTTGCCATAAATCTGATGCTCTCATAGGCACTGCAATACCTGATGTAAATGATCCACATGTTCCTCCTCGATCCGCGAATAGATCAGAATATCATCTAGAAATATGATCACGAACTGATCTAGGTAAGTGCGGAACACCCCGTTCATGAGACTCATGAACACTGCAGGGGCGTTCATCAAACCAAAGGGTACCACGGTAAACTCATAATGGCCATATCTAGTTCAAAAAATAGTCTTATGAATGTCTATTTTTGTGATGTGCAATTGGTGATATCCAGATTTTAGATCAATTTTTGAGAACACTCTAGCTCCCTACATCTGATCAAAGAGGTCATCAATCCTAGGCAGAGGATAACGGTTTTTCACCGTCACCTTGTTTAACTATCTATAATCCATGCAAAGTTGAAGAGATCCATCCTTCTTCTTCACGAAGATAACTGGTGCACCCCATAGTGAAACGCTAGGTCAGATGTGTCTCTTCTCAAGTAACTCTTCTAACTGCAGTTTAAGTTCTGTAAGCTCATATGTAGTCATCTTGTAGGGTGCACGAGACACTGGTTCTGCACCTGGCACCAACTCGATGTGGAAATCAACCTCTCTGCATGGAGGCATACCTAGTAATTCTTGCGGAAATACGTCGGCAAAGTCCCTCAAAATATGGTGATCATTTAAGGTAGCCTCAAGCTCATCCTCTAATCTATCACTGACTGTAATAGCAAACATCAGACACCCCTTCCGCATGTAGTGTTTAAGTTGCTGAGTGGATATCATATGAACAACCGTGGGCTTCTGAATGCCCACTATCTTGACCGGTATGTCATGATCGTCTAAGTAGCTAATCGTCCTCTAGCCACAATCTAGCTTGGCTCTATGAGCCACAAACTAGTCCATACCCAGAACTACACCGTAGGATCCTAATGGCATAACCCTAAGGTCACATGATGTAATGAAGGAACCCAAGGTGATCTCGCAATCTCTAATCAAGGTATCTACTGACATTCTGGCCCCTGTGTCCAACTCAACCTTCCACCTAATGTCCTGCCTAGAAGCCACTAGCCTACAACATTCCACTAACGATGTAGATAGAAAAAAATCGGTAGCTTCAGAGTCAAAAAGAATAGAGATAGGGAAATCCCCAATCATACCTGCTATCTCAATGACTGAAGCCTGGAAATTGACTTGATGGTTGTTAACTGCTGCAAACATGCGTTGGGACCTGCCCACATCACCTACAGTCTATTCAGACCCTCCTGAATGGGGTTGTCCCCCTGCTGTAAATCCCTGTGGACACTCTCCCTGTGGACACTCTCTAGCCAAATGCCCTGCCCCACCACATACATAACACGGGCCCCTAGCCTGCAACTATCCTGACTGTGTCTTGCCTGACTATTATTGTCCAGTCTATCCAGTGGACCCCTGTGAACCTCTGTAATACTGCTGAGACCTTGCGGGTCCCGCAGATGATCCCTATTGTCTCTGATCTCTACATAGGCCCTGCTACTTGCAACCACAGTTCTGTCCTCCCTGAACCTTCTGTTGGGGTCTAGATCTCTGCTGATGCTGCTGCTGCTACTATGGATGCCTAGGAGGTAATGATGAGGAATTAAACCCTCCTCTCTGTGGTGTGAATTGTAGTCTTCAGAAATTTTGTTGTTGCTGGTGATTACAGTCCTGGTATTGCGGTCGTGAATTTTATCCTTGTCCCTGAATTTCTTCTGAAATAAGAGCCTTTTCGACAGCCTCACTCATAGTCTTGGGATCTACCATACTCACTGGTCCTGCTATCCCGTGATTTAGTCCTCTGATAAATTTGTGTGCCAGGAGTTTCTCATCATGGAGGTATTCCACATAACGAGAAAGCTTAATGAAACGGCTCTCATACTGAGCAACCGTGAGTCCTCTCTACTGTAAATCATGGAACTCATCTATCTGACGCTGTCTGTAATGCTCTGACAAATATCATGCATTAAAGCGCTCTATGAAAATGTCCCAAGTGAGTGTATCTAAGGATAGTCAGCGCTTGCACTCCTCAGTGTGCCACCAGGTAGCTGCTGCATCTCTCAGGAGATGTACTGCCACTCGTACTTTCGTGTTGCTCTCGTAAGGTCGCAATGCGAAACACATGTCTAGACTAATAAGTCAAGCCTCGGCCACAGCTCCCTCTATAGCTCCTGCAAAGGTAGGTGGGTTGAGCCTAAGAAGGTCTCAAATGGGGTCTCCTCTGTCTGTAAGTCCTACCACCGGCTCATCCAACCCATACTCATACGGTCCATGATACATCTTCTCTACTCTCATGGTCTCATCTCGTCTCGAGAATCTCAGAGGACTCCTTCTCCATACACAGTAGGCTAACCCTACCTCCTCTACTGTAGTGTTAGGGATCTCAACGAAAGGCTCCATGCGTGGCACCTCTAGCGGATCTACACGGGGTTCCACATATGGCTCAGCACGTGACTCAACACGTGGCTCATTACATGGCTCATCTTAGGGATCTACGTGAGGCTCATCACATGGCTCTGGAATAGCTGGTAGTAACCGCTCTAACATAGCCTACAGTGTCTGAAGAATCTATGGACCTATGTCAAATACTGGTGGTGCCTGTGGTATGGGTGGTGCCTGTGGCAATGGTGGATCTGCTATGACTACGGGTCCCTGTCCCTCAGCCAAGGAATCACTATGCACCTCAACGGATGCCATGTTGCACATTTGCGCTCATCGAACATGTTGGGAAGGCATCCTACAAAACAAGGTAGACACTAATTAATCAAAGTTGTGGAATAAATAACATGCCTAAATATGCCCAATGTTTAAAAAACTTGGCTTTGATACCAAATGTCATGCCCACATTTCTCATGCGGTCACAACACTCATCACACGTGTCATGTCCACGTGTCATGTGGTCATGACACAAAATATCAAAAAATTTCCCATGGTTCCCTAGAAACCCCCTCGCACGCGTAAGCATACTCAGTGGCGTATGCTTAAGAAGTAAACAAAGTAGTTGTCAGCGGGGTATTACACTCACGTAGGCATACCCAAATGTAGGACTTACTAACTTTACTTGGTGATGTTTACTGGGTTTTCGCTCTAGTTTAAATTCAACGTTTAAATTAATTTGTCTCTAACCTGGATTAACGGTCAGTTAAACCTTACTTAGTTTGCTTAGCCCATTTCTGAAAGGCTTCGCATTTTCTCCTCTTTGTTTTTTACCGTAATCTTTTCTTTCTCTTTTTTTTTGTTGGACGTTTTCTCAATCTACAGTTTGAGTTCACGATGGCCACATAAGAAAGGCATTTAGTGACATAATTTCATTTATAAAGATACACATCTATTTAAATGCAAATAAGTATATTTTCCTTTTCGTTATCTTGGCAATTTTTAAAAATTTAAAAAAAATCACCCACTCCATGATCTCCTCCCCCAAAGTCTTCCATAATTGGTGGATTATGGAGTCATTTCAAGCCTTGGGAATGGAAAAGGGATGGGCTTGAGTGTTGGTACTACTCATCCTATCCCTCCCATACCTCCAAATTTGTCACTTAACTCCACTATGAAGTTAAGCTAACCATACGGATGTTAACCAAGGGTTACCCAAGTAAAAAGAGACCCTAGACCCATGGGGTATAACCCAGGGTCAACATTAACTTAGTCAGAACACCCAGGGTCAAGTTAAAACACAAGAAAAGGGTCTCAAAATTTAAAATTTAAAATAAAATAAAAATTAAAAAATAATTCTTACAACACATCATAATTTAAATTTACAAGAGCGTAGACCTAACCCATTCAACCTTGTGCAAGACAATATTACAACATTAAATCAAACATGGAGTTGATCTTGGTTCCTCGTGGAACCAGATTGACTTTACAAAGGATTACAACATAAGGTGTGGAATAATCTCCTGTATCTATGGTTTTGTTAAAAATACCTGCACACTCAATTTCAAAGTTAATTCCACATATAAATATCATAGCTGAAAGAAATTTAATACATGCATTCCTAAAGCATACCACAGTTCTCATAAACATAATGAAATCACATTACAATTTTCTTTCTAATATCACCTAGTTAGTTTTCCTGTATTGTAAACATTAATTAGACATCACCTAATTAGTTTTCCTATAAAATAAACATCTATCTAACATCACCCAATTTGTTTTCTCTTAAAGTAAACATCTATCTAACATCACCCAATTAGTTTTCCTTTAACATAATAAGGTTTAATAGTTCAAAAATCTAGGATCAACAGTCCCCCAAATATAAAAGTATTACCAACAGTAAGGCAAATAGTCACATGAACAAAATGAAAACAATGTAGGCCTCACATCCTCCCCCCTAAGACTGTACTTCCTCCTGGAAGTTGTCAAAGAGGTAAGGATAAAGAGTCCTCAGTCTCGCTACATCCTCCCATGTCGCAGTGACCTCATCATACATGTCCCACTAGACCCTAACCTGGTCCAGCTCTTATCCTTGAAGGCCCAACGTCCAATGAGCCAATATGCGAATTAGCTCCAAAGCTAGCTGTTCATCTACCTCTACCTGAAAAGCACTCCAATCTAATACGTGAGATAAGTCAGAGATGTAACGACGTAAAACTGAAACATGAAAAATATCGTGGATACATGACAGGCTAGATGGTAAGGCTAGACGATAGGCTACAGGTCCTATCCACTCCAAGATCTGAAAGGGTCCTATAGACCAAGGTGCAAACTTAGAGCCCTTTTCCGTAACGAATTAGACTTTTGTGCAGTCGCACTCTCAAAAATACCCTGTCACCAAGAGAGAAGCTCCAATCAATTCTCTTAGCATCGACATACTTCTTCTGTCTATCTTGTGCCTTCTAAAGTCTCTGTCTAATCAGTGAAACTTGCTGCTCCATATCCTAAACTATCTCTGGACCAATGGCAGCCTTGTCTTCTATCCGATCCCAACTCAAAGGTGTCCTGCATGGTATGTCGTATAAAGCTTGGAAAGGAGGCATACCCAACGAACTGTGGTGCCCATTATTGTAGGCGAACTCAACCCCATGATTACTAGCTTGGACTAATGAAACCAACCTTTGCAAGTTCAAGTAATCTTCTTCAAGCTTCACAATAAGCTCCAAGAACCTGCATATTACACAAGGGAAGAAAACACCACACAAACTACTCTCCTCCCTACCGTAGACCCGCAAGAGGGTCACCCCCGAGCTAGGGAGATCATCCACACACCTAGAGGATCCAAATCCACTTCACAACAAGGTAAAAACAACACACCGAAACACACATACACCCATGGATATTTACACAACACAAAACTCAACCAAGGTGATTTTTAAAGAGGGGTAGGAGAGTGGACACTCTCAACTCTAGAGTGCCACCCTTCACAATATTTCAACACAAATTTCTCATAGCCTCAAGCCAAACAAATAAACCAAGATTCCAAAAGAGATTATATTTAGACTCTCAAGGCATATCACAAAATTTCTCAAAGTCACACAAATGCCCTCAAAGCTTTCAACATCCCATAACAAGGAATGAACTCAAGGAGGATCACTCCTCCCCTACCCCACACTTGATGAGAATTTCTCCCAAGTGGAAGAAGCTCTGTCAACACCCCAATAAAAATTTCTACAATAACAAAAGAAATACAACACAAGCAAAAATGTATTTCACACATCCATCATGCAACAAATAGAAAATGCAAAGGAAAGGCCTTGAAATCCAACCTTAAAAATCCTTGTAATGGAAGAAGTTGAAGTAGAGTTCCTCTCCAGTCTCCTCTCCAAATCTCCACCACCAAACTCCCTCTTTCCTCCTCCTCCTTGCCCCAAATTCCCAAAAACAAAAAAACAACCTCCCATTTTCTAAAATTCAACCTCATTTTCTCTCTATCCCAAGTGGGATTAAAAAAATCCACCCACTCCATGATCTCCTTTTCTCTCTATCCCAAGTGGGATTAAAAAAATTCACCCACTCCATGATCTCCTTTTCTCTCTATCCCAACTGGGATTAAAAAATTCAGCCACTCCATGATCTCCTTTTCTCTCTATCCCAAGTGGGATTAAAAAATTTACCCACTCCATGATCTCCTCCCCCAAAGTCTTCCATAATTGGTGTATCATGGAGTCATTTCAACCCTTGGGAATGGAAAAGGGATGGGTTTGAGTGTTGGTACCACTCATCCTATCCCTCCCATAGCTCCAAATTGGTCACTTAACTCCACTGTGAAGTCAAGGTGACCATACAGAGGTTAACCAAGGGTTACCCAAGTAAAAAGGGACTCTAGACCCATGGGGTATAACCTAGGGCCAGCTTTAACTTAGTTAGAACACCCAGGGTCAAGTTAAAACACAAGAAAAGGGTCTCAAAATTTAAAATTCAAAAATAAGATAAAAATTAAAAATAATTCTTACAACACATATCATAATTTAAATTTACAAAAGGGTAGACCTAACCCATTCAACCTCATGCAAAATAATATTACAACATTAAATCAAATACAGAGTTGATATCGGTTCCTCATGGAACCAGATCGGATTTACAAGGGATTACAACATAAGGTGTGGAATAATCTCATGTATCTATGGTTTTGTTAGAAATACCTGCACACTCAATTTCAAAGTTAATTTCACATATAAATATCATAGCGGAAGCAAATTTAATACATGCATTTCTAATACATACCACAGTTCTCATAAACATAATGAATCACATTATAGTTTTCTTTCTAATATCACCCAATTAGTTTTCCTGTAATGTAAACATTAATCAGACATCACCCAATTAGTTTTCCTATAAAATAAACATCTATTTTACATCACCTAATTTGTTTTCTCTTAAAGCAAACATCTATCTAACATCACCCAATTAGTTTTCCTTTAACATAATAGGGTTTAATAGATCAAAAATCTGGGATCAACAGTCTCCCAAATAAACAAGCATTAGCAATAGTAAGGTAAAAAGTCACATGAACAGAAATGAAAAAATGTAGGCCTCACATCTTCCCCCCCTAAGACTGTACTTCCTCCTAGAAGTCATCAAAGAGGTGATGAAAAAGAGTCCTCAGTCTCACCGCATCTTCCCATGTCGCAGTGACCTTGTCATACATGTTCTACTGGACCCTAACCTGGTCCAACTCTCGACCTCGAAGGCCCAGTGTCTGGCGAGCCAATATGTGAATTGGCTCCAAAGCCAGCTGTCCGTCTGCCTCTACCTGAAGAGCACTCCAATCTAATACATGAGATAAGTTAGAGATGTAACGACGTAAAACTGAAACATGAAAAATATCATGGATACGCGATAGGGTAGGTGGCAAGGCTAGATGATAGGCCAAAGGTCCTATCCGTTCCAAGATCTCAAAGGGTCCTACAAACTGAGGTGTGAGCTTAGAGACCTTTCCGTAACAGATTGGACTCTTGTGCGGTCGCACTCTCAAAAATACTCTGTCACCAAGTGAGAAGCTCCGATCAGTTCTCTTAGCATCGGCATATTTCTTCTGTCTATCCTGTGCCTCTTGAAGTCTCTGTCTAATCAGTGAAATCTGCTACTCCATATCCTGAACTATCACTGGACCAATGGCAACCCTGTTCTCTATCCGATCCCAACTCAAACGTGTCCTACATGGTCTGCTGTATAACGCCTAAAAAGGAGGCATACTCAATGAGCTGTGATGCCCATTATTGTAGGCAAACTCAACCAGATACAGATACTCCTCCCATCTAGATTGATGGTCCATAACATACATACGAAGCATATCTTCTAACACCTGATTAACTCTCTCTGTCTGTCCGTCGGTCTCTGGATGGTAAGCTGAACTGAAGTTGAGTTGTGTGCCCAACGCCTGATGTAAGGCTGTCCAAAATGATGAAGTGAATACAGAGTCTCTGTCAGAAATGATGCGGTGAGGTACTCTATAAAGTCTAACAATCTGATCTAAAAACACTCTTGCCACTGATGGTGCATTGTATGTCATGCATACAGGTGAGAAATGTGCCACCTTTGTCAACTTGTCAACTATCACCATGATGGCATCATAGCGACGCGATGACATAGGTAGACCAACCATAAAATCCATACAAATGGTGTCCCATTTCCACTCAGGTATCTCATGAGGGTACAATAGTCCTGCAAGATGCTGATGCTCAGCCTTGACCCTCTGACACTCAAGGCAACGAGAAACATATTCTGCAATGTCGCATCTCATCCCAGCCCAATGATATAACTGTCGCAAATCAGCATGCATCTTCTTCACTCATGGATGTGCTGCATAGGGTGCTCTATGAGCCTCTGAAAGAATCACTATACGTAGATCACCTGCACGGGGTACATAGATGCACTGTCGATGATTAAGCAAACCATCAGACTCAAGGGAATATCCTATGAATTTATCCTTAAGGGCCCTCTGATTCTAAATTTCCTATTGCACCTCAAGAAACCACTCGTCCTTAGGCAAATGCTGTAGAATACGCTCTCTCAAATCCACATTCAAAGTCAAGGTCAGGATCTCGTGGCGCCTTCAACTCAAAGCGTCAGGAACCATGTTCTCCTTCCCTTTGATGTAGTGGACATCAAAGTCATACTCACATATGAACTCCATCCAACGCCGCTGGCAGGCATTCAAATTTGGTTGTGTGAAAATGTATTATAAGCTATGATAATCCGAATGGAGCTCAAAGCGTCGACCTAAGAGAAAATGTTTCCAACGAACAAGAGCATGAATTACTATTGTGAGCTCTAAATTGTGAGTAGGGTGGTTTAGTTCATGTGTCTTAAGTTTATGCAATTCGTATGCAATCGCTCTACCACCCTGCATAAGCACGGCTCCCAAACCCTCTAATGATGCATCAGTATAAACAATAAAATCTTCTGTCGAATCTAGAACCGCTAAAATGGGAGCATTGGTAAGACGCTCTTTGAGGACCTCAAAGGCTATCACACTGCTCAGTCCAAGTGAAACCTTTCCCTTTCCGTTGAAGAGAAGTGATGGGATGTGCTATCCTGGAAAAGCCCTCAACAAATCTACGGTAATAACCAGCTAATCCCATAAAGCTCCTAACTTCTGTCACACTGGTGGGTGCTGGCCAGTCCTAAATCACTCTGATCTTCGATGGATCTATGGAGATGCCATCGCCTGATAAGATGTACCCCAAGTATTGCACCTCTGTCCTGAAGAAAGCACACGTCGCCAGATTGCCATAAAGCTGATGCTCTTGTAGGCACTGCAATACCTGACGCAAATGATCCACATGTTCCTCCTCGGTCTGCGAATAAATTAGAATATCATCTAGAAATATGATCACAAACGGATCTAGGTAAGTGAGGAACACCCCGTTCATTAGACTCATGAACACTGCAGGGGCGTTTGTCAAACTGAAGGGTACCACAGTAAACTCATAATGGCCATATCCAGTTTGAAAAGTAGTCTTATGAATGTCTGCTTCTGTGATGCGCAATTGGTGATATCCAGATTTTAGATCAATTTTTTAGAACACTCTGGCTCCCTGCATCTGATCAAAGAGGTCATCAATCCTAGGCAGAGGATAACAGTTCTTCACCGTCACCTTGTTTAACTGCCTGTAATCTATGCAAAGTCGACAAGATCCATCCTGCTTCTTCACGAAGATAACTGGTGCGCCCCATGGTGAAACACTAGGTTGGATGTGTCCCTTCTCTAGTAACTCCTCTAACTACAATTTAAGTTCTGTAAGCTCATGTGTAGTCATCCTGTAGGGTGCATGAGACACTGGTTCTACACTCGGCACCAAGTCGATGTAGAAATCAACCTCTTTGCATGGAGGCATACCTGGTAATTCTGGTAGAAATACGTCGGCAAAGTCCCTCAGGATAGGGTGATCATTTAAGGTAGCCTCAAGCTCATCCTCTGATCTGTCACTAACCATAATAGCAAACATCAGACACCCTTTTCGTATGCAGTGTTTAAGCTGCTGAGCGGATATCATACGAACAGTCGTGGGCTTCTGAATGCCCACTATCTTGACTAGTATGTCATGATCGTCTAAGCAGCTAATCGTCCTCTAGTGACAATCTAGCTTGGCTCTATGAGCCGCAAGCCAGTCCATACCCAAAACTACACTGTAGGATCCTAATGGCATAACCCTAAGGTCACATGATCTAATGAAGGAACCCAAGGTGATCTCGTAATCTCTAATCAAGGTATCTATTGACATCCTAGCCCCAATGGCCAACTCAACCTCCCACCTAATGTCCTACCTAGAAGCCACCAGCCTGCAATGTTCCACTAATGATGTAGACAGAAAAGAATCAGTAGCTCCAAAGCCAAAAAGAATAGAGATGGGGAAATCCCCAATCATACATGCCGTCTCAATGACTGAAGCCTAGAAATCAGCCTGGTGGTTGTCAATCACTGCAAACATGCGGTGGGACCTACCTACATCACCTACAGTCTGTTTAGACCCTCCAGAATGGGGATGTCCCCCTACTGTAAATCCATGTGGACACTCTCTAGCCAAATGCCCTGCCCCACCACATACATAACACAAGCCCCTAGCTTGCAACTATCCTGACTGTGTCCTGCCTGACTGTTGATGTCCTGTCTGTCTAGTGGACCCCTGTGAACCTCTGTAAGACTGCTGAGACCTCGCGAGTCTTTTAAATGATCCCTGCTCTCTCTGATCTCTACGCGGGCCCTACTGCTGCCAACCACAGTTTGTCCTCCCTGAACCTTCTGTTGGGGTCTAGATCTCTGCTAATGTTGCTGCAATGGATGCCTAGGAGGTAATGCTGAGGAATTAAACCCTCCTCTTTGTGGTGAGAATTACGGTCTTCAAAAATTCTGTTGTTGCTGGTGATTACGGTCCTAATATTGCGGGCATAAATTGTCGTCGTCTCTAAATTTCTTCTGAAATAAGAGCCTTTTCGACAGCCTCGCTCATAGTCTGGGGATCTGCCATACGCACTGGTCCTGCTATCTCATGATTCAGTCCTCTAATGAATTTGTGTACCAGGAGTTTCTCGTCATGGAGGTATTCTGTGTAACGAGAAAGCTCAATGAACCGGCTCTCATACTAAGCAACTGTGAGTCCTCTCTACTGTAAATCATGGAACTCATCCATCTGACGCTGTCTGTAATGCTCTAAAAAATATCGCCCATTAAAGTGCTCTATGAAAATGTCCCAAGTGAGTGTATCTAAGGATAGTCGGCACTTGCACTCCTCAGTGCACCACCAGGTAGCTGTTGTATCTCTCAGGAGATGTACTGCCACTCATGCTTTTGTGTTGCTTCCGTAAGGTCGCAATGCAAAACACTTGTCTAGACTAATAAGCCAAGCCTCGGCCACAGCTCCCTCTATAGCTCCTGCAAAGGTAGGTGGGTTGAGCCTAAGCAGTTCTTGGATGGGGTCTCCTCTGTCTCTAAGTCCTACCACCGGCTCATCCAACCCATACTCATACAGTCCATGATCCATCTACTCTACTCTCATGGTCTCATCTCATCTTGAGAGTCTTGGAGGACTCCTTCTCCGTGCACGGTAGGCTGACCCTACCTCCTCTACTGTAGTGTTAGGGATCTCAACGAAATGCTCCATGCATGGCACCTCTAGTAGATCTATGCGGGGTTCCACATATGGCTCAGCATGCAACTCATCACGTGGCTCATTACATGGCTCCTCTCATGGATCTACGCGAGGCTCATCACATTGCTCTGGAATAGCTGGTGGTAACTACTCTAACATAGCCTGCAGTGTCTGAAGAATCTGTGGACCTATGTCAAATACTGGTGGTGCCTGTGGTACGGGTGGTGCATGTGGCACTGGTGGATCTGCTATGACTGTGAGTCCCTGTCCCTCAGCCAAGGAATCACTATGCACCTCAACAGATGTCGTGTTGTGCATTCGCGCTCGTTGAACATGTTAGGGAGGTATCCTACAAAACAAGGTAGACACTAATTAATCAAAGTTGCATAATAATAACGTGCCCAAATATGCGTAGTGTTTCAAAACTTTGCTCTGATATATCAATTCACCCACTCCATGATCTCATTTTCTCTCTATCCCAAGTGGGATTAAAAAATTCACACACTCCATGATCTCTTTTTTCTCTCTATCCCAAGTGGGATTAAAAAATTCACCCACTCCATGATCTCCTTTTCTCTCTATCGCAAGTGGGATTAAAAAATTCACCCACTCCATGATCTCCTCCCCCAAAGTCTTCCATAATTGGTGGATCATGGAGTCATTTCAAGCCTTGGGAATGGAAAAGGGATGGGCTTGAGTGTTGGTACCACTCATCCTATCCCTCCCATACCTCTAAATTCGTCACTTAACTCCACTGTGAAGTTAAGGTGACCATACGAAGGTTAACCAAGGGTTACCCAAGTAAAAAAGGACCCTAGACCCATGGGGAATAACCCAGGGTCAACTTTAACTCAGTTAGGACACCCTGGGTCAAGTTAAAACACAAGAAAAGGGTCTCAAAATTTAAAATTCAAAATAAAATAAAAATTAAAAAACAAATTTTACAACACATATCAAAATTGTAAATAGTCTACCCTCTTGTAATAATTGTTTTTGAATTTTTATTTTATTTTGAATTTTAAATTTTGAGACCCTTTTCTTGTATTTTAACTTGACCTTGGGTGTCCTAACTAAGTTAAAGTTGACCCTGGGTTATACCCCATGGGTCTAGGGTCCCTTTTTTACTTGGGTAACCCTTGGTTAACCTCTGTGTGGTCACCTTAACTTCATAGTGGAGTTAAGTAACGAATTTGGAGGTATGGGAGGGATAGGATGAGTGGTACCAACACTCAAGCCGATCCCTTTTCCATTCCCAAGGCTTGAAATGACTCCATGATACACCAATTATGGAAGACTTTGGGGGAGGAGATCATGGAGTGGGTGAATTTTTTAATCCCACTTGGGATAGAGAGAAAAGAATATCATGGAGTGGGTGAATTTTTTAATCCCACTTGGGATAGAGAGAAAAGGAGATCATGGAGTGGGTGAATTTTTTAATCTCACTTGGGATAGAGAGAAAAAGGAGATCATGGAGTGGGTGAATTTTTTAAACCCACTTGGGATAGAAAAAAAAGGAGATCATGGAGTGGGTGAATTTTTTTAATCCCACTTGGGATAGAGAGAAAAGGAGATCATGGAGTGGGTGAATTTTTTTAATCCCCCTTGGGATAGAGAGAAAAGGAGGTTGAATTTTAGAAAATGGGAGGTTGTTTTTTTTATTTTGAAAATTTGGGGAGACGAGGAGGAGGAAAGAGAGAGTTTTGTGGTGGAAGAGATTTGGAGAGAAAACTGGAGAGGAGCTCTACATCAACTACTTCTATTAGGGTTTTTTTTGAAGGTTGGATTTCAAGGCCTTTCCTTTGCATTTTCTATTTGTTGCATGATCTCAATAGAAGATTAATTAGTTCCAAATCTGACAGAAGATTTTGGTGTTTGCACTGATGCATCGTTAGAGGGTTTGGGAGTCATGCTTATGCAAGGTGGTAGAGCGATTGCAAACGAATTGCATAAACTTAAGACACATGAACTAAACTACCCTACTCACGATTTAGAGCTCACAGCAATAATTCATGCTCTTGTTTGTTGGAGACATTTTCTCTTAGATCAACGCTTTGAGCTCCATTTAGATCACCATAGCTTACAATATATTTTCACACAGCCAAATTTGAACGTTTGCCAGCGCGTTAGATGGAGTTCATATGTGAGTATGACTTTGATGTCCACTACATCAAAGGGAAGGAGAATGTGGTCACTGATGCTTTGAGTTGAAGGCGCCACAAGATCCTGACCTTGACTTTGAAGGTGGATTTGAGAGAGCGTATTCTATAGCATTTGCCTAAGGATGAGTGGTTTCTTAAGGTGCAGCAAAAAATTCAGAATCAAAGGGCCCTTAAGGGCAAATTCGCAGGATATTCCCTTGAGTCTGATGGTTTGCTTAGACATCGGCACCACATCTATGTAACTCATGCGAGTGATCTACATACAGTGATTCTTTCAAAGGCTCATAGAGCAACCTATGCAGCACATCCAGGAGTGAAGAAGATGCATGCTGATTTGTGATAGTTATATCATTGGGCTAGGATGAGAGGCAACATTGTAGAATATGTTGCTTGTTGCCTTGAGTGTCAAAGGGTCAAGGCCGAGCATCAGCATCCAGCAGGACTATTGTACCCTCACGAGATACCTGAGTGGAAATGGGACACCATTTCCATGGACTTTATCGTTGGTCTACCTATGTCATCTCGTCGCCATGATGCCATCATGGTGACAGTTGACCAAGGTGGCGCATTTCTCACCTGTACGCACCATGTACAATGAACCATCAGTGGCGAGAGTGTTTTTAGATCAGATTGTTAGGCTTCATGGAGTACCTCACCGCATCATTTCTGACAGAGACTCCGTATTCACTTCATCATTTTGGAGATCCTTACATCAGGCATTGGGCACACAGTTCAACTTCAGTTCAGCTTACCATCCAGAGACCGACGGACAAACAGAGAGAATTAATCAGGTGTTAGAAGACATGCTTCACATGTATGTTATGGACCATCAGTCTAGATGGGAGGAGTATCTGTATCTGGTTGAATTTGCCTACAATAATGGGCACATCTTGTTGGGTATGCTTCATTTCTAGGCTTTATATGGCAGATCATGTAGGACACCTTGGAAGGGCAGTATAATGGATTTTTTTTTTTTTGAGTTTTCATACAAATAAAACTTTCAATCCATCACTAAATTAACAAAATTTAATAGAAACTAATACAAGGATAGTTAGATTATATTTCCCTCTTTCTCATTTTAATTTTCAAGTCAATAATTTCAAATTTAAAGTAGCAAACATGAGATCTAATTATTTACAATTAGATTCAAAAGCGTAACTAAAATCCAAGTGCAATTCTTTTATAGTAACAAAATTACAACTTTATATAACTCCATAAAATTAATATTCTCACAAATCATATAATGAGATAAATTTTAACAATCTTTGTATTGTTTCCACAACAACTAACTCACAACTTTTCTAAATAGGAGTATAAGGAAATGGATAATTCTAATGTCTTTTTTTCTGAACAAATTTCTTTTCTTATTCATTCCATAAGTGGTAACAAAATAAACAATAAAATTACAATTATCAAAACAATAAGGGAGGATTATTTCACAACTCCAAAATAGCAATTTTTACAACAATAGAGAGAGAATTTTCTCCTCTTAAAAATAACAAGGATATAGTCACTGATAAGTTTAATCTCTTCTATAGAGACTTAAGAGTAAAGGAAAATAAAATATTTTCTAAGTTCAAGTAATCTTCTCCAAGCTTCACAATAAGCTCCAAGAACCTGCATATTACACAAGGGAAGAAAACACCACACAAACTGCTCTCCTCCCTACCATAGACCCACAAGAGGGTCACCTAGAGCTAGGGAGATCATCCACACACCTAGGGGATCCAAATCCACTTCACAACAAAGTAAAAACAACACACCGAAACACACATACACCCATGGATATTTACACAACACAAAACTCAACCAAGGTGAGTTTTAAATAGGGGTACGAGAGTGGACACACTCAACTCTAGAGTGCCACCCTTCATAATATTTGGTATCAGAGAAAAGTTTTTAAACACTAGGCATATTTGGGCACGTTATTTATTCTGCAACTTTGATTAATTAGTGTCTACCTTGTTTTGTAGGATGTCTCCCCGATGTGTTCAAAGAGCACGAACGCACAACACGGCATCCGTTGAGCTGCACAGTGATTCCTCAGCTGAGGGACTGGGACCCGCAGTCATAGCAGATCCACCAGTGCCACAGGCACCACCCATACCACATGCACCACCTGTATTTGACATAGGTCCATAGATTCTTCAGACACTGCAGGCTATGTTAGAACAGTTACCACTAGCTATTCCAGAGCCACGTGATGAGCCTCGCGTAGATCCACGAGAGGAGCCATGTAATGAGCCACGTGCTTAGTCATGTGTTGAGCCATATGTGGAACCTCACATAGATCCACTAGAGGTGCCACACATGGAGCTTTTTGTTGAGATCCCTGACACTACAGTAGAGGAGGTAAGGTAAGCCTATCGTGCACGGAGAAGGAGTCCTCCGAGACTCTCAAGACGAGATGGGACCATGAGAGTAGAGCAGATGGATCATGGACCATATGAGTATGGGTTGGATGAGCCGATGGTAGGACTTAGAGACAAAGAAGACCCCATCTGAGACTTGCTTAGGCTCAACCCACCTACCTTTACAGGAGCTATAGAGGGAGCTGTGGCCGAGGCTTGGCTTATTAGTTTAGATAGGTGTTTCACATTGTGACCTTACGGGAGCAACATGAAAGCACGAGTGGCAGTACATCTCCTGGGAGATGCAGCGGCTACCTGGTGGCACACTGAAGAGTGCAAGCGCTGACTATCCTTAGATACACTCACTTGGGACATTTTCATAGAGCGCCTTAATGCACGATATTTGTCAGAGCATTACAGACAGTGTCGAATAGATGAGTTCCATGATTTACAGTAGAGAGGACTCATGGTTGCTCAGTATGAGAGCTAATTCATTGAGCTTTCTCATTACGCAGAATACCTCCATGATGAGAAATTCCTAGTACACAAATTTATCAGAGGACTGAATCACGGGATAGCAAGACCAGTCCGTATGGCAGATCCCTAGACTATGAGTGAAGCTGTCAAAAAGGCTCTTATTTTAGAGGAAATTCAGGGACGAGGACATAATTCACACCCGCAATATTAGGACCATAATCACTAGCAACAATAGAATTTCTAAAGACCGCAATTCACACCACAGAGAGGAGGGTTTAATTCGTCATCATTACCTCCTAGGCATCCACAGCAGCAGCAGCAACATCAGCAGAAATCTAGACCCCAACAGAAGGTTTAGGGAGGACAGAACTGTGGTTGGCAGTAGGGCTTGTGTAGAGATCAGAGACAGCATGGATCATCTGCAGGACCTGTGAGGTCTCAGTGGTCTTACAGACATTCATAGGGGTCCACTGGACAGACTGGACAGCAACAGTCAGGCAGAGAATAGTCAGGACAGTTGCAGGTTAGGGGCCTGTGTTATGTATGTGGTGGGGTGGGGTATTTGGCTAGAGAGTGTCCACAAGAATTTACAGCAGGGGGACAGCCCCATTCAGGAGGGTCTGAACAGACTGTAGGTGATGTGGGTAGGTCCCATCGCATGTTTGCGGTGGTTGACAACTGCTAGGCTTATTTCCAGGCTTCAGTCATTGAGACAACAAGTATGATTGGAGATTTCCTCATCTCTATTCTTTTTTACTCTGGAGCTACTGATTCTTTTTTGTCTACATCGTTAGTGGAATGTTTCATGCTGGTGGCTTCTAGGCAGGACATTAGGTGGGAGGTTGAGTTGGCCACTGGGGCCAGGATGTGAGTAGATACCTTGGTTAGAGATTGCGAGATCACCTTGGGTTCCTTCACTACATCATGTGACCTTAGGGTTATTCCATTAGAATCTTATGGTATAGTTCTGGGTATGGACTGGCTTGCGGCTCATAGAACCAATCTAGATTGTCACCAGAGGATGATTAGCTGCTTAGACAATCATGGCACACTGGTCGAGATAGTGGGCATACAGAAGCCCACAGTTGTTCATATGTTATCCGCTCAGTAGCTTAAGCACTGCATGCGGAAAGGTTGTCAGATGTTTGCTATTACGGTCAGTGACAGATTAGAGGATGAGCCTGAGGCTACCTTAGATGATCACCCTATCCTGAGAAATTTTGCCGACGTATTTCTACCAGAGTTACCAGGTATGCCTCCACGCAGAGAGGTTGATTTCCACATTGACTTAGTACCGGGTGCACCCTACAGGATGACTACACATGAGTTTACAGAACTTAAATTGCAGTTAGAGGAGTTACTAGATAAGGGACACATCTGAACTAGCATTTCACCATGGGGCACACCGGTTATCTTCAGGAAGAAGAAGGATGGATCTCTTTGATTATGCATGGACTACAGGCAACTGAACAAGGTGACGATGAAGAACCATTATCCTCTGCCTAGGATTGATGACCTCTTTGATCAAATGCAGGGAGCCAGAGTGTTCTTAAAAATTGATCTAAAATTTGGGTATCACCAATTGCGCATCACAGAGGCAGACATTCATAAGACTGCTTTTTGAACCAACTATGGCCATTATGAGTTTACCGTGGTACCCTTTGGTTTGACGAACGCCCCTACAATGTTCATGAGTCTCATGAATGCGGTGTTCCGCACTTACCTAGATCGGTTCATGATCATATTTCTAGACGATATTCTGATCTATTCATGGACCAAGCAGGAACATGTGGATCATTTGCGTCAGGTATTGCAAAGGATAATGGTTCCTCACTATCACCTTGTTCAGTTGCTTGTAGTCCATGCATAATCGAAGAGATCCATCCTTCTTCTTCACGAAGATAATCGGTGTGCCCCATGGTGAAAGGCTAGGTCGGATGTGTCCCTTCTCTAGTAACTCCTCTAAATATAGTTTAAGTTCTGTAAGCTCATGTGTAGTCATCTTGTAGGGTGCACAAGACATTGGTTCAACACCTTGTAGTAAGTCAATGTGGAAATCAACCTCTCTGCATAAAGGCATACCTAGTAACTCTGGCGGAAATACATCAGTAAAGTCTCTTAGGATAGGGTGATCATTTAAGGTAGCCTCAGGCTCATCCTTTGATCTGTCACTAACCATAATAGCAAACATCTGACAACCTTTCCGCATGCAGTGCTTAAGCTACTTAGCGGATAACATATGAACAACAGTGGGCTTCTATATGCCCACTATCTCGACCAGTGTACCATGATCGTCTAAGCAGCTAATCATCCTCTAGCGACAATCTAACTTGGCTCTATAAGCCGCAAGACAATCCATACACAGAACTACACCGTAGGATCCTAATGGCATAACCATAAGATCACATGATGTAGTAAAGGAACCCAAGGTGATCTCATAATCTCTAACTAAGGTATCTACTGACATCCTGGCCCCAATGGCCAACTCAACCTCCCACCTAATGTCCTGCCTAGAAGCCACCAGCCTGCAACGATCCACTAATGATGTAGACAAAAAAGAATCGGTAGCTCCAGAGTCAAAAAGAATAGAGATGGTGAAATCCCCAATCATACCTACCATGTCACAACTCAATTTTTAAAAACTAACATAAAAAGTATATTATATTTTGATTTACTTTTATTATGATAAGTGATGTAAGTAATGATGTTTTTAATCTTGTTTAAATTGTAATTCTTTTAGACCCTTTATTTTGTGTTTTAATTGACTCTGGGAGTCCTAACTAGGTTTAAAACAACCCTAGGTTGTACCCCTTGGGTTTAGGGACCTTTTTGACTAGGTTTACCTTGGGTTAACTGCCATAGATAGGGCAACCTCAACTTGGGGGTGAGGTTAAGTGACAAAAATTGGAAGCTTGGGGGACATGGGATGAGTGGAATCCACACTCATGCTCACTTCCAAGTCATGGAGCACTCCATGATCCCCCTCTTTATGGTGGGCTTGTCTCCATGTGCCTCCTTTTGGTGGGGTTCCCTTTTATGTGGGTGTTGTGTCACCCACTCTATGTTATTTTAAGTTTTCTCATTTGTATTTTATTCTTCAAATGGGATTTAATGGGAACCTATTGAGTGGGATTACATTGTTTTATGAGCACTAGGTTAATGGAGGAAGTAGGGGGTTGAGTTGTTTATTCCTACTTGGGAAATTAGAAAAAAATACGAAAATTAGTATATTCATTTAAAACATAAATTATAAACAATTTAAATGGATTACACATAGGAAATGGGGGATAAGATTTGTGGAGGATGCATTATCAATATATTAAAGGAGTGGAGAATGCATTAGCATTAAACTAAAGGAGTGGAGGCTGCATTATCAATATATTAAAGGAGTGGAGAATGCATTAGCATTAAACTAAAGGAGTGGAGGCTGCATTATCAATAAATTAAAGGAGTGGAGGATGCATTTGCATTAAAAAAAACAAGGGTGGGGATACATGAAATTTTCTATAAATGCCTCAATTGTAAAGTAAGAAACACACATGGATCTTTGGTTGGAAAAGGCTAGAGAAATCTGGTGAGACCGAATGCTAGGAAGGGAAGTTGCCAGAGGAACATTGTTGTGAGGTAATCATATATTGCTGTTATTGCTATTAGTGTTGTTATTGCATCTACGTAGCTGTATGCACTACAAATAAAGCTTACAATATTAGGATAAGTTTCTGAGTGTTTCATTAATTCAAACCATCACATTCTGTAAGATGTCATCTCTTGCTGATATTGTTGTGAGAATGGATCAGGTTCCTTATCTATGCTTCCACAATTTGTTGTTCGCTGGCTACTGTCAAACAGTTCGCTTGTCTTACATGTGCTTCCATAGTTACTATATTGAGTAAGCTAGAAAAAAAAAAAACCAGGAAAACCCATAAGACCAGAGCAATAGGGATTTCTACGATCTCTAATTATAGGAAGTTATAAAAATATTTTCTTTAAGAAGCAAATGCTAGGACTGAATAGACCTTGCAAATATCTTGATCAGTTTTCAATTCATAAAACTGAATTGTTTTTGTCATAGCCATTGTCTATGGTGGATTCAACACTGCGAAGATAAAACTTAGAAATCTTGATCAGTCAGTCAATACTTATCAAGCTAGTAAATTATTTTGTGAAAACTGAATTCGATGGTGGAACATGAAATATCATGGATCCTCCCAGTCCCTCAGAGGTTCTTCTTCCTAACTTCTTATAACGTCCAACAGTAGGAGTTAGAAGGTTAGAAGTTTATTCTATTTTATATCGTAAACAGGAAGAGTTATAAGAAAAGATTTGTTCTATAACTAATAAATTACCAGATTAACTAGATCAGGTATCTTTATTTGTGATTATTTTTCTATCTGTTTCGCTCAGGTGAAATTCGAATCAGGTAGAATGATGTACCAATGTTCTAGGAATTATGGCCCAAACTCATTTTTTAACTGTCAATGAACATGTATTTCAAACATTTAGGCAAATCTACCACACATTCACAATATGTTATTTGCATACACGTGTCCCGGGGCATTTGCAACTACAACCTAGTATTACCTTTATGCCTTGCTACAGGTCCATGCCTTGTTCTAAAACTCCTACGTAGGCATAAATAGAGTAGATTTTAGAATTTCACCTGCCTAATGCATTTGCTTAAGTATTTTTAGAGACTTTTCCACAAATCTATTTTGTGAAATTGCTATAATTATTTCATTTTCTGAGATCACTTTTCATTATGTCATTTGAGGTTCACATGCATAATTGTATAGTAATGAATTTATCTTTAATAACATTATTTATAAAATTAATAATCCCGTGTACATTTTAAAATAATTATTGGATTAGATATTGAAAAATCAATTTAAGTAATAACTCCTATATTTTGGCAATTGACCATCATGTTCCTATAAATTGAACCTTTCAATTGAGGCATTTATAGAAAATTTCATGTATCCCCACCCTTGTTTTTTTTTAATACAAATGCATCCTCCACTCCTTTAATTTATTGATAATGCAGCCTCCACTCCTTTAGTTTAATGCTAATACATTCTCCACTCCTTTAATATATTGATAATGCAGCATCCACTCCCTTAGTTTAATGCTAATGCATTCTCCACTCCTTTAATATATTGATAATGCATCCTCCACAAATCTTATCCCCCATTTCCTATGTGTAATCCATTTAAATTGTTTATAATTTATATTTTAAATGAATATACTAATTTCCGTATTTTTTTTCTAATTTCCCAAGTAGGAATAAACAACTCAATTACACATAGGAAATGGGGGATAAGATTTGTGGAGGATGCATTATCAATATATTAAAGGAGTGGAGAATGCATTAGCATTAAACTAGAGGAGTGGAGGCTGCATTATCAATATATTAAAGGAGTGGAGAATGCATTAGCATTAAACTAAAGGAGTGGAGGCTGCATTATCAATAAATTAAAGGAGTGGAGGATGCATTTGCATTAAAAAAAACAAGGGTGGGGATACATGAAATTTTCTATAAATGCCTCAATTGTAAAGTAAGAAACACACATGGATCTTTGATTGGAAAAGGCTGGAGAAATTTCTTTATTAACAAGTCCATTCCAATTTACGCATAAATTCACAGCTTTCTCTATCCTCTATGCACACTTTACAGATCTCTGGTTGTGTTCTTAGAGTATCAAAGAGGTCTTGGAAGACATCGACATATGGTAGCTTAATTAACTAGAGAGTTTTTTTTGGATGCACAACTGTGTATCAATTTTAAGATGATGGTGTGGGAGTCCCTTGGTGTAGTGAAGGAAAATCAGAAGCTTCATAAAGGCACAATGGAAAAAGTCAATGAATTGGCCACTTTAAATAGTCCTTATGATAGATATCAAAACTTCCATTGAGTACTCAAGAAAACTTTCAGCCATAATGGCCATATGTTCACACGGAACATTAATTTCGGCCAAAACGGGCCATATGTTCAAAACTAAACATTCTTAAGCCAACTTGGGCTCTTCTATCCTTTGGGCAAATAAGTTCATGTAGAACCAGGTCCAACGGACCTTATCGCTACCTAATTCGGGTAGAACAAACAATGGCCAAAAGGCCTAGTGATAAAATAGACCAATTCTCTATCCAATACCGGATAAGTAAACACAATAGCCAACTGGGCTAAATAGGACAGGAATCATTATACTCTGACCACAGACTTCTGACTCCCTTGGAACCAATAGAGATTCAAGAGTCACTTCCTAGTGACCACAGTTTGCCTAGACACTATGCTGAGGACGTCGACCAGGGAACACATAACATCAACTTGTACTCACCTCAGTTTAAGACAACGCCAGATACAAGTAATCCACCCCGGGGATTCTTCTGAGTACTAGGAGAGTTCGTAAGTTACCTAGTTAACCTTTTAACTAGAGATAGAGATTATGAAGTTGATTATTAAAGAGTACCCTATATCTGAGGGACCTGAGTACTGGGGGCATCCTTCGTATCTAGACTGCCTACATACCCTATATCCATGGGATCAATGCCCTCTTCGGATGTGATCTACACGACGAATGCAAACATGTAGTTCTGTCTTGCACTATGTTAATGTAGCTGTGAGTGGATACACAGTTCTTCACCGATTGCCACCCATTCGAGTGATACAATGGACGACATTCCTAAGGAACTATTTTGCAAACACACCTCCCAGGAGTGTTTGGCATTTAAGTTTTTCAAGTGTGAATAATTTACCTAACACGCATATTTTCCCGATGAGATCTTCCCATTGATCATCCTACAACAATTTTTGATAGTCTCACCTTTTCTTTTAATTAATCTTTTTAGTGAGGTATCCGAGGAGATTTTCCCTTCCTGCAGATTTAACATTGACATGTTCCTTATTACTCCCCGACGATTTATAGGGACGGTGCCTAGACATCTTTGATGCAGCTATGTTAGGTGCAAGGTACTTGGTTCAACGCGACGACATTACCCGTAAACGTGACCCAGCATTACCGTAAATATCGAACACTGCGAATGTTTGTGTTTGGACATTTATTTACAAGGTTCACCTAGATGAACAGAAAACTTATATGATAGCTTATAAAGAAATGAGAAGAATTAAACTTCATTGCTTGCATGTAAAGAAAATGGCTAGATGTTTTGATCCATTCATAAATATATAAGGAAGAGTAAAGTAACGACATTCCAACAATTGTAATCATAATTTCAGAAGATACTAACTCACTTACGTTAATTACAATCATAAATTACAATCATTTAGTTTCATGGTGATAGGAGTTAATTTGTCATACATGAAGTGATCTTTATTCAAAGTAAGTCATATATCAAATTAATCTTTATTTCCCTTGCCGATATATTTGCGAGTAAAAGTTGACAAAGATTCTTGTTACTAAAACTAGTCAATAGTTGCTCCAAGGTTTTATAACCTTCCAAAGAACTTACTAATTCCCTTCATGATTCCTCTATAGTCATAACATTCATTCATTTAAAAGTACCCTCACTTTAGAACTTCCTACTGCTAATTATTCATTTTCCTTAGTAATCTTTTAATTTTTGATTTAAGTTAATTGAATCTATTCCAATCTAAGGAAAGATGATGTTTTTAATTGTATTCAATGTCCAACATTTCTCATTGAGACAATGAATTAGATACTCAATCATAAGGGTCAACATTTGTTTAAATAAGTCATTTTGCTTGTCACATATGGTCAAGAGGGTTAATTTTCTAATGCAAAGATAATCAAAATCTATTGCTAGACTAGACAGTTCGTGTAGGAATCATTATTAACATGATTCACTTTATTTCAAGGAAATACCTTAGTTTAAAAAAATCACTAGCCTAAATCATCCATGTAACAATTGCATCAAGAACATAATGAAAGGTTCAATTTATAGGAACATGATGGTCAATTGCCAAAATATAGGAGTTATTACTTAAATCAATTTTTCAATATCTAATCCAATAATTATTTTAAAATGTACATGGGATTATTGATTTTATAAATAATGTTATTAAAGATAAATTCATTACTATACAATTATGCATGTCAACCTCAAATGACATAATGAAAAGTGATCTCAAAAAATGAAATAATTATAGCAATTTCACAAAATGGATTTGTGGAAAAGTCTCTAAAAACATTTAAGCAAATGCATAGGCAGGTGAAATTCTAAAATCTACTCTGTTTATGCCTACGTGGGAGTTTTAGAATAGGGCATGGACCTGCAGCAAGGCATAAAGGTAATACTAGGTTGTAGTTGCAAATGCCTCGGGACACGTGTATGCAAATAACATATTGTGAACATGTGGTAGCTTTGCCTAAATGTTTGAAATACATGTTCATTGACAGTTAAAAAATGAGTTTGGGCCATAATTCCTAGAACATTGGTACATCATTCTACCTGATTCGAATTTCACCTGAGCAAAACAGATAGAAAAATAATCACAAATAAAGATACCTGATCTGGTTAATCTCGTAATTTATCAGTTATAGAACAAATCTTTTCTTATAACTCTTCCTGTTTACCATATAAAAGAGAATAAACTTCTAACCTTCTAACTCCTACTGTTGGACGTGATAAGAAGTTAGGAAGAGGAACCTCTGAGGGACTGGGAGGATCCATGATATTTCGTGTTCCACCATCAAATTTAGTTTTCACAAAATAATGTACTAGCTTGATAAGTATTGACTGACTGATCAAGATTTCTAAGTTTATCTTCGTAGTGTTGAATCCACCACAGATAATGACTATGACAAAAATAATCAGTTTTATGAATTGAAAACTGATCAGGATATTTGCAAGGTCTATTTAGTCCTGGCATTTCCTTCTTAACGAAAATATTTTTATAACTTCCTATAATTAGAGATTGTAGAAATCCCTATTGCTTTGGTCTTACGGGTTTTCCTGGTTTTTTTTTTTTTTTTCTAGCTTACTCAATATAGTAACTGTGGAAGTACAGGTAAGACAAGCGAATTGTTTGACAGTAGCCAGCGAACAGCAAATTGTGGAAGCACAGATAAGGCACCTGATCCATTCTCACAACAATATCAATAAGAGATGACATCTTACAGAATGTGATGGTTTGAATTAATGAAACACTCAAAAACATATCCTAATATTGTAAGCTCTATTTGCAGTGCATACAGCCACGTAGATGCAATAACAGCACTAACAGCAATAACAGCAATATACGATTACCTCACAGCAATGTTCCTCTGGCAACTTCCTTTCCTAGGGTTCGGTCTCACTAGATTTCTCCAACCTTTTCCAACCAAAGATCCATGTGTGTTTCTTACTTTACATTTGAGGCATTTATAGAAAATTTCATGTATCACCACCCTTGTTTTTTTTAATACAAATGCATCCTCCACTCCTTTAATTTATTGATAATGCAGCATCCACTCCTTTAGTTTAATGCTAATGCATTCTCCACTCCTTTAATATATTGATAATGCAGCCTTCACTCCTTTATTTAATGCTAATGCATTCTCCACTCCTTTAATATATTGATAATGCATCCTCCACAAATCTTATCCCCCACTTCCTATGTGTAATCCATTTAAATTATTTATAATTTATAATTTAAATGAATATACTAATTTCCCTATTTTTTTCTAATTTCCCAAGTAGGAATAAACAACTCAACCCCCCACTTCCTCCATTAATCTAGTGGTCATAAAACAATGTAATCCCACTCAATAGGTTCCCATTAAACCCCACTTGAAGAATAAAATACAAATGAGAAAACTTAAAATAACATAGAGTGGGTGAAACAACACCCACATAAAAAAGAACCCCACCAAAAGGAGGCACATGGAGACAAGCCCACCATAAAGAGGGGAATCATGGAGTGCTCCATGACTTGGAAGTGAGCATGAGTGTGGATTCCACTCATCCCATGTCCCCCAAGCTTCCAATTTTTGTCACTTAACCTCACCCCCAAGTTGAGGTGACCCTATGGCAGTTAACCCAAGGTAACCTAGTCAAAAAGGTCCCTAAACCTAAGGGGTACAACCTAGGGTTGTTTTAAACCTAGTTAGGACTCTTAGAGTCAATTAAAACACAAAATAAAGGGTCTAAAAGAATTACAATTTAAACAAGATTAAAAACATCATTACTTACATCACTTATCATAATAAAAGTAAATCAAAATATAATATACTTTTTATGTTATTTTTCAAAAATTGTTGTGACATCCTTCTCCTCTAAATTTATGCATCGTCCCGATGCATGTTAGAGATAAGATCAAAACATAGAAATCCGTATTAGAATATCTACTTTTAAAGTGCATATTTCAAAAATAGTTTTACATAGATAAAGATAACAAGGCATAACTATCATTGTCTTTAAGCAAGATTTGAAGTTTGTCGAGTTAATAAATAACTATAGTTTATTCAAAATAAATACGGATAGAGTTGTTGCATTTCCACTGTGTCTTCCCATGTAGCATTCTCAGGGGAGTACTGGTCCCACTGTACTTTAGATTGGTCCACTATCCTATTGCGGAGCTAGAACTGGCGCCTCTTGATGATTCTGCATGGCTCGATTGTTATTGTACCTGGTTCTTCTACCTGCAGGGCATTCCAATTAAGAATATGCTTAGGGTCAGGTATATACTTTTTTAACAAGGATACATGGAATACGTCATGAATGCGGCTCAGTGTCGGAGGTAAGGCCAAGCGGTTAGCTACAGGATTGATTTCTTCAAGCACTTCAAAAGGTCCGACATAGCGAGGAGCTAGCTTTGACTTCCTTCCAAAAGAGATGGAACTTTTATGAGGTCAGACTCTTAGGAACACCTTTTCACCAACTTAAAATCTTCTGGGTGTCTTATTCTTATCTGCATAACTTTTCTGGTGGTCCGAGGCTTCTTTCAACCTCTGTCGAATAAGTTGCACTTGGTTGTCCATATCTTTCAACATTTCAGGGCCTACCAGTATCCTATCTTCCAATTTATCTCAACTTAATGGTGTTCGACATCATACTACTGCCATTAAGTTGGGATAAATTGGAAGATAGGATACTGGTAGGCCCTGAAATGTTGAAAGATATGGACAACCAAGTGTAACTTATTCGACAAAGGTTGAAGGAAGCCTTCGACCACCAGAAAAGTTATGCAGATAAGAATAGGACACCCAGAAGATTTCAAGTTGGTGAAAAGGTGTTCCTAAGAGTCCAACCTCATAAAAGTTCCATCTCTTTTGGAAGGAAGTCAAAGCTGGCCCCTCGCTATGTCAGACGTTTTGAAGTACTTGAGGAATCAATCCTGTAGCTTACCGCTTGGCCTTACCTCTGACACTGAGCCGCATTCATGACGTATTCCATGTATCCTTGTTAAAAAAATATATACCTGACCCTAAGCATATTTTTAATTAGAATGCCCTGCAGGTAGAAGAACCAGGTACAATAACAATAGAGCCATGCAGAATCATTGAGAGGCGCCAGTTCTAGCTCCGCAACAGGACAGTGGACCAATCTAAAGTCCAGTGGGACCAGTACTCACCTGAGAATGCTACATGGGAAGACATAGTGGAAATACAACAACTCTATCCGTATTTATTTTGAATAAACTCTAGTTATTTATTAACTCGACAAACTTCAAATCTTGCTTAAGGACAATGATAGTTATGCCTTGTTATCTTTATCTATGTTAAACTATTTTTGAAATATGCACTTTAAAAGTAGATATTCTGATATGGATTTCTATGTTTTGATCTTATTTCTAACATGCATCGGGACGATGCATAAATTTAGAGAAGGATGTCACAACTCAATTTTTGAAAACTAACATAAAAAGTATATTATATTTTGATTTACTTTTATTATGATAAGTGATGTAAGTAACGATGTTTTTAATCTTGTTTAAATTGTAATTCTTTTAGACCCTTTATTTTGTGTTTTAATTGACTCTGGGAGTCCTAACTAGGTTTAAAACAACCCTAGGTTGTTACCCTTGGGTTTAGGGACCTTTTTGACTAGGTTAACCTTGGGTTAACTGCCATAGATAGGGTCACCTCAACTTGGGGGTGAGGTTAAGTGACAAAAATTAGAAGCTTGGGGGACATGGGATGAGTGGAATCCACACTCATGCTCACTTCCAAGTCATGGAGCACTCCATGATCCCCCTCTTTATGGTGGGCTTGTCTCCATGTGCCTCCTTTTGGTGGGGTTCCCTTTTATGTGGGTGTTGTGTCACCCACTCTATGTTATTTTAAGTTTTCTCATTTGTATTTTATTCTTCAAATGGGGTTTAATGGGAACCTATTGAGTGGGATTACATTATTTTATGACCACTAGGTTAATGGAGGAAGTGGGGGGTTGAGTTGTTTATTACTACTTGGGAAATTAGAAAAAAAATAGGGAAATTAGTATATTCATTTAAAATATAAATTATAAATAATTTAAATGGATTACACATAGGAAATGGGGGATAAGATTTGTGGAGGATGCATTATCAATATATTAAAGGAGTGGAGAATGCATTAGCATTAAACTAAAGGAGTGGAGACTGCATTATCAATATATTAAAGGAGTGGAGAATGCATTAGCATTAAACTAAAGGAGTGGAGGCTGTATTATCAATAAATTAAAGGAGTGGAGGATGCATTTGCATTTAAAAAAATAAGGGTGGGGATACATGAAATTTTCTATAAATGCCTCAATTGTAAAGTAAGAAACACACATGGATCTTTGGTTGGAAAAGGCTGGAGAAATTTCTTTATTAACAAGTCCATTCCAATTTACACATAAATTCACAGCTTTCTCTGTCCTCTATGCACGCTTTACAGATCTCTGGTTGTGTTCTTAGAGTATCAAAGAGGTCTCGCAAGACATCGACATATGGTAGCTCAATTAACCTGAGAGTTTTTTTTTTGGATGTACAACTGTGTATCAATTTTAAGATGATGGTGTGGGAGTCCCTTGGTGTAGTGAAGGAAAATCAGAAGCTTCATAAAGGCACAATGGAAAAGGTCAAGGAATTGGCCACTTTAAATAGTTCTTATGATAGATATCAAAACTTCCATTGAGTACTTAGGAAAACTTTCAGCCATAACGGCCATATGTTCACACGGAACATTAATTTTAGCCAAAACGGGCCATATGTTTAAAACTGAACATTCTTAAGCTAACCCGGGCTCTTCTATCCTTTGGGCAAATAGGTTCATGCAGAACCAGGTGCAACGGACCTTATCGCTACCTGATTCAGGTAGAACAAACAATGGCCAAAAGGCCTAGTGATAAAATGGACCAATTCTCTATCCAATACAGGATAAGTAAACACAACAGCCAATCGGGCTAAATAGGACAGGAATCATTATACTCTGGCCAGAGACTTCTGACTCCCTCGGAACCAATAGAGATTCAAGAGTCACTTCCTAGTGACCACAGTCTACCCAGACACTATGCTGAGGACGTCGACCAGGGAACACATAACATCAACTTGTACTCACCTCAGTTTATGACAACGCCAGATACAAGTAATCCACCCCGAGGATTCTTCTGAGTACTAGGAGAGTTCGTAAGTTACCTAGTTAACCTTTTAACTAGAGATAGAGATTATGAAGTTGATTATTAAAGAGTACCCTGTATCCGAGGGACCTGAGTACTGGGGCCATCCTTCGCTATCCAGACTACCTACATACTCTATATCCACGGGATCAAGGCTCTCCTCGGATGCGATCTACATGACGAATGCAAACATGTAGTTCTATCTTGCACTATGTTAATGTAGCTGTGAGTGGATACACAGTTCTTCACCAATTGCCACCCACTCAAGTGATACAATGGATGAAATTCCTAAGGAACTATTTTGCAAACACACCTCCCGGGAGTGTTTGGCGTTTAATTTTTTCAAGTGTGAATAATTTACCTAACACGCATATTTTCCTGATGAGATCTTTCCATTGATCATCCTACAATAATTTTTGATAGTCTCACCTTTTCTTTTAATTAATCTTTTTAGTGAGGTATCTGAGGAGATTTTCCCTTCCTGCGGATTTAACTTTGACATGTTCCTTATTACTCCCCGATGATTTATATGGACGGTGCCCAGACGTCGTTGATGCAGCTATGTTAGGCGTGAGGTACTTGGTTCAACGCAACGGCATTACCTGTAAACATGACCCAGCGGTACCGTAAATACCAAACACTGTGAATGTTTGTGTTTGGACGTTTATTTACAAGGTTCACCTAGATGAATAGAAAACTTATATGATAGCTTATAAAGAAATGAGAAGAATTAAACTTCATTGCTTGCATGTAAAGAAAATGGCTAGATGTTTTGATCCATTCATAAATATATAAGGAAGAGTAAAGTAACGACATTCCAACAATTGTAATCATAATTTTAGAAGATACTAACTCACTTACGTTAATTACAATCATAAATTACAATCATTTAGTTTCATGGTGATAGGAGTTAATTTGTCATACATGAAGTGATCTTTATTCAAAGTAAGTCATATATCAAATTAATTTTTATTTCCCTTGTCGATATATTTGCGAGTAAAAGTTGACAAAGATTCTTGTTACTAAAACTAGTCAATAGTTGCTCCAAGGTTTTATAACCTTCCAAAGAACTTACTGATTCCCTTCATGATCCCTCTATAGTCATAACATTCATTCATTTAAAAGTACCCTCATTTTAGAACTTCATACTACTAATTATTCATTTTCCTTAGTAATCTTTTAATTTTTGATTTAAGTTAATTGAATCTATTCCAATCTAAGGAAAGATGATGTTTTTAATTATATTCAATGTCCAACATTTCTCATTGAGACAATTAATTAGATACTCAATCATAAGGGTCAACATTTGTTTAAATAAGTCATTTTGCTTTTGTCACATATGGTCAAGAGGGTTAATTTTCTAATGCAAAGATAATCAAAATCTATTGCTAGACTAGACAGTTCGTGTAGGAATCATTATTAACATGATTCACTTGATTTCAAGGAAATACCTTAGTTTAAAAAAATCACTAGCCTAAATCATCCATGTAACAATTGCATCAAGAACTTAATGAAAGGTTCAATTTATAGGAACATGATGGTCAATTGCCAAAATATAGGAGTTATTACTTAAATCAATTTTTCAATATCTAATCCAATAATTATTTTAAAATGTACATGGGATTATTGATTTTATAAATAATGTTATTAAAGATAAATTCATTACTATACAATTATGCGTGTGAACCTCAAATGATATAATGAAAAGTGATCTCAGAAAATGAAATAATTATAGCAATTTCACAAAATGGATTTGTGGAAAAGTCTCTAAAAACATTTAAGCAAATGCATTAGGTAGGTGAAATTCTAAAATCTACTCTGTTTATGCCTACGTGGGAGTTTTAGAACAGGGCATGGACCTGCAGCAAGGCATAAAGGTAATGCCGGGTTGTAGTTGCAAATGCCCCGTGACACGTGTATGCAAATAACATATTGTGAACGTGTGGTAGCTTTGCCTAAATGTTTGAAATACATGTTCATTGATAGTTAAAAAATGAGTTTGGGCCATAATTCCTAGAACATTGGTACATCATTCTACCTGATTCAAATTTCACCTGAGCGAAACAGATAGAAAAATAATCACAAATAAAGATACCTGATCTAGATAATCTGGTAATTTATCAGTTACAGAACAAATCTTTTCTTATAACTCTTCCTGTTTACGATATAAAATAGAATAAACTTCTAACCTTCTAACTCCTACTGTTGGACGTGATAAGAAGTTAGGAAGAGGAACCTCTGAGGGACTGGGAGGATCCATGATATTTTGTGTTCCACCATGGAATTCGGTTTTCACAAAATAATTTACTAGCTTGATAAGTATTGACTGACTGATCAAGATTTCTAAGTTTATCTTCGTAGTGTTGAATCCACCACAGACAATGACTATGACAAAAACAATCAGTTTTATGAATTGAAAATTGATCAGGATATTTGCAAGGTCTATTCAGTCCTGGCATTTGCTTCTTAAAGAAAATATTTTTATAACTTCCTATAATTAGAGATCGTAGAAATCCCTATTGCTCTAGTCTTACGGGTTTTCCTAGTTTTTTTTTTTCTAGCTTACTCAATATAGTAACTGTGGAAGCACAGGTAAGACAAGCAAACTGTTTGACAGTAGCCAGTGAATAGCAAATTGTGGAAGCACAGATAAGGCATCTGATCCATTCTCACAACAATATCAGCAAGAGATGACATTTTACAGAATGTGATGGTTTGAATTAATGAAACACTCAGAAACATTTCCTAATATTGTAAGCTTTATTTGCAGTGCATACAGCCACGTAGATGCAATAATAGCACTAACAGCAATAACAACAATATACGATTACCTCACAGCAATGTTCCTCTGGCAACTTCCCTTCCTAGCGTTCGGTCTCACCAGATTTCTCCAGCCTTTTCCAACCAAAGATCCATGTGTTTTTCTTACTTTACAGTTGAGGCATTTATAGAAAATTTGATGTATCCCCACCCTTGTTTTTTTTAATGCAAATGCATCATTCACTCCTTTAATTTAGTGATAATGCAGCGTCCACTCCTTTAGTGTAATGCTAATTCTCCACTCCTTTAATATATTGATAATGCAGCCTCCACTCCTTTAGTTTAATGCTAATGCATTCTCCACTCCTTTAATATATTGATAATGCATCCTCCACAAATCTTATCCCCCATTTCCTATGTGTAATCCATTTAAATTGTTTATAATTTATATTTTAAATGAATATACTAATTTTCCTATTTTTTTCTAATTTCTCAAGTAGGAATAAACAACTCAACCCCCCACTTCCTCCATTAACCTAGTGGTTATAAAATAATGTAATCCCACTCAATAGGTTCCCATTAAACCCCACTTGAAGAATAAAATACAAATGAGAAAACTTAAAATAACATAGAGTGGGTGACACAACACCCACATAAAAAGGAACCCCACCAAAAGGAGGCACATGTAGACAAGCCCACCATAAAGAGGGGGATCATGGAGTGCTCCATGACTTGGAAGTGAGCATGAGTGTGGATTCCACTCATCCCATGTCCCCCAAGCTTCCAATTTTCGTCACTTAACCTCACCCCCAAGCTGAGGTGACCCTATGGCAGTTGACCCAAGGTTAACCTAGTCAAAAAGGTCCCTAAACCCAAGGGGTACAACCTAGGGTTGTTTTAAACCTAGTTAGGACTCCCAGAGTCAATTAAAACACAAAATAAAGGGTCTAAAAGAATTACAATTTAAACAAGATTAAAAACATCATTACTTACATCACTTATCATAATAAAAGTAAATCAAAATATAATATACTTTTTATGTTAGTTTTCAAAAATTCAGTTGTACCAGTATCCTTTCTTCCAATTTATCCCAACTTAATGGTGTTTGACAAGGTCTCCCATAAAGAGCTTTAAAGGGTGCCATACCTATTGCTGCTTGGAACGAATTGTTATAGGCGAACTCAACTAATGGCAAATATTCCTCCCATTTAGTCTGCTGATCCATACAATATATACGAATGAGGTCTTCCAGAATTTGGTTGGTTCTTTCTGTTTGTCCATTTGTCTCAGGATGATAAGCTATGCTGAAATTCAATTGTTTTCCTAAGGCAGTTTGCGATGTGGTCCAAAAATCTAGAAGTGAACTTCGCATCTCTATCAGAGATGATTTTCTCAGGAATCCCATGCAACCTAAAAATTTCTTTTATGAACCTTTTTGCTACTGCAGGTGCATCATCTGTTAGGTTTCCTAGTATGAAGTGGGCAACTTTAGTGAGTTTATCCACTACCACCAAAATGCTATTGTGCCTATGATCTTGGTACTGAGACAAATGAGGAGACAGATTTTTTGGATAGGAGTAAGTGATTATTTTGTTAAATGTTTCATTTTTTATAATGTAATTTTTATATATTAATGTCCATACTTTTTATTGTAACAGCTACAAATCCATGAACAACTAAATAGGAGCAACCCTTGGGTTCATAGTAGACCAGCCTCATATGTGTCTCCATCCCCTCGAAGCTCAAAGACTACCCGTGATCTATTCTCTTCACCGGACAGAGGGGAATGACTTTTTATTGTGTTCCTTTGTTGTATGCCTATATGGCATTTGTGGACATATATTTTGTATTGCATATAGTTGACAACTAATCATGTCATAAACCTCCATCCAAACACCCACTGATGGTGCAACTTAAATGAGCATCCACAACTGAACTAAAACAAATGTGGTTCAGGCTAACTTTGCACTGCAAATCATCGTCGGCAATCCACAAAAAGTATGAACCAAGAAGAATTCATCAAATATCTTTACATATATTCATTACATCAATGCACTTCTAATCTAATTCTACTCTACTTGGAAACATCTCTCCATCATATTCGAGAATTAGAAACCATGCTAACATTCCGTGACCACACAAATCACCATGAAGCATTCAACAATGAGCTTGTGATGTAGTTTCTCTGTTTGATCAACTGCCTTCTTTTGTTAATCAAGATGAAGACATCATACTACCAATTGATTTAAGATAGCCAATTGATATTGCAGAACATGAGGTACTGTTGATTTTTAATGAAAATGATGTCTTAGTTCAGCTAGAAGAGCAAAAAGAGAGTCACATTTTGGATGCCAACGATCTTGTTTTATATGTGCATGCGATTAACCAATCAAATTATGAAACTAAAGTGGTTATGGGCATGGTCATCCTAGGGATGAGTAAGTGGCCTTGTTGCTAATCTACCCAACACTATGGAAATGAGGTTGATAGTTAGGATAGTAATTGACCAACCATGGGTATGGCTCATGGTGGTGAGAAATCATCCTCGAGACCAATGAATGGGCCTTAATTGACAAATTAAGGAATAGTAATGGGGCTTTGATTGATGAATCAAAGGATGTAATAATGGTCCTTCGATTTAAATATCGAAGGAATAATAATGGGCCTTGGTTGACGAATCAAGGAATGGTAATGTTCCTTTGATTGACGAAATGAGACCAACCCACAAGCACAACATACAAAAGTAAGACCATGTCCCATTCTAGATGTTTTCGCCACATACCATGATATAATAAGATCAAGGTAGCTTTGATGTGATCTTCGAATAGGGCAAAAGATAAAAATCAAAAACCAAAAGACCAACGAACCAAACAAGTAACCATGGTATCTTTTGCCAAAATGGATGATGATGTGATAGATGCTGCCTATTGTAGGAAAGATCTATCCTAAGGTAGGGATAGATGATTTGATGATGTTGTAAAAGTGGCTCAAGATGTGATGGTGACAAGTTGTGATTGATGCTAATTTGATAGTTGATGATTTTGATTAAGGACAATGCTTTGATAGGTGATGCGATGCTTGGATCTAGTGTAAGCTTATTGATGATAGATATGATGATGATAAATGTGATGATGATAAGAGTGTGATGGAGCAAGTTTTATTTGTGTGATAGATTATTTTTGGAACGTTGTGTGTTTTCTATTGTTTTTGTATTGTTTTGATTTTGTGATGTTTTTGTATTTTTGATTTTGTGATGTTTTTGAATTTTTTTTTTTTGTGTGTGATGTTTTTTATATTTTTTTGAAAAGGAATGGTTTATTATGAAATGGTTGGATTGGATTTTTTGTGGGTAACCTTTGTGCTAGATACCAATGACAAGGGAACACCAAGTCTAGAGGTGAAAGTGATGGGGTTGGATGGGGGGTTGGCGATGACAGGATGATGGATAACTGATTCATGATAGATGAATGGACAAGAGATAGGGATGTATGTTAGATAGATGGAAGATAGGGATGAGGATTTTCTCCAAGGGCTAGGTTGCAAGGAATCATATGCCCCAATGCCTAAAGAATTTTGCATGATGGGCTCATGTTTGAATGGGTGGACTTTGCATTAGAGGGATGGAGGATATACTTTAAAAGGGAATATGCCAAGAGGTTTCCAAAGCATGTTGTTGATATTTTGCCCCTTGTCTTTATCAAGATCTAAGGTGGAAGATATAGTGGATAGAATGGATGGGGAATGATAGGATGAATAGGGGATGGTAGATAGGAATATGATAAGATTAGGATAAGATAGTGGATAATATGTGCAAAGGATATGATGGATGTGGATGAAGGATATAGTTTTGCCCCCAAGTGTAGGGATACAAAATGGATGGAGAAGGGATTACGCATGACACCCACAAGGGGTTCTCATCATGGTACTTGCCCAAGGTGCCACAAGGAGTGGTTTTCACCATTGGACGGATTTTTTCTCTTTACTATTTTCTTGATTTTGTGATTTTTTGCTTTTGCGTTTTTTATGGAATGGGGACTCTAGCGTCTGTGTCCATAGCATGAAGAAGATGGTCCCATGTTGGATAGCATTATGGAGTATGATTGCATGGATGTTGGTAGATAGGAGAAGATGGAAGGGATTATGGATAATGGATTATGGTGTGGATTGTTGGAAGATAGGAGAAGATGGAATGGATGGTGGATGATGGATGTGTATGTGGATTATGCAAAAGCATGGACCATAGGAATGTGATGGGGAAGATAGGTAGGATAGTGAACGAAAGATGGAGAGATGGGGGTATGTGGGAATGTTAAGTGGTGGAGAGGAACCAAGACCAACGGCTGCACACACCATGATGTATTTAGAAGCTTGTATTTTGGATGTGGAGTGGGTAGTAAGGGGGATCGGCATGGGAGGTTTGTGGATGGTCAATTTAGGGTTTTAGGTACCCAAATGGACTTAAGAATTATGGGATTTTTAGATGGGGAGTGGGATGTTTGGGATTTTACGGTAGATTGCGAGGTGGATGCCTCATTAGATTGGAGTGATCTTTGTTTGGGGACCCACACCATTTTTGTTTTTGCTTTTTCTTGTGATGGTGTGGGCTTTGATAGCCTTTGGTATTTTTCATTTTGATTGGAAGGAATAATATCGCTAGGCTTTTGTGCTTTATGAGTTGAGGTATTCAAATTTTTGAATCCCATGGATTTGGTGGAAGCTTCATGTTTGAAAGATGTGTGCTTTTGTTGGTCTTGATTTGGGATTTTAGTGGAGTTATGGATGGAGGGGTAAATAGTGGATTTTTCGATAAATGGATGAAGTGAGTTTTAGAATGGAATAAAGAGTCAATTCAGTGTAAGTCCCTTTGTGAGTTTCAGCGTAAGTCCCTTGTTTTTTTTTTTGCAAATGCATCCTCCACTCCTTTAATTTATTGATAATGCAACCTCCACTCCTTTAGTTTAATGCTAATACATTCTCCACTCCTTTAATATATTGATAATGCAGCCTCCACTCCTTTAGTTTAATGCTAATCCATTCTCCACTCCTTTAATATATTGATAATGCATCCTCCACAAATCTTATCCCCCATTTCCTATGTGTAATCCATTTAAATTGTTTATAATTTATATTTTAAATGAATATACTAATTTCCCTATTTTTTTCTAATTTCGCAAGTAGGAATAAACAATACAACCCCCCACTTCCTCCATTAACCTAGTGGTCATAGAACAATGTAATCCCACTCAATAGGTTCCCATTAAACTCCACTTGAAGAATAAAATACAAATGAGAAAACTTAAAATAACATAGAGTGGGTGACACAACACCCACATAAAAGGGAACCCCACCAAAAGGAGGCACATGGAGACAAGCCCACCATAAAGAGGGGGATCATGGAGTGCTCCATGACTTGGAAGTGAGCATGAGTGTGGATTCCACTCATCCCATGTCCCCCAAGCTTCCAATTTTCGTCACTTAACCTCACCCCCAAGTTAAGGTGACCCTATGGCAGTTAACCCAAGGTTAACCTAGTCAAAAAGGTCTCTAAACCCAAGGGGTACAACCTAGGGTTGTTTTAAACCTAGTTAGGACTCCCAGAGTCAATTAAAACACAAAATAAAGGGTCTAAAAGAATTACAATTTAAACAAGATTAAAAACATCATTACTTACATCGCTTATCATAATAAAAGTAATAGCTTGCACCTAACATAGCTGCATCAACGATGTCTGGGCACCGTCCCTATAAATCATCAAGGAGTAATAAGGAACATGTCAAAGTTAAATCCGCAGGAAGGGAAAATCTCCTCGGATACCTCACTAAAAAGATTAATTAAAAGAAAAGGTGAGACTATCAAAAATTGTTGTAGGACGATCAATGGGAAGATCTCATCTGGAAAATATGTGTGTTAGGTAAATTATTCACACTTGAAAAACTTAAATGTCAAACACTCCCGGGAGGTGTGTTTGCAAAATAGTTCCTTAGGAATTCCATCCATTGTATCATTTGAGTGGGTGGCAATCGGCGAAGAACTGTGTATCCACTCACAGCTACATTAACATAGTGCAAGACAGAACTACATGTTCGTATTCGTCATGTCGATCGCATCCGAAGAGGGCCTTGATCCCGTGGGTACAGGGTATGTAGGCAGTCTGGACAGTGAAGGTTGCCCCCAGTACTCAGGTCCCTCGAATATAGGGTACTCTTTAATAATCAACTTCATAATCTCTATCTCTAGTTAAAAGGTTAACTAGGTAACTTACGAACTCTCCTAGTACTCAGAAGAATCCCCGGGGTGGATTACTTGTATCCGGCATTGCCGTAAACTAAGGTGAGTACAAGTTGATATTATGTGTTCCCTGGTTGACTCCTCAGCACAGTGTCTGGGCAGACTGTGGTCACTAGGAAGTGACTCTTGAATCTTTATTGGTTCTGAGGGAGTCAAAAGTCTCTCGCCAGAGTATAATGATTCTTGTCCTATTTAGCCCAGTTGGCTGTTGTGTTTACTTATCCCATATTGGATAGAGAATTGGTCCGTTTTATCACTAGGCCTTTTGGCCATTATTTGTTCTACCCGAATCAGGTAGCGATAAGGTCCGTTGGACCTGGTTCTGCATGAACCCATTTGCCCAAAGGATAGAAGAGCTCGAGTTGGCTTAAGAATGTTTAGTTTTGAACATATGGCCTGTTTTGGCCGAAATTAATGTTCCGTGTGAACATATGGCCGTTATGGCTGAAAGTTTTCCTGAGTATTCAATGGAAGTTTTGATATCTATCATAAGGACTATTTAAAGTGGCCAATTCATTGACCTTTTCCATTGTGCATTTATGAAGCTTCTGATTTTCCTTCACTACACCAAGGGACTCCCACACCATCATCTTAAAATTGATACACAGTTGTGCATCCAAAAAAAAACTCTCAAGTTAATTGAGCTACCATATGTCAATGTCTTCCGAGACCTCTTTGATACTCTAAGAACACAACCAGAGATCTGTAAAGCGTGCATAGAGGACAGAGAAAGCTGTGAATTTATGCATAAATTGGAATGGACTTGTTAATAAAGAAATTTTTTAAAAAATTTGAGTTTGGATCAAGTGGGTCCTTACATGTGGTATCAGAGCGTGGTTCAAACACTCTGCCTGGAGGCCTACAAACTCAAAATTGATAATAATTAGTATTCAAGATAAGAATTGTGATAGATAGATTTAATTATAGTCAATTTGCATGTTGTAAACCAAAAATTGTAGCAAGTGGTAAATCACCTCTCTCCTTGTTTCAGAATTAAATGGTGAGAACCTGAAAACAAGGACCAGTTGAAAACCAAGAACATGTTGAAAAACCACCTAAGAACCCAAATGCTGGTATTGAAGCAATTATTCAGTTGTTGACAGAACAGAAAGAAAAGTTGAAAAACCTTGAGAAAACTGTACAGGACCTAAAGATTAGACAGGGGACTATAGAAAACATTTTAGAACCAGAAAATGAGCATCAAGGTGCAGAAGTACACATAGCTCAAACAACTAATGAGCTAGAGGTTCCTAGGGCTCGGCAGAATACTACCACTCCAGATATCTCACAAGACCTCAAAAAGATAACTCCTCCTAAGTTTGATGGTAAACATGTGGGGGATGCTGCAGAAGGATGGTTAATCGAAATGAAGAAATTTTTCAAACTAAGAAACTACTCAGAGAACATCAAGGCAACCTGGGGAGCCTATCAATTGGAAGGAGAAGCTGCTAGTTGGCGGATAAACATAAAAGAACAATATTGTTATTCAAAAGAAAATCTAACTTGGAGGCAGTTTTTGAGCCACTTCCATGAGAGATGGCTTCCACAACTATTTTATGATGAGAAGATGAATGAGTTTCTAAATCTTAGACAAGGAAATCTCACCATCCAATAGTATTGGGATAGATTTGCGAAACTACTGAAATATGTTCCTATCTATCAAAGGGATGAAAGGTCTCAAGCAAAGAAGTTTCTTTTGGGGTTGAATACTGATATTGGGGCAGAAGTGGATATGTTTGCCCCTAACAACATGAATCAAGTCTTGGAGAAGGCACTCAAATAGGAAAAGAAATTACAGGCACTATCGGTGGCAAAGCAAAACTTTCAAGACAAACAATTTGTCTTCAAAAGGAAATTAGACAATAAGGATAACAGAGGAGCTCAGAAGAACAAGAGGAGAGACTGGGGTAGAACAGAATCTACTGGTAATCAGGATCACAGGAACAATTACAATAGTAATGTCAGGAGGAATGATGGGAATGCACCACCCCAAATTTCTAATGGACCCCCTAGTGGATGCTTTATGTGTGGAGGCAATCATTATGCAAGGGATTGTTTAAAAAGGAATGGGTACAATCAACCACAGCAACCTCGGCAACATCAAATACATGCTGCCGTCAGATATCAACAAACTCGCCATCAAAATGTACCTATGGAGACAAGGGGTATGCTTTTTGGTAAACCTATAACTATTTTGATAGATACTGGTTCCTCCGAGAATTTTATTTCTCCAGAATTGGTAAGAAAAATGTCTTTGCAAACTAAGAATATGGAATCATCATGGATGGTTTAGTATGGGGACAAGGCTATATAGAAAGTGAACAAGTACATAAGAGGAGCACTCATCAAGTTTCCTAAATTAGAAACCAAAGCTGACTTATATGTTGCACCCTTAGGAGCCTATGATGTCATAATTGGAATAAGCTAGCTAACGAGTCATAAAGCTAACATAGATTGCTATACCAAAGTGGTGGAGTGTGTAGATGATAAGGGGTGTAGAGTTAGGATCCAAGGAATTTACAAACCTATATCAGTGGGGACCATTTCTGCTATGCAACTAAAGAAGGTAAAATGAAAATGAGGAAATCAGATATTCCTAGTATCTTTAGATGAGAAGGGAGAAGAGAAAGAAGCCCCTACCTTTGAAAATAGTTCATTCCTTTGGGATTACAAGGATGTGTTTCCAGAAGAACTACCTGGATTACCTCCTAAAAGGGAATTCAATTTTTCAATTGATATACTTCCTGGAACTGCACCTATATCCAAAGCCCCATATAGGATGAACACCACAGAACTCCAAGAGTTGAAAATACAATTGCAAGAATTGCTAGAGAAAGGGTTGATAAGGCCTAGTGTATCATCTTGGGGAGCACCACTCATATTTGTAAAGAAGAAGGATGGGACACTAAGGTTGTGCATTGACTACAGAATGTTGAATAAGGCCACTATGAAGAACAGATATCCCTTGCCTCGTATTGATGATCTATTTGACCAAATGAGAGGAGCCTCAATTTTCTCCAAAATTGATCTTCGCTCGGGCTATCACCAATTAAGGATAAAAGATGAAGAAATTCCAAAGACAGTATTTAGGACAAGGTATGGACACTATGAATTCACTGTAGTTCCATTTGGGCTAACAAATGCTCCAGCTACCTTTATGAATCTAATGAATAGTGTGTTCCACGATTGTTTGGATAAGTTTGTGATTGTGTTTTTGGATGACATTTTAATATATTCCAAGGATGAAGAGGAACACTTAACCCATCTCCAGGTAGTCTTACAAAGGTTACGGAAGCATAAGTTGTTTGGGAAGTTATCCAAATGTTCCTTCTTTGAAAGGAGGGTTCACTATTTAGGGCATATCATTTCAGCCGAGGGCATAGCAGTAGATCCTGATAAAGTAAAAGCCATTACTGAATGGCCTATCCTTGCAAATGTGACCGAAGTAAGAAGTTTTATGGGATTGGCAGGGTACTACAGAAGGTTTGTGAAAGACTTTTTAAGGATAGCCCATCCAATCACATCCTTACAAAAAAAGAATAAAAAGTTCATTTGGACTGAGCAGTGTGATAAGGCTTTTCAAGTACTGAAGGAAAGGCTAACATCACCTCCAATTCTAAAAGTGCCTGACCCTAACGGTAATTTCACAGTAGTAACAGATGCATCCATAGAAGGACTAGGAGGAGTTCTTTTCCAAGAGGAAGGAGTAGTGGCTTATGAATCACGAAAACTGAAAATTCATGAAGTCAATTATGCCCCCCATGACCTTGAACTTGTAGCCATAGTTCATGCCTTGCAAAAATGGAGACATTTCTTGTTGGGAAAACCATTTGAGGTTAAAACAGACCATCAAGGACTAAAATATATCTTCACTCAACCTCATTTGAATGCAAGAGAGAGAAGGTGGTTAGAGTTTCTAAGTGAGTATAATTTTGATATTCAATATATCAAGGGGAAAGAAAATAGGGTGGCCGATGCTCTCAGCAGGAGGAGGCATATAATGGCCATATCCAACTTGCACATAAACCTAAAGCAACAAATACTCTCTGAGCAAAAACATAACCCATGGTACACTTAGGTTAAGACATCTCTAGCTAACACCTTTGTGGAACCTAAGTATTTGGACTATGCTTTTGATTATGATGGACTAATGAGGTACCATGGAAAAATATGCATTCCTGATAATGTGGAACTAAGGGGTATGATTTTAGCAGAGGCACATAAGGCTCCCTATTCAGGACATCCAGGAGTGAATAAGATGTATGCAGACCTCAAAAGAATATATTTTTGGCCAGGAATGAAGAAGGATGTGGCAGACATAGTTGCTAGATGCCTAGAATGTCAAAGGGTTAAGGTAGAACATGTACACCTAGTAGGACTTCTTTATCCACATGATGTACCTTTCTATAAATGGCAAGTCATAAGTATGGATTTTGTCCAAGGGCTACCAATGACATCTCATAGGCACAATTGCATTTTGGTGGTAGTGGATAAACTCACTAAAGTTTCCCACTTCATACCAGGAAACCTAACAGATGATGCACCTGCAGTAGCAAAAAGGTTCATAAAAGAAATTTTTAGGTTGCATGGGATTCCTGAGAAAATCATCTATGATAAAGACGCGAAGTTCACTTCTAGATTTTGGACCACATTGCAAGCTGCCTTAGGAACACAATTGAATTTCAGCACAGCTTATCATCCTGAGACAGATGGACAAACAGAAAGAACCAACCAAATTCTGGAAGACCTCCTTCGTATGTATTGTATGGATCAGCAGACTAAATGGGAGGAATATTTGCCATTAGTTGAGTTCACCTATAACAATTTGTTCCAAGCAGCAATAGGTATGGCACCCTTTGAAGCTCTTTATGGGAGACCTTGTCGAACACCATTAGGTTGGGATAAATTGGAAGATACGATACTGGTAGGCCCTGAAATGTTGAAAGATATGGACAACCAAGTGCAACTTATTCGACAGAGGTTGAAGGAAGCCTCGGACTGCCAGAAAAGTTATGCAGATAACAATAGGACACCCAGAAGATTTCAAGTTGGTGAAAAGGTGTTCCTAAGAGTCCGACCTCATAAAAGTTCCATCTCTTTCGGAAGGAAGTCAAAGCTAGCCCCTCGCTATGTCGGACCTTTTAAAGTACTTGAGGAAATCAATCCTGTAGCTTACCGCTTGGCCTTACCTCCGACACTGAGCCACATTCATAACGTATTCCATGTATTCTTGTTAAAAAAATATATACCTGACCCTAAGCATATTCTTAATTGGAATGCCCTGTAGGTAGAAGAACCAGGTACAATAACAATAGAGCCATGCAGAATCATCAAGAGGTGCCAGTTCTAGCTCTGCAATAGGACAGTGGACCAATCTAAAGTCTAGTGGGACCAGTACTCACCTGAGAATGCTACATGGGAAGGCACAGTGGAAATGCAACAACTCTATCCGTATTTATTTTGAATAAACTCTAGTTATTTATTAACTCGACAAACTTCAAATCTTACTTAAGGACAATGATAGTTATGCCTTGTTATCTTTATCTATGTTAAACTATTTTTGAAATATGCACTTTAAAAGTAGATATTCTGATATGGATTTCTATGTTTTGATCTTATTTCTAACATGCATCGGGACGATGCATAAATTTAGAAGAAAATGATGTCACAACTCAATTTTTGAAAACTAACATAAAAAGTATATTATATTTTGATTTACTTTTATTATGATAAGTGATGTAAGTAATGATGGTTTTAATCTTGTTTAAATTGTAATTCTTTTAGACCCTTTATTTTGTGTTTTAATTGACTCTGGGAGTCCTCACTAGGTTTAAAACAACCCTAGGTTGTACCCCTTGGGTTTAGGGACCTTTTTGACTAGGTTACCTTGGGTTAACTGCCATAGGGTCACCTCAACTTGGGGGTGAGGTTAAGTGACGAAAATTGGAAGCTTGGGGGACATGGGATGAGTGGAATCCACACTCATGCTTACTTCTAAGACATGGAGCACTCCATGATCCCCCTCCTTATGGTGGGCTTGTCTCTATGTGCCTCCTTTTGGTGGGGTTCCTTTTTATGTGGGTGTTGTGTCACCCACTCTATGTTATTTTAAGTTTTTCTCATTTGTATTTTATTCTTCAAGTGGGGTTTAATGGGAACCTATTGAGTGGGATTACATTGTTTTATGACCACTAGGTTAATGGAGGAAGTGGGGGATTGAGATATTTATTCCTACTTGGGAAATTAGAAAAAAATAGGAAAATTAGTATATTCATTTAAAATATAAATTATAAACAATTTAAATGGATTACACATAGGAAATGGGGGATAAGATTTGTGGAGGATGCATTATCAATATATTAAAGGAGTGGAGAATGCATTAGCAGTAAACTAAAGGAGTGGAGGCTGCATTATCAATATATTAAAGGAGTGGAGAATGCATTAGCATTAAACTAAAGGAGTGGAGGCTGCATTATCAATAAATTAAAGGAGTGGAGGATGCATTTGCATTAAAAAAAACAAGGGTGGGGATACATGAAATTTTCTATAAATGCCTCAATTGTAAAGTAAGAAACACACATGGATCTTTGGTTGGAAAAGGCTGGAGAAATCTAGTGAGACCGAATGCTAGGAAGGGAAGTTGCTAGAGGAACATTGTTGTGAGGTAATCGTATATTGTTGTTATTGATGTTAGTGTTGTTATTGCATCTACGTGGCTGTATGCACTACAAATAAAGCTTACAATATTGGGAAATGTTTCTGAGTGTTTCATTAATTCAAACCATCACATTCTGTAAAATGTTATCTCTTGCTAATATTGTTGCGAGAATGGATCAGGTGCCTTATCTGTGCTTCCACAATTTGTTGTTCGCTGGCTACTGTCAAACAGTTCTCTTGTCTTACCTGTGCTTCCACAGTTACTATATTGAGTAAGCTAGAAAAAAAAAAACTACGAAAACCCGTAAGACTAGAGCAATAGGGATTTCTATGATCTCTAATTATAGGAAGTTATAAAAATATTTTCTTTCAGAAGCAAATGCCAGGACTGAATAGACCTTGCAAATATCCTGATCAGTTTTCAATTCATAAAACTGATTGTTTTTGTCATAGTCATTGTCTGTGGTGGATTCAACACTACGAAGAGAAACTTAGAAATCTTGATCAGTCAGTCAATACTTATCAAGCTAGTAAATTATTTTGTGAAAACTGAATTCCATGGTGGAACACGAAATATCATGGATCCTCCCAGTCCCTCAGAGGTTCCTCTTCCTAACTTCTTATCATGTCCAACAGTAGGAGTTAGAAGGATAGAAGTTTATTCTATTTTATATCGTAAACAGGAAGAGTTATAAGAAAAGATTTGTTCTGTAACTGATAAATTACCAGATTAGCCAGATCAGGTATCTTTATTTGTGATTATTTTTCTATCTGTTTCGCTCAGGTGAAATTTGAATCAGGTAGAATGATGTACCAATGTTCTAGGAATTATGGCCCAAACTCATTTTTTAACTGTCAATGAACATGTATTTTAAACATTTAGGCAAAGCTACCACACGTTCACAATATGTTATTTGCGTACATGTGTCCCGAGGCATTTGCAACTACAACCCGGTATTACCTTTATGCCTTGCTGCAGGTCCATGCCCTGTTCTAAAACTCCCACGTAGGCATAAACAGAGTAGATTTTGGAATTTCACCTACCTAATGCATTTGCTTAAATGTTTTTAGAGACTTTTCCACAAATCCATTTTGTGAAATTGCTATAATTATTTCATTTTCTGAGATCACTTTTCATTATGTCGTTTGAGGTTCACACGCATAATTGTATAGTAATGAATTTATCTTTAATAACATTATTTATAAAATCAATAATCCCATGTACATTTTAAAATAATTATTGGATTAGATATTGAAAAATCGATTTAAGTAATAACTCCTATATTTTGGTAATTGACCATCATGTTCCTATAAATTGAACCTTTCATTAAGTTCTTGATGCAATTGTTACATGGATGATTTAGGCTAGTGATTTTTTTAAACTAAGGTATTTCCTTGAAATCAAGTGAATCATGTTAATAATGATTCCTACACAAACTCTCTAGTCTAGCAATAGATTTTGATTATCTTTGCATTAGAAAATTAACCCTCTTGACCATATGTGACAAAAGCAAAATGACTTATTTAAACAAATGTTGACCCTTATGATTGAGTATCTAATTCATTGTCTCAATGAGAAATGTTGGACATTGAATACAATTAAAAACATCATCTTTCCTTAGATTGGAATAGATTCAATTAACTTAAATCAAAAATTAAAAGATTACTAAGGAAAATGAATAATTAGCAGTATGAAATTCTAAAATGAGGGTACTTTTAAATGAATGAATGTTATGACTATAGAGGAATCATGAAGGGAATCAATAAGTTCTTTGGAAGGTTATAAAACCTTGGAGCAACTATTGACTAGTTTTAGTAACAAGAATCTTTGTCAACTTGTACTTGCAAATATATCGACAAGGGAAATAAAGATTAATTTGATATATGACTTACTTTGAATAAAGATCACTTCATGTATGACAAATTAACTCCTATCACCATGAAACTAAATTATTGTAATTTATGATTGTAATTAATGTAAGTGAGTTAGTATCTTCTGAAATTATGATTACAATTGTTGGAATGTCGTTACTTTACTCTTCCTTATATATTTATGAATGGATCAAAACATCTAGCCATTTTCTTTACATGCAAGCAATGAAGTTTAATTCTTCTCATTTCTTTCTAAGCTATCATATAATTTTTCTGTTCATCTAGGTGAACCCTGTAAATAAATGTCCAAACACAAACATTCACAGTGTTCGGTATTTATGGTACCGTTGGGTCACGTTTACGGGTAATGCCGTCGCGTTGAACCAAGTACCTCGCGCCTAACATAGCTGCATCAACGACGTCTGGGTACCGTCCCTATAAATTGTCAGGGAGTAATAAGGAACATGTCAAAGTTAAATCCGCAGGAAGGAAAAATCTCCTTGGATAGCTCACTAAAAAGATTAATTAAAAGAAAAGGTGAGACTATCAAAAATTGTTGTAGGACGATCAATGGGAAGATCTCATCAGGAAAATATGCGTGTTAGGTAAATTATTCACACTTGAAAAACTTAAATGCCAAACACTCCTGGGAGGTGTGTTTGCAAAATAGTTCCTTAGGAATTCCATCCATTGTATCACTCGAGTGGGTGGCAATCGGTGAAGAACTGTGTATCCACTCACAGCTACATTAACATAGTGTAAGACAGAACTACATGTTCGCATTCATCGTGTAGATTGCATCTGAAGAGGGCCTTGATCCCGTGGATATAAGGTATGTAGGCAGTCTGGATGACGAAGGATGCCCCCAGTACTCAGGTCCCTCGGATATAGGGTACTCTTTAATAATCAACTTCATAATCTCTATCTCTAGTTAAAAGGTTAACTAGGTAGCTTACGAACTCTCCTAGTACTCAGAAGAATCCCCGGGGTGGATTACTTGTATCCGGCGTTGTCGTAAACTGAGGTGAGTACAAGTTGATGTTATGTGTTCCCTAGTCAACATCCTTAGCACAGTGTCTGGGCAGACTGTGGTCACTAAGGAGTGACTCTTGAATCTCTATTGGTTCCGAGAGAGTCAGAAGTCTCTGGCCAGAGTATAATGATTCCTGTCCTATTTAGCCCGGTTGGATGTTGTGTTGGCTATTGTGTTTACTTATCCCGTATTAGATAGAGAATTGGTTCGTTTTATCACTAGGCCTTTTGGCCATTGTTTGTTCTACCTGAATCAGGTAGTGATAAGGTCCGTTGGACCTGGTTCTGCATGAACCTATTTGCCCAAAGGATAGAAGAGCCCAGGTTGGCTTAAGAATGTTCAGTTTTGAACATATGGCCTGTTTTGGCTGAAATTAATGTTCCATGTGAACATATGGCCATTATGGCCGAAAGTTTTCCTGAGTACTCAATGGAAGTTTTGATATCTATCATAAGGACTATTTAAAGTGGCCAATTCATTGACCTTTTCCATTGTGCCTTTATGAAGCTTCTGATTTTCCTTCACTACACCAAGGGACTCCCACACCATCATCTTAAAATTGATACACAGTTGTGCATCCAAAAAAAAACTCTCAAGTTAATTGAGCTACCATATGTCGATGTCTTCCGAGACCTCTTTGATACTCTAAGAACACAACCAGAGATCTATAAAGTGTGCATAGAGGATAGAGAAAGCTGTGAATTTATGCGTAAATTGGAATGGACTTGTTAGTAACAAATTTTTTTTGAAAATTTGAGTTTGGATCAAGTGGGTCCTTACATGCCATCTCAATGACTGAAGCCTGGAAATCAGCCTGGCGGTTGTCAACCGCTACAAACATGTGGTGGGACCTGCCCACATCACCTACAGTCTATTCAGACACTCCTGAACGGGGCTGTCCCCCTGCTGTAAATCCTTGTGGACACTCTAACCAAATGCCCCACCCTACCACATACATAACACAGGCCCCTAACCTGAAACTGTCCTAACTATGCCCTGCTCGACTATTGTTGTCCAGTCTATCCAATGGACCCCTGTGAACCTCTGTAAGACTGCTGAGACCTCGCGGGTCCCGCAGATGATCCCTGCTCTCTTTGATCTCTACGCGGGCCCTGCTACTGCCAACCACAGTTCTGTCCTCCCTGAACCTTCTGTTGGGATCTAGATTTCTGCTGATGCTGCTGCTGCTACTGTGGATGCCTAGGAGGTAATGATGAGGAATTAAACCCTCGTCTCTATGGTGTGAATTATGGTTTTCAAAAATTTTGTTGTTGCTAGTGATTACGGTCCTGATATTGCGGGCGTGAATTCTATCCTCGTCCCTGAATTTCCTCTAAAATAAGAGCCTTTTCGACAGCTTCACTCATAGTCTGGGGATCTGCCATACGCACTGGTCCTGCTATCTTGTGATTCAGTCCTCTGATGAATTTGTGTACCAGGAGTTTCTCATCATGGAGGTATTCTGTGTAACGAGAAAGCTCAATGAACCGGCTCTCATACTGAGCAACCGTGAGTCCTTTCTGCTATAAATCATGGAACTCATCTATCAGATGCTATTTGTAATGCTCTGACAAATATTGTGCATTGAAGCGCTCTATAAAAATGTCCCAAGTGAGTGTATCTAAGGATAGTCGGTGCTTGTACTCCTTAGTGCACCACCAGGTAGCTGTTGCATCTCTCAGGAGATGTACTACCACTCGTGCTTTCATGTTGCTCCCGTAAGGTTGCAATGCGAAACACCTATCTAGACTAATAAGCCAAGCCTCAGCCACAGCTCCCTCTATAGCTCCTACAAAGGTAGGTGGGTTGAGCCTAAGCAGGTCTCGGATGGGGTCTCCTCTATCTCTAAGTCCTACTACCAGCTCATCCAACCCATACTCATACGGTCCATGATCCATCTGCTCTACTCTCATGGTCTCATCTCGTCTCGAGAGTCTCATAGGACTCCTTCTCCGTGCACGGTAGGTTGACCCTACCTCCTCTACTGTAGTGTCAGGGATCTCAATGAAAGGCTCCATGTGTGGCACCTCTAGCGGATCTACGTGGGGTTCCACATATGGCTTAGCACGTGACTCAGCACGTGGTTCATTACATGGCTCCTCTCGTGGATCTACGCAAGGCTCATCACATGGCTCTAGAATAGCTGGTCGTAACCACTCTAACATAGCCTGCAGTGTCTGAAGAATCTGTGGACCTATGTCAAATACTGGTGGTGCATGTGGTACGAGTGGTGCCTATGGCACTGGTGGATCTGCTATGACTGTGGGTCCCTGTCCCTCAACCGAGGAATCACTATGCACCTCAACAGATGTCGTGTTGTGCATTTGCGCTCATCGAACACGTCGGGGAGGCATCCTACAAAATAAGATAGACACTAATTAATCAAAGTTGCGGAATAAATAACATGCCCAAATATGCCCAATGTTTAAAAACTATTTGGGATAGAGAGAAAAGAAGATCATGGAGTGGGTGAATTTTTTAATCCCACTTGGATAGAGAGAAAAGGAGATCATGGAGTGGGTGAATTTTTTTAATCCCACTTGGGATAGAGAGAAAAGGAGATCATGGAGTGGGTGAATTTTTTTAATCCCACTTGGGATAGAGAGAAAAATGAGATCATGGAGTGGGTGAATTTTTTTAATCCCATTTGGGCTAGAGAGAAAATGAGATCATGGAGTGGGTGAATTTTTTACAACATAATAAAAGCCCAATGATGAAATAAGCACTGCAAAATACCTGCTATATCAAGGTGACAAATATCCATATCCATATCCATACTGTATCCAATTGTAGTTCATATCCATTTCCATATGTATACTGTATCCAATTGTAGTTCATATCCATATCCATACCATATCCAATTGCAGTTCATATCCATATCCATATCCATACCATATCCAATTGCAAGTCTATCCTTAATCCATACCAATTGAGTCAAGCCAATCTTGTCAAATGATCCAATCACAATCAGCGGTCTTGATCCTAATCTTGTTGTAAACCATATCAATCAGTCATAACTATCCTTCGTGTTGCTCTAGGGATATATCATTCCCCGCCATGACAACACTCTCGTATATTGTTATCATATCAAATATCTTAGACAAAATGTTGCATTGTTAAAACCAGACCCAGAGTCTTATACGACATATTTCATTTCTAAAACCATACATCATCGATCTATATCTGGGGTTTACCACTTGACAGGGGCAATACCTTATTTGTTCTTGTATCATTTGTACATACTCGCTTCTTACTTGTGTGTGTCATCTTTTTATCTTGCATCCCGTATCATTCACCTCTTTTTTCTGCATCCAACCATTTCGTCTCCTATCAACCTATCTCATCGTGAGATTGTCCGTCTCACGCCTTCTACCTTCTCCCCGTCCAATCTCCCGAGGGGGCATTCTATCATCATAACCTGTACGAGGGGCAAATTAGGGCATGCATCATTATCAGACTTCTTATTCTTTGAAACAACATGATAAAACACATTGCTTCAAAGAGGGGCAAAATGTATACACCTAAAATTAGCTCATGTTGAATTAAGTAAATATTCTAATATTTATCTTAATTCTTATTTTCTTCTGTCAATTAAATAAATATTATAAGTTTATTTGATTGGTTCATTATCCCATAAATAAATAAAATCATTTTATTAAATTAAATTCCTTAAATTCCTCTAATGTCTCACATAAATTAAATAATCCCACATTATTTAATTTATCCTAAATCCCTCAATCCACCTCATCTTTCCACCTCAACTTTTCCACCTCACCATGTTGCACATATAATTAAATATTTTTAATATTTAATTAGCTAATATTCTCCACTCCCCAAAAATAAATCTTTAATTCATTTTTTTCCTCCACTAATTGAATTAAAATTTTAATTTGTCCTCCACTCCCTAAAAATGAATCTTTAATTCATTTTTGTCCTCCACTAATTGAATTAAAAAATTTAATTTATCCTCCACTCCCCAAAAATGAATCTTTAATTCATTTTTGTCCTCCACTAATTGAATTAAAAAATTCAATTTGTCCTCCACTCCCCAAAAATAAATATTTAATTCATTTTTGTCCTCCACTAGTTGAATTAAAAATTGAACTTGTCATAATCCACTCTTCCCAAAAATGAATCTTTAATTCACTTTTGTTCTCTATTGTGAATTCAAAATTCACAAATAATGAGAGCCATTGATCTCAACTCTTGATCCTCACCCTCCATCCTCTTTTCAAAAAACTTATAAATGAGACCCTTTTCTAAGTCATTGGGAAGAACTTCTTCTTGCATCCTTGTCATGCCCAATTTCCTCTAGGGAACTTCTTCTGGCATCAAATCCATGTTCAAATTCCTCTAAATTCTCCTCTTCATATCCTCATAATGCCAAAATCATTCTAGTCTTTCCATATCCTTTGAATGCATTGAGCTATCATACCATCTCATATCCTCCATTGTCCTTATGTTCGAAGCTCATCTTCAACACAACAAGTATCAGTCATTCTATTTTTGTCACCTTCAACAAGCAAAGGAGCATTCATTTCTAGGGGCTTCATCATCATCAAGGTCAAGAAGAGATAGGCGAACTATGGAAGATGAAAGGTGAAAGGTTGTAAGTATCATTCATTTTGCCATTTTAATCTCTTTTTCTCCTTCATATTCTATAGATGTATTGGGTTTTGTTATTGATTTTATCAATCCATTTTCCCCATCACATTTTTAAAACTAACCCCACGGTGGGCGCCAAAAATGTGATAGAGAATATGGATTAGTTAATTAAGTATAATGAAACTCAATACATCTATAGAATATGAAGGAGAAAATAAGATTCAAATAACAAACAACTGATACTTACAACCTTTCACCTTGCGTCTTCTATAGTTCGCCTATCTTTTCTTGACCTTAATGATGATGAAGCCCTCAGAAGTGAATGTTCATTTGCTTGTTGAAGGTGACAAGAATGAATGGCTGAGATATTTTTTGTGATTGAAGATGAGCTTCAGCACTCTAAGAATGGAGGATATGTGATAGGGATAGCTCAAATACATTCAAAAGATATGGAAAGGCTAGAGTGATTTGGCATTATAAGGGTATGATGAGGAGATTTCAGAGGAATTTGGGCATGATAAGAATGCCAAAAAGAAGTCCCCTAGAGGAAATTGGGCATGATAAGGATGCAAGAAAGAAGTCCTTTAATGGCTTAGAGAAAGGTCTCATTTATAGATTTTTTGAAAAGAGGATGGAGGGTGAGGATCAAGAGTTGAGATCAAGGGCTCTCATTATTTGTAAATTTTAAATTCACAATGGAGGACAAAAATGAATTAAAGATTCATTTTTGGGAAGAGTGGATTAATACCACATGTAAGGACCTGACTCATCCTAAATCAAATAACATTAAACTGTGCTTTCAAAAATACCAATGAATAAAAATTTTGATTTGGCAGATGTAGGAAATGTGAAATTCTTCCAGAAGTGCTTAATGTATGCTATAGCATTGCGATGAATCTTGAAATTTAGTTTCCTAGAATTATCAGGTTCTTAAAAGATCACCAATTTTAAATCTAGTAAAGAGAGAGTACATTACGAGAGATGGTACATTATGTAGCACAACAGATTAGTTCATACCTTAAGTCATGCATTACATCCTACATTCTTTTTCGATAGCTTGCTTCTCCTCTAGTAACTGTATCCTTATCATCTGCACAAAATTAACTTAACAATCTCCTATTAACACAACACAGTAATCACTACTCAGAGAATTAAGATCATGATGCTAATTGTAGGACACCCTACATCCAGGGGACCTGAGTACTAGGGCATCCTTCGCCGTCCAGACTGCCTACATACCCTGTATCCACGGGATCAAGGCCCCCTCCTTCAGATGTGACTAACGCAGGGAATGTGAACATGTAGTTCTATTTTGCACTATGTTTGGTGTAACTGTGAGCGGGTACCCAGCCCTTTCTAGGGTTATTCCTTGCCCCAGACAATTCTTCGTCGGCTGCCACCCACTCGGTGAAACAGGGACGGGAGTTAATCCACTACCACAAACACCTAAAGGGGTGTTTGTCACTTAGTCCTAGTGTGGAGGAATCCCTATAAGGTATCTACCCATGAAATCTAATTTACTTCCCCAAGTCAAATTAGATAATTATCGTGACTAAGTCCGTTCCTGATCCCCTAGTACTTTCACCATGATCTGCAAGGACAAGGTGAAAGCATATGATAGATAGCATTTCTAGATTGACCTAGTTGCCCTATCTGACATTTCACATGTCCTCCCCGATCTATACTCACGTGTCAATAAGCCTCATTTTATGATAGTATGCTTAGAGTGTTTTCCAAATGAGTATCATGGTAATTATTAGTGTTTTCTTAATGAGATATCCGAATAGATTTTCCCTTCCTGCGGATTTAACTTCAACATGTTCCTTATTACTCCCCGACGATTTAGAGGGACGATGCCCAAAGATCGTTGTTGCAGCTATGTTAGGCGTGAGGTACTTGGTTCAACACAATGGCATTACCCATAAACGTGCCTCAGAGGTACCATAAATACCGAACACTGCGATTTGTTTGAGTTTTTTAGACGTTTCTTTACAAGGTTTACCTATCTAATGACAAAGGAAAATCTTGCATAATAACAGTTGATAAAGGGAAATACTATTTTAATCATAATGCAAATAAAAGATGCTCTATCATCATGAATAGAACTAGAAAATAAACTTAATCTATTGTCATAAACTTATGAGTAGAAAGATACTTATATCAACTCATAAATAGAAAGATCTTGTACAATTTGATCTAGGTCAAATAAAAATAAGCTTTGATAACTATTTCAACTACTAAATTAACATATACAATTTATAAACCCTTTTTAATTTATCATAATTCCAAGCATTTGTATTTAGTCATTCGAAAACCAACAATACCCTTGTTTGATCATTTAGAAATTCACATAATCTAAGATATGATATGAAATTTAATTCACCATATACTTAATTCAATCACTTTTGATGAAACTCATATTATAAAAGATATACATATCTATCTGCCATACCCTATGTGTGTGATAATGCATATATAAGTAGTATCAATTGAGATATAATATCTTGACCCTGCCAAGGTTTAAACATGATACCTAATCTTAATCATAGTAAGAAAACCTATTTGACTATTAAAGCGTACCAAGTAGCTTAGTTTGAATAATAATCCACCACTATGGTCAAGGTAACCACTCCTCAATTATGTAAAAATTCCATCATATAAATCCTTATTTCTCTAGCCTATACAAATATAGTCTCATGTCAATAGATGTACTCGTTATGGATTTGTCTTGTATCATGACTCTCTTTTGTGCTCTTGCATATATTTTATTTGTATGACCATCCATTATGTTATTGCTTGCACTTTTTATTACATTTATATCTAATTCATAATATTCTTCTTCAACCAACTAAAATATATACTCCAACTCTAAAATGCATCCATAATTATATCTGTCAAATTTATTGTTATTATTTTTATTATTATTATTATTATTATTATTGTTATTATTATTAAAATTTTTTAAAAAAAATCTAAATTGTAAAATTTATGGGTGTCAATTACATGATAGGCTTTTATATACAAGTATTATAGTGTTTGGAAAATTGCCACACAAAACTTTAGTGTCACCTCACGTAGCATACCTGAAATATGATGTTCGATTTGCAGGGTCCCGAGAAGAGAAGAGGCCCAACAAGAAAGTGGTAGTCATCCGGAATGTGTAGTGTAACCGAGTCCTTGTTGCAGGCTACTTGCCAGGTTGCCAGAAATGCCTTGGTATCATCAGTGACTCCATCGCCCTTGGCACCTAACGTTGTAATGTCCACCACATTCGAATTGGTGGAGTTTGAAGCAATTAATGTTCTGCGAAGCAGAGCTTTGTTTCTAACTGCCTATCTATCTTTCGCGCCAAGCACAACTAATACCATTACAAACATAACATAAACCTTTCTGGTCCAAGACATTTTCTTTTTGCATTTGAAGCTCTACACAAAGCATGTGCCAATCCACCATTCACGAATTCAAACTCTTACTGTTTCTATTCGATGTTATTTTCTACATTCAGGGTGGATTACTTTTCTTTAATCTCCAAGTATTATAGTGTCACCTCATGGAATGCAGTGATCGTAGGTTGTGCACAAAAATGAATTTGTGGGAAGGTCAGGCAATACGTAAAAACTAAAAACCTTAGGTAGTGTACTGTGCCCAAAATGGCACTTAAAACAGGGTATGGACGTCTATTACCCATGGACGGAGTGGACACTCAGCAGCCCAACCGAGACGTCAATTCATGAAATACAATGACTGTATGATCACACTAAATGAATTCGTTGAAATGGGATTTAGAAATTTTTTTAAAGAAATGAAATTGGCAGGTATAAAACCAAACTCCGCAACTTTTGCCTGCATCCTTCCATTTGACAAAATGCCTCAAATGGATGTCAAAATGGGAACTTTCAAACAGGCATGGTCATCCATCAAGGCAGAACAGAGGGGGGGTTTTTGTCAGATAATATGCCAAAATGGGAGCTTTGAGACAGAGTATGGACATTCATCAAAACATCATTGAAATAGGAATTTCACCAGATACAATTTTTTTAGAAATGCACTGGTAGACACGTATGCAGAATGTGGAAAGATAGACAAAGCAGATGAACTGTTTGACATCACAGTGGATATGTTATCCTCGAGTAATCCAAAGGAGTAGGCTTCCACATCAATAATAATTAAAACTACAATCCAAGGCTTTAATCACTGCTCTAGAATAGTCAGCTATAAATATTAAACTTCCTTCTCATTATATGCAAGATTATTCTTTCTAATGCACTCACTGATTCAAACTTGGTCCCTTGCATAAAGATGATTAAAATTACACTGACAAACAACAAGCTGTATAGGTTTTTAAAGTGCAGCAATGTTAATATTTGTGAAATTACACTCATCAGAAGACATATAAGAAGGCAACTGCAGTACTCTAGTTAGAACACACCTTGAACAAAATGGAATTTTCTCAGCCTTGGATAGCATTCTATTCAGAAAACAGGGTATGACCGTTCATCATGCATAATGGCAAGGGGATTCTCTTGTCAATTATTATGATTGGAACTACTCTTGTAGATAGGTATGAAAATTGTGGAAGTATAGACAGAGCACATGGAATGCAGGATATGCACAAAATGGATACAGTAAACAAAAAAGTTAAAAACTTTCAAGTCAATGAAATTTGCAGATGTAAAGTTAAATTTCACAATCTACGTAATGCCTTCCCTGTTTGTGTCTGCGCGGGAGCCTTAGAATAGGGCATAGACATACATCAAAACATAGAGGAGAGACAAATTTCATCAGATGATAATACACAACGCACATGGACTATTTGCCAAACTAAAAGAAGTATAATTACAGAATATGCGCAGACTGGAATAGTAAAATTTTCAAGCAATGCACATTAAATCATTTATACGAGAGAATGGAGATAAAAAGAAAATTTTCCATCTAACTAAAAAAAAAAATTAAGGGAGGATTGCTCTCACAAAATGCTCCAGCCCTCCAGCCCAAAAACCAAGTGTCCCCTTCCTTTGATTTCTCCATCATATTTATAGAAAACTCCACTCTTGTTGTTTAATGATAATGCCTCCTCCATTTTCTTTGTTTAATGGTAATGCATCCTCCACCTTCTTTGTTTAATGATAATGCTTCATCCACCTTCTTTGTTTAATGATAATGCTTCATCCACTCTTGTTATTTTAATGATAATCTTATCCTCAATTAAAAGAATCTTATCCTCCATATTATTTGTATTTTTAAATGGATTTATATTTTATGTTTTTTTTTTCAAATTAAAAAAATTAAATTGTGACATTATTACAATAGTATTTCAATTTGAATTCAAAATTCAAATGTGGGTTGTGACATCCTTCTCCCATAAATTTATGCATTGTCCCGATGCATATTAGAAATAAGGTCAAAACATATATATAAAAGTCCATAGAAATAAGCATCGTTTACTATCAATATGCTTGCCTACCTTCATAGTCCATCCCACAACAAAATAGTCTATCATAGTGTATCATCTAAGTATAATTGTCTGTACCATCTAAACATCATTGAAGTTATAGTTCGTAATTAAAATTCTACTAGGTTCCAAAATGATAAAGTATCCATGTAGTATCATGACATTGTGAGTTTAAGAAACATCTTTAACTTTTCAAACCTAATTGAGCATATCCTTGTAACTTGTCCTCAAGTCCGAATTTCACTTTAAAATTTCCATTATCAACGATAAATCAATTTTCTAAGTGCGGTAAATAAAAATTTAGGTTCATAGATTCTCCCTTGGTAATCCAGATCATTATCCAAAAATTTCAGTTACATTTGAAGTTTACTCCAACATGTGCTAGAATCCAAGAGTAGTGATGCACCATTGTAGCTTAGAAGAATTATATTCTTTTAGTCAATCTGAGTACTCAGGAAATAGCCAATCCGGGCTAAAGTGTCCAAAATGGGAAATACTGAAATATAGCCAACTGAGCTCTTCTGTCCTTTGGGCAAACTGGTAAATGCAGTTCAGTCACACTGTTATCTTCACTTTCATCTTCTGAAGAAACTTCTGCAACTTCATGAAATATCACAAGGTTCAGTCTTAGATTTCAAGTTTTCATTTTCTTTTCTGCATGCTACAAGTGACTTCTCCAATTGATTAACATGTTCTTTGTCTCCTGTTACTGTTCTCCCCTTTCAATTCTTTCAAACCGTCTTCTGTTTCTCTCTCTGTTTCCAACAACTTTGAATTAAGATACACTATGATAGACTATTTTGTTGTGGGATGGACTATGAAGGTAAGCAAGCATACTGATAGTAAACGATGCTTATTTCTATGGACTTTTATATGTATGTTTTGACCTTATTTCTAATATACATCGGGACGATGCATAAATTTAGGGGAGAAGGATGTCACAACCCACATTTGAATTTTAAATTCAAATTGAAATACTATTGTAATAATGTCACAATTCAATTTTTTTAATTTGAAAAAAATAAAAAAAATAAAAATAAACATAAAATATAAATCCATTTAAAAATACAAATAATATGGAGGATAAGATTATTTTAATTGAGGATAAGATTATCATTTAAATAACAAGAGTGGATGAAGCATTATCATTAAACAAAGAAGGTGGATGAAGCATTATCATTAAACAAAGAAGGTGGAGGATGCATTACCATTAAACAAAGAAAATGGAGAAGGCATTATCATTAAACAACAAGAGTGGAGTTTTCTATAAATATGATGGAGAAATCAAAGGAAGGGGACATTTGATTTTTGGGCTGGAGGGCTGGGGCATTTTGTGAGAGCAATCCTCCCTTAAATTTTGTTTTTTTTTTAGTTAGATAGAAAATTTTCTTCTTATCTCCATTCTCTCGTATAAATGATTTAATGTGCATTGCTTGAAAATTTTACTATTCCAGTCTGCGCATATTCTGCAATTATACTTCTTTTAGTTTGGCAAATAGTCCATGTGCGTTGTGTATTAACATCTGATGAAATTTGTCTCTCCTCTATGTTTTGATGTATGTCTATACCCTGTTCTATTTAAATTCAATTAGTGGAGGACAAAAATGAATTAAAGATTCATTTTTAGGGAGTGGAGGACAAATTAAATTTTTAATTCAATTAGTGGAGGACAAAAATGAATTAAAGATTTATATTTGGGGAGTGGAGGATATTAACTAATTAAATATTAAAAATATTTAATTATATGTGTATACACCTAAAATTGGCTCAAGTTGAATTAAGTAAATATTTTAATATTTATCTTAATTCTTATTTTCTTCTGTCAATTAAATAAATATTATAAATTTATTTGATTGGTTCATTATCCCATAATTAAATAAAATTATTTTATTTAATTAAATTCCCTAAATTCTTCTAATGTCTCAAGTCCTAAATCCATTTCATCAATCCACCTCATCAATCCACCTCATCTCTTCCACCTCACCATGTTGCACATATAATTAAATATTTTTAATATTTAATTAGCTAATATCCTCTATTATCCAAAATAAATCTTTAATTCAATTATCCTCCACTAATTAAATTTTTAATTCAATTATTCTCTACTATCCTCCACTAATTGAATTCATAATTCAATTGTTCTCCACTATCCTCCACCAATTGAATTCTTAATTCAATTGTTCCCCACTATCCTCCACCAATTGAATTTTAATTCAATTATTTCCCACTATCCTCCACTAATTGAATTTTTAATTCAATTGTTCCCCACTATCCTCCACTAATTGAATTATTAATTCAATTGTCCCCCACTATCCTCCACTAATTGAATTTGAAATTCAATAATCCTCCACTCTTCCCAAAAATAAATTTTTAATTCATCCACTATCCTCCACTCTTCCCAAAAAATAAATTTTTAATTCATCCACTATGAATAAAAGATTCACTTTTATTCCTGGCCATTGATCTCATCTGTTGATCTTCACTCTCCATTCTCTTTTTAGAAAATCTATAAATAAGACCCTTCTCTAAGCAATTTGGGGGACTTCATTCTGGCATCCTCATAATGCCTAATTTCCTCTAGGAAATTTTCTTTTGACATCCTTGTCATGCCCACATTCTTCTCAAATCTCCTCATTCTAGCCATTGTCATATCATCCATTATCATTGTGTTTGAAGCTCATCTTCAACACAACAAGTATCATAGCCATTTCTCCTTGTCATCTTGAAGAATCGAAGCAAGGAAACAAGCTCCCTGAGGGCCAATCTTCATCATTCAAGATCAAGAAAGAATAGGCGAGCAATGGAAGTCGAAAGGTAAAGGTTGTAAGTATCTCTTTGTGATTATTTATTCTTTTCCTTTATATTTCATTGTTGTATTAGGTTTAATATTGTTTATTGATCAATCCATTTCACCCATTCACATTTTGGCGCCCACGGTGGGCGCCAAAATATGAATGGGTGAAATGGATTGATCAATAAACAATATTAAACCCAGACATCTATGAAATATGCAAGTAAACAAGATTGAATAAACAAAAGCACAAAACTTACAAACTTGTTACCCTAGCGTCTTCCATAGTTTGCCTATCTATTCTCGACCTTGATGATGAAGAAGATTTGCCCTCAGGGAGCTTGCTTCCTTGCTTGTTGACGGTGACAAGAACGGAATGGCTGTGATACTTGTTGTGTTGAAGATGAACTTCAAACATAGAGACAATGAAGGATATGGGATGGCTAGAATAATTTCAGCATTAGGATGGTATGAAGAGGAGAATTGAGAAAAAATTAGGCATTATGAGGATGCCAGAAGAAGATTCCCTAGAGGAAATTGGGCATAATAAGGATGCCAGAATGAAATCCCTCTAATTGCTTAGAGAAGGGTCTCATTTATAGATTTTCTGAAAAAGAGGGTGAGGATCAACAGATGAGATCAATGGCTAGGAATAAAAGTGAATCTTTTATTCATAGTGGATGAAATAAAAATTCATTTTTTGGGAAGAGTGGAGGATAGTGGATGAATTAAAAATTTATTTTTGGGAAGAGTGGAGGATGATTGAATTTCAAATTCAATTAATAGAGGATAGTGGGGGACAATTGAATTAAGAATTTAATTAGTGGAGAATAGTGGGGGACAATTGAATTAAAAATTCAATTAGTGGAGGATAGTGGGGAACAATTAAATTAAGAATTCAATTAGTGGAGGATAATTGAATTAAAGATTTATTTTGGATAATAGAGGATATTAGCTAATTAAATATTAAGAATATTTAATTATATGTGCAACATGGTGAGGTGGAAGAGATGAGGTGGATTGATGAGGTGAATTGATGAAGTGGATTGATGAAGTGGATTTTAGGACTTAGGACATTAGAAAGATTTTGGGATTTTAATTGAATGATGTGGGATTATTAGACATATAGAAGAATTTAGGGAACTTAATTAAATAAAATAATTTTATTTAATTATGGGATAATGAACCAATCAAATAAATTTACAATATTTATTTAATTGATAGAAGAAAATTAGAATTAAGATAAATATGGAAAGGCTAGAGTGATTTTGGCATTATGAGGGTATGATGAGGAGATTTCAGAGGAATTTGGGCATGATAAGGATGCCAGAAAGAAGTCCCCTAGAGGAAATTGGGCATGATAAGGATGCAAAAAAGAAGTCCTTTAATGGCTTAGAGAAGGGTCTCATTTATAGATTTTTTGAAAAGAGGATGGAGGGTGAGGATCAACAGTTGAGATCAAGGGCTCTCATTATTTGTGAATTTTAAATTCACAGTGGAGGACAAAAATGAATTAAAGATTCATTTTTGGGAAGAGTGGATTATGACAAGATGAATTTTAAATTCAACTAGTGGAGGACAAAAATGAATTAAAGATTCATTTTTGGGGAGTAGAAGACAAATTGAGTTTTTAATTCAATTAGTGGAGGACAAAAATGAATTAAAGATTCATTTTTGGGGAGTGGAGGACAAATTGAATTTTTAATTCAATTAGTGGAGGATAAAAATGAATTAAAAATTCATTTTTGGGGAGTGGAGTAGTGGAGGACAAAAATGAATTAAAGATTCATTTTTGGGGAGTGGAGGATATTAGCTAATTAAATATTAAAAATATTTAATTATATGTGCAACATGGTGAGGTGGAAAGATGAGGTGGATTGATGAGGTGGATTTAGGACTTAGGATAGAGGGATTTATGATTAATTAAATACTGTAGGATTATTTAATTTATGTGAGACATTAGAAGAATTTAGGAAATTTAATTGAATAAAATAATTTTATTTAATTATGGGATAATGAACCAATCAAATAAACTTATAATATTTATTTAATTTACAGAAGAAAATAAGAATTAAGATAAATATTAAAATATTTACTTAATTCGACATGAGTCAATTTTAGGTGTATGCACCATTTTCTCTACTTTTTTCCCTCTAGGTGTTCCTCCTTTTGCACAATTAATTCATTTTATTATTTATTAAATATTCACATGGCCCTTTTTTTAAAAACAACTTTAAGTTGTGACTCCTAGGCATAGGGGTACAACTTAACTTTATAATGTCTTTTATCATTAAATGGCCCCACTTTTAATAAAAACAATATAATATGCACTTCATAATTAATTATTAATAAAATATTATTTTATTAATAATTAAAATGTTATAACTCTAAAAATATTCATTATTTTTTGATTCCATCAAAACCAGGAGGTCAACCACAGAAACCACTACTCATCCAGATGCTTTTCCCAAAATAGAAAGGTTGGCCACTAACACTCAACTGACTAACTATAAATAGTAAGTGCCTCAAAACAGAACCTAAAACCTTTGAATAGCTTAACCTCAGAATGTACCAACATTCTGGAGAGGTAAACACTGTCGACTACCCTTCTGAAGAGCTCATTAATGCCTAACTAGACCCTCTAATCACTTAACACTAGCCTACGAGGGTCGAATGATAGGCTAATCTTTCGAACTCTAATGGTCAAGAAAATGGGTTACAAACCAACATGCCTGCCAACACTGCAACCTCTCTGAAGCCATGTCTCCACTGGAAATTTTCATGCCAAAGGGGTTACAAACTCTAACTGGTACACATATGCATGATGGTAGTCTGATCTTTGACTCTGCATGTAACCCTTTGCAAATAACATAGTCAAACACTTGCAATCTCTAATTCCATCTTCTATAGATGGCAACCCGCAACCCTCCATCCCACAATGGATGGTGTAAATTTCGATCCAATCCATCCTTACACATCATCAAGTCATCTATGTGTGGACTAAAGGAGAAAAGATGAGCACTCCTCACTATGTAGTCAAGATAAAAAGCACCTGCCTGTGTCAACATTTGACCATCATAGTCGTGGGGGACACACTCCTCATTACTCGAATCAGATGATGGCTCATGTCTATAATCCTGAACAGCTAATTGGGTAGATACTCTAGTAACCCTCTCTGGATACCTAATAACATACTCCCTATCATGAAACAATTGGAGATATTCTGATTTTATCTCCTCCAAAGCACTCCTGATGAACTGCAAATCACGAATGTGAGTACCAGCTGAGACCCCATACCATCTCTCCTTAAACTTTGTTGTCCAAAGAAGGTACTTCACATACTTATGAGTACAATCAAAACGAGATGAGGTTGAATCAACCTTCTCTCCCAAAACCTTCAGCGAATCTCTCCATCTCTGTGGCTCAATAAGTTGTCGATCAAAATCAGTTGGATGGGATATAATCTCTTATTTGCTTCTAGGATAGGGAAACAAATTAATATGAGTACCGACCCCTCCACTGGATGATGCCCTACATATCTCCTGTGAAAATGGAGTAGTGTGGTGATCTGTCACACAACTCTTAAGAGAATCCACCAACTCATCACACGAGCTATCAATAACCTGCTTTGCATCACCTATCATAGGACTATCCTCAGAGACCCCTGATGCCACTTCTGGTTCTCTGCTATTCTCAACCAAAGCACCCATCCCATATATGTCACCTACACCTACAACTGTAATGGATGTAGCCACATCCACAAAGTGCTCCTTACCACTATCCGTGGGTGTATGCTCATCACCAGTAACTGTCATAGATATCAAAACTATAACTACTAAAGATGAAGACTGCGCTAAGCTCAACTCCACGGTAAGCTCATCTATCTGTAACTTTAACTCTTGAAGGGCTGATTGAGCGCTCTTCAAAGAGTCTGTGGTGACCTTAAGCTCATAGGTGAGCTCATCAACCTCCTCTTACTTTCCCTTCAGTGCATCATAACAGATTCTATCCCACTTGAGAAGATACTCTCGGTCAGATAGTAACTGCAAGTAGTTATTCTTCATTATCCCAAATGCTTCATTGAGTGCATGAAACTCTGCAAGGGAAAGTCCACTATCACCATGTTCATCTGTCTCAGGAGTACTCCAACAATAAATTGCCAACATCTGTCGGGCAACATTAAAATGCTCTAAGGCTGTAGCAATCATACTATCACTAACCTTCAATTGCCCTACCAAATGATGATACCCCTGTGACAAATCATTACTACACAAATCTTCCAATTTGTTATTAGCACTATGATAAGATGTTGATTCATCACCATTCACTGTTTGATACCCATCATCATGTGAGCCATCAGCATTGTACACTTCCTCAATGAAGGTACTGTTGTTATGTACCACACGGGATGGCTCCAATGACATAATAGAAGTTGTTGATTGGACACAATCATTGCATACTTCTTCCCCATCACCAACAAGTAGATTTTCTAATTTGTTCGCATCTTCTAAGGTCTGATTTGCAAAATCAGACTTGTTGTAGCTTGAATCAGCATCACATAATTCATTTTTAACACTCAGATCTTGAGTGTCAATGTTAGGGAACTCCACACATCCATCATCCTCACAATGAATGATTGCTATCTCATGAGTAAGCTCGAAATTATGTTGTTGTCATAAAACAGAAAATCAAGAGCTACATCATACTTATTTGTAGTGTCCTTAAGTATCTCAGCCAAGACTTCATCCTTTGCTAACTGACCATTACCAATGCTAGTTCAAGAGGTATCTCCAAAGGAAAATTAAGTGTATCATGTACCATAACCTCTGTCCCATGGCTGCAAGGTAAATCAGCATGTGTATAAGTCTCCTTAACCTATATGACTTCATCACAAGATCCTCTTTGTCCTTCCAGATGATGTGACTCATGAACCCCAACATCTTCATGCAACGTGTGCATCTCCAAATCTGTCTCCTTCATGACTTCTTTAATGCATCCATGTGTCAAAACAAGGTCTTCCTCAAGCTTCTTTACCTCATTATCCATGCATTGGTGATTAGGTTCCCATGGTCCTTTGCATAAGAAGCAAATTTCATTCCTTCTATTATTTTCCTTTCTTGATACTTCCTTTGATGTCACTTCATAAATTTGATCAAAAGCTAGGTTGCCTGTAAGTGGGTCCTCTTCTCTCTCATACTCTATCGGTTGCTCCTCATGTTCACCATACCAACTGGTGACATCATTCTCCTCATGCAATGCTGATTTGAATTCATCTTCATACTCATGCTCAAGAGACAAGTCATTAGCAATACCCATATCTATTGTCCTATAACCTTGTCCACTTGTAGGCTGATCATTGACTGTTGATGTACATTTCTCCTTTTCAAATTCATCATAGAGACTCCTAGATGCTTCATTTATAGATGTAGATGGGCTGCTATAGTGTCTATACTTTCATGATAAAGTGTCTTCATACCACTGCAAGTTACGCGTTAATCCATGTTGTAACAACATGAGATCATGCTGTATAGAAGTCAAGGTGTCCATAGTACTGGGTTGCCTTTGTTTCTTCACTTTTATATCTTGCTTCCAATGCTCAAAATAGCAATCGAAGGGAAGATCTTTTTTGACTTCCTCTGGAAGTGTGGCAATCGTTTTACCAACATCAACTGTGGAACCCATTATTATAACTGCACCTAGGACCTATGGGTTATGGGCCCACACACAAATATGTAAGTAGACTACTAACGCCACTGAATCATACACCCAAACAGGCTGGTAGGAAAACCAGCTCTGATACCACTATAATGTCCCACTTATTTTTTTAAAAAAAAATTAACTTATGAATGCAGCAACAACAAACACATATAAACATGAAATTCAACATAAACCACAAATGAACATATGCTGGAACAAGATCTTTATTATCTTATGTCTACCAATGAGTCTCTATACAAAAAGGCAGTGTAAATATTGAAAATATGTAAATAGCAGCAATCTGATATAAATTTCAGCCTGTCAGAATGAGTGTTGAAAACCACCAAAATGCTCACAAATTCCATCCAGACCTCTGAATGATGCCAAATCAGTCACAAATGAACCTCCTAGCTTGGGCACCCAAATCACAATGAAGAAACTCTGACAAAATAGCAGAAATTATTTATGTACGAACTTGAATGCAGCCACCAGCATGGCTGTACCATCTAGGGAGGGCGATTGCTCTAAAAAATTAAAGACTCCATCAAATGCTCTAAAAATGTAGGCAAATGGTCACCTAGGGATGAGAAACAAATGGGTCAAATACCCAGAACGATCTCTGTCTTTAAATTCTCTCCACAAGCAAATCTTCGATTCAACACTGTCAAAACCAGCAATATAGGAATGATGGAAACTCCCAAAAACACATCAAAATCTCCAATAAGCACTTGTGCAACATCTGTGTGAAGCTGCTCCTAAATGATCAACTAGGGATTATCTCTCAAATCTGAAACCGATGTTAACTATGAGGGTTTTCGTCCTCAAAACCCTAGGATCAATGGACAAGCCACAGCATACAATATCAGCAAATATTCAACATACCCAAATGAGGGGACTTTGCACCCTTTTATTCTTTTCTCCTTGAAAACATTTAGAAACTTCCTCAACTTGGGTGCTCAAATGAGAGGGAAACCTTTCTTTTTGAAAAATTAGAAAGAAAACTTTTATTTCCATCCTTTTAATCACTTTCCATCTTTTTTCCCCTTATTTTCATCATTTTCTTTATTTCTATCTTTTTTTCCCTTTATTTCCATTTTCTCTACTTTTTTCCCTCTAGGCGTTCCTCCTTTTGCACAATTAATTCATTTTATTATTTATTAAATATTCACATGGCCCTCTTTTAAAAACAACTTTAAGTTGTGACTCCTAGGCATAGGGGTACAACTTAACTTTATAATTTGTCTTTTATCATTAAATGGCCCCACTTTTAATAAAAACATTATAATATGCACTTCATAATAATTAATAATTAAAATGTCATAACTCCAAAAATATTCATTATTTTTTTATTCTGTCAAAACCAGGAGGTCAACCACAGAAACCACTACTCATCCAGATACTTTTCCCCAAATAGAAAGGTTGGCCACTGACACTCAGCTGACTTACTATAAATAGTAAGTACCTCAAAACAGAACCCAAAACCTCTTAATAGCTTAACCTCAAAATGTACCAACATTCTGGAGAGGTAAACACTATCGACTACCCTCCTGAAGAGCTCATTAACGCCCAACTAGAGCAACTAATCATTAAACGCTAGCCTACAAGGGTCAAATGATAGGCTAATCCTTCGAACTTTGATGCTCATGAAAATGGGGACATTACATGGTGGCTACCTCTCAGGGGGAGCAGGTAGCAGTTGTTTCTAATAGGAGGAGAAGGATGAAAAGGAGGTTTTGTGTCCTAAGGGGGAGAAGGTGTTGCCCTTTGTCCTTGATATCAAAGGGAGAGAATTAGCAAGTGTGTGTTGCCATCAATGCCAAAGGGGGAGATTGTTGCACATATGTTACCTAAGGTTGTCACTAATGTGGTTGTGTGGTTGTCATTGATGTCAACACTAATGAGCATTACACATATGTTACCAAAGTTTATCACTGATGTGGTTGTGTGGTTGTCTTTGATGTCAACACTATGCTTGGATGCTTATGATGATGATATACTATGTTGATAGTGTTAGCAGTGGTTGTTGATGTTCATGGTTGGTTGCTAATGTTCATGGTTAGATGTCATGCCTTGATTAATGTCAAGTAAAGTTGTATTGAGCATATTTGTGGTCAACAGAAATGATTTCATGATGATAAATTAAGATGGGAATTAGAAGTTATGTTGAGGTTGAGAAGATGTTGTTGATGACCTGAAGCATGTTGTATGATCCTTCCTATTGTTCCTAAGGAAGTATGTGTTGATACAAGAAGACTCTGATCTCCAAATGTTGGTAAAGGTTGTTGTTGCAGGAAGCCGCCTGGAAGATTGCTTAGTAAAATGGTTCGCGTTCCTCCGCATTTGAAGATATGGTCATGTAGTTTAGAAGTTAAGTTCAATATGTTGTAAAGGTGCTAAATCCAAAGTTTCATATCATTTGCCTCTCCACAGTGGAAGTTATAAGTGACTGGGTTCCGGTCTGTGCTTTGGCAGAATGAGGTAATGATGAAGGATTGTTGGAATGCTCTGCATTCATCTGCGGTAATAGATATGGTTGTACGGTTTTGAGGATATGTCATAGTAGTTCATGAGTGCATCCATATGAGTTTTAGGTGTTTTGGTGGTCTACAAGTTTAGTTTTTCAAGTGACAATGAGCTATAGATAGTTTCAGATACCTAGTTGTTCCCAAAACACATGATTGAAGGTATGCAGCACAAAGTTCTTCTGCAGAGTTCAAGGAGTGTTTGGAGATGGTGTATAGGTCCTGCTAACTCATCTGGGAGAAGCCCAAATAATGTTCAATCTTTCATGAGTACTACCAAGTTGTAATGGCCAAAGTGCTACAAGTTTCATGTCTTCTTGCTTAAGGGCGACCTATTTCAAATGAGCATGACATGCAGATGTTATTCTTGAAGGATGCTGTTGTGAAGGATATTTTGGACCAGGTTAAGCATGTGTAGGGGTCTGCAAGGCATGTTTCTCTTCCTAGAGTGGTGTGTAGTTCATGTTAGGGCTTGCCCTCTACATGTTTCATGATGTGTCATCTCTTGCCAACTTGTAAATTGTGATATTCTTGTTGTATTGGCTAACTTGTAATGTAATCAATGTAATATCATGTATGTATTGTAAACCTAGTTGATCTAGGTGGGGTATGATTGCGAATATGAGTATGTGAAGAGCAAAATATGAATATGATATGCATTATGATGTGCGACTGAAGGAGAAAGAGCAAAAGTGTTAGAGCCTATCCTGATTAATCTTGAAGATATTTTTCAAACAGGAAGGAAGTGAAGAGAGTGCCTAACTGATTCAATTATCAAAGAGGAGTGAAGAGGCATAAGTGCAATCATCAAAAGTAGTGAGCTTCATTGTCAATTTCAGACAATAGAAGGACTTCCATGTTGTAATCTTTTCTGAGTTCATTCTCAGTTCAGGGAGTAGTTGCTACCTTGGGTTGTAGCCTTAAAATAAAGTCAACAGGGAGTTGTAGCTTCCTTGGGTTGTAGCCTTAAAACAAAGTCAACAGGGAGTAGTAGCTTCCTTAGGTTACCTTAGGTTGTAGCCCTAAAACAAAGTTGTAATTTTTATAGTAGTGAGCTTGATATATTGTGACTTAATCCTCACTATGGTTTTTCCCCTTTTGAGGTTTTCCACGTATATCTAGTGTTATGTTGTGCATTATGTTGATCTTTCATGTTTATGTTAATGTGGTAATGTTTAAGTTTTAATCTACTCTAGAGGATTTGAAGTTTATTTGGATACTGATTTACCCCCCTCTCAGTATCCTGGTGTGGTTAACAAGATATGCATGGTTACAATTATAAGACTAGTTGAAAATTCCTTCTTAAGTGAAAATAAACATATTGTTTTAATTAACCATTTAATCTCATAGGTTTTAAAATAAAGAAAGAAAGAAATACAACAAATAAATAAATACCCTCAATCAAAAATAAATAAAGAGAGAAAGAAAGAAATACAACATTAGGTATATATGCATTGACAAATAAATAATTATTTCTCCTTTTCTTTAACAACATGCTCAAATCATATATTTTGACTTCGATATGCTTAATGCACGCATATTCATATATCTAAAAGTTTACAAAATTGGAAGTTGTTAGAAAATTTGGATGTGTGTGTATATACATGAAATATTTAAGTTGAAAAACATATAAACTTGTAAATAGTCTTTTATATATGTGTATTTAAATATGAAGTCTTTATATATATAAAATTTGAGTGTGTGGGTGATTAACAATTTGTAAATAGGAAAATTGGAGATCCTTTAGAGAATAACTATGTTTTTCTGGCTATACCTTGGGCCATAGTCCATGACCAAACTAAGATCTCTTTTGTGTTAAGCCTTGTAACCTAAGTATGTTGTTTATTTTAATATTTTCAACTAATGTATTTAAGTTATGCTAATGTATATTATGTGTGAATGTCCCCTTGAAGTGCAAGCTTAGATTTGTATTTGTAGTGAATTTTATAGAGGCAAATATATCATTTTTCCTTTCCTTATTTTATGTGAAAAAAGCCCTCCTAGGCAACTACCTATAGGGTAAGTATCTTTTGGGGTATGAATTTAGGATTTCATACAAGAATTGACTCATCCAATCTCTTTTGAAGAAGTGTGGCATGGCTAAACATGTAAGAGATTGAGGATGGACTTGTCAACTCTCCATCTCTCATTCCTAGGATCATGTATGAGAAGTAGTGTAAAGTACACTCATCTTCCCTATGCATCACATATGCTAGAGCACACAGAAGATATGCAACTTAATTAATGCTTGTAAGAAATAGGGTGAGGTGGAGGCTACATGTCATAATCCCATAGGATGAGGATGAGTGACATGGCACTCTCCATATAAAATCACCTCTATAGCTTTTGAAAGGAAATTTTTACTCATTCTTGTAACTTGGAAATTTTGAGAAAATTTTGGAAGCTTGTCTTATTTTTGGTATAGGATTGAGAAGGATAGAAGATTGCCTAGAAAGATTGAGATTGTGGAAGAAAGAAGAGGATTTAACCAAGAGGGAGATTCATCATCAACTTAGAATCTACCTTGTGAGGTGGGCCTTCCATCTCCCATTTCTTAAACGTGATCTCTCTTTGTTTTAAGATACCCTTGCCTTGAATTTGGGAGTGGAGAAGCTTCTTGCTTATGAGATAAAGTTGAATGGAATTTCTCCACTCATTATATTTGCGTTTTTGTCTTTCTATGTTGTGTTATTGACTATGCGAACCCTTGGTTTAGGCTCTCCCTGCAATATTGAGAGAAAACTATGTAATACAGTTGAGAGAGGTGTGGACTCTTCCTTGGGAAGCACCTATTGTGTAAAGGTTATAACATTGGAGAAATGAGTAGTGAAATGGAATCCTTAGTGTGATTGTATTCAGATATTGTGAGATTTGAGAGCATGTTGTATGTAAATATGGGAGTTACAATTTAGTTCTAGAAATCTTCAAACTCTACTTGTTTGTCTAGTTCCTCAGAGTTCCATCCTTTATAGAACTCTATTTTCTTTTTAGGATAAGGAAGATTATCATCTTTTAGTGTCTTATAATGCACAACTAGCAATGCTAAGCCTATAATTATGCATTTATTTATAAAGAACTTTATGAACATAGTAATGTCCATAAGAGAGTGAAAATTGGGCTATGGAATTTTCAAATTTAGATCATGTATAGTATCTCAAGGAAGTTCCAAAGGCATATGCTAGTGAATAAAGTATCAAAAAATACAAAGATCACATACAACAAATATAAATAAACAAATTTGTATTGCATTTCCAAGGGAGAAGGTACATAGTTGTTAATCCTTGTATGAAAGAGAACAAGAAATAAAGGGATTTTTGTTTAAAAGATAGAAAGGAAGGATGACTAAATAGATACAACCTACCCTCTAAACTAATGGGGCATTTATTATTTACTTTAAAACAAATAAATTGACCAGTTAATGAAAAAAAAATTGTTGGATTTTTAAGGGGACATGGCTCGCCTAAAAGTAGAAATTACTTGATAAGTTATGGGGAAGATTGGCCCCCAAAAAACTTGAAAAATTTTATTATTTTTTTCTAGGGAGAAAAAATATAGGACAAGATATATTTTTACTGAGCACAAATGTATTTTGGAATGAATATTTTATAATTTAATAAGAGAAGTGAGTTTTGTTTTCTTGTGCATGTTACTTTTCTATTTTTCCAAATGTGGAGCTATTAAATTTACAGTTGTAGTATTTATTTTGGTAATTGTGGTAGTATTTATTTTGGTAATTGTTGGAGTATTGTCGTATCTTTTAAGTTGGAGATTACTATTTGAAAAGAAATTAGAAAGATAGGGCAATGTGTGGGGACTATAGTGGGAACTCATTAAAAAAATGAGAGCGAGCAAATGGTCAATAGGTTATTCAAATCAATTTATCTATGAGAGGTAGAAGAAATGAATTGAATGGATGAATATTTTTGAAAGTTTAATGAGAGGATCAAAAGCTATTGAATGTAGGTAAAATTTTGAAGACCTAAATTTGATTATTAGAATATAAGAACTTAAATAAATTTTGTATAAGGGCAAACAGTTTCAAAGAAAGGGAAAAATAAGTTGAAGGAGACTTCAAAGGAGAGTTGAACCTTGATTTATTATTGGATTTGTTGGAGGAATTGTAAAAGGAGTTTAAAACAAAGAACATTGAAGAGGGTGATGAAACAAGAGTAATGTTTGAAGTACAAAAATTAAGTCATGTGCCCACATTTGGGGAAAAATTACAAAATGAGAGAATACAAGGTTAAATGTGGCCTAAAATTATTTAGAGAGTTCAATAACTTGAAATAAAAGGTTTATCTATGTAAAGAAATAATGAAAAGAATTTATGAGACTTCAAACTAGAACTGATTTGCAAGAAGATAAAGAGAAAGACAATGCCCAGGTATCGTAATGGCCTGAATTCTTAGCTCCAAAATAAATTAGCTTTAGCAAATTACTCCTTACAATTGACCCACAAGAATAGAATGGAGACAAGTAATTCTTAGTGACCCAAAGGATATTGGTATTGGAAATCAAAGAGAACATATAATCTTACCAACTATTTGGGAACATTTGAAATGGTGTAAAACTTACATCTTTGTAAATCTAAATTTAAAACCTTATAGAATTTCCTCAAAGAAAAATCACAGCATCCTTATAGATAAGTCTTTCCTCGCTACATTTAACATTTCATCTATATCAAAATGAGATGTTATCTAACATCATGTAAGTGGATTCTTGGCATCATCTATTGGAAATGCCAGGTAATTTAATAGACATGAACACTTATGAAGTGCTTCAAGAGAACATAAAGCCATTGAAGAATGAAGAGAGGTCAATATTTTGAAGAAAGGTTAGGATAAAGCCACTCCAAACAGTCCTTGAATGACACTGAGAAGAATAAGGTATGTGATTTTGAGCTTGTGAATCAAAGAAACGAGCAATTGCAGCCAATACTTTCACAAAAAAGATTAAATGGGGTCCAATTACATAATGAAAGAGAAATACTATGAAGATTCCATGTTGACTTGCTTCCGTTGGAGAAAAAAGGGGATATAGACACTCCAATTGATAATTTGGTACTAGGTGTAGATTAGGAATTCAAATTGAGTTAGAAATACAAACTAAAATGCATAAACACAAAAAAGCTATACCTCAACAAGAAGACCCAATCTCATCAAGGGAAGAGAAAACTTGCACCCAAGAGCTCCTAAGACATGATAATCCCTAGATAATGATCCAAATGTGAAATGCTATCCTAATTATGCAACTCACAATTCTAGCTCAATAGACATTTGGACATGGTAACATTACTTGAAAAATTGGATCCTCAAATGGGTTGAGAGATGTTGTATTTATAGAGATTTTGGAGGGATTTTGATCCAAGGGTGGAGATTGATTTGAAAGATCAATGGTGGAGGATAAAAGTGATGTGGAGGGCCTAGATTTGATCTTGGACGAATGGAGGGCTAGGAATAAAAGTAAATCTTTTATTCATTTTAGGAAAAGGGGTAATTAAATGAGCATGGGTGTGAAAGATTATTTTTGAATTAAAGATTCATATGGGGAATGTAAAAATTTATTTGGGGATAAGTGGAGATAAATGCGGTATGGGGGTGTAAGAGGAATTAATTGTGATGTGGGATGTATTTAAATAAAAAATTGACTTAGGTGGATTTATTTCAATTTTTTTATTTGAAGGATGTGGGAAAGGGTGTTAAACTAGGTTTGACCACCCAAATGAGAGGTTAGGATTAATTAAACATAGGTTTTATTTAATTAATCACAGGGCTAGAATGAGGTAGGCTAGGGTAGGCAATTAAATAATAGTTATTTAATTGTCTAAGGTAGGGATAGGTCAATTAATAGACTGAATTAATTAGTTAATCATAATTTAGCTAATTAATTAGATTTAGTGAGGAGAGGGAAATTGATTAAATGAATATTGCATATTTATTAAATCAATTGGCTAAGGTTTGGACTATTGAATTAACGAAATCAATTCAATTTTTGGGGTAAAATGATGGAAAATTGGATGATGAATAGATAATTAATTAAATAAAAATTTAAGTAATTGAATAGAAGGGAAATTGATATGTTTAGGGATGTCGGAAGTCGATTTAGTGGTAAAAGACATTTTTAAGTGTCTACATTAGATCTTTGATGAATAATATCAAAAATGTTATATGTTGAATATGAAAAGATTTGATCATGAAACCATGGGCATGTTGTACAATACTAATAATAATGACTATTAATCTAGAATTTTAGATTTTATTTGGCATGGGGAGAAAGATGCAAAGCCCACATCTTTGGGACATAGGACAAGCCCATAATTTATGGATTTAAGAGTCATTTGTCTTACCTAAATAAATAATAATTTGCAAATTTCAAGGAATACTAGCCTCCCACAAATTATAATTCCCTAAAAACAACAACACCTACCTTCCTCTATTAGTAATTTCGAAATAAAAGAATTAATAATTTATTATAAAAGGAAAGGTAGTGAGAATGCAGGTTTTCCAGTATCATAACTTTGAATACGTTGGCCATGGTGGAAATGATTCAAAAGCCTCTATGAGGTGTAGTTAAAATTGATCCTTCATGCACATCTTCTGCTTGAAATGTTTATAAACAGGCTACAACTTTTTACAGATTATTTCCCTATTGTAAGGAGAGTCTCAAGGAAGGAGAACATTTCCCTACAGGTTAGCCATTTCCATGTTAGCCAGAGAGATAATATTTGATTGGTACTCAACCAAGATTTAGTTAGTTAGTTAAAAAGGTTAAGAAAATCTGTTAAACTTGTGCAATGTTCTATTTTGAGTTGCAGATTAAAATTATGTTGTAAGGTGAAAAAAACAGGGGAGTGGGCTGCATGACCGGCATTCAATTCTCACAAACTTCTAAACAAGGTAGCCATTTCCATTTTATCTACAGCGATAGTATCTGATTGCAACTGAACCAAAATATGCTACCTTGCTAAGGTTAACGAAGACAACACTACAAGGCTAAGTACTTTTTTTCCGATCAACAGTCATTCAAATTCTTCAATAATATTTTTGAACCAACACAATGAATCTGAAATCTCAAGAAAATACATAAACTATTCTATTGGGGGTTGGAATGTTTTTGCATACATGTGTTTTCTTAAATGGACCTTGTTAAATGAATCATTGGTTGATAAGAAAAATTCAGCAATGAAAATAATTGATAATCAGGCTCATAGAATACATGATGTTACGGAATAATCTATCTGAGTATTCTTGAGTCTTGACAATGTCCCCTGTCCCTTCCCCTGGAAAACTACAGCATAAAAAAACTAATATATGGCTCCCTGCATTATTCCTTCTCTAAATACAAGAACAGTATCAATCCAAAAGGGAAAAAGAATTAGAACTACCTTTGAGCTGTCAGGTTTGCCTCCCATTCTCTTTGCATTAATATAGATACATATTGTTTCAGACCATAAGGACATACCTGAAATCTCAAGAAAATGAATGAACTATTAACTTAACTAAGTGCTTTGATTTCAATCAACAGTTAACTCTATTCTTCAATAAAAAAAAAGGGTTTCTACCTGTTGGGGGTTGGAATGTTTTTGCATATATGTGTTTTCTTAAATTTAAATGAATCATTGGTTGATAAGAAAAATTCAGCAATGAAAATATTTGATAATCAGGCTCATAGAATATAACATGCTATGGAATAATCTATCTGAGTATTCTTGAAAATGTCCCGTCCCTTCCCCTGGAAAACTACAGCATAAAAAAACTAATATATGACTCCCTGCAGTATTCCTTCTCTAAATACAAGAACAGTATCAATCCAAAAGGGAAAAAGAATTAGAACTACCTTTGAGCTGTCAGGTTTGCCTCCCATTCTCTTTACATTAATATAGATACTTCTTATTTCAGACCATAAGGACATACCTGAAACTCCCTGCACCACAACACAACAATCGCAAGAAATCAGTATATCAAAATAGTATAATATCATAACCAATAAAACATCATTCCTAAATCCATTCCTAAATCGTATAAAACTATTTGATATAAATAACAGCATTCCTAAATGGTGTTTAAACATTTAGACCCGAAAAAAATCCATACCAGGAAATGAAGTAGCATACAAAATTCACACTAAACAAAGATGAAAGTTGTAGTCCAAGACTGAAATAAAAACGGTCTAAAAAATAAGTGGTCTTCCAAAAACCTCTGAGGCGAATCCATTGCTAACTAACCGTTGGAAATGGACGGCCAGAATGGAGACTTACATCCTCTGCATTTCTCAAGTACCAAAGCATGATCGTATACACCCATAAAGAGGAGGGAAATCTAACCGTTGAAAAATTTAAATTTGAATTGGGGAAAACAAAGGAAGAGGCGATTTTTGGCTAACATTCTTGAAGGGTGATCTCCAACCCTTCTCACCCACTTCGCCAAGTTTTAATATCGTAAGGGTGAACGTTTCAATAGAAATCCATATTCATGCACACACATTAGTTGGACTTGTAGTAAAAGAGGATCACCATGATCGTCTCACATTAAAGGTTCTTAAAAGAGTATATCAACACATTCCCAATCATCCTATGCCCAATGGTCGAAGAACCACAACTTCCTAACACACCCTCAAACAACTCTATAATAAGAGGATCATGTCGTGTTATATAGGTGAAGTAGTAATACTAAACTTTCCTTAGTCCCTTTCAAAATATAGAGGGGGAAATGACCAATGGAATAAGCCTTGTTATAAGGGGAAATATCTCTACATTTAAATATAGTCATTTAGATGACCGAGCTCACAACATATGATACGCTAGGATGGAACTCGTTGTACATGATATTCTTCCTCGATTATTATATCTTCCAAAAGTCAAATCTAATAAGTGTAAATGATTATGTTAAAATGACTATAATTGAAATGTGGATTATACTCTTCTTTTTTTATATGACCTTTTCTCATGATATAATTGTTTTATCAACAACTTTAGTATTCTAAAGAAATTAGGTTTAATGAATGTAATAAACAATAAAATCTAATTAATTTAATTTAATTTAATTTAGAGTTTTGACATACCGTATGATAAATTAAAAAAGTGATAGTACTTAGCTAATTTAATGGTCAATAGGTAATTTTCCTATTGTTTTGATCATAACTTTTAATCATAGCTGAGAATCAGTTAAACTTAGGTGCATCAAAAGTAGAATGATGGAATTTGAACTAGGTCATTCTCAAAATTTGGCTAGGATCAAATACATAGTCTATACAAATATATATGCCTTGATGTCTAGAACTACAATAAAGAATTGTGGTGTTTACAGACACCATTATGAGCTTGCTAAGTGAGGATTGTCGCCTTATGACAAGCCCATATATTCAATTCAATAATATTTTAGAAGAGTGAGGAAGATAACATGCAACGAATGCATCAAGTGCTATCCTAATTGAAGGTAACCCAAATCTTGGAACTTGGAAAATGCAAAAGGGTGATGCGAAAGACCTAGTATGAAAGTAGAGTTTCAAAATTAGTTGATAAAGAGGTGATTCAATCAATATGTTAATGTAGTGCCGCATCATGATAGAGGCAAGAGTGATTGGATTAAATAAGGATCCCTCTATGAACTTGGGTTATAGATGGATAGCAAAATTAATGGATGTAAATGGCGTAAGGGGTGATGACGTCTTATACTTGATTTAGATATAATTTGAGAGCTTTTGTGTGGGAGTTGACGCATAATGTCTAGTTAGAAAGGAGTCAACTTGTGCCTAGGGAGATTTGATTTTTCAAACCTGAGGGTTAAATCCATGTCATGAAATCAACCTAAGAATGAAAACTAATATTACTTGGATGGGTTTAGTTGTGTTTCTAAGGACCAAATGGCAAATGGGATGGTGGAAGATTAGTCAAAAGCATGTGTTAAGATCAAGTAATTACGACACCCACACAAAGTGGCATAAAATGAATGGTAAAAGTGTAAGGTATACATTTTTTACCATTACATTGTGTCACCACTTTGGTGTGCATGCAAATCTACATGATTCAAGCATACCAATGTAGAGAAAAGTGAAAAACAAACACAACTAGAAGTAGAATAGCCATAACAGTGATTCAAAGTTCACTTGTAAGCTACATGTAAACTTTAAAAGTGATTAGTAAGGAAATGCCCCTTGATTTTTTGTGTGCCCCTTAAGGTGCACACATATCAAGGAAGGAGAAAAATATTGGATAATAGCCTAATAACTTAACAATGTATATAGAAATGAACATAAACATGGTAATGTGAGCATGAAGCATAAGCATGAAAACATTTGAGCATAATAAATTAATGAAAAATTAAAGATACTTACCTTTGTGTGTGTGAAAGAGGAAGAATAGAAAATTACCCCATTTTTCCTCCCAATTAGAATAATTATGGATACATATAACTTGCAAAAAGAAACAACAACCTTGCCCCTAAGTAGCAAGACTAAGTGAAAAGCATATAAGAACACAAAATGGCATGTGTAAATAAAAATTTAAAAATCAAACAGAACCACAATATGTATCACTTGAATTATTATGATATTTTCCTTTACTGTCATGATATATAAATGAAGTATGATCCACTAATGCTTCTTTATGAATAAATAAGTCATGCAATTCAATCCAATATTGTAAGAATAGGTGCACTAGTGAACCTCTCCTTGTGAACCTAAAAGGCTCTCTCATAGTACTTGAACCAAAAAGCTCCTTCCCATTCCATTGCACAGAAGTGATAGGGGGTGCCACCCTAGAGAGGTCAATAAAAAAATGATGGCAATAAACCACTAACCCCAAGAAACTCTAAACCTTTGAAATATTAATGGGTGTTCACCACTCCATGATAGCAGAAGTTTCCATAAAATAAATTGAAATACCATTGCCAAAGACTATATGACTCAAATATTATACCTATAATAGGAAGAAATCACACTTTGCCAAGTTGTCATACATCTAGTTCTCATGAAAACACTACAAAACTTTGCTCAAATGACTCTCATATTCTTCTAGATAGTGTTTTAGAATATATCAAGATGTCATCCTAGAAGACATAAATAACTTGATCTAAATAAATGAAAAACACCCCAATCATGGAACTTGTGAACACATATGGAGCATTAGTCAACCCAAATGGAAACTTTGTTGAACTCACATTTTCTTTCTCTTGATATGTATCTTTTGGAACATTTTCTCATTTGATCGTTATATAGGATACTTCGTAAACAAGATTATATTTAAAATCTATTGGGAACTACGGATTCACTCATGTACTCGATGGACTAATTAGCTATGACAATGCCTTTTCCTAGAGCTAGGCCTTAATCTTTTTTGAAGTACTGTCTCACCAACAAGATGAAAATTCCTAAAGCTTACCTTCAAATTTAGAGAACCCCTGTGGAGGATAGGTGGCTTGAGGCTTCTCTATTAATTATAAAATTAAATTATAATACAAACATTCAAATGCCCTTACACTACTCCAAATGGATCCTTATATAGGCACAAGGAGGCTTCCTAAAAAGTTTTAGAAAATAATGTTTGACAAGTAGATAAGAAAAGTTCTAGAAAACACTATTTGACAACTAAGACCAATAGTGTTGTGGGTCTCACCATTTACTAAGTGGAAATATATGTACATTAAGTAGTTTATAAAAGATTCATAATGTACTATATTACTCCATTCATTTACAAAGGTAAATAAGTAGTTTACAAATCCCAATGATCAACATCCCTAACAAAATAGGATAACTCGTGTGGGTAAAGATTGTGATGTATGCCCACTATCTAACTTTATATGATAATGGCAATCCCATTATCATAGTTGGTTTGATATCTATTTTAACCATCACGGATGGAGTTATGTGACTGCAAACAAGTTTGATGTTATAGTTAACTATCTATGTTGCCTCTAATTTTAGTAGAATCGCTTGAGATATGTGTTGGTCATTTTTCTAAATTGTATGATTCTTCTAAGATCAAAATACCCCAATCTTGAATTTTTTATTTCTTTGGTTGTATCTCTTGCATCTTCATATGTGTGAGATTAGATTTAATTATGGCATATCTATTGGTTCTACAAAATTCATAATAAATTTCTATTCATGTGAATGCTTAATTTTTTTGACATCATATCTAGTTGTTCCTACTTGATACCAATTTTCAACTATCTGCATTCTTGTATGGCACATGAACCACTCTAGATGATAATGAGGATAGGTTAGACACAAACCAATAACATGACCAAGCATTTCATCTATATAGTTGGCTTTATAGGGGTCATTTTTGACATAAGAATTTTGTAATGTGGGTTTAACATACTAAGTATGGTTTTGAAGCCTTATGTGATATGATCTTCATGGAAATGTTGTATAATTGATCTACTATCAATATAGATCAATGCATCTTTATAAATCCTATCCAATTTTTTTAGTAGAGCAATATTTACACCTATAATTATTGTTGAAAACTTGATATTTCATGTTCTCAATTATGTCTATATATTATTAAATGCCAATTCTTGATTTTATAATAGAGGCATTCCATATTTGAAGAAATAATCTTCAAGAATTGATCTTTGACATTCTCCTAGAAGTTTCTTGGTTTTCCTAATGGTTATTGTGGCCAAATCCTCTAGAATTAAATTTCCTTTAGCATCAAACCTTTTGATCATAAACATAAATTCCTTTTGAGTAGTTCTAGTTTTTTTATAATGGGTAAAACATGGGTTTTTGAAAGGTATTGAACCCTTGTACAATCAACAATAGATCCCTCTAGCTCAACAACAGATATCCCATCAAGAAATAGCCCATCACAAGGCAAAAAGAGACAAGACTATACCAATTATTTGAGCTGACAACCCAACAAAACCTTGAAGAATCACTCAAGAGAACCTACATAGACCCTAATCCCATCCTACTATCCCTCACACCCTAATTCTATGAGTTTAGGTTTAAAACAAATTTTGGAGGACCTTTTCTCCTCATTTGGACCACAATCCAAGAAACTAAGCCATTCTCATCAATAGTACAGGTAGTCAACAAAAGAGAATCCACCTTCACTTCCATATAAAAAAATAAGAAATTAGACATGTAGAAAAGGTCCAAGAATGTATATCTAGAGAAAAGGGTAGCCCACTAGGAGCATCCATTGAGGGTAAAAAAGAATCATCCATTAATGGAAAAATTGGAGCAACCCTCATTTATGAATTGGAAGCAATCTAGACCCAAGCCAAGAGGAGTAGGTATGATAGTGTCAGAGGTAGCATGCTCACCCACCTTTGAGGGAATGAGCTCAGATGGAATTGTAATGCCCCTCGCTTTTTGCTTGTGATAGATGTTATTTTCATGTTTCCTATGACAGTTCTGGTATAGATGATAGTCTTACAGTGCATGTTTACAGTTTCGAGATATTTGGACTTCTATGTTATGGTTTATGTTCTCCTTGATCTTGATGGACACTTTGTTATTATGTGAGCTGATTATGGATCTATGTTAGGATGATGCTTGATTACTTGTACTTTGTGCTTTCATAGTTCGATGGACATGATTATAGATTAATGTTATTTAAGTTTAATGTGTTATTCGATCATGATTATGATGTATAATTGGTAATGGATGTAGTTATTTAGTGATGTGTTTACATGAACGGAATAGTGTCGCATTACTCATATCCGAGTACCCTGCTACACTGCGATTTTTCGTTCATTGTGTCAGTGATTACATGATTATATATGGATATATGCACAACCTTGTTGTTTGTTGCAGGATGCAGGTACCGGGCATCGACTCCACTTGAATTACCAGGTCTGAGCGTGCCCTAGCCAATGGAATTATGGATTGGAGTTAACATGAGGTTCCTTATTTAGTCAACATCCTCAAGGAGGATGAGTTTCCAGTGTTGTACCCTGTCGTCACCGTCAGTGGGACTGATGTCCTCATGTTGTCGTCATGTCCTGTGGCTTCACTTGGGGTCAAGTATCACCTTGGAAGTTAGGGTATATCCAATTTAAGTGTCAATTTATGCATGGTTGGTATTTCATTAAAATAAGGTTAAATTTAAACTTAAAATTAAATAAACATTGTTAGGGAATTATGTGTGGGTTATTAATTATAAATGATTTAATTTTTGATAATTGGTAAAACTAATATGAAAAATAGTAAATAAATAAATAAACTAGATAAATGATTAAATGAAATAATAAGTCCTAAGTTGTAAGTGGATTTAATTAAAAGAAAATAAGATTTATAAGTAAGATGATTAAACAATTACCATTTTGATAAAATGAATTGACGGTAATAAAAGATGATATTCTAAGGATTAAATAATGGGGGTTGTCACCTGGTTTTATGTGTTCAGTATTTGTAAATGAACAAGATTAATGTCTTATGCCGTCAATTGCAAGTTCGAGGTTTGGAATCCCTTGGAAAGTGAAATTGAAGAATCTTACGAGAATGTGGGATGTGGGAAGAAGAGAGGCATGTCTCTTGCAATTACCCGAGGAATGGACCCATGTTTTGAGACAATGGGTTGTCGGGAAGAAAGGTAGGCCTTCTACATTTATCTGGGGGGACAGAGTCTTGGTGAAAAAGGAGGAAAAAGAATTTCTGGGAAGAGAAGAGAAGGGGATTAAATTTAGAGAGGAAAGAAGACTCTTGTAAAAAGCTTAAAAACTTCAGGTATGCACTGTATATATGCCTATTTCATATAAAATTTTAAGAGAATCAGGTTAATTGTGCCTTCCTCTATTGTTAAGATTTATTCTGGATTTGGTATTTAAATTCTTGATTGGCAGACCTAGATTTTACTCATGATCTTCAGTCTATCTCTAGTTCTGAGACTTGTCAAATCTTCCTTGTGCTTCAGATATGATTGAATGTCTCCAATCTGACTTGTCCTTATACCCCTGTTTGCATTCTTGAATGCTGAGTCAAATCTTTCTGTGAAATTGAGTCTGCACCCCTTCTATGGAAAAAACTCTTGTTGTGTTTTGTGACTCCTTACCTAACATTTGTCGAACAAAACATATTACACCCTTGGATTTGTCTCGTGCATCTAATAGGGCACACAGACTCGCATTTATACAGAGCTCTGCCTTATCCTTGTTGATCTCTGTCTCCGAACCCTGGTGTGGTACTCATGTCACCCTTGGATATATATATATATATATATATATTGTAGGTATGCAGACATATATAAATTTCTGTCAATTGAAAGTGCTTAAAATTCCTAGAGCCTAACAATAAATCCTCTTTGCAAAATTCGGCATCTACATTATGATCTTAAGTCCACTTTTAGAGTCGATGTTAACAAGGAGGAACTTCCTGCTTGTTTTGGATCTTATAGCTATCTACATCTGTATTACCTTTGTGAGGCGTTATGCCACAGCAACCCTATCAATTTTCCCTTGTAATGTGGCCAAATCCTTCTGGCTGTTCCTTTGTCCGTATCATGGCCGAACCTCTGCTATTTGCATTTGATCCATATTAACTCCAAAAGCATAAACTATGTAACATTTAAAAGATTGCTTGAGATAAGCTAAATAAATATTGCGTGATTTAAATAGGAAGGTGAGTCGACTCCTGTTGGCAGTCGACCATTACTCCCCAGTTTCTATGCCTCTGTGACTGATGACCTGCATCATCTGGTGGATGTGGAGTATGACTGAACCCTTGCCATTTGCGTCGCCACTTCTATCTTGAATGTTACGTTGGTCTTTAGTTTTTCGTGACCTTTCTTTCAGTATGGATCATGGGTTTAGGCTGCCCTTTTGGGAAATTCATGGGCTCAGTGGGAGGTCTGTGGTAGTGGTCAACTATAGCAAATATGTCTTGATCACAAAACGTGGGTGAAGTCGTGGGCTCAGCAAGAGTACAGTGGTAGTCTTGTTAATTGGAACAGTCTTTGGCAGTAAATGTCTCTAATTCATGTCTGTCTTAGACTACGAGCCTTGTAGGTGTCGTAGGAATGGTGCATTGTGTCTTGTTTCCCTGTAGTTGTCTAGGCCAATAGTCAACTTGTAGCTTGTGCCCTTCCGTCGCCAATGATGTTGTAGGTAGTTGAAACCTGCAGCGAAGAGCGAGCTTGGAAGTCGCTTCCCGTATGTCATTGTGGTCGTAAGGTGGTAGAGGAGAGTTGCTCTTGGTAAGGGTGTTTTGAGAGTTGTAGTTGTTCCAAGCTTTGGTCATCGAGGGTACTTAGGTGGCCGACAGTTGTTTAGCAAGTAAGTGTATATGAGACCTTGTGTTAGAATAATTAAATGGTAGATCGTGGTATACCTATTAGCTCTTGCGAATAAGGAAGACATCTTCCCATATAGAAACCGTTATGTGGCAATAATAGATGTGATCCACGTGTCTCTGTAAGTACCCACGTTTTGCACTACATCTTATAAGCGGTCATTGTATGGTCATCTGTTCTTTTTGCCTTATAGAATCATCATGAGTTCAACCATTATCCTTATTAACTTCATGTCGTAGTTATTTGATCGGTCTCAAGAATATTATATCTATTCCTTTATATTTTCATTTATAATCTTGAGGAATACATATTCGATAGGATTATTTATAATAGACTTGTTAGCAGAGTGTAATGTTATTTGTTTAATGACTTGGATGGATAATATATTAGTTATCAAATGATATGTGGAATTTTAATATTATTGTTATTGCTATTATTATTATTATTATTATTATTATTATTTTTGTTATTATTATTATTATTATTATTATTATTATTATTATTATTATTTGGGTCACGTGATTTATTTAAATCAAGCCATCGAAATTGATATAATCAATTATCGGGTTTATTAAATGATAAATTTAAATGGAACATGATAAGGAAAGACTGTATATCAGATTTGGAATAGATGAATATTCAATATGTTGATTCGTAGAATGGATAAATGTATTTAGTATAGTATTTAAATCTATCACCTTCTCTTTATTAATGACTTGTTGAACTAGATTCCATTCGTTGTAAATGTACTTTGATATTCTCATGAATGTTGTGATAGTTAGACCAATGATATTTGATCTATAGGTAGTTGTAATCGTTATTTACGTAGAAGTGAATAAAATTGTTTCTCTTTTGGTTATAAATTAAATCAGAATCCTCAAACTTATCCGTATGAAATGAATTTAAAATTACCTTATAATCATTTAATCAATTTGATTTATAATACTGACAATAGAGGTTTACTTTAGTTACGTCAATGATATTTGTATCGTGTAGATTAATTAAATGATTATTTTAATACATATTTAAATATAATTCACTTTATTGTAAGTCATAGATTTATCCCTTAGTAAGAATACAATCAAATGACAAGCTTTATCTTAATGATTAATATACCAATGTAACAACTTAGTCAAGTGCAATTTGCTATGGTGGATTAGTTGTAAGAAGGCATAATTTGATCATAAGTATAATTGATTCTCGTAGTATGTTAATTCAATTTGTGGGTCATAAAACCGTTCTTATAGTCTTTGATTTTGTATCTTCCCATGTGGCTAGAGTTCCAGAGGCTTAGCTTGGGATGTCTTGATTTTATGTGTTGTGTTGATTGAGGTCTTGAGATCATGATGTTATAAGAAGCTTTGTCGTCCCTAGTTATGTATGGACTAAATGACAAGTGAATGATAAATGCACTTCTTATGGATGTATTGTTATCCAACTGGTTGTACTAATCTTGTATCCAGTTTGGTGGTAAGTTATGGAACAGGGTGACATGGAAATCATAGAGTTGTAATGAATATGTGTTACTATGGGCAATGGTCTAGGAGTTCTACCCTTATAATTGTGTTATGGAGGGTTAATGCTTTGTATTGTTATATACATGTTGATATAAGGATAGTTGTTATGCAAGATGATTAATGCCTTGCATGGTTCCTGTACCCTCGTTGTTGTGATGTCTTGCTATGCTTGTTGAGTAGGGTTTTCTAGTTGTAGGTAAGGGAGTGGCTTCCAATGTGGGGGCCGATGCCAAGTGGCTAGCCAGGGTAACCCACTAGGAGTTGGTAATTCAGTGATAACATAATAATAAACCTAGGGGTTGGGTAGTGTCCACATTAACAAGATAATAAGATTTTTCCTCACTCATGCCTGTAGTGCTAGTTCAGACTAAGGATGAGGGGAGAAGGCCAAGATTGGTAGATCTACTTCCTTGTCATCATGAAAGGAAGGTTGATTCCGCATGTGTCATCCTATGGGGCCGGTGTCTAGAGAGAGACTGCCAGGGTAACCATAGATGGGGGCCGGTGTCTAGAGAGAGACTGCCTGGGTAACCCATGTTGGGACCATGCGATGACACTCTCCTTACTACAGCCTAGCACTCCCTAGTTGTACTCTCCCCATGTGTTAAGTGTTGCCTCTGGAAGTACTGTTTTGTTGTTTTGTGATGGTGACTTGTGATGTTGGAGTCATGTGTTGTCTCATAGCCTATTGTCTACCTGGCCGCATGTTGTAGTGGGGACCTTATGTTAACTCATAGCTCGGGGGGTGGACCTCAAGGTTCCACATGGTCGGGTGGAAGAGCTTAATCCATTGGTTTTCCCTTGCCATTGTTCACGAGCGTGGAGGATATGCCTTGTGCACTAGACTTCAGATCTTATACTTGATTATGAAGATAGCTTTTATGCTCATGTACTTGCCCATGTATCAGTTGATTCATAATGTATGTATTCCAAATGTAATCAAAACTACATGATGATGTACCCATATGTATAGACCTTCGATCATGTACATGTAATCTTGAGCAAAGTTGATTATCTATGTGGCATGAGTGGAGATGTATAAGTGTATTCACTAGTACAATAGATGTGAAATGAACTGTTGATGATCAGTTAACCATGTATGTTAAATTATGTTGATTAATCTATCAAGTAATGCAACCATGGGACCTTAGAAGACAAGTTGTTGCTAATGATGTGTGTTGATTTGCTTAACATTACTTTGTTATCTTATTAAAAAAAAATTATTCCGCTTGCATAGCACAATTGTGTTGTCCTCTAAGGTTTTCATTGCGGGGTATTATAGGAATAGATGAAGAGCGTCCTTCCACCAAGAGTTTGTACTATTAGTGCTACACTTGGAGTGATGACACTCATAAGCCGAGTGACTACTATTGAAGCAACAATGACAATGAAATAGTAAGTCCTTGTAATATAGTAGCTAAACCCAAGGGTGACCCTCCACCCATAAAATAATGTCTGCTAAAAGATCCTTGGAGATGTCAAGATCCACTAGGATGCAAACAAAGGTCATGTGGGAGTAAATCAAGGTAGAAAACTTAGCTATCAAATAGTATCCCAACACATTACTAATAACTTCACAATAAAAATCTAACCAAAATTGTAGAGGAATATTAGGTATCCACACCGACACTGGCATAATATTAGAGGATTCGGTAGTAGGGTTGAACATATGGAACCAAGTTTTTAGCATGAGAGAATGTTGTCCCAACATCCAAATCCATCCGTAGAGCACCACATCTCAATCTTCAGTGGATTTGAAAACCATAGTGAAGAACCCCCTAGCACAAGGGTAAATCTCCAATTTACCATCAATCAAGGATCACCAAGATTTTTGGAGCCAATTGTGGAGCTCAAGAAAACTAGGCCAAAATTGATTAAAATAGCCAATCAAATGCCTTTCCACAAATAAATCTTCACCATCAACAACCTCTGACCCAAAGGACACAATTGGAGAGCTCATTGCATAGGGAAGGGCCTTGATCTTCCTCCTACAATGATTCCCCACCCTACAAGATGTGGTAGGCAACATAGAAGTAGCCATCACATTAGAAAAATAGTAGGGAACTACATCATCCCATAGCCCCATCACCCCATCAACTCCAAAATGCTCTAGAATAGACCAACAGTCAAGAACATAGCAACATTCCCCCAAGCTAGCAAATAGCAAGGGAAAGAAAAATCCCTAGCTACCATTACCAAAACATGCATAAGAGCATCATCCCCAAAAAATGAACCAACACCATCATACCAACCAAGAACTCTAGAGCGAAGACCAAGAGTGGAAGCTAACGGGAGAAAGGGGAAGACCTACAACAAAACAAGAGGTAAGGCACAAGAGGAGTCGAGTAAGTGCAAAAAGTATGGGAGGCAAAAAGTGGCCAAAATTCATAATTCTTCAAAATGTTCTCATGTTTTGGAAAACATAATGCACACACATTATGGCTCATACACATTTTTAGAATGTGAGCACATTATAATACAGTTGAATTCTAGTTAAATGACCAATCAAATATCTCCCTTAGGCTTGGAATAAGTTTGAATTTACTTATCCTAAGGGTTGAACATTTAGTTTGGGTGCCAACAATGTGTTTTACAAAAATACAAAGAACAAAAAATGTCAAGCATGCTCTCTATTAGGTTTATGCATTATAGGATAAAATTCCTAAAAAACACCACCATGACATAAAGCTCTACATTAGCTTTCTAACCATATATTTTTTTAAAAATCTAAATATATTAAGTGTTGCATATGTGTTGTCATTGATGTCAACAGAGTTATGTTTTGGAAGGTTACATGTGATCTTAACAGTGTGATGTTCAGTGATGACAAAAGAGTAAGAGTTCAGAGGAGCAAAAAAAGGAGTGTTGATTAGAAGAGTTGTGAGGTGAAGGGTTTGGTGATGAAAGTCAAGAGCATGTTGTTGATCAGTATCATCTATACACAGTTGTACCTTACCTACCGAAGTTCATGGGTGGGTGAAATATTTCAGGTTAAGGATGTGTTAACATGAAGATTCTTATTTTTAATGAAAAGAGTTGTGAATGTTGTATTCATTGTATCTTAATGAAAAACATTGCAAGAGATATGAAGGAAAGTATGTAAGGTTTCAAACTAGAAAAGGAACAAGAAGTTGCACTAAAGAAGGTCAGGAGAATGCTCAACATTCCTCCAGTTTGGGAGGTATGGCCTTATGGTTTGGAAGTTAGAAAGAGATAGGTGTGAAGTATGTATGATCCTAATTTTAGAGCATAGAAGTTAACGTAGAAGATTCCAGAGCTAGCATAGTGAATATAGTGGTTTAAAGTTGTTGCAAATAGAATGAGTTAGAGAAATGCTCCGCAGTTCTCCATATTTGAAGATGTGATCTTGTGGCTTGGAGGATAGTTGGATACAAGTGAAAGGTATGCATGGTTCAAGTTTCAAATGATAAGATGTACCGTAGTGGTTCTTTGAAGTTAGCAAAGTATGGACAAATCATGTTACTAATTAGAGTTGTCAAGAGGAGAAAGTAAAAGCCACTGCATTACATAATTTGTCTTTTTTGTTTGGAAGATATGTTTAGAATGTCTGTATGTTTCTCATTTCAAGTTTCAGGTGTTGAGGTGTGCTACAAGTTTGTTTTTCAATGATATATTTCAAGGTTGTGCATTCAGAGTTTGCAAGTGATGTTGGATTTAGTGTTTATTTTCTTGTGCCAGAAAGAAGATCCATAATTTAGAGAGAGAAATGTATCCAGGAATGTTTAAATTGTAAGTCATATAATGCTTATGAAGTGATCTGCATGATTTTATTTGGTTTCTCTAATACCGCTTTTGGTCTGGAGCTAATATGTGTAAGAATAAGTGTTTGTGAAGTTGACTTGATAAATCTAGGTGATTGTGCCTTATGTTTGAAGTATGCGATAGCATGGAGATGTGTGCTAAGATAAAATAGGTCATGTTTATCACTTGGTTTGAACCACATTGGATTTCTACATGGCTTTGGGTGCCAACTTGTTGTGGCCGTTGCATGTTTCATGCTACATGTTTCATCTTGGTCGACAAAGGAGAATGTTTTTGAAGCTTACAGAGGATATAAATGAAAGCTCAAACTTTGTTGCAAAAGTATGTGTGTGTAAGTGTGCGAGGATGTATGTGTGAGTGTGAAGGAGTATGTGTGTTGTGGAAGTAGAAGAGTGGTTCTGAGCAGAGGTGTTGAAGATATATGTCAATATGAAGAATGTTGATGTTGTAGAGGTAATTGATTAGTGGAATTTGTCAAGGATGTTGTACAGACATTGTAGCCTCTTTTTGTAAGTGTTGTAGCACTGTAGGTAGTTGTAGATTCCTTTGGTTGAAGCCATAAAAATTGTAATTCGGGGAGTTGTAGCTTCCTTTGGGTTGTATCCCACAAAACTTGTTGTAAATATATTTTATTATTTATGAGGCTAGATTTAGACACTAGATCCAAGAAGCTTGCTCACCGTGGTTTTTCCCTTCTAGGGTTTTCCATGTAAATTTGGTGTTATGGTTGTGTGATTGTGTGTTGTGCTTTGATTTGCATAGTTTGATTCTTTATCTGTTTAAGGCAGTAAAAAGATTTGGTTGATAAAGTTAAATTGGATTAAGTTTTTGGCATATACTGATTCACCCCCTTCTCAATATATCAATGTGTTCTAACAATTGGTATCAGAGCTGAGTTCCTTGGTATAGCCTAACAATTGAAGGTAGATCTTGGAGTAGAACACATGGCCCAAAAAGAGTCCTCTTCTAAAGAACTAATTATTGATGGAAGTAACTATGCCTTATGGAGTGTAAGGATGGAAGCCTATCTTAACTCTCTAGGGTATGATGTTTGGAGAGTTGTAATGGATGGATATATTGAAGCTAAACAACCTTTTACAGATTCAAATGTGAAGAAGGCTCGTGAAAACAATGCTAAAGCCAAGAATTCCATTTTAAGTGGTTTGGCTAGTTTAGTGTTTGTCAAGGTAGCATAGTGCAAGATAGTCAAGGAGATATGGGATAAGCTCAAAAATATCTATGAAGGAAATGACACTATAAAGCAAGAAAAATTACAATCTTACAAAACAATGTTTGAAAATCTAAGAATGAAAGAAGAGGAAAACATTGCTAGATATTTGCTCCAAGTAGATGAAGCAGTCAATGGAATTAGAAGTCTAGGTGAAGAATTAGTTGATTTAGTGGTTGTGAAGAAAGTCCTGAGAACCCTCCCTCATAGGTTTGATTCAAAAGTTTCTGTTATTGAAGAAGCCAAAGATCTAAAGAAACTCACCATGGAAGAGTTGTCTGGGTTTCTCACTACCTATGAGATGATAAATGAAGTTATAGGTCCATACAAAAGAGAAGATTCCTTCAAAGTTGTGAGAAAAGAAGGAATATCTAGTTCATACAGTGAATCTGAGGAAGAAGAAGCAAACTTTGTGAGAAAACTGAAGAAGGGATCAGACAAGTATAAACGTAAGTTACCTTTCAAATGTTTTATTTAAATGTGGAAGAGTTGGTCATTATGAGCTTCTAAATGTCCTTTTGGAGAAAAGAAAATAGTAGCAAGGGTTTCAAAAGGAAAAACTTCAAGAGGAATCTCCTTTCCAAAGAAGACTACAATTCGTTGGAAGAAGTAGATCACTACTCATCAGATGATGAAAGAGGAGAATCTCTATTCATGGCCATGGTAATCCCTAATATGTCTAACAAGACTATAGATGCAGAAGAATGTGAAGTTGATTTTGAAGTTGAACTCATTTCCTCCCTTGAAGACTTGGAATGTGCAAGGAAAGAGGTCAAAGAACAAAAAACCCTAGTTGAAGCTAAGACAAATGAATGCACAAAACTTGAGAAAGAAATAATGTCACTCAAAAGATAATTAGAGAAAGAAAAGTTTGGAAATCTAGATTATCTTGACGAAGCAGATCTCATCATGTGTCAAGGAAGATCTTTTCATGCAAGACAATTCTTCATAAACAGGTTCAATGATGCCTTTTTTGGTTATTGCTTTATCTGCAATAATTTGGTCATATTTGCTTCACTAGTGGATGTCAGTGTGGTATGTCATATTTGCAATAATTTTGGATATATAGAATAATATTGCAAGAGTGGATTAGCAATATCAAAATTTCAGATTGATGTTACTAAGAAAGACAAGGAGAGTGACTCTTCCAAAAGATAGGAGACAAACAATGAAGATGAAAATTCAATGATTGTCCAAACAACATTTCATGCTCAAAGGAAAACAAATATCTGGGTAATATATAGTGGATGCACAAGCCACATGACGAGTGATAAGAGCAAATTCATCAATCTTGTTAAGTGTAATGGTGGATCAGTCAAGTTTGGAGATGATTCATTTGCAAATATTTGTATAAAAGGCACCATAAGTATTGATGGAAAATCCAGAACAGAAGATGTTATTTATGTGGAAGGTCTCAAGCACAATCTTCTTAGTGTAAGTCAGATATGCAGTAAAGGATACAATCTCATATTTCATGATCAAGGGTGTGTAAATTGGTGACAGAAGATGCTAGGACAGAGAACAACTTGTATAATCTAAAAGGTGTTAATTGAAGGACTTGTCTTCTAGGACAAACAAATGAATTTTGGTTGTGGCACAAAAGGATGGGACACATCAACTTTGACAATCTTGTGAATATCAACTCCATACAAGTAGTAAGAGACATGCCAAAGATCATCAAGCCTACAAGTGCCTTATGCAAGGAATGTCAGATTGGGAAGTAGACAAAGATAAGATTCAAGACCAAGGAGTATTCTTCTACAAGACCATTGGAACTGATCCATACCGATTTGTGCTTACCTACCAGGACAAAGAGTCTACAAGGTGAGAGGTATTTCATGTTGCTTATTGATGATATCTCTAGAATAACATGGGTTACATTTTTGAAAGAGAAATCAAAAGCTTTCACTAGGTTTAAGATTTTCAAGTCCATGGTTGAAAATGAAATGAATGCTAGAATCAAGTGTTTAAGGTCTGATAGAGGTGGATAGTTTACATCAAATAATTTTGAGGAATTTTGTGAAGAACATGGGATAAAGAGGCACCTATCTTCTCCAAGAACTCCTCAGCAAAATGGAGTAGTGGAAAGAAAGAATAGAACAATTTAGGAGATGGCAAGGACAATGTTGAGTGAAGCTAAGCTACCTAATACATATTGGAAAGAAGTGGTCCATACTGTTGTCTATATTCTTAACAAAGGACAACTAAGAGTGAACAACACCAAGACACCTTATGAGCTATGGTATGGAAGACCGACATCACTCTAGTATTTCAGAGTTTTTAGAAGAAAATACTACATCAAAAGAGATGAAGAAGGTTTGGGAAGTTTTGACTCAATATTTGATGAAGGAATCTTTCTTGGATACTCAACTAGGAGTAAAGATTACAAGTGCTATAATAAAAGGCCGAGGAAGATAGTTGAAAGTGCAAATGTTAGGGTTGATGAAGAGTCACATCAAATCAAGATGGGAAAGAAAATTGTTGGTCAGATGAACATGCCTGCAAAGAATAAGAAGAAGAAAATTTTGAAGAAAAGGAAGAGACACAAGAGAAGGTCACCAAGACTGATGCCAAATATGTTCGGAAGAATCACTCAAAAGATCAGATAATTGGAGACAAGAATCAAGGAGTGCAGAAAAGAAGAAGATTTACAAGAGAAAATGAATAGGTAAACTTTTCTTTACCATCAAGAGTAGAACCTAAAACTTTTGATGATGCTAGTAAGGATGAAGGATGGATCTAAGCAATGGAAGAAAAACTAAATTAGATAGAGAAGAATTAGACTTGGGAATTAGTGTCAATCTACCTACAGGAAAAAATGTGATAGGTACCAAGTGGGTATTCAAAAACAAATTGAATGAAGATGGAGAAGTGGTTAGAAACAAAGCAAGGTTGGTTTGCAATTGCTATTCACAAGTAGAAGGAATTGATTTTGAGGAGACATTTACTCCAGTGGAAATAATGGAAGCAATCAAGATGTTTCTTGCATTTGCAGTTCATAAGGGTTTTAAGGCATATCAAATGGATGTCAAATCTACATTCTTGAATGGTGACTTAGAAGAAGTCTACATAGAGCATCCTGATGAGTTTAAGTTATTAGAAGACCCAAATATGGTATGTAGACTTAAGAAGGCTTTGTATGTTCTCAAACAAGCCTCTATGGCTTGGTATGCAAGGTGAGAGGAACCTCCTGCAACAATATAATGAAAAATGTATGAAATAACAAAAATAGCAGAAACACAAGGAATTTATTGATCATAGGCCACTTGGAGGGGGCAACCTCCTTTGAGCAAGCTCAATACAATAAATTCGTGGATGCCTTCATTGGCCTCAACATGTACTTATATACTAAGTCTAATCTAAACAACTATTACTTCCTATGAATATGGGATAATACAATATACTCACGGGATGACTTACAAAGCATATGCGTCCAACAACAATATACTAATAAAGTAAAGAGAAGGGTTAAACACGAGTTCCTAACACAAGGTTGGACAAGTACTTGTTCTAGCAAGGCTTCAATAAAGGTATTGTAGATAGTAATCTTTACATAAAAATTGAGGATGAACAAATTCTAATTGTTGCTGTGTATGTTGATGATACAATCTTTGGTGGAAATGATGAAATGTGTAAGAATTTTGTAGAAGAGATACAAAAAGAATTTGAAATGTATATTATATGTGAGTTATCATTCTTTCTTGGAGTCCAAATTTCTCAATCAGGTGATGACATCTTTATCTCTCAAGAAAAATATGTCAGGGAGATGTTGAAGAAGTTTAGTATGGAAGACTGCAAACTAGTGAGTACTCCTATGGTAACAAGTTGTCATTTGAGCAAAGATGGTGAGTCACCTTAGGATGATCATACTCTATATAGGTCTATGATTGGGGGCCTATCAAGTGCTTAATAGCATCAAGGCCTGACATTATGCAAGTTGTTTTCTTGGTTGCAAGTTTTCAAGCTAATCTAAAGGAAACTCATGTGAAGGTAGTCAAGAGAATTTTCAGATATTTGAAGGGCACTCTAGATTATGGATTGTGGTATCAAAAAGGTGATGAATTTTTCCTAAGTGATTACACTAATGTAGATTGGGCTAGAAATGTTGATGATAGAAGAAGTACCACTGATGGAGCTTTCTTTTTGGGAGAGAGATTGGTCTCATAGTTAAGTAAGAAGTAGGATTCAATGTCCTTATCAATGATAGAAGTAGAGTATATAGTTGCAACATCTTGTTGCACTCAAGTGTTGTGGATGAAGCAAACATTTAAGGATATCAAGGTAGTGTATGATGAGCCCATTCTTATCCTATGTGACAATACAAGTGCCATAAATATTTCAAATAATCTAATGATGCATTCTAGAACCAAGCACATATCTATCAAGTATCACTTTTTGAGAGAGAATGTTGCAAATCAAAAGTTAAAACTAGAATATGTACCTACAAAGGATCAGGTTGCAGACATCTTTACAAAGACATTTTCCAAAGATACATTTGAATATCTCAGATAGAAGTTAGGGGTTATTGTCCCTCCTAACTAGATGCATAGATGGTGTATTTGTCTAGGGGGAGCAGCTCAAGATATATTTTTATCCTTGGATTGATGGAAGCTACCTCTCAAGAGGAGCAGGTAGATGAGAGATTAAAGAGAATGACAAGGGGTATGCAGACAGGGGGAGCTTGTATGTTGCTGTAGGAATAGAAGAAGACTACTAGCCCTTTGTCCTTGATGTCAAAGGGGGAGAAATTTGTATATCAGGTCAATCTTTCCATCAATGCTAAAGGGGGAGATTTTTACATATGTGTTGTCATTGATTTCAACAGAGTTGTGTTATGGAAGGTTGCATGTGATGTTAATAGTGTGATGTTTAGTGATGACAAAAGAGTAAGAGTTCAGAGGAGTAGACAAAGGAGTGCTAATCAAAAGAGTTGTGAGGTGAAGGGTTTGGTGATGAAAGTCATGAGCATGTTGTTGATCAGTATCATCTATACATAGTTGTACCTTATCTACTGAAGTTCATGGGTAGGTGGGTGAAATTCGTCAGGTTAAGGATGTGTTAACATGAAGATTCTTGTTTTTAATGAAAAGAGTTGTGAATGTTGTATTCATTGTCTCTTGATGAAAAGCATTGCAAAATATATGAAGGAAAGTGTGTAAGGTTTTAAATTGGCAAAGGTATAGGAAGTTGCACTGAAGAAGCTCTGGAGAATGCTTTGCATTCCTCCGCATTGGGAGGTATGGCCTTGTGGTTTAGAATTTAGATAGAGATGCGTGTGAAGTATGTATGATCCTAATTTCAAAGCATAGAAGTTAATGCAGAGGATTCCAGAGCTAGCAGAGTGACGATAATGGTTTAGAGTTGTTGCAAATAGAATGAGTTAGAGAAATACTCCACATTTCTCTGTATTTGAAGAAGCAATCTTGTGACTTGGAGGATAGTTGGATATAGGTGAAATGTATACATGGTTCAAGTTTCAAATGATAAGGTGTACCATAGAGATTCTTCGGGTCAGCAGAGTATGGAAAAATCATGTTGCTGATTAGAGTTGTCAGGAGGAGAAAGTAAAAGCCACCATATTGCATTGCATTACATTATTTGTATTTTCTATTTGGAAGATATGTTCAGAATGTCTGTGTATTTCTCATTTCAATTTTTAGGTTTTGAGGTGTATGTCAAGTTTATTTTTCAATTATATATTTCAAGGTTGTGTATTTAGAGTTTGCAAGTGATGTTGGGTTCAGTGTCTGTTTGCTTATGCCAGAAAGAAGATCCATAATTCGGAGAAAGGAGTGTATGGGAATGTTTTTGTAAGTCATATAATGCTTATGAAGTGATCCACATGATGTTATTTGGTTTCTTCAGTACCACTTTAGGTTTGGAGCTAATATGTGGAAGAATAATTGTTTGTGAATCCAACTTGATATATCTAGGTGATTGCGCCATGTGTTTGGAAGTATGCACCAGCATGGATATGTGTGCTAAGATAAAATAGGCCATGTTTATCACTTGGTTTAAACTATATTAGATTTTTACATGGCTTTGGGTGTCGACTTGTTATGGTTGTTGCATGTTTCATGCTACACATTTCATATTGGCTGACAAAGGAAAAAGTTTTTGAAGCTTACGCAAGATACAAATGAAAGACCAAATCTTTTTGCAAATGTATGAGTGTTTGTGATTGTGTGAGGATGTATGTGTGAGTGTGAAGGAGTATGTGTGTTGTGGAAGTAGTAGAGTGGTTCTGAGTAGAGGTGTTGAAGATATATGTTAGTGTGAAGAATGTTGATGCTGCAGAGGTAATTGATCGGTGGAATTTGTCAAGGGTGTTGTATAGAGGTTGTATCCTCTTTTTGTAAGTGTTGTATCACTATAGGGATTTGTAGCTTCCTTAGGTTGAAGCCATAAAAACTATAATTTAGGGAGTTGTAGCTTCCTTTGGGTTGTAGCCCACAAAACTTGTAAATCTATTTTATTATTTGTGAGGTTGGATTTGGGTAGTAGTTCCAAGAAGCTTTCTCACTGTGGTTTTTCCCTTTTAGGGTTTTCCGCGTAAATCTAGTGTTATGGTTGTGTGATTGTGTTTTGTGCTTTGATTTGCATAGTTTGATTCTTTATCTATTTAAGGTAGTAGAAATCTTTGGTTGATAAAGTTAAATTGGATTAAGTTTTTGGCAGATATTGATTCACCCCCCTCTCATTAGATCAATGTGTTTTAACATTAAGGTCTTGATATCTAAGTAGTTTTAGTACTATTTTTATTTTTCACCAAAAACACATGTATTATATTTTATACACAAATTTTTATTTGCTCATCCCAATTTGAAAAAAAATCACATATTCACTTCTACATTTCATTCTACACACATTGAAAAAAGTTCTGATTTTTAATTATTTTTTTAAAATTGGGGAAGCATGCTCAATTTTCTGTTCTTTTAGGATGTGTCCACTTTGAAAATTAGTAAAAAATAATATTCATAAAAAGAATTAGGAAAATATTCTGGCATAAACTACATGATGTTAGCTAACTTTCTACCAAAGAGATTTATGAAATACTTTAAAAATGCCAACAATTTCGGGAGAGCACACCTAATTCTATGTTATGTTTTTCTAAAAAAAATAGGACCACTTTGTGTGCTCTCCCTATTTCACTGTCTTAATCTCCACGATTTAAAAAATACTAATTTAGAAACTAGATTTTGAGCACTATTAATCTCGTTCTTGCCACATCTTGAATTTTTTTATGTAAGCACCTTGAATCACTCATTGAAGTTTAGTTTTTATTGATTTCAAAAAAATGGCCACTTTTGACCCCCTTTTGTCCTTCCATACACTTACCCAGTCATCACATAGGAGTAGTTATATTCTTATCTTTCACCATGTTTTGTATTTCTTTTTCTTTGCACTTTATCTTATAAAACTTGTAATGCAACCTAGAAAATTTTACTTTATTTTTACCAAATTTCATGGTTTTCCATTGATGAAGATTATTTGTACTAGAAATATTTGATTCACACTTGAGATTATTAATTTATGAGATTTTTAGACAAGATACTTTTTTCTTTTCTTTCTAAATCCTCTAATCTAATTCTAGTTTGTATTTTTAGAGGAGGCATTATAGGCTCTTCTTTTGAATCATCTAGGCTTAAATATTTCTTTATAGTAAGAAGAATTGTTTTTTAACTCTATAGTCTTCTTCTTTTCTTACTCTAAGGCTTTCCTCCAAATCTAAGAAAAAAAATTTCTTGTTTCTACTATAGCCTATTGGTTTTTGTGTTTGTCTTTTGCCTTCCTTTTGAAAGTCCCTTTTTTATAGGAGGCAATTTTTTTTTTTAAAATCCTTTTACTTATTTTTATTAGTGTTTGGCTTTTACCACGGTTTCCATAGAGCTTAAAATTTTTTTCTTTATTGATCTTTCAGCTGATCCTAGTTTATCTTTACCATTCTATTTGCTTAAAAGGACAAATGAGGACTTTCTCCTCCTTTTCACCAAAGTGAAGCTTAATACAATTTTATTATTGAACAAAAGGATAATACTTTTGTAAAAAATTGGACCATATTAGCAAATCATATGTATGACATTCATATTGTCAAAAAATATAGATAGATCAACTATTTCCAATTCTAATTTTGACTCCTTCCATTTTTTTATTAATTTGTAACAATTTATTATCTACTCATATGTCACTTTTCTTATCTTTCCACAACCAAAAGGGTAGAATGTGACTTTTTACTAAACTTGTTAATGCATCAATATCAATTAAAGAACTAATAAGATATAGAGTGTCTTTCTCATAGATTTTAATATAAACTAGGATTATAGTGATATATTGAGAAAATTGGCTAGTATGCATAGAACACTTTGTCATTTCATCACACAGATTCTCTACAGAAACTATATATGATCCATGACTATTATTAGACAAACTCTTTACATATGGCTTTTGTCTTCTAACTTCTTCTTCTTCTTCTTCTTCTTATTCTTGTTTTTGGTATTGATAAGTTACAAACATGGGTGTAGATCCTGATAACAAAAAGCCAAACAGGAAGCAAAACAAGCCCATGACCACGGACAACACAAAAAGAACTAACTGGTAGTAGATGATTAAAACAGTATTAATACCAAGTCCATAGCACAAAACATAGGAAAAACTAAATAAATATTTCTTTCTAGTCATCCTTTAGCAGCTTGATCAGGTCCTTCTTGTTCTCATTCATGGTGTCCACGCTAGCAGTAGAGTGATCCTCCTGCAGAATAGAAAAGGTAGAGGTTGCCCTGTGAAAGAATTTCATGCAAACCTTCATCAACAACTTAACTTTATTCTCTATAGCAAAAAGATGAGAATTAACATCCTCTAGTTCCTGAGCAAGCTTCTTGTTGGGGTCATTAGTTCTGGTACTCACCACCTCCTTGTCCAACATCTCTAGGATTTTAACATCATTAGGTTCCCTATCATAGAATGAGTTATTCATTGAGTCAAAATGACTCACCTTCATGTTCATGCATTGGCATTGTCTTGATTTCCTTAATTTCCGTTTCAAATTTGGGATCATCATGCTCTAAATTCGAAGAGTAATCAACAATCTTGAGAACCCAAGGCTTCCTTCCCACCAACCTAGAAGACCTTCTAATCCTTGACCTTCTTTTAGAGCAGTCTTTACCCACCATCTTCCCCTTGTCCATAGTAATATCATCCAAATTATGAAATTGAGAAATATCCTACTTATTCACAGTCTCTGGCTCCTCAATCCTAAGACCCACATCTCCTTTTCTAGCTTTCTTCTTTCCTCCCTTGGCAAGGCTAGGATGTTTGCATTTTTTGCTACCTTGAGGAGGTGGGCTATTTGTCAAACCATAAAGGCCCACTGCCACATCTTCATGGGAATGGCCATGGGACCCATCCGCCCCACTAGAAAAAGAGAATGCAGGGTCCATGTTTGGGAGCTGAGCCTTAGGAGTAGAAACACCTTTCAAGGTGGGGCTAGAACAATGGATAGTAGGGGACTTAGGGAGGGGGTCCACAGGGATACTGGGTACATCAGCAGCAAGGGACTTAGCTTTAGGTCTAGAGGGACTGCCAAACTTGGCACTAAGGGGAATGTGATAATCTAAATCCTCCTTAACATTTTCTTCAACAAGACAACCCTTAAGAGGCTTAACAAGACACATGGCAAGATGAAAGTGATAAAGATGAAAGATAAGACCCTGGTGCAAGGGCACCGCAATCACCTCTGGGTTATCCTCACAAGACTTCTTCGTTGAATTGACAGAGGACTCTAGGCTAGAAAGCAAGTAGAAGGAAAATTTGACCAACATTTTGTGTCTAAAATGGTTTAAAAGTGCAAAATGGTAGTGATAGAAACACCTATAACGACCTTCCATGGTAAGGAATTTCATTATAAGATAACATACCTAGTCCCATGGGTTGACCAAGCTCTCACGTTCAAAGCCTCCTTGGAGTCTAACCTGTTTCAAGTCTTCCCTGTAAAAAAGATTCAACTCCTTGTAGTCTTGAACTTTCATTTATTTCTTCAAATGTTTTCCTTTGTGTTGCAGCCCCTTAGCCTGAGCAATGGCATTCTCTTAAACAACAAATTGCACACCAATGACTTGAACTCTCCTATCTGCATCCCATGACATGTGGTGAATTGAATGGATAATCCTTCATCAAATCCATTCAGAGATTCAATGAACGATGTCACCCCCCTCATAGGCAATAGTCCATACATGTGAGTCTTCTTTGAATTCCCCACAGGACATAGGCTCTGTGTGCACCTTATCACATCCCATATTTCTTAACTAGCAAAACCAACAATGCAGCCCACAAATCCAACAAAAAGAAAAACTAATGCCAGCCACATCCCTCAAAAACCCATACATGTCCTTCAAAATCCTAGGTGTGTTAAAGGAATAGTTGCATTCATAATTCAACTCATGTGATCTTGCCATAGGTCAGACGACCAGCCAAGGATGAAAAGACTTTTGGTGCCACCCTAGCTAGGGTTCACGTGGATTGCTTTGTTGGCGTATGTCTATGTGGAACCCTTGAGTCTAGCTCAATCAAGGAAAGTGAGTTGTCATCACCATGACATCATTCTTCTTACGCCATCCCCGATAATGAGGGGTAGGCAGAAAAACACCAACATGGGCATAAAAGTGAAATGATAAGATCTATGAAACTTAAGAGGTCACCTCCAAAAGAATGTTATCAATAACATTTTGAGGAATATTATTGATGTTTCTCCAACACCTTAGAGCGTAAAGATTAATCCCATGGTTAGCCATATGGTCGGCAACTTGATTGCCTTCCCACTTTAGTATCCTCAAAACTTAGAAGAAGGGTTTTTATGTCTTGAATGATATCCTCAATCTGCCACCAACCCTAGCTTTGTCTTTAATAGCTTCAATAATAAGCTTAGAGTCACCTTCAATACCAAGGTGATTGATGCCTATATCCAAGGCAATTTGAAGACCCCAAAGGAGAGCTGAGGCTTCCACAATATTATTGGTATTCACACCAAGTCTCCCAACAAATGTCACCAAAAGAGCCCCCTTATCATATCTAATAATACCTCCCCCACTAGCCAACCCAGGGTTGCCCTTAGCAGTAACGTCAAAGTTGAGTTTTACCGAACCAATCGGGGGGACCATTTAGTATTAGCTTGGGCTCTTCTTCTAGTGTCATCCATTCTGCAAATGCTCATCAACATGCACCACTCCTCAATGATGCTAGCTTCCAACTTATTAGGGTGGTTCTTTGTAGCTTTCACCATGTTTTGTATTTCTTTTTCTTTGCACTTTATCTTATAAAACTTGTAATGCAACCTAGAAAATTTTACTTTATTTTTACCAAATTTCATGGTTTTCCATTGATGAAGATTATTTGTACTAGAAATATTTGATTCACACTTGAGATTATTAATTTATGAGATTTTTAGACAAGATACTTTTTTCTTTTCTTTCTAAATCCTCTAATCTAATTCTAGTTTGTATTTTTAGAGGAGGCATTATAGGTTCTTCTTTTGAATCGTCTAGGCTTAAATTTTTCTTTATAGTATGAAGAATTGTCTTTTAACTCTGTAGTCTTCTTCTTTTATTACTCTTAAGACTTTCCTCCAAATCTAAGAAATACAATTTCTTGTTTCTACTATAGCCTATTGGTTTTTGTGTTTGTCTTTTGCCTTCCTTTTGAAAGTCCCTTTTTTATAGGAGGCAATTTTTTTTTTTAAAATCCTTTTACTTATTTTTATTAGTGTTTGGCTTTTACCATGATTTCCATAGAGCTTAATTTTTTTTCTTTATTGATCTTTCAGCTGATCCTAGTTTATCTTTACCATTCTATTTGCTTAAAAGGACAAATAAGGACTTTCTCCTCCTTTTCACCAAAGTGAAGCTTAATACAATTTTATTATTGAACAAAAGGATAGCTCTTTTGTAAAAAATTGGACCATATTAGCAAATCATATGTATGACATTCATATTGTCAAAAATTATAGATAGATCAACTATTTCCTATTCTAATTTTGACTCCTTCCATTTTTTTATTAATTTGTAACAATTTATTATCTACTCATATGTCACTTTTCTTATCTTTCCACAACCAAGAGGGTAGAATGTGACTTTTTGCTAAACTTGTTAATGCATCAATATCAATTAAAGAACTAATAAGATATAGAGTGTCTTTCTCATAGATTTTAATATAAACTAGGATTATAGTGCTATATTGACAAAATTGGCTAGTAAGCATAGAACACTTTATCATTTCATCACATAGATTTTCTATACAAACTATATCTGATCCATGACTATTATTAGACAAACTCTTTATTTTGTCTTCTAACTTCTTCTTCTTCTTCTTTTTCTTCTTGTTTTTGGTATTGATAAGTTACAAACATGGGTACAGATCTTGATAACAAAAAGCCAAACAGGAAGCAAAACAAGCCCATGACCACAGACAACACAAAAACAACTAACTGGTAGCAGATGATTAAAACAATATTAATACCAAGTCCATAGCATAAAACATAGGAAAAACTAAATAAATATTTCTTTCTAGTCATCCTTTAGCAGCTTGATCAGGTCCTCCTTGTTCTCATTCATGGTGTCCACGCTAGCAGTAGAGTGATCCTCCTGTAGAATAGAAAAGGTAGAGGTTGCCCTGTGAAAGAATTTCATGCAAACCTTCATCAAAAACTTAACTTTATTCTCTATAGCAGAAAGATGAGAATTAACATCCTCTAGTTCCTGAGCAAGCTTCTTGTTGGGGTCATTAGTTATGGTACTCACCACCTCCTTGTCCAGCATCTCTAGGATTTTGACATGATTAGGTTCACTATCATAGAATGAGTTATTCATTGAGTCAAAATGACTCACCTTCATGTTCATGCATTGGCATTGTCTTGATTTCCATTTCAAACTTGGGATCATCATGCTCTGAATTCGAAGAGTAATGAACAATCTTGAGAACCCAGGGCTTCCTTCCCACCAACCTAGAAGACCTTCTAATTCTTGACCCTCTTTTAGAGCAGTCTTTATCCACCATCTTCCCCTTGTCCATAGTAATATCATCCAAATTATGAAATTGAGAAATATCCTACTTATTCACAGTCTCTAGCTTCTCAATCCTAAGACCCACATCTCCTTTTTTAGCTTTCTTCTTTCCTCCCTTGGCAAGGCTAGTATGTTTGCATTTTTTGCTACCTTGAGGAGGTGGGCTATTTTTCAAACCACAAAGGCCCACTGCCACATCTTCATGGGAATGGCCATGGGACCCATCTGCCCCACTAGAAACAGAGAATGCAGGGTCCATATTTGGGAGCTGAGCCTTAGGAGTAGAAACACCTTTCAAGGTGGGGCTAGAACAATGGATAGTAGGTGACTTAGGGAGGGGGTCCACAAGGATACTAGGTACATCAACAACAAGGGACTTGGCTTTAGGTGTAGAGGGACTGTCAAACTTGACACTAAGGGGAATGTGATAATCTAAATCCTCCTTAACATTTTCTTCAACAAGACAGGCCTTAAGAGGCTTAATAAGACATATGGCAAGATGAAAGTGACAAAGACGAAAGATAAGACCCTAGTGCAAGGGCACCACAATCACCTCTAGGTTATCCTCATGAGACTTATTCGTTGAATTGACAGAGGACTCTAGGGTAGAAAGCAAGTAGAAGGAAAAATTGACCAACATTTTGTGTCTAAAATGGTTTAAAAGAGCAAAATGGTAGTGATAGAAACACCTATAATGACCTTCCAGGGTAAAGAATTTCATGATAAGATAACATACCTGGTCCCATGGGTTGACCAAGCTCTCACGTTCGAAGCCTCCTTGGAGTCTAACCTATTTCAAGTCTTCCCTGTAAAAAGATTCAACTCCTTGTAGTCTTGAACTTTTGTTTGTTTCTTCAAATGTTTTCCTTTGTGTTGCAGCTCCTTAGCCTGAGCAATGGCATTCTCTTAAATAACAAATTGTACACCTAACCTAAACTCTCCTATCCGCATCCCATGACATGCGGTGAACTGAATGGATAATCCTTCATCAAATCCATTTAGACATTCAATGAATGATGTCAACCCCCCTTGTAGGTAATACTCCATACATGTGAGTCTTCTTTGAATTCCCCATAGGACGTAGGCTCTGTGTGCACCTTATCACATCCCATATTTCTTAACCAGCAAAACCAACAATGCAGCCCACAAATCCAACAAAAAGAAAAAAAATAGGGTTTTTTTGAAATTTATGGAAAACAAGTGGTACATATTAGCATTAATGCCAGCCACATCCCTCAAAAACCCATACATGTCCTTCAAAATCCTAGGTGTGTTAAAGGAATAATTGCATTCATAATTCAGCTCATGTGATCTCGCCACAGTTCGAACGACCAGCCAAGGATGAAAAGACTTTTAGTGCCACCCTAGTGAGGGTTCACATGGATTGCTTTGCTGGCATATGTCTATGTGGAACCCTTGAGTCCAGCTCAATCGAGTCAAGTGAGTTGTCATCACCATGACATCATTCTTCTTACACCATCCCTGATAATGAGGGGTAGGCAGAAAAACACCAACATGGGCATAAAAGTGAAATGATAAGATCTATGAAACTTAAGAGGTCACCTCCAAAAAAATGTTATCAATAACATTTTGAGGAATATTATTGATGTTTCTCCAACACCTTAGAGGGTGAAGATTAATTCCATGGTTAGCCATATGGTCAGCAACTTGATTGCCTTCCCACTTTAGTATCCTCAAAACTTAGAAGAAGGGTTTTTATGTCTTGAATGATATCCTCAATTTGCCACCAACCCTAGCTTTGTCTTTAATAGCTTCAATAATAAGCTTAGAGTCACCTTCAATACCAAGGGGATTGATGCCTATATCCAAGGCAATTTTAAGACCCCAAAGGAGAGCTGAGGCTTCCACAATATTATTGGTATTCAGACCAAGTCCCCCAACAAATGTCACCAAAAGAGCCCCCTTATCATGTCTGTAGACACCCAAATTTGTCCCAACTTTGTCCATGTCCTGCAACACCTAGTCAAAAACATTATCCTAGACATCATGTAGCATTTTGTCCTAAATCCCACTCTCAATCCCATTTATCTATTAACCAATTAATTAAATAAATTTTATTTATTTAATTAAAATCCCATCCTTATCCCACTTAGCCAATTAATTAAATAAATTTTATTTATTTAATTAATTTCCACATCATATCCTAATCCCACTTAGCCAATTAATTAAATAAATTTTATTTATTTAATTAATATCCAACTCATATCCCAACTAATTCAAATATTTTATTTGAATTAAGTTCTCATCATAAGCCGACTTTCCAATTAATTAAATAAATTTTATTTATTTAATTAATTTATCTTATCATTTAACCGACATGTGTGCCTCTTTCATTTAAAAAAGATAAGTGGTACTACAGCCTTTTATTTAATATCTTTCACATGTAGTACTTTTTATGTACACAAGCACACATGAGCCCTATTCTCCTTGACACTTGTCAAATGACTACAACTCCCTTGAAGAGTGGGAATACCTAATCAATCCTAGCCGTCCACATCAATCAATTAGCTTTTAATCTCAGCCGTCCATTGGAACCAAGTCTTTCCTATAAATCAAACCCTTCATAAGCCATTAGCATGCATTGAGCTTCAAGTAACATTATTCTGCCAAATTATCATTAGCATGCATTGAGCTTCAAGTACCATTATTCTGTCAAAATATCATTAGAGCCTTTGCATCCTTCAACTATTATCCTCATATCATCTTCATCTTAATGTTATGCTGTAGAAGTGAGCACCCAACATTCCTCCAACAATAATCCTTCAAAATCTTGCATGCTCATGCGAGGTGGAGAAGAGCAATGGAGATAAATCGAGCATAGCATGGAGATCGGTTTGCATTTACATTTGTTATTTTGATTTTCATGTTGTCTTGTGCTTCATTGTGCATTGCTAGGGTTTTTATCATTGCTGTTTATTCATTTGCCCTGATTTGCAATTTTACCCTAACATACATTTGGCACGCTCGGTGGGACTCACTTCGCTTGATCTTTTTTGTAGGTTTATGCACTTTGATTTGTAGGTTGAAGATATGTTATATTGCTGATTTTTTTAATTTAGGACCAGATCTGTTGCAGAGGGTTTTTTGTTTTACACAGGTCCTGGAAAAAAAAGATCTTAGATTTGTTGGAAAGAGGACTTCGAGAGCTTTCCGAAAAGTGGTTACATTAAAGATTTGGCTCAGTATTCAAAGAGTTATGACGATTTGAAGTTGACCCAGCGATTCTAATTTTTCAAAAAAATTTGACGCGCGACTTTTTGCTGATTTTTTTAATTTAGGACCAGATCCGTTGCAAAGGGTTTTTGTTTTACACAGGTCCTGGAAAAAGGAGATCTTAGATTCGTTGGAAAGAGGACTTCGAGAGCTTTTCGAAAAGTGGTTACATTAAAGATTTGGCTCAGTATTCAAAGAGTTATGATGATTTGAAGTTGACCCAGCGATTCTAATTTTTCAGAAATTTTTGACGCGCGACTTTTTGCTGATTTTTTTTATTTAGGACCAGATCCGTTGCAGAGGGTTTTTGTTTTACACAGGTCCTGGAAAAAGGAGATCTTAGATTCGTTGGAAAGAGGACTTTGAGAGCTTTTCGAAAAGTGGTTACATTAAAGATTTGGCTTAGTATTCAAAGAGTTATGACGATTTGAAGTTGACCCTGCAATTCTAATTTTTCAGAAATTTTTTACGCGCGACTTTTAGAAAAAAAAATCATATCTTTCAATCTAGCTAACCAAATCACATTCTATTTTTTGCAGGTGGTTAGAAATATTTAAATCCATTTTTCTATATCATTATTTTTCAGATCTATGTTTCAAATAGATTTTTTGTCAAAAAAATAATTTTTTTTAAACCGTAGTTTATGATAATAGCTTTCTTCTATGCAAGTTTACTTGTTTCTTTTTAGAATTGGTGACTTGTAAGGGCATCTAAGGAGCTGGAGCAGCATTGACATCAACATCTACGACAATTTGGATAGCGAATTAACCAGGTGCAATCATTTCATTTCTCATCTTCTAATCATTATTTGCAAACACATTTGGATTTTGGGCATAAAATGAACAATTGTTTGCAAATTCACATCAAAAAATTGGGCTAAAACAAACTATTGTCTTTCATCACATTTGGATTTGGACTTTAAAACAAACAAGTGTTTGCATTGTCTTCCACACATTGAATTTCTAAAGTTAATGAACCCCATGCGAGTGTGACTAAGTAAATGTGTATGCTCTCTCCTCGCGTCCCAACACGAATTTGGAGATCAAAAACATTTACCTGTGTTACTTTTGTTTAGCCTTAGAGAGGCCTGCCTTGGTATCCACCCCAAGGGAACGACCTCAAGCGGTACTTTCATCCGGTCCGCTATAAAAATCAGAGGATAAGGCGAAAGCCAAGTCTAACCAGTATTAGCGCTCACCATACAGTGCTAACTTGAAAGGAGGTGTACCTTTGTGTATATTAAAACTCCTAGTAGGGTTAGTTAAAGTCTTAAGTGGCTTGCTGGATGCTCGTGGGGTGCCGGTCCCCCGGATTTTCACTAGAACCTCCTTGTGATAGTGGCCTTGCCTTAACTAGGACTTGTTGAATTGTCTTCACGTGCTTGCTTAACCAACATCACATTATTCCAAGCTAACAACTTGCTTATGTGTCTTGCGTGAGTGATTCATGTGTGTATATGCATAATCATTTGTTTGAATATTGCCACATCAAGCTCTAAACACCCAAACACATAAAGACAAGTCATCCTACACATTCTTCCAATAACATTCAAATCCAATCACTTTCATCCCAAACATAGCCAAGTCATCCAAACAATCCACATCATCATCCAAATCCCTAAACAAGCACTTGCTAAAAGGACTTAAGACAAACACTTGGTGACAACATGTCTACACTAGAGGACCTAGAAATTAAATTCCAAAGATTCCTCCAAAATCTTTATCAAGGATCACAACCCCTAAACCAAGATGCCATTGAAATATTACAATTCTTCATCCAAAAAGCTCAACCCCATATAAGCCAATCACCTCAACTGCAACACTTCGTAGCCCAAGTCCAACACCTTTTAACCACTAGTCAAGCTCGACAAGTACATCAATCCTTAGCCATTCACTACCAACCTAATCCACCTCATAGCCACATGTCATATTCATCCACTTCCTATCAACTTAATCCACATATTCACCAAGTCAATGCCACATCATCCTATGAACATCCACCTCAAGTTTATCCAATCCCTCATACCACCATTCCAATGCAATACCAAGCCCATCCACAAAGCAATCAAGTGATATCACAAGAACAACATGCAAGTCCAAATGGCTCTTTGTACATAAATCAAGTAAGTCCAAGTACACCTTTTCAACAAAACCACCAAGCACCATTGATAGACCTAAGTCTACCTTTCCAACAAGAAGCACATCCAAATCCAAGTGGCCCCTTGTACATAAATCAAAGCCCAATTTATCCTATGCAAGATCTAATAACCTTTGACAAGGGAGATACCAACCTAGCTAATTCATCCTATGAATACCCTCCATCATCCAATCACATGCCGACACATGAGCCAACAAGTCCTATCCCAACACCACCATGTGATCCCATTACTAGTCCATTAAGCCCTCTACCTTCCAAACCACCAAGCCCTCCATTACCTTCATCACCAAGTCATTCTAATCCTTCACCAAAGGATGCAGCTGAGATAGTTTTACAAAGGATGCTTGAAGCAAAACTCATTGAACTTCCTGAAGTCAAACCATGTGAAGAAAGTCCATATGATGAACATGATTATTGTGCATACCATAGGACCAAAGGCCATGATACAAATACATGCCCCATGTTTTTCCCAATTGTTTACAAGGTGTATCGACATACAATAAGAAATCATGTCACATCATCCCAATCCCATGTGTCACACCCATCTAGTCCACATCCTAATCCATCAAACTCCATTATCCTTCCATCCAATCAACATCCTAGTCCTACGCTTACAACATCATCTTCTATTATTACTCATCCATTATATTGCCCATCTACACATACCCTTGCGAAGGATGTGATCCATTGGCTACTAGCTAGGAATAAACTACCTCCATGCCAAACACCTATCCTTGAGCCTATCCAAGAGCCCTCAATTAACATTCTTAGCCCTTCAAGCCCATCATCTGACCTACAAGCCATCAAGCCTATTCAAGAGTCTCCTATTATGAATCCAAGTCAAGAGTCATCATGTTCTCATGTTGTTGACCAAGAGCGTATCCAAGAGCCTTCCACTTCCATTCAAGAAACCCAAGATGTATGTCAAGAGTTTAATCTTAAGCATGTGGAAACATTAAGCCCTAGTCCAACTCAAGATCAAAACACTTTCATGCAACCCATCCATAACATTTACCTTCTTTATGATCAAGATGATACCTATAGAGAAGCTATCCATGAGAACCTTGATCCTATCTATAATCCTATATCTATCCATGAGCAAGATATCCACATTGCTCCTAGTCATCTGCCATCTAGCCCTATCCATAATGAGCAAACATCCACTTGTCATGATGAGACACTTGTTCCCCAAGTAAGCATAGAAGATCAAACATATAGCTTGGATCTTAGTGAACACAATGCTAATCAAGATCCTAATGATCCTCCTTCCACATCCACTATCGATTCCACTTCAAATCCACCATCATGTCCTATTGGTCTTACCATCCTTGTCCATGAATGTTCCTCCTTAGGACAACAACAACCTTTGTCCTCTACTTCACCTTTTCCATCCAATAACAAACTCAAGTCTAGTGTTCAAACCACACCAAGTCCTATAGTCAATCGCATACTCCAAAACATGAACTACCAAGGCAAAGGTCTAGGCCTTCCCAAACAAGTTATTTTGGAGCCAAACCATGTCAAAGTTCCTCCATGCTCATATGACTTTGGATACACACCCCAAGGTAAACAAGGCCAAGATGTTGGTAATCCCTTCATGCATCCTAAACCTACCACTTTCCATCGCAAACCTTATCATATACCCAAGACATATGTAGCCATTCCATCTCCATCATCCTATAAATGTCAAAAGCATGTGACCATACACCTTCCACCATCCACTTTGCCTCCACTTTTACCAACTCCAAATATCCCTCCATCCACCTTGCCACCACTGCTTCCAACACCTAACATACCTATTGTTCATAAGTATCCTTGCATCCCTAATCATGGCCAACAAAAGCACACATCGTTTAAGCATAAAGCTTCCAATCATTCCATCCACTCCATCCATCCCATGGGATTCCAAAATAAACATTTGGATGCCTTTATCTATAAAGCCAAAAATCCAACTAAAACTCCTAAGGACCCTCATGCCTTAGGGAATCAATGTGAAAAGCCTCTAAATCATCCATATTCTAAGCAAAGTACATTCACAAAGCTATCCAAGCCCATACATCCAAAAGCAAAGCCTAAAAGCAAAATGGTTTGGGTTCCTAAACAAATAGCTAGAAAGTCAAATGAGGCATCCTCATCCACATCTCAAGAATCCCAACCACCTATCTCCATCCAAGAGCCTATTTCCATCCAAAACTTCCATTCCCTTCAAAAATCCCACAAGCAAAACAAAAGCACTAAACATACTAAATCTATGTGGGTTCCTAAATCACTTCATCAACCATTTCTTAAGCAAACATCTCCATTGCTTCCTACACCACCATCCCATCAAAAGCTTCAATGTTTATCATGGTGTGTGTAGCCGTTGGTCATGATTCCCTTCCATTCCAAAACATTCACACATGCCTACATCTCCCCATCTTCTATCCATTATCCTACATATCTCCCCCATGCTAACCCTATGGTCCATGCTTTGGCATAAACTTTTCATCCATATTCATTCCATAAGCCTATATAAATCCACACCATAAGCTACTAGCCTACCCTACCATAATTCTACATCATAATCCATTATCTACCTAATCCATCTCCCATCCATGCAATCCCTTATCAACATCTATGAGCATAATGACATGGTCCATGCGATGACATCCATCTCTAATGGGACACTATCACCTCACATAGCACTAGCCACTTGAGTCCCTCCTATCCATTACCATGGTGAAAACCTGGCAAATAGGTGCCATGTGTAATTGTCATGCTATCCCATCAAAGTAAAAAGAAGAAAAAATAAAAATAAAAAAAGTAAAGATAAATCCCTTCGTCCAACGGTGAAAACCTAGTAAATAGGCACCTTGGATAAGTACCATGATGAAAACCTGGCAAACAGGCGTCATGTGTAGGTTGATCTTCTATGTCACTTACACTTGGGGGCACATTGTCTCATCCAACCTATCCATTTCCAAACTATCTATCCCATTATATCATACCAACCTATCTTATCCTATCTTGTTATCCTACCATCCTTAGCCATTACATCCATATACCTATCTTATTGAACCCATTCATCCACCCTTCCTCCTTTTGATTTTGATGAAGACATAGGGGCAAGATGTTGAAACATGTTTTGATATTTCTTGGCATACCTTCTTTCCAAACCAAGTCCTATCCATTGACCATTTATCCATCTCATTTAAACCAATCCATCATGTCATCCCTTGGTCATGAATTTTATCATGTAAAAATCCTAAGCATTACCACCTAGAATGGGGCACGTTATTCTTCCTATGCGACATAGTCTTTGAAGATCACATCCTAGCTCCCTTATGATCCATCCACTATGGCATATCCTTATCATGAGCTTCTCGTCTTATAGCTTATCCCCATCTGTTTATCATGAGCTTTCCACTATAGCCTACCTATCCCTTTATCATGAAGCATGCATCCATCCCTTATACAGCCTATCCTCTTATCTATCCATCTATCATGAGCCTTTCATCACATTCACTATGAGCCCATCCTTTTATCCATCCAATCCCATTCATCCATCCTTGCACCTAGACTTGGTTTTCTCCCTTGTCATTGGTATCTAGCACAAAGGCTACCTAAATTGTAAATCCATTGATGTTCCAAAACATTCAAAAAAACAACAAAATCAAAACATCCCAAAAACACAAAAAAAAACAAAATATATCAAAAATCCAAAAAATCAAATATCCAATGAAAAATCCAAGCAATAAAACCAATCATCATCAATCCAAAACAATCCACTCCATCAACATTCAATCAAAATCAAATCCTCATCATCATCAATTCTTCTTATCAATAACATTCATCGATTTCAATCAATCACTTCTTCCAATCATATCAATCAAATCAATCTAAGCAATGATCTTAAACCTATGTCACATTAATCCGTATCAAGCAAGCTAATCAATCAAGGAACATTATCCAAGCTAGTCAACAAGTTTTTGATCCTAATCTTGTCATGTGCCAATCAATCATCATCAATCATCATTAATGGGATATAGCGTTCCCACATCCTTGTGTTGATCTAGGGATATAGCTTTCCCCGTAATGACAACACTATCTATCATCATCAATCAAACAATTAATCATTGGTTTATGACTTGACAAGGGAAATACATTGTTTGTTTTACATCCTTTGAGCACACTAAGAACACTTGCTTATGCTTAGATTGAGTGGACACTCTAATCATCACACCATCACTATCATCATTCAATCCAATCCAATCATCAAAACAATCAGCCTAGCAATAGCAAACATCACAACCAAAGCACATCAAGTCAACCATCAAAACAAATCCTATCAATCATCAGCATCAACACCAAAACAAATCAACTCAATCACATCCAACTCCAATCAGAACAAATCCAATCACTCCAACAAATCCAAAGCAGCTCAATCCACCACATATCATCCCATCATCAACATTTCATCAAATCAATCTTCATCCATCATTTCATCATCTTCAAATCATTCCAAGCAATGATCCAAGTATAAGCCCATCCTTAATCCATACCAAGCAAGTTAATCAATCAAGCCAAGTTATCCAACTGCAATCAATGGTCTTGATCCTAGCCTTGTTGTAAGCCAAATCACTCAATCAGCCAACTAGCCAACCAACTTAGCAAACAACCTTGTGTTGATCTAGGGATATAGCTTTCCCCGCAATGACAACACTCTCAACTATCATCATCAAAACAATCAATCATTGGTTTACAGCTTGACAGGGGCAATACCTTGTTTGTTTTTGAATCATTTGTGCATGCTTGCTTGCTTTCTTGTGTGTGTTATTATTTTATCTTGCATTTGCATCATATCAGTATCAATCCAGCTAATATTCATATCTTGTATCCAGACAAGGTTGTATTACATTGGGGCACAAGACACATCGTCACCGTGGTCCTTATACCTTGGTGCATAATGTCTAGTGCTATATCAAACATCATGGTTGCTCACCTTCATTGCAGCATAACGCATCCTTCATTTCTTCTATCTATCGCCTTATCTTTCTTTTGCAGCCAAGCCATTTCTTTTCGAGAGCCTACCCATGTTTGTCCAACCCGCATATCCTCTCGAGGGGGCATCATCATCCTATCTTTCCATCATCATCACTATCCTTTTCCTGTATCCATACTTTAACTTCTTTGAAATGATGTTACTCGACATAAAGCTCATCATCTCGAACATCATCTCAAAGAGGGGCAAAATGTAGACACCCAAATTTGTCCCAACTTTGTCCATGTCCTGCAACACCTAGTCAAAAATATTATCCTAGACATCATGTAGCATTTTGTCCTAAATCCCACTCTCAATCCCATTTATCTATTAACCAATTAATTAAATAAATTTTATTTATTTAATTAAAATCCCATCCTTATCCCACTTAGCCAATTAATTAAATAAATTTTATTTATTTAATTAATTTCCACATCATATCCTAATCCCACTTAGCCAATTAATTAAATAAATTTTATTTATTTAATTAATATCCAACTCATATCCCAACTAATTCAAATATTTTATTTGAATTAAGTTCTCATCATAAGCCGACTTTCCAATTAATTAAATAAATTTTATTTATTTAATTAATTTATCTTATCATTTAGCCGACATGTGTGCCTCTTTCATTTAAAAAAGATAAGTGGTACTACAGCCTTTTATTTAATATCTTTCACATGTAGTACTTTTTATGTACACAAGCACACATGAGCCCTATTCTCCTTGACACTTGTCAAATGACTACAACTCCCTTGAAGAGTGGGAATACCTAATCAATCCTAGCCGTCCACATCAATCAATTAGCTTTTAATCTCAGCCGTCCATTGGAACCAAGCCTTTCCTATAAATCAAACCCTTCATAAGCCATTAGCATGCATTGAGCTTCAAGTAACATTATTCTGCCAAATTATCATTAGCATGCATTGAGCTTCAAGTACCATTATTCTGTCAAAATATCATTAGAGCCTTTGCATCCTTCAACTATCATCCTCATATCATCTTCATCTTAATGTTATGCTGCAGAAGTGAGCACCCAACATTCCTCCAACAATAATCCTTCAAAATCTTGCATGCTCATGCGAGGTGGAGAAGAGCAATGGAGATAAATCGAGCATAGCATGGAGATCGGTTTGCATTTACATTTGTTATTTTGATTTTCATGTTGTCTTGTGCTTCATTGTGCATTGCTAGGGTTTTTATCATTGCTGTTTATTCATTTGCCCTGATTTGTAATTTTACCCTAACTACAATATCTAATAATACCTCCCCCACTAGCCAACCCAGGGTTGCCCTTAGTAGTACCATCAAAGTTGAGTTTTACCGAACCAATCGGGGGGACCATTTAGTATTAGCTTGGGCTCTTCTTCTAGTGTCATCCATTCTGCAAATGCTCATCGACATGCACCACTCTTCAATGATGCTAGCTTCCAACTTATTGGGGTGGTTCTCCGTAGCTTTCAAAGTGTTGTTAGAGAGACTGTCCTACAGGAGTTTGGCCATCGTATAAAAGACCTCCTTGGGATCCCTAAATTTTTCCTAAAATGGTCTATTATTCCTTTCCTTCCAGAAGCTCCAAGTCAGAATAGGAGGTAGGTAGAACCAGATTTCCTCACTAATGGGGTGGGAAAGAGGAGAGTACTGGGACCTTAAAAAATTAGATAAATCACCACACAAGCACCAGGGGATTCCCAACTTGTTCAAATCCAGACACCAGATATCCCATGAGAATTCACAATGTAAAAGAAGATGGGAGATAGTTTCCTCCTCCTTGAAGCATAAGGTACACCTGTTCAGGATTTGAAAACCTCTAACCTGAAGGTTGTCTATAGTTAGAATCTTATTTTGCACTGTCAGCCACCAAAAATGGTTTATTTTAGGTAAGAGATTATGATTCCAAACCCTTTTCTAAAAGTTCTCTTCAATCCTAGGCATAAGGAGGTTATAGGCCAATCTAACAGTAAAGCTCCTAGACCTCTCCCATTCACACAATAACTTGTCCTTCAGAGGGAAGGGAGGAATTTAACAATCTCTAATAGAGAGTTGAACATCCTTTGCTTTCTGTATAAGGTTAGCCTGGCTCTGACAGCAGTCTGATAGTTGTTTCCACCCTTCACGACAAGGAAGAATGTAATCACAGGCCCTCCTAGCAAAAAAAGAAACAACAATATTGATCAAGCCTTGGGAATTCTAAAATTTGTTTAATAGCCCCCTTTACACTAGTTATCTCCCTAGAACCTTATAGTTCTACCATCTCTCAACTTCCACCTGATGCCCTGTAGGAGCACTGATCTGCATTTGAGTACATTGTTCCATATGACGGAACCTATGTGCAGGTCTTGGGGATTTAGAAAATCCTTTAGGGTCAAGTGCCCAAGGTACTTGGCTCTCATGATACTACCCCACTCCTTATCCCTAGTTAAAAGATTCCATCTAATTTTGGTGACGAGGGATTTATTGAGAAGATTAATTTTTCTTATTCCTAAGCCTCCCTGTAGCTTTAGTCTACACACCTTATCCCAACTGACCAGGTCCAATCTCTTCTTAGTTTCCACCCCAGTCCACAGAAAGTTCCCCTAAATTCTTTTAGTAATATACTTAGGAATTTTGAAGAGGGACAAAAAATAAACAAGGATGCCTTGAAGAGAGGCCTTCAACAGCTGCTAGTTTCTAGCCTGACTAAGTAGCTTGCCTTTCCAACCAGCTAGTTTCTTTTGGATCCTTTCAAAAATTGAGTTCCAGTAATCAGGAGAAACATCCTTAACCATAAAGGGGAGGCCCAAATATATCCCAGGGAGTTCACCACTTGAACAACCAAGAATCCTCATAATATTATCTTGGAGCTCGATGGGTTTATTGAAGAACACCTGGTTTTTTTCATAATTGATGCACTAGACTTCCAAGGTGGCATAATCCTGCAAGACTTTCTTCCATTTCCTAGCCTCAACCACTGAAGCAGACCCAAAAAGGATGGTATTGTCCACAAATTGTTGAATGGCAACCTGGGCAACTATTGAGGCTAGTTTAACACCCTTGATCTCCTTGGAACTTAATAACTTGAGGAAGCTTCTACTTAGAACTTCTACCATAAGAATGAAGAGGTAGGGGGACAGAGGGTCACCTTACCTTAAGCCCCTTCCAACATTGAAAAATCCCCTAGGGACCCCATTAACAAGGACATAGAATTTGGCAGAAGTGACACACACTTTTATGAGTTGCAGAATTTTTCAATGGAATCCCATCTATTCCAGAATTCTAAAAAGAAATTCCCATGCCACTCTATCATAGGCTTTAGAAATGTCAAGCTTGAAGGCCATTCCAGGCAACTTACTTCTCTCCATGGAGTGAATAATTGCATGAGTGGAAATGGTCATATCAGTAATTTGTCTACCTGGGACAAATCTATTTTGGCTACTATTGATAAGCCTATCAAGGATGGGTTGAAGTCTAGACACAAGGATCTTAGAAAAAATCTTATAAACTGTATTGCATAGTCTAATTGGTCTAAAATCTCACTGGATCAGAATTTTTGGGAATAAGAGCAATAAAAGTATGATTAAGTTGCTTCAATAGCTTACCAGTCTTGAAGAAGTCCCTAGCTACCTCACTGACATCCTTACCCACAATATCCCAATACTCTTGAAAGAAAGAAGGGGGAAAACCATCCAGCCTTGGAGCCTTAAAAGCACCCATAGAGAACAAGCAAGCATGGACCTCCTCCTTAGTAACCATTTTTCCAAGTCAGGCATTATCCTCCTCATTAAGGTAGGTAGGGATGATGTTGATAAGTTCCTAATCAGTCTTGCACTCCTGAGCCTCTAGAAAATTTTGAAAATAAGAAGCAGCAACCTACCCCAATAGATAGTTCGATTCCACCAAAATCCTCTTATCATCCATAAGTTTAGCAATACTATTTCTTTTCTTGTGCCTCATTATAGACTGGTGAAAAATAAGGTGTTTATGTCCCCCTCCCTAAGCCATTGTATTCTTGATTTTTGCTTCTAGTAAATTTCCTCTTTCTTAAGAACTTCTTTCCATTCCTTTCTTAATAGTTCTTCTTCATTAGCAGTATCCTCAGAAATGTCCCCTTCCTCCATTTGTTTTTGAATGTCACCCAACTTTGTAGTAATCCTCTTTTTAGTATCAAATAAATTGCCAAAAGTGAACTTGTTCCACCCCTTTAGCTTGTTTTTTTACTAGAAGCAGTTTCTAAGCTATCCTGAACATAGGAGTACCATTTATAGCAACACCACACCAGCTAGCTAACTTGTCCTTAAATTCAGGATGTTGAGTCCACATAATTTCAAACCTAAATGGATATGGTCCTTTAACCTTCTTATCTATCTAAGAAAGAAGAAGGGGGTTATGATCTCCGAAGTAGTTCTAGGAAGGGCTTCTAAAGTAGAAGTGCTTATAAAATCCCAACATGATGAAACTAGGACTCTATCAAGTCTAACTTGTCTCAAATTTTTCCCTTTTCTCTGATTAGACCAGTAAAGTAGTTTCCTTGAATATCAAGATCCATAAGGCCTTCTTTATTTAAGAAGTCAACTAGGTCTATCATGTTGTCCGTGTAGTCCAAAATCCTTCCATTTTTTTCCAAGGGGAAAAGTGGGGTGTTAAAATCCCCAACCAACATTCAACATCTTGAGCTATCTCTAGAAATCAATGTAGAAAGATGATCCCATAACTCTCTTCTAAGGCCCCTTTGGTTAGGAGCATAAATGTTGACTAGGTTCCAAGAGTTGTTGTTAGACTCCATTCTAACAACAAGATAATTTTTATTCCTTTTGATTAGACTTCCTCTAGCAACCTTGTTGTTACATATTGTGACAATACCCCCTTAGGCTCCAGCTGCATCACAGATACATAAATCCGCATTAGGCCAAACACTCATAGCAATGGACTAGAACCCCTCACTTTTCATTTTCACTTCTTGCAACATCAAGATGTCAATCTTGTTATCATAGATACAACTCTTGACAAAGAGCTGCTTATGAGGGTTGTTTAGTCCCCTAATGTTCCAAGACAAAAAATTCATAAGCCAAATTTTTTTCTTCTTTATACATCATTTTTTTCTATACTTTTTCTTAAAAGAAAGTCTTCTAGGTTTTCTAAATCTACAAATTCTTCATATGTATCAAATAATAGAAGAGAACTTAACTCCTTTTTTACTGCTTTATAGATTCAAGACAATGTTTTTTGTTGATTTATTAAATTATGATCATCAAATATAAATTTATTTTTTGAGAACTTGTGATTATCAAACATTAGTAGTCAATATCATTTAGATCTTATCACCATTACTAATTCTTTCTTTTCATACCCATTTTTAGCCATTGATTGATTATCAAATTTTCTATGTAATAAGCATGAATTGAAATCTCTAGATTTACTACTTGTTATTCTTCTTGATCTACTATATTTGATTTACAAATTACCTCTCTATAATTTTGTATGCACTGAGTAGCAAATTTTCTCATACTATATTCATGAGTATCATAGGAAAGTACATCAATAGTTGATTTTTTCTCGAGTATGAGCTCTCTTTGCTTGATTTTCTTATTTTTGGTGTGTTGTATGACAAACTGTCTTCACCTAAAAACTCAACAATTAATCCATCCTTCACTTCAGCAACTCAAACATAGAGAATTTTGAGATTTCTTCAAATGAAACTTCACAATAATAAATTCAATATCTTCTTTTGTATATTGAAACTCTTATAACTAAAAACCTAAATATAGGTAGAGAGTAAACTGCTCACCTAATAACAACCAGAAACCTAAAGGTATACTAGTCAAACAAGTATTTTTATGCCACTAGATTGAAAGTCAAAATATTATATTATGAACTCTAGACTCTAATCTTATAACTAGGTTTCATTTAAAAGGCATTATCAAAAATCTAGTTTCAACATTCAAAGCACCTACTCCTACTCCTAAGCTATAATACTAGATGGGGGATTCAAACACAAGAATATTTATTTTCTCATGTAACAGGTGCCCATGTGACCATTATAGATGATACTAAGAAAACATGCTTATATCCAAAATTGATTGGAACTTTGGACATATATCAGTTGGAACATTTTCTTTACTTAGATTCTCATTATGTATCTTGATAAGCATGCTACCATAAATTGTGTCATTAATGTGTACTTGGATGTATACTTTGTCTTGCTCTCCATGATGTGTCAGATGTAGATGCTTTGTCAATAGCCTTAGAAAAATATTCTCTATCATTATGAGGTGTGAAAGATATGTACATATAACCATTGATATCCTCAACTTGTACCACTTTCTTGTCAATAAAATCTTAAAATTTTTGCTTGAATGACATACATGATAGGCACAATAGTAATAAGAAATATGATTCTTTAGCATAGGCCTTGATGGATCAATGGGAAATAGGAGGCAAATTGATAAGTTGGGATAGCAAAATTTGTTTCAAAATATAATGTGGAGGATTTTCTAGTCTAGTGAACTTCCTTTGATTATTTACTTATGGTGGTGTGATGTGTGTATGCTCAATAGTGTGAGAAAAAGTGTAACCTCATGCTTATATTGAATGGTATGGTATGTATATGGTACTGTACTGAAGCACAATACAGTGTTCCACTAGTAGCCTAAAATCATGATAAGTTTGAAAAATACATGGAGGTTCAATCTAAGCAAGAGGGGTTCAAACTAAGGATAGGATGATTCACTCTAACCCCCCAGATTAAACTAGCCTTAGATTAAATGCCCTTTTGTGGAGCCTCCAACATATCCTCCTCTACTCCTATCCACATGCTAATCAAATATCAATTCACCTCATGTTTTTGCAAGTTAAAAAAACATATAAATAAAAAATATTATAGTTATATAACCCTCATTGTTATCTTTCAAAAAATTATAATATGGTATTAGTTTTTTAAATATATATTTTTTAAATTTCATAATCAACATAGGTCTATTACAAAATAAGTAATGACCATTTGAAACATTGGGAAAAATAATAAACTATGTTGGAAATATCTCAAAAAGATGTATTGCACTTTGCCAATGTGCTTGTTTTAATGGAAAAATTAATTTTGTTACATGCAAAGAGAAATGTGTTACAATAAAATATAGGTCTAAAATTTTGTTATTACCGATTGAAAATTCAATAATAAATAAAATAATTAACAAAAAATTATCAAATTTATTTTGCAATAATTATTGGAACTAATGATTTATGTCTAAGAAATCATGAAAAAGATTTTATTTAAAGTTCAAATTATGTGTTACAGTTACACAAATAAAAATAATAGATATATAATATTTTTTATTTATATGTTTGTTTCTAGCCTTCCTTTTGAAAACCCCTTCTTTATAGGTGGAAATTTTTTAATAATTTTCCTTTTCTTATTTTTCACCAATGTTTGGCTTTTCCAAGGTTTCAATAGAGCTCAAAATTTTGTTCTTTCTTGCTCCTTCAACTAATCCTCCTCCTCCTCCTCCTTAGTTTTTTGACTCATATTTTTTTGTGATTTGTAACAAGTTATTATATACTCCTCTTATGTCACTTTTCTTATCTTTCCACAACTAAGAAGGTAGAATGTGATATTTTTCTAAACTTGTTAATGCACCAATATCAATTAATTCACTAACAAGATATAGAGTGTCTTTTTTTGTTTTAATATAAACCTAGATTTTATACAAACTCTTTACATGTATAGAATTATTCTTCCTCCTAAAACCTCGTCTTCCTTTTCCTCTTCTTCTTCCTCTTCCTCTTCTTCTTCCTCCTCTTCTTATTCTTCCTCCCCTTATTCTTCCTCCTTTTCTCCTCCTCCTCCTCCTCATTCTTCTTCCTCCTTTTCCTCTTCCTCCTTTCTCCTCCTCCTCCTTCTACTCCTTCTTCTTCATTTTATTCCTCCTCCTCCTCCTCCTCCTCTTCTCCCTCTTCATGAAGCAAAATTTATTTTTCTTCTTTATAAACATATTTTCTTTATATATAGTTTTTGCTAAAAGAAAATCTTCTAGCTATTGAATTTCCCATAAATTTAAAGATTCTTCATATGTATCGAATAATAGAGGACAACTTAACCTATTTTTTATTCATTTATAGATTTAATAAGACATCATTTTTTGTGGATCCATTACACTTTGATCATCAAATATAAATCTATTTTATGAATCATCAAGAAATTTATAAAGAAAACTTTCTTTCCCTAAAGAGAAATTGCAATTATCAAATATTAGTAGTGAATATGATTTTATAGAGTAAAATGTTTACCCTTGTTAATTAGGACCTATTTTAACACGTTTTTGAACATTAAATGATTAAATATCAATCCTGATGAATAAACTTGACAAAATAAAGTTAGGACTGGTCTAAGCCCACAATATTAGACACTCCTCAGGGTTTGTGGGGCTAAAGGACCAAGGTGCATGAGTGTCTTGGTACCAAATGGGTCCTTTAGCCCCTCTCTTGTGATGTCATCTTAGAACACCTCCTTAGCTTGTACATGTCAGCCCCATTTAGTTTTATTCATCATTTGTGAGTAGGAATGCATATAAAAGCAAGTTAGTTTATTCATATGAACATATCTAAGTTCTCTAATAAATCTAGGCATACTTGCACTCTCTCTTCTTCTCTCTCATGCTCTCTATTCTTATCTAAAGATCTCTATGGTGGACAATTGTTGTTGCACTAACTTCTTGCAAGTATTGTAAACATATTTCTATTTATTTGGACTACACTAACATTTTGAGTCAAGTTGTGATGTTGCATCAAGCATGCTAGGGTTTCCATGCTCATGGTGAATTCTTTCCTTCATGCTTTGTTCTAGCATTCCATTCTACTTCAAATTTGCCTCTGCCATCCTTGGGCACACACTATTTGAGATCTCATCATCACTATAGTGGAGGTAGAAACACCATTCATAGAGCTTAACTTAGGCAAGCTCCTAAATAGCACCCAACCATTTTCCTTCTTGTGTGTGTAGATAGCATCTCAAATAATCTATAGAAAACAAGTTACACAAAGTAGGAACACAAAAGGGCAAACATACAGGAAACTTAACATTATGCAAAACCCTAATTAGGCTCTAGGGTGTCCAAGTTCCCTGGTCCTTCTGGGCTCCCCAATCTAGATCCAGGTTCTACTCTATCCTCTGATCCCTACTTTGGTGTTAGATTTTTGATATTTGTTTTTGACAATTGTATTTTCACAGATCTTACTTAACTCGGGTTTCTACTTTGCCCTATCTTGATTGGTTGGATTTGGTTGATTCTCCTCTATACAATAAATGGACAAATCCCTTGTAGTTTTCTCTCCTTAGGTATAATCCAAGCTCAGTTTGTGTTATAATGTTAGATAGAAGAGGGTTTGGACCTAGTTTAATCTCTTGGGCTAGGTCTCTCTTTTCTACCAAACATTTTGGTGAACCCATTGTTTCTTGCACTTTTGCATCCTTCTTGCTTTAGATCTAAGGTATTTTTTACCCTAGATCTAGTTAGGTTACATTCATTCATCAGTTGGCATACTTTCATATCTTAATTTATATTGTTTCATTGTTAGGGTTTGGAAAAACCTTACATTTTTAGAAAATATAGCTATTCTTGAACCTAGGGTTTGGAGATTAGTGAGTTGTTTCAGATATTTGTGGCATGATTAAATTGATTTCATTTGATGTAGCATATCATCTTTGTGTTAAATAAAAGACACTCTTGCATTTTTGCATTGAAAAGTGAAAAATCAAGCATTTTAGGCTTAGAAAAAGCATATTCATTGCATAGATTTTAGATCATCATAGAAAGATTTAAATTTCTAATTTTTGCATGAGACATGATTGGTATTGCAGCAATTAATCATTTCATAGTGTTATATCTTGCATTTAAACCTCTTCATTGTTAGGGTTTTTCAAAAAGTTGTAAAACCTAGTTAATTTTGAAACCTAGGGTTTGTAATTTGATAATTTGTTTCATACTTTGCTAATGACATTCACATTTCAAATCTGATTTTTATTTACTCTAATACATAATTTAATCATTTCCTAGTGGTATATTTGGCATTTTCACTCATTCATTATTAGGGTTTTCAAAATTTTGGCATTTTTGGAAAACCTAGCTAGTCTTGCATTTAGTGGTTATATTTGAAATCTCACTTTCAGATCTTTTCTATGTTTAATGATTTCTAAATCTGATTTTAAGTTTCTGTAACTCATCATATGTGTGTTGGTTAACAGATTTGTCACCTAACTCTATATACTCATGCTCAGACAAGTGACAAATACAATCAACAGTTGAGCCCAATATATTGGTATTCTACTCAGGCTCTCTGCTTATTTAACAAGGCACAACTACCTTCTATAGATATTCTGAGGAATATAAACTTAAGGTTGCTTTTAACCAGAAAGCAAGATAAAGGTAGAACTTTTAACCAGAAAGCTATAAAGGCAAATCTACAATTATAACTCTAACTCTAGAAGTTCACAGACTTTCAACTGCATAACATACATCGAAGATATCATACATGCGCACATGAATTCACCATCTTAAATGAAATATCAATAGATAGACTATTCGAAGTAGTGAGCAAGATTTAATAACATCCAACCACAAAAACACATGAATACCATTGACATCAGCAAAAACACATCCAACTTAAGAAGAACATGAATTTGAATAATCATAACACAAAGTCCATGATCACCCAAATCTCCACTGTTGACCCTCAATTGTTGTCCCTGATGACAATCCACAACTTAGATGATATGACTCTCAAACTTAGATGATATGTCTCTAAGATGACATGGTTCATTATGGCTTATATGGCTCATTATGATATGTTTTTGATCATGGTCAATTGAGGCAATTTACATTTCCTTGATCATGTTTATGGTCATCTTGATAATACAATTAGCACCTTTGATTTAGTTTGGCACATCATGATTCAGTTTGATATCTTTGATGATCATGTTTAGTTTGGCACTTTTGATTCAGTTTGGTACTTAGTTGGTTCAGTTGGTATTTGACACAGTTTTAGTTTGACATACATTTGGCACAGTTGACATATTTTTGATTTAGTGGCATCACATGTAGCACCTATTGTACTCTACAGGCATTGGTATTTGGCATAGTGTTGACTGAGTTGATTGATTTCTCTATGATGACAATTGTAATTCTTAGTATGTATGAGTTGGGAGACATTATGATATTAGTAGCATATAGTCTCATGATTCACATGTTTCTATGATATCATGTTTGGCCTACAGCTACAACTATTCAATGGGCTTTATATAGAATATTTCGATACATATTATAATATATGATCATTATAAGTCTTGGTTACTTCTTATAAGTTTCTATTGGATAATAAAGACATACAAGGTTGAAATAACTTGTAATGTCTTCCTTTCAAGTATTGACCATGATTCATATTTGTTTACATCTCCTAGCAATATACTCCACATTGCAAAAGAAAATGTTCCCTTCAGCATTTTAAGTTATTCACCTGTCGGGCAGGTTACCACACTTTGTAACAAGTTTGAAAAGGTATTTTTTTTGTAAATTTACCACCCACTTGTTTAGGATTTACCATTGGCACTGGTTGCATAAGGTAATCTCGAGCAAAAAAAGGAAGATTTGATTCTTATTTCGTAAAGTCTAGCTTCGCATATGAAGCTTTCAACTTAGGGTTTCTTTTTTATTTCATATATGTGGTAATCATAAAAGAAGATGGGAACAACATCATGCATCTTTGAAGGATTTTATGAAGTATCTTCTAGATGTGACAAAGTTGGATACAAGTAAACTCTTTGACTTTTAGCATGACTATTCAGTTTCTCCTATTGGGCTATCAGATGCTTTCATTCTTGTTTTTGTTTTGAATCAAAAATATGAAAATGGTTTTAGTTTACTTGTCCCAAATGGTTAGGGTTTCAAAAGTAAACACATCTTTCAGAGGTTGTTTTTGCTGATCTTTTTTGGGGTTTCAAATGCATGAAAATATTCTTTATTCTCTCAATGATAACTGTCACCCAGATGGCTAGGGTTTCAAAAACTAAAAAAGTGTTTTTGTCTTAGATGTTTAAGGGTAGAGATAATTATACTTGACTATGATGGTATGGAAAAGTGTTTGACAGATTTCTTGTGGGTTTGTAATGCTCTTTTGTAACTTATCTTGCACAGTTATAACTGATCCCTCGGTGATATGGTCTTATGAGACAGTTTCTTTGATAAAGGGGTTTTGAAGTTATCAACTAGGGTTTCATAGTTTACCTTAGGGTTTCTCATGAGCTTGAAGGCATTTTTTGGTTTTGGCATTCATGTTTTGATAAAGTCTTACTTTGGTTCATTAAACAAGTTGAGATTATAGTTTCATATGTAATGCTCCAAAGGTGTTGAGTTAAACCATTATGGATTTATTTTACCATACATCAAAAATTTCTTTTTTTTTCATGTACAATCTATTTTTAGATAGTTGATACAGAGCAGTTGGAAACTGGTTAAGACAGTTGCTTGTATATAGTTATCTCAAACTGTATGTAGAGAGAAAGAAGGGCTTGAACATAATGTAATATGTTGTGTATAAAATTTGATATAACATTGATAATCAATGAGAGAGTGAGTGCATGCATTGTTGAGGTTATATCAGTTTGGTGCAAAGAGAAACAGAGTCTCCCTCTATAATTTATATTATTCAATTCATTGTAATGGTTGAGATAAGCCAGTGAGGCACTATTATTAGTGAGACAATGTTGAAAAGCCAGTGAGGCACAAATAGCCAGTGAGGCACTATTGTTAGTGAGACATTGTTGAAAATACCAGTGAGGCACAAATAGCTAGTGGGGCACAAACAACCAATGAGTTATCTGTATTTGCTAGTGAAGCACATTTTGATTAAGCCAGTGAGGCATCTTTCCCAAGTGGTTTTTATTCCCCAAGAGGGTTTTCCACTCATGCAATTTTCTGTGTTATGGTCTTTGTGTGTATGATCCATTGGTGTATTATGTCTAAACTTTCAATTACATTCATTGTTCAGTGTTTCATAGTTTAACTATTGCATATGTGACATAATGTTCATTATGGGTCAGTACAAATGCATAATATATTTGATACTTATCTCTGTCCAATAAAGAAATAAAATTGCCCTATTGTTTGTCATAGTTCACCAACAGTTGTTTTGTTCATTCATGTTCACAAATTAATATGTCAATGCACTACAGTTCATAAATGAATGTTTTGCTTTCATCATACAAGGGTTGAAGTTTATGGTTGGTGAAGTTTATTTATTGTTGTAGTGCCCCTCATCTTGTCATCTATCAGATTGATGTTTGCTTAAACTTTATAGTGTCCTAGACCGTAGATGATGAATCTCTTGTTATCTTGTTACTTCATTGTGAACTTAATTGTTATGATAACAGATGTTGATGTTGGATTATGTCATTTTATGCTTTACAATTTAATAAATGAACTGATGTTTTAGATGCTTTGATGTTATTCATTATATGGGATTGGAAGTTAGTTGATCATTTTATGTTGTAGACTAGTAATCTGATACCTTGTTCAATATAGTTGATTGTTATTTATAAACATGAATGGAACAGTGTTGTATTACTCGTTCTCGAGTACCCTACCTCACTGCGATTTCCATTCACGATAGGACTGCATGTGATGTATATGTATATCTTGTTATGGTTAATTGTGCGTTGCTGCAGGATGCAGGTACTAGGCATCGACTCCACCTGATTACAGGTCTGAGCGTGCCTTCGCCAATGGATTAGTTGGTTGGAGTTAACGTGAGGTCCCTAGTCAGTGTTCCTTCGTCGTCAGTTTACCCTTGTGGTTATTGGTTGTTGTTCGCTCATGTCTTACTATCAGGTAATATTGTATCTTGGAGTCTAATGAGTTCTGCAAGTGTCCAAGTATGTGTGGTAATGTTGTGCTTTAATTAGAATTATTCTACGGAAGAGTATAAATGTTGTTAAATGGGCATAATGTCGTTAATTGCTGATTATAGTTATAAATAAATTATTATTTTAGTAGAAGTGTTGTTGTTAAATAAAGTTGTAAGAAGTTTGTATTATTCGATATAATATTAATTATAATAAATATTTAAATAAATAAATAGTGGTAATCATGTTGTAAATTGTGATTTACAACTTGATTAATAAAATAAATTAAAGGATAGTACAAAATTACAGTTTGTCGAAATAGTACTATTCTATTTATAACAATAAATTGGGTCAGCTATAAAAAGATATATTAACAAAATAAAATAAAATATCTAATAATTGGGATCTTAAATTAAATAAAAATACATATTCTTTAAATGAGTTGTGCACGGGATCGCGTGCCAAGCCCTTGGCAGATGAGAGAGGCTGAGTTATAAAAGAGCTGTAGGGGCATCAAGGACGGCATCACAGGTGAAAGGAAAGAAGCAGCTTGGAACTGCAACGATTGAAGCAAGTTCGTCGAGTGGATTGCGAAACTAGGTTCCGTCAAATGCCTTATCTCTAAACTTCATTTCGAATCTGCAAATGTGGTTATAGTTTATTCGATTCCAAATAGTTCTGTAGACTGTCCTCTCTGTGTGTAATCGGCATCTTCTCTTAGGGTTTAAATACATCGTTTCTGCTCAAGGATTCTGTAAGTCAAATGCTTTCCTTCCACTGGTTGCCGATTCACTCTGTATGCATTCTCAGATGGGCGTGATCTTGGTAGGGTTTGTAGGACACCTCGATAGAATTGCCGTAAATCGCTGTTGGCTACAGCTAGTTGTTCCTGTAAGATCAGATTAATGTTGTTATTGTTTCTTTCTCTGTGTTTAGTCAGAAACTTGTCTGGGAACTCGCTGTAAGACACTTTGTATTCATGTGATTTTCCTGGTTGCGTACTTTTTTAACCTGCCCTCTCACATCTGCAACTGGAAGTTCTATTTGCTCAGAGACCTGTATAGCGATTGTTATTTGAAGATTTAAGTTATTTCTTTGGTATCCCTTAGTATTATTTACTATGGTTCGATAATGATAGGTAGCGCTGCATATTGCAATGCTAGGGCGTGATTTGCTATTGTCTTATGGTTATTCAAACTGGTTAAAAACCTCTGTAGCCATGTTGTTCGCTGTCCCATGAATATTGCTTCAATGTGTTTGGTTCTATCTCTGTTGTGGCCGATAATAATAGGAAGTTCGCTGCCTGGATAACACTTGTTTCGAATGAAAGACCAGATCCTTTTTATTTGCCATTTTCTGGGTGTTACGCTATGTACCGTAGTTTAAGTTTACTCCATAGCTGGAGCTATCGAACTCTCTCATTATCGGTTATGAAGTCTTCTTGTTGATATTGACTTTGCCTTGTTTCCTGCGTTTCTGCCTGGCTTTCATTCGTCTGTATGAAAGTTTCGAATCCCTTTTCTTCGCCATTCACTTAGTATTATACGGTGTTGCCGCTGTATAACCTAAGCCATAGCTAGAGCGAATGAAACCTTATCATTTTCAATTATTAAAGGTTCTTCTGTCTGGATTCAACTCTGCACTCGTCCTAGTGTATTCCTAGTCACTTGGGGATAAGCGCATATCTGCTAGAGGGAGAATTCATCATCTCCAGAGGGTTTTCCTCTCATGGACGCTCATAATGATATTATAGTTAACGAGTTCTGGGCAAGCAAATGCAATTGGCGTGTGTAAACCAGACTCCGCTACCTTTATCAGCATCCCAACATTGTGCGGCTTAAGGCTAGCTATGAGGATGACAATGTCGTGCATTTGATCAGGAAGCTCTGCGAGAAAGGGGAATTGTTTGATAGGCTTGTTGCCCTTCAACAGAGACAATTGTCTATTATTCTTTTCAGACTCGGTGCAGATGTTCATTAGTGTCTTAATCAGATACACAAAAGTTCAAAAACTTGTCTTGCAGAATTTCAGCCTCCTTACAGACATAATCATATACAATTAGGTTATTTTAGAAGATAAAAATCATATATGAATCTCTTTGATTGTGTTGTTCTTTGAAAGGCTAAAAAAAAAGGTGTACTTCCATTTGCGTGTGTCCTACTTTAATTGTTAAGTGGGTGCATTTTTTGGAAAATAAACTTCATTAACCCTCAACCCACGACCCATGAAGCTTGGGAATGCAACACCTTTCAGTAATATGCAGGTTACAGGCATGGAAAAGCATCCAAATACAAGTACTTGAGGAATGGTTATAACAAATAAGGAATAATCGACATCTATTATTTATTTTGTCAGTATTGCTATGAAATTTTAGCAACAAACATAATAGCATTGTATATAAACAAGTTAGATACAGCTTAGCTATGTATATATTTTAATGACTGGAAGGGTGTTATATGATAGACTCGTGATCAGACACAATACTCAAACCAAACAAGCAATTCAATCATAATAGGTTTTCACCAACAAATGATAATGATGACCAATATAGGAATTTGCATATGTTACCTCCTCTTCTGACTCGGAATCACTATCATCAGATGAAGATGTCTCTGGTTTCTTCTTGGGAGGAACTTTGTTTGAAGATTTTAATCTCTTTGAAGCTGGTTGTGCTACAAGTTCAGTATCTGGCTCTCTCTTACCTAAAAATAAGCAGATAAAAAAATATTATAGAATTGGCACCATAGTTAATAGATATATCAATAACTGTGTTAGCACATAGAAAGGCATGCACTGCCAAGGAAGATGGATCTGCCTTCGCACAGTAAACAGCAATCGAAATCTACAGAGGTTTTGTAATCTGCAATTTTCTGACAGAGATAAACTTCCTTCAGTTTGTTACACTGTTTCCACACCTTTTTGTAATTGGAAATCTGCATGGTGTTGAGTATGTGAAGAATGCTGTTAGAGGCCGTAAGTAATCTTTCAACAATTCCAGTTCGTCATTTCTGTGTGTCATTGTTTTTTTGCAGTCTTTGCCTTTTTGTTAGAGAGAGAAAACCCTTAAGCTGTGCCATCAATTTATTAGAATTCCAAGTTGTCGGACGCTGCCAAAAGTTGGTGATACAATCAAATATTATTCGTCAGTGGTAAAACAGTCAATAGCAATTGTACATCTCAGTAGTAAAATATCCCAGGCTGTTCGCAAAGGGCGCATTTACGATCGTTCTCCTTGAGAAATTATATCACCTCGGATAAGATCAACTTCAGAAACATCTTCCAATCATCATAAAAGAATCCTTTTGGTTGAGTTCGCTAGAATGTCTGCAAGACCGTATGAAGAATAACAAACATTTCGTGATTGAATTTGCCTCGTGTGATTGCCGTTCAGTCGTAAGATATCTCTCCTAGCGTTATTATCCTTAATAGAATAAAGCTAATCGGATAAGATTGAAGGAAAGTTTATAAGATCGTATCTAGAATTAAGTGGTTCTTATATCAATTATTGTAATGATTTAGTTAATCAACTTATTTATCTTTTGAAGCAAAATAAAGATTAGTTAGAGATTTAGTTGCAAGTGTTATAATATAATGTTGTTTTTAATTCAGAAGTTGTTTGCATTAGACTGGGAATGAATTGTAGTATTTTATCTCCTGAATCTGAAATGAATTGAATTATATGAGTGTTGTAATGAGTCGGATTGAGGTTGTTCAAACTTGTATTCTAGAGGCTAGTTGTCATTGTTAAGTATTTGCTGTTACGATGTAATAGCGTTTATGTGTATCAAACAAAGTATGAAGTATAATGAGGTTCTGTCAAGGTTGAATGTTGTGTCTTGTAAAGTAATAATCTCAAGATGAAATATCAAACCTCTTGTGCCCTTATTGTACTGTTTTGTCGTATGGAGAGACCTGAAATCTATAAAAGAATAAAGTATTGCAATGTTAAAAGTGTTGGATAACAATTGATGTTATGATTCTATTTTGATGCAAGAGGGTTTATGCCTTGCAGTGTACTTATACGTGTGTTGTTATTAAGTCTTGCATGATGTTTTAAGGTTTACTAGGTGTTACGAAGGAGAGTGGCTTTCAACATGGGGCCGGCGCCCAAAGTGGCAGTCAGGATAACCCGTTGGAAGTTGATTAATCAAGTGATAACCTAAAAATAAACTAGGGGGTTACGGGTAGATTTCACATTAATAAGATTAATGGATTCCCCTCCCATGGCTTGTAGTGCTTGTTTAGACTAAGGATGGGTAGAGAAGGCCTGGTCGGCATGATCGACTTCCTTGTCCTCATGAAAGGAAGGTCGATTCCGCATGTGTCACCCTATGGGGCCGGCGCCTAGTGAGAGGCTGTCAAGATAACTATAGATGGGGGCCGGCGCCTAGTGAGAGGCTGTCAGGATAACCCATGTTAGGACCATGCGATGACACTCTCCCTACTACAACCTAGCATCCCTTGTTCGGTCTCTCCTCATTTGTTTTGTGTCGCCTCTGGAAGTGAAAGTGAAAGTTAAGTTAAGTTATGTTGTGTTGTATTGTTATAGCCATGTGTTGTATTAGCGTTGGTCGTCCTTTGTTCTTGTTTGTCTTTCGTCTACCTGACTATTAGTGTTTGGGACCTCATGTTAACTCCTAGCTCGGGGGGTGGACCTTAGGGTTCCACATGGTCAGGTGGAAGAGCTATTTTATCCATTGGTTATTCTTGTCAAGATCATATGCAGAACAAGATTTGTTCCAGTTGTACTTGTTACAATGATGATGATGTAAGTGTATAACCTTGTACAGATTTGTGTAACAGAATATTCTTTATGTATGTAACTTGATGTAGACTAAAAGTGGCAATGTAATGATGTCATGTTGTACTCATGTGTAATAAAAGCATTTCAGTTATGTTTTGATCATATAGATTGTATTATCTGATGATATGTAGTGAATATGAATCAGTCATTCAATTATGCAAGTCATTCAATTATACAAGTTATTCAATTATGCATTTGATTTAGATCAGCTACTGATGAATGTTAAATTATGTTAGTTGGTTGTAAAGTAATGCAGCCTTGTATCCTTAGAGAATATGTCATAGTTAGTATGTTAACATTATTTGTTATCTTAATCATTTAAAAAAAAAATGTTCCTATTTCATGTAGCATAAATGTGTAATTCTTTGAGGTGTACAAGGCGGGCGTTACAATTGTTGCCAGAAACAAGTCTATTTTATGAGACATTGATTCACCCCCCTCTCAGTGTCTCTCATACTCCAACAAGTGGTATTAGAGCATAGGTTCCCTATTTGAAGTCTAATTGACTTGGGTAGGTCCTGATAGCAGAGTACCATGGGAAAGGGTAGAAGAATGAAGGCCTCAAATAGAGAAAAAAAAATGCTGATCAAAAAGTTGAAAAGCAAGCCTCAGTTCAGTCCAGCAATGAGTAATTGCACGAGTCAACCATGAATGTAGATATAAAATGTCATAAAGAGATCAGTCCTGAAGTTAAGAGTCTTGACAATGTGAATATTAGTAGACAAGAACTTGATGATTTTGTAGTTGAAATTGATGATGTAGAAGAAGATTTCTTTGTAGATGAAGATGGATAGGAGTTCGATGAAAATGACTGTGAAGTTGATATTGAGGGAGAACTTCTATGTGCCCTAGATACAATCAATCAACTTAGTAAAGAAAATAGGAGTTTAAAAGACCAACTTCAATAAGAGAAAGAATCCAAAGACAAGGTATGTTTAGATTTTGAAAAAGTTTCTTTAGAGTTTGGAAATACAAGAAATCATATTGCAAAATTAAAGAGTCATGTTTATGAATCTGATAAATTGATTATCAGCCTAAAAATAGAAATTAAAGAAGTTAAAAGAATAGTTGACTTTACAAAATCTAATCTTGAATTAAAAATAATGGAATGTTTGAAGTTAGAAAAAGACATAGTCTCTTTAAGAAAGGATTTGGAAAAAGCTTCTTCAAAGCTACATAAGACTATTCAATTTGAAAAGAGTACTGACTGCCTGAATGATATATTGAGTAAGCAAAGATATTACAGAGACACTACTGGCTTGGGTTATGAAAAAGGAGAATGTTCCAAGTCAAGAGATGCTCCTAGGAGAAAGATAGACCTGAATACTTACTCTACTGCCCCTGAGAATGAAGCCAATAAGGAAGAAAAAGATAATGTTGCTAATAGAAGTAGTACAATAGGCACTCAAAACCTTCATCTACCAGGCAATATCATTTGGTCAGATATAACTATTCTTAGCTTCATGGTAACTGCTATTCATGCCATGTTTATGGTCATAGAGCTAGAGACTGTGAAAGAAATGTCTTTGGTTGGAACAAGAAGAAAAACTTTAATAGTTTGTCAAGTCAGGATTATAATGTTGTGCATTACACTGTAATAAAGTTAGTCATCTAGCAAGAAATTGTTGGGTGCATGAAAGATATGATCATAGAATCTTTCTCAAATCACCTAGAAGAAATTACTCTTCTTTTGGTCAATACAACAATATGATATGTTATAGGTGTAGTAGTTATGGACATAAAGCAAGGTGGTGTAAGAACAATTTGATAAAACCGTCTAGAAATAATATGACCAAGCATAAGCAAGATAGTACCTTAAACAAGAAGAAAGAAACTATACTGGTTTGGAAAAGAAAACAAAGTCAAGTGGAAGAAAAGATAGAGCCTAAGCTTGTGCATAATATGCAAGAAACATCTCTGAGTACAAGGAGTAGCCTAAGGTCAGGGGGAATTGATATTTGAGATATCATTCAAACTCCTTAGTCAAAAATAAGGAGGTACTGTTAGCAGATGGCTTTCAAGCAAAACAAGAGCAATGTCTCAAGGAAATGTGGACTAATGATGACATTGCATTTGAGTTGACCTTACTTTTCAATAAGTGATGATAGTAAATTCATACACAATGTTATGTGTGTATGCCAATGCTTCAATTTGGATAGTGTCTCTACTTTTTGTATATTTCATACATTGTTTGCCAGTGCTACTACATTGATCATGATAGGTAATGTTTTGATCATTTTGGTTTGGAAAGTAGTCTTGATACTTACATTCTATGATTTTATGATAGTAAAACAGTGAACTTGAATGCTCTGCATGCAAATAATGATTCAATGATGTTCAGGACAGAGTCTTTACTAATGCTCAACTATTTTTGACAGTTTATTGAATGGCTTATGATGACATCTTGTTGCAAGTATTTGGACAGGGTTTCTTGGAAGGATTATGCATGTCACAATAGTTTTTTGTGGTCACTTTTTCTTGCCTCCTTGCACATGGTATGTGAGGACAGAGATTTTAAAATGGTTTATGAAATGAACTTGAGTGGCAGTCAATTCATGCTAATGATTCTTTGTTGGTTTTCATTCACTTGAGCAAGTAGTCACTTGAAGTTGTTTTGGCAAGTAGTTCTTCACACTACTTTCATCTTGACAGTAATTTGGTTGGTATTGGTATATACATGGCTTGGTATATTTCAGTTCATACATACTTTGTACTTTGTAAATTTGTTTTGCATTTGGATGATCATATCTTTGACAATGGTGATTGGCATACATGACAATGGCTTTGTTTGTGATTGACATTCAGTTTTGAAAATGTTGATGATAGTTCAATATAGCAAGATGATACTCATGCTCATTTCTTGACATGCTCGTGCTTTACTTGCAGTGTTATCTCTATCTTGACAGGATGCATGTAGATAATGAAGTGCTAGTATTACATAGCATGGTGATATTTGTACTAACTATGTTTGAAGTTGTAGTTTGTTCACTTGCTCAGTGATGAACAATATTTGGAGACATTTCCTTTGAGTCTTCACATTCATTGACTTGATTTTGTAAGTATTTGTAGTCAGTGTTCTCTAAAAGCACAAATAGTGAGGAGTATTCAAAAAGTTTTCTCAATGCACATAATAGTTTTATATTTGGAGCAGCACAATAGAATGAAGTATCTATATCTATACACCCTCCTTGTTTCATGAAGGCATAGTGAAGTATATAGGATGTCACATTTGTTTGTATTTTCTTGCACATGTGTGTATCTTGAACAATATATAGTGTCTATCATCAAATCTCAGTTCATGGTTGAAATGACAATGACAATGTTGTTTATGGGTTGATCATATTTGGTGTGACTGTGTGCATCCTGTTTATCAAAAAGACAATTATTTGATGTTGTGACGAATAGTCTTGCATTGACAATGCTGTGGTATGGTGATCATGAGTATTGGGGATAGTGTTATATCATAGTGAACAAACAATGACATTTTATGAGTGGCATGGCAGTTCATGTGCACAATTTAGTGACATTTTTAGTTGTTGGACTCAGGGGGAGTTTCTTGCATATTTTTGATTCCTGATGGTTTACAGTATCTTATGATAGTTGGCACAGTTTCTGATTGATGATTGGCATTATTTGTGATAGTCTTCTCAGTTGTTGTCCATCTTTGCTACATGCTCTTCATGTTGCTACTATTTCATTATGGTGCTGACATCTCATTTTTGTTTCAGATGTTCTGGATATTTCTCAATCATGGGACAATCTTGGTATGGTTGGTATGGTTTTACATTTCTGCTTATTATTTCACATTTCAGGCTTTATGTATATATTGGAGGCATTTGCATACTTTCACTCCCTTTGCCTTGATGCCAAAAAGGGGGAGAGGAAGTTGTGTTTTGCCATCATGGACAAAGGGGGAGTTTGTTGACCCTTAGTTGTTGTCCCTTATGACAATCCACAACTTAGATGATATGACTCTCGAACTTAGATGATATGTCTCGCAGATGACATTTCATTATGGCTTGTTTGGCTCATTATGATATATTTTTTATCATGTTTAGCTGAGGCAATTTACATTTTCTTGATCATGTTTATGGTCATCTTAATAATACAGTTAGCACCTTTGATTTAGTTTGGCACATCATGATTCAGTTTGATATCTTTGATGATCATGTTTAGTTTGACACTTTTTATCATGATTTAGTTTGGTACTTAGTTGGTTTAGTTAGCATTTGACATGTTTTAGTTTGGCATACATTTGGCACAGTTGACATATTTTTGATTTAGTGGCATCACATGTAGGACCTATTGTGCTCTACAGGCATTTGGTATTTGGCATAGTGTTGACTGAGTTGATTGATTTCTCTATGAAGACAATTGCAATTCTTGGTATGTATCATTTGGGAGACATTATGATATTAGTGGCATATAGTCTCATGATTCACATGTTTCTATGATATCATGTTTGGCCTATAGTTACAACTAATCAATGTACTTTATACAAAATATTTTGATGCCTATTATAATATTTAATTATTATAAGTCTTGGTTACTTCTTACAAGTTTCTATTGGATAATAAAGACATACACAGTTGAAATAACTTGTAATGTCTTGCTTTCAAGTGTTGACCATGATTCATATTTGTTTACATCTCTTAGCAATATACTCCACATTGCAAAAGAAAATGTTCCCTTCAACATTTTGAGTTATTCACCTTTCGGGTAGGTTACCACACTTCATAACAAGTTTGAAAAGGTATTTTTTTTGTAAAGTTGCCACTGGCTTGTTTAGGATTTACCATTGGCACCAATTGCATAAGGTAATCTCGGGCAAAAAAAAAAGGAAGATTTGATTCTTATTTTGCAAAGTCTAGTTTCGAAATGAAGCTTTCAACTTAGGGTTTCTTTTTCATCTTGTATCTGTGGTAATCATGAAAGAAGGTAGGAACATCAACATGCATATTTGAAGGATTTTTTGAAGTATCTTCTAGATGTGACAAAGTCGGATACAAGTAAACTCTTTGACTTTTAGCATGACTATTCAGTTTCTCCTATTGGGCTATCAGGTGCTTTCATTCTTGTTTTTGTTTTGAATCAAAAATATGAAAATGGTTTCCGTTTACCTGTCCCAGATGGTTAGGGTTTCAAAAGTAAACACATCTTTCATAGGTTGTTTTTTCTAATCTTTTATGAGGTTTCAAATGCATGAAAATATTCTTTATTCTCTCAATGATAACTGTCACCCAGATGGCTAGGGTTTCAAAAACTAAAAAGGGTTTTTATCTTAGATGTTTAAGGGTAGAGATAATTATAATTGTATGGAAAAGTGTTTAATAGATTTCTTGTGGGTTTGTAATACTCTTTTGTAACTTATCTTGCATAGTTATAACTAATCCCTAGATGATATGGTCTTATGAGACAGTTTCTTTGATAAAAGGGTTTGGAAGTTATTAACTAGGGTTTGACAGTTTACCCTAGGGTTTCTCACAAGCTTGAAGGTAGTTTTTGGTTTTGGCATTCATGTTTTGATAAAGTCTTACTTTGGTTCATTAAGCAGGTTGAGATTATAGTTTCATATTGTAATGCTCCAAAGGTGTTGAGTTAAACTGTTATGGATTTATTCGACCATACATAAAAAAATCTTTTTTTTCATGTACAGTTACAAATTGTTTTTAGACAGTTGATATAGAGCAGTTGGAAACTGGTTAAGACAATTGCTTGTATACAATTATCTCTCAAACTATCTGTAGAGAGAAAGAAGGGCTTGAACAGAATGTAATACGTTGTGTATAAAATATGATATAACATTGATAATGAATGAGAGAGTGAGTGCATGCATTGTTGAGGTTATATCAGTCTGGTGCAAAGAGAAACAGAGTGTCCCTCTGTAATTTATATTATTCAATTCATTGTAATGGTTGAGATAAGCCAATGAGGCACTATTGTCAGTGAGACAATGTTGAAAAGCCAGTGAGGCACAAATAGCTAGTGAGGTACTATTGCCAGTGAGACATTGTTGAAAATGTCAGTGAGGTACAAATAGCCAGTGAGGCACAAACAGTCAGTGAGGCATCTGTATTTTCTAGTGAATCACATTTTGATTAAGCCAGTGAGGCATCTTTCCCAAGTGGTTTTTATTCCCCAAGAGGGTTTTCCACTCATGCATTTTTCTATGTTATGGTCTCTTTGTTTGTGATCTATTGGTGTCTTATGTCTAAACTTTCCATTACATTCATTGTTCAGTGTTTCATAGTTTAACTACTGCATATGTGACATAATGTTCATTATGGGTTTGTACAAATGTAGACTATATCTAATACTTATCTCTATCCAATAAAGAAATAAAATTACCCTATTGTTTGTCATAGTTCACCAATAGTTGTTTTGTTCATTCATGTTCTCAAATTAATATGTCAATGCACTACAGTTCATAAATGAATGTTTTACTTTCATCATACAAGGGTTGAAGTTTATGGTTGGTGAAGTTTATTAATTGTTGCCAAAAACAAGTCTATTTTATGAGACACTGATTCAACCCCCCCTCTCAGTGTCTCTCATACTCCAACATTAATTGTATTGCATATATCACAGTAGTTGAAAACAAAATTAACTATCACCCTTTTCAGAAACAAAGTTTTGCAAAAAGATCCATAATTTAACCAGCCATCTAGAATATAAAGCTAGGCCAAATCATAACTATTTTGAAAACCATAATGGCTTCTTGAAATAGCCGATTAAAAGATTGTTTAAACAATAAAAAAAATAAAGGGCCCTCTAGAGCCAATAGTTTTAGAGTAAGCCTGAAATAACTTAAAAGTGTGAAATTAAAAATCAATTGAGAATTTGCAAGTCCCCATCACCATCATCCATCTCTTCATCTTCCCTTGACTGTCTACCTTCTTTAGTGACATTTTGCACCATATTAGGTACATTTTCCCGTAATCTAGCCTTTTATGCCATGTAATTGTTGATAACCAGCGTTAAGGACATGCTTGGTGGAGTTCCGATCATGCTGATACGATGCTTTTTTTCATGATAGCCTGGTCGGAGTCAGTCACCTTATGATATACTTCATCGATACCACCCCTACAAGTGTTAATGTAGGCTACCAATTTAGAAAGTCTCCCCAAGAAATCCCCTGTAATTGCATTGTAATTTACAATCTCCTCTATCACTATCCTTTTGAAATTATGTTTGATCACCTTAACATTCAACAAGTTTTCATCATTAGATCCATTAGCCTCTACCTCTAAAGCAATGAAATCTCTTTTAATCCTCATCATCTCTTTGTAATAAACTACCACTGCCTTTCCCATCTTTTCTTCAGCTACATAAATAATACAAATTTTCCATTCTAACGCATCAGCCCACACAACGGTATCTAGTTCCTTAGGATCAACTATGACTTCTTCGGCCATTAGAATACTAGGGTCCATGTTGGTGATTTCTTGCACTTCCTTAGAAGCTAAATTCAAACTATGGTTGTCACTTCAAGTTTTATCAAGTTCTACTATCAAAACTTCTCTTTTAGCATGAATGGAATCAAACAATTTCACTACCTCCTTGATAAATATGAGACCATCAAAGATGATCCTCTCAACCCATTGGTCCATAGCTTTCCTTAGAGACAAAGAAGTTTTAACTTGTTGAAGAAGATTTGGGTTGAGGGTAGGGAGTTTGATAGTGGAGGAGGTTCCAGTTGAGGGAGTTATTACTTCAACATTTGAATTGGCAAAAGAGGATAGAGAACTTACATGTACTAGCAGCCTCAAATTTTTGTCTTGTAAGTCTTTCACCCTTTTAGAGATGTTGTCCACTAAATAGTGCATATGATATAAATCACCTTCGGTAGTTGATGGCCCTAGATCCACTTGACTTACTTTGAAGTCTGCTTCAGTTATTTCATCTTCATTCTTCTTGACCAGTGGGTCTATAATTTCTAAAAATTAGTTTCCTAAGTTGGCATCGGTCACTATTCTAGACATCCTCTTCGCACCTTTGGGTTTTGGCACCATCTACAACAAACTGGCAACAATAGCGATGCCCTCATCAACTAGAATGATGTACCTCTTCTTCTTTTGGACTACCTTTTTCAACTAGTTTGGGAATGAGACTAACACATTAGTGGCATTGGTTGTGGCCATTATTGGTGCAGGATGAGGGTTTTGCTTAGGCATCTCTTTTTGTTGAGGGGAATTTGGTCGATTGAGTAAAGAATACAATAAATTATCTTCTCCAATTTGTGAGAAGATGAAAGAATTGGAATCACTTACATGATTGCTTGGCAAGGGCACATGGTCTGCTTTGGATGATAAAGCAACCAGTTTGGTATTTCCCTTCATTACTTGAACATATTGCTCACAGGTGGTCTTCAACCTGCCAATCTCCTTAGGCGGCCCTTCACCATTGCCATTCAATTGTGAGCTAACTCTTTGTAGAGCCAGGTCCAAACTAGATGACCTTCTGTGTGAGGTGACGGTCTAGGATTTGACTTGATTTTGGGAGGTTGAGTCCCTTGGGGTTGTTGAACCAGCACACTCCTTGGCCTTTGTCTATAACCACTTTTATGTTCTCCTTAAAACATGAAATGATAGTAACATAATATCAGTAACCTCCTTTTTAGACCATTTTATTGGAGGCGAAGGTTCCCTTGACACTGTAGCATATTCTTCACCCAAAATATTTTAAAAATCATCAATTATATCTAGGACCTAAATATTCAACTTGAAGGTACAGACTTGATCAACAGCCAACCTCATTTATTTCCTCTTTTGAACTTCCCTTTCATCAATACAGTCCTCCCAAAAATCTTCAAGTTGAGGAAGATGTGAGTAGGAACCACCTCCATGCATATTTTCTTTTATAAATTTTTTGCTGTCAAATGATACACAGGGAGACAAACTATGAAGGTTGAATTTAGATAACAACTTATCCACATTCTAAGCACCATCATTACTTTTGCATGAATAAAAAGACAGAGACACAGGAAAAGAATATCCTTTGTTTTTTATTGCCTGGTATTTGACATTTACTGTTGCCATTTGGCAGCATACTTCCAGCAACACCAAATAATCAGAGGGGTACTGAGGCAATTTTAATGGGGCATTTTCATAACCCCTGATTCTCAGATACAAGAAGCGATCAAACTAAATATAAATACTCCCAAATTTTGTGACCAATGCAAACGCTTCTACAGAAATTTTTTTCTCTATTGAGCCATCAATTCTTTTAGCTAGCAACATAGAAGAAGCATCATTCACACATCTGAAATCTTTCATACCTTCACTTCTTTGCAACTAAGAAAAAATTTGATACACAAGTGTACTTGCTGAAGAACTCCTTTGAGTCCTTAGACTAGGCCAAGCAGCCTCCCTTAGAGCCAAAATGTAGACCAGTTGGGAACACATATGAAAGCCTACACTTCGTGTAAAATTCACTAGCTGCTCATGTAGACACTCATTGATGATTTTTAGCTAGTCAATTTGGTGATCTTCACAAATCAATAAAATAAATCTGCACATCCAAAACTCGAAAACATCCAAGTTGGGGGGCTCCCAACTACTTTGTTTAGCAAGGTTATCATATATGAAATTTCTTCTTTAAAATGGCTCCTTTTTAGATTAGCAAGCAACTGAGACTTACTAGTCTTTTCTTCTTCAAGCCAATGCTTGGAAACATAGGTACAACACCAGTCCTTTTTCTCATTATAATAATTCCAGGCTAAAGATACAAAAACATCAGAGTTATCTTCATACTCTTCTAAGTTAAGGGCCGAAGCAACAGATTCAGAATCAATTTTTGCCAACACAACACCACTGGGAGTCTTTATCTCCTGAGAGTCTAGGAAATAACCATTGGCACATGCAACCATTAATTCAAGACAATGCACAACAAGCAAAAAACCACCAACTTTATGTAAGCCGCTACTGATAATTTTCTCTGCCAAGGGACTTCTTTTCTCAGACTGCATTCTCCTCCAAAAATCATCTAAATCCACGTGCCCCAAATTTGTATCCCTCACTCAAGAGAGACCATCCTCCACAATGGAAGCCATGAGGGTCCCTTGGAATTTAAACTTCATTTTTATGTGTTCTAGAAACCAGAAAATAAGAGACTTGGAGATACATGCAAAGAGCAGAGGATAAGGCAAAACACCAATAGAGAATTCTTTGTGTAGATACATGGGAAATAAAAATCTCTAACTCCTCAAAGAAGATATGAAACCTTTATAGAGAGAGGAAAGAGTTACCAGGTATGAAAATGGAATTGTGCTAAAATTTTGCATGTAGTAGACTAGTTGTTTGTTTTGCTACAACACATTCCCTTGCACATAATATCACCTTAGGTAGCTTAAGAATTAATCAAAGTTACTTCTTATAAATTTTCCCAAGAAAGATATTAAATATTGGCAGCGAATTTGCCATTATAACTCAATTTTGCATACCTCAACTTTTTCTCTGAGAGTGGTGCCATTGTGTTTGCACGTACCTTGAATTGAATGCAAAATGACGAGTGTCATTCTTCTGTACAGTATGCCAGTGCAACTAACACTACTTAGGAAAGTGCACTACGTGGAGTCGGCGAGTCGGGCAAAAGATGAACTCTTGAACTAGGAGTTAGAGATTCAAAACTTCAAAGAATCCCCAACCTCTCGACTACAAAGGAAAGACTTCATATAGAGACACAAAAAAACACTATGTTAGAAAGTCAGGCGGTTCATGAACTTGCAAACCACCGACTTGACTTAAAAAATGCAAAGGATTGCCAACTCTTTAAAGTGACTAAGTGAATTTGGCCCGAAAGAAGGAACTAAATGAAAAGGTTGACAATGAATGGAAGGGAAAAACAAAGAATTGGGTTAGGATGCCTTTCTTTGTTTTAAAAAAAGCGGAGGCAACAATTTGCCATATTTTTTTTAAATTAGAAAGCATGAATATTCATGTATTCATCTTCTCTTTGAAATTTGAAAGGCAATAGCACAAACAAAACTATCTAGCTTCATTTGACACTTATGCATCTTCATTTAAAGAAAAGATTTCTAAATCCCTCTTTTTTTTTCTTAGGAAAATCATTTGCACATACTACACATCTTACATTTGCAAGACTTATTTTTTGTGGTTACCAAAAACATCACATTTTTGGAAAGCCCCGTTTATCTTTCACTTGTAGGTCATTAATTGTAATCTTATTTTAGATACTCAAATCATGTATCAATTCAATTGTATATTGTTGTTCCATATCACACTTACATATATTATTGGATTCTTCATATTACTTCTATCAATATTAGAGGACTTTACCAATTTCATCTCTATGAATAGTCAAGAGAAAGATGATGGTGATAGTTCTTCTTCTACTACAATTCATGATAATATCATTGACATCACCTCTAAGGAATATGATGGTGAATTAGCTTCACCTACATACCCTATCCTTCGGATCCCTCTCCCAAAAGTGAGAACATTTTATCGCAAGAGGATGACATCATTGACACATTCCTTAATATTACTTTACCTTCTCTTCATTTGAATGATCTCTCTTCTAGAGATGTGCATTAGAGGATGTTGAGCATACTATTTCTATTTCTACTTCTACCATAGCACATGATGATTCCATCAATCATCCTATTAATCTTCCTCCTTTGGCTGAATGTTCAAGTACCTTGGATATCACTAAGGATGTGAAGACCCCTGATCTTCCTCTTTGGTTAAATGTTCAAATACCTTGGATATCACTAAGGATGTGAAGACCCTTGGTATTCCTCATTTGGTTGCATGTTCAATCCCTTTGGACATCACTAAAGATACAATCATCAACAATTTTCTTAACATAACTCTACCCCTCTTCATTCCAATGCTCTCCCATCAAAAGATGAAGCATTAGTGGATGAAGATTCTTCTATTATAATGGATTCCCCATGGGAATACATTAGACATTCATCTAAAAAATATATCAATATAAATTCTATCATCATTAATAAAATTATTCTGCCCGCAAAGGGGATAGTGAATAAGTGCATTAATGTTCAAAATTATATTCCTAAAATTATGGTACATGAGGCACCTAATTTGTCTCCTTTCTCTAAACCTATGATTACATTTTGAGGTGTTCCAAAATCATCTCAACCTCCTAGTTAATTTCTCAATATTGCAAAGCAGATTACTCAAAGAAATTAACGTGTTCAACATATGTTGCAACAACCTCATACGATTGCTCACAAATACAACACCCACAATAAAAAACAAAGTAAACAAGCATTGAGTGTTCCTACTTATCTTCCACCTTCTCAATCTTTTCTCCCCCCACCTCCTCATCTTCCTTAACATATTGGTAGATAATATGATCATTTCAAATAGATCCATGCTACTCTGACTATGATCTATCTATGGGATTTAATACAAACATCGCCTACATACCAAAAAATGCTCCAAGAAGCCCTACAAAAGGTAGTTGTTCCACCTTTTGTTATACTGAATGATGTAGCATCTCAATTTAGTTGTATTCATGTGCCAATGTTGGATATCTCATTTCAACAACATGAATTATCTCCCATAGAGGTGCAAAACCAACATGAGCCTCTCATGATATCTTTCATTATTAATAGAATGAGGGTGAGACACACTATGATCGATGGTGGATCAAGTCTTAATATTTGTGGCATAAACATTACATAAAATCAATGTTGATACATCTTTCATCAAACTAGATAAACTCATCCTTCATGGCTTTGATAATGTTGGTAAAAAATTGCTAGGTACAATCACCTTAAATATTAATGGACCTATGATATTGCCTACCCTTATCTATGTCATGCCTAATTCTCTTTCATACAATATTCTTCTTCGTAGACCGTGGATTCATGCCATGGGGGCAGCTTCGTCTACCCTTTATCGTTCAATAAAGTCTATTTTTTTGAAAACAAACTCTATTTAATTGAAGATGATTTGGTTATAGAAAATTGCTTACAAACAAAAGTGTGACATTAAATTCCTCTAAAGAATTTGATCCCTTCTTTAACAAAAGAAAAACCACTATCCTTCATTGCTAACAACCATGTTGGTCAGGATAGTCTTGGTCCTTTGAATGCATTTTTAATGATTATTGGGGTTAATTAGATTTTACACCCACCTTTGTGGGTGGGTATAAAATCTCACCCTCACACCCTAAAATCTCAAACGTAAATGAAGTTTCTTAAATACAATCTCATACTCCTAACAAACTTAAACTCAAGAGTAATAATGATGGAATTCTTCATATCGATGAAGATCTGCCTTCTTCTAAAGAAATGGTGGCCATTTGTGACAAAGTATCATCCCAATCTAATGAATCATCTTCTTCTAATGTATGTCTTGGTAATGACAAGGTCCCTTTAGTTTTCAACCCCATGGGCTAATTGAAACAAAGGTTAACCCTCATAACCATGATGAAAAGAATGATCCTTCTTCTGTAAAACCATGATGAAAAGAATGATCCTTCTTCTATAATACATGATGAAAACTCTCATTTCAATAAATCTAGTCATATGAGCTCTCCTCTACATGTGGACTTGGAATTAAGGAACCTATGGAACAAGGAATTAAGGAACCTATGGAACCAACATCACACTTGTCTAAAATAAGTTTAGGTTTTTGACCTTCTCCTATGTTCTCTCCACCATGTTCACAACAAAAAGGATTTCTTCCTACTCCACCTATATTTTACCTTCTATCTCAACAAGAGTGTATGTTGCTGAGTCTACTCAAAGACCACTTAATCACTCTTCCTTCTCCAACACACAAAATAATTCAAAAAAATAATCACTCACCTCATTATTGTGCATATCATCGAACACTTGGCCATTCCACTAAGGAATGCCAAGTCTTGGGTGAAACAATTCAACTTCGAACAAGGTATGGCTCTAGTACTCTTCACCATGCTTGATGTAGTCCCTATATCAGCTTGTCCTCCATCTATTTTATCATAACCAAGTTGGGGGAGGATGATTTGTTATAGACTAACTCACAAGTGTGGTCCCTCCTAATTTTTTATTATGCCTGTATGTATTGTTATTCCCATGTTGTGATGTTGTATTTCTCTCTTGACACCCTTGTTAGCATAAAGGTACAAGGAGTAAGAACGTGTTGTGTCATTCCTATATATGTATCTTCATTCTTTTATATTTGGTGATATACAATTGTGTTATTTTCTTGGATGATCTAGCATCCTTACATGATTCAATTTATGTGTACTCTAATTTCATGTGATTTTTCCTCTATCATCTTTGTAGTTATGATGTTTTATTTATATGGTACTGTTGACCTATTTTCTTCTGCTTAGAGTCAAATAGTTCACCCTTAAAATCTTGTTCAAATCCAAAAGGGGACTTGGCTCTATAGACCCAAAAACCTTCAAATTTCCATGAGTTTAGGGTCTAGGGTTTTAAAAATTTGAAGAGTCTTGTTCCTAAGACACTAAAACCCTAAACCCTAAGAGTCTATTGTAGAGCCATGGACTTTTGTTATAATTTCATGTTGACCTGCTATTGCCCATAGAGTCTTTTAAGTTATAACCTTGAGTCTAGGTGAGTCATCTTTTTTACTGGTCCCATATGTTGAGTCATTGCCTATTACCCGTGATTTATATGAGTCTAAGTTTGAGCCCCTTGCATTTTTACCTAGCGTGGCTCCTTTTTAGAACAACTTATTTGCATGTGCAAATTTGGGCCCTTAAGTTGTGTCGCGTGGCGCTAGGTCAAATTCTTCATGGAGGCTTCCTTTGTTGAGACTCATTTCATGTTCCAGTGGCTTAGTGGAAGCTTCCACATGGTGTCTTGGCATTATTTCTAGCAAAAAAAAAGCAAAGACTCTTTTACTACAGTGCCATTATGCCACATGGTGGCTTCACCCTCTTTTAAGCAAAAATTATGAGTCTTCTTCTCTGTTGTGTCATTGTGCCACATGGTGGCCTTGGCATAGACCCTTAATGAAAAGAAGCAAGGCTCTTATCTTATGCAAAAGCCTCCATGTGTCAGCCTTGTGCATATCTTATTGCAATTAGAAGATATGTCTCTCTCGACTCTCACTGTTGGGACACTTGGCGCCTTCCGTCACAAAGACTCAAAGGGACTCTTATGGATGTGTGGCGGTACCATGCTCATCTAAAGCAAACAAACTTAATTTTCCCTCTGGCTTGTGCTATTGCACCATGTGGTAGCCTAGTGCTATTTCAAGCAACATTCATGAAGAGTGTCTTCAAGTGTGCACCATTATGCCACGTGGTGGCTTGGCGCAACTCAAAGCAAAAAAAACTAAGACTCTCTTCCCTCACGTGGATGCCTCCACATTTTAACCCTGTACACCTCCCTAATAGATAAGAAGGCATTGCCCTTCTCAGATTGTGCCATTGGGACAAGTGGTACCTTCCACCATAAAACTCTAAGGGACACGTGGCGCGACGGAACTCCTCCAAAGAAAGTTTCAAAGAAAGACTCCTCGGGTGTGCGTTGTTACGACATGTGGCACCCTCAGTATTTCCATTTGAGTGGGCCCTAGCAAGCTGACAAAGCTAGAAAGAGAAAGATATAATCGTTGACTCAGTGTGCCACCTCACCTTTCACTTAAGGAAGACTCTTCACGGGACTCTTTAAGGCTCCTTGCGGAGCTGCGATTTGCCACATAGGCAGAGTCTTTGGACTTCAATGCAGAATCAAAAGGGAAAGTGATGGTTGTAGATTCTAAAAGTAGACTCATCTATGGATAAGATTCAAAAGAGACTCTCAGGTATCCCAAAGGTAGGAAAATACACAGACTCGACCGACAAGGGGTATTGTAGAGACACAGATTCTAAGGGTTTAAAGATTTGAAGTGTTGTAAAAGCTTTGCTCAGGAAAATTTGTCTCATATGCCATCAATGAAGACTCTAATGTCTGTCAACTGCCCCTTTTCAGATATTTGTCACATTTATTGTTGTAGATTGATAAATCAGCTGCTTGCATTAGAGAGGGGCAAAATATTTCTCAACTGCCTATGGACTCTAGATATTTTTTGCATTGATTCTTGCAGATACACATTCCCTTTGGCAGAGATATTTTCTGACAGAGCCCATAGGGGCAATTTATTGTAACCGATTAGGTCAATTTGGAATCAGATGCTATATACACATTAACATAAGATGTTAAAAGGGTTGGAAAATAGTTATTCTGAGGCTTATGTATTCCAAATAGAGCACTCCTTAAATACTGTAACCTTGCCTTCTAATTAAATATATGCTTATGTTTTACCTTTAATGTTTTTAACTTTGTGTAATTCAAAATTAATTGTCAATGAATGTTTCTTTCCTCTCAATCTTGTTCATTTGTTTACCTCTGCTAGGAATTTGTTAGATTTGTGTAAATGATCAGCTATATTTCTTTATTTTATGCATTTTCTCATTTTTTTGAGGGCTCTAATATTTAAACCTAGTATATCACCTCCTTTTACTTTCAGTTCATCCCTCTTCCTATTTTCATAAAAGATGGATATATTAGATTTAGTCTTAGGATCGTTGAATCTCTTATTCAACAAAGGAACTAACCTCTCTCTAGAGATTTGGACTCCTTGTACGGTCCCACACTTGGAGGTCATCTCAATGTTTCACTAGATTGTTGAAGCCCTAAAAGCATTCAACACTAGGTGCAAATTGTAGATTAATGATCTCAAAATGAAAGTAGAAAACATAAAACAAGTGCATAAACAAGCATTATACCTTTCACAATGAGTCACAAATCCTTGATAGGGTGGAAGGAGTTGCACCCAAACTCCTTAGATTTTACCCAAGTAGATGAAATGTGGATTGCTCTTGCTTTCAACACAATAGGATGAGAGATAATGGATTTATATGGAGATTGAGATGGGGATGAGGAATGATTTTGGCATTATGATGTTGAGATAAGAAGATTTTGGAGAGTTTTTGGTATAGTTTTGATGCAAGAAGAAGTTGTTCCAAATGGCTTAGAGAAGGGTCTCATTTATAGATTTTTGCAAAATGGATGGAGGGTGAGGATTAAAATATGAGATCAAGGGCTAGAAATGGTTGAGAGTTAGGGTTTGGATTGAAGTCATAGCCTTGTGACAAGTGTCACAAGGGGAGTGGATGAGAGAGATCAAGGGTTGAGATTAAGTCAATGGATTTGGAGGGCTCTCATTATTTGTGAATTTTAAATTCACATGGGGAAAGGTGTGGAGGATAAAATTGAATTAAAAATCTATTTTTGGGAAGAGTGGATATGACAAGTGAATTAAAAATTCAACTCATGGGGGAGTGTGAATTAAAAATTTATTTTTATGTGGAGATGTGAAGGTTGAAGGACAGATGTACACCTACATGTGTAAGAGGGTGATAAATGATGTGTAAGGAGGATTTGACCCTTTGAATAAAAAAAAGATTTTTATTCAAAGGTGTGTGGGAGTATGGGATAAGCAAGGTTAATTAAGTGTTTAGCTTAATTAATTTAGGTCTAGGGGAGAGGTAGGCTAGGATAGGTAATTAAATAATTGATATTTAATTAACTAGGATAGGGATATGTTGAGTAATAGGGTAGATTAATTAGATAATCATGATTTATCTAATTAATAGGGATTAGGGAGATGGACAAATTAGCTAAATAAATATAAGGAATATTTATTTAATCAATGAAGATATAGTTATAAGGTACAGTGATAAATTAAGTGAATTAATTGATCACAAAGGATGGGTAAATGAGCAAAGGTAGATGATTAGGGATAAATTAATTAAATAGAATGAATTTATTTAATTAATAGGAGGGATAATTGGTGGTGTAGAGATACGGGAAATTAGTTTATGGAGCAAGTCAATTTTAGGTGTCTATATTTGCCCCTCTTTGAAATGGTGTTGCGGCTAAGTAACACTATTTCAAAAAAGTTAAAATATAGAGTTGGATTGGATAGAAAAAATATTTTGGCTTAGAAAAATAGGGTAAAGTTTGGGGATAATTGGTAAGGGGGATGCCCCCTCAAGAGGACATGCGGGTTGCAAGAATATGGGTGTGCTCTTGAAATGGATGAAACAGATTGGTTGAACTGGTTGGAGGATAAGGGGTGAGATGAAAGAAAGATGATTTATGGGAGATTGGGTGATGGATGATCATTGTGCTGAAAATGATTTAGAGCAATCCTAGGTTTGATATAGCAAAGTGGATATTTTCACCGAGGTATAGAAGACCAGGGTGATGATGTTTATCCAACATTTGCATGGACTAGACACACAAATAAGAGGGTGATCCCATGCATGCCCAAGATAGTACAACCTTGTCTAGATGAGGGAAGGGGACTCATAGCATAAGCCCTTAATACACAAAAGGTATGATGAACCTTAGATGCACAAGGAGATCAATATGCTAGAACCAACCCTATGATCCATAAGATATGAATACTAGCTTGGAGTAATGAGACCAACGCACAAGCACAACATACAAAACAAGACTATGCCCCATTCTAGATGTTTTTGCCACATACCATGATATGGTGAGATCAAGGTAGCTTTGGTGTGATCTTTGAATAGGATAAAAGATAAAAAATAAAAACCAAAAGACCAATGAACCAAACAAATAGCCATTGTATCTCTTGCCAAGATGGATGATGAGAGGATAGATTCTGCCTATCGTAGGAATGATATATCCTAAGGTAGGAATTGATTGATGATTGGATCATGCCTAGTTGATGTCATAAGATTGGCTCAAGATATGATGGTGACAAGTTGTGGTTGATGTTGATTTGATAGTTGATGATTTTTGTTAAGGGATTATTGCTTTGATAGGCAATGCGATGCTTGGATCTAGTGTAAGCTCAGGGGATAGGGACCATCCAAGTGGGCTAGATGGGTGCATCTTATGTACCTAAGTACTAGAAACATCTTGCATATTCCAGACTGCCTACATACCCTATATCCACAGGATCAAGGCACATTAAGATGCGGGTGGTGATGATATGTAGTTCTGATTTGTGGTGATAATGCAAGGTGATTGAGGATAGGTGTAATAATGTTGGAAGATGATGTGTTGGATGATTTGGGTGATTTTGAGGATGTTAGAAGATGATGAGATGTTGATGGAACAATGTTGATTTTGTGATGGATATTTTTTTGGGATTTTATGGATTTTTTAATTTTTTTTTAATTTTTGTGATTTTGGAAAGGGAATGATTTATTATGATGGTTGCATTGGATTTCATTTGGATAGCCTTGGCACTAAATACCAATGACAAGGGAACACCAAGTCTAGAGGTGAAGGTGTGGGGTTGGATAGGGGATTGGCGATGGTAAGATAATGGATAGGAGATTTGTGGTAGATATATAGATACATGTGGATAAGGGATAGGATGGGGGATAAAGAATTAGGTAGGGATACATGATAGATGGATGGGGGGTTTGGCAGTGGAAGGTGATAGAGAGGAGATTCATGATAGATGGATTGGAAGATAGAGATAGGGATGCAAGATAGATGGATGGGAGATGGGGATAAGGATTTTCTCCAAGGGCTAGGTTCCAAGGAATTAGATGCCCCAATGCTTAAAGAATTTTGCATGATGGGTTCACGTTTGAATGGATGGACTTTGTAGTAGATGGGCGGAGCATATGCTTGAATAGGGAGTATGCCAAAAGGTGTCCAAAGCATGTTTTTTGATATTTTACCCCTTGTCTTTATCAAGATATAAGGAGGAGGATATAGTGGATAGAATAGAATGGGAATGCTAGGATAAATAGGGGATGGTGGATATGAATATGATAGGATAAGGATAAGATAGTGGATAAGATGTGCAAAGGATATTATGGATGTGGATGATGGATATGGTTTTGCCCCCAAGTGTAGGGATACAAAATGGATGGAGAAGGGATTACAAATGATGCCCACAAGGGTTTTTCATCATGGTACTTGCCCAAGGTGCCACGAGGAGTGGTTTTCACCATTGGACAGATTTTTTCTCTTTACTATTTTCTTGATTTTTTTTTTATTTTTTTCTTTTTTGATGGAATGGGGACTCTAGTGTCTATTTCCATAGAAAGGAGAAGATGGTCCCATGTTGGATAGCATTATGGATCGATTGCATGGATGTCAGTAGATAGGAGAAGATGGAATTGATGGTGGATAGGGTTATGTGGATTATGCAGATTATGATGTGGCTTATGCGAAAGCATGGACCATAGGAATGTGATGGGGAAGATATGTAGGATAGTGAACAAAAGATGGAGAGATGGGGGTATGTGGGGATGTCAAGTGGTGGAGGGGAACTAAGACCAATGGGTGCACACACTGTGATGTATTTGGAAGCTTGTACTTTGGATGTGGAGTTGGGAGTAATGGGGGTCGGGATGGGGGATTTTCGGATGGTCAATTTGGGGTTTTAGGGACCCAAATGGACTTAGGATTTATGGGATTTTTAGATGGGGAGTGAGGTTTTTGGGAGTTTGGAGTGGATTGGGAGGTAGATGCCTCATTTTTTTTGATTGATCTTTGCTTAGGGACCCACACCATTTTTTATTTTGCTTTTTCTTTTGATGGTGGGGGTTTTGACAACCTTTTGGATTTTTCATTTTGATTGGAAGGGATAACATTTTTAGGCTTTTGTTCTTTATGAGTTGCAGTATTCAAATTATTAATTTTGAATCCCATGGATTTGATGGAAGCTTCATGTTTGGATGATGTGTTCTTTCATTGGTCTTGATTGGGGATTTTAGGGGATTTATGGGTGGAGGGGTTAAAAATGGATTTATGGATAAATGGATGAGGGGATTTAAGGATAGGGATGTTAGATGTTGGGAGGATAGGAGAATTAGAGGATTTGTGGATAGGGGTGTTTGGAGTTGGTAGGATAGGAGGTGAAGTGGATTTGATAAGGCTATTTGGAGTTGGAAGTAGCGGAGGTAAATTTGATGGAGGGAGATGAATGGTCACATACTTTTGCAAATGATATGATGATGGAGGGGGGATGGTAACATATGCTTTGGGGGTATGATGAGATGCACCATGTTTGGGATTGGATGAATAGATTTTGGAAGGTGCATGGGTGGTACCAACATGTTTAGATTGTTTTTCTTGGGGTGTATAGCCAAGGCCATGCGAGGATGGATGGAATGTGGTATGGATGGGATCCAAGATGCCTTGTTCATGAAGGCGTAAGACTTTCCCTTGATAGTTCATATTTTGGAGCATGCAATATGCAATGGGATGTTTAGTGCTTTGGAAACAAGACACAAGTCTGTTATTTGTTGGAGAAAGATAGGTGGTGGATGGTAGTTATTCACCTCCTACGAGGGAGTCACCACGGATGAAAGTGCTTTGTCTGAGTGAATAAAAGGATGGATTTAGGATGGGATTGGTAGATGGAGGTGAAGGATTAATGGTGGATGGTAAAGGGGTTTTAGAAGAAGGGGTGGGATCAATAAGTTGACCAATAGATGGGAGGGGATCGGGGATCAGATTAGATGGGATGGTTAGATCTTGATTAGGAGAAGGGGTTGATGTTTCAACATGATTTGGATTTGATTCTTGACATAGCTCATGTTCTTGGATAGAAGTGGGAGTGACTTGGATAGATGTGGTAGGTGCTTGGATGGATGTGATAGATGCTTGACTTATGGGTTCTTGAACATGGCTATATGATGGTTCTTGACTTATGATAGGGGGTTGTTCAAGAGATTTGGTGGATGTTGGATTGCATGAGGGTGTTTGATTCCTTTCTAATAGCCAATGGATGGTATCTTTCATGAGTGTATGGGTTGATGAAAAATATAATGGATGGATAATGATGGTGGATGATGTTGGATTCAGATTGGGAATGGATAGGTGGGTGATGGGATTGGGTTGTGATGATTCATGGATGGGTTCAAGGATAGGTGTTGGACTAGATGGTGGTGTTGGAGGGGTGGAGGATTTGGGGGATTCCTTTACTTTCTTTGGTGATGTTCTTTGGAGAAAATCCCACAAGGATTCTTTGGATGTCGTGGTGTTAGGATTTGGAAGATTTGATGGTGGATTAGATGGTGGATGGGTTGTAGGGATTGGTGGTTTGGGAGATACATAGGGTGATGGATTAAGGTTGGTAAGGTTAGGGGAATATTGTGATGGGAGGATTGGAGGATGGGGATTGGGGATTTGTGTGGGGAAATGGTTGTTGATATAAGCTTTGGATTTCGGATATAAGGTGTGATAGATTGGTGTTCCCTTGATCAAAGTTAGCATGAAAAAGGTTAGGGGATGGATAAGTTGGAGGTATTGATTGGTTGGATAGGTACGATGGCATGGATGTGTAAGGGGATGGAGATTGATATGAGGGTAAAGGTTGATATGATGAAGGTTGATATGATGGAAGTTGGTATGAGGTTGATGGTGTGGATATGTAGGATGTTGAAGGTTGATATGATGAAGGTTGATAGAAGGTTGATGGTGTGGATATGTAAGATGTTTGTTGACATGATGGAAGTTGGGTAAGGGCTTGGGATTCTCCAATGATGAGGTGTGCTACGAGGATATCTATAATGTCATTTTTGCATTTTTCCTTAGCATTAGGATCCATGTTCTCATAGATTTTTCTAAGTCTTTGTAATTGTTACATTGCTACATAAGGATCCATGTTATTGGTGAAGTATGGGGTGAAATGGATGATTGTAATGTTGGGGATCAAAATTCAAGACCTTAGGATGATTTGATTTGCTTCAAAGGATGGATGATTCTCTATACGTAAGGTGGACTAATGATACTTAAGTAATAGAATTGATTTGGTTGATTTGATTGGATGATCAATTAAGGTCTTGATTTTTGGTTGGGTTGATTTGGATTTGGAGTTTGATAATGATGTTGGGGGATTTGGATAATTATTGGGATTGATGTTGATTTTGGATTGGATTTGGAATATGGTTTGGAAGATTATGGATTGATGTTGGTTGGATTTTGGATTTGATTTAGATGAGACATGATTAGAATGATGTTGATGAATTGGATTAAGGATGATGAGGGTGATTGGGATAAGATTGGATTGAATGATTTTGATGATGATGTGGATAAGATAGGTGGTTAGGATGATTAGGATAGATGGGTGATTGGATTGAGATGATGTGGATAAGAATGATTATGATGATGAAGATAGATTATGACTTGAGATGAAGTGGATTAGAATTTGATCAAGCTCAAATAAAGGGATTGGATAAGCTCAACTTATGGGGTTTGATAAATGGGGGGATGGTTTAGTGGTGTTGGGAGGAAAACCCAATCCGACATGAGGGGGGTGCGGGGGGCTAGATGCAACCCCCCACTGATAGGGGTTCAGGGGCGTAGCCCCCAACTGGATTTTTTTTGAAAAAATGGGCTTATAAAATTGAGGTTTTTGATGGGATGATTTGATATTTGGACATGGATAAAAAGGCACTAAAATAGATGGAAAATGGTGCTAAAATAGAAGAAAATAGCGCTAAAGTATGAATAGATGGCACTAAACAGAGGAAAGAAGATGCTAGAAGACTGTGAATAGTTGGAATGATGGATGAATTTGATTTTTCTTGGCAAGTAGACAAATAATCAAGCAAGAAAACACAATGACCAAAGGTTTGATTTATGAAAAATGTGATAATCAAGCATGTATAACCTAAGGCAAGGCAAGGACAATACTTGTGGGACAAGTAGAGGGATTTGGGCCACTAAAACAAAGGTTCATAGTGGGGGAACATCCAGGGGATTGGCACCTTACGAGCATCTGATAAACCACTTAAGGTTTTGACTAGCTCTACTAGGGGTTTCATATACACAAGGTACTACTCCCTTTCAAGCTAGCATCAAATGGTAAGTGCTCATACCTATTCAGACTTGGCTTTCGCTTATCCTTTTTTGTATAGTGGACCGGATGAAATTACCGCTTGGGGTCACCAATGAGTTCTCCGAATGGATGTGTCTCAAGGGCAGGCCCACGTCCTAAAAATAAAAATAGAATAGAACCATTTCTCTTCACCCAAGATCCTTTTGAAGGCAAGGGGAGAGAATACTTTGATTCTACCCTATGGGATAACACAAACATGCAAGTGTACAAGACACGGCAAACAAGAGCTAATGTTCGTTTTAAACCCAAATCAAAAATGTGCCTAAAGTTGTTTGTTGCAAGCAATGATTACTTTTAGTTGCACCAAAATCAAATGTTCTTTACACTGAGGCACACAAAGATTCTTTTTTAGATGCACCAAGATGAAATGTTTGATTGTAGATTATTTTGCAAGCAAGATTGATTTTATGCACCAAATTCAAGTGTTTTCTAAGCTAAGAAAATAAAGGTTCTTTTTAGGTGCACCAAATGAAATGTTTTCTATGCTAAGAAATCCTTGCAAAAAGATGTTAGTAACTTCTAGATTGTGCCCTAGGATGATTTGAAATATCCTGCAGAATAGAGACCCAACCCTACACAGATCCCTAAGCTAGTACAAAAAATAGTGCCAATCCAGAGGCAAGATAGTGCTAATATAGAAGATAGCGCTAATATACAAGATAGTGCCAATACAAATGCAAGATAGCACCAATATGAAAGATAGTACCAATACAGATCTGAGATAGGACCAATATACAATATAGCACCAATATACAAGATGGTGCCAATACAGATACAAGATAGCACCAAACTGTGTTTTTACCTTAGTTTATCTTCTGCAACGAGAAAGATAGTGCTGAACTGGGTGTGTTTAGCACCAAAATGATGCAGAGATGGTTAAGGGTCTGATTTTAGGAAAAAAATGACATAGTCTTCCCCTATCCCTGTATAAAATCCTACAAAACAGAGAGCAAAAGACACAAAAGATGTTGAAAAGGTGAAAGAACACAAAATATCTGAGTCCAAATGATCAATCAATGTCATGGTAAGAAGGCGCCACCACAGTCTAAAAATAACACCAAAATGCAGGTAAAAGGGCGCCACTACATAGAGAGATAGCGCTAATCTGCAAAAAACATGTCTTAAACAACAACAAAAAACTCACAAGATTGTTAGATTGGGACCTTGTGGGTCCCATCAGGAGTCCCCAATGTAGATTAATGATCTCAAAATGAAAGTAGAAAACATAAAACAAGTGCATAAGCAAGCATTATACCTTTCACAATGAGTCACAAATCCTTGATAGGGTGGAAAGAGTTGCACCCAAACTCATTAGATTTTACCCAAGTAGATGAAATGTGGATTGCTCTTGCTTTCAACACAATAGGATGACAGATAATGGATTTAGATGGAGATTGAGATGGGGATGAGGAATATTTTGGCATTATGATGTTGCGATAAGAAGATTTTGGAGAGATTTTGGCATAGTTTTGATGCAAGAAGAAGTTGTTCCAAATGGCTTAGAGAAGGGTCTCATTTATATATTTTTGCAAAATGGATGGAGGGTGAGGATTAAAAGATGAGATCAAGGGCTATAAATGGTTGAGAGTTAGGGTTTGGATTGAAGTCATAGCCTTGTGACAAGTGTCATAAGGGGAGTGGATGAGAGAGATCAAGGGTTGAGATTAAGTCGATGGATTTGGAGGGCTCTCATTATTTGTGAATTTTAAATTCACATGGGGAAAGGTGTGGAGGATAAAAATGAATTAAAAATCCATTTTTGGGAAGAGTGGATATGACAAGTGAATTAAAAATTCAACTCATGGGGGAGTGTGAATTAAAAATTCACTTTTATGTGGAGATGTGAAGGTTGAAGGACACATGTACACTTACATGTGTAAGAGGGTGATAAATGATGTGTAAGGAGGATTTGACCCTTTGAATAAAAAATTGATTTTTATTCAAAGGTGTGTGGGAGGATGGGATAAGCAAAGTTAATTAAGTGTTTAGCTTAATTAATTTAGGTCTAGGGGATAGGTAGGCTAGGATAGCTAATTAAATAATTGATATTTAATTAACTAGGATAGGGATAGGTTGATTAATAGGGTAGATTAATTACATAAGCATGATTTATCTAATTAATAGGGATTAGGGAGATGGACAAATTAGCTAAATAAATATTAGAAATATTTATCTAATCAATGAAGATATAGTTATAAGGTAAAGTGATAAATTAAGTGAATTAGTTGATCACAAAGGATGGGTAAATGAGTAAAGGTAGATGATTAGGGATAAATTAATTAAATAGAATGAATTTATTTAATTAATAAGAGGGATAATTGGTGGTGTAGAGATATGGGAAATTGGTTTGTAGAGTAAGACAATTTTAGGTGTCTACACAAATCTATGTGACAACAGGTACCTTGTTGTAATGATCAACATCATACCATGACTACACAAGCCATTGTGTATCATTCCTATGAGCATCACCTTGGTTTGCTCATCCCGGGGGAAATCCTTTGTTGCAATGTAGCTTTTGAAAACACAAATCATTTGGGCATGTGTTTTTAAAAATCTCTCGTACCTATTTTATATTTATACCTTAAAGGCAATTACTCCCTAATGGAGTTACCAATCACTTTAAGGTGGGGGCATACATCATGTTATGAGCCTTACTCTTATTTTTCTATCAAAATATTTGTTGATTACTTTTTGGAAGTGATTGTGGTACGCTTAGAAACAAGATTTTGAATCTATCTTGTTGAAGCTCCTTGCATGTTTGGAAGAAGGGTTGTGCCACCAACTAGAGTTTGGTAGTAAGGTCACTTCACCTTCTTATTCTGAAAGGCTTCATGTAAATCCTCTTGTAGGAGGTGGATTGTATATTCCCTTGAGTGGAAACACTTCTCTTTAGATAGATTATGTGTATAATGTGTTTGTATCCTCTTGTGCTTCTCATTTCTAACTACCCCCTTAGCATTCTTCTTATTACATCTTGGGGAAGATGCATGGTGATTGAGACAACCTTTTCGATTGAGGTCTTTTTTTCATTCTAACTCAAGGTCTTCTGTTATGTGATTTTTGTGACTGATATATGATGTGTGTATTCTCCTCATACATTCTTATTCTTTATATGTTCTTCATTCCTCACATTGCATGTGTCTCGCATGTATTCTCTCTATGTGTTTCTTATGTATGTCTCTTGAGTGCTTCATGTATATTACATGTGTGTTCATGTGTATTCTATGTATACTTGGTGTATTGTGTGTATACTTTGTGTATGGTGTGTATACATTGTGATTTCTTATTCTTTATATGTTCTTCATGCCTCACATTGCATGTGTCTCGCATGTATTCTCTCTATGTGTTTCTTATGTATGTCTCTTGAGTACTTCATGTATATTCCATATGTGTTCATGCATATTCTATGTATACTTGGTGCATTGTGTGTATACTTTGTGTATGGCATGTATACATTGTGATTTCTTAAGTGTATGCACCTTGTGCATGCCCTATCTTATCTCATGTTTTCTAAGTGATTAATGTATGCAAAAATTATGTCTTATGTTTATACCAATCATCATAAACTCCTAGAATCCTAAACTTGGGGGCTTGATCACCCCTCAATTTGGTGACATTCTATGGTTTCTATGTTTGTTGTGATTGAAACCTATCTTCTCCTTACTTTAGTGTGAGTTCAAGTGTAAGTTCATACCCACACTAAAGTGGGGGCTAAATGTTATAGAGTAAAATGTTTACCCTTGTTAATTAGGACCTATTTAACACCTTTTAAAAATAATTAAATATCAATCTCGATGAATAAACTTGATAAAATAAAGTTAGGACTAGTCTAAGCCCATGACATTAGACACTCCTTAGAGTTTGTGGGGCTAAAGGACTAGGACGCCTAAGTGCCCTAGTCCTAGATGAGTCCTTTAGCCCCTCTCTTGTGTTTTCAGCTTAGAACACCTCTTTAGCTTGTACATGTCAGCCCCATTTGGCTTTATTCATCATTTGTAAGAAGGAATGCATATAAAAGCAAGTTATTTATCTAAACATCTCTAAGTTCTCTAAGTTCTCTAAGCAATCTAGGCATACTTGCACTCTCTTCTTCTCTCTCATGCTCTCTATTCTTCTCTAAATCTCTCTATGGTGGATTCTTGTTGTCGAACTAACTTTTTGTAGGCCTTGTGAATATCTCTCTACTTCTTTGGGCTACACCAACTTATTGAGTCAAGTTGTGATGCCGCATCAAGCATGATAGGGTTTCCATGCTCATGGTGACTTCTTTCCTTCATTCTTTGTTCTAGCATTCCATTCTACTTCAGATTTGTCTCTTCCCTCTTAGGGAACACACTCTTTGAGATCTCATCATTGCTATGGTGGAGGTGGAAACATCATTCATAGAGCTTGACTTAGGAAAGATCATAAATAGCACCCAACCATTAGCATCTGGAAGAATCTGGAGAAAACAAGTTACAAGAAGCAGGAACACAAAAAGGAGAAGACAAGAAACTTAACATTTTGAAAAACCCTAATTAGGGTCTAGGATGCCCAAGCACACTAGTCCTTTTGGGCTCCCAAATCTAGATTCAAGTTCTACTATGCTCTCTGATCCTACTGTGGTGTTAGATTTTTCTGATAATCATATTTTCATAGATCTTTCTTAACTAGGGTTTCTACTTTGCCCTAGCTTGATTGGTTAGATTTGGTTGATTCTCCTCTATATAAAAAGGGATAAAAGCCCTATAGTTTGGCTCTCCTTCTTGAGTAGAAGCCAAGCTCATTTTGTGTTCTAATGTTAGATAGAAGAGGTTTTTGACCTAGTTTAATCTCTTGGGCTAGGTCTCTCTTTTGTACCAAACATCTGATTCAAAGATTATCATCATTACTTATTCATCCTTTCCATACCCATTTTTAGCCATCGAATGATTATCTTCTTTATATGCTAAACATGAATTCAAATCTAGATTTACTATTTCTTCTCCTTCCTCTACTATAGAAATTCAAAAATTACTTATAGAAAATATTCTCATAATATCTTCTAAAGTATCATAAGAGAGTACAACAACACTTGATTTTATTTTTCTCAAGGATGAATTTTATTTGCTTGATTTTCTTATTTCTGATGTGTTGTATGATGAACTTTATTTTCCTAAAAAAGTTAATAATTGATCAATCCATAGCTTTATCAACTCAAATAAAGAGAATTTTGAAATTTCTTCAAATGAAGATTCACAACAACAAATTCAAGAATATGCTTTTGTATACTGAAACTATTATAACTCAAAAACTCAAATACTTAGAAAGTAAACTTCTCACCTAATAAAAACTATCAACATGAAAGGGTACTATCTAGATAAGTATTTGTATGCCAATAGATTAAAAGTTAAAATATTATACTATGAACTCTAGACTTTGATCTTATAACTAGGTTACATTCAAATGATACTATTTGAGACCTAGTTTTAGCATCCAAAGCACCTTCTCCTACTCCTAGGATCCGATACCAAATGGAGGGTCCAAACACAAGAATGTTATTTTTTCTTTTGTAGTAGGTGCATGTGTGACCATTATAGAGGATATTTAGAAAATAGTCTTATATCCACAATTACTTAGGACTCTTTTTTATTAGTAAATTGCAACCAGGGGTTGTTCCCATTTGTATATATTATCATAAAACAAAGATAATACACCCTATTTAACATAAAGCTCTGTTATATAGCTAGAAAATAACCCAGTTACTATCAAAATCTTGGTAATCTATCTATATCTTATCTACCTATAGTTATTAACTACCTATAACTATTACATATCAAAAAAACAAATTCAGGTCCTGAGTCTCATACCTCAGAAACTTCCTTTGAGTTGTCAATGATACATTTTATTAGCACACCCACTCCATCTACTTCTACAATTCCCATAACCTTTTTGAGGAATTCAAAACCACTAGTCACCTTCCTACATCTTTGAGTTTCTAATTGAGATCTATTGATGGAGATAAAAGGGTGCCATGTTACAATATTACCTCCATCTTAAAGCCTATGGAAATCTTCCAGGTAGAGGGATGTTGTTTCCATAGCATGAAATGCTAAGCACCTCATTAAGGCCACCTAGGAACTATTTCCTTACTAGTACCATGACCAATTTCCTCATAGTGTCCTTGAGTTCCCCTAGGTTGAGAAGAACATCCACCATCATGGAAGGAATATCTAAATTTACCTTGTATTTATGTTTTGATACAATAAATTATTCACCAAGGATCCACTAGACTATAAGTAGAATCAAACCATTCTTTGTTTTAAACAAGCATTGTAGTATTTTTTAGAAATATTGCCAAGGAACACCATTTGTCTTTGTGAACTTTTCAACTGGATGGGAGTATCCATGGTGCCAGAGAAAAACTACTAAACTTCTAAGCCTAACGATGGTAACAATTTCTAATAAAAGATACCAAGGATTTAATCATTGTGTGGTATTCATTGGTCTCAATCATGTGAATTAAATGTTACTTAATGAACCATTAATCTAACAATCACATCCACCAACTAAAGCATATTACACAACTCTCAGTGATGATGACTTAAAGAGTCCAAACTACTATGATTGGGAAACAAATTTTGACACGAATATGCTATCAAATAAACTATGAGCTCCTCATCCCTCTCCACTACTAAGTTGGCTAACAAGTCAACTTCTTTATTTCCTTCCATATAAACATGGTTAATTATAAATTCCTCTAATTTATTAATCAAGTCTAGAGCTATAGAGATGAGTGGATTTAGCTGCCAACTTAGGATTTTCTTTGTTCTAACTGCATTAATGATGATTGAGGAGTCTCCTTCAATCTCAACCCTCCCCAAATTTCTCTTAATACACAGTTGAAGACCAAGGATCAAATCTTGTAATTATGCCTCATTGTTAGCCCCTTCCTTGATTCTCCTCAAATCCAAACCAATGACACCCCTTCCAAATTTTGATGATACATCCTATCCTTAATTTCCATGGGTTACCTTTGGAGACCCCATCAAAGTTCAACTTGACCCATCCCTCCACTGATGGAGCCCATTTAACATCCTTGTGTCTCCTTCAGGAATCATCTCCCATAACCCCATTAAAAGGGGGTCCTCAAGCCCTTCCAATTCTTGGTCATTAGATTGTCCTAAGAAGTGAATACCCTATCAATAGAAGTCATGGAGTTGGTCTGGTTATTAACCACCTCCACTATTGTAACTCTTGTATTGTTTTGAAGGGAAAGACACAAAAGTTCTTTATCCTGGAAAATCCTCCTATTTGTTTTCTTCCACAATTCCCAAACAACAATGGAGGGATAAATGATCCATAAATAAGAACAAGTAGTAATTTCATCCGAATGGTCCAAGCCTTGAATAGGCTCAAAACATCATTTTGGAGGGCTCCTTTCCACCCCAACTTGGCACACAACTATTGCTAGCATTGTTGGGAGAATTTACATCCTAGAAAGAGGTGATCTGTTGTTTATTCATTGGCTTTGCAAAGAGGACAACAAGAAGGCCCTTGGTATCCTAACTTCACAAATATATTTGTAGTCAAAATTTTCTTTTGGAGGGCTTCCCAAGAGAAGACCTTGGCTTTAGGAAGGCATAACTTGTCTCAATAAAGGTGGATATGGATCTCTATTTTATTTGCACCTTCCTTTACTACCATGAATCCAATCTTAGCAAAATATTCTCTGCTATTTCAACAATTCCACCTAATACTATCACTTCCTTCTGAAATATATATTTTCCTTTCTTTAAGAATCACTTCTAATTTCTAAGCTTCCACCCTCAGGATACTAGTCATACAAATATCTTTTCATTCCCAACTAGTTATACCTTTAAGCTTAATCTTGATTGCATAATCTACCACATGTCTCCCCCAAAGCCTAGTGAGGATCTAGTTGGGAGCAGAGAATGAATTAGTTCTCTCTATTATAGACAGACCATTCCATAAATCTTCCCAAAAGAGGGTTGACCTTCCATCCCATAGCTACCAAGATAGATGGTCAGTTATGATGGGCCTATAGGAAAGCAATAAATTCCATAGAATGGAACCCTTAGGGGGAGAGTGTTGTCAAAATTCTTGTCTGATCATTATTATCAAAATATTTGTTTTGGATAATTTTTAACCACTTCCTCTCTGGGTTTATATAAAGATACCACAATAATTTGGCACCTAAGGCTTTGATTTGGGCAATCTGATTCCTTAATACAACACCCCCTTCAGATTTAGGCTTGCAGATCTTGTCCCATGCAATTAGAGGAAACTTTCTATCTTTCGAGGTCCCTTAGCAAAAAAAATTTCTCATCTTCTAATCCAATTTCTTAGTGACCAATATCGAAAGCTTAAGGCATGAAAGAAGAAAGATGGGGATGGCTAAAATAACTACTTTAAGTATAATTATTCTCCTTGCCCAAGAAAATCACTTTCCTTTCTATGAGGACATTTTCTTGGAGCAACACCCAAGAATAGGATCCCATAATTTTGATGAGCTACATCCCATGAAGAGTGGTAGAACCAAATATTTGCTTGGTAGAACACATTTTTTAACTCAAGAATCTTAAGGATTTCCTTTTATTTTTGGGCTCAGTGAAGAAGAAGAAAAATTTAGATTTCATTGGGTTTCACATATTGTCTTGAGGCAGAAGAGTAAGCATTCAAAATACTTTTTATTGCGACCACCTCCTTCCTCTTTGATACACATATAACATGGTATCATTTTCAAATTATGGATACGTAAGGGGAGGACCATTTATTGTTATCACAATTCCCTCCCATACCCCTTAAAGGCCTCATACTAGATATCCATCCCCAAATCATCCAACATTATGATAAAGAGAAAAGGGAAGATAGGGTCACCCTAATGAAGGCCCTACGAAGCTCTAAAGAAACCTTAGGGTCACCTGTTTATTATTACAGAGTATTTAGGGATTTCAAATAGATCGAAGATTCAATCCAACCACTGACTACTAAATCCAAAAGTCTTAAGGACTTTGATGAGAAGTCTCCAATCCACCTGGTCATATGCCTTTTTGATGTCTAATTTAACCATCATACAACTCTTTCTAGAAGATTGTATAGAATGAAAAACCTCTTGGACCACAATAGTTCAATGAACAAGTATAGATCTCCCTAGAACAAACCTACTTTGTTCTTTTGCAATGATGTCTAGAAAAATTAGCTTCAACCTATTGGTAATTGCCTTTGAGATTATCTTGTATATTGTATTGCAAAGGGATATTGGCCTATAGTCTTCAAAGGTTAATTTTAAATATTTTTTGGGGATATGGACTATGAAGGTATTCTTCAAGTCTTTCAAGAGAGTGTCTTTCTTTCTATATTCCTCTGCAGCCTCATAAATATCCTTCCCAACAATATGCTAGCATTTATGAAAGAAACTTGTTTGGAATCCATCTGGATTGGGATCTTTATTAGGGTGAATTTGCATTGTTCCCAATTTAATTTCTTGTTTAGTAGAATCCTCTGACAACAGCGAGTTTTTTCATCACTGACCAATCTCAAAATATATTGCAAAAACTCTTTTTTGATGTATTAGATTAGATCCCTCCAAATTATTTAGAAGATTTTGAAAATGTTCAATCACCTCATCTTTTATTGCTTTTTCTTCTTCCAATATAGAACCATCCTCCCTTTGAATCCTAGAAGTAGGATTCTTGAATCTTCCTTATCTTGGTGGAATTGTGATAGAATTTAGAGTTCTTGTCTCCATCCTTCAACCACACCTCCCTAGGCTTCTTCAACCAAAACACCTCCTTCCTCGATAATGTCTCTATGTATTGATTCATCTATTCTTTTTCATTCAAAACTCTCCCTTAATCAATGCCATGTTGGAAGACTTCCTCATTTATTCCAAGCTTTCAACTTCTCTTTTACAAATTTGAGTTTAGAGAAAATGGAAAACATCTTGGTGCCATTTTGGAAATAATTCACCCACCACTTCTCTATTTTGGAGGTAAAATCTAGGTCTCTCATCTACATATTTTCAAATTTAAAAGGACATCTATCCAATTTATGATCCCCCAAAATTCTCAACTGTATAGGGAAATTATCAGACCCAGGGGAAGGAACTAAGATGCATTCATAAATTTTGGAAAAGGCACCCTAATATCCAATCCATAGAAATCTATCCAATATTTTTGAAATATTACTAAACCATAGTCTATGGTTAGTCCAGATGTATTTACCATTTTGAATAGGGATGTCAAACAAATTTGATCTAGAAACAAATTCTACAAAGTCTATTTGGGATTGGCTTCTTCTTTGAACCCCCCTAATTTATCCTCATAAAAAAAGGATAGCATTGAAATCTCCCCCTAGAATAAAAAAAGGAGTTATGGAAGGAGGAAATAATTTGTTCCAACTCATTCCATACTTGTTTCTTCAATCAACATATAGTGGGGCCATAAATATTTGTCAAAAAAAATTGAGTTTGAGGATATATAGGTAATTGAGAGATCATGGAAGGGCACCATAGGGTAGCTAGGCCTCTAGAAGTTCCTTTTGAGTTCACAAAAAACCATTCCATCTTCTTAGCTTCATTTTCAAGATCACCTCTTTACTATTAAGTTTAGTTTCTTGAATTAGGAATATATCTGCCTTTGATATATCCATTTGGTGGTTGACTAAGCACTTTTTGTTAGGGGTTTTGAGGCCCCTAACATTCCAGGATGTGATCCTTGTTTCTCGCTAAGAAGGGGAATTCCCTTCCTAGATCTTAGCATCATATTAATCTTCAACTAACCCTTGGCTTCACCTTCCTGTGATAATAATTATTTGATTGTTCTCCTTCCTCACTTCTTTTCATCACCAAAATCTAGTTTTTCCATGAAGGATGTTGATTATCTAATCCCTCTTTTTCCATGGATATAAATTTAGTTGTTTTCATGTCTTCCTCCAATCTTGCTTTGTTAGGCCTTGGAATGACCATTGTGTCGATATCTACATCCTCCAAGGGAGAAAGAACATTTGTAATGTCCTCAAGATGGTTGGAGATCATTGTCTCTATTTCCAAACCATCTTTTGGAGTTATGGAATCTTTGGTGGAATTCATGCATGAGGAATAATATCTTTTTTCATTAGTGATGCCAAAGAGATCCAGAGAAATATATAAAATATTAGAGTTTAAAACACATTTCTTCTGCTTTGATTTGGGCAAACCCATCTAGAACTCACCTTCCACTGTCTAATCACTCTCTTGCTTAACATTTTGCTCTAAGAAAGGAGTTCCATCCTTAGTCAATTCCTCTTGAGGTGGTGAAGAATTAGCTTCATTCTATAACTCTGGATCCTTCTATTTTTTATTCTTTTTTGCTTGGGGATTGGGGTATTAGGGCCTTCAACCTCAATACTTTTCTTCCAAGATCCATAATTAGATATTACTTCTATCCCTTTGGGTATTTCCTCAGCCATATTCAGATAGACACAAATGCGTTCATGGATACTAGACTCTCATTTAGCTATTCAATTGTCTACTGAAACAAAGGATCCCAGACAATTACCAATATCCTTCAATATATCTTTAGACCAGTATTTAGTTGGGAGATTATAAAGTCTTACCCATATTGGAGTAACAACAATATTGTAGGTCAAAGGGTCAAAATTTGGCTCCCAATCTTTGATATAGAATCATAATCCCTCCATTAACCAAGGACCCTTGCTCATTATTTTTCCTTTCTTCTTTTTGGAGCCACAAATAATTAAGTAGAGGTCCTTAGGTAAGTTTTTGATGATGACTGAAGGTCTCCGATTATCCATACACCAACTGTGAATCTTAACCCATGATGGTCAAATATTCACACATTTAATGAAAAAATATTATCTTTAAGAGTGCTAATGGAGGATTCCAGGGCTATATAATTTTTTATTTTTAAGCTCATCAGTTTATCCCTTGAACCTAGGGAAATTTTATTGACACCTGTTGAAAAGCTTGGAATTAGGTCAAGAGTTCTTGACTTTTCCACATCATCTCCAACAAACCCTTCTTTGATCATCCATTCCAAGATCTTTCCATCTCTCTCATTCCTCTTTGTGTGCATCAAACCTTCTTGATCTTGGGAACCACTACTCCCAATGCTCTGATCCCTTTGTAGCTTTTGCTCCTGCAAGATCTTCATGTTAGTGTTTCTATTTGTGCCCCCATCTTGAAAGTGGTTTTTCTGCTCCAGAGCCCTATCCCAATGATCACCCTAGACATTTTTTTTTAACTTGGATTTAGGGTATTCTTGATATTACCCTTTTCACTACATAGGTCTCCCATCCTACTATTTTCCTTGTCTTTCCTTGATTGCATAACAGAATAATTTTTTGAATTATGCTCCCTAAATAGAATTATATATAAATTTTAGGGTGAGCCATCTACCATGAAAGCTACATTTACTTAGGATGCTTGGGATGTATTGTTTGGAATATTTTCTTTACTTGGATTCTCATTTTGTATCTTGGTAAGTATTCTACCATAAATCATGTCATTCATGTGTACTTAGATGTATACCTTGTCTTGCTCTTAATGATGTTTACCACATGGTGTGCTAGATGTAGATTCTTTGTCAATAGCCTTGAAAAAATATTTTCTAGATCATTATGGGGTGTGAAAGATATGTGTCCATAACCATGAATATCCTCAACTTGTACCACATTCTTGTCAATAATGTCTTAAATTTTATGCTTGAGTGTTATGCATGATAGGCACAAAAGTAATAAGCAATATGATTCTTTACCACAGGTCTTGATGCATCAATGGGCAATAGGAGGTGAATTGATAAGTTGTGCTTACAAAATTTGTTTCAAAATATAATGTGGAGAATTTTCCAATCTAGTGAACTTCCTTGGATTATTTAGTTGTGGTGATGTGATGTGCATGTGCTCAATAGTGTAAAAAAAGGTGTAACCTCATGTTTATCTTGATTGTTATGGTATGTATATTATACTATACTTAAGAACAATAACATGTCTCACTAGTGGGCCAAACCTAATTCTTGTCTGAAATTCATCTAAGTTCTAAAATGCAAGGTGGTTCAAACTAAGGATATGAGGGTTAGATCTAGCCCACCTAGATCAAACTACCCTTAGATTGAACACCCTTTTTGGAGCCTCCAATGTAACCTCTTCTACTCAAATCCACATGCTAACAAAAATATCAGTTCACCTCATGTGTTTGGTGGTTAAACAAAACCATCTAAGTACAAAATGTTATAGCTATATATCCCTCGATGTTAGTTTTTCAAAAGGTATAATTTGTATTATTTTTTAAATATTATGTATATTAATTTGAAACACTAGGAAAGGGGAGAACCTATGGTGTGATGGTGGGGCTTCTTGCCTATAGTGCCATTAACCTAGGTTCAAACCTTGTGGGTTTTCCCTCTACCATGTCAACAATTGAGGGGCCCCCAAGATCTTGTATCTTTATTTACCCATGACATGTGGTGTAAGGCATTTGCATGTCACCTAGGGGGTACATCCTTGGTCTAAATTTTAGGGGAGACCCTATGGTGTGATGGTGGGGCTTCTTTCCTATAGTGCTATCAACAAAAGTTCAAATCTCGCAGGGTTTCCCTCTATCGTGTCAAAAATTGAGGGGCCCCTAGGATGTTGCATCCTACTTTACCTATGGCATGTTGAGTGGGGAATTTTCATGTTGTCCAGGGGGTACATCCCTGGTTTAAATTTAAAGTTGTTCATGGCACAATTTGATGGTTAAATCATGGCATTGTTATCCTTGCCACCAAGATTCAAACTCTTGGTGGGCCAATGAGCTCACAATCTTTAAGCGCCACCAAACCAATGAGATCATGGACCTTGCATCCTTGTAGGGCCCGTGCTAGGACACCAAGCTCGTGGCTTAAAATCTCCTATTGGGCCAATGAGCTCGCGGGCTTGAACCACTAGTGTTAATGTTAGGGTTAGACGACAGATGATATCAATTAAATACAAATAAAGATTAAATAGAGGAATGAAAAATACACATAAATAATAATAGCGAGAGATAATTTTTAATGTGGTTCACCCAAACTCAGGCTACATCCACCAATAGAGAGTCCAATATTATTATCTAGCAAATCAAACTGATTACAACCAGCAATCCTTGTAACTTAATACCACTGCAAATGCAACAAGACAATATCAATGGAAACCCTAACCTTTATCCATTCTTATCAAGACTTATGTCGGTTACAAAAAATAGGGTTTTTTGTATGTCGATGCCTTTATAAAATAACAGACAACTTTTGCTTTGGGGTGCTACCCCTAGAAGTCCCCAGCCCTCGTTGGGGGGTCATCCCCCGGGACCCGCAAGATGGGCTCTGCTCCCTTCTGATTCCCCTGTTAAATTAATTTAGTGGGAAAATGTGCTGACAAAAGTGGGGAAAATTTGACCTTTGAGTCTGATTAGGCTCCATCTAACAATAGTTAATGCAAGTGTTCATGCTATGTGCTCATGTCAGGGGATGACATCCCCCATGTTGTGGACTCACCAATTCATAGCTCCAACCAAAAGTGTAAATTGATAAAAAAAATTAAACACTAAGAAAAATAATAAACTATGTTAGAAAACTCAAAAAAATGTAGTATACTCTACATCAATGTCCTTGTTTCAATGGAACCACTCTTACATTGAACCTCCTTTATGAAGCCTCCAAACATAGCCTCCTCTACACCTATCCACATGCTAACAAAAATATTAGTTCAACTCATGTTTTAGGGGTTTAAATGAAATCATCTAAATACAAAATGCTATAGGTATATAGCCCTCAATGTTAGCCTTGCAAAATGTTTAATATGTATTAGTCTAAATTAAATATTATATATTTTTTAGTTTCATAATCAACATAGGTCCATTACTAAATAAATAGTTACCTTCATTTGAAACACTAGGAAAATAACAAACTATGTCAAAAAAATCTCAAAAAATTGCATTGAACTCTACATTAATGTCCTTGTTTCAATTGAAAAATAATAATTTTGATATATATGCAAAGATAAATGTGTTATAGTAAAACATAGGTCTTAAAATTTTGTTATGACCAATTGAAAAACTAGTAATAATAAACCATTTAATAAAAATTATCAAAAAATCTATGCATTAATTATTGGAATTAACAATTTATGTCTAAGAAATTATGAAAAAAAAATTATTTGTAGTTCAAATTATGTGTTACCAAAAATGTTACTCAATAAAAAATAGTAGAGATTTAATAAGTTTTTTATTGAAAACTAACCAAATGTGATAGAAATAAGTTTTTTAAATTAGAAAAATTATAAATTGAATCTAAATAGAAAATTCCACAAATTGTTAGTTTACATTGTCCCTAAATCCTTGATAGTTTGTTTAGTATAATTGACAAAATATGTTGAATTCTCAAAATGTTGATTTTAGTGACCCAATAATGTTGAAAAGTGGGATAAATTATTGTGTTTTCACCCTACTACATAATAATCACTTGATGTTAAGAGATTACTACATGATCCTATAAACAATCACAAGAATTAAAAGTAAAATTTTATATGGAAGCATGTATGAGAACTATAAACAAAGCATAAGTATCATGATACAAGTCATACCATATAATAGCATTATCAATTAAATTTTCTCTAAATATGTGAATTAAAAGTACATCATCATGGACGTGAGCATAATAGGTTAGGAAAAACTTTTTAAAATGGATATATTTGCCTCTATGATAGCCATCTCTTTGAACCACTAAAGCATTTTTATCCATGGATCGCTAGTAATTTATATGCATTACAAAGCATAGGATCTAAAACAACATGAGGTATAGAAAAAAAATCAACATGACTATTAATATCCTTCATTAGTTGAGAAGAGAGAGCATTACTTACATCATCATGTAATAAATAAATTAAAATAACATCATTAAGCATACAATCAACATGGTGATCCTCATTAGATAAAGAAACAAGAGACAATGAGAAAACAACATCATCATAAGGTGGAAGAGCATCATCACATGAATTAAAAACGTTAGATGTATCCACAAAATTTAGGGCTAAATAAATAGATGTATATAATATAGAATAAAAAATACTATGAGAATTTAGAAACATGAGCTATACTATTATCACATAATAAAGCATCATTAAGATTATTAGGTACATCATGAATCAAAGAGACGTAAACCACATCATGAGAAGATAAAGAATAAGAATGATCATGTAGACACATCACTAGTGGTAGAAAGAATAAAATCATCATTGTCTACACCTAAAATACATCTCTCCATTTTGAACCTAACATCACCTACATTCCATCACTAATCCCACATCACTCTCACACTAGTTAATTAAATAAATTATTTAATAATTAGGTTGCCCCTCTCCTGCTAGGTAATTAAATAAATTTTATTTATTTAATTATTCTACTCTAACATTAGTTAATTAAATAAATCATCTTTATTTAATTAACTAAGCTAATACCACCCTCATTCACCAAATCATTTAAAAAATCATAAAAAAATTATATCTCACCTTAAATGCCAAAAATCCACATCATCCATTTAAACAATTTAAAATTACCTTATGCAAAGTCAAATCAACTTTACATCCTATCCATCCATCAAAACCCATTTAATCTTATCCCTCCATACAGCTACCTCCCTCTTACCAATCAAATATATCGACCATCCATCTAAGTCAATCCAATCTTATCTCTTCATCTCCCAACCACCAATCTTCATTCCTCACCAATCAAATCCTGTGAGCAAAATTCAAATCATCTCAAGCAATCTTAGCCCTCCATTTTGAGGTAAGATCTTATCCCTTAATCTCCCAATCATTAACACCCATTTGGCTACCTATTTTGAGTCAAGATCTCAACTCTCCATCTCTTCAACTACAACTCTATAAATCCATAACAAGTCAACCATTTTAAAGGGAGTTCATCTAGTGCAGGTACATGCTACCACTTTGTGGTCTCCAAAGAGAAATTCAATATTCCACAAGAAATCAAGAGCGCATCCAACACACCCAAAGTTTGTATTTGGTGAGAGTTTGTTGATTTTTATTGTGTTTTACATTCCTTTCTCAATTGGAGGTAGTGGCTAGGTTTGAAGTAGGATCCATATTTATCTATGTTTCCTTGTTGTTTCCTTCAAATCCATGATTGTTTGAAGTAGGTTTTGACTAGTTTCTACTTCTTTCATTCCAAATCTAAAGTATACAATCATAAATAATATCCATAGGATAGTAATTGTAGATATTAGTGGTCCCATATATAGGTGGCCCCAAATCACCAAGTACAACACAAGGCTCCTCAAAGAAATGTGTAACAAGGGAGATACATGGAAGAAAATCTATAGATACAAGAGGAGAAAAAACATGAGGTTTAGAAAGAAAAGACTTGTTAGGTATAATGAGATCACTTAAAGAAAAATCCTTAGACTTGTCATAAGATGTATTATTAAAGGAATATGTATCTATGGGTATAGAAACATGGATATCATGAAATGTAGAAAGAAGGAGTTACCTCATCACATAAAGGAGAATCCCATACCCCATCATCATGCATTCAAGGAAAAGTGCTCAAAGGTAAGACATCATGGTACACATGAGAATCATTATCACTAGTCAAAACAAAGATATAATCAAGGTGAGGCTCATAGAAAAGTCAATTCCTTGAAGGAGGGAAAATCATGCACATGATGAAACAACACCTCCATAGAAAATATATCTATATTCATAGGATAGAAAGACATGAGATCATAAAGGGTGGAAGGATTAGATGCAACAAAAGTAGGAAAACATCAAAATTAGTGATACATGCATAGATAAGTTAACTAAAGTAAAGGCCTATGATAATCCATGAGAAATTATCTAACCATGAAGCATAATCATAGGGTGGGAGGGTAGCAATCAAAGAGCAAGTAAACAATGAAAGTGATAAATGAGCATGTTAGGGGTTGAACAATCTTGCATCTGCCAAAAGTTTTTTTTTCTTATTTTCTTTGTTTTGAATTAGTTTTAGAGTTACACATACATGTTAATCTTTCTATAAGAGCATATTCTTATTGTAGGATCTAGAATAACATCCTAGTCTGGTAATTAGTAATCTTTACTACAAGTTATTGTAATTGGGTTTCTTACTCCCAAATTTAGATAGTATGATTACTAGAGGCTGACACACAACCCCATGTGGTATCTTGATGTCATTTTGAAATGTGGTGGTTTACAACACTCTATACACCTAACAAGGACTTATTTTGGGATTCACATTAAAATTTGAGTATTGCACCTAACTGTAATATCTCATGTTGATCCTAAGAAGAGTTGTAAAGGAAGGACCATGATCATTGGTTTATGGTACCATATCACCTAAAGAATACACTATAAATAGAAGGGAAAACTACATGGAGAAGGAAGAAACATAGATGACATAAGTCTGATTGCAAGAGTTAGGTTCTCAATTATTATAATAGGCATTTAGCATATGGGCATGTAATACTATAATAAGAATTCTTATTCCTAAACTTTGTAGTGATCTATTGTGTCAAAACATTTGGTTGCAATGTGTATGTTCATGGCTGAGATTTGAATAATACTATCATTGATTTATGTCATCTCATTTATGTTCTAAATCTAGTTATGTCATGTACTTTTCTTGGTATTTTTATTTTATGTGTTTGACCTACACAAATAGACCATTTTTCATTGGACTTCTATTCATGACTACATCAAGTGGTATCAAAGCCTAGTTTCAACTAGATTTGGAGAAGACTTGAAGGTAACCCCATAGTAGAAGCTTGTGTATTTGCTGCATTTCAAGTTATCTATAAGAGAACATGGTTAGTAGAAAAAAGGGTAGGTAAAATTAGTAAGGACAACATGATGACAAGGATGATAAAAGGAAGTGGTAGGATGGTGAACTGGCTACCAATCTAAGAACTATAGAAGCAAGGTTGGGTGCTCTTGAGTCTGGACAAAGGTGAGGAATAGTCATAGCTAAAGATGTCAATGGTGATGAGAGTCTACTTCAAGAACTAGATAATTATGAAGGTTCTAATTCAAGAGAATGATTGGATATAGAAGATAAATTTGCTAGAGCATTGATGAGAGAAGGAAGTAAACCAAGGTTTGACCTTGTTATTTAGGTGGTCTAGATTGTATAGAGTTGTTGGTTTGGATCCATGATTTGGAGAAGCATTATGAGTGTGAATCCATTTAAAGACACTAAGAGTGCTAATTATGCAACCACACATGTGTCCTTGTGGTGGGACTATGTGTAGAAAGATAGGGTGGAACAAAACATGCCCAAGATCACTAGATAGAATCAAATGTTTACACAATTGAAAGGTAATTTTTTCTTGTAAATTACAATTTAAATTTTTTCAAGGAATTCCAAAATTTGCAATAGAGGGGAATGACTATGAAGAACTACAGTAAATAAATTTATAGACTAGCATCTAGGTAGGTCACATGGAGGATGACACAAAGAAGGTGTCTTAGTATTTGAATGGGTTGCAAAGTGAAATTCAAGATGAGATTTCTTTATTTCCAATTCAATCTATTGAGGGTACATAATAGATTATGTTGGGGGTGGATGAGAAGATATCTAGGAAGAAGTGAAGAGTGTAGGGTAAAGGCAATGGTAGAAGGAACAAACAAAGCAACAAGCAAGGCAATGCATAGAAGGAGACTACAACATCTAGTGATAACGTGCACAAGACTCCAAAGAAGAGAAGACCTCTATGAAAGGGTAAAGAAAAGGTAGAGGAGGTCATGAAAGGAATTTTAGTAGTACCTATTATAGATGTGGAGAAGTAAGCCATAGGGAATTTGAATGTCTAGAAGTAGAGAGAGAAAAAGGGAGTGATGAATGCATAAGAACACAACAAGAACAACTACAAGAATATTGAGTGATTGATCATGTACCAACACTGCTAACCTAGAAATCTACAACCAACCTCCTCAAGCCATACACAAAGCATGCATTTAAATATACAACACATCTCACATCCAAATAACCCTCAATAATTACACTATGAATAACATTCTTTGATAGACAAAACCATTAATTTTAATTAAACATTAAACTTGTAAAACCATACATGTAAATATGAAATTGTTAACACATCTAAAACACTCATAAAACATATCCATGTTTCAAGTGATAGAATATCATAAATTTGCACCATGTAAATGAATGCATACCCAGATGACCAAGAATTAATAATATCCAAGTCCATGTAGGCCTAAAACTCCATGAATCTACAACATGTAAGTCTATATAGATTCAAAACTCCATCAATCCACAACATGCAAGTTCATGCATACTCAAAATTCTATGAATCTACAACATGAAATGACATGCAACAACATACAAGTGAATGAGTCCACCCATTGCATCTCCAAAACACCATGGATCAATAACATTCAAGTGATGTACCCATCCATGTATCTCCATTACAACATAGATCTGCAATGTACAACTATTGAATCCACACATGCAACACTTGTATCCACTATGTAGGTACAAAACACCATCGTACCATTACATGCAACCACATACAAATCATAGAACATGCCTAAAACCCACAAATCATGTGCACAACTATATATAGTTGTACAACTAAAATCCTAATATCAACCTTGTCATGTTTCTATTCTCTATCCCTAAAAATAAGATATAATCTATGTAGATCTTCCACTCAAATAAGAATTAAAATTACAAGGCATCCCCTCCTATAGCCAAAACCATGTTCTGATACCAAATGAAAAGAAAATCCATGTGGAAACAAGATAACTTCCTACATTAACCCTAGGAGAATAAATGCAAGTAAATTCATATATAAAACAATATTAGAAGAGAAAACATATAACACAAGAAATACCCTAGGAAAACACTTTTGGATAAAATCAAGCCTCCAAAGTACATCAATGTACTATTCAACAACAAAATAGTTACAATACAATTATAGAGTATCAATGCTATCTCAAGAGAAAGAGATCATCATTAGCTTTTGGAATCAACCTAACAACAAGGTAAGTGCACCAAGATCCAAAAGATATTTTAATTCAAATGTGTATGCATTTTATAAAATATGTATAAACCATAATGTGTTTGCAGTGTACATGTGTGCACTATAATGCATATGTTCTATAATGATTATAGTGTTATATAAAGCATTAAACATTACTTTATATAATGTTATAAGCGATATAATGCATATACACTTCTAATGCTAAAATTTAAAATTTTCAAAATCTTGCCCCCTTAGCCTGAAGTGTTGGAACTCTATTTTGGCTAACAAATCCATGTTTTTAATAAAATAATATACTCAAACTTAATCTTCATCAGGTTTATGTGTTTGAGGATGAAATTTTAGGAAACCACCACAAAAATGTGAAGCTATTTCTTATCTTTATAGTCATATAATTTTTTTAGTATTTTGAATAAATTAAGATATTAATTTTTATTTTCTTTTAATAGTGTCTTCATATTCCTGAAATACATATACATTACTTTTTCTTCATAAATTTTTATCCATTTGCTTAAATTTGAAAAAAGAATTTATATAGGATTATTCTACACTTCACTCTACACACAATGAAAAAAATATATTTTCGATTATTTTTTTGAAGTTGTGATGCACACGCTTAGTGATACTATTTTCAAGATGCATCCACTTTTAAAAATTACCATATATTAATTAAAATTAAAATTACAAGGCATCCCCTCCTATAGCCAAAACCATGTTTTGATACCAAATGAAAGGAAAATCCATGTGGAAAGAAGATAACTTCCTACATTAACCCTAGGAGAATAAATACAAGTAAATTCATATATAAAACAATATTAGAAGAGAAAACATATAACACAAGAAATACCCTAGGAAAACACTTTTGGATAAAACAAGCCTCCAAAGTACATCAATGTACTATTCAACAACAAAATAGTTATGATACATTTATAGAGTATCAATGCTATCTCAAGAGAAAGAGATCATCATTAGCTTTTGGAATCAACCTAACAACAAGGTAAGTGCACCAAGATAAGGGAGATAAAAGTGGCCAAAAGATATTTTAATTACAATGTGTATGCACTTTATAAAATATGTATAAGCTATAATATGTTTGTAGTGTACATGTGTGCACTATAATGCATATGTACTATAATGATTATAGTGTTATATAAAGCATTAAACATTATTTTATATAATGTTATAAGCGTTATAATGCATATACACTTCTAATGCTAAAATTCAAAATTTTCAAAATCTTACCCCTTAGCCTAAAGTGTTGGAACTCCATTTTGGCTAACAAATCCATGTTTTTAACAAAATAATATACTCAAACTTAATCTTCATCAGGTTTATGTGTTTGAGGATGAAATTTTAGGAAACCACCACAAAAATGTCAAGCTATTTCTTATCTTTATATTCATATTATAATTTTTTTAATATTTTGAATAAATTAAGATATTAATTTTTATTTTCTTTTAATAGTGTCTTCATATTCTTGAAATACATATACATTACTTTTTCTTCATAAATTTTTATCCATTTGCTTAAATTTGAAAAAAAAATTTATATAGGATTATTCTACACTTCACTCTACACACAATGAAAAAAATATATTTTTGATTTTTTTTTTGAAGTTGTGATACACACACTTAGTGATACTATTTTCAAGATGAGTTCACTTTTAAAAATCACCATATATATATTAGTACTCACTCTTAGCTATATTTCCACCAATAACATTTGAAAAATACTTAATGTAGTAAAATGTAGGCCACACACCCAACATTATATTATATTTTAGTGATAAAAATAAGCACACTTTTTTGTGAACTCAACATTTCACACTCTTAATATTGAAAGCACCACAATATTTTTTTTCACACTCTTAATATCCCCCATCTCTAACACATACTCTCCAACGTGTTAACAATCCAATAACATCTCAGCCATACTTCAATGTTACAACTACAAGCAACAAGAGATCAACTATGGAGAAAATTTAGTATCATAATCCTTGTAATTACTAGTGCATCACATCCACATCTTGAGCATCCACTATATAGACAAGCCCAAAACTAAAAACCATAAATGGTTTGTGAATCCATGAGCTAAAACCATGGGCAAACTTAGGAACCTAAAATCAAGCACAACATCCAACACCTGACAAAGTGTGGTGAAACTACAAATGAAATTGGAAACATCACATTTCTTCCTCCACCAAATTAGAGCATGTCATTTTAGGAATAATTCATCTTGATGTTCATGTGTGTCATGGTTGACTAAATATTCTCCTTAATCTTCTTCTATTCCACAAATAATTACCTCTCTTCATGCTCTTCATATATCGATAATTCTTACACACCTAACAATTATCATAATTGTATTTAGCAACTTTCGTGATAATAAGTGATACTCACAAATTTCCAAATGCATACTATAAATAATACTAAGTGCAACCTCAAGTAGAACACTGCAATATATAAGCATATAAAATAAATACAAATTAATTAATAATCTAAACATTAAGAATTGTAAAGTGTATGACACCTAATCTAGTAGATAGATCACAATAAATTTATATTTTAAATATCTAAATGTATAGTCCATTACTCATTAGAAAGTCACTTAGTGTTGATTGGGCCAAAAGGCATTCCATTATGCCTTATTTCAATCTTCTTTTCAGCCACTTCAATTTTATTATATTCTTAGAATCCATCCAACAAGGATAACATCTCAGATCTAGTGACAATTTGAAGAATCTAATCCATCTTTGGCAAAGGATAATTATCATTTATTAACATCTAATTAAATTGTGGAATTCAACACACCATAAAATTTTGTTTCTTTTTATTATGCACTAGAACAATGTTTAATCATATCACTAAGAAGATGATACTTGCATCTAAAAATTGTGTTTCCAACTTGATCATGTCTTCAATACTTGGATTGAAATAATATTTCTTTTGGTGTGATGACTTGGCCTTTGGTCTGAGGGGTACTATATGATTTAGTTGCTTAGATAGAAAAGACTAGAGGTCTTTATAAAACCACACAAACATATCTTTCTGTTGTTTCAAAATGGGTATAGATTGACATATATGGGTTCTTCTTGAGTCTCAAAAGTAAGCCTCTTGTGCTTATGTATATATGATGCATTTCCTTCAATCTTTCCTTTGACATACCTATCATGACAATTAAACAAATCTTCTAAAGAAATAAGATGCTTATGATCTTATTCCCTTTTATTTGAGTTATATAATGTTTTCACCTTCATGTTTGAATATATTTGTTGAGATGAATTCCTAGGGTCCTGAGCTAATCCCTTTAAACTAATGACTTATGAACTTGTCATATTTACCAACAAATCTAATTACATGGTCATTATTAAGGAAATAATTGGCAGAGTTATCTAGTATAGTTGGTTGGTACAATAACTAGTGAATTTTGATCCATGGAAATTAGAATGGAGCTAGAACATTAAGGCTAGAATTACCGGTAAACCAATATTTTGAATCTTTCTCATGGTGCCATAATGATTGAGAAGGAACCAAAATATTGAATGAAATTCAAATCTTTCTCATGGTGCCTTGTAAGTTTCAATCTATTATGGAATAAGATTTTGACAGTTATACACAATACTTTGTTGGATTCAATGCCTTGAGGATTCCTTTCTTTCACCTTCATCTTGCAAATTCTCAATGATATTTGAGCTATCAAATCAAGTTGATTTTGTGGGTTGTTTTAAAGGTCATCTATTTCCACAATTCTTTATGCTATTCTAGGTGAAGTATTATTTCTTGAAATCTCAACATGTTAGAAGGAACTCTCACTATTCCTTCAAAAATGTGGATTTTTTGTGCATTAATTTTGGTTTATCATTGTTTAAAATGATGAAATATTTTTCTAAAGTAACTATGCATAAAATGTGTAAATTTCATCATTGTACATTGTTCACATGTAGTTAAAGGGTACCTCCTATTTGAATAGAAGAGGAACTTAGTCTTGTAGGCTACTTCTAACCAATTTCTTGACAAATTTTAGGAGTTAACATGTTTGTTAGATTTTAATTAATTTCCATTTTTATTAATATCCCTATAGAGAAATTAATAATTTCCAATTTTATTTTCCATTGCAAACAAAACAATTAGGAATTGTATTTTAAATAAAAGGTTTAGTAATAACTATATAGTACAAAAAATACAAGAGGAGTCAACCATCTAAGGCTAGAATAGAAAAGAGATAATGAGACAAAAGTAAAATAAAAGGGATAATCTATTAGTCATGATTTGGCCAAATGCAAAGAGAACCAAGTTGGAGTTTAAATTCTTGATTATCCATATAATCAAAAACCTTGTTCTAAGATCTTTGTATGTGTTCCAAATTCAAATAAGTGAAGGTTTCTCTAATTTTACTCATGTTACTAAGTATCGAATGGAAACACATTTGCACTAAATAAATTTAACAACCTTGATGATCAATTTTGGGTCTAGATATAAATCTTTAATTCAATTATTTTATTTTCCTTGGTAAGTAATAGACCCTACAACAACACCTGAGCCTCAACAACATTATTGTTTATCATACTCAAGTTGAAGACATACTTGAATTGATTTTTACCAAAGTACATGATAATCCCTCTACCACCACCAGTGCCAAGGTTGCCTTTAGAGGCACCATCAAACATAAGGATGTTACCACTCTCAAGAAAAGATGCCAATATATTTTGAGAATTTTTAATTTTTCTACAAACATTGAAGTCTTGGAAAGTTGAATCTCAAAGAAGAGATCAAACATTTGAAGTAGTAACCCAAGACAAAATTAAGTTTTCTCTTAAATTAAATGGTTAAGAGACTTCCAAATACACCAAAAGATGTATCTTGGGAGAAAGGGAAAGGAAAGAGGCCAAAATTTATCATTTTAAGTATTCTAAATTTATTTGTGAATCACTAAAGCCTCTTGGAGAGAAGAGGTAAAGTAGACAATAGGAGAGGCATTTTCCAATAGAATATGTTAGACCTCACAAGCATAGTTGCATTAAAGTAAAAGGTGATTATGATTTTCTTCTTCTTAGAATAAATGAACACACCAATTAGGACCAATAAATCCTCTTCATGTAAAATTATCATAAGTATGTTTATTTTGAATAAAAAACCAAAGAAAGAAATTAATTTTTTGGTTGGCCTCTTTGTGCCAGATATATTTCAACCTATTCATAATGAGATAGTTTCCTCTTAACAAATTATAATCTTTGAGAAGAAAGCAAGTACTAGAACCATATAAGCATACCCAAAGAAAAGTATCCTCATTAGAATGGTTAAAGAGGGATATTTCCTTCCATAGAATGGGGAAAAGTGTGCCAATCATCTTTCAAAATGAACAATATACCCATATCAACCCAATATTTGATTTTAGGGAAGCTTTTAAAGTTGATAATTTGACTTAGAGAGTTAAAATTGAAGTGAGAAAGCCATTCTCCAAGTTGGAAAGAAATTTGAGGTTTAAGCTATCACATGAATGTGTCTTCAAAAAAATATTTTTGCTATTACCAAGCAACCAAGAATGTGTTGAAAGATTAAAGAAAAGGCAACTTCCAAGTTCTTTCAAATTTTGGGATTTCTTAATAGAAGGAGCGACAACCAATAAGCATATTTTAACTTGGAAATTATATTTTTGGGCTAGGAAAGTAGCCCACCAACAACCCTTGGAGCAAATTGAGCACCAAAGAACCTTAGAAACTAATGATTTTTTATGTTCCCCAAGGATTTGAAGGCCAACTGCCTTCTTTCTCCTAACTAGATGTTCCCATTTTATAAGATGCAATTTCTTTTATTATCATTCTTATCCCTTTTCCTCATAAATCTTTAGAGGATTTATTCCATCTTTAGCATGATTCCTTTAGGGGCACTAATAATTCTCATCTAAAAGATAGGGAGGGTAGCCAAAATAGTGTTAATAAGGAGGATCTTATTAGGGGGTTAAACCATCTATTAGACCAAGTATTTATCTTAGCCTTCATTTTGCAAATAATCATTTCCTAGTGAAAAGACTTAGGTTTAGCAAAGGAAATAGCGATCCCTAGATAGAAAATAATTTCCCATGACTAAGATATCTTAACAACATCATGATAATTTTTATGAGAGAAGTATACGACTAAATTTTGATTATTAATCTTGTTATCCATGGCTTCACAACATTCTTTAAGAATAGAAGCAGACCTTCTAGAAATCTAACAAGTGGTTCTACTAAAAATAATTGTATCATTGACAAACTAAGTGTGGTTGAACTCCTTACCATCCTATGTGGTAGGGATTTGTAAGAGTTTCTTCTATTGTTTTCTTTCCACAACCTTCTACATAATATCTCAATAGTGATAATCTATAAAAAAGGGAAAGAGAGCACCCTTGTCTAAGACCATGAGAAAGGTGAAAAAAATGAGTGAGGTTGCCATTAAAAAGAGGGGAAAACCAAGGGTTTTTAATGCAAGCCTTAATCCAATCCATAATGGCAGATCAATTTTGACAAAGTATGATGTATAGCCTTATTATTCAATCAATCAAAAGCATTAGCCATATCCAGTTTAATAGACATAATTTTCTTGTTTGCCAACTTACAAGAGTGAGTAGCTTCCTAGGTGAGGATAACTCCTTAGCAATATATCTATGAGGGATGAAACTAATTTTCTCCCAAAAACAAGGTTAGACAAAATATTCTCAAATATTTTAGAAATTAACTTGGCAATAATTGTAAAGTATTACAAAGGGAGATAGGTCTATCCCTCTCAATTCTTACTACTTGAGCCTATTTAGGGACCAAACCCAAGAAATTAGAGATAATCCCCTTGTGAAGATGGCAATTCTTTCTTGAATCTTCTACCATCACCAAAAGGTCACCTTTGATGTCTTCCCAAATTTTTTGAAAATAATTTGCATTGAATCCATCGAGACCAAGAGCTTTATCTCTTTTCATGTTGAAGACAACTCATTACAACTCTTCAAGGTTAATTTAGGTATTGCAATCTCTATTTTGTTCTCAAGTGACCAAGGAATGAATGTTATGAAGGAGCTTATCCAAATGTTGAGATTCGTCAAAGTGTTCTTCTTGGTATAGTTGTTTAAAGATGGAGAACATATTATCTTTAATGTCTTGGATTGAAATAATAATGTTCCCATCAATGTCTAAAATTTGGGTGATAGTGTTGAAATTCCTCTATTGTTGGGTTTTCCTATAGAAGTATTTGGTATTTATGTCTTTTTCAACCAACCATGTCATTCTAGACTTAAGTCTCCAAATGAGTTATTCTTTGTTTAAAAGAGTAATCAATCGATTTAAACAATTTTGTTGTTGCCTAAGCAAGTATTTAGATTGTCTATATTCATCAATTGGCTTAATATTAGAGACATTAATTTTTTTGTTATTAGAGTGAAGCTAGTTTCATATGGCAAATTTGGTATTGCTAAATTTTATCATCCAATTTTCACTAGGGATGAGATGAAATGGAGTCACTTTTTAGCCTTGCTAAACAAGATGTTCAAAATTTTCCTCCGTTAACCAAAAGGAAGAATATTTGAAAGAGAGAGGTACCTAGTTAACATGACATTTGAGAAAAAGGTTGATGGGCTTGTGATCAAAAGTAAGGCTCGGAAGAATTTTAGATTGAGCAAGTTCAAAAGATTCCAAAAGATCCCCTAAAATTAGAAAATGATCAAGTATGGTAGTAATTAATGATGCCCCTCAATGTTTGTTGGAATAATTATATCTCCCTTTCCTAGTTTTAAGATCTTCAAGATGAAAAAAAGACATAATGTCTTCCACTTGCTCTCTTTCACTATCTCTAACGAAGAGGCCACCCTTCTATTCTTTCTAATCAAGAACCATATTAAGATCCCCATCTAAAATTTAATTAACAAGTTTATGTTGAATTACATTAATTAAAATGGAATGAAAACATTCTTTCTTGTCAAAAAAGTGATTAGGAGAGTAGACAATGGAAATGGTGAGCAATAGGCAAGAGAAAACATCTCTCAAAGTGAATGAGGATGTTTGATGGTAGAGAATTACCCTTCCCTCTCCCCTCAATCCGAGGATCTGGAAAATGATGATTCATGGATGATTGTTCAAAGAAGGAAGAGAGGTATTCCTAAGCGTGTATCTGATTCTCACACTCGGGTCAAGGGTGTTTATATCACTTGGTCAGCAGCAGGTCTGGCATAGCTTGGATCTAGTTTGGTTTTATTTGTTTTGGCAACTAGGCCACAACTTCATTGTATAGGGTTTATGGTCCCTTCAAAACCAAATTATCTTAATCAAAACATCTCTCAAAGTGACACAAATCCAACTAGTAAAATAAAAGATTCCTGAAGAACAAAATTAGAGGACCAAGTAGCTAACATGCCCCCTGAATCCCCTCAAGATAAAGAGGCTAAACTAGTGTAGTTAGACCAAAATTTATGAAGTTTTTGTTCACCAAATTAAAAGAATATCAGGCTTCTCATTAAATAAATAATATTTTATGGTCGTTTTCTTGGTTCTATCACCTAAACCCCTAATATTATAGAATAGAGCATCCATTTCTTACTAGAATTTTTTAGACTTGATAGTCAAGTCAAGAGTGTCTTATTGCCAGTTGCAATGTTTTCAGCTACATCCTTATCAAAGACTTTACAATTGTTTTTCCTACATTTTTGTTTTTTGATTGGTGACCAAAGGAGATAATTCTTCCTCATCAAGAGCCTTTTCTTCTGTTGGAATAGGAATGTGTCTTTCCTCAAAATGGAGGGGAAGAAAAGCTTTGTTCTTTTTCATTTTCTTGCTCCTATGGGTTCTCCTTGTTAAGAGACTTGGTTGCTTCTTCACTATCATTGTCAACCACTTAATATAGCACATTGAAAGGGTTGGAAATGGAAGGATCCTTCAAAGGTTAACAATTCATGCTTGGACTCCTTATTGATAGAAAATTCCCCACCCATCAATTCGGTCTTCGACACAATAGTATCCATTTTGATGTTTTTGTTATCAGAAATATCCTTGCCCTCAAGGTCTGTAGTATCTTCCTCCACCTCAGAGACTTCCTTCTTAGCTGTCAGCCTCATTGACCTCCTAGTTGATGATGCCTGGGGTTTGCTTCTCATCAAGGTAAAGTCCTCATCGGTAGTGCTGTTGCTACCACCAATACCATCCTTAGAGCTAACCTCTTCCACCACCACAAAGACATTCTTTGCCTTATTATCACTGTCTGTACCACTTCCTTCTTCCAACCTACCCCTTTTCTTTTTGTGTGGGGTCACCTATGTAGACTCACTGGGTAAAAAAATTCTTTTAATAGGGGTCTTCGTAGAGGTCAAGGGAGTCTAGTCCTTGGCTTTTGGCTCTAGGCTTAAATCGATGGTAGTTGTTTTCTTAGTAGACTTTATGGATTTAGTATACTTTTCCAGAGTGACCTCCGTTATTATCACAGGGCTAGACACCACATGACTGGAGCAGGGTGGCAGGGGAGGTTCAACCCTAGAAGCCATGAGGGCTTTAGGGGGCAACGTGCAAGATGATGGGTTTGTTAGGGTCAACATCATGTTGTTCAGTGGCAGATGAAATATAAGTTTCTATAGATGAAAGAAGATAAAAAGGAAAGCTTATCACTTTTCTACGATGAAATGATTGAGTAGAGAAAAATGGTAATAGAAGAAGTGTTTGAATCTACCTTCCAAAGTGAAGTACTTTATGAACATGTAACACACCTCGTCCCATGGCTTTGGCAGCATTTCATGATCAAAACCCCTTGCAGACTATGAAGAACCTCCCCTTTCTTTAGAAAACATGTCATTCCTCAGGGTTAGAAACTTTTCTCTTTTTGGAGTGTTTGATGCCCTCTTTGGGCATCCCCATCGCCAAACCAATCACCTCTTTAGAAACATTAAAACTAACATTGCCCACCTTAACCTTTCTGTCCTCCCAAGAACACAGGAACTACATTAAGAGGCTTTCATCATAACCCTGTAAGCATTCAAGGTAGGAGGCTACCCCACTCTCCTAGAAGATGTGCCAGATGGTCTTGTTACGTGTAATTTCATCACAAGATTTTGGCTCAGTGCAAGCCCTGTCACCCCCATGGATAAATTACCCCAATTTCTCTTAGGCAAGATAACAATGCAAGAAGCAGTAGAAGACTTAGAAACTTTTGAACTATAAAAAATCTCGTGGTCCCTGATATTCATACTCCAATTAATGAGTATATTATCTTTTTACCTGTCGGGGGTGGCGTACTTGCTTAAATTTGTAATATACGAACTATCACTCCTATTCCTTCCATGATAACCATTCATTAATTGATCATAATTATTGGTTATGCATAGGGATGTCAGGTTGATCACGTGCCCATTCATGAGAAGTCTCTCCTTAGGCGTCCACATCTGACTGGGAATTAAGCAAACTTTCATACCATGGTGGGTCCCTGATGCAGAGGTAGGAGGACCAAAACTATCCTCAATAACATTAACAAATCAAAGAACTAATCCAATTTCTTTGGTCAGGTTGAATAGAACATTAATACATATTTTTCCTCCAATTTTCATGAAGATCCAATGGTAGGAGAGAAAGTTATGACTCTTTTCCCAAAACTACAAACCCTAGGCAGTGTTCAAACCTGCCCTCACCAAAATTGCAATATCTCTCAAAAAATTTAATGAAATTATACCAAACCAAAATAATTGTAAACTAGAAACACATATATTTCCATCCATCTATTATATACATCAATATGAGGCCGTACCAAGTCATACCATGCATATTTTCAGACTGTATTTTCAGAAAATTAAACTCTGCAGACCTACCTTCAATAAAAATGCCATAACTTATTCAAATATTAATAAAATTTGATGCAACAAAAAGAAATGGAAAGTAGACTCAATATTGTTTCTAACCATATATGGCTTGTCCCTATATCTATCCATAAAAAACCGTACCAAGTGCTGTAACAGGACTGTTATAGGAGAATTCTAGAAATTGCAGTCACTAAAACGGTCATAACTTCCTCAATATTGCACCAAATTCGATGAGACAAAAAGGAAAGAGAGGCTGATTGGATATAATTTCATTTGAAATAAAAAATAAATGTCCCCCTACCCTTACTGGGCCGTACCATGCAAGAAAACATTAAATTTTTGTAGAAATGCCTAAAAAAATAGTCTTCTTTATTGTTCCAATTCTTGAATTCAATCACCCACGAATTCTTCATGGTTACAAGGCCTTTTAAAGGCATTAAAACATGTCTCTTCAGTTCATAACTGATTTGGAGTGAACCAAGAGCCAAATGGCTCTTCACCTTCCAAGTTTGCATCTTTTTTCCAATTTTACATTGACAACCTTTACATGGTTTGCAATATTTTGTATTTTTGAAACTCCTAATGATCTAAACACATAAAAATGACTTGATAATCCTCATTACAATGTTGAAGCATACAAATTTAATCAAACTCAAAGATTTGTCTAGGGTAACCTTAATTTGCCAAGGTGCTCCTGCACCAGTCCCGCCTCTGACAATTCTGAGATAGTAAGCACCCGTCGCCCTCTTCTCATCATAGGACCTCAAAACTGAATGGCTATTGAGACTCAATTCCTGTTAGCCCCCAAAGTACTCTCTAGGAATTAATTCAATCATGAGAAGTCAAGAGTGGGGCCTAGCTCCTAATTTTCAAGAAGGTTTTGAATCTGGATGGGTAAATTATTCTTACTTTTCCAACATCTCCACTTGTCCAAGCTTTGTCCTAGGTTAGCCAATCCATCCGCCACTTTGTTACCTTCACAATCAACATGCCCAATTTCAATCTGTTTGAACCCAGATAGTAAGTAGACAATGTCATTCATAATATCCTTCAGCTTCTAACCACTAGTTGACTTGTTGAGAGCTACTTGAATGATGAGTTTAGAATCTCCTTCCACTTGTAATTTGTCCCTTCCCATAGAGAGCAATTTTGAGTCCTCACACTAGAGCCAATCCCTCCTCAACATTATTGGACTGGATGCCTATGGACTTGACATAAGCAACAATAAAGGCTCTCTAGCTATCTCTGAATATACCACCCCCACTGGCCAGCCCGTTATTCTTTTTTTAGCTCTATCAAAGTTGAGTTTGGTCCAAAGGGTGTTTTGTCTGGAGAGCTTCTTGGAATTGTCAATCTTGGTTATATCCTTTATCAGTCACCAGTTTAAGGTTGTTCACACTTCCACCATAGTAGGAGGTTTCTTAGCCATATGCAGAGTGTTATTAGACATGTTCTTAGAAACCATTCTACTGAAGGAGTGAAAGACTTCATTAGTGGATCGAGCCTTATCCTTGAAGATTCTATTATTTCTTTCTTTCCTCATGCTTCATCCCAGGTGTGGGGGAATTTAACTCCATATCTCTCTAATCCTGGGGTGCAAGAAAGGGGAACTCCAGCTTTAGGTGAAGTCCATTAGGTTTTCTGAGAAAACCCATTCAAGGTTGAGTTTCACCATAGTTCTTCCCCATAATTCTTTAGAAAATTCACAATGGAAAAGGAGGTGCCAAATGGATTCTTCAGCTTTGAGGTAGAGCACACATCTATTAACTAACTCGAACCCCCTTTTATTGAGGTTGTCAGTAGTGAGGATTTTGTTATGGGAAATAGCCCACCAAAAGAAGTTTATTTTGGGGGTTAGCTTGTTGTTCCAGACACTCTTCCAGGTCCACCCCCTATCCACTATTAGATAGCAAAATATAAGAAGATTTAACTAAGAAGTTCCCCTTTTGTTCTTGACCCTAGAACATTTCATCCTCCCTAGAAAATATCAAAATTCTATGCTTGTTCAACTCCTCTTGCAAAGCCTGCCTCTCCTAATTCTCAAGAACATGACCCCAGCAATCTGAGAGCATTTTCCACCTCCTATGGTTGTGGGAGTGGGTAGTAATGAAATTGCTGACTAAATTCCCAAAATAGCTGATAACTCTATCTCTAGTGGTTATGTTTTTTCTGTTAGTCAAGAGGCCCTCATCAAGCTAGTTGTCCTCCCAGAATCTGATTTTATCTCCCTTACCTAGCTTCCATTTTATGCCTTTGGAGAGGGTATTTCTAGTTTTGATCATTTTGTTCCAAATAATAGAGCCTTTGAGGTGGCTCTCTCTGGCAATAACCTCTAATTTATCCCCATTTTGTAGATATTTGGCTTTCATGATCCGCACCCAATCTTTCTCCTCCTTGAGGAAAGTCCACCCCACTTTGGCAAGTAAAGCTTTATTTATCACCTATATTTTTTTGATTCCTAATCCCCCATGAGCTTTGGGCAGCCAGACTTTGTCCCATCCAACCAATGATATCTGCTTCTTACCTTCAACTCTAGTCCATAGGAAGGTTCTCTGGATTCTTTCCAATTTCTCTGCCATATATCTGTGCATTTTAAATAGGGATAGAAAATAGGTAGGGATGCCCTGCAATGAGGCTTTCAACAGTTGAAGCTTGCTAGCTTCACTAAGGAGTTTACCTTTCCATCCCTCCATTTTCTTTTGGATTCATTCAATGCTGAGCTTAATGCTAAGGGTTCTCAGTCTGTGAGTTTGGAGAACATGGTGAAGGAGTCAAGAAAGATAAAGAGAAAGGGAAAAATGGTTACTAAAGATAAGGAGATTGCTATTCTCTTTGCGAGGATCATTGTGCTAGAGAGGAAATTCAAAACTTTGGTGAAGTTCTTGGTGAAAGTGATGCACATATCTTCCACGACCCTTTTTGTCCTCTAGGATGTTGAGCTTGCCACCTAGGGATTGAAGGATAAAGATCTCAAGGAGTACCATGACCTCTACTAGTTTCTGGCTGAGGATTGGGACCAGATGTTTAATTAGCCATTGGGGCTTCAGTCGTCACCTATGGTTTTTGTTTTCTGTCGGTCTACTGTCGATTTGCTATGTCTCCGTTTTGGGTCTTTTTTTGGCTGTCTATTAGTTAGTCCGATTTATGCTTTTTGGTTCTTAATGGGACTTTGGTGCACCTTTATGGCTGATATGTAATGGGATCGAAACCCTTGTATGTTGCTTATCTTATCAAAAACAATTCATGCTTGGAATGTTTGAGGGATGGTTTTTCCTCCTTCATGCTTTCTAAAATCCCCCATTTTATGTTTCTGGATGATTTCTTTCCTTGTGTTTTTAGGACAGTCTTTATGAAAATGTGTGTATTCATGGTAGAGATTGAATTTAAAAGGAATTACTCATAGTTTAGTTTTTGTTTGGAAGTCAAATCATTCATCTTTAGATTGATAGCTTCAACAAGACCCTTCATGAGATCCACCTTGACACATATGTGAGCTACCAAAAAATTAATTTAGTTTAGTTTAGTCCATATTTTATATGTGCCAATAGAGTTTACAATAGCCACGAAGGCTTTTTCATGCCATAGATGTAGAGGAAGGAATGGGAGATGAATTCAGACTAGAAACTTTGAAGGAGTTCCTTCTAGAGGATCAAATTTTGAGGTCCAATTCAAATAAAGCCTACAAGGACCTAGGAACCATGGGTCATTTCAAAAGATCAGATATTTATCCTAAATAAATGTGAATATAGAAACAAAGAATCCTCTACCACACATTACAATGTCCATAGATCCCTTGATCTTTGGTTGCCATTCCTTATTTCCCCAATGTTTCAGAGTCTTAATGGAAATCCATGCCCTCGTGAGTTCCCCACCAAGGCGAGCTCAAAGAAATCCAAAAGTTTATCAGTTGTCAAATTCAAAGGGATATCAACAATAGGGACATCTTCTCATCTTTTAATTATTTGAAGGTATTCCCTTTATTTAACAAGATTTTTATTAGCAGTAGCATTCAAAAGGATCCATTTGAGCAAGGGAGGATCACCTACTAAGAGTTGAGGGGGATACCAAAGCCAAAAAACAATGAGAAACCATGGAAGGTGCAATGCATTGTTACCCCAACGTAAAACCATGAAGGAGGGTGAAGGAAAGCCCATAGAGAGTAGAATGTAGTCACCCAATAGTAAACAAAACCCAAAGAACTTAGGGTTTCCCGGTATAATCTGCATGAACCCTAGCAAAACCTTTTCCCAACTACATATTTTAAGAATTGTTTTAGAACCAAATTTTTAAAATCGTGAAGGGAAATCATACACAGAAGTTGATTTATTCATATGTCATTATGAAGAGAACCAAACCCTAGTATTCATCAACATACAAAGAAAAAAGCATAATCAAACATTAGTATTCATCAATATACAAATGAAAAAGCATAATCCAACATTGTTGTGTGACACTTATTATTTGTTCATGTGGAAAGGAATACACAAGAATTTTTTCACTTAAAAAGTGTTTGTTTTTAACTATTACATTATATGCACTTGCAACTAGATCACAATAATGGGAAGCATTAAATTATTTCAAGTTCATAGTAATCTTTGAATTTAGGTCTGTTGGAAACAAGGCAGATAACCGAGAGGGGGGGTGAATCAGTTATCTTAAACTTCTTAACTTTCTTATCTTCTTTAACAATAGTGCAATATCAAAACATATAAGCATAAATGAACATGAAAGCAGAAATGAAATCAACACACATAACACAAGGATTTTTATGTGGAAAACCCTATTAAGGGAAAAACCACAGGGTGACTAACCCAAGATTGTATTCTCTGTTAAAAGAATAGAAGTACAAAATGGCACTTGCCAATTAGGGCTCACTGCCCGAGCACACTACTCACAAGAGGCTCACTGCCTACAAGAGACTCACTATCTACAAGGTATAAAGAAAGTAACCAAGTGTTTGAACTAATCAGAGGCATCCACATATGCTGAGATTCAGTTCCAGTTATGCTCAATATATTGATTTGCTGCACTTCATTCTTCCTTTGCTTAATGCTGATGTTTTGTCACATACCGGATTTATATATCTGCTTCCACTTTGCTCTCTTCTTTTCTTCGCACTCCTTTTTACTTCACACATGCCTTCACATCAGAATCCATCTGGTATATATATCCACATAAAGGAATTCAACATCTTTCCAGTCGGCATCCGAAATATTCAAGGTTTTCCCAAACTCTGGTCTGTCAGCTAAATCCTTTCTTACTAAGTGATGCGTATCAAAGAGATAGTTATAGAAGTCATCAATCATGTTGGCCAACCATGACTAATCCCTCAAGAAACTTGATCACCATCAATTCCTCATCCAGATTAAGGTCTGATGCTCTACCGATCAGTTCTTCCTCAGTCTACTCTGCCAAACAGGAACCCAACACTTAGGTGCTCATATCTGTTCACTCTTTCATCACTGGAGGCTCAATATCTAGAATGTAGTAGTCATGGTACTCCTCTTGACTTCCCCAAGTCCACACTTTGCTGAGATACTTCCTCTGAGAGATCCAAACCTGATTGTCAGACCTTGTTGCATGCTCTGTTCTTGCTCACTGGACCAAGACACTCTTCAATCTAACTTCTGGTATAGACATACCATGTACTGCGGATGTGTGGAATGGACTTTGTCACCATCAATGACAACACTCATGAAGCCACATAGTGTCTCTTGCCAACAATCTCCCCCTTTGGCATTGATGGCAACACTTAGTGAAAAATGACTAAGTGTCATAACAAACTCTCCCTTGGATGATGCTCTATCTTATGTACACTTTTACTGGAGCTCCCCCTTAGCTGGATTCCACATTTTTCACTACTCCTCACTCCCCCTTTGACATCAATGGCAAAGGGTGAAATCCGCACACCAAAATTTGCAAAAAGTAGCCTATACATAGCCGCATATAGACAAGTTATACTTACATAAACTTAAGTATATCCGCAAAAGTATTCTTCAACTGTACAACTTCTATCGCCCAACTCTGCTTCATCCTATCCAAAATTGGTATGTGACCACTTAGCAAAAATGTAAAAGCTTCTGCTCTCTTTATGTCTACCGGATCACTAGTTTGGGCTATGGTCTAGGTATCAGTTAGGGCCTCATGCATTGCCTCTAACTTGGGGATAATTATCCCTCTTAGTTCACTTAGCCTGCTTATTCTATTCTTCTTCTCCTTTTCAAGCCTCTTTATTTCATTTATGGTGGCAATAGTCTGACACTCTTGATTCATTATGGAAGAGGTGAGGGGATCAAAATTTTGAGATAAACTTGATAGTTTGCTCTCTTGTTCTTCCACCTTCTTGGTAATGTCTACTGTCACTGTGGACCAAGATAGACAAAATTTGTATAAATCTCCGCCATCTTTAAGAGCATTTTCTAAGCTCTTTATCCCAATATCCAAATTTCTCCTATCATTTGTTATAAGTCCCTACACTCCAGAGAATCTCTTTACCAAAAACTCTTTCTGGACTTTCTCTTCTAATGATTTCTCCAAGGAATCAAAATGTGTGCTAACATAATTAACAAGAGATTTCATATTACCGAATGAAGAGGCCGAAAGATCCTTTTGGAAGGATGGCATGATCTTCTCCAACAAACTAGATGCAATCTCTATCAGCTCACAGTCTTCCATGTGAGACTTTAGAAGTTTTTCTTTTGCCTTTGCTTGGGCAAAGGATGCTATCTTCATTGTTTGAACTGAGGAGAGGGAATCAAAATTGAATGGTCCTTGAAATAGCTCCACTTCATCTAATTCCATCATTTCTTTGGTCAAGAAATCTTTAACTATTTCTGCAGTGTCTCTTGTTGGAGATAGAGTCTTCTTTCCTTCTACAGCTTCAGAACTGTCACCTGGGGTCTTCTCTATTTGATCTTCTTCTCTTCCCTTTATCTCTTCTTCTTGACTAATTCTCTCTTCTTTTCTTGCTTCTCCTTCAGTTTTGGAGTCTGCTGGGGGATCTGGATGAGAGATATTTACTTCTTCATGGACTTCCTCTTCTGGAATAGAGGAATCTGGGTCCTTAGTCTTCTCCTCACTTATCTCCTTTGACTCTTCTACAATTTTCTCTGTAGGATCTTCCTTTGATACGCTTAGTCCTTCAACATCCATGGCAGAAGGTTCATCACTTATGTCCTCTATAATAGGAAGATTGAATCTTTTACATGCATCTCGAAGGATGTCTTCAGTCTCTTTTGCCACCTAATCAGTCTCTATGAGCATAAGCTTGTTCATTCTAGCTTTTCTCTGGAACTCATCCTTGCAATCCTTGAAGATCATGTTCATTTGTTTTGGAGTAATGGAAGGATAGAGATGAATAGCTATCTATTCCTAGATCTCCATATCATTTTCTTTGGCATTGTCTTTTATGAGTTCAAGTATTTTCTCTAAACTTTTGGGGATTAGAGAGATGATTTCAATGAATGCTTTATTATAGATATTCAAGTATTTGACTATGGCTTCTTCCAATATTCTTTTGTCAGTGTCATTATACTTATCATAAAATTTAGTTAATGGTTGCATATTTCCATCCATTGTGACTGCCTTGATAACTTTATCAATAGAAGGAGTGGACCTTTCAACAAATTCTTCTGCCTCTTGTTCTTTATTTGCACCGACAGAAGATCCACCTAATGTTTTCTTCTTCTTCTTCATTTTCTTAATTTCCTCATCTGTTTATGTCTCTTCATCATCCTTCTGACTTATATAGGTCTTTGTGGCCTTGGTTTTTGTTCTCTTTTCTTCCTTACCGGATGTCTTGGCTTCCGGTTTGGAGGCCTTTTAGCTCTTAGAGGTGGCAGGTGCAGAGATTTTGGAAGATCTAGTCCAGGAGGGGACTTGCACCAGATTACTTTCTTTCTCTACTTCTTATCTCTCCTTCTTAGCTCTTTCTAATTTTTCTCTATTTGCATCAACTACTTCTTTTGAGATGCCATATCTTTTGGCAACTTCCTCTACTTCCCTTCTCACCTTTCTCTTCATTTCTAGTTGTCTTTGTTCAACATGAATTTTCACACTCAATTCTTGAAAGGTTCCAAACCTTTCTGCCTCAGGGTCCTTGGGCTGACTCAACAAGTGTTGGATATGCAACTCTAGGATTTTCTCATCTACTTCATACCCCATTGGCATAATCTAGACTATCCTTGGCTCCACTGCCTCCATTAGGCATTGATAAGTGTCTACCATAAAGCACACTGTATCCTTGTATTTTTAAACCATGGATTAGGGAATTCTTTCTCTGGCCTGCATCATACTTTGGAAATTCTTGAAATATCCCCAGAGAGCTATGCTTTGAGCCTTGGCATCACCAAGCCCATGCATATAATCTCTTATCTGTATGGCAATAGGTCTGTCATTTTGCCATATCCAGCCACTAGTTCCAGGTAGCTCATTCATATAGTAGAAGAATAGACATAGTATCAAGCCACCATACTTAAATGAATTCTTCTTATCCTTCTTTATTTTCTGTAAGCTCTGTAACAGTTGGTTTAGGAGAAGCTCACAAAGATCATAGTCAACATTTTTCCTTAGCATTTCATATGCAGTATATATGGCAGTTCTGGATACTGAATTTTCCCTACTGGAGTGATAGATTTTGTAACCAATTATCATAGAGGCAAATTTGATATCTGGATCTATGATGTCTTCTATTGTCATTGCCCTCTTGTCAAATTTTGATCTAGTAGCCTCACTTACAATTTGGTTTTTGACTGATTTGAGAGCAAGCAACCCACCAAATGAGTGCAATCTGGTGACTGCCCTAATTGCATCCTTGGTTATCTTGAATGGCCTCATCAACCACATGAAGTTGTCATGCATTCTGCTCAGAACATACCGGACCCATTCGTCTTCTGCAAAACAGGGGAAATGAATGCAATGTCCAAAATGCTTATCCTAGATGGCCTTGTATTGGGGCTGAAGTTCAAATGATTCATCTATCAGTTCCTTGTGATAGATATCCATCATCTTGGATTCCCCAAATTCTTCAATGTTTACATGTAAACCCTAACATCTTCTACATGCAGAACCCCATGCGGAATGTTAGAGAATATGCCTAGGGATCAACTTCTAGGGATTTGTAGGGATGTTTCTTGAACTTAGGGTGTGGCCTATCAGTGATCTTAACAACATTCAGAGTAGCCATCTTTCAAAAGATTCAGAGAGAGATATTCAAGAACAGAAATACCTTTTTACGCTTCTAGGGTTCACAATGAGAGCCGAAAAGATCGCTGGTTGAATCTAATTCTATGGTTGATCCTTGAGAGGGTTGAGGCAATCTTGTTGTAGAGCTCCTTCTTTCTTCTTCTCAGATGCAAATGTGCAGATGATGAATAAAAGAACCCTTTTATTTCAGTGCAAACCCTAATTCTATTTTGCAATAAATGCACAACTTAAGTCATTCTGGTTGCCTTGTTCTTCTTGTTTTGAGAGAGATCTTTCTAGATCACTGAGATGCACTTAGAGTTATTCTTAGTGATTATTGACAATCTATTTTCCTTTCTCCAATCATTCCATTTATCTGTAGATCAAAGATATTTCAATTTAGAATCATACCGGATCTAACTATGAGAGTCCTGCTTTTAACGAATGACTGTCAAACTGGATCAATCTTGGATGATTAACCTCTTCAAAACTCCTTGCAGATCTTTCATATTTTTACCAAGGGTTAATTAGATATTTCTCTAAGAACCCTTTTATCCGCAACTTTCCATGTGCCAATCTTAGGCACCAATTGACTCGCTGGGAGAGTTTATTTTCCTTTGTGACTCCCCTTGAGCCAGAGCTCATCTATGTAGTTTTCGGAAGGAATATCAGCACTAGATTCTAGTGCGGATCCATCCTCAACATTTTTTGTGCTTCTCTTCACCTAAATCTTGTTCATTTCCCTTTTAATTTCATCCGCATTCACTTTTCCTTTTCCTTTGTCTTGGTTCTGATTGTGAAGCATCGGACCCTTTTTGTCCCGATTCTTACTTTTGCAGAATTTGGCAATATGACCAGATCTATTGCAATTGTAGCAAACAACATTTATTTGCATATTTGATTGGTATCCTCTTAATCTACATTGATTAGCCATATGTCCCATTCTATTGCATGGAAAGCATCTACCATTGAATGAATTGTTTATTTGCATATTTCTACATTCATGAGATTTGTGACCATACCATTTGCAGTTAAAGCACTGTTAGAAGAAGGATGAATTAGTCTGATTCATTCTTCTTCTACACTAATTTTCTTTATGACTGAAGTTATTGCAATTGTAGTAGTATCCATTGAAGGATGGATATCTTTGAGCATTTGGTTGCCTTACCGTAGGTTTTCTAGGTCTGTTCCTTGGATTTCCTGATCTAGAGTTCTTCTGACCAGATCTGAAGCTTTCACCTTTCTCATAACCCAAGCCATGCTTGTCATCTACCCTCTTTTGGCTTTCAAGAAGAACTTCAAGTTGAGCAGAGCTTATCTTGAATTTCTTTTTGTATTCATTTGCAGTTTTAAGATCCCTTTTAAGAGTATCTATCTAATTCTCAAGTTATTCTTCATTGTCTCTAGCTTCTTCAAGATTATATTCTAGATGCCTAATTATTATGTCCATTTTGTGGTAGTCTTCTGACTTTTCTTTGAGAGATTGTTTTAGATTATCTTCAATTTTTCTTTTCTCTTCAATTTCTTGGGTGAATTTCATAACTCCTGATTCCATTTCATGTCTTACCATAATGACCTCTTTTGATAGCTTCTCACATAACTTGTTTTTCTCATTCAAATCTTCATTAGTATCAGTGGCTTCACTTTGACTTGCTAATTGTTGAAGTAGTTCCTTTCTTTTCTTCACTAAGATACTTAGTTTTTCTTTGAGTTCATTTATGAAATCATCAGCTTGTTTGAGTCTTTTCCTCAGGTTATTGACTTCAGAGTGAGATTGCTCAAGATCATCTAGGGCAAACTAAAGTTGTTCCCTCATACCATACATATCCATTGAGATTCCCAGATCTTCCTCAAGCTGTTAGGCTCTGTCTAGAGGAACTTGGCTCTGATACCAATTGTTGGAAACAAGGCAGATAACTGAGAGGGGGGTGAATCAGTTATCTTTAAACTTCTTAACTTTCTTATCTTCTTTAACAATAGTGCAGTATCAAAACATATAAGCATAAATGAACATGAAAGCATAAATGAAATCAACACACATAACACAAGGATTTTTACGTGGAAAACCCTGTTAAGGGAAAAACCACAGGGTGACTTGATGCAGGAACTTCCAGAGATCATAACTTTTGACTCGGATGTGGGTTTTCTATGAGATTTTATGGGTGGATGTGTTATGAGGTAGAAAGTGGTCTTGGCACTTTTTCGGGGCTTGAAACTTTCATCTTGGCCCTCAAAATAGCAATTTAGTGTTTCTTTTCTAGATTTTTAAAAAGTTGATTTTGTAATAAATCGAAACTTATGTTTCAAATTTAGAATATTAGTTGGCATTTCATCCTACCTTAGTTTTAGGAAGCTTTTGGGAAAAAAACATGATTTTAAATATATGATTGTAAAATTACCTAAAATGGTAAAATCTAACAATTGTCAAAATCTACCAAAAGATTTTTAGTTTTTCTTGGATATAAGAGAGTTTTCTCTCATTGTAGTAGCAGAGTTGATGAATAGAAGTTTTTTTTATGTTTCAGTCTTCAAATCTTTAGCTCTCACATGATTAATGGCAAAATTGTATTGAGTGTATGTTGGGTGCTGCATCATTTGGTATCAGAGCGGGTTGATCTTGAGTGTGCAGAGTATGCACTACGACTGAGAGGAGTTTGTGAAGAAAATTATTTTCCTATGTGTTGAAGTATGAAAAAAATTTGTAATTGCAAAAAAAAAAATGATTTTGTGAGATATATGTTCACTGTCCTCCAACAGAGATAAAATATGGGTAGATAGTGTACAAACTTCTTCCACTGAGAGAAAGTGGGTAGAAGAGGTCTTGAAGAGGTTCATCTTCCAGAGTCTTTGTTGGATAGAGGAGAGTTAAATTTGTGTGAGATATGTTGGCAATGCTTCATTAGAGATAAATCTAGGTAGAAGGTGTAGAGACTTCTTCCACTGAGAGAAAGTGGGTAGAAGAGGTCTTGGAGAGGTGCATCTTCCAGAGTCTTTTGTTGGGTAGAGGATAGTTATGAGTGAGTTTTTTTTGTAGAGAGGACCTATAACTACAGAGAGCATTGGCTCTAAAGTGTTTATGTGTGCAAGTTGTAGAAATTGCATATTGAGAATGAGCGAAATGTTTTCGAAGAAGAGGATGAGATGGGTCATGAAGAGACCTATAATGATTTCATATATAGAAAAATGGGAAAGAAAGTTTATGAATAGTCTTAATGAAGAGTTGATAAGACTTCATGATATAGTGGATCTATTAAAAGCTGAAATGAATAGAGAAAATGTTGATAATAAAAGGTGTGAGAAAGAATGTCATGAAAGTGGCATGAAAGAGAAAAAGCACATGGTTGCAACTGAAACATGTCTTTTCAAAGGCATGGATGAGATTACAATAGAGAAGAGTGATAATGAAAACCTTATTTTACCTAACATTATTTTGTTTGCAGATAAAGAGGAACACAAAGAAAAAGAAGTGGAAGTCCTCAAGAATAATGAAAAAGAAGAAAAGAATAAGTTTGCAACAGGAACATGTCTATTGGAAAGCACAAATAGTGAAATAAAAGAGGTTGTAGAGGAAGCTACAAGAGAGATTTGGTGGAGGCAGTTGGTTAGTGGTGGGTTGGATCCCACGAAGAAGGAGAGGAGAGGGGAAATACTTTGGCAGAGGAAGACAATATTTGGTGGATGCAAATCTACGAGAGGAGAGAAGAATGAAGTGCATATTTTTTTGAGGAGAGTGAAGCTTGATCTGGAAAGATGCTAGAAAAAGTGAAAAAAAAAGAGAAGAATGAAGTGCAAAGGTTGGATCCAATCAGGTGGCAGTAGTTCGAAGACACTCACTTGCAGGAGATACGCTCTTTTCAACAAGAGGAGAATGATGCAGGAACTTCCAGAGATCATAACTTTTGACTCGGATGTGAGTTTTCTACAAGATTTTACGAGTGGATGCATTATGAGGTGGAAAGTGGTCTTGGCACTTTTTTGGGGCTTGAAACTTTCATCTTGGCCCTCAAAATAGCAATTTAGTGTTTTTTTCTAGATTTTTAAAAAAATATTTTTGTAATAAATCGAAACTTATGCTTCAAATTTAGAATATTAGTTGGCATTTCATCCTACCTTAGTTTTAGGAAGCTTTTGGGAAAAAAACATGATTTTAAAGATATGATTATAAAATTACCTAAAATGGCAAAATCTATCAATTATCGAAATCTGCCAAAAAAGGTAATTTTTTGATTATTTGTTTTTCTTGGATATAAGAGAGTTTTCTCTCATTGTAGCAGCAGAGTTGATGAATATAAGTTTTTTTTATGTTCTAGTCTTCAAATCTTTGGCTCTCACATGATTAATAGCAAAATTGTATTGAGTGTATGTTGGGTGCTGCATCATGACTAACCCAAGATTGTATTCTCTGTTAAAAGAATAGAAGTACAAAATGGCACTTGCCAATTAGGGCTCACTGCCTACAAGAGACTCACTGTCTACAAGGTATAAAGAAAGTAACCAGGTGTTTGAACTAATCAGAGGCATCCACATATGCTGAGGTTCAGTTTCGGTTAGGCTCAATATACTAATCTGCTGCACTTCATTCTTCCTCTGCTTAATGCTGCTGTTCTGTCACATACCAGATTTATATAGCTGCTTCCACTCTACTCTCTACTTTTCTTTGCACTCCTTTTTACTTCACACACACCTTCACACTGAAATCCATCTAGTATATATATTCGCACAAAGGAATTCAACGTCTTTCCAGTTAGCATCCAGAATACTCAAGGTTTTCCCAAACTTTGGTCTGTCAGCTAAATCCTTGCTTACTAAGTGATGTGTATCAAAGAGATAGTTATAGAAGTCATCAATCATGTCAGTCAACCATGAATGATCCCTTAAGAAACTTGATCACCATCAATTCCTCATCTGGATTAAGGTGTGATGCTCTACCACTCAGTTCTTCCTCAGTCTACTTTACCAAATAGGAACCCAACACTTAGGTGCTCATATCTTTTCACTCTTTCATCACATGAGGGTCAATCTCTAGAATGTAGCAGTCATGTTACTCCTCTTGACTTCCCCAAGTCCATACTTTGCTGAGATACTTCCTCTGAGAGATCCAGACCTTGCTGCATATTCTATTCTTGCTCACTGGACCAAGACACTCTTCAATCTGACTTCCAGTATAGACATACCATGTGTTACAGATGTGTGGAATGGACTTTGTTGCCATCAATGACAACACTCATGAAGCCACATAGTATCTCTTGCCAACAAGGTCAACTCCCCTATTCTAATATTGCATAAGTATTAGAGGTGAAAAAGGAGGAAATATCATCTAAAACAAAAGAAGACAAAGGTGATGTGCAAAAATTGTTGACCATTTAATCAATTCTTAACAAAATAGCAAAAAAAAGACTTGTAAGATAAGATTTAGACAAATACACTAATCATAAATGCAAGAGAGAAAAAATTCAATAGTGCTTCAAGTTGAACATCCACATAAAATATTATTCTAATATGAGTTAAACTAAGCCACAATACACTCTATTAAGTGTTTCAAAATATACTAAATTGCATTCACTTCAAAGGTTAACAATTCATACAAAAGAATAGTTCTAGAGAGTAGTTCAAAACATCCTAACTATAGAGCCACATACTCCATTTATATAATTACAAGTGCACGAGTGCACTAAAAACATGTCATATATCATAATTTAGTTCTTTATAAGCTTACAAATGTCACTAAACTAGCTAAATATGCCTTGTTAACCTTAACTCTTCCTTTGAAAGATCATCATAGTTATTTATTTCTTGTTTAGAAAACAATTCCTTTTTGGAAGCATCCTTGACTGGTTTCTATTATGATTTCCTTGATATGATTGCAAGAGGATCTTCTTTGCTTTTAGTTCACTCCCTAGATGATCTTACATAGTTCATATCTTCAAATAATTATTTTGTTTTTTGTTTGTTTCCAATAAGCAACCAACCCATTCTTCTTGTTTTATGTAGCCTATGAGCAATCATTCTATGGGAATCTCTCTTTTAAAACTAATGGCTTGGGAACATACTTTTTATGCAGCTAAAACTATTTGGATTTTTTATAACTTCTAATCTTAGACACATCTTCAAATCATCAAAATTAATCCTTGATTGATTTGTCTTAAGAGTATTAAAACATTTAAAATACATAATAAATGTCTCAAATTTGAAGACAAAAAGTACATCACAAGGATCATCATTATTAAAAAAATAAAGGTGTTATAAACTCTACAACATGGTTGCTAAAAGTTTATAGATTAAATGTTATATCAAATGTAGAACTTAAGATCAAGTGTAAGGATATTTTCACTCTAAAATTTAATGTGTTTTAAAATTCAATAACCAACATCCAATGACCATATCTTTATAGCCTCCAAAAATTGCAAAAGTTATTTTGTGTCATTTTTCTCCAACTAATCGATATGATTATAGAAGATATTTTAATACAAAGCTTAACTATAAAAAAAATCAATGAAAAGACCTCCCATTCCCTCTCCATCAATAATACATATTTAACTTGTTATTGATACAATCATTGCATGCTTTGAAAGCACACCAACAATATCTTATCTAATCTTCCCTATGATAGACTCCACCATTACCAAATATCAAATCATTTGTCACAAATAACATATTATCATTTTGCATAGAGATTCATATTTGAGTAGAACAAAGATTGATTTGGAAGTTTCTAAACATTCTACAAAAAAAGTGCATTCATATTTGACCCAAAATATTTTTGAATAGAATATTTGAAATCATCTCTTTTGATGAACTCAAAATTATGATAATTTATGTATTTGGACTTTGATTTAGGTGGAAGAAAAACCAATCTAGATGCTTTGGAACTTACCAAATGCAATCGTACAATCCAATCTAACAATAAATTACCCTGAGATGATGAATTTGAAAATGTCCTCCTTACTAATGCAACTTTAACTCAACAACACAATGGAAAAAATTGGAGGATTGAGAAAAAGACAGGAAAAGGGATATTTTTTTATACTATTGTAGGAATTAATGTGCAACTCAATATTTAGGTAGAATTGTTTTTGTTAAAACCTTCCACCAAACTCAAAATAAGAATGTTGAAACAAAGAAAATGTCTACTTTTATTATGCCAACATCTACATCTTTATGACCTCATTGCATAAAGTACATAGTACTCTATTTATAACAAAATGATAAAGCTAGAAGTGGGAGTGGAAATAAGTTATTTCCTATTAGCAATAGTGATTCACCCTAGTGAGCTTCATAAATTAAACTACCTAGCTTGTCCCATGTAAGTATATAACTAGGTATGACATGTGAATACACAACCAATTACCCACATTAACAATGCTTATTTACAACTGCTCCCATTTGAACATTCTGCTCTCCCACCTATTGATGGAAACCCTCTGCAATTGATGGTTTTTGCACCTTGTACTAGTCATGGTGAAGGCATTTCTCAGGCATTGGTAGATACATATAGTCAATTTATGAGCACTCTTTTTGGGTTTTGGAGGCATTGATTCGGGTACTGATTGTAGAGGTGCTCTATGAATTGTTATGTGGTTGGGTGCGAGGTAGGAGTCTATTCCTTCTATGTATTCTCCTGGGAATGGAGGAAATGATGGCATGAAAGATGGTTCTTTTTCATTCCTACATTGTTCTAACAGACTCGATGGATCATGCCCACCCCTCACCAAGTGGGAATTTTTGGCCACTACCATGTGCCCATTCTTCCTTGGTTGTGGTGTGTGGGCAAGATGTTATAGAGAATGAAATTTTTTATCTTCAATCATGGGGTGATTTTCAAGTTCAATAGTTTACGGCCTTCTCTTCTTGACCTTCATAAATAAATCATGGACTCTTGAAGCCCCTCATGAAGGGAACGATCCAACTCTTGTCCTGTTCAAGGGGATTCTTCATCATGACTTTTGTGACCTCTAAGGAGAGGGATTTAGTGCTAGATGGTAGTGTTTGGATGTGTTGTTTTTACTCCCTCTCAATCAAACCATGGCCTTCCTCCTTCAATCTTCTCATTGAACTGCTCAACAACATTACCAATATGGGTTAGGCTCCCAAAACTCCCTCTCTATTTTTGGGAAGATTCATGCTACGAGGCCATCAACAATGCAATTGGTTGCTTCCTAAAGGTTGATTCCACTACCTCATTCATGGGACACTCTACCTTTGTCCATATTTGGTGGATATTGATATCTCCAAACCTCTTTATGGAGATGTAGTTCTAATGGTAGGGGAAAGGCCTTAGATACAATAGCTAAATTATGAGGGCCTCCCATTCAGAAGTAGATGACATTTTTTTATTAGTCACCTAGCTTCTGATTCTCCCCTCTCATTGCAAGGGTTCAGCTACATGGTGGAAGAATACTCTAGATGAGCACTTGACTCTCAGTGATTTTAACTCTCCAGTGGATGGATCTTCCCATGATAATGAGCCTTCTCAGGATTTTGAGTCCTCTTTGCATGTTCCCTCTTTGGTACATAGTTCCATAGGGGTGTTGGCAGGTGAGGCTGCAACAAGCCCATTGACTCATCTTGAGTCTTCTTATAACTATGTCTAGATTTCCCCTTCATTGATTGTTGCACCCCCCACCCATGTTAGGAAGTGTGAAAATTTGAGCTCTAGATTTGTCTTTGGTTCCCATCTCCTTTCCCCTCATTTTGAGGATTTGGACTTGGGGTTTTCTTGGACAATTGTTTAGAGAAAAAAGAAAACTCCCTAAATCAGTCTCTACTTCACACCCTCAGGTCAAGGGAGTAAGAGTTGCTAGATTGGGATCTAGAGTTGTGTTCTTGTTTTTCTTTATTGTGTTGCAAAAGGGTTGTTGTTCTTGTGTTGCATTGTTTGTCCCATTTCTCATGGTACTAATTTAGTCCTTTTGGTTATTTTGTTTTAAAAGGGTCCAATCCCTTTAAAAATCTCATTTTTATCAATATAAAAAATAAGTTTTGTTTACATACCCCGATTAAGGGGTTGGTGGATTTAACTCTACTTCTAATCACTTAATGAACATCAAATGATCCGCACCCTTCAATGGCTAGATTAAGTTGAATTTTGATAAGGTTGTAAGAGGTAATAGGGGATTGTTAGGTGTTGGCTACATTGTCTATGATGAAATGGAAAGCTAATATTTGTAGGATCAAAGAAGCTAAAGATTGGATCGAATAATGAAGCCAAAGCTCAAGCTCTCCTACTTGGTCATCAAGTTTACAAGTAATATGGTGTAAACTCAGTTCAAATAGAAAGGGACTCATTAGTAATTATAAATGCATTAAGAAAGAAAGGATATTCAAATTGGAAAATCCAAAACATTCTAAAAACTATTTGGCCCATTCTCAACTCCTTTGTAGAATTCACCACTCGACATGTCTATAGAGAAGTGGACTTCCTCACAAATTACACAATTGGAAAGGAGGTTTGTATTACACAAATTAAGATTGATGCTTAGGATGCATTTGGGGATACATTTAAACTTTAAATATGTTTCTAAGTAGGATAATGAATGTAATTTTATTAGAATATCCATATTGTTGTAAATTGTGTTGAGTCATCTAATTGCAATAGAAAGTAATAATTTTTGGCTTTGCCACCTACATGGAATAAAATGTGCTAGGAAATAATTGCAATGAGATTGAAGTTACAAAGGAGTGTCAAATCATTAATAAGAAAGCACAAGTGACCAACTACTTATGGGTGGTGAAATGTTAAACAAACAATCAACTCATTTTTTTGTCACAAATAGTTTTTTCTTCAAATTACTTATGGATACAAGTGTTTTCCTAATCTCAAAATGACACATAGCCTTTTTGGGAGGTATTTCTGAGGTCCACCTTAAAATAATCTTTAAGACAAAAGTGGAGATAGTGATTCATGCAGTATAATGGGTTTTAGGTGAAGAATTTTTTAATTTGAATCATAGATACAAGATTAATTCAAATATGGATTTGATGCTTATCAACATTCTACTTGACTTAGAAGAAGAAAAGGAAAACATTTGGGTATTAGCTTCAAGTTTAATTAGAAATCAAATGTTAGAAGGCTTGGATCTTTTGTTGTTAGACATGGTGCTAGGCACTAGTTAACCATTGCACAATGGAATTTTAATGGTGAACAAAGGAGTAGTAGCAAGGTCATGGCATCCATTCATTATCACTGCCAATGCAAAGAACAAATAAAATTAGAAGACAAGGGTAGGAAAGATAGTTAACTTCTTGAAATAAGGAGAAGCATGACCACAAGTGAAGCTAAGAGTTTACTTTAGAAAAGGACTTGTCAAAGGAATGATGGTTGATGAAGGATGGTTAAATTTGATGCTTATAACCCAATGCTAATTAGGTGAATATAGTATAGTTTTGGGTCCTTTTGTCTACAATGGCCCTATTAAGATAGAAAAGACTAGTATATTGTAACCCCCTTAAAAGGGTTTGAATGAGCTTTGTCTTTTCCTTCAAGACACACTTTTTGTATATTTTCTCTATTTCTAATATAAATGAAAGTGATCCCCAAGACCATAATTTATTGACCAAAACAGCAATGTTTATTTATATAAACGTGAAACTTGTAATTTAAGGTAAACAATTAAACTAAAGTCTAATAGGTATATATTTTTATATACCAACAATATTTTGAAGTATGTCTTTGCAACATGAAATTGCTATGTTATTACTACTACATATAAAAGGTATATTCTTTTTATAATATATTATTTTCATTACAAGCAATATTAGAATAGAATTTGGGAGGTTTTGTACTGTAATGTGACAAACATAGATACAAAGGACTAATTTTTTGTAAACTTCTAGCAACTATTTTCATAATAATCGTATTGTTGTTTATAGTAGATCTACATTTTCAAATACTAACAATAAAATATTGTCTTCCACCCCCATGAAAAAATTAATATGTTCATTTAAAGTAGGGTCTATGCACAAAAAAATGGAAGCTTATTTTTCAAGGGTCAAACATTATTCACTAGGATATAAACTATTAAAATCATACAAGTCTTCAAACTTCATTTTTTACCTAACCCTTTAGATTTTTCTCTTCAATTTAATCAAATTCATCTTTGTATATAATATGTAAGAATTCCTTTGATAACCCCTAAACCCTTGTACCTTATGTGCTCACTACATATGGAAGAACCTACCCACCAATTGCCTTCATTTAGAAGAAAAATGAAAAACAAAGTCAAACCATGGAAGAATTTCAAGTCAAATATGTGCCCTCACACAATCAAGATTTGAAAGGAGAAACATCTAGTGAGAAAGTCACGAGGTTATGAATTCCCACCAATTCTAGCAATATAGATCAAGAAGCAAAGATATACGTTACAAATGAAACATTTCTTCCTCTGTGGTGCACATGCTTATGTGAAGTTGGACCAAGTAAAAAAAATGCATTTAGAACTTAATAAATTGATGCTAGTGACTAAGAGTGTAGACATGAGTTATGCCCCCACTAGAAGAGTCAACATGGATCAATTTAGAACAAACATTAAAGAGATGCATGGTACCACCATCAATAGATCAAATGGATAAATTCAACCAAGATTAAAGGATAACATATTAGCATCATCAACATGTCAAATAGAAGCATGCATACCAACATTAGAGGAAGGCATGGTGCTACAATGTGCATGTCAAATTGTAGTACCAATATCAACTCTAGATAAAGTGGTACTATAATGGTCACATCAAATGGAAGCACAAAAATAACTTTTGAGGAATACCCCATAGCCTATCCTTCTTAAATAATAACATGGGCATGAGATCAAACTTCAATCAAGGTTGTTGATTATTAACTCTTTAACAATGGCCACAAATATGGCAAAACACATTGCTTTAGAACTTTCCAACTCATAAGATCCACAACTACTTTTACAATTAGTGGGGGTTATACTAAGGCACTCAAGGATCATGTTATCGACTAAGACCTCATGCCTAAGATAAAACTATAAAATATTAAAAAATAAGATGTAACTCCCTTGCTTAACCTTATGAAAAGGTTAAAGATCTTGATTCTCGGGATGATAGATCTTCTCAAAATGACGAGTCCTCTCAGATAGTTGGTTCTTCTCCTCTCGCCCCCTATAGTGAGTCATATTCTTGAGGAGGATTCCCCTATGGCTAGCATGGCTCTAGCGAGTTCCTCGACTTCTGCCAAGACCTCTTTTTTAGATCCAACTTGAGTCAATCCTTCATTGGTTTCCATCCACCATGCTACACTATGATGGGATCCTTTCTCTATAATTGCTTTTAAATTTAAGGCGCTATTTGACTTCCTTGATTTGATAATCTTCCTTTTTGCCCAAGACATCCTTGGTGGAGGTGAGAATAGAGGATATCCCTCTCCCCTCTCTTGGATCTAATGATATAGATAATGATGTATCATAGACAATTGTTCAAAGAAGGAAGAGAGTTCCTCCTAAATCTATGTCTAATTCCCATGCCCGAGTCAAGGGTGTGTGGATTTCTAAAATAGGGTCAAGTGTTTTATTTGTTGATGATTGTGGATGTTGTGTGTTTTGTTGGTTTGTGGTCTTATTTTGGCAATGTGGTTGTAGTTGTGTTGTTGTTTGACTCTTATGGGTTGTTGCTTTACCTTGTAAAAGGTTTTGGGTGAGTGTGAGATCATGATGGGGCAAACAGTGGCAATGGAAAAAAACTTGCTGGATGAAAAAGTGCTAACATTTAGAATAATATTTAGATTTGGATGGAAAGAATGTTTATATTTCTAGCTCAAATATGGATTCCATCCAAAAATTCCTTGGGATTGCCTCATATTTAGCCAAGTGGGAGTTCCAAAACTTGCCAAAGAAACTTGCAAAACCACCCATTTAGTGTTATCCTAAAATTTTCCACAATTTCATCCTTGAAGTTGACAAACTTTTTTGTAACTAAATTTAATCAAATGAAAAGGGTTTATAGAGGAAGATATTAAGATCTAAAAATATAATATATGACTCATAATAATTTTAATATGTAATTATTATTAATTTTCTACATACGCTATGTCTAATTTCTTGATATATATACATATTGAGAAACATCCATAACTTTCGACATATTAATGCCTTTTTAAATCCAAAAGATGCATCACATTCTAGGATTTATTGGGTATACATAAAATTTAAATTTTTTGATTTTCATATATTTTTGACCAAGTTAGGTTGGCTGGAAAATTAATTTTTAATATTTTAAAAAAGTTACAGTAAAAAATTCATAAATAATTATTTATTTACTTAAAAAATTCATAAATAATTATTTATTTACTTAAAAAATTAAAAAAATTATGCATCACATCCGTTCATGTGTCCTTTACTTAAATCCAAATCATGGAGGGAAAATATTATCTTTTTATCATACTTAGGTTGGCCGGAATGACACATGCTTTTTATGTTTTTCTAAAAAATTTAGTAGTACTTCATTGAAATATCAAATTTTCACCAAACTATTTTGAAATTTTTTTAAAAAAAGTAGTAACCCATAAACTACATTCAATTTGTTACAACTTTTATTACTACCTTATTTCTAGATTGTGTAGATAACTCATTCAAATTTTGACATGAAGTTACTTAAGTCTATTTTTCACATTTACATTGCCACATAGGGGTAGTGTTTGGCCCATCATGATCATGCACTCACCCTTTTAGGTCCTTTCAAAACATGTTTTAACCATTGATAAAAAACCTTATGAAAAGGTTTTACAAGGTCAACAACACCTCTTAAGGTTTCAAGGTGGAAAATGCTATCTTATTTTTTGAATTAGAACACTATTAATAATGTAAAAGAATCTACAAGAAAAAACACCACTAAGTTGGTCTAAGTTCTAGGGGAAATTACATGTCACTATGGGAACACAATGTGGGGACATTAGGGGTGATATCAACAAGTTTTCTTGTAACACTAATAATCATTTGAACTCAAATGACATACAATGGTATCATCTAAAATTAAAATATTATAAAATTTAACCCTAGTTTTACTTATCATTTACTTCAAAATAAGAAATAATAAATTAGACCAACTTTTGAAATAAAAAGTAAAATGAAAGTAAATAATAATAATAATAAATTTAGTAAAATAAAATTTGTGAGAGAGTAATAATAATGAGCTATGGAATGCTTTAAAAGCTAAAAATTTAAGAGTAATCTATAAGGAATAATAAACAAATTAGGTATGGAACAAAAAATAGATAAACAAATCCAAAAAACTAATAAGGTGTTGAAAAATATTATGTTTAGGATATTCTTTAGACATATAGGGTCCTACTTAATTTGTATAATTACGTGAATAATTGTTTTCTTTTTATTCATATAGTTCACAAGATAACTTATTTCTAGGCCTCTTTTAATCAATATTTCCCTTAATGCTTCTTTCCATAGCTCATCAAATTAATTTGAAAAAGGTCAATAGTCAACTATAAATAACATCCTAAGTTGTGTAAAGGGTTCATGATGCTGCTTACCTTAATCAAAAACATCCTAAGCTGTCTCCATGAATCTTAAATTGGACAAGTTGAGGTTGAAGCATTATATTTAAGGTTTGAGTGATGGACTACAATATAAATTGAGGGTTCATAAACCTACCACTATCCAAAAAATATGTGAATCAAATTAAATGTGGGAAAAAAGAAACAATACCCATGACATCGATCTCATGGTAAATATTTAGGATTGGTGATGGGAGTTTTTTCTACTTCATTTTCCAATTAGTGTCCTCACACATTGCTTAACAATAAGCCAATAAGAGAGTTAAGGGATTTTGCTACTATTTTGATCAAAAATTTGTACATGATCATAAATTCTCATAAATTGTTTGATGCTTATAGAAAATAAGTTCTAGAAGATCTAGTCTAAAGAACCCATAAATTCCATTACATACACTAAATGGGATTAACACCCCATAATCACAAAGAAACATAAGGATATTTCAAGAAGCAAAGAGCAGAGGTATTGATCAATTCCCACTGACCCTCAACCATTTCATGGTAGGGGTTTCCATTGGTCATACAAGTCTTCTAGTATTTATGACTCTCTACCTTGAAGTGGCGGTGATTTCTCCTTGAGAAAACATAACCTGTTCTATACCTCCTCTAAGGAAAAGTTAGTCCCAAGGGGATGTCCTCTTTTGGGTAGCATCCATTCTTCATTGGGAAAGAGGATTTAATCATTCTAAGAATAGTTAGTAAACTTAGCAGCCATTTTTTTCTTGGCCAGTTTTTGTGAAGTAAACTCACAAGTTTTTGTTGACGATTTTTTCGCATGTTTAAGTTTTATGGCAAGTACTTACAAGGTACTTAGTGAGTCCAAGGATTTGACTCCATTGCATGTCAAAAACACGCCAAAAATATTGAAAAAATGAGTTATAAAAATGGTTTTTTGTCCTTTTAAAAATTATGAAAATGGCATGTGCCATGAAGGTCTGTGTGGTTTTGAAGATCTTCATTTGGGCTTGGTTGCAAGGGCTCTACCCCTCAACCCCACTCTATACTACAATAGGGAATGTACAAGAGGAGATGCCCCTCAACCCCACTAGGGGAACTACCTCCAAACCCCAACCAAACTCATTTGATACATTTTGTAGCTGTATTTTGCATAAAATTTATGTTTTTTCAAAAATTTAAGTATTTTTTAAATTGCCAAGTTTTGTGGAATTCTTTCCAAGTTTTCACCGAGTAAGAAATTTTTGATCTGTCAAGTTCAAGTCCAATCCAAGTTTGCAAACTATGATTCCAAGCATGTAGATATAGGTTTTGGAGCAAATCTTCTCATGGTGGAAATGGGTAGGTGATCTTTAGAGATGGCTACTTTTGAAAGATGTCTATGGTGTGCACATTGAGGGGGGTATAGATGCCCATGATGGTGGGTAGGAGCCATGGGCTCCTATTTGTGGAGTTGATGTAATAGCCAGAGAGTAGATTAGATATGCAAAAGATTAGTTGTGCAACATGTACTTAGGGGAAAGGAGAATATTGGTAGTAGTTTAGAGACACTGATGGCATTTTCTAGCAAAATGCAAGTGTAACTTGGGATATTCTTGATCTTCGTACTTTGTGTGTGTTGATTGTAGTACAAATTTAAAATGTTGAAACAAAACCTTGCATCTATTTTGATAGACAAAGAAAAGGACTAAATTTTTCTCCTTAGTTGATTAAACACGTTTTCATATTAAACAAGATTCAACACAACTTTCCAAATAGATCAACTCCAACCAATAATATCATAAGATAAGAAGCATGTTCCATTTAATGGCTAACATATGCTTGTTGAAGTTCACAGAAGCCTAATATAATCTTAAGAAAATTGATTGATTACCAGTTGAGAAACATTTCTTTCTTTTTCTTGCTCATGTTGATGAATCTCAAGTGCTCTACTTACACTCAATTCCTTTATCCATTTTTTGAAGTCTTTAAATACCCACACCTTTGTTTCTAATGCAACTATAAAACTTGAACCATGCTTTCCTCTAGAAAATATTATATGCATGGAAATTGTATTGGACAAGACAAACAGTATCTAAAATATCCTACTTTCTTCTTTATCTTTACATGTTTTCACAAAATACACCACAAATATTGCAACACTACTAATTGTTACATAAATATTGCAAGACGATTTCTTGTTACAAATTCTGCAAGATAAGTTCATCTTACACTCATCTGAGTCAACCTTGAAAGCTATAAGGTAAAGCGCAATGAATATGTGATGTCCCCATTTCTGTGATGGTCATATTTGATATGGCTATCATATTCCAAGGGAATATTTGTCTGGAACAAGGAGTTAAGTGACTTCAGTGGTTTTATTTTTAAGTTAACTTTATAAAGTGTTCTAATTTTGAATTACTTTATAAAAGTATTTTTTAAAAGTAACTTAAGTGGGTTCTAAAACACTTTATGTCATAAAGTGACATTGTGTACATAAAAACCATCATTTAATAAAGTTAAGTGATTGTGTACACAGAAAACAATCATTTTGTTAAGGAAAAATTGGTGTAAACATGAATAATCAATATATCAATATCAAAATACCCAAAACTCAATGAAATATAGAAACAAAGAGATCAATCAAACAAAAGAACTTCAAAAACCCTTGCAAACCTCAAAGCTTCATAACTTCCATTGGTTGCCTATCTCAATCGATCTTGCACATATGAATAAGGCCCTTAGAGAGTGCACTTCCTTGCTATGATTCCAAGATTGTCAATGGAGAACGGCTATGATAGTTTTGCCATGAAGATGAGCCTCACAACAATGATAGTAGTGTGTAGTAACGAGTGTGATTGCAAGCAATGAAGGAATTGGTGCCAAAGGCACGTTGTAATTCCTACAGAGTAACAATACTTAAAGCTTGGATGAAGGAAATGGAGGAATATGGTTCAATTTATAGACTTGGGAGAGAGAAGATCAACGGTATAGAAAGAATGAGAAGATCAACGGTTGAGAATAGTTGAGAGAACATGCACGAATAAGAAGAAGACAAGCGTCACACAAAAGTTGTTTTATTTGAGTTAACTGCTTTCTTTTCTAAAGATAAGACATACTTTTCATAAATTAGAAAGCTTTTTTCTAATTTAAGAGATATTGATAAAAACAAGGTTGGTTGAGTCAGTTAACTCAACTTGTGATTAACTTTTGCATGATTTGAGAGAAATTAAATAATAAATTATTTAATTTTGTGTGCATGAAGAACACTTATTTTTAGAAGATTTGGAAGATATTTGAAGAATTAGAAGATAAGAAAGCTAATTAAATAAATAAATTTATTTAATTGTTGTGCATGATTTGGAAGAATAAATAAAATATTTGATTGTATTTTATTCTTGGAATTGAGAGAATTTAAATAAATTTGATTTGATTTATTCAAATTTGGAAGAATGATTTTGACTTAATTAAATAATTAAGAATTATTTAATTGTTTGGAAGAATTTAATTAAATAAAGGATTTTATTTAATTTTGACTTTAGAAGAGATAATTAAATATTTTGATATTTAATTAACTTAGAGGAATATGAATCAAATAAATAAATTTGTTTATTTATTTATTGATAGAGGAATTAGAAGGGAATAAATATTAAGAATATTTATTTGGACTGAATCGTGTCATTTTTAGGCGTATACATTTTGCCCCTCTTTGATGCAATGTAGTTTACGACATTGCGTCCAATAATAAATAGTCTGATAATGATACATGCCCTAGTTTGCCCTTGGTACAGGTTATGACAATAGGATGCCCCCTCGAGAGATTGGACATGAAGAAGGTAGAAGGCGTGAGACAGACAATCTCACGAAGACAAAGGATGAAGAAAGAACTGAATGATACGCTATGCAAGATAGAATGAAAACATACACAAGCAAGTAATCAAGTATGCACAAATGATACAAGAACAAATAAGGTATTATGCATGTTGAGCGGTAAACCAACGATATACTGATAATGATATATGATAGTGTTGTCATGGTGGGGAACGATATATCCCTGACCAACATAGCAGGTGTGTTGTCATGGCGGGGAACGATAGATACCTAGAGCAAACATGAAGGATAGTGTCTAGTTTTAGGAAAATGGAACATGTCATGTAAGATGCATGTGTTGATCTGATTTCGACAATGTTATATCATATATAAGGCAATTTGATTTATTATACGACCAAACAAGGATCAAGGCCACTGATTATGATTGGATCATTTGACAAGATTGACTTTGACTTGATTGGTATGGATTAAGGATGGACCTGCATTTGGATCACTGCTTGGGTTGACCAAATTGAGAAGAATGGACCACAACGATAAATATAATACTGATTGATAGATGAATGGCTCGATAGAAGGAATCACAAGATTTTATTTGTAAACATTAATACTATGCGGTTTGGATCTTTTATATGCATGGGATATGGTATGGATTCTTTTGCAGACGTGAATGGTATGGATGCTTTGTGGATGTGAATGGTTTTTTGACATCTTGATAGTGCAAGTATTTTGAAGTGCTTATTTCATCATTGGGTGATTTTTTTTTTGGTACTTTTTCTGAATGTTGTAAGTTAATACAAGCATCTAGGTATAATTTAACCGAGATGACCCGAGTATTTCTTGCATATCAACAGACAAGGATTGCTCCCTTTCATATTAGACCTTTGATGTTCTCGATGATGTTTTTCCGATCATGTCGTTAGACAAGGCTTCACATTACTAAATATTGATCCACAGACAACAAACAAAGAAAAGAATCATACCCCCATCATAGCATCTCTAGTTTTAGGCATCCTCGAGTAGCATAGAAAGACATGATAACAAAAATATGAAGACTTAAAGATGCAACTAATCAAAACAAAACATTCTTGTATTAGATGTGTTTTTCTTGCCATAATTTAGATAGAATCATTTAGAGTATTTTAGATACTTTCTTGCTTTGCTTTGGATAGGTTGAGGTCTTGCATCAAAATTTCTGTTTGAAAGAAGGTTTTGCTATGTGTGCGCCTGGTAAAAGATACCACAATCCTTATTGGTGAGACGGACCCTAAGGGACTAACCTAGTGCCTTGGGGGCTCATTACTAAATAGCCTTGCCTACGTGATGACACAGAGGCAACGTAGTACAGGGTGAACCCTAATAGACGTAAGACCTAGGTGATAGAAAGTGGTACAGACTCAAATAGATAGAAGGACCAGCTATGAGATGGATGGGAAAGTGGAGCCTCAGGGGCACATTGAAAAATGGCCTTGCCTACATGATGACGCAGAGGCAATGTAGTTTAGGGACTTGGACCATGTGGACGCTGATGACATACGCTACACTAGGCTGACACTGTGGATAGGATAATAAATATCAAGTGTGATCATGTACACAAAAACATATATTTAATAAAATTAGGTCAAGACCTAATTGAAGAAGGCTTTATAAGGAGTAGCTAGGAATCATTTGGACATCATTAAGCTATTTTGTTTTTGGTTTGAAGATAAGTTCTTGGTTTTAACTTGAACTCAAGGAGATAATCCATTGCAATTCCTAGTGGGTTGGACAAAAACCTTGCTCGCTTTGAGGGGACTTCATGATGTAGGTCTATTTGTACTTCATTGTATGAATTTGATATTTTGGAGGAGCTAGAAATTGAGTTTATTTTCAAGTTACAACTTCTAGGGTTTTGAGTTTGTAAATTGATAGATTTGTCACCAAATATCAATTTCCTATGGTATGATTTTCTCCAAGGAAGGCATCTATTTTTGTTGCAGAGTTTTGAAGACCATTTTAGCATCCCTGGACAAGGTTTTGAATGCATGATTGGTTGGAATGAAGATTTTGGAGATTTAATGGTTTTTTGAAGATTGCTATAGTAATTCGTATTGTTGCTACAGTGATCCGTACCGCTACTACAATGATATGTACCATTGCTACAATGTTTCATACAATCACTACAATGTTTTTTCACTTTGTTTGTGGGTTAGTTTGGAAAGTACTGCATATTAAGGGCTTATTGGTCAAGGGTTTCATACATTTGCACTCAAATTTGCATATCATCCATCAACATTTTCATATCATTCTACATACTTGAAGGTATGAGGGCATTATTTGACACATTTTGCATCTAAAACCCCATCGACATCATCCTAGGTTGAGTGCTAAGATTTGGAGGTCACATCTTCATAAACTATGGTTTTGTTTGGCATGTTTATTGTGATCAGACTTCATATTAGAGTTGCAGATTAGAAAATCATGGTTTGACATCAAAAAATCTATCTTAATTATCATTGGTCATCCAATAAAATTGGCAGCTATTCAATTTGCATATAATAGGTATGTACAAACCATTTGGTTTATTTCTAATTTGAGCAACAGGCTGCTGGGCAAATTGTTTTGTATTGGCTCATGTATTTGATGTACTACAGACCTTTGTATCATTGATTTATAATAGCAGTAGTTGAATTCAGATTTATATATGTGTGTATGGACATTTGATGGACATATAATATATATCTCATGTGATATGGTTACTATGAAATTTGATGAATCCTTAATCATGAAATCTTGATGCATTTGTTATCTATATTGGTTGTCATAAGAAAATTTAGACTAGGAAATAAAAATCAAACCTTAGGACAAAGTTTAAAGTTTTTAATTAGAATTTTAGCAAATATCCTAAGTGGGATATTATAGTGGTATCAGAGCCATGATATTACCAGCCTAAGGGTCATCAATCAAAGTTTGCTTTAGTTCTATAATAGGTTACACCAACAAAGGAAAAATGTTCATTTCAGAGAAGACAATGAAAGACTTGGTGCAGCTACAACAAAAGTTTAGAAAAGACCAAGTCCAATTTAATAAGATATATCAAAAGCTAGCTCGTAGTTGGCAACGAAGGGAAGACTTCTTGTCAACACAATCTAACATAAGTTCATTTTTCTATGGTGAGTTTGATAATCATACAGGTGATTTGTAGCCTATAAGTGATCAAGAAGAGTCATGTATTTAAGGCCAAGATGAAGAGCACGTGAAGGTTGAAGACAAACCAGCTATGTTAGATCAATTACATGAAGGTATGGGTTTTTGTAATGAGACTAACATTGCTTCATCTTTTCATCATGTTGATAAGAAATCAAGTTGTGATATGAATGGTTTGGAAAGTGATATTGGTCATACATTTGAGAGCAAATTAGAAATTTTAGTTTGTTATGAACATGATGAAGGGCATATTAATGATAATCAATCACACATAGAAGAAGAGGACATGATGATTGCACCAAGAATATCTCATGAGGTATGTGATTCACATGAGGCACACATTGATCATCCTATAGGTGAACAAGATTCTAGATCAACCATTGAAGAAAAACAAGTTGTAGAAGAGTCTACTTTCTATTATGATGATGAATCTTTGCTTGAGAATGATCTTGACTTAGCTTCACAACATGGATTATGTGAAGAAGATGTCATGAAGGTGGTTGATCTAGAGATAGTTAATTGTGAAGACACATCACAAAGGTATGAAAGAAATTCTAATTTTTGGAACAATAGTCCTATTTCCTCCCATAGTCATGAAATAGCAACCAAATCTATGATAGCTTTGGGCCATGAATTGACTTATGAAGACATATATGAAGTACTTGGAGAGAACTGTATTAAGCCAACATTTGATGGTAAGCATTTGAATTTTGAGATGAATGACAATTCTATTGAATGACATGAAATCATACCTGATTTGTTTGAGGACAATAGTCCTATGGCTTTGCATTTTCATGAGATAGACATGCTAACACCTTTGGATGGTAGTTATTTGTGGTCTACTAATGATGGCATACAAAATTGGAGTGTTGGATATTGTAAATTTGTTGAAAAATAGGGCACTACACAATCTAATTTTGTATATCAGATCTTTGAAGATGTGGAAAAGATACAAGAAATGTGTGACATTTGGCTAGAAAGAGCAAGGAGAGATAAGCTAGTTGGTGGTCAAGCAAAACAACACATTAAAATGGTCAAGGGAATGAGACAATCAACTTTGTTTCATCATTTTAGATCAGCCATTGATGATGTACATGTGAATGATAATGAAGGTGAAGGTAATTTAGTTTTGCATGATACATTGGTTTCCACTGGAGAGGAATAGCCTCCTCTTTAGTTGACACGACATCATGTTGATGATGCTTTCCTATTGGAGCATGTAGATGGTTTGATAGTTCATTCTTCATGGTTTGATGGTTGTTCGTCATTGTTGAGCATTGCATTGTTTGATTTTAGTTTTGATACAATAGTGTGTGGCACAATTTGGTTTGATAGAGATCACTATTTTCTTGTTGAGGATGGATCTAATGATGGTCTCCTATCATATTGCATGATGAATAGAACTTTTTACATCATTTTGAATGATGTTATCAGTTTGCATGACATTGTTCTGATTTATGACATTGAGGTAATAGGGATGGATTCACTTGTGTTTGCATCATTGTGTGACATTAGAAGTGGTCCCAAGATCTCTTGCATCAACAACTTTGAGAAGATGTGTTTGATTTTGTATGGAGAGCCTAGATTGATTTGGGATCCATAAATTGATTGGATGCAAGTTTTCTTCCCATTGATTGGGGACAAGCAATGTCAAGAAGCGAGGACTGTGATGTCCCCATTTTTGTGATGGTCATATTTGATATGGCTATCATATTCTAAGGGAATATTTGGCTGGAACAAGGAGTTAAGTGACTTAAGTGGTTCTATTTTTAAATTAACTTTATAAAGTGTTCTAATTTTGAATTACTTTATAAAAGTATTTTATAAAATTCACTTAAGTGGGTCCTAAAGCACTTTCTGTCATAAAGTGACATTGTGTACATAAAAAACATCATTTAATAAAGTTAAATAATTGTGTACACAAAAACTATCATTTAATAAAGATCAAGTGTGATCATGTACACAAAAACCTTCATTTAATAAAATTAGGTCAAGACCTAATTGAAGAAGGCTTTATAAGGAGCAGTTAGGAATAATTTGGACATTATTGAGTTATGTTGTTTTTGGTTTGAAGATAAGTTCTTTGTTTCAGCTTGAATTCAAGGAGATGATCCCTTGCAATTCCTAGTGGGTTGGATGAAAACCTAGCTTGCTTTGAAGAGACTTCATGACGGAGGTCTATTTGTACTTCATTGTATGAATTTGATATTTTTGAGGAGCTAGAAATTGAGTTTATTTGCAGGTTACAACTGCTAGGGTTTTGAGTTTGAAAATTGATAGATTCGTCACCAAATATCAATTTGCTATGGTATGATTTGCTCCAAGGAAGGCATCTATTTTTATTGTAGAGTTTTGAAGACCATTTTGGTATCCATGGACAAGGTTTTGAATGCATGATTGGATGGAATGAAAATTTTGGAGATTCAATGATTTTTTAAAGATTGCTATAGTAATCCTTACCACTGCTACAGTGATCTGTAGCATTGCTACAATGATCTGTACCACTGCTACAATGTTCCATACAATCACTACAATATTTTTTCACTTTGTTTGTAACTTAGTTTGGAAAGTGATACATATTGAGGGCTTATTGGTGAAGGGTTTCATATATTTACACTTAGATTTGCATATTAACCATCAACATTTTTATACCAGTCTACATATCTGAAGGTATGAGGGCATTATTTGACATATTTTGCATCTAAAACCCTATCGGCATCATCCTAGGTTGAGTGATAACATTTGGAGGTCACATCTTCATCAAATAGGCTTTTGTTTAGCATGTTTATTGTGATCAGACTTCATATCAGAGTTGTAGATTAGAAAATCAAGGTTTGACATTAGAAAATCAATCTTAATTGTCATTGGTCATCTAATAACAATGGAGGCTACACTTGGACATCATTGACATCATTTTTTGATCCAATTTGAATATAATGGGTATGTACAAACCGTTTGGTTTATTTTTTATTTGAGCAATAGGCTGCTGGGCAGATTGTTTTGTATTGGTTCATGTATTTGATGTACTGCAAGCCTTTGTATCACTGATTTATAACAACAGTAGTTGAACTCAGATTTATGTATGTGTGTATGGACATATAATATACATCTCATGTGATATGGTTACTATGACATTTGATGAATCCTTAATCATGAAATCTTTATGCATTTTGTTATCTATATTGGCTGTCATAAGAAAATTCAAATTGGGAAATAAAAATCAAACCTTAGCATAGAGTTCAAAGTTTTTAATCAGAATTTTAGCAAATATCCTAAGTGGAATATTATAGTGGTATTAGAGCCACAATCTTTCCAGCCTGAGGGTCATCAATTAGAATTTACTTAATTTCTATAACAGGTTACACCAATAAAGGAAAAATATTCATTTCTGAGAAGACAATGAAAGACTTGGTGCAACTACAACAGAAGTTTAGAAAAGACCAATTCCAATTTAATAAGACATATCAAAAGCTAGCTCGTAGTTGGCAATGGTGGGAAGACTTCTTGTCAAGACAATCTAACATAAGTTTATTTTTCTATGGTGAGTTTGATAATCATAGAGGTGATTTGAAACCTATAAGTGATCAAGAAGAGTCATGTATTGAAGGCCAAGATGAGGAGCACGTGAAGGTTGAAGATAAACCAGCTATGTTAGATCAGCTACATGAAGGTATGGGGTTTTATGATGAGACATCATGTTGATAAGAAGTCATGTTATGATATGAATGGTTTGGAAAGTGATATTGTTCATAAATTTGAGAGAAAATAAAAAAATTCAGTTTGTTATGAACAAGATGAAGGGCATACTATTGATGATCAATCATACATAGAAGGAGAGGACATGATGATTGCCACAAGAATATGTCATGAGGTATGTGATTCACATGAAGAGGCACACATTGATCAGCCTATAGGTGAATAAGATTCCAGATCAGTCATTAAAGAAAAATAGGTTGTAGAAGAGTCTACTTTCTATTATGATGATGATTCTTTTCTTGAGCATGATCTTGACTTAGATTCACAACATGGATTATGTGAAGAAGATGGCATGGAGGTGGTTGATCTAGAGATAGTTAATTGTGAAGACACATCACAAAGGTATGAAAGAAATTCTAATTTTTTGGAACAACAATCCTATTTCCTACCATAGTCATGAAATAGAAGCCAAATCTATGATATCTTTGGGCCATGAATTGACTCATGAAGACATATATGAAGAACTTGGAGAGAATTGTATTGAGCTGACATTTGATGGTATGCATTTGAATTTTGAGATGAATGAGAATTCTATTGAATGACATGACATCATACCTGATTTGTTTGAGGACAACAGTCCTATGGCTTGGCATTTTCATGAGATAGACATGCTAACACCTTTGGATGGTTTTTATTTGTGGTCTACTAATGATGGCATACAAAATTTGAGTATTGGATATGGTAATTTTGTTGAAAAATAGGGCACTACATAATCTAATTTTGTATATCAGACCTTTGAAGATGTGGAAAAGATACAAGAAAGGTGTGACATTTGGCTAGAAAGAATAAGGAGAGATAAGCTAGTTGTTGGTCAAGCAAAACAAAACATTGAAATAGTTAAGGGAATGAGACAATCAACTTTATTTCATCATTTTAGATCAGCCATTGATGATGTGCAGGTTTATGATAATGAAGGTGAAGGTAATTCAGTTTTGCATGATACATTGGTTTCCATTGGAGAGGAACAACCTACTCTTGAGTTGACACAACATCATGTTGAAGATGCTTTCCTATTGGAGTATGTAGATGGTTTGATGGTTGTTCTTCATTGTTGATAATTGTATTATTTGATTTCATTTTTGATACAGTAGTGTTTGGCACAATTTGGTTTGATAGAGATCACTATTTTCTTGTTGAGTATGGATCTAATGATGGTCTCCAATCATCTTTCATGATCAAAGGAACTTTTTTCATCACTTTGAATGCTTCTATCAGTTTGCATGACACTGTTCTGATTTATGACATTGAGGTAATAGGGATGGATTCACTTGTGTTTGCATTTGTGTTTTCATCATTGTGTGACAATGGAAGCAATCCCAGGATATCTTGGATCAACAACTTTGAGACTCAAGATGTGTTTTATTTTGTATGGAGAGCCTATATTGATTTGGGATCTAGGGAGATTGGATGCAATTTTTTTCCCCATTGCTTGGGGACAACCAATGTCGAGAAGCAAGGATTGTGATGTCCCCATTTATGTGATGGTCATATTTGATATGGCTATCATATTCCAAAGGAATATTTGGCTGGAACAATGAGTTAAGTTACTTAAGTGGTTCTATTTTTAAATTAACTTTATAAAGTGTTCTAATTTTGAATTACTTTATAAAAGTAACTTAAGTGGGCCCTAAAGTACTTTATGTCATAAAGTGACATTGTGTACATAAAAACCATCATTTAATAAAGTTAAGTAATTGTGTACACAAAAAACAATCATTTAATAAAGATCAAGTGTGATCATGTACACAAAAACCTTCATTTAATAAAATTAGGTCAAGACCTAATTGAATATTTTTGTGAGGAGCAACTGGGAATCATTTAATTTGGACATCACTGAGTTATGTTGGTTTTGGTTTGAAGTTCTTGGTTTCAGGTTGAATTCAAGGAGATGATCCCTGGCAATTCCTAGTGGTTTGGATGAAAACCTAGCTCACTTTGAGGAGACTTAATGATGGAGGTCTATTTGTACTTCATTGTATGAATTTGATATTTTGGAGGAGCTAGAAATTGAGTTTATTTGCAAGTTACAGCTACTAGGGTTTTGAGTTTACAAATTGATAGATTTGTCACCAAATATCAATTTGCTATGGTATGATTTTCTCCAAGGAAGGCATCTATTTTTATTGCAGAGTGTTGAAGACCATTTTGGCATCCATGGACAAGGTTTTGAATGCATGATTAGCTAGAATGAAGATTTTACAGATTTAATCATTTTTTGAAGATTGCTATAGTAATCTATACCATTACTACAATGATTTGTACCATTGCTACGATGTTCTGTACAATCACTACAATGTTTTTTCATTTTGTTTGTGTGTTAGTTTGGAAAGTGCTGCATATTGAGGGCTTATTGGTGAAGGGTTTCATATATTTGCACTCAGATTTTCATATCAGCCATCAACATTTTCATATCAGTCTACATATATGAAGGTATGAAGGCATTATTTGACATATTTTACATCTAAAACCCCATCTGCATCATCCTAGGTTGACTGCTAACATTTGGAGGTCACATCTTCATCAACTAGGGTTTTTTTGGCATGTTTATTGTGATTAGAGTTCATATCAGAGTTGCAGACCAAAAAATCATGGTTTGACATTACAAAATTAGTCTTAATTGTCATTGGTCATCCAATAATAATGACGACTACACTTGGACATAATTGACATCATTTGTTGATCCAATTTGCATATAATGGGTATGTACAAACCATTTGGTTTATTTTTTATTTGAGTAGTAGGCTGCTAGGCAGATTATTTTATATTGGCTCATGTATTTGATGTACTGTAGACCTTTGTATCATTGATTTATAATAGCAGTAGTTGAATTCAGATTTATGTATGTGTGTATGGACATTTTATGGACATATAATATATATCTCATGTGATATGGTTACTATGACATTTGATGAATCCTTAATCATGAAATCTTGATGCATTTTGCTATCTATATTGGCTGCCATAAGAAAATTTAGACTGGGAAATAAATATCAAACCTTAGGACAGAGTCCAAAGTTTTGAATTAGATTTTTAGCAAATATCCTAAGTGGGATATTATAGAATATTTTCTGGGGAGAATTCCAAGGATATGAGGGCTTCTACAGATACATTTCCTATACATATGATTGAATCTGTAGAAAATCCTCACAACCACTAACAACTTTCAGGCTTACATACATTGATTTTTTTTCCTATTTTATCTTCTTGCAGAAAAATGATAATGATTTTCTATTCTCTAAATATAATAACATAGAACTCCCTCAAAACAGGGTGTACTCATAAAATAACTATTCAAAAAATGCTTACAATAAAAACCTAAGTGATCATTAATACTTTTTGGAAATTGCTGCTTCAACTTCATCAAGTTCATCGTCACCCATAACTATAGTATCATCAGAATCCATATCACTCTTTGAAGTACCAGACAACCTATTATTTTTCACTATAGCCTTGTGTTTATCCAATCCTCCTGAACGTTGGTCCATAGATTGTATCTAAAACAAGCCTTTATTTTGTTGGATCACTCTTCTCATGTTTTCCAACTTAGTATCATAGATGGATTTATAATTATTAGCCATCTTACATAGCTCCTCTCTTGATATTGTTTGTGAAACCTTTCTTGGATCCTTATGTGCTGCAAGTTCTTTAACTACTTGAGGAATGAATTCCCAACTATCGACCATAGTATGAATAGGATGTAATATGTCACATGCACAAATAATAAACAACAAAGAAAAGAAATGCAATCATTAAATTTGACACATAACTATAAAACTCCATTATCAACTCCACAAACATATCTACTAAGATTGATATCTGCATAAACTGGTCTAGTAGAAATTAAAGCCCACCTTATTCTCCTTCAAACATTTTGTTGTCTCCTACAAGAAAGCCTTGATACTAGCAATTGTTGTTTCCATTAGTTCACTTGACTCAGGATGAAATCATTGCCAAAGCTAAGAATTATTCAGAAAATAGGATCTCATTTTTCTCTCTTGTGCACATAAAAGAAATGGAAAATAAATAATTACACAAACAATCACAAACATCTGAATTAGCTACTGAATATGCTTATAGAAAGGTCAAACAAACCAACAATCGAAACAAATTTTAGATTTATCTCCATCTCAACTGTGGTTGACTCTTCCTCCTAAATTCCTAACAATATATCGATATTCTCTTCACAGTTTGCTAAAACTCATCAGAATTTACATATTTATCAGGGCATTTTGATAATAATACAACCATGTGTCAAAATTGAACAGTAAGTACTTCTTGTGGAAATTAATGCAAAAGCACATAATGAAGACAGACGTGTGCAATAAAAAATCCAAGGCAAAAAGACAACAAAATAATGGGACATGTCATCCATTTCAAGAAACAAGAATCCACCACACAATTTATACTAAAAAAGAAGCAACCATAAGCTTAAAAAACAAGGTTGGACCATCATGCCTCACTTCAGTGTTCAATACTGATTTGAACTTCTTGCAAGGAAAAAATGACAAGATGTAAAGTTACTGCTTGAAACATAATTATATTTGAGGAAAACCCTCTCCTCTTGGGATTAGAAAGGATGTGACAAAGCTCCTAAAACAAAAAATATTATATACAAACAAGAAATTGATTTGACTTACCAGCACACAGAAACTTGGATGCTTGTTAAAACACACAAAAGCAAATCAAAGGTCTGAAAAGCCATGCAAATGACAAAAGTAGCATAAGAATCCAAAACATAGTGCATCTCAAGATAGAATCACATGCAAGGCATGCACAATGTATGCACTTCAATGTATAGTTGTTTTAAGTACAACAAATCATTTTCAATTAGGGAAGCCCAGGGACGTGTCCTGAGCATTTTTTGGGGCGTCCCCTGAAATATACACCCTTGTTTTTTTGTGTTATTTGTTTCAGTTTTTGAAGTATTTTATAGATGTAGATGGAGATGTAGAAGTTGTATTTAGATATATTTGCAATAAATATAGAACTGAAATAACTTTTTAAAAGCAATATTTCAAAGTACCCACAATCAGTAATAAATTGAGAATGCAATATATCATCAAAACTAAAGATACCCATTTGATGGAATGTTATTACAATGCAAAATCAAATATACCCATTTGATGGTTATTCATTAATATTGATGGGCAGAAAACAGACAGCAAATTAGCACCTCAAAACCCTAGTCCCCACTTTGAAATACATCATCAAAGGTACGTCCTAGTGTAGGAAAGAATAGGACAGGTGTGGATGCCTCAAAACTGCAAGTAAACTCCTCCAAAACCCTCAATGTCTCTCCTACAAACCCCCACATCCTTGCTATAGTTGTATGGCCAGAAAAATGGAATGAAGATTTGATATTTTTGCTTTCTTAAATCTCTGATATAACTTCTTCAATCTACCATAAAAATCAGAACTAAAAACCTTGGCAAAAGTCCATCAAAATCTGCAACAATAAGCACATGTGTGATTCCTAAATGAAATCACCAATTAATCTTCCAAGATAGATCTTTCACCAATGAAGAAGATGTCCTTTGTGAAGGATTCTATCTCCACAAAGCCAAAGGATGAACCTGGTTCAATCCAACAAAATGTCGTTACCAATTCTCAGAAGCATGCATAACCAAATGAGTTCAAAAAAATATTTTATTTTCTCTCCCTTTTCCACGCCTAAGTAGGGATATTAAATATTTAATTTAATTTTAAAACATCCCCTTATACCTCCCATGTGGACACCCATCCCTAGGAAGGACTTTATTTAATTTTTTAAAACAACTTCTTATGTCTCCCTAGGCACCTCATAAAGTCACTTTATTAATTTAAATAACGCTAAAGTTAAATCTTTAATTTAACTTTAATATTTTAACATTATTTAACATAAATGCTCTGGACCATGTAAACTGCCAAGATATCATCAAATACATTCACTGACATTCCTAAAATAGGAATACTGCCAACTAACCAAGTCAGTGTCCAACCTGTGACTTACTAAAATAGTAAATGTGAACCAAATGCCCAAATCCTCTCCAAAAAAAGTCATTATACAAATCTCAATAGACGGAGCTCAATGCAATACCTGTCATCACCAAATAAACAAGATTGAATGGTCACCATGAGTTCCCTAACCCTAAGTCATTAGCCCATGGGAACCTGCTGAATAGGCTAATGGTCACCAAGTTGATAGTGCTTAGGAAGGGGACATTATAGTCTGCCCTCCCCAAAATTGCTTGTCCCCAAGCAATTCCAACTCTAGATGCTATAAACTCTACTCATTCTACCAAGTTGCATCCTCTACTAGCAAGTTCTTCCATTTGGCTAAGTAATCTTTTATGACTCTCTTCTGTAGAGTACGCTCCCTATAGTCTATAATAGCTTCTGGAATAAAAATTAAATTTTCCTCATCCAAGGGTGCCAACTCTGATGAAGGAACAACATTATACCCAAGTGCCTTTTTGAGCCTAAACACGTGAAACACATTATGCACTTTGCTACTAGCCAGTAGCTCTAGCTCATAGGCTACTTCTCCAATCCTTTTGGAGACCCTAAAAGGACTATAGAACCTGGGCATTAACTTTTCTAACCCACTCTTCTTGAGAGTGGATTGTCTATATGGTTGAAGCCTCAAATATACCATGTCACCTACCTCAAAACTGCACTCTATTCGATGTTGATCAACATATAACTTTTGTTGATTTTGTGCCTATTGCAAGTTCTCCCTCAATGATTTCATAATATCTTGACTCTCCTGCAACAAATCTCTTTCCTTAAGCACTCTACTATACCCAAAGAGTGGATCAATAAAGTTAGGTGCCTCATACCCATACAATGCCATGAATGGTGATATCTTGATAGACATGCGGGTAAGTGCAAGAAGATGGGGGACCAAAAAGGGGTCTTAAGTGGCCACTTTTTTTCAGAAATTAGGAAATATTGACTTTAGATGAGAAATTGAGCATAGTTACACTCAAACTTTAATATGCAACAAAAATAATGTTCGTAGTGCTCCGAGTCTACTTTCCAAACTACTAATTTTTTTGAAAATGGTATAGATTAAGGGGTTCAAAAGAGGGAACCACAAAAATTGGTGTTGTTTCTATCAAAAAACATAACATAGCATGTTTTGTGGCTCCCTCAAAAGGTTAACTTTTTTTTTTGGTATTTTTAAAATTGCTTCAGTCAGAATTTATCTAACAACATGTAGTTTATGCCCAATTTTTCTGATAATTTTTTAATGAATATTTGATTTTTTTCTAATTTTCAAAGTGGAAACATCTTAAAAAATAGAATTTTGGCCGTGCTACCCCTGTAAATTTTGAAAACTAATTAAAAATTAATTTTTTTAATATGTGTAGAATGGAGTCTAGTTTATAAAAATGTAATTTACTTAAAATTTCAATGAACGGTTAATTTACAATGAAAAAAAGACCAAACATTAGTTTTTGACCAAAAACAGACACACAAACAAAAGAAATTAAACCTGAAAGGCTTAACATTGTCAAAATATGAAAAAAAATACATCGTTAAATAGCTAAGAGAAAGCCTAACATTACCTAGGTGTTCGATTTGTTTGAGCTTGAAACACATGCAAATTTGAGGGTTAGCACGAACAAAATTATGTGAAATCCTGTAGAATATGCAAAAACATGTCTTTGGATGTTGGGAAGGCACTTCAAGCCTTTGGGTTGGAAATCTAAAGCAAATCCCAAGCCTGAGGCTTGGGATTCCCAAAGAAAAATATAATGTGAGTACGTTATAACACACTCGTGTTCTGTCTCACTTGGAAGGATTTATATTGAAGGTTCCTAAGTATGTTTGATGTATGTATATATGTATATATGTATGCTTGAATGTATGTATGTATGTATGGTTGTATGTATTTATATACATATATCCATGCTTGTATGTATGTTTATATGTATGCATGTTTGTATGTAATGTATGTATGTATGTATGTATGTAAGTAAGGGTTTTGGGTTTAGGGCATATAAGGACCTGAGCTTGTATAGTTTTTAGGATTGAGGGTTGAGTTTTTTGGGTTTAGGGTTTAAGGTATAGGGTTGAGGTTTGAGGGATTAGGGCTTAAGTAATAGGTAGAGGGTAGAGGTTAGAGGGTTGAGGGTTATAGTTGAGGGTTAATATTCAGCTTGTTGAGTGTATATAAGATTAAGTGTGTAAGGCATGTGGATTAGGGTTTAGGATATTGGGTTTAGGGTTTATGATATGGATTGAGGGTATATAAGGCAAGGGTGACTTGGTTTGAGAGTGTATGGTTTAGGTTTAATTTAAGTATATGGTTGAGGCACAATATTTAGGGTTTTGGGTATAAGGGTGAGGTTATAAGGTATAGGGATGAGGGTTTGTGGGTGTAGACTTCAGGGTTTAAGGTATAGGGTTGAGGATTGAGGGATTAGGGATTAATTATATGGTTGAGGGTTGAGAGTTTATAGTTGAGGGATAATGTTCAAGGGTAATATCTAGAGAGCCATGAGAGATATACAATTGAGAGACCTATAACCTAGGGAGAGAGGGGTGAGAGAGATAGGGGAGAGATGGGGGTGATGAAGATAGGGGAGGAGAGAGGTGGATAAGGTTTGAGGGTTTAAGGGTTTAGGATTTAAGGGTCAAGGGTTTAGGGTTAAAGGGTTGAGGGTTGAGGCTTTAGGGATAAGGGTTTAGGGATAAGGTAAAGGGTTTAAGGTATAGTGTCAAGGGTTAAGGGTTTAGGATTTAAGGTATAAGGATTGAGGCTTTAGGGATAGGCTTTAGGATTTAGGGATAATGGATTAGGGTTTAGGGTTGATGGATAAGGGTTTAAGGTATAGTGTTTAGGGTTAAGGGTCTAGGGATAGGGCTTAAGATTTAAGGTTTAAGGGTTGAGGGTTGAGGCTTTAGGGATAAGGGGTTAGGGTTTAGGGTTTATGAATTAAGGTTTAGGGTTGAGGGATTAGGGTTTAAGATATAGTGTTGAGGATTGAGGGTTTAGGGATAGGGGTTAGGGTTTAGGGTTGATGGATTAGGGTTTAGGATTGAGGGATTAGGGTTTAAGTTTGAGGGTTGAGGTTTGAGGGTTTAGGGTTGAGGGATTAGGGTTTAGGGTTGAGGGATTAGGGTTTAAGGTATAGTGTTGAGGGTTGAGAGTTTAGGGATAGGGTTTAGGGTTTAGGGTTGAGGGATTAGGGTTTAGGGTTGATGGATTAGGGTTTAAGGTTGAGGGTTGAGGGTTTAGTGATAGGGTTCAGGGATGAGGGATTAGGGTTAAGGTAGAGTGTCGAGGGTAGAGGGATTAGGGATAGGGTTTAGGGTATTAAGGATCAAAGTTTGATGCTTTAGGGCTAAGGGTTAAGGGATTAGGGTTTAAGATATAGTGTCGAGGGTTTAGGGATAGGTTTCAGGGTTTAAGGTTTAAGGATTGAGGGATAGGATTTAGGGTTTAGGGATAAGGGATTAGGATTTAAGGTATAGTGTTGAGGGTTGAGGGTTTCATAATAGGGATAGTTTTTAGGGTTAAGGGTTAAGAGATTAGGGTTTAGGGTTGAGGGATTAGAGATTAGGGTTGAGGGTTGATGGATTAGGGTTTAAGGTATAGTGTTGAGGGTTGAGGCTTTAGGGATAGGGTTTAGGGTTTAGGGTTGAGGGATTAGGGTTTAAGGTATAGTTTTTAGGGTTGAGTGATAGGTTTAGGGCTTAGGGTTGAGGGATTAGGGCTTAGGGTTGAGGGATTAGGGTTTAAGGTTGAGGGTTAAGAGTTGAGGATTGAGGGTTGAGGGTTTAAGGTTTAGGGATAGGGTTTAGGGTTAAGGGATTAGGGTTTAGGGTTGAGGGTTTAGGGATAAGGGATTATGGTTTAAGGTATAGTGTCGAGGGTTGAGGGTTTAGGAATAGGGATAGTGTTTAGGGTTTAGGGTTGAGGGATTAGGGTTTAGGGTTTAGGGATAAGGGATTATGGTTTAGGGTTGATGATTTAAGGTTTAGGGTTGAGGGATTAAGGTTTAAGGTTGAGGGTTGAGGGTTGAGTGTTTAGGGATAGGGTTTAGAGTTTAGGGACAAGGGATTAGGGTTTAAGACCTTGAGGGATTCAGGTTTAGGGTTTAGACTTTAGGGATAGCATTTAGGGTTGAGGGATTATAGTTGAGGGTCAAGGGATTAGGGTTAAGGTATAGTGTTGAGGGTTTAGGGATAGCGTTTAGCATTTAGGGTTGAGGGATTAGGGTTTTTTGTTGACAGATTAGGGTTTAAAGTTGAGGGTTTAGGGATAGGGTTGAGGGTCAAGGGATTAAGGTTAAGGTAGAGTGTCGAGGGTAGATGGATTAGGGATAGGGTTTAGAGTTGAAGGTTTAAGGATTGAGGGTTGAGGGTTAAGGGATTAGGGTTTAAGATATAATGTCAAGGGTCAAGGGTTTAGGGATAGTTTTTAGGGTTTAAGGTTTAAGGGATGAGGCTTAAGGGATAGGGTTTAGGGTTAATGGATAAGGGACTAGGGTTTAAGGTATAATGTTGAGGGTTCAGGTTTTAGGAATAGGGATATCATTTAGGGTTTCTAGATAAGGGATTAGGGTTTAGGGTTGAGTGATTATGGATTAGGGTTGAGGGTTGAGGGATTAGGGTTTAAGTATAGTGTTGAGGGTTGAGGCTTTAGGGATAGGGTTTAGGGTTTAGGGTTGAGGGATTAGGGTTTAAGGTATAGTTTTGAGGGTTGAGGGTTTAGGGATAGGGTTTAGGGTTGAGGGATTAGGGTTTAAGGTTGAGGGTTTAGGGATAGGGTTTAGGGTTGAGAAATTAGGGTTTAGGGTTGAGGGTTTAGGGATAAGGGATTAGGGTTTAAGGTATAGTGTCAAGGGTTGAGGGTTTAGGAATAGGGATAGGGTTCATGGATTAGGGTTGAGGGATTGGGGATTAGGGTTTAGGGTTGACGGATTAGGGTTTAGGGTTGAGGGATTAAGGTTTAAGGTTGAGGGTTTAGGGATAGGGTTTAGAGTTTAGGGATAAGGGATTAGGGTTTAGGACCTTGAGGGATTATGGTTTAGGGATAGTGTTTAGGGTTGAGGGAATAGGGTTGAGGGTCAAGGGATTAAGGTTAAGGTATATCATTGAGGGTTGAGGGTTTAGGGTTTAGGGTTGAGGGATTTGGGTTTAGGGTTCACAGATTAGGGTTTAAGGTTGAGGGTTGAGGGTTGAGGGATAGGGTTGAGGGTCAAGGGATTAGGGTTAAGGTAGAGTATGGAGGGTAGAGGGATTAGGGATGGGGTTCAGGGTTGAAGGTTTAAGGATTGAGGGTTGAGGCTTTAGGGTTGAGGGTTAAGGAATTAGGGTTTAATATATAGTGTTAAGGGTTGAGGGTTTAGGGATAGGTTTTAGGGTTTAAGGTTTAGGGGTTGAGGGTTGAGGGATAGGGTTTAGGGTTTACGGATAAGGGATTAGGGTTTAAGGTATAATGTCAAGGGTTGATGGTTTAGGAATAGGGATAGTATTTAGGGTTTAGGGATAAGGGATTAGGGTTTAGGGTTGAGGGATTAGGGAGTAGGGTTAAGGGTTGAGGGATTAGGGTTTAAGGTATAGTGTTGAGGGTTAAGGCTTTAGGAATAGGGTTTAGGGTTTAGGGTTGAGGGATTAGGGTTTAAGGTATAGTTTTGAGGGTTGAGGGTTTAGGGATAGGGCTTAGGGTTTAGGGTTGAGGGATTAGGGTTTAGGGTTGAGGGATTAGGGTTTAAGGTTGAGGGTTTAGGGATAAGGTTTAGGGTTGAGGGATTAGGGTTGCGGGTTTAGGGATAAGAGATTAGGGTTTAAGGTATAGTGTCGAGGTTTGAGGATTTAGGAATAGGGATAGAATTTAGGGTTTAGTGTTGAGGGATTAGGGTTTAGGGTTTAGGGATAAGGGATTAGGGTTTAGGGTTGAGGGATTAAGGTTTAGGGTTGAGGGATTAAGGTTTAAGGTTGAGGGTTGAGGGTTTAGGGATAGGGTTTAGAGTTTAGAGATAAGGGATTAGGGTTTAGGACCTTGAGAGATTAGGGTTTACGTTTGAGGCTTTAGGGATAGTGTTTAGGGTTGAGGGATTATAGTTAAGGGTCAAGGGTTTAAGGTTAATGTATAGTCTTGAGGGTTAAGGGTTTAGGGATAGAGTTTAAGGTTTAGGGTTGAGGGATTAGGGTTTATGGTTGATCGATTAGGGTTTAAGGTTGAGGATTGAGGGTTTATAGATAGGATTGAGGGTGGAGGGATTAGGGTTAGCATTTAGGGTTAAAGGTTTAAGGATTGAGGGTTGAGGTTTTAGGGCTGAGGATTAAAGGATTAGGGTTTAAGATATACTGTTGAGGGTCAAGGGTTTAGGGATAGGTTTAAGGGTTTAAGGGTTAAGGGTTGAGGGTTGAGGGATAGGGTTTAGGGTTTAGGGATATGTGATTAGGGTTTAAGGTATAGTGTTGAGGGTTGAGGGTTTAGGAATAAGGATAGTGCTTAGGGTTTAGGGTTTAGGGATAAAGGGTTGGGGTTTAAGGTTGAGGGATTAGGGTTGAGAGTCAAGGTATTAGGGTTAAGGTAGAGTGTCGAGGGTAAATGGATTAAGGATAGGGTTTAGGGTTTAAGGTTTAAGGATTAATGGTTGAGGCTTTAGGGTGAGTGTTAAGGGATTAGGGTTTAAAATATAGTGTCAAGGGTTGATAGTTTAGGGATAGGTTTTAGGGTTTAAGGTTTAAGGGTTGAGGGTTGAGGGATAGGGTTTAGGATTTAGGGATAAGGAATTAGGTTTTAAGGTATAGTGTCGAGGGTTGAGAGTTTAGGAATAGGGATAGCGTTTAGGGTTTAGGGTTGAGGGATTAAGGTTTAGGATTTAGGGATAAGGGATTAGGGTTTAGGGTTGAGGGATTAAGGTTTAAGGTTGAGGGTTTAGGGATAGGGTTTAGAGTTTACAGATAAGGGATTAGGGTTTAGGACCTTGAGGGATTAGGGTTTCAGGTTGAGGCTTTAGGGATAGCATTTAGGGTTGAGGTATTAGGGTTGAGGGTTGAGGGATTAGGGTTAAGGTAGAGTGTCAAGGGTAGAGGGATTAGGAATAGGGTTTATGGTTTAAGGTTTAAGGATTGAGGGTTGAGGCTTTAGAGTGAGGGTTAAGGGATTAGGGTTTAAGATATAGTGTCAAGGGTTTAGTGATAGGGTGTAGGGTTTAGGGTTGAGGGATTAGGGTTTAAGGTAAAGTGTTGAGGGTTTAGGGATAGGGTTTAAGATTTAAGGTTTAAGGGTTGAGGGTTGAGGCTTTAGGGTTTAGGGTTAAGTGAGAGACCTAGATGGCTAAGGATGGATGGAGAGGTAGACAAGGAGTGACTGGGAGACATACTTTGAGGGGAGAGGTAGAGAGGTGAGGGGGAGAGATAGGTGAGAGATAAAGAGGTGAGAGATACAAGAAATACATGGAGAAATGAATAATATAGATTTTTCCATAGTAGACCAAAATACGGTCACATTTTGGATTGCTATACAAATGGTAAAAAGGCCTAGACCCCTATGATCTAGGCCCACATACTCTGTTTTCTTCTATTTATGCACGTGTTCTGACAAAAAAAAGTGTTTTCATGCTGTTGGGAAGTTCACATGCACATTTTTCACATTATACCACCTTTGCATGAACTTTCCACCACCTTTTTCTACTTTGCCAACTTAAGAAGGAGGAAATAACTTAGTTTTCACATCAAATTTGATATATATCAATTCATGTTTCAATTTTTGTAGTGTTTCAATGTTAATTGTGATTGAATTGTAGGAATTTAACATTGTAGATTGGTTAATATTATTGTTTTTACTAATTCTATTTGAGTGTTATTCAATTTAATGTTGAAAAGGAAGCAAGTGGTGAAAAACTCAAATTGTTGAGGAGTTTGATGCAAGAAGAAAATTAGGTACTCTCTCCATTCGAATCTCTATTTTTTAGGTATGTTAAAGTCTTTACATACATGTTCTTTACATTTTCCTTAATTCTATTTGAATTACTTTATCATGCTTTATTATACATGTTTATACCACTTGTATGGTTTACATATTTTGTGTTTATATAAATCTCACTTTTTTTATTTTATAATTCATCTACCTTGTCCATGCTTCCACATTTTGCATACATGTCTTACATTTTGCATTTATAGTTCATCATAGTTATTACTACCCAAAGAGCTTAGTCATCACACACAAATGTCCTTATAATAGACTATGTTTTAAATCAGTTCATGGTATGCATAATAAAAGATATCTCAAAGGTCAACATTACTTAAAATAGACACAATCATGATATCATTGTTAACTCCCTTAGCATAATGAATCTTATAATACAAACTCATTAATGTATATCTAATGAGATTCAACCTAAAGGAACTCATGCAAAATTCCATCATGTGCGTTTCCTTTAAACCTACATAGATAACCTTAAGTTAAATCTCTAGATTTTATTACTCAAGAATCCATAAGGTCAGCCTACAATCTCACATGGTGCCATGTATATTTTCTACACTTGGACTCTTTAATTAGTATATGCAATAATGAATTAAAAAGACCTTAAAATACCGTGATGTCAAATTATACAAGAATAAATCCTTACAACATATAATAATACAATCCCTTAAGCATAATGAAATACTATTATCTTGTCATAACAAGTTAAAATACAAATGAATAGGTGCCAAGATCATACAAGTAAGTCCCAATAGGCTTAATCCAATCATGATCCATGCTATGCTACATTATTTTTCATGTTTATAGTTAATACAAACCTTGTATACCAAATGTTTCCATTCCCATATCTATGACAATGTACCAAGTTAAATACTACAAATTAGTCACATTGCCATGGAATTGATATAGGGTCTCAAGATATTTTAGTCACAACAAAGTGCAAAGTTCAACATGAGTGTCTCTATGAAAATCATAAGCCTTAAGGCTAATCCTCTTGGTTGTCATAACATGATAATGTGAAGATAAGGGACTACTGTCACAGATCAAAAAATCAGTCCTTACCTCATGCCCTAGTGTGATGTCTCCCACGATCTCAATCATCTCTCCTTTCATGACTAGATGGTTATCAACAAGTGATGGCTCATGAGAGGTCTCCAAGTGAAAATCAAGTGTATCATGTGTCCTAAATTCTGTCCCATGGCTGCAAGTTAAATCTTCATGTGTGAGGAGATGATCTCTATCCGCAAGTAAGTGTAGGTAGTTTGATGCCACTGCACCAAGGCCTCCCCTACATCTTCAACCTTGTATTCAACATGAAGTCCCATGTACTCTTCACTTGTAGCCTCAATAGGTGACTCTCCTTTGTCCTTATCCTCATAGGACTGAAGTGAACTTTGTACCATAATGCTTTGTATGGCTGCAATAACATTGTACAATAATGCTTTGTATGGATGCAATAATGCTTTGTATGCTTTGTACCTATTTTGGTTGAGTGACATTTACTCTTCTACATGATGATTGTATGTACATTTTGTATGAAGGGTTGAATGACATATATTTTTTAGTTATTTGTATGGATTCATTTCTTAGGAACTAATATTTATCTCTTTATCATGCTACAAATAAATTCTCTATCATACCGAGGAAATGATCAAGAATTAAACATACACAGGAAGAGATAGAAGCTAAGAATGCAAAGAAAGTAGCAGCTATGAAGGAACTTCATGAGAAGAGGAAATTGGACATGAGAAATGAAGACATGCCAATTGAAGAGGAACCACAACCATCAAAAAGAGATATGGTATTGGTGGCCCAAAGGGAATAGATGCAAAATCTTCATGCTATGAGAGATTTGAATATCGTAGTTGGAGACATGTCCTCTACTGCAAGTCAACATGTAGGGACACTATCTACTGCATCTCAAGTTGAAAGTACATCATCACTCACATGTGAGGAAGGAGGTATGCCATCGTTTTGACCTCAACCTCAAGGTATGTCATCTATTCCATCTTCGATCAAAGGTATGCCATCTAGCCCATCTCATTTAAATATTGATGAAATTCCTAATGTTGAGATGAATTTACCTATCTTAACACCACCTAGAATTTTGCATAGAAAGTCAAAGTATTTGATTGATATTGATGAGAATATTTTGTAGCCAATGGAAGGTAAGGTTCCAAAATGCACTTGTAGAAGATATGCTCATAAGATTTGGAGATTGTTCTTTGAAAAGTTAAATGAGATTGCAAGATGTCAACTATTCATTTAAATGATGCGAAGTATAAAGTAGAGGTCCATCATGAAGATTCTTGGGTTGAGAACATTAGAGGCTTCAAGTGAAAAATCATTGTCAAGAATCTAATGATTGCATATGAGAGTATGGGTAACACCTCATGCACAAAATATAGTAATGCAACATGACATGTCATTACATCAACTATAGTAAGTAGTCAAATGAGGAATGCTCATCTCATTAGAAAGATGAGTCAAGCATTGAGAATTAATAGGAAAACTTTATCAAGAGCCATTGGAAGGCACCAAAGAGTTGAGGACACCAATGCCAATGAATTATGGGCATTCTCGAGAAGACTACCATGAAAATATAAACCAATTGTTGAAGCATTAAGATCACTAATTAAATACTTTTGGAAGAGTTACACAAGGGTATCTCCGAATCAAAGGGATGTGGTAAGAAGAAGAATCAGTAGTCAGAACCATGAGCCACATCCAAAGCATTTTTTGGATATGACTCAAACACAGTTTTTTGATAAATTTCTAGAGATGTATCCTCAAATTAAAATTTTTCAAAGATATTTTGAAATACTAAAACCTTTTTATGTCAAGATAAATCACACATGCACTACTTGTTGTTGTAGATTACATATTGAATTTTCTAACCATTTTGATGTTTATCAGTTTATATGTTTAGATTTGCATACTAACAATGTTTTGCAGGATTGTGGCATACATGCCCCACCAAAATCTTCAAGAGACTTCATATCAAAAATTTTATGTGAAAGAGAGGAAGGTCAAATATTCTAGAGGAAATTATGCTCGGATAGCACATGTCAGCATTGCGGTGGCTTGCAACATATGCCAATATGTGAACATATGGAAAGAACACATACGGTTGGAAATGAACTAGTAGTGTTTGGCAAGTATAAAATAGTGGCATACAATACAGAAGATTGTAAAGAAGAAAAAAGGTGTGAATTAATTATTCAAAAGATTCCAATGTATCAGTTTATATCTATATTTCGTGATAGTATAGTGTATGAATATGCAAGACATGACCATAGAGCTCGATGGTTCAACTTGCAATTAAAGTCATGCAAGGACATATTTCTAGTTGGTGGCAATGTTTCAGATGTTGACTTTGTAGAGAACTGCAATCTACAGCCATAATGTGAGGTGCAATCACAATATTACAACTCCACACAGGTTTCTATATTTGTGCACATCACATTCATTCATGTGAATGATAATACAGAGGATGACAAAAAGATCATAAGGAAGTATCATTTTTATATTAGTGATGATTGCATGCATTCTATAGAGTTCATGCAAGGTTGCTTTTAGGTGTTCTACAATGATTTGGCTAGAAGGGGCATATCATTCAGTCAGCATATCATATGCTTAGATAAATATGCATCATAATTCAAGAACTCATAGAATTTCTATTGGCTGAGTAGGAGGTATAATATTATAGGTGTTCAGCATATGTGGAACTTTTCTGAGGCCAGACATGGAAAGGGGGAGCATGATGGTGCATGAGCATGTATCAAAAGAGGAATAGAATGAGAAGAGTTAAAGTATAAAGACAATGCAAAGTTGACAGATGCAAAATCAATTATCAAGTGGTGTAATGCTTCAATGGGTCTAGGTAATGAAGGTAAGTCTTCAGTTCATAGATTGTTTTGGTTGATAGATGATACTAACATTGCACCATATGAGGACTATTGTACACTGACGAGATCAAGTCAGATACACTCTTTTAGAAGCTCAATTGTAGTTTCATGGAGTATCCATACATAGAAGATGGCATGCTTTTGTTCTTCATGTACAATTCAAGCCTGGAATGAGTGCAAGTCAAAGGAGTGGGTTAACGAATGGCGGTTAAGTTATCTTAGCCCACTTGACACGTATCAACCCCTGATGACACTGGAATTGATAGAGATGGAATCATCAGTTGACTTTGACCACATATCAGATCTAGTTCAACCAGGTAATCTATCTACTTGCATAGTTTTTGAAATTCCTAATGTTATCTTACTTTGTAGTGTTTTTGTAATGTTAACTAATTTCGTCTAATTTGATGCACATATCATTATAGGGCATGCTTATGTAGTTATTGTAGATGAAGATAATGAAGAGGGAACATATTATTACTTGTGTCATTGTGTTGAGGCCAAAAAAAAATTGGAGGCCCCGTTACAGATGGAGAAAACATTGAATACCCTATAGGCTCAATGGTTGTTACTAGAACATGTCTTAGAAGGCACCCACATAATAGTGTTAATGTTTGGCTATTTCAGGACTTTGACATGCATCAGAAGATTCTTCATTACTCAAAGCTTGTCATGGCATCCAATGTTCATTTGATACAATTTAAAGGTAGACCTTTGAACAAGACATTATGGAAGGTGCGTGAGTCTGACCATGAGGCAATACTTGAGACAATAAAGAGTAGAGTAGACCCGAATGGTTTGTTGGATTAATTTGTAAGTCTTCACATTGATTTTATAAAGTCATATTACATTAATTTGTAAGTTTACACATTAATTTGTAAGTTTACATAGGTTTGTCTTTTTTATTTGCTACTACATTTTTACACATATACAATGAATATTGTTATGAATATGTTTTTCATTAATGTCAAAGTGCTTGGATGTTAGTAATTGAGTAAGGATTGGTTAATTGTGTAGGTCCATTGGTTGTCTATTGTTTGATGATACGATTATGCTTTCATGATATGTTATTGGGTTTTTTTATATAAAAACACTTTCTTCTTCATAGAGTATGTAATGTGATGCATAGAGTTGTAGTGCTTCAAGACAAGGCATGAAAGTTGAATAGTGAAGATCTCACTCAAGCAGTGGTATTAACTTGAGTAGTGAAGGCCTCATGATTCATTTGATTTATTTTCTATGGTATACATTTGATGTTTTCATCATCATCATGTTATGCTTTATGGGGTTAGATCTAAGTGATGGATGAAGTTGATCCTTATTGGTCTTCATCCTGGTCACTCATGTTTCACTCATGTCATATCAAGATTGATGTCACAGGGTTTGGATGCTAGTTCATAACATTCCTGTTTATCATGTTACAATAGTAGGACATAGTTGCTTATGTCATTGGTTCATGCCACTAGATCATTGGATTTGGTTGTGGTACTTCATCATAACATGCCATGCTTTTAGGAGTTGGATTGGGTTGTGGTTCTTCCTCATGACAGGAGTTTGTTCATGTCTTCATGCTTCTTTGTGCTCCATGTCTTCAGTGTTCTCAATGTCTTCATGTGTCAAATATTTCTTCAGTGTCTCATGATGTTGATGTTGATCACAAAATATGGTGTTAAGGTCATGTTGATGTTGATTGATGAGTTGTGGTTGTTGTTAGAAGTTTTGGAAGTCTAAAGGATGTCACAGTGGCAGTGTTCATATCACAACTACAAAGGTTTAAACATTTAAAACTAGTTAGGGTTTTTAAGTTAAATTTATTAGTTATGTTATGAACCCTAAGTGTATTGTCTTTAAAGACCTAGTTTGGTAAGTTTTGTTTGTTTCATAGTCTCTGTTTAATCTGTCTCAGATAACCTTCTGTGTTATTCATGTGGTCTTCAACACTTAGTTTGTATTATGTTTAGGGTTATCTAGTCCTCAACCTCCTAAAAAACCTAGTCTTTACTTTTCTCTAAAATCTAAGTTAATACCTTACACTCGCACCAGCGATATCCCTGAAGAGTCCAAAGTGCAAAAAGGTAGCAATCTTTGACGAGATATTGCTCAAAAACCATGACACTTAGAAACATTTCATCTGAGGCAATGTGATCATGTAGAATCCCTTTACAATAAATTCTCTCAGTTTTTGATATCTCTAAGGCATTTTCCCATGGTGAAAGGTTTTTTACTTCCCCAAAAATCGGAGGTAGTGTAAAGTTGCAAATGGGTGTAACTTTTGTCCTGCTCCTAATGCAACCAAATCAACAGTTCCAATGCATCCCAATGGGTATTTTTAGGCTAGGCATGGTCCTATTTTGCACCCAAACATCCTGAAATAGTTCGAGCTACATTGTACCGGTGATATCCCTGAAGAGTCCAAAGTGCAAAAAGGAAACAATCTTTGATGAGCTGTTACTCAAAAACCATGACACTTAGAAACATTCTATCTAAGACAACACGATCATGTAGAACCTCTCTAAAATAACCTCTCTCAGTTTTTGATATCTCTGAGGTGTTTTCCCGTGGTGAAACGTTTTCTTTTGCCCCAAAAATCATCAAGAGGTAGTGTAAAGTTGCAAAGGGGTGTAACTTTCATCCTACTCCTGATGCAACCAAAATGACAGTTCCAACATGTCTAGATGGGTATGTTTAGGCTAGGAATGGTCTTGTTTCACACCAAAACATGATGAAACATTTTGAGATACATTGTACTAGCGATATCCCTGAATAGTCTAAAGTGTAAAAAGGTAGAAATCTCTGAGGAGATGTTACTCAAAAACCATGACACTTAGAACCATTATGTCTAAGGAAAAATGATCATGTAGAACCCCTCTACAATAACCTATCTCAGTTTTTGATATCTTTGAGGTGTTGCCCGTGGTGAAAGGTTTATGATGCCTTAAAAATTGTTAGAAGGAGGTAGTGTAAAGTTGCAAAGGGGTGTAACTTTTATCTTGCACTTGATGAAACCAAACCAATAGTTCCAATGTGTCTGGATGGGTACGTTTAAGCTAGGCATGGCCCTTTTTCACACTCAAACATGTCGAAACAGTTCGTGCTACATTGTACCGACGATATCCTTGAATAGTCCAAAGTGCAAAAAGGCAACAATCTTTGAAGAGTTATTACTCATAAACCATGATACTTAGAATCATTTTTTCTGAGGAAATGTGATCACATAGAACCCCTCTACATTAACCTATCTTAGTTTTTGATATCTCTAAGGCATTTTCCCATGGTGAAAGGTTTTCTGCTACCCCAAAAATTATTAGGAGGTAGTGTAAAGTGGCAAAGGGGTGTAACTTTTGTCCTCATCCTAATGTGACCAAACTGACAGTTCCAACACATCTGTATGGGTACATTTAGGCTAGGTATGGTCTTGTTTCACACCCAAACATGACAAAGTAATTTGAGCTACATTGTACCAGTGATATCCCTGAAGAGTCCAAAGAGCAAAAAGGTAACAATCTTTGACAAGCTGTTACTCAGAAACCATGACACTTAGAAACATTTTGTCTTAAGAAAAACAATTACATAGAACCCCTCTACAATAACCTCTCTTAATTTTTCATATCTCTGAGGTGTTTGCCCATGGTGAAAGGTTTTCTACTGCCCCAAAAATTGCCAGAAGGAGGTAGTGTAAAGTTGCAAAGGGGTGTAACTTTTGTCCTACTCCTGATGCGACCAAACTGAGAGTTCCAACATGTCCAAATGGGTACGTTTAGGCTAGGCATGCTCCTATTTTGTACCCAAACATGCCGAAGTAGTTCAAGCTACATTGTACCGGCGATATCCCTGAAGAGTCCAAAGTGTAAAAAGGAAGCAATTTTTGACGAGATGTTACTCAGAAACCATGACACTTAGAAACATCCTATTTAAGGCAACATGATCAAATAGAAACCCTCTACAATAACATCTCTTAGTTTTTGATATCTCTGAGGCATTTGCTCATGGTGAAAGGTTTTTTGCTGCCCTAAAAATAATTAGAAGCATGTAGTGTAAAGTTGCAAGGTAGGCTACTTTTTGTTTTGTTCTTCATGGGGCCAAACCGTTAGCACCAACACATCTAGTTGGGCACATATAGACTATACATGGTCACTTACCTTCATTATAAAAGGGTCATAGTCTTTTCTATTTGAAGGGTCACAACTTTTCACCTTTGAAATGTCATCAGTATTTGTTAGAACATCAAGATAACACTTTCTGCAAATTTTCTCCATGCATTATCATCCTTTTTATTTCTCACCCCAATAAATTAGGTTGCTTTCAACATCAATGCATCAACCATTCATGTAGTACAAGGTTTAAAGCATCAACCATCAATGTATCAACCATTCATGGGCGCTGATAATCCATAAAGCATAAGGTTAAAAGATCAATAGAGCAACAATTGATATTAGAAACTCAAATTGTCAGGATCTTACAGTCATAACAATGTCATTAGTTGTGGCAAATCTTGGCTAGAAGTAGTTGTAGAGAGGATGCAAATAGTTGCTATTTGAACTCAGAAGTGATATGATAGAGCTTTATGGTGTTGACCTTGTATGAACAATAGTGAAAATACACCAACTAGCACCCATAAATGTGAATAAAGTGGCATGTATGCTTGATAGTATTATTTCACTAGTTGTCTATTACATGGGGAGAAATTAGCATACTTGTTTGATGCCACTTCCACTATATTAAATTCACCCCACACAACCCAAGTTTTTGTGACTTTAATATACAATCTCATGTCAATATTCAACATGATGATTCATTTTTATTTTAAATACAACTTTTATATTTTAGTTCTAGAATGAGGTTTAGGTGATACTTGAATAACAATAGCTGGCTTATTGGATCAATAAACATCCTATGTAAAATAATTGGACTTTAAATATTTGAAGTAAACCATCTACAAATATCCATTGAAATGTGGATTTATAATGCAAATATGGATGCCATCAACAAAAAAGATTTATATTAACTGAATATCCATATAGGTATATATCAATATCTATCGATATAATTATAACGTATATGCAAAATAGCCATATAGGCATACAATGACAACTATATGGAATACACAATATATGTCCACAAATGCCATACATGTATACAACAAAGGAATGCAATAAAAAGTCATTCCCCTCTATCCGGTGAAGAGAATAGATCACAGGAAGCCTTTGATCTTTGAGGGGATGGAGACACATATGAGGGTGGTCTACTAAAAACCTAAGGGTTGCTCCTCCTATTTAGTTGTTCATGGATTTGTAGCTGTTACAATAAAAAGTATAGACATTAATATATATAAATTACATTATAAAAAATGAAACATTTAAAAAAATAATCACTTACTGCTACCATATAATCTATCTCCTCATTTGTCTTAGTACTAGGATCAGGTTGTGGTGTTGTAATGTCCTATAGAAACCATCTAGATAGAAATTAAACTTCAAATCAATAATCATTTGATTTTTTAAAATAAACAACTATAACAATGAATGTAATTTGAAATTTACTAATCTGCCTCATACCCCCATCAAAGGCATGGAGCTATGAATCATAGAGGACACACCATGCTCCATTGCCCTATGAACATCAGGAGATGTCTCCACAGCCTACATCATCTGAAAATAAAACAACATTATTCAATTACAAAAACTATAATAGTGATGCAAGTCATGGCTCCTAACATACACACACATTCACCTAAACATGGAAGTACACACAATAAAGCACACAAGTCACATGCATATATACAAATTAGACAAAGATTCATGACTATTGTGTGGTATAAGGGTCAACAAAGGAGTGACCATAGTAGCATCAAATTTTAGGTTTAAGAAGTCAGAGAGGGAGTGAAGGTGTTAATTTAGGTTTAGGTTGGTGGTAGGGTGGGGTAGGGTTGTGCTCAAAATTTTGTTTGTTTGGTAGTCATGGAGGACAATGCCTAAGATAGAGTTTGTGGGTTTACGGGACAATGCCTAAACTAGAAATCATATAGACATTAGGTAAGTTTATGTGTTTATGGGAAGGAGGAATATCAAGAGTTTGTGGGATAATAGGAGGGAGGAAAGATACTAGATAGGAGAAGAAAAACCTTATTTTAAAAATTTCTTATTATTTTCTTTTTCTTGAGATTTGTCAGGGGGTGGGTTGGAAGCAAAGTAGGTCTAGGACATCTAGTAGGGGTATATTAGGAAATAGGTAGGGTAGATATGGGTTGGATAGTAGGTTGAGTGTAGTGTTGGGGAAGTTTCTTAGGCCTACTTTTAGAAGTGGATGGGGAAAGGTCCTACACTTTTTCTTTTGCTTTATCTTGGAGGGGTGTTAGAGGGGAGCTATAAGTCAATGAGGAAGGTGAAGTAGTAATAGGTGGAAATATGGTGGGGAAGATAGGGGCATAGCTAGTGGAGTAGGTGAAGTAATAGAAAGAGGTTGTGGGGTTGGGGCAACAATGCATTTAGAGGCATAAGATAGGTAAAGGTGAAAGATGGAATTGGTATGAGGTTGAGGTGGACCAGAAGGGGTTGACAAAAAATAATCTAAGAATTGTCTTAAGGTAACAACTAGATGGTATGGGCTATGAGAAATGGTGAAGAAATTACCATCATGGGGAATTTAAGCCACTGGTGGATGACAATTCAGGGACAACCCACATTGCAATGAGTTAAGGATGACCTAAGAGAATAGATAGTGCTATGAGGTGGGGATGATATGACATGAGACATCTAGGCATTTAGGTCCTACCTATATTAGTAGGGTGAGGGAGCCAAAAGTAGGTATAGAAGTGTCATTATGTGTACACTAGGAGATAACTGAGGGGGATAAGAATCTCTTTGTAACCTAGTGATGTATAAGTGTTCCTCTGTAACTACATTAATTCCACCTTGATGTATAAGTGTTCCACCTTGATTCAACTATCAATTATAGTTTACTTATGCCTCAATCTATAGAGGATTATTATAATCATCAGCAGGCACATTACCAAGCAAGAAGGTGATGAAAGGTGTAGGAGTGGGTTGAACAATGAAATTATAAGGTTGAATATCTAATGTGCCTCTCATCTCAAAGAATATAGTAGTATTAAAGGAAGGGTCCTCATTAGACTTAGGTGGGTTAGATGTAGGATCAAAAGTAGGGATCGAAGAAATTGAGCCAATAGGATTGACATAGTTTGTAGGGGAACGAGTTAGTGTAGATTCATTAATCAATGTAATCAATGATATGAATATAAACTACAAAAATCTAGTAAGTAAAATTCATTAGTTAAACTTTTTATTTTATTACCTCAATGAAGCTTTCAACTCCACCACCAATGTGAGGTGTTGTCATGAAATCTCCAAGATTAGCCTATTCAACATCCAAAATCAGATATTAGAATACCATTCGTATAACAATGCTATTCACATGTAATATTTATAATTATTTTCTAGTTACATACCCTAATACTAGGTGGAGAACTGCTGAAGACAGAATGAACACTATGACCCTGAAATTTCATTAAAACCATTAAACTAAATTAGTTAATCTTGCATTTTAAAAATGAAATTTAATAAATTAAATTCAATGAACTTGCTAACATTTACCTGAGTATCAAGGCCGAAAGTCTCACTCAGGAGGACATCTGTCATCATCATCTGCTCAACTGTAGATGTAGTATGCACACCTGTGTCCTTACTATCTGTGGGGTCATAACCACATGCTGACCCACAAGCCTGACAAGTATGGGGTGGAACCCTACTCCTCAAACTCTCTTGTGGCCCACATTGTGCTACAGGACTGACATGCTCTATGATGCTCTGACTCAAGGCACTAATGGACTGGAGTGTCTTGACCTCAGCATTCTCCTTCACAATGGAAGGGATAGACATGTGCTCATGGGCTAGTTTGGTAAGTGCTCATCTTGCTAGTTGATGTGGGTCAACACGTGCCCCTGGTCTATCCTGTGTTGACCCCCCACCTCTACCTTGGAAGTCCCACATATCAAAATAGTTTGGCACTTTAGTTTTTATAAACTCGTAGTAGAGTTTCCTCAAAAAATATTGTGGGACCTTATTATTGTTGCATGGAAGATGGTCAAAAACCATCCACCACCTCTACCCAAAATTCTCCCTTATCACTTGATTGTTGCACCAATTGTTAGGGAACCTCTTGCATGTAAGGAGTAGAGGTTGATTTATTCATGGGTCTGTAAAACCACAAGTCCAATTTTGTAATTTATTCATTTTTTACTTGCTCATATGAAAACTTGTCTGTGTAGATTAGGTGAACAAAATGAAGTGAAAACATAAAAACTAAATGCATAAAAGCACAAAGTTATACCTCACATGAAGACCCAATCTCATCAAGGGAGGAGGAAGCTATGCACCGAAGAGCTCCTAGATTAGATAACCCTATTTGATTCCAATGTGGATTGCTCTTGCTTTTCAACACAATATGATAATAGTATGATGAAGAGATTTGAGAGAAATTTGGGCATGGTTTTGATGCAAGAAGAAGTTGTTTTGAATGGCTTGGGTGAGGGTTTCATTTATAGATTTTTGAAAAAGGGATGGAGGGTGAGGATTAAAAGTTGAGATCAAGGGCTCTCATTATTTGTGAATTTTAAATTTACAGTGGAGGACAAAAATGAATTAAAGATTCATTTTTGGGAAGAGTGGATTATGACAAGTTGAATTTTTAATTCAACTAGTGGAGGATAAAATGAATTAAAGATTCATTTTTGGATAGTGGATATGACAAATTGAATTTTTAATTCAATTAGTGGAGGACAAAAATGAATTAAAGATTCATTTTTGGGGAGTGGAGGACTAATTGAATTTTTAATTCAATTAGTGGAGGATTAAAATGAATTAAAGATTCATTTTTGGGGAGTGGAGGATAAATTGAATTTTTAATTCAATTAGTGGAGGATAAAAATGAATTAAAGATTCATTTTTGGGGAGTGGAGGACAAATTGAATTTTTAACTCAATTAGTGGAGGACAAAAATGAATTAAAGATTCATTTTTGGGGAGTGGAGGATATTAGCTTATTAAATATTAAAAATATTTAATTATATGTGCAACATGGTGAGGTGGAAAAGTTGAGGTGGAAAGATGAGGTGGATTGATGAGGTGGGTTGATGAGGTGGATTTAGGATTAATTAAATAATGTAAGATTATTTAATTTATGTGAGACATTAGAAGAATTTAGGGAATTTAATTAAATAAAATAATTTTATTTAATTATGGGATAATGAACCAATCAAATAAACTTAGAATATTTATTTAATTGACAGAAGAAAGTAAGAATTAAGATAAATATTAAAATATTTACTTAATTCGATATGAGCCAATTTTAGGTGTCTATAGTCTGTATAGTACTCTCTAAATTCTCTCCTCTTTTTAGACCAACTAGTTATTTGCTTGCTAATTGAATCTACATTTGATAACATAGATTCCAAAGATTGAACAAGCATGGATCTATGTGAGGTTGAAGTTGCAGGATCTTTCAACCTTGCAATTATATCTTCAATTTATTTTTTATTATTTTCAATTTGCCCCATTAGATTTTCTTGTGTTCCAGGGGCATGTCAAGGAATTGATGGAGGAGTTTGTTGTTTAGGTGATTCAGGATTTTATGGATTTTTAGGAGGAGGAGGAGGTGCATTATTATTTCCCATCAATTAAGGAAATTTACATCAAAAATCAACTTAAACCTACCTATTTAGAAACAAATTCACACAAAAAAATAAATACAACTCACTCCTTTGGCCTCCCCGATGTCGTGGTGGCATTTTGGTGATGAATCAATGAGATTTTGGTGTTGAATTTGGTCTTCAATAATACGATCATGCTCCTTAGGGTTTGTAGGTTATGGGAGCAGAGAAAATGGAAGGAAAAAATGAGCACAAACACTACTTTTTTTATAGTAAAACATAACGCGCTCACATTATAATGTGAGCGCGTTATAAAGTGCTTGCGTTATGTCTTAGAAGTTTAAAAAAAAATTGGCCACTTTTTGGCCCCCCAACTTTTTACACCCGCCCATGCAATAGGTAGAATTATAGAAATATTCTCCAAGGCGTTGCCATTTCACCCATGCTCTCTGATGTCCTAAAATGTAATTTATGAGATACCCATCCACCCATTTGTTCACTATCTCTATCTTCCCATCTATCTATGGGTGGTAGCTAGTGCTAAGAGTGAGTTCAATCCCACTCAATCTGAAAAGTTCTTGCCAGAAAAGGCTTAGAAACTTGTTGTCCCTATCACTCACTATACTCCTAGGCACCCCGTGAAGTCTTAAAATATTCTTGAAAAATAAATCAACTAGCTGTGTTGCAGTATATGTTACAGAAATAGCAAAAAAATGTGTAAATTTGGTTAACCTGACTACTACAACATATATACAGCCCTTGCTCTGTACTTTAGGTAGCCCAGTGATGAAGTCCATGGAGATACATTCCCATTTCTGATTAGGAATTCTTGAAAGAAGTATAGAGAGGATTACAATTATTGTTATGACACAACATGACACATGGTATTTGGGGGCTCACAAACCTCTTAGATTGATTTGGGATCTTGGAGTAGTATTATTCAAGATGGATCTGATAGTTGTGTTTGACGAATTGCTTTAGGGCAAGCAGTTTTGAGGAGGGTGGACTTTAATGTTCTCTTTTTGGTGCATAGACCTCTTGTGCGTGTTATGCTTGTTCCTAGTCCTTCAGAGGTTATTCTTCATAGTTGAGAATGTTAGATTTAGGGAAGACCACTGAGAGGGGGGGTGAATCAGTTGTACAAAACTTTCTTCCAATTTAAACACTTAACTCCACATTGTTATTCGATAGCATGATAGTGAATCAATCATGGAAACACAATGCAACAAATCAAGAGCAGAAACACATTAACACATGAGACACCAAGATTTTGATGTGGAAAACCCGATTAAGGGAAAAACCACGGGGTGATTAACCCAAGATTGTATTCTCTGTAGGAAGAATAGAAAGAACAAAATGGCACATGCGAATTAGGGCTCACTTCGTGAGCACACTACTCACAAGAGGCTCACTGCCTACAAGAGACACATTGTCTACAAAGAAATAAGTATCACCTACTTGAACTGGAAAATAGCATCTTCACCATGCTTGAATAAGTTCCATTTAAGCCCAATACTTCTGCTCTGCCTTTTGCTCTCCTCCTCACTACCACACACTCATCTCCACAAGGACACATTTGAAATCACTTTGTAATCCCTTATTTATACAAGACATCAACTTAGGAATGATCATCTAAGTCAGCAAACATCAACAAGAGCATCCGCAGGATGCGTAACTCATCTAGTCAGCCAATCTCAGGAAGAACACCATCATCTGGAAGTTATTACTCAATTGTGAGATCCAACTTCAATGCGGACCACTAACATGAACTGGACATGATCCAAAGAGCTCCACAAGCTTTCCTGAATCACCAAGAACATCCACACTTCATCTGCTTACTGAAATCCTTCTCCCCTTCATCTGAAACCTCAAGAACATAGTCTGTCATTACTGTCACAAAGGAATAGATGCTTGCGGACCTTCAAACCATGAACCAATTGAGTTGATACTTCACAAAGACTTCCTCAACACTCCCTCAAATCCACAGAATAGGATAATGCATTTTCGGATCTCACCGGACCTATCTGTATCACTCTGTCACCACTAAACATCTGCCAAAACCAGTTTTACTTGAGCAGCCACAACTTCTTCAGATGTTCATGAAGACCTTTTAAATCTCTACTGGACCACCTTAAGACACATATGTATAAACCCTTTAAACTACATCCTCTGATCCTCATAATATCTTGGATTTTTACCTTACTGTCATCACTATTCTTCACTATTTCTGATTGAGACTAATTTTCTCAATATCCTCAGCACACAGCTCATCCAATCCTTATCATTAATGCAACAGGAGTATGTTGACATCAATGACAACACCAGTTAGGCCCATACTTGCAACAATCTCCCCATTTGTCATTGATGGCAATATATGATGTGAAAAACTATTTTAACTATCAAGACAAGAACTTCTCCTCATTGTCACAACTCCCCCTATCAGCAACAACCATTCACATGTCTTCTCTCCCTTTACTTCTCCCCCTTTGATCAGAAATTACTTGTTTTTCACATGTCTTCCCTCCCCCTTTGACATCAATGGCAAAGGGCACATACTTACAATTCCACCACTTCAGAATCATACCTGTTGCTCCCCCTGAGTAGTAGCTCCCCATCATCAATCTGGACCACAAGATGTGATTGTGATATCCACCGGACTGATGCACATAAGTGCACCTTAGTTCATCATTGGAGGGGCAATAACCCCTAACTTCTCCCTGAGATACTCAAAAGAGTCCTTAGGTAGAGGTTTAGTAAAGATGTTTGCAATCTAATCCTTGGAAGGCACAAACTCCAATCTGACTTCATTCTTGTTCACTTTCTCTCGCAAAAAGTGAAATTTGATGGATATGTGTTTAGTCTTTAAATGCAACACCAGATTCTTAGATATATTTATTGCACTTGAATTATCACAGAAGATTGTGATAGGTTCCTCATACTTCACTTTGATATCTCTTAGCATCTACTTCATCCACAAAACTTGAGTGCAACTACCTACTACTGCAATATACTCTGCTTTTGTTTCTTGCTTAGCCAAGAAACCAATCTCTTCCTTAGAAAGAATGCTCCACCACTGGTACTCTTCTGGTCATCCACATCTCTTGCCCAATCCGCATCTATATATGCATGAAGAGAGAAATCATGATCTCTAGGATACCACAGACTATACTCAACTGTCCCTTTTAGATATCTAAAAATCCTCTTGATTGCCATGACGTGAGATTCTCTAGAATTAGCCTAGAATCTGGCAACAAGACCAATAGCCTGCATAATGTCTGGTCTAGTTTGAGTGAGATACAACAGTCCTCTAATCATTGACCTATAATTTGTCTAATCAGCCTTAGGAGAGTCATCATCTTTGCTCAATTTACATCCGGTTGCCATGGGAGTATTCATTGGTTTTGAGTCTTCCATCCCAAATTTTTTCAACAATTCTTTCACATATTTGGTCTGAGAAATGAAGATTCCTTTCTTTGTTTGAGTGATTTGTAGACCCAAGAAGAAATTCATTTCACCAAGCATGGACATCTCAAACTCACTTTTCATTTGATTTGCGAAAGTTTTACACATACTATCTCTTCCTCCAAAAATGATATCATCAACAAACACTTCAACAATCAAAATGTTTTCATGATCAATTTTGAAATATAAATTACTGTCAGCAGTACCTTTGTTGAAACCAATCTCAAAAGATACTTATCCAATCTTTCATACCAGGCTCTTGGAGCTTGCTTCAGTCCATATAGTGATTTCTTCAACTTGCAGACCATATCACCATGATCAAACAATTGAAATCCATATGGTTGCCTCTATGTACACTTCTTCTTCCAAGTCACCATTGAGGAAGGCAGACTTGACATCCATCTGATATACCTGAAATCCTTGAAGGCAGCAAAAGCAAGAAATAATCTGACTGCTTTATTCTTGCCATCGGAGCAAAAAGTTTCTTCAAAATCAAACTCCCTTCTATTTGAGAGTAACCCTTGCCAGACCATCTGGCTTTATTTTTGATTACTTCACCAACTTCATTTAGTTTGTTTCAGAAGACCCATTTTGTTCCAATCACATTCTTTTTTCTAGGTCTAGGAAAAAGATCCTGAGTGTGATTTTTCTCAATTTGCATCAGCTCTTCCTCCATTGCTTTAGTTTAGTTTTCATTATTGCAAGCTTCATTCACTATTTAAGTTTAATCTTGAAATCAAACAATACTCTTCTGAATTTTGAGCAATTCTCCTTCTTGTTTGTACTCCTTTTCTTTTATCACCTATGATCTGATCTTCAGAGTGGTTCAGTCTTACATCCCTAGGAACTTTGGGAAATTCTTGCACTTCTGATTCTTGATCAAGCTTATGAAACTCATCTCTTTTCCTGATTTATTGGATTGGTTTGAATCTAACTTATAGAGGAGGCTTGGGCTCCTTGAGTCAGAACACCATTCTGATCATCTTCATCATATTCATAAAACCTTGAGGGTTTCTCATTCCCTCATCACCTTCACATTTGTACTTTCTATCATCTTTGTCAGTCTCTTGTTATAACACGGTTATGCTTTGCTTTGAGTAGAGTAACCCAAGAATATTCCTTCATCAGTTCTAGCAACAAACTTTCCTAGATGTTCATCTCTTTTAATGTAACATTTGCTACCAAAAACTCTGAAATACCTCATAGTAGGAGTGATTGCCAAACCAAAGTTCATAAGGAGTCTTACCGGTATTACTTCTGATTGAGCTCGATTGAGAGTATAGACTGCAGTACTGATCGTTTCTCTCCAATAGATCTTTTTCCATCATCATGGTCCTAGATGCTTCCTGATGGTCCGTTTCTTTCTCTCCACTACTCCATTCTACTGTGGAGTCCTAGGAGCAGATAACTGTCTCTTTATTCCATGTTTCTCACAGAACTCTATGAACTCACTAGATGTGAATTCTCCACCACTATCAGACCTCAGACATTTCAATTTTATCTGGTTTCATTCTCTACCATAGCCTTGAATATTTTGAATTTTCTCAAGAGCTTCTGATTTCTCTTTTAGAAAGGTTACCCACATCATCCGGGAATAGTCATCAATTAGTAACATGAAGTATCTATCACCTTGCACACTTCTGATTCTTACCGGACCACAAAGATTAGTATGAACTAAGTCCAATAATCTGGTAGAAGATAGTTCCTTACTTTTGAATGTGACTCTGCTCAACTTACCCAACTGACATTCTTTGCACAAGCTATTAGTAGGTTTCACCAATTTTGAAGATCTCTTACAGCCTGAGTATTGCTAATCTTGATGATATTATCAAAATTCACATGACACATCCTCCTATGCCATAACCAACTCTGATCAACTTGAACAAATAAGCAACTTTTACCAGTACCAACCAAGTGGAAGATATTACCTTTAGTTTTGAGTACCAGATGCAATCTCTGTTCTGGAACTTTCAAAGATCTTGCATTTTCCATTCTTGAATTGGAGATCATAGCCTTTGTCCACCAATTGTCCAACACTGAGAAGATTGTGCTTCAATCCTTTAACATATAGTACATTACTGGTTTTGTTCATTCCATCAGAGAAATAGTTCCACTTCCTCTGATTCTGCTAGTAGAATTATCACCAAACTTTACCACTCCTCCTTCATACCTTTCCAAATTTATGAATTTGTTTTTGTCACTTATAATGTGGTGAGAGCATCCACTGTCAATGACCCAGTCATCCTTTTCTTCAACTTGGGCAGCCAAAGCTCTTTCTACAACTTTATGATAGACGGATACAAAGGATATTGGCTCTTCTTCCTTGATGGCAATAAAACACCCATTCACTTCCGCATTTGTTTCTTGTCTTTGAGTCATCATCTGTTACTCCTTCGTTATCATCTTCTTCACGAACATAGTAACAATTCTTTTAGAACCTTGATCTGTTAGGATTTGGCCTTCAAAATCTTTTCGGACACCTTGAGGCAAAGTGACCAATGTTATTGCAGCAAAAACACTTAAAAGGCAATTTTCCTTCATACTTATCAGATCCTCTTGGCAGTCTCTTTGCAATAAGGGCTTCAAGTTGAGCAGTTTCTACTTCTTCCAGGTCTTTTCTTGCTTTTTCATACCATGACAGTTTCCCTGATGAGTTCTCTCCTGGATCAAACCTTTGTTTACCTTTTATAGAGGCACTGGCTTTGAATGCAGATTCAGTCTTGAGGGGGTCATCTCCAAATTTGGTCATTTCAAATGCAACCAATTTGCTAGCCAATTGATCTCTTGAGATAGTTGTATGGGCTCTGAATTCTTCAATGGCAGCAACCTTAATTTTATAAGAAGCAGGAAGAGATCTGAGAATTTTGCCAACAATCTCATTTTCATCCAAGACTCCACCAGAATTTCTAATTCCACAAACAAGCTCATTTACTCTTGGCATAAAAGTAGTGATATTTTCATCTTTTCTCATTTTCAGATTTTTGAATTTTCCTTTCAGACTTTGTAACCTTGCACATTTAACATACTTGTCTCCTTCATGCTGAAGTTCTAGTTTTTCCCAAATCTCAAAAGTAGTTGGTAAGTCAATAACATTTGAAAGCTCTAAATTAGATAATGCGCTTAGAAGAGCTTATACAGTTCGCAGATTGTTTTCAGCATCTGTGATTTCATTTGGGGCTTTCGGACCACCCTGTCGAAGTGTATACTTTGTTGTAACCATGGTCTAGTATGCCATTCCCGTACATTGCAAGTGACATTTAATGTGACCTTTCCAAAGATTAAAATTGGTTCCATCAAACTTTGGACTATCCTTCTTGTAAGACGTCATTCTGGATCTCCTCAAGTGGTTAAGCTCTTTTTAGAAGAACTTGGCTCTGATACCAATTGTTAGATTTAGGGCAGATAACTGAGAGGGGGGTGAATCAGTTGTACAAAACTTTCTTCCAATTTAAACACTTAAGTCCACATTGTTATTCGGAAGCATAATAGTAAATCAATCATGGAAACACAATGCAACAAATCAAGAGCAGAAACACAATAACACATGAGACACCAAGATTTTGACGTGGAAAACCTGGTTAAGGGAAAAACCATAGGGTGATTAAATTAAGACTGTATTCTCTGTTAGAAGAATAGAAAGAACAAAATGGCACATGCCAATTAGGGCTCACTGCCTACAAGAGACACACTATCTACAAAGAAATAAGTATCACCTACTTGAACTAGAAAATACCATCTTCACCATGCTTGAATCATTTCCATTTAAGCCCAATACTTCTGCTCTGCCTTTCGCTCTCCTCCTCACTACCACACACTCTTCTCCACAAGGACACATTTGAAATGACTTCACAATCCCTTATTTATACAAGACATCAACTTAGGAATGATCATTTAAGTCGAAAAACATCAACAAGAACATCTGCAAGATGTGTAACTCATCAGGTCGGCCAATCTCAGGAAGAACACCATCATCTAGAAGTTATTCCTCAATTGCGAACTCCACTTCAATGCGGAACCACCAACATGAACTAGACACGATCCAAAGACCTCCATAATCTTTCCTAAATCACCAAGAATATCCACACTTATCTGCTTACTAAAATCCTTCTCCCCTTCATCCAGAACCTCAAGAACATAGTCTTTCATTACTATCACAAAGGAATAGATGCTTGCGGACCTTCAAACCATGAACCAATCAGGTTGATACTTCACAAAGACTTCCTCAACACTCCCTCAAATCCACAAAATAGGATAATGCATTTTTGGATCTCACCAGACCTATCTGTATCACTCTGTCACCACTAAAGATCTGTCAAAACCGGTTTTACTTGAGCAGCCACAACTTCTTCAGATCTTCATGTGGACCTCTTAAATATCTACTGGACCACCTTAAGACACATATCTATAAAAAATTTAAACCGCATCCTCTGATCCTCATCCTATCTTGGACTTTTACCTTACTATCATCATTGTTCTTCACTCTTCTTGATTGAGACTAATTTTCTCAATATCCTCAGCACATAGCTCATCCAATCCTTATCATTAATGCAACAGGAGTATGTTGACATCAATGACAACACCAGTTAGGCCCATACTTGCAATAGAGAGAACTCCAATGTTCTTGGAATGCTCATTGATTAGTTTTTCAGAGCATTTGATGTTGGATTTGAGCTCGGTGATGTTTTAGGATGACAGTGCAACTTTCAGAAGTTTATTTGGCTTCACAATTAGCTCTCCAAGATTTTTGGAGGATTCGCTTATTTTTAGGTCACCTAAATGGCATCATTATTCATCCCAAACCATATGGAGCATGTTGGTATAGTTTATTTGGCATTTTGGTGAAGTTTGGGATTTCTCACAAAAAGCAAGTATTTTAATGAGCTAACAGTTAACTATTTGCACTTAGACTTGTAAGTTGGAAAATAATAATAAATTGCAAGGGTATGATATCTCATTGGAAAGGGGAAAAGTCACACTTTTATTTAGACACATAATTTAAGCGAGAGCTAATGTGGTGAAATACTAGAGTTTGAGAGGAAAAGTATATTTTCTATTTAATAATTCATTTTATTGTGGAAACTCCTAAAAAGTGCCTATATAAAGGGGTTGAGAGTTTATTTTTCTCTTTATGCTAGAAATTTTATTGTTACACTGCTACATTGAACCCACATGTTTTTCCTTTCCTTCTTGAGGATGAAAACCCCATTGGAGAAGATTAGTTTCGGTGGTGAAAGATCCACCCTAGCTAGTTTGAGGCGATTTCATCCAGGAATCAAACTGAGCTTCATGGAGTTTGATGTTTGTGATGAGTTTTGGTTTTGATGGTGATTGTGATATTTGGTGTTATGATTTTTAGTGAGAATTTGGAGTGGGTTTGGAGTTTATTTGTTTCTCCTTGTATTTCCCAAAGCTGGCCGTACAACACCAGCCATACTGAAGCATGAGTTTTTGATGTGATAGTTAATGGAGTTTGTTTGTATTTCCTTGTTGAATACTTGTATCATTTTGTGTATGGTAGACATCCATTTCTGAGTAGATTGCAGATCATTATTTGTTGTTACAAACTTCTTTACCATTGTCGTACCATCATAGCAGGTCGTACAAGGTACAATACAGACGTGTGGTTTCCAGACTTGGTCGCTAGGGTTTGAGAGGTTGAAAGGAGTTCTTGAGAGGTGTTTAACTTAGGAGATATTAGGAGACTATGTGAGAAGAAGCCTGAATGAAGTTACATGCATTTAATGTATGACTAACCCTCTATAGGCACCATTATACAACAACAACAGGGTATTTTCTAAGCACAGTTTGAAGACAACAGGATGGTATGATGGTATGATTCAGTTTCAAAGTATTTTCTAATCATGTTTATTGATACATTCTTCATTTCCGAATATGGGTTTTCTGAGTAATCTTCTAAGTGTTGTAGCATGTTGAATCTTTATTGTAATACTTTCATTGTTGCAAACCTTGTAATGGCTTACCACTGAATAAGTGGATGTGTTGGTGAGATTAGTTTCCTTATTTCCTTTGTAATGACTTCCCACTAAATAAGTGGATGTGCCTCTTTCTTTCTTGTACTTCATGGCTTAGGTTCCCACTGAATAAGTGGATGCACCTAGTTTTATTTTCTTGCACCCCACTAAATAAGTGGTTGCCCCACTGCACAAGTGGATGTTTACTTCATGCTTATTCCCACAATCGAGTGGATGCCCACTGAATAAGTGGAAGATTGTTCTACTATTGGTTTATGATTTAAATGCTAACTCTAAAGCACTTGTATGCTCCCACCTTGCCCACATTGGGATCTGGGTGATCAGAAGAGTGTGGAAGAAACATTGCTCATAACATTAAGTGTTGTTATCTTGTTTTCAAAAAAAATGCAGGGCATCTTATTACATAAAATGAGGGATAATCTGAAAACCCCAAGTAAGGCAAGGGGTAAACCCAAAACCTCCCATTAAGGATAAAGATATTATGAGACCTTGTAAGAAGAATAGTCGGTGCATGTCATAACATGAAAGAGATTGGTGCAATTTTAAGAAGATTTTGAGCGAGGTTGAGTAGCTCAACCATCCAATGTGAGAACTACCAAGAAAGTATGGGATGGACATTAAATTTAGGATGAGATGGATGGTGTGGAACCAAATAATGATTAAATTATTCAATTTTATTGTAGATTAATGATTTGATCTTAGGAATACGTTGAGAAGCAATCAGTTATGAAAGTACAATTTGTTATTGCAAGTTGAATACAAGGTAAATGATGCAATAGAAACATTAATCAAATAGTATTTAGTTCTGACTAATACATGTGATGAAACCAATAAAATGAAATGAAACATGGAGAAGCATATAAATTTAGCAACACATAAGAACACCAAACTTATGTGGAGAAACCCTTTCAGGAAAAAACTCACCAAAGAGATCCAAGCTTATATTAATCTAAACAATGTAAGCATATCAATGCAATCCACTTATCATTTCAGTTTGATAGTAATCCGATAAGATAATAGTACCTACAAAGTCAACTATTTAACATCTATCCCATACCTCAATTATTTAGAACAATAAAAAACTAGAAACCATGAATGATTTCCAAAACTGAAGTCAAAACCATGGGCCCAAAGCTAGGCCCCATATTCCTCATGCAAAAACCAACTCCCCATAATCAATTGGTCAAACCATTGTTTGAAAACGTAGACCTAGCAGCCCAAAAATTTGACTCAAACTCAGGACTTGGCAAAAAATACGGCAAACAAAAACAAACATAAACAATAAAAAAACAAAAAATAATGCATTTAGAGAACACAAAAGTCTACTATGATCATCAATTTGTCATAATAAAACATTACATATGTCATATGACCCTCAAAGGCTCAAACACACAAAAAATAAAATTTCAAAGTTTCAAGGTCAAAGAATACATTGTATTATGATAAAATTATAAATAATAATTGTTTAACAACACTATAACTGTTTACATGTGTCAAAAAATAACCAAATACAATCTACATCCTCTTCTTCCCCCTCTTAGTGTAAATTTTTAGTTCTCAAACTAGAAGGTAAGTTAGTATCAACACTAGGACTAATTATTTCCTCAAAAAAATGTCTTCATTTTTTCTCAAATGCATCCACGTCTGATGTTGCTCTCTCTAATTCAATAATATCTTCATCACCCATAGGTTTTTGACATTTGTCATCTAAAATTGAAAAAATATATATAGATACATGTCTTTGTGAAAAACACTCCAAATTCATTTTAATCTTCAAACAAAGTTCAAACACACATTAAAAAAATATTTCAAACCCCTCTCTACCACTTGCAACTTTGCTTGGCCAAAAAGAGAGAAAAAACATAGGAAATGCAGTTCAAAATAGAATGGAAAAACAAGTTGGGCATGTGGATTTTTATTTTCTCATGCCAGGCAAGTCCGACTCTAAAACACTCGAGTCATCTCCAAAAACATGATGCATTTTTTACACAAACTTGGGCAATTCATTTTTTCTTTTGTTTTGCCAAGATATGTTCAAGAAAGATATTTACTTATATGCTTAATTCCATATGTAGATACTATCTAAGGCCTGAGTATTGGAGTCAAAGTTCCCCTCACTTCACTAGACCATTTCTGAGTAATCTAGCTTAACCAAAACTACAAATCTCAACAATATTTTAAGACTCTCGGCACAAGGTTTCTAGCTTAAACAACTACTTCAAAAAGAAAAAAATTGCAAAAAAATGCTTATTACTCCACTACTTTCACCACTTCCAAAACACTAAGATTCCTTGAGGGCACAGCGAGAGCATACACTAAGTATCTGAAGTAAGCCACTAATCTAATACTACTGCAATGAACATGGCCCCTAGAAAAAACTTTGATGCCACTTGCAAAGAAAATAATGATAATACACATATATAAGAAGAAAATATGAGCAAGAAAATGCTTATATATTATGTTTGCGGTGTGCAATCCTCCCAATAAAGCATAAACTCCAATTAAGCATAAACTCCAATTACAACATTCAAGCTGCATTTCTCTTGCCTAAATACAACAATATATATCTAACAACTAAAGACAACTACCACTATCCCATGCATGTGAGATAAATACTCTTTTCCAACTAACTAGTAGGGAGACTTACAAACCCAAGCCTTTATTTAATAATACAAAATACATATATGAGAAAGGAGGTTCTTTAACATAATAAAGCTTCCCTTAGGATTGTGGTTACCCATGCCATATGTTCTGAGACTAATTTGTAAGAAAGATTTCAATATTTTGTATTTGACACCATGTTGTCATGTCTGTATGGATCTAGTTACAATTTAACATTCATCATAGTATTTATATAAGAACAAACATAAGCCAAACCCACTATATTTGACACCATGTTGTCATGTCTATATGGATCTGGTTACAATTTAACATTCATCATAGTATTTATATAAGAACAAACATAAGCCAAACCCACTGATTACATATTTGTAATCCTTATCAAAGACTTGCACCATGAACTTGCCTGAAAAAAGAGTCAACATGCCTTTTGTAGACACATTCTACCTCAAGAATGAGAAGCATTTCTATGGTTCTTTTACATGTAATTTCTCCATTGCACTTCCTTGACACAAGCATTTCATTTTCCTGAACATGTTTGCATGAACATATACTACAATATTACATGTTTCCATGCCAAGCACACTTAGTTCATACAATTTCCCCACACCAGGCATTTTCACAATAAAAATAGGCCCTTCATAGAGGAACCCTGAAACACATGCATCTAAATTACATGCAATGATACCCTGAAACATGCTCTAACTTTAACATTAACAAAAAGGGAAAAACCTCTTCCCCTGCTAAAAACATGAAAGACAAGAGGAAACATATTATATTTTGCATACATATTTTGACCATCTACTTTTCAGTAGTTTTTAGGGTTGTTTCTTGTTAGTGTTCTTGAGTTGTTTCTTAAAGAAATTTATGCATCACGAACTTGTCTTTCACTTGCAAAATTGTTATTCTACTACTGGAAACTTCAAATTGCTTTAAGGTTGTTCAATATAAAAAAAACTTCCTACATTGAATAAACCATTTGGTGTCTCAAAAATTAGTTCTACCATTTTGGAAAGACTTTGATCATCTCCTTTAGATAACAAAGAAGAAGAAAGTTATAGTCCTGAGCTTTGAAAATTATTAGTGTTGGCATATGCAACTATTATTTGTGACAACATCCACAATTCTGAATGCTTACAATTTGGTTTCAAATTGAAATTTGTAACTTTAGATACACATACCTAGAGAAAAAAAATTGAACATGTGTAGTTCAGTGGTTTGTTCCCCTCCAAAAATAGAGGATAATTAGGATCTAATTGAACACTTAATGATATAGAGCCCATACAAACTTTACTTAAAAGTAAAACATAGAATATAAGGCTAGATGAAAACAACTAATTTGGAATCATAAAAAAAATACTTGCCTTCTCTGGTAATTCTTCTAACTAGGACACCGTGGCATTAAAATCTTCAACCACCCATTTTTGTACCTCTAAAGGATTGATATCTAGTTTCTCAATTTTATTTGCATCAATGCCTTTTGCTTTCTTCTGAGGCATCTATAAAGTCAAACAATATGAATACATATATGGTTAACAATTATGTAAGTCTATAGGATAATAGAAACACGAAAAAATGATGATAAATATCATGTGGTCACTCAACATAGTGCTTTAGTCTGTCTTAGTTTAAATAAAGTGACACTAGAAAGAAAGAAAGAAATTATATTAATGTCCACGAATGAACAAGAATATATCAAAGAGACTGGAATGTACATATGTTACAATAGCAAGTCCTAGGGAAAGAATGGCCCTTGACACAAAGCAAACACAACTTTCATACAAAATCAGTTCCAACCATTAATTGATAGTAGAAGATCTCCTGCAGAACTTTAAAAACATTGATTTTATTTGTAATTAGATAGATTCATTAACCTTAACTCTAACAAATAGTAACTGACAAGTTCAAATATAATTACAACAAGCTTATGGCCAACAACCCACATTGACCAAAGTGAAGGAACAATCATGAATTGGGAAGGAACAAGGTTGAGCTCATTATGGACTCTAGAAGACATTGTACAGATGTAGCCAGTATGGGCTGGAAAAAAAGGGTATATGTTCATAAATATTTTCATTGACAAGATAGATTGAATGATTGTAAGATGCAATTTGAACAACATGCTCTATCCCCACCTCCAAAACAATTGACTCTTAACAACTCAAAAAGCATATGGGAACTCTTTACATGGTTGTATGCATCAAAAAGTTTGATAAGCATAGAACCCCTTCAATAAGGCAAGGAAATCTAATATTGTTGGTCTACCCATCAAATTTAATACTAAAATCTATCTTTGAATAAGAACCATGCTAAACAAGGATAAATTGGTCACGTCTTAGTCAACCTCAGTCAATAGCCTACTACCCATCAAAGCATCAAATGTTAGAGCTTTGTATTCAGAGAAAAGAAACAAAAAGAACATCCACAAATTGTGCTTAAAACTGAATTCCAATGCTTCAACTTGCCCCTCTATAATATCTAGAATTAATTTTTTTTGGCTTTTTACAATTTTAAGATGAAAATGCATAAACCATGGCACTTTCTAATCACTCAGATCCCAATGCGGGCAAGGTGAAACCATACAGTGATTGGGACTCTACTTAGCAGTAAGCCACACAATCTAAATGAATGTGATAACTAGAAATAAAATAAACTAGAGGCTTGGTGGCATTGCCATCCAAACTGTAAAAATTCTATTCTAACTAGCCTAAAACTATCTCATCTTACAATTACTGAAATCTACTACAAATCTTGATTATTTCTAGGAGTAGTAAACCACACAGAAAATTACAATATTACTATAGGTGGAAATATTAGAAATCTTCTTAAAATCCACAACTAATCACAATAGAAATCCAAAATAGCAACAAATAATCATAAATCCAGAACTGATTATTTCAAAATATTATTGAAGACTAAAAACCCACTTACTAATAATGTTTGCAGTTGTACAACTACTAGAAATCAAAATATCACAATAGTATGACTTCCCCAATGACCAAAAACAAACTTTATTAAATTCACTGAATTTGTATGACACCCAAACTCTTCCAAAAAGGAATGCTTAGTTTCAAAAAATGGTAAGGAAGAGGAGCCGATCATGGGCATAGGACATATGGTGGGTACAGTATGTGAGGGCCCACTTTTGGGCAATAAAAGAGCCAGCAAAAATTTCAAATATCCTTTTTTAATATGATAGGATAGGTTCATATAAAATTCACAATATGTCCTATCATAGGTAGACTATTTTTTTACCACCTTCAACTTGCCATTTATTTGCCACCTTCCCAATATTAAGTGAATGCAATTTGATAAGCTTATTTCCACAATATAAATAATCTTTGCCACCTTCCCAATAAAAGGTTATTACAAATGGTTATTTTTTAATCCAAAATATGTCCTATTGCATTAAAAGTGAGTTGACATGAATTCAAAGTGTGTTGACATATACAAAAAGCCATTGTCAACTCAATAAGTTGTAAATATATTTTAACAGAATACATTAAAACATGTTCCATTTCTGATCTTTTTTTTACAAACTATTGGTTCCACCATGTCCATAATCACCAATTTTTTTGTGAATTTACCTGCAAAAATGAAAAAACAAACTCTCAGGCTCACTATGCATTGCAATTTTTTAATAAAACACATAATTATTATAGTATTATTTCCAAATAAACATGAAATAATGATGAAGGGGGTAAATCATAAAACACACAACAATAGAAATTGCACACAGAAAATAGAACTTTCTTTTATTGATTTGGACAACTTATTACATTACAAAAGCTTAAATACAATCAGAGGAATCAACCCTCCCCAGGCTGTAACACATTACAACTTCCTATCACAAGACTCTGGAATCATCTACCTTCTATAACCCCAAATTAGCTAGGGTTTCTATTTTCCCACCTATTCTTGACTCTACACTTTCCCCCTTAACCCTACTACTACCCAGGGTTCCCAAAAATGGTTATTAATAGCCTTTTTGGCAGCCAACAACCTAATTTCAAAATTTGCATCTCTCCAAAAATAGGTCAACTTTCAAGAGCCATAACTTTTGATCCAGGTGTCTGAATGACGAACCATTTTATGCGTCTGAAATCTCACAGAGTTCTCTATGCACTAAGAACTTGCTCTACTGGTTCCGACCATTTTCATGCTCGTACAGGGCCGTTTAGTGCCTCAAACATGAGTTTGAATAATTTTCAAGTATTTTTTAGGAAACACAAACTTTAATATCTTTCAGCTCACAAATGATATTTGTGTGATTCCTTAACTAAAGGTTTTTTTTAGTTATGAAGCTTCCTATAAATTTTCACTTCAATCCATGCCCAAATGTAAACTTTCCTAAAATAATAGGTTGTTATTTTTAAAAGTTTGGAAAAACTAAAAGTTCTACATATTATTCAAGTGACTATGGAACTAGAACCAAACATTTTGAAAAGAAATGAAAAGAACATCAACAATTTTGAAACACATCTTTTTTTGGGTGATGCAAGATTGCCCTTACACCACTGGATGCTCCTGTATCAAACACCTAGGGTAATTTGAGAAGTGACCCTATCATGTCTCAGGGTTTTGTGTGAGGAAAACCCAAACGATCAACCTCTACCTTAGAAAACCAAGAAGAATTTTCAATAGGCCTTCCTTTCCATTTCACTAGATATTCTTCATATTGCTTGTTCTGTGACCTTCTTCCCACATAGCTATCTAAGATCTCTTCTATCTCTTCCATTGAAGTAGATGCTGAAATACTCCATTGTTCTTCTGTTGGTCCATCCTCTGTGCCACCTTCATGATATTCTATTAAATCAGCAATGTTGAACATAGGAGAAATATTGATCCCACTCAGTAGCTCTACCTCATATGCATTTCCTGAATCATGCTTCTTCAAGATTCTGCAAGGTCCAAATTTCTTCATTTTCAACTTATTGTATGTTCCAATTGGGAACCTTTCTTTTCTCAAGTGAACCATGACTTCATCTCCTACCTGGAACTCCTTATATCTTCTCTTCTAATTTGCCTTAGCCTTTTATTGAATATTCATCTTATTAATGTGCTTTCTCACCTCTTCATGCAAATTCTTCAGATGTTCTGCAAAGTCTTCAGCTTCAACACTTGTCTTTTCTCCTTTGTCCAGTTTCCTTAATTTTAAAGCATTTCTTGGACTATTCCCATATACAATCTAAAATAGGGATTTACCAGTACTCCTATTAACAAAATTGTTGTAAGAAAATTCTACCTATGGTAAAATCATATCCCATCCCTTGGGCTTATCTCCTACTAAGCATCGTAGCAAATTATCCAAACTCCTATTGATCACTTCAGTCTGTCCATCAGTCTGTGGATGGTGTGTAGAACTTAACTTCAAATCTGTCTTCAACTTCTTCCACAATGTCCTCCAGAAATAACCAACAAACTTGGTATCTCGATCTGAAACTATGCTCTTTGGTAGACCATGTAATCTCACCACCTCCCTGAAAAATAACTCTGCAATATGAACATCATCATTAGTCTTCTTGCAACGAATAAAATGTGCCATCTTCAAGAATCTGTCCACCACTACAAAAATTGAATCATGTCATCTTTGTGTCCTTGGTAAAGCAAGAACAAAATCCATACTAATATCATCCCATGGCTTCTCTAGTATAGGTAATGGCTAATATAGACCTGTATTCTGACTTGCTCCTTTTTCCATCTGACATACTCTGCAACTCTACACAAATTTCCTCACATCTTGCTACAACTGTGGCCAATAATAATTTCCACCAACAATAGTAATGGTCTTATCTCGACCAAAGTGTCTGGCCAATCCTCCACTATGTTTCTCCTTAATCAAGATCTCTCTCATGGAACTCCTCGGAATGCACAATTGGCTTCCTTTAAACAACATGCCATCTTGGATTATGAAATCCAACCATTTTGTCCTATCCAAAGTAATAGGTTCCAGACAAGCTTTCCAAGCCTCTGCAAAATCTAGATCTTTAGGATATAAACTTTTGAGCTTATCAAACCCAACAACCTCTATCTTCATTTTTATCAACAAATTTTGCCCTTTGCTCAAGGCATCTGCAACTCTATTGGACTTCCCACTCCTATGCTTCAAAATAAAAGTATAGCTCTACAAAAACTCAACCCATTTCAAGTGCCTTTGATTTAACTTCCCTTGACTATTAAGATATTGCAAAGCCTAATGATCAGTATATAAAACAAACTCTTTTTGCAATAGATAATGTCTCCATTTCTTTAGAGCCTGAACTATTGCATAAAATTCTTGATCATAAACATAATACTTTTTCTTGGCATCATTAAGCTTCTCACTAAAATAGGTAATGAGCTTACCTTCTTGACTCAAAATAGCTCCTATAGCACTACCACTAGCATCACAATCTACTTGAAATTCCTTATTGAAATCTGGAAGTGCCAAAACAGGTTGCTCTGTGACTTTCTGCTTCAATGTATCGAAACTCTTGTCTACTCCTTTGGTCCATCTAAACTCTTTTATATCCCCTCTCATTGTCTCTGTTAGGAGTGCACAAATGCTACTAAAATTCTTGATAAACTTTCTATAAAAACTTGCCAAACCATGAAAAGATCGTACCTCTATGGCACTCCTTGGCGTAGGTCATTTGATGATAGCCCTCACCTTCTCTGAGTCCATATTAAGACCTTCCTCTGAGACAACAAATCCCAAGTATACCAACTCCTTCTTTGCAAAACTACATTTCTTCAGATTGATTAACAACTTCTCCTCCCTCAGCTTCTCCAAAACTCTTCTAATATGCATCATATGCTCATCCCAAGTCTTACTAAAAATCAAAATATCATCTAAATAAACAATAACAAAACTTTCTAAAAATTCTTTCAATACCTCATTTATGAGCCACATGAATGTGATCAGTGCATTGGTTAGCCCAAATGGCATGACTAATCACTCATACAAACCTTCCATTATCTTGAAGGTTGTCTTCCATTCGTCTCCTTCCCTGATACAGATCTGGTGATACCCACTCTTCAGGTTAATTTTCATGAAGTACTTGGCTCCACTCAAACAGTTCATTATGTCATCAATTCTTGGTAATGGAAACCTGTACTTGATTGTGATCTTATTGATGGCCTAAGAATCTGTACACATTCTCCATTCTTCATCTTTCTTTGGTGCTAGTACTGTAGGTACCGCACATAGACTTAGGCTCTCCCTTATCAATCCCTTCCTTAATAGCTCTTGAACTTGTCTATTCAGATCTTCACTCTCTACAAGAGTCATTTTATGGGCTACCTTATTCAGCAAATTGGTTGCTGGTATCAAATCCATTTGATGACTTATCTTCCTCACTAGTGGTAAACCTTCTGGTACATTATCAGAGACAATATCTTGAAATTCTTCCAACAATTCTAAGACTTTTTCTCGTACATCTTCACATTTATCTTGACTAAATTTAGGAATCAATGCAAAGCAATGATGCTCATGCTTCATACCCTCCAAAAATTTTCTACCATCTACCAAGCAAATTCTGGCAGTACTACATACCTTTTCTTCCACCTCCTTCAAGGGCTTCAATTTATGATGAACTCCATCCTTTGTTAGGGAATATGTGTTTGCATGACCATCATGGACAGCACTCCTATCATACTGCAACGGCCTCCCCAATAGCATATGACATGCGTCCATTGGTATGATATCACACATCACCTCATCACGATAGTCTCCAATCTTGAACTTCACTAAACACTGCTCATTGACCAAAGCCCTATGGTCCTTCTGCAACCATGCAATCCGATATGGATGTGGATGCTTTCTTCTTGTCAACTTCAACTTGTCAACCATCTCCTCTAAAACAAGATTATCAGTGCTCCCACTATCAATAATAATATCACAACACTTACCTTCACATTTGCACCTTGTGTGGAATAAACTCTTCCTCTGATTGGGTTCTTTCTCCTCATTCAACAAAGTTCTTTTGACAACTAGGGTTTCTACCCTTTCAACATCTTTAGAGTGCTCAGATTGTACATCTTCATCTACATATGGAACTTATTCATTATCTTCAAGTCTTCTATTCATCCTTCCTTGATGTTGTGGACACTCATATGCTCGATGCCCTTCTTCTCCACATTGGAAACATGTTCCTCTAAAACCTCCTCTTCTGGGTCCTTGCCCATGTCTGACTCTTCCTCTTCCTCTTTGCTCACCATTGTTCTAGTCCCGAGGGCGGTAGGCATTGTCCCCTCTTTGATTTTGACTTGTGCCAGCTTCTTCACTTTTCTTTTGATATTCATTACGGCCTCCATAGGGTCTTCCACCAGTCCTTCTACCTTGACCTCTTCCCTTTTGCTTGTTATTGAATCTTTTATTCATCTTCTCTTCCACCTTCAAGGAAAACTAGTACACATCTTCTATGGTTGTCATTCTAACTAGGCTCAGCTCCTCTTGAATACTCGGCCTCAACCCATTAATGTAATGGGCTACCTTCTCCTTGTTGGGCTCTGCATGGCCTGTCATGATAGTAATTTTATAAAACTCTTTTGTATACTCCTTAATAGACTTGTTACCTTGCTTTAGTCCTTGTAGATTCTTTAGCAGCTCCATCTCATAGTCTACAGGAACTAACTACTTCTTTAGTTTATTCACCATCCAATCCCATCTGGTGATCTTTTCTTTTCCTCTTATGTTCCTCTCTAATTGGACCTCCTTCCACCAAATATTGGCATGGCCCTTAAACTTTGTTTTTGCAAACTTGACCTGATCTGAGTCCTCCACATCTTCATACTTGAAATACTCCTCCATGTCATTGATCCAATCAATAAGCTGTTCCAGATTCAAATCTCTAGAATATGTAGAAACTTCAATCCTGGGTCTCTTTCCGATCTTCAAAATGGCCCTCAACAAACTAACTTCTACAGGATCTCCTGAAGCTTCTTGTTCTTCCTTAGATATCTCTTCTTTAGCTTCATCTTGCTTTCTTCTCTTGTTCTCAGCTCAAACCTCCTTTGTAGCTCCTCTTGCAATGCATTGATTTGCTTTTGCAGGGCTCTAAAATCCTCTTCTCTCAAAGCATTCCTCCCAATATGATTTCTTCGTGGAGGCATCTTGATCTCCACAACAAACCCACAACCTCATGTCCTAGTGCAAACTACCTCACGGTTGGCGATCTATATACACACTAAGGAACCCTTTCTCTGATTTCACTTAATTGTTGGGAATTAAGGTGTCTCAACCTTGGTAATTCCTTGCATTATTTTGATTGTATTTATTTATTATTTGCCTATGTTGTAAATTAATTATAAAATCCATATTGTCATTTTTGTGGGAAGTGGCATGGTGATGTGTCATCCTACATGGAAGATGACAATTTGTAATTTTGTCCTCACATGAGAAGATAGGCGTCCCACTTGTGGTAGGAATATTTTTCCATGTGTCGGCATCTTGGATGTTGTGGGAATCTTGATCGAAATGGTTATGACAGATTCCTATGACGAAGTTATGACATGTAAGAGTCAGAAATAGAAGCTTGTAAGTCAAGTGAAGACATGTGTCATGAAGCATCTTTGAAAAAGGCATCTTTGGGTGCCCCAAGGTGGACTATGACATGTTGTAAGAGAATATGCTATTTATAGCCTGTGTATGACAGATTCTCTTACATCTGTAAGTTATAACTACTATGATAGATTCTATGATAGTCGTAAGAGCATCTGTTATAGCCCATTTTAGAAATAGGCAACCTCTTTGGAATGGGAGCTATGGACAAGTGTCAGGAACATTCTACAATGTTGACCAAGTGTCCTTAGGCATGGGTTTTGGGCCATGAGGCCAAGTTGGACGCCCATATTACAGTTGCTTGGAGGAGGAGATGTATTATAGGTTTGATAGGTACTATTATGCTACTGGTTTGTCTCCAGATACAAGTGTCAAAGACTCCTAAGAGCTTGCATTGCAAGTGTGTTGTAAATATTCTTTGTTTTGATAATACATTGTGCAGGTTTTTTCACCTGATAAGAGTTTTCCCCATGTATATCTTGTGTCTTTCTTCTTCTGTCTCACCTTCTCTATTATGTGTTTGCTGCAATATCTCATGTTAATGGTTTAATGTTGTTGTAATAGTTAGGATAAATTTGAATTTGTACTCTCCTCCCATCATTAGATTAGTGTAGGAAGCGATTTCCACACACCTAGCTTCCTTTCAGTTGGTATCAGAGCCTGGCTAGTTTTGGTCTTAGCTATTGGGTAGGGGTTTTTTGAGCTAATCTTAGGTTGAGTGGGAGTCTTGTGTAGAGTATTCTATATCTTATTGCAACAAGGAGATGGAAACCACATCTAGAAGGTTAGAAGTTGAGAAATTCAATGGCACTAATTTTGAGTTGTGGAAATTGAAGATGGAGGACCTACTTGTTAATCTTGACCTATGGGAAATGGTATCTGGTGTGAAACCTATATCAATGTCACAAGTTTATTGGGACCTCAAAGATCAAAAGGATAAGGGTCTCATAAGACTCTATTTAGCTGACTCTATCCTGTTGAATGTCCATGAGGAGAAGAGCACGAAAGATCTTTGGAAGAAGTTGGGTGATATTTATCAGGCCAAGTCCTTGGTAAACAAACATTTTCTGAAAAAGAAGTTGTTCACTTTGAAGATGGAAGACGAAGGTTTTGTTGTGGATCACATGAATGCTTTCAACATGATCGTTGCACAGTTGACATCTGTGGGTGTGAAAATGGAGGAGGATCGATGCATGACCCTACTTTATTCTTTTCCAGATTCATGGGATCATCTTGTCATGGCTATCGGAAGCACCACTACCACCTTCAAGATGGAAGATGTGGTATCTTTGTTGTTATCTGAAGAGATGCAAAGAAAGTCTTCTGAGGTAGCCAAAGAGGCTCTTGCGATTCATGGAAGACCCAAAGAGAAAGGGAAGAAGAGGACAAGAAAGGTGAAAAGGGTAGATCCAAATCTTGTGGGAGATCCAAATCTCCTAGAAAGTCCAAGGCTCTTTGTTGGAACTGTGGTAAAACTAGGCATTAGAAATGCAAATAAGAGAAGAAAATGAAGAAGAAAGCTCCTGATTTAGATTCTGACAAGTCACAAGATGATGGTGATGCCTTCATCGCAGCCCTGGCCACTCATGCATCTGATGATTTGTGGTTGATTGATTTTGGTGCATCATTCCACATGACCTTGCATCAAGACTGGTTTACCAAATATGAAGAGTTCGATGGTCGAAGGGTGTACCTTGGTGATGACTCTCATCTAAAGATTGTTGGTCATGGAAGAGTCTGAATCTGATTCCTTGATGGACGAGTGAAGGGGATAACTGGAGTTATACACATTCCAAGCCTTGCATAGAACCTACTTTCTATAAGTATGTTGAATGATGCAAGTGTGCAAGTTGTCTTTTCAAAAGATGGATGCAAGATGACAAGAGGATCTATGGTGCTTGCAAAGGGTACTCAGAGGGGTACTCTGTTTCATCTGGAGGCATGCACTTCACAGTGCAATAGTTCTTCTGACTCAAGGAAATGAGCTGATATCACTTCATCCCCACCATCTAAACATGCAGTGAAGAAATCTGTTGTAACCAGTTCTAATGGTTGTACACATGCTTTGGAAGCTAAGATTCCTGTTGAAAAGACTATGTTATGGCATTTGAGATATGGCCACACTGGTGAGAAGGGTTTATGTATCCTAAAAAAAAAAACTTTGTTGATGGCTTGAATGATTGTAATCTCGAGTTTGACTTTTGCAAACATTGCATTTATGGAAAACAAAATCATGTTCAGTTTGATGCTAGTTCTCACAAGTCTTCTAGTGTATTGGATCTAATTCATTCTAATATGTTTAGTCCTGTGAATGTTCCTTTGATTTCAAAATCTAAATATTTTGTATTTTTCATAGATGATTATAGTAGAAGGACATGGGTTTATTTTATTAGAAGCAAGACTGGAGTCTTTAGTCAGTTTAAAGAGTTAAAAGCCTTTTTTGAAAATCAGACTTGTAAAACGATTAAGTGTTTGAGAACTGACAATGATGGTGAGTTTTGTTCGGTAGAGTTTGATAAGTTTTGCAAAGAGAAAGGGATTGAAAGGCATAAGACAACTCCATATACCTTGTAAAAAAATGGAGTTGCAGAGAGAATGAATAGGAGACTGATGGAGAAGGCTAGGAGTATGCTTAGTGGAGCTAGCCTAGAACAAAAGTTTTGGGCTGAAGCTGTTGCCACTACTTGCTATCTGGTAAACAGATCTCCTACATCAACTCTTGTTGGCAAAACACCTATGGAGGTGTGGTCTCGTAAGAATTCTTCAGTAAGGTATCTTCGTGTGTTTGGTTGTGAGGCATATGCACATGTGCCTAGGGAGAAATGATCTAAGTTAGAGAATAAGGTTGTTAAATGCATTTTCATTGGCTATGGTATCAGTGTGAAAGGATACAAGATTTGGGATCCTGTGACTGAGAAAGTGTTGTATAGTAGAAGTTTTATCTTCAGAGAGCTAACCCCCTCTTCCACTGTTCTACAACCAAAATAGCTAGAAAAGAAAGAAGATATGGTTCAGTTTCCTTCTACCCCTGAGAAGACTAAACTGACAAACCCTATGATGCCTAATGATAAGGAGAGCTCTAGCAGCTTTGGAAGCAAAGAAGAAGAAGCAGAACCTCAACCACAGCCATTGAGGAGGTCTACACGAACAAGAAAACAACCTGATAGGTTTGGTTATTCATTACTTGATTCTAGGTGTGCTTTTTCTTTACTTTCTAAAACTAATGAGCCTAGAACTGTGAAAGAGGCTATGGGCATGAAACATGTAGGTTCCTAGAAGGAGGCCATGGAGGATGAGATGGCTTCTTTGGAAAAGAACAAAACATGGGACTTAGTGCCTTTACCTGATGGACAGAAACCTGTTGGTTGCAAATGGGTGTTCAAGAAGAAATTTAGTGTAGATGGAAATGTTGAAAAGTACAAGGCTAGATTGATTGCGAAGGGGTACTCACAAGTGGAGGGAATTGATTATGGTGAAATTTTCTCTCCTGTTGCAAAGTTGACATCCATTAGATTTTTGTTATCTCTTGCAATTGCTTATGATTTAGAGATAGAATAGATGGATGTGAAGACAACTTTCCTTCATGGTGATTTGGAGGAAGAAATCTACATGTCATAGACAAAGCATTACATAGAGAAAGGTAAAGCAAATTTGATTTGCAATCTTAAGAAGTCTTTATATGGTTTGAAGTAGTCTCCTAGGATGTGGTACTTGAAGTTTGATGCGTTTGTGTTGTCAATTGGTTATCTAAGATCAAAATCAGATCATCGTGTGTATTATAAGTTTGATGGTGATCTATTCTGATTGTTGCATTATATGTTGATGATATGTTTCTCATTAAGAAGGGTAAGAATATGATTTCTGATTTTAAGTCTCAGTTGGTAGCATAGTTTGAAATGAAAGATTTAGGGGCAGCTAGGTACATTCTTGGAATGGAAATCAGAAGAGACAAAACTAACAGAAAACTTTGGTTAAGCCAGAGTAAGTATGTGAAGACCATGTTGGACAGGTTCAGCATGGCAGATTATAGACCAGTAAGTGTTCCTATTTCATTGGGGACAAAGTTGTTTGTAAGTGATTGTCTAAAATCTCCTAGTGAGGTGGAGGACATGAGCAAAGTACCTTATGCTAGTGTTGTTGGCAGTTTGATGTATGCTATGGTCTACACAAGACTAGACATTGCCCAAGTAGTGGGAGTCCTTAGTAAGTTTATGGCTAATCTTGGATGGGTACATTGGGATGTAGTTAAGCGAGTGTTTAGATATTTGAGGGGTACTTTAGAGTATTCCATTTGCTATCATGGTAATGCTACAAGACATCTGCATTCAGTTTGTAATCATGGATTTTTGGATTCTAACTGGGCAGGTGACATTTACAGCAAGAGATCCAACAGTGCATTGTGTTCATAATGTTTGGTGGTGTGATTAGTTGGATGAGTAAGCGACAACCTGTGGTTGCTTTGTCCACTACAGAATCTGAGTATATGGCTGCAACTCATGCTTATAAGGAAGCCATTTGGCTTAAGAGATTTTGTTCAAATATTGGTGTTGATGTAGGTAAAATTATGATCAGTTGTGATAGTCAGAGTGCAATTTGCCTTGTGAAGAATCTAACTTTCCATGCCAGAATAAAGCATATTGATGTGTAGTTTCACTTTATGTGAGACATGGTAGAGGATGGGAAGGTAAATTTGGAGAAGGTAGATACTTTGAAGAATGTTGTAGATGCATTGATGAAGCCAGTGGGCACAGAGAAGTTTAGATTGTGTTCAGAGTCTATGGGCTTCTCAGCCTATAGCAGTTAAATCTTGTTATTCTATTGGCTCTTACAAGGTGTTCAACAATTGGGAGAATGTTGGGAATTAAGGTGTCTCAACCTTGGTAATTCCTTGCATTATTTTGTTTGTATTTATTTATTATTTGCCTATGTTGTAAATTAATTGTAAATTCCATATTGTCATTTTGTGGGAAGTGGCATGGTGATGTGTCATCCTACATGGAAGATGATAACTTGTAACTTTGTCCTCACACGAGGAGATAGGTATCCCACTTTGTGGTAGGAATATTTTGCCATGTGTCAGCATCTTGGATGTTGTGTAAGGGAATCTTGACCGAAATAGTTATGATGGACTCCTATGACAAAGTTATGACATATAAGAGTTAGAAATAGAAGCTTGTAAGACAGGTGAAGACATGTGTCACAAGGCATCTTTGAAAAAGGAATCTTTGGGCACCCCAAGGTGGACTATGACATGTAAGAGAATATTCTATTTATAGCCTGTGTATGATAGATTCTCTTACAGCTGTAAGTTGTAACTGCTATGCCAAATTTTATGACAGTCGTAAGAGTTGTAAGAGCATTTGTCATAGTCCATTTTGGAAATAGGCAACCTCTTTGGAATGGGAGCTATGGACAATTGTCAAGAATATTCTACAATGTCGACCAAGTGTCCTTAGGTGTGGGTTTTGGGCCATGAGGCCAAGTTGGACGTCCATTCCAAGATAGAGGCAATTTTTCCTTGTATATTCTATATAAACAGGTGCTTGGAGGAGGACATGTATTACAGGTTTGATAGGTACTGTTATGCTACTGGTTTGTCTCTAGATATGAGTGTCAAAGGCTCCTGAGAGCTTGTATTACAAGTGTGTTGTAAACATTCTTTGTTTTGATAATACATTATGCAGGTTTTGGAGTGTGGGTTTTTTCACTCAATAATGGTTTTCCCCATGTATATCTTGTGTCTCTCTTCTTCTGTCTCACATTCTCTATTATGTGTTTTCTACAATATCTCATGTTAGTGGTTTAATGTTTCTATAATAGTTAGGATAAATTTGAATTTGCACTCTCCTCCCGTCATTAGATTAGTATAGGAAGTGATTTCTGACCTAGCTTCCTTTCATTGATGAAGGGGGTAAATCATAAAACGCACAACAACAAAAATTGCACATAGAAAATAGAACTTTATTTTATTGATTTGGACAACTTATTACATTACAGAAGCTCAAATAACATAAGAGGAATCAACCCTCCCCAAGTTGTAACACATTACAGCTTCTTATCACAAGACTCTGGGATCATCTACCTTCTATAAGCCCAAATTAGCTAGGGTTTCTATTTTCCTACCTATTATTGACTCTACACTTTCCCCCTTAACTCTACTACTACCCAGGGTTCCCAAAAATTGTTATTAATAGCCTTTTTGGTGGCCAACAACCTAATTTCAAAATTTACATCTCCCTCCAAAAATAGGTCAACTTTCGAGAGCCATAACTTTTGATCGATGTGTCTGATTAATGAACTATTTTATGTGTTGGAAATCTTGTGGAGTTCTCTACATGCTAAGAACTCGCTCTACTAGTTTTGGCCATTTTTGGGCCCATACAGGACCATTTAGTGCCTCAAACCTGAGTTTGAATAATTTTCAGACATTTTTTGGGAAACAGAAACTTTAATATCTTTCAGCTCACAAATGATCTTTGCATGATTCCTTTGCCAAAGGTTTTATTTTTCAATTACAAAGCTTCATGTAAATTTTCACTTCAATCTGTGCCCAAATGCAAACTTTCCTAAAATAACAGGTTGCTATTTTTAGCAATTTGGAAAAACTAAAAGTTCTACATCATTATTCAAGCGATTATGGAACCAGAACCACAAATTTTGAAAAGAAATGGAAAGACCATCAATAATTTTGAAACACATCTTTTTTTGGGTGATACAAGATTGCCTTTACACCATTGGATGCTCTTGCATCAAATAAAAATAATAAAAACAAAATATTAGAACTGGTTAGAAATACAACTTTTTTAATATCATTTCAAATCACCGACTAGAATTCCTACGTATCCATTTCCTCTCATTTCTACCATTAATTCCTTGAATCTCAGATCAAATTCCCTCCTAGAATTCAAAATTCTTGACTTTCTACCAATTCAAATTCTATCAACCTATTTATTTATACAAGCAATGCTCAATTGTGTGATGCAAGCTACTATTCACAAATTCAAATTTATGACTTTGTGTTGGATAGACCTGATCGACAATTAGCTCCTCCAAAGCAATGCAGTCTCTTTCAGGTTCTATGGTAAGTCTCAAACCCACCTTCAGTATTGCTTATGCATTCATGTATGATTTCGTTACTTTCAAATGCCTTGTCCATTTACATTTAAATGAATTGAATTTCTTGTTTCATAGCCCATGTTTATGTTGTCACATTCTATACCTCCAAAACAACCCCAACCCAATAGCGGCCACTCTCCCTTAAAGATAACTATGTTGTGTTTATATACCTTCAAACTACAGTATGGTACAAATATTTCCAACATTTTCCAATACAACATTACGATACATACATATTTACGTATGTTTCCTATAGCCTTGTTCATTTTCATTAAACTTGCGCATTTATCTATCTCTGCAATATATATATATATATATATATATATATATATATATATATATATATATTACTATGATGCCTAATATGAAACTGCCTACTAAAATTTTTATAATACTTTAAAGTTCAACAACAGTATGGTACAAATATTTCCAACCCTTTTTGATACAAAATTATGATATATATATATATATATATATATATATATATATATATATGTACAAAGATATATAGATACTTAAATTACTTATAGCCTTGTTCATTTAAATTCAACTTAATTAGATGTATCCTTTGTTTGTTCTTCAATTAAAGTGACTATAAATATCAGCCCCTCTCCCTTATATATATATATATATTACTATGATGCCTAATACTGAAACTGCATACTAAAATTTTTATAATACTTTAAAGTTCAACAACAATATGGTACATATATTTCTAACCCTTTTTGATACAAAATTATGATATATATATATATACACAAATATATATAGATACTTAAATTACTTATAGCCTTGTTCATTTACATTCAACTTAATTAGATGTATACTTTGTTTGTTCTTCAATTAAAGTGACTGTAAATATCAACCCCTCTTCCTTACAACCAACTGTGATAATGGCCAACTTCTACTTATGTTATAACCATTTTTAAATAGCATATACCATTGATCATTTGCAACCAACTCAATTAGATGCATGGTTAGTTTGTTCTTCAATTACACTCACTTTTACATGTATGAATTTGTTGTTTCAGTTTGTATCATTCTTTTAATTGTAAGAGTTAGAATTGTATCTTGTTTACTAATCACTGAGTTGGCTCAATGCAGAGGAAGACTAAAGTGACAACAAATACCACGCGAATTGTAACAAAGCAACCTCTAATAAAGCAGAGGTGGACATATGTGCCTGCACACAAGATAGATGTGCAACTACCACATAGCAATGAGGAGGACGTAGTGATTCTTGTTCAGCAGCTAATTGAATAGCCAAGTAGTGATGAGGAGGTAGTAATTACTTCAGAACAACCAAATGAACCTCTACTCCAATTTAACCCAGCTGTAACAACTAAAAAGCTTGTAGTGCGGCGAGAATGGACCATGGATGATATGGAACATGCCCTTGAAGATGTCGAAGACAATGACATATCAACAAGAGGGACAACCAAAAAGTGGGGTGTTCCAACTACAACATTATGAAATTGGGTGGGTGGTGTCACCATTACAAAAAGTAAAGGGCCCCCAACAGTCCTAAATGATGAGAAAGAGGCATTGGTCATCCAATGGTGCAAGGATATGGCTACTGTTGGTCACGGTTTGGAGATTGTCAATCTCAAATTAGAAGTGGCCCAAATATGCCAAATGAGGCCTAATCCCTTCAAAGATGGGCTTCCTGACATGTCTTGGTGGATGAGGTTCAAAAGAAGGCATCCCAATCTATATTTGAGAATAGCCCAAGGGCAAGATAGAGACCATGCAGTGAATCTTAGGCTTGTAGTTGTAACTGCATTCTATGAAACATTGGAGAAGACATATGCAGCTAGGAATTATAGACCCCAAAGGATTTGGAACTGTGATGAGATAGGGATGCAAGCTGGGTGGAACGACAATATGAAGGTGCTTACCAAAAAGGGCAATAGAAGTGTTCCATATATTATCCTAAAGAGCCGAGAGTTGATCACAATTTTTCCATGTGCAAACCCTGCAAGTTAGAAAATTCCAGGCTTTTACTTATTCAAAAGCAAATATCATGTGCACAACTACATAGCCAACTATGAGCTAGGAGCATTAATGGTTGTTCAGCCTCATGCATGGATGACCAAAGAGATTTTTATGAAATGAATGAGATTTTTGGCTATGCAAGTACCTAGGGGTTGCTTGCCCAGCCATAGACACCTCATCATATTTGATGGCCATGGCAGCCATGTAGCCTTTTCTACCATTTTCAAAGCAAGGGAATTTGGTATTGACTTGCTCACCCTACTGGCCCACACATCACACAGGTTGCAGTCTCTTGATGTGAGTGTTTTCTCCTCTTTCAAATCTCATTTAAAAAAGGAAAGAATAGAATGGAGTAGTAGACATCCAAATTTGGAGATAAGAACGACAGAATTGGCTACACTTAGCAGCCTAGCTTTTCAAAAGGCATTGTTAGTTTCAAACATAACAACTAGGTTCAAGAGGACAGGTATTTGGCCTCTTGATCCAAATGCATTGGACAATGACATGAGGGCTAGTGAGACTTTTTCAGTTTGCTACCCCCGAGGAAGCATCAGTTGCTGAACACATTCTAAGCCTATCCAACAATGGTTTGATAGTGAATGAGGGTGATTGTATAGATGAAACAACAAAACTTGGAGACCACCAAAGCCCACTTGAAGCAGCCAAAGTCCTCTACAAATTTCAAGTTTGTCAGACTAGCAATCACCACCAACAATACTTTTGGGAGAGCAAAATAGTATTGGAGACATCTCTCTTTCCCTACCAACTCCACCTGAGGAGCCCTCCTGGTTGTTAGAAGGTGCTGCTAATCTTGGTTTTGATCTGCATGTGGACACATAGCAAAGTCTTACAATGCCATCTCCACCACACAGCATGGGTCCAACTACTATAGTTCATTTCTATGTTGATTGGGGAGACAATGAAGCTGATCAATTAGGAGATGAATTGGATGATATAGCTACTGAGGTGCAGGAAACAAATAATGAAGATTCGATGGATCCTTTGGGAGGCCAAACAACTTCACGCATCTCACAATTCTTGAAGCTACTTGTTCATGTAGTGAAAGACAAGTCTAATAAGGTAGCTGACCATGGGATTAAACTACCAAGAGGATCCCAACTCCTGACCGCTAATGACTACATGGCCTTGCTAATTGAGTAAGAGCATAGGAAGAAAAAACTCCAAGAACTAAAAGAGAGCACGAAGGAATAGATTGAAGAGCGCATGATAGAAAGGATTGCAACATTGGAGGTCAAGGCTCTATTGAGAATTGAAAAGGAAAAGAAACGAGTAGTAGTAGAAGTTGAAAAAGAGCTCCAAAAGGAGAGAGAGAAAAAAAGGGAGCAACAAAGGATAGAAAAGGAAGCTGCAAAAAGGGAAAAAGAACTAGAGAGGGCACAAAAAGAGGCTGCAAGGGAAAGGCGACTCAACAACCCTCTAAATCCCTTGCCTGACCATCATAGAATTTGTGTCTATTCAATATCCCTAATATTGTCCATCACCTACCCAAAGTATCCGCCAACCATTTTAGAGTTGGAGTCCTTCTCATCTGTAGTCCTATCCACCCTCACCTACCCCAAGCATTACCCAACCATTTCAGAGTTAGAGTCCTCATTCAAAGTCCTATCAACCCTCACCTACTCCAAGCATAACCCAACTAGTTCATAGGCCACAAACAACTCACAAGATAGATTGGCTTCAAATTTTAGTTTTCCTAGTTTTTTCAATTGATTAGAATCTTATGTATGAACTTTTTTGTTGTGAAGGTTTTTATGCATTCCAAATGATGTTTGAACTTTTTGTTTTGAATGTTTGTAACTTGAAACAATAGTATGATTTGAATAAAAAGAACATATTCCATAATGTTACAGTCACTGACTGTTAGAGTTATTGTAATTGAAGAGCCAACAAGACATACATCTAATTAAGTTGAATGTAAATGAAGAAGGTTGTAGGAAACTTATGTATCTATCTATCCCTACAATATAACATAAGTAGGAGTCAACCAATATATATTGCAGGGATAGATAGATAAATAAGTTTCCTATAGCCTTCTTCATTTACATTCAACTTAATTAGATGCATGTCTTGTTAGCTCTTCACTTATTGTAACTCTAACAGTCAGTGACTGTAACATGATGGAATATGTTGTTTGTATTCAAATCATATTGTTATTTCAAGTTACAAGCATTCAAAACAAAAAATTTCAAACATCATTTGGAATCCATCAAAACCTTCATGACAAAAAAGTTCATACATAACATTCTAATAAATTGAAAAAAGTAGGAAAACAGAAATCTAAAGCTAAGCTATCTTGTGAGTTGTTTGTGGATTGTGACCAAGTAGGACTCTGAGATTGAATTGGTTGGGTTATGCTTGGGGTAGATGAGGGTTGACAGGACTTTGAATGAGGACTCCAACTCTGAAATGGTTGGGTAATGCTTGGGGTAGGTGAGGGTGGATAGGACTGCGAATGAGAAGGACTCCAACTCTGAAATGGTTGGCTGATAATTTGGGTAAGTGATGGACAATATTGGGGACATTAAATAGACACAAATTCTGTGAATATCCTATGACGGTCAGGCAAGGGATTTAGAGGTATTGTTATATGGAGCCTAATCAGACTCGGAGGTTAAATTTACCCCACTTTTATTAGCGTAGTATCCCCCCAAATTATTTAAAGACATCGGGAGTTATTTTTATATTGGTCGACATAAAAAACCTTATTTTTGTAACTGACATAAGGCTTGATAAAAGTAGCTAAGGGTTAGGGTTTCTATTGATGTATTGTAGCATTTTGTAGTGGTATTGAGTTACAAGGATTGTTAGTTGTAATTAGTTTGATTTACTGGATAATAATATTAGACTCTCTATTGGTGGATGTAGCCTGAGTTTGGGTGAACCATGTTAAAACTTGTCTCTCGCTGTTACTATTTCTGTGTATTTTCATTCCTCTATTTAATCTTTATTGGCATTTAATTGATATCTTCTACTGGCTAATCCCTAACAAGTGGTATCAGAGTAGGTTGTGTTCAACTATCATTTATAGGAAGGTCTCATGGTTAAGTGGGAGTCTCACAGTTAAGTGGGATCAATGGAAGATGAGGGTAAATTGAAGGTAGATAAATTCAATGGGTAGAACTATCAGTTATGGAAGATGCAGATGGAGGATTATCTCTATCAGAAGGTTTTATGGAGGTTGTTGGAAGGAATAGCCAAGAAACTAGCAACAATGACTGATGAGGATTGGAATCTTCTAGACATAAAGGCACTGGGAACCATTTGGTTGTGCCTGGCACCATCTGTGGCATTCAATATAACAGAAGTGATGACAACAAGTGAATTGATGAAAGCTTTGGCTAAATTGTATGAAAAACCCTTAGCCTCAAATAATGTATTTCTCATGAAGCATTTGTTTACTCTAAACATGATTGAAGGTGGATATGTGACAGATCAATTGAATGAGTTTAATATGATTACCAGTCAATTAACTTCTGTAAAAGTGAAATTTGATGAGGATGTGAGGGCTCTCTTGGTTTTATCTTCTTTGCCAGAAAGATGGAATAGCTTGGTAATGGTTGTAAGTAACTCTATCTCTAGTTCAAACACTTTGAAATTTGATGATGTTGTTGGTGTTATCCTTAGTGAGGAAATGTGACAAAAAATATTAGGAGGGTCCACATCAGGTAGTGTTTTGAATGTAGAAAGTAGGGGCAGATCAAAGGAGAGAGTAAAAGGTTCTGGAGGTCATGGGAAGTCACGAGGAAAATCAAAGGACAAGAGATCCTAATCCAGAGGATAAAAGGATTTCTGGTACTGTGGGAAACCAGGTCATCTGAAGAAAGATTGTTGGTATCAGAAGAATAAAGAAGGAGACAAACAAGAAGGCAATAAGGAGGCAAATGTGGTAATTAATAAATCTGAAGATGATGGTTTGATTCTTTTCCTAGATAATGTTGATGGTTCATGGGTTTTAGATTTAGGGGCTTCATTTCATGCTACACCCCATAGAAGTTATTTTCCTGATTATGTCCAAGGGGATTTTGGGCTAGTTTATATGGGAGATAACAAACCCTGTCAGATTTTTGGAAAGGGAAGAATCAAGATTAATTTATAGAATGGGAATCATTGGCTACTACAAGAGGTAAGGCACATTCCAAGGCTGAGTAGGAATTTAATTTCAGTAGGATAGCTAGCTGATGAAGGTTGCATTGTTACATTTACTGATAAAAATTGGAAGGTTTCAAGGGGTGCGTTAATAGTAGAAAAAGGTGTGAAACTAGGCACCTTATATCTTTGTACAAGTCATATTGTTCCTTCTACTTTAGCTATTGTAGAGAAAAAATAAACAGGTTCAATAATAGTTGTTGCAGGTTTGCAGGAAGAGACTGAAATAGTTGCTGCAAGTTTTGAGACAACATTGTGGCATAATAGACTTGGGCATATGAGTGAAAAAGGTATGAAGGTACTTCATTCTAAGAAAGTTTTACTAGTTCTGAAATGTAATAATATGGATTTTTGTGAAAGTTGTGTTTATGGAAAACAAAAGAGAGTTAGTTTTCTCAAAGATGGGAAGCAAAAGAAAGATGAAAAGTTGGAGCTTATGCATATAAATGTATGGGGACTGGCTTAGGTATCTTCTCTCGGTGGCTCTCGGTATTATGTTACATTCATAGATGATGCAACTAGGAAGGTTTGGATTTATTTCCTTAGGCAGAAATTTGATGTATTTGAAACATTTAAGAAATGGAGAAGCTTGGTTGAGAATGAGACAGGTAAAAGATTAAAATGTTTCAGATCTGATAATGGTGGTGAGTATTGCAGCAAAGAATTTGAGGATTATTGTTCCTTTAATGGAATTCGTAGGCAAAAAATAGTTCTAGGGACTCCACGGGAGAATGGAGTGGTTGAACACATGAATAGGATAATAATGGAGTGTGTAAGGACCATGAGATTGCATGTTGGGCTACTTTTAAACATGTGGGTAGAGGCTGTCAACACTATTGTATATTTAATTAATAGAGGTCCTTTAGTTCCTTTAAGTTGTGGTATTCTAGAGGAAGTATGGATAGGTAAGAAGGTGAGTTATTCTTTAATCAAAACCTTTAGATGTGAAGCATTTGCACATGTAGATTCTAAAAATAGAACCAAGCTGGATGTAAAATAAAAAAAATGTACCTTCATTAGATATGGCATTGATGAATTTGGTTATAGGCTTTGGGATTTTAAAAATTAGAAAATTGTGAGAAGCAGGGATGTTGTATTCAATTAGAAGGTGTTGTACAAAGATCAGCTGCAGCAGCATGAGAAGAAAGAAAAGGATTATGTGGTGCTAGATGATACTCTAGATAATGATGTTCCAGTGGTTCCTCATGCTCCGCAACAGCAACAAGAAATACCACAAACTCTAGTGAATGTTAAACGATCAACAAGGCTAAGTAGACCTCCTGAAAGGTTTTCTCCCTCTTTGTATTCTATTTTGTTAATAGATACTGGTGAACTAGAAGGGTATGATGAAGCTATGCAGGTGGATACATAGGTTCAGTGGGAGCTTGCAATGAAAGAAGAAATGGACTCCTTGCTAAAAAATCAGACTTGGAAATTATGTAAGTTGCCTGCAGGTAAAAAGGCTTTACCAAACAAATGGGTTTATAGGCTGAAAGAGGAAGATGGAGGTAAGAAAAGATTTAATGCCAGGTTAGTTGTAAAAAGCTTTGCACAGAAAAAGGGCATTGATTTTGATGAGATTTTTTCTCTGGTTGTTAAATGACTTCTATTCATACTATTTTCAGTATTGTGGCTACTAAAGATTTACTTTTGGAACAGCCAGATGTGAAAATTGCCTTTCTCCATGGTGATTTGGAAGAGGAGTTATATATGGAACATGCCCAAGGATTTGAGGTCAAAGGTAAGGAGAAACTGGTGTGCAGATTAAAGGAGAGTTTACATGGCTTGAAACAAGCACCTCAGAAATGGTATTTGAAATTTGATAGTTTTATGGTTGAGCAAGGCTACAAATGGTGTAATTCTGAGCATTGTGTTTATTTTAAGAGGTTGGATAATGACAACTATGTTATTTTATGTTTATATGTTGATGACATGCTTGTAGCAGGGTCTAACATGGATCACATAAGAGAGTTAAAACAATAGTTAGCACAATCATTTGCTATGAAGGATTTGGGGGCAGTAAAACAAATCCTTGGTATGAGAATTTGCAGAGATAAGAAGAACAAAAAATTGACTCTATCTCAAGTTGATTATGTTGAAAGGTGTTGTAGAGATTCCATATGGAGAATGCAAAAGCTGTCAGCACACCTTTGCCTAGTCATATGAAATTGACTAAGGAGATGTGTCCTACGACAAAAGAGGAGGAAGAAAAAATGTCCCAGGTACCATATGCTTCAACTGTAGGAAGTTTAATGTAGGCCATGGTATGTACGAGACCAAATATTGCACATGTTGTAGGAGTCATAAGCAGGTATATGAGTCATCCTGGATTAGAGCATTAGAATGCAGTGAAATGGATTCTCATATATTTGAGAGGTACATCCAATAAACACTTATATTTTGGGGGCTCTAATACTAATTTAGCAGGTTATGTAGACTTAGATTTGGTAGGAGATATTGATACCAGGCAGAGTACTACAAGTTATGTCTTTACTATAGGTGGGACAATGGTGAGTTAGATCTCTAAGTTGCAAAAGATGGTTGCGTTATCCACCACGGAGGTAGAGTATGTAGCTGCAACATAGGCAAGCAAGGAGATGATATGGCTACAATCTTTCATGGAATATTTGGGAAAACAACAGGCTAACAATTCTTTGTATATAGATAGTCATAGTGCCATACATCTTGTAAGGAATTATGCCTTGCATTCAAAGACCAAAAACATACAGTTGAGGTATCACTTCATTCGATCAGTGTTGGATGATGGATAGTTAAGGCTGGAAAAGATACATATAGATAAAAATCTAGTGGATATGTTTATGAAGGTAGTGACAAGGGAGAAGCTGAGCTCCTCTTCAGGTTCGGTTGGTCTTCAAGTCTGAAAACAAAAAAATTAGAACAATAGATTCTAGGGTGCTTATTTCTAGTGGGAGCTATAGGGTCAGCAGTGATTAGTCTCCAAGTGGGAGATGATATGGTGTGGAGTCTGATCAGTCTCCAAGTGGGAGATTGTTGTTATATGGAGCCTAATCAAACTTGGAGGTTAAATTTATCCCACTTTTATCAGCACAGTTTCCCCCCAAATTATTTAAAGTCGTCAGGAGTTATTTTTTATATTGGCCAACATTAAAAAAACCCTATTTTTGTAACTGACATAAGGCTTGATAAAAGTAGCTAAGGGTTAGGGTTTCTGTTGATGTATTGTAACATTTTGCAGCAGTATTGAGTTGTAAGGATTTGTGGTTGTAATCGATTTGATTTACTGGATAATAATATTGGACTCTCTGTTGGTGGACGTAACTTGAGTTTGGATGAACCACATTAAAACTTGTCTCTTGTTGTTATTATTTCTGTGTATTTTCATTTGGGTGAAGCACGTTAAAACTTGTTTGTCACTGTTATTATTTCTATGCATTTTCATTCCTTTGTTTAATCTTTATCTACATTTAATTGATATCTTCTGCCAGATAATCCCTAACAAGAGGGTTGTTGAGTCACCTTTCCCTTGCCACCTCTTTTCATGCCATCTCCAATTCTTTTTCCCTTTTTCCAGCTTCCTTTTCTATCCTTTATTGCTCCCTTTTTTCTCCCTCTCCTTCTTTTGCAACTCTTTTTCAACCTCTACTGCTACTCATTACTTTTCCTTTTCAATTCTAAATAGAGCCTTGAACTCCAATGATGCAATCCTTTCTACCATGCGCTCTTCAATCTATTCTTTCTTCCTCTCTTTTAGTTCTTGGAGTTCCTTCTTCATATCCTCTTGCTAAGTTAGCAAGGCCATGTAGTCATCAGTGGTTAGGAGTTGGGATCCTCTTGGTAGTTTAATCTCATGGTCAGCTACCTTATTAGACTTGTCTTTCACTACATGAACTAGTAGCTTCAAGAATTGTGAGATGCGTGAAGTTGTTTGGCCTCCCAAAGGATCCATCGAATCTTCATTATTTGTTTCCTACACCTCAGTAGCTGTATCATCCAATTCATCTCCTAATTGATCAGCTTCATTGTCTCCCCAATGAACATAGAAATGAACTATAGTATTTGGACCCATGCTATGTGGTGGAGATGGCATTGTAATACTTTTCTCTGTGTCCACATGTAGATCAAAACCAAGATTAGTAGCACCCTCTAACAACTAGGAGGGCTCCTCAGGTAGAGTTGGTAGGGAAAGAGAGATGTCTCCAATACTATTTTTCTCTCCTAAAACTGTTGTTGGTGGTGATTATTGGTCTGACAAACTTGAAGTTTGTGGAGGACTTTGGTGGCTTGCAAATTTGGCTGCTTCAAGTGGGCTTTGGTGGTCTCCAAGTTTTGTTGTTCCATCTATACAGTCACCCTCATTCACTGGAAAACCATTGCTAGATAGGCTTAGAATGTTTTCAATAGCAAATGCTTCCTTGGGGGCAGTAAACTAAAAAGTCTCGCTAACCCTCATGTTGTTGTCCAATGCATTTGGATCAAGAGGCCAAATACCCATCCTTTTGAACCAAGCTGTTATGTTTGAAACTATTAATGCCTTTTGAAAAGCTAGGCTACCAAGTGTAGCCAATTCTACCCTTCTTATCTCCAAATTTAAATGTCTACTACTCCATTATGTTCTTTCTTTTTTGAAATGAGATTTGAAAGAGGAGAAAACACTTATATCAAGAGGCTACAACTAGTGTGATGTTGTGGGTTGGTAGGGTGAGCAAGTCAATACCAAGTTCCCTTGCTTCAGAAATGGTAGAAAAGGCTACATGGTTGCCATGGCCTTCAAATATGATGAGGTGTCTATGGTTGGCTGAGCAACCCCAGGTACTTGCATAGAAAAAAATCTAAGCCATTTCACAAAAAGCTCTTTGGTCATCCATGCATGAAGTTGAACAACGATTAATGCTCCTGGCTCACAGTTGGCTATGTAGTTGTGCATGTGATATTTGATTTTGAACAAGTAAAAGCCTAGAATTTTCTGACCTGCAGTGTTTGCACATGCCAAAATTGTGATCCACTACTAGCTCTTTGGGATAATATATGCAACACTTTTGTTGCCCTTTTTGGCAAGCACCTTCATATTACCGTTCCTCCCAGCTTGCAGCCCTATCTCATCACAGTTCCAAATCCTTTGGGGTCCATAATTCCTAGTTGTGTATGTCTTCTCTATTGGAATTAGTCCTGACAACTGAGAGGGGGGTGAATCAGTTGTCACATAAATTTAATCTTTTCTACCTCTAATCTTCTTTCACAACTTATAATTAGATTAATGATATAAATATTAATGCATGACTCAACAATACATGAGTAGAAACGAATTGAACACACATAACACTAGAATTTTTACGTGGAAACCTAGTTAAAGGAAAACCATGGTGGGGGTTAACCCACAAGATTCATACCCTGTTAAAAGTACTAAAAAAATGGGAAGGCACTTGCCTTCGGTGTACTGCCCAAAGCTCACTATTCAAAGAGGCTCACTGCCTACAAAATTTATGTTTAACACAAAAGGAATTTAACTAATAGCATCTTCTTCATGCCTGGTTTAGTCTCATTGAATGCTCACAAAACTTTTGCTTTACCCCCAAACTCTTCTTTACTAACTCTTCATTCTATACTACTTTTGTTCTTCTGCTCCTCCTCTTCTCTGCTTTGCTTCTGATCCTTTCTTTGGATTTTATTATTTTCTCACAAGGATGATTTTCCATGACTCAACTACACTCCTTTATATGCTTCATCAACCTTAGAATAAACATCAAGGTCAGTACTCCAAACATTTGACTTAATGTGAATCACAAAATTGTAGGCCAAACATGACTGGGACTCAAATCTTCCTCAATCAACATGCCACACTCCATAGAATTGTTCTTAGATCATCTGTAACATGCTTGAATCACCAGTCAGCCAAGATTGGGAAGAACAACAACATTAGGGAAGAATTCTTCAACAATGAGCTTAATCTTCAATGTAGACCTCCAACATAGCAGGCACACGATCCAGAGACTACCACAAGCACATTGAATTCAACAATAAAATCCACACTACTCCAAATCATCAAAATCACTTGCATCTTCATCTGGTATCTCAAGAAGACTATCTGCCATGACTGTCACACCAGAAATATTCCCTGTGGACCTCCAAAACATGAGCCACTTGAGTTGAGAATACACACTGACTTCCAAAACATGTCTCTAAATTTGTAGATCATCATTTTACATTTCCAGAATAATCTGGACCACTTTCCTATCACTCAATCTCTTCTAAATACAACAAAACTAGTTCTACTCAAATAGCCATACCTTTTTCAAATCTTCATGCGGACCTCTCAAATCTTAACTAGATCTTCTTCAGACAATCCTCTATATAGCCATATGGTCTGCATATATTGATCTTCATTAATTTTCTCAATACTCTCAACATTCTAGTCTCCTCAATTAGGCAACAAAATGGGATACAGTTGACACTAATGATAATAAGGATATGTTGACATCAATGACAACACATCATAGGCACATATTTGCAACAATCTCCCCCTTTGTCATTGATGGCAGCATGTGATGTGAAAAACTAATTCAACCATCAAGACAAGATCTTCTCCCCCTTTCTCTTTTCACTTGTGCAACAACTTTCTTCATTTCTCCCCCTTTCATCAACAACTAGTTTTTCACATGACTTCTCTCCCCCTTTGACATCAATGGCAAAGGGCACATATTTTCAATCTTTTCTCCCCCTTTGTTCCATACTGATCTTCAATAATTTGCATACTGACTACTCCCCCTAAGTAGTATCTCCTTTACATCAATCCGGATCACAAGATGTGATTGTGAATTCCACCAGATTGATGCACTCTAGTGCATCTTAGTTCTAATCAGGAGGGGTAATAACCCCTAGATTCTCTCTAAGATACTCAAAAGTATCTTTAGGCAAAGGCTTGGTAAATATGTCTGCAATCTGATCCTTTGAAGAAACAAACTCCAATCTGACTTCATTCTCATTAACCTTTTCTCTCAAAAAGTGAAACTTGATGGATATATGCTTTGTCTTTAAATGCAACACTAGATTCTTTGAGATGTTAATTGCACTTGAATTATCACAAAAGATTGTAATAGGCTCCTCAAACACAATTATGATGTCCTTCAACATTTGCTTCATCCACAACACTTGATTGCAATTACCTGTTGTTTCTATATATTCTGCCTCTATAGTAGATAGATATATTGCCTCTTACTTTTTGTTCAACCAAGAAACCAATCTCCTTCCCAAGAAGAAAGCACCACCACTAGTACTTTTCCTGTTATCCATATCTCCTACCCAATCAACATCTGTATATGCTTGAAGAGTGAAGTCATTATCCTTCGGATACCACAACCCATAATCAAGTGTTCCTTTGAGATATCTAAAAATTCTTTTGACTGCTACAAAATGGGATTCTCTAGGATTAGCTTGAAATCTAGCAACAAGTCCAACTGCATTCATGATGTCAAGTCTGGTTTGAGTCAGATAGAGTAGTCCTCCAATCATTGATTCTATACCTTTTCTGATTTGCCTTAAGGGAGCCATCATCTTTACTCAACTTGCATCTGGTTACCATAGGAGTACTAACTAGTCTTAAATCCTCCATTCCAAACTTTTTCAACAATTCTCTCACATATTTAGACTAAGATATGAAGATACCTTTATCTGACTGAGTTATTTGCAGACCTAAGAAAAATTCATCTCACCAAACATGGACATCTCAAATTCACTTTGCATCTAATCAGTAAATTTCTTACACATGTTTCCATTTCCACAAAAAATAATATCATCAACAAATACCTCAACAATTAGGATGTGCTCATGATCAATCTTGAAGTAAAGATTGCTATTAGCAGTGCCTTTGCTAAATCCTACTTTTAGCAGATACTTATTTAATCTTGCATACCAGTTTGAGTCCATACAATTATTTTCTCAATCTATAGACCATATCTCCTTGATTGGACAATTGAAATCCATCCAGTTGCATAATGTAGACTTCTTCTTCTAACTCTCCATTCAAGAATGCTGACTTGACATCCATTTGGTAAACTTTAAAATCTTTGAAAGCAACAAATGCAATAAATAGTCTGACTACTTCTATTCTTGCCACCGGAGCAAAAGTTTCTTCAAAATCAATTCCTTCCACTTGAGAATATCCTTTGCATACCAACCTTGCTTTATTTCTTACAACTTCACCATCTTCATTTAGCTTATTCCGGAAGACCCATTTACTTCCAATCACATTTTTGTCCTCAGGTCTAGGAACAAGATCCCAAGTGTGATTCTTATCAATTTGTATTAATTCTTCTTCCATTGCTTTTATTCAATTTTCATCGTTGCAAGCTTCACTTACTGATTTTGGTTCAATCTTAGAAATCAAACAGATCTCCTCTTATTCTTTAGCAATTCTTCTCCTAGTTGAACACCTCTATTTCTATCTCATATAATCTAATCTTCAGGATAATTCAACCTTACATACCTAGGAGTTTTGGGAATTTCTTGAACTTCTATTTCTTGAGTTTGTTCTTCTACATCTACACTAACTTCTTGAGTTTCTATATTTTCTAGATCAGTTTGAATCTGAGTCTGGGTTTGAACTTGCCTTCCTTGACTTTGACTTTCATCTTGATCATCTAAATCATATCTGCAAGACTTGGATTGTCCTTCTTTGCTCTCATCAACTCTGACATTAGCACTTTCAACAATCTTTTTCAACCTCTTGTTAAAGCACCAGTATGCCTTGCATTGAGTATAGTAACCTAAAAATATTCCTTCATTACTTCTTGCATCAAACTTGCCTAGATCCTCATATATTTTGATATAGCATTTACTACCAAAAACTTTAAAATATCTCATAGTAGGAAGATGACAAAACCATAGTTCATAAGGTGTCTTACTAGAATTACTTAAATGAAAGATGTTACCTCTAGTTTGAGTATCAAATGCAACTTCAGTTCCAGAGCTTTCGAAGATTCTGCATTTTCCATCCTTGAATCAGAGATCATAGCCCTTGTCAACCAACTATCCAACACTGAGAAGATTATGCTTCAGACCTTCCACATACAGAACATCATTTGTGTTATTCTTACCATCAAATGAGATGGATCCTCTACCATGGATTCTACCAGTTGAGTTGTCTCCAAATTTCACAATTCCACCTTCACATTTTTCAAAGCTTACAAACTTACTTTTATCACCGATCATATGATGAGAGCATCCAATATCAATCACCCATTCATCTTTTTCAACAACCTGAGCAGCCAAGGCACTTTTCACATTTGCACAGCTAGTAGATTCAGTAGACACTAGATCTTCTTTGATAGCAATGAACACCCAATCATCTTTAGTGGAATCTCCATGATTAGATTCATCATCTGTGACTCCTTCTCTAGTTTCTTGGACATAGTAACATTTCTTATGACCTTTATATCTGTTAGGGTTTGGTTTTGAAAACCTCTCCAGACATCTTGAGGCAAAATGACCAATCTTATTACAAGAAAAATATTTGATTCGCATTTGAATGGCAACTTTCCTCCATACTTAATGTGAATCACAAAGTTGTCGGCCAAACATGACTGTGACTCAAATCTTCCTCAATGAACATGCCATGCTCCATAGAATTATTCTTAGATCATCTGTAACACACTTGAATCATCCGGTCAGCCAGGACTGGGAAGAATAACAACATCAAGGAAGAATTATTCAACAATGAGCTCAATCTTCAATGTGGACCTCCAACATAGCAGGCACACGATCCAGAGACTACCACAAGCACATTGAATTCAACAATAAAATCCACACTACTCTAAATCATCATAATCACTTGCATCTTCATCTGGTATCTCAAGAACATTATCTGTCATGACTGTCACACTAGAAAGATTGCTTGCAGACCTCCAAACCATGAATCACTTGAGTTGAGGATAGACACTGACTTCTAAATCATGCCTGTAAATCTGTAGATCATCATTTTACATTTCCAGAATAATCTGGACCACTTTCCTGTCACTCTATCTCTTCTGAATACTATAAAACTGGTTCTACTTAGATGGCCATACCTTTTTCAAATCTTCATGCAGACCTCTCAAATCTTAAATGGAGCTTCTTCAGACAATCCTCTATATAGCCATATGGTCTGCATATATTGATCTTCATTAATTTTCTCAATATTCTAAACATTCCAGTCTCCTCAATCAGGCAACAAAATAGGATACAATTGACACTAATGATAGCAAGGATATGTTGACATCAATAACAACACATCATAGGCACATATTTGCAACATTCTCTAATGTTTCGTAGAATGTAGTTACAACTGTAGGCCTAAGATTCATAGCATGATCTCTATCTTTCCCTTGGGCTATTCTCAAACACAGATCAGGATGCCTTCTTTTGAACTTTGTCCACCAAGACTTGTTGGGAAGCCCATATTTGAAGGGATTAGGCCTCGTTTGACATATTTGGGCCACTTCTGATTTGAGATTGACAATCTCCAAATCATGGCCAACAATAGCCATCTCCTTGCAGCATTTGACAACCAATGCCTCTTCCTCATCATTTAGGACTATTGGGGGCCCTTTTCTTTTTGTAGTGGTGACACCACCCACCCAAATTGACAATGTTGTAGTTGGAATACCCCATTTTTTGGCTGCCCCTCTTGATGATATGTCATTGTCTTTGACATGTTCAAGGGCATGTACCATGTCATCTTTTGGTGCCTGCATGAGCAGTCAGTTTTCAAGCATATAAACATGCAGGCACCTTCCCAAAAAATCCAAAAAGTTCTAAGTCTTTGGGCCTCCTCAGCATGTTTTAACATCAGCATCATATTTTCTTTGGAGGAGGTCATCATCATCATGTTTCCAGACATCACCCTGATGTTGCTTACGAGGGTCATCATATTTTTTGTCAGCATGATCTTTCGCTGAGGTGATATTCTAACATTGGGTGATCTTACTTAAGATCATCCTGATGATGTTGCTGCAAAGTCCTAAGTATGATCCGATCTTCATCGGGGTCATCATATTTGAACATCGGGTGATCTTAGTCAAGATCATCCTGATGTTGTTTTATCACTTCATGTTCGTTGTTTTATCACCCTGATGATGCTGATGTCATTCTTATGTCAGGGTGATATCTATTTCTCTGCCTATCTGCATCATGATATTTCCGAAGGAGGGGGTGATATTTTGATATTTGAATATCACCCGGATGTATGTTTGTTCCAGCATCATGATGATGCTGATATCAGGGAGATATCTGCCTGTCGGCTTCATGCATTATCCAGTGGGGGGTGATCATTTCAAATATCTATCATATTCATATATCACCCCAATCTTATAGCGGAGCTACAGTGCAGCATGATATTTGTGCATCAGGATGATATTTCCAAATATCCAGTTATCTTCCGAATATCATCCTGATGCCGACATGTGGTAGTGACGTCATCAAGGTCCGAGGGGTCATATTTCTAACATTACTCATCTTCTGAAGATCCCCCAATGTTGCAAATATGATGATGACGTCATCTGTATATGAGGAGGTGCGCAGTAGGCAGAAATGCTGATGACGTCAGCAGGATATGACGGTGACGTCATCAAGATGTTCATCGGCCAGACATTTGGTATCGGCTAAGCAGGAGGATCTTCCTCCGATGGATCAAGTTGTGTCGATGAAGGCATTTATCATGCAGGTGATATTGCGATATGATGCTGACGTCAAGGTGATATTTCAAGCAACAGGATATCATGCTGCTGGAGGATGATGATGAAGGTTTATACTAGTGTCGTCGGGAGCAAAAGCACCGACATCATATATGCTCGTGACCTAGTATATAAGGTGATGAGGAGGTTGCTGCGGGGTGCATGTGGGATAATTCGACCCTGCATATTTTCAAATATCATGACGATGTATCTTGGCGGGAAACGGTTGCGACGCACAGTATTCTGCATTTCTCAAGGCCGCGGGTTGGTGCGCCATTAATGGCGATTGTTGCAGAGGTATGGGCGATGGTGTGGATGGATCCAGTACCTGACTGAAGTTGTACATCCACGGCTGGTGGCTCATGGCTCAAGATCCTCTTCTGTCCCCTCTTCTACCTGCCGCATTCAATGCGTTGAGCGCCATTTTTCTGATACTGTGTATCTGGCGGGTTTTTTGGTCAACTATGTAATTAATGTTGGGAACCTTCCTTGCTGTATATAGCAGGTTGTGTTGCTCATTTGAAGGTTGTTGAAAACTAGACATTTTGGCTCTGTAATAAGATACAACTAGTTTTGGTTGCTCTGTGTAGCTAAACTTGTGAGTTTATGTATCTCCTGTTGTATGATTTGGCATGAATCCACTGATTTCATGGTTAATCTTATATGAATAATGCTATGTTTGCATGTGTTATGCTGATTCTGTCTCCAGTTTTGCATGTATCTTTCTTATTGCAATAGGGATGCCATAAGTATAGATAGCTTAACACTCTGTATTGGGAGATATCTGTAAGGCAGATATCATGTGTATCCCCCTGAAATCCAGTTTTAGCTATTCATGCTGATAATTCACAGGTGTATGTCTACCGACTCCAAGCCCTGGATAGGCACCAATCTAGCTCTGTGTTGAGGTTATACACCATGTCTAGCTTTGCATCCAAACACCATTTCAAACCATCTCTCCCTTCCATCTGTTAGTTGTAGGATTAGGAGTAGGAAACCCTTGCATGCTCTCATCCCTAACCAGACATGTATGTCCAAGAACGTTGCCCACCTTGTGATCTATCATACAGATCTTGGTCCATACATGAGAGTATTCTACCTATTGTTGTCAAGTTAAATCTTTCTATCTTTGAGCTAGTCAAGGTTACATCTTGAGTTATAGGGATACCCCCCTTGGTGCGACAGAACCAGAAGTGAAGGGGAGGTAGCTCACGCAACCTCCTATATTTAGTTGGCTGAATCTGCCTGTGCATTAGAAGTGGCAAACCCTACCCTAATGCTGATTCAGAAAAAAAACCAACATCATCCATGGTCCATTCCCGCCGCACTACAACCTTGTTAGTTGTTACAACTAGGTTAACTTGGAGTAGAGGTTCAGTTGGCTGCTAAATAGGAATCACTATGTCCTCCTCATCGTTATGTGGATGTTGCACATCTTTGTTGTGTGCATGCACATATGTCCACCTCTTCTTTATTAGAGGTCACTTTGTTATAGGTTGTGTGGTATTTGTTATCTCTTTATTCTTCCTCTGCATTGAACCAACTCAGTGATTAGTAAATAACATACAATTCTAACTCTTACAACTAAAAGAAATACAAATTGAAACAACAAATTCATACATGTAAGAGTGAGTGTAATTGAAGAACAAACTAACCATGCATCTAATTGATTTGATTGCAAATGATTAAGGGTATGTGTGCAATGAAACAAGCAATGCATGGTATACTATCATATCCCCAATTCTAATTCTTATAAACACTAGGGTGATCATGTAAACCCTTCCTCAAACAACATAATATATATAAACTTGAAACAATAGTATGATACAAATATGTATATCTTGAAAGAGTAGTATGATACAGATAAATCTTAAAACAACAATATGAAATAACTTGAAAGGGCAGTATGATATAGGAAAGGGTTTGAAATATTTCTATCATACTACTGTTTCAAGTTATGTAAATGTTTTATAATGCCATTTTAGACATGATTACCTTAGATGTTATAGTAATTGAAGAACAAACAAAGCATACATCTAATTAAGTTGAATGTAATTGAAGAAGGGTATAGGGAACTTATGTATCTATCTCTGTAATATAACATAAGTAGGATTCAACCACTATCACAGTTGGCTGTAAGAGTAAGGGGCCGATATTTACAATCACTTTGATTGAAGAACAAGCAAAGCATACATCTAATTAAGTTGAATGTAAATACTATACTAGGACTAGGGCTCTTTTGTTACTATACCCACCATATGGTAGTATGTGAAATATGACATATGGTGGGTATAGTATGTGACAGCCTGGTATAGGAAACTTATATATGCTGTTTAAAAAATGGTTATAACATAAGTAGGAGTCAGCCATTATCACAATTGACTTTAAGGGAGAGGGGCTGATATTTACAATCACTTTAATTGAAGAACAAACAAAGAAAACATCTAATTAAGTTGAATGTAAATGAAGAAGGGTATAGGAAACTTATGTTTCTATCTCTGCAATATATATATATATATATATATACATATATATATATATATATACATATATATATATATATACATATATATACATATATACATATATATATATACATATATATATATACATATATATATATATATATATATATATATATATATATATAATACTACTATTTGAAGTATATATGTTTTTTTTAAATGGCTATAATATAAGTAGGAGTCAGCCATTATCACAATTAGCTATAAGGGAGAGGGGCTGATATTTATAGTCACTTTAATTGAAGAACAAACAAAGCATACATCTAATTAAATTGAGTGTAAATGAAGAAGGATATGGTTAACTTATGTGTGTGTATATATATATATATATATATATATATATATATATATATATATATATATATATATATATATATATATATATATATATATATATATATACAGGGATAGATAGATACGTAAGTTGAATGTAAATGAACAAGGCTATAAGTAATTTACGTATCTATGTATCTTTGTATATATATATATATATGTATGTATCATAATCCTATATCAAAAAAGGTTGAAAAGATTTGTACCATATTTCTGTTGAACTTTAAAGTATTATAAAAGTTTCAGTATTAGGCGCCATAGTATTATAGCAAAATATATATATTGTAGAGATAGATAAATGCGTAAGTTTAATGAAAATGAACAAGGCTATAGGAAACATACGTATCTATGTATCTCTGCAATATATGTGTGTGTGTGTATGTTTGTGTGTGTATGTATTGTAATGTTGTATTGGAAAGGGTTGGAAATATTTGTACCATAATGTAGTTTAAAGGTATATAAACATAACACAGTTAGCTTTAAGGGAGAGTGTCCGATATTGGGTTGGGGTTATTTTGGAGGTATAGAATGTGATGGGATAAACATGGGCTATGAAACAACAAATTTGATTCATTTAAATGTAAATGGACAAGGCATTTGAAAGTAATGAAATCATACATGAATGCATAATAAATACTGAGGGCAGGTTTGAGACTTACTGTAGAAGCTGAAGGAGACTGTATCGCTTTGGAGGAGCTCATTGTCGATCATATCTATCTAGCACAAAGTGAGAAATTTGAATTTATAAATAGGTAGCTTGCATCACACAATTGAGCATTGCTTGTATAAATAAATAGGTTGATAGAATTCAAATTGGTAGTAAGTGGAGAATTTTGAATTCTGGGAGGGAATTTGATCTGGTATTCAAGGAATTAATGGTAGAAGTGATAGGAAATGGGTACATAGGAATTCTGGTTAGTGATTTGAAATGATATTAAAATTTTTTGTATTTCTAGCAGTTTTAATATTCTATTTTTATTATTTTAATTTTATGTTTATTTGAAAACAATACTATAATAATTACGTGTTTTATTAAAAAATTGCAATGCATACTGAGCCTAAGAGTTCATTTTTTCATTTTTTCATGTAAATTCACAAAAGATTAGTGATTATGGACATGGTGGAACCAATAGTTTATAAAAAAAGATGAGAAATGGAACATGTTTTAATGTATTTTGTTAAAATATATTTACAACTTATTTAGTTGGCAATGGCTTCTGTACATGTCAACTCACTTTGAATGCATGTCAACTCACTTTTAATGCAATAAGACATATATTTTGGATAAAAAAACAACCATTTGCAATGACTTTTTATTGGGAAGGTGGCAAAGATTATTTATATTGTGGAAATAAGTTTATCAACTTGCATTCACTTAATATTGGGAAGGTGGCAAATAAATGTCAAGTTGCATTCACCTAATATTGAGAAGGTGGTATAAAAATAGTCTACCTATGATAGGACATATTGTGAATTTTATATGAACCTGTCCTATCATATTAAAAAGGATATTTGAAAATTTTTTTGGCTCTTTGATTGCCCAAAAGTGGGCCCCAGACTGCCACATACTATACCCACCATATGTCCTATTCCCAGGATCGGCTCCTCTCCCTTAGCTTTATTTGTCTTATTCAGTAGCTCAATGGTATGGTAGCCCAAAGCAACAATTATTATATGGTATAGCAATTTGATTGCTACTATTGGAAATATGTAGGACTCCTATAGAAATGGATAGTACACTATATGACTGTTGTAATAATGGATTGCAGATTGCATAGCTTGCAATATGTGATGATAGCAATATACAACAAAGGTAGGGCAACTCTAATGGTACGGATCTCTTCAGATAAGCAATTAGCAAATAACAATGGTATGGCCAACCATAAATGAACAACATTTATTGAAATAGGAAATATGCAAACAACACTTCAATTGATAATGCGATATTAAATATGATAGAACCATAGTACAAATTGATATCAAGATTCCACACACACACACACGCTAAAATCTAGAATACTCTAAAAGCCACACTCCACACTGACTATCTACTGTAAACCACACAACACTGAAAGCACACTAGAAAAACTACAAACCACAAAAAATTGAAAATTTGGAAACCTTTGTAGTCAGCACTAATGGTGACCCCTAAATAGAATCACTCAAACGGAGGTGAGAGTTTTCATCCCCAAATTCAAACCTCCCAGTGTACATGTAATCCCTAGATGGAATTACTTACATGAATAGGAGGGTTTTCATCCTCCAATCCATTTTTCCATAGGGTTTGCATCCTAGAGAAGAAAAGATGAACAAAGTTCAATCTCAAGAAATTGGGAGTTTTGATAATTAACTAGAATCCTTTCTTCTATGCACAACTCTCTTTATATAGGCTTTTGAGGGAATATAATATTATTTTCTTTTTCTTTTCCATTTTTCTCTCCAAAACTTATTTCATAAAGTGTCTAGAAAGCTCCATCACTTTTGAACCCTACTCCTAACAACACTTTATAACATAATTTTAGGCTCTCTTTTTAAACACTTTATTAAATTGGACCCTTCTTTTAAATAAAATAATATTAAGTTGCCCTTTTTTATAAAATAAAGTCATTGTGATAACTTAAGGTATTATTTTAATTATTTCCTTAGCTTAATAAAAAAAGGGACATGATGCCTTGTCTCAAAATTCTTACCATATAATCATGAGATTGATATTGTCAATTGCAACCATTCACTCATATTCCATGGATGTAACAAATATCTACAAATGAGCAGTGATTTCAGTAATTATCACCAAACTATTCTTGTCAAGGTTAATACTAGGCAACAATGGTGGGTCAACACGAGTAATAGAAAGGGTCTTAGGGGGATAGAGGGCTAGATGGAATTTGTAAAGCATAAAAATGAGCCCATGATGGAGTGGGATGAGGGGCTTGTTAGGGTCATTGGCATCCTGTTACCTTTCATTTCACCCTTATTCAATTTTTCATGAACCTTCCCTAAGCAAAAGTTGACATGCCATCTTTCCTTATTGGTTATATTTTTGTTTCCTAAAGCCAACTCTTTGTTCTTAAAGTTCACCCACCCATCATCTTTGTGTGTGAAGTTATTGAAGAGTCAAACCTTTAAACTTGAACCCTTTTCAATGGTTCAAAAGTTCAAACGGTTCAAGAAGTTCAATACTCAATGCTTCATAAGGAGTCATGTTCACTCAGTCCCTTTGTGTCATTCAATGTGTCACTGAACCTTCTGCTTGAACCTCATAGTGGAGTTCAATGGTTCAAAGAGTTCAAAGGTTCATAGGTTCAAGGTTCGTCAAATGCTCCAACCCCAAACTCTTCTTTGTTAGTTTTCCATGAAAATGTAGAACTTCGGAGTTCCCAGTAAGCATTAAGTTCCGACATCTCCACATGCTCACAGAAAGTCTTATATTGCTTTGCAGTGTAATGAATGACAATGACCAGATTGTTTACTACCAGAGATTTTCATCTGTCATTATGTGCTGATAGATAGTGGCCACGGTGCATGAAGATAATGAAGATTGCAGACGGGCCCTTTTTGGGCTCATATCATCAAGGCAACACTTGAAATTATATTTGAGAGGTCAATGCACATGTGACGGCTCTCATAATTCAATGCAATCTTCACCGACATTATTGTGGGTATACATGCGAAATGGGGAAGCACGTAGACTTTAGCATGAAATTCGATGCTAGTTAAATTCATAACACTTGCAGGTTCAATAGAGGTAGATGTGAGAACACAAAAAGAAATGGCTGCATGTCTAGCACAAGGTTCATTGGCTTGAGCAACTAGAAGCACAAACATGAATTCTCAGTCTAGTCGTTCACATGTCATCTTCACAATCACCATGGAGTAGATGCAGAAATGGCATGTAGTTTTAATAGGAGAAACAGGTTCAACAGAAGATGGAGGAGAAGATTTTTTTTTATGTGTAAAGCTTCACTTAGTAGATCTTGCCAGATCGGAGCGAGCTAAGAGGACTGGTGCTGATGGTCTTCATTTAAAAGAAGGTATTCACATTAACAAGGGATTGCTAGCACTTGGGAATGTTATCAGTGCACTTGGAGATGAAAAGAAGCGCAAAGAAGGAGTTCATGTTCCCTATAGAGACAGCAAACTGACTTGCCTCTTGCAAGATTCTCTAGGGGGAATAGCAAAACTGTGATGATAGCTTGTGTCAGCCCAGCAGACATAAATGCAGAGGAAACTCTTAAAACTCTCAAGTATGCTAATCGGGCTCATAATATTCAGAATAAGCCAATTGTAAATCATGATCCAATGGCCAATGAAATGCAACGAATGCGTCAGCAACTTGAATATTTGCAATCTGAACTACTTTGTGCTCATGCTGGTGGAGGTGTTCCATCTAATGAAACATAGGTATTAAAGCAAAAGATATCATGGCTTGAAGCTAGTAATGCAGAGCTGTACCGGGAACTTCAGGAGTGTTGTAATAAATCTTTGATTCTAGCACAGCATGCCATGGAAGCTGAGGTCGAAAGAAGTAAATTAAGTCTAAAACTTGAGTTATTATGCAGTGGAAAATCATGGAAAGAAGTAGATGATATCAATGATGTCCAGGTCATGGATTTGCCTAAAAGTTGCTTACCAAAGATACATGATTTGGAAACTGAAATCCAGAATTTGCAGGCATTCGATTCTCTTGCAGTTGAATCTGCTTCTTTTGTTGGATTAGAAAGTAACAGGTTGGTGTCATCTGATAGACATTTCACAGATGGTCCGCAGCTTATGGAAATAGAGAGGATGATTTTAGGTCCCAGTGAGGAATCCAGGGAAGTTGAAGAAGAAGTGGCAAAAGAGTGGGAGCATAATTTGCTACAAGACACAAGGGACAAAGAAGTTGAAAAACGGGAGATGAAAGAAGGAATTACTGAACTTGGTAACTTATTAAGGCAAAGTGAATTTTAGAGGAAGGAGATAGAGAAGCAGCAGCGACTAAGAGAGCAAGCTATTGCCATTGCTCTGGCTACAGCATCTTTGACTGGTTCACATGCTGCAATAAAGAATGTAGCAGAGGAGAATTCTGGGCGCACTTCTTTAAGTTCCATTCATCAAAATGGCTACAAAGAAATACAAATCTCTCTTTTGAAATGTGCAAGGCTGTTTCTATGGGTCCAGTTGGGGGTGCAGAGCTAGCAGGTGGACAAACAGGCAAACTGTGGAGGTGGAAAAGAAGCCATCAGCAATGGATGCTTCAGTTCAAATGGAAGTGGCAGAAACCATGGAGACTATTAGAATGGATTAGGCACAATGATGAAACCATGACAATGCAGGCTTATATGGCCTCTTCTGGGTGTGCACCACTCTTATATTTGTTTCATTCCATTGGAAATATTTAGATGGGTAGTAGTTGGTGCTGCAGGGTTGATATCAGCAACATTTCTTACACTTAATCTCAGAAGTCATATCAAAATTACCAGTGAAAGATGGTTTCTTATGATGACTGGGAGTTTCTTGTTGCAGTGTGGCCTTGCTATTATGCTAAAAATATATTTCTTCATCATTTTCTTGGGGGATTGCACTATAAAGGTGGAAATAAGTTAATGAAAGATTTTGTTGATACTTCAAGGCATAAGTAAGCTCAACTCCTTTTCAAGGTCCTCACATTAAAACTTGATGAGCAAGTGCACGTACTTTTCTCAGAAACAAAGGAGCATTTCTCAGTCTACGAGCCATTTGTAGAAGTTTGTATTGAAGCCAGAAACAAGGATGAAGCACTGAAGTACATTTTAAAACTTGCAGATCTTCATGAAAGTATTGAGGTCTTTGTTCGCATAGATTCTAAAGATGATACTGTGAAGACTTGGAATCTGAGAGCTCCAGATTGCCAAAGAGAAAATGAAAACTGGGTTGCCATAAATACATTTTTTTTAGATAAAGAACGAATAAGTATTGATGTTCAGTCTCAAACCAAATCTGAGAATGAAAATTGCAACTATGAAGAACAAGATTTCAATATTTCTACAATCAAGAGAAATTGTTTTACTTTGAAGAATTCATATAGGTGACAGAGAAGATGTATTTAAATACAGGAGCTTTATGGTTAAGGATGATGAGGAGCTCCCTAGGAGAGTGTAGTCTTCAGTTTAAGAATCTGGAGATAACAAAACTTTAGGGCTGTGTTACTTGCAAGTGGGGACCACACTTTCTTTTGCAATTTGGAAACATACAGTTTTGAATTAAGGATAAATTCCAAAAGTTACTTTTCTCAAGGTGCAGTTGCAAATTATGAGGGGTCTTTCCAAGAATCAGTTACGGGAAGGAAAAAGAGAATTTCTTTTCAATTAACCTTCCAAGAAGTAGTTGTGGGCAACTGAAAGGCTGCTAGGAAATTCTATAAATATGTATTTTGTAACATAAGAGGGGGGGCTTTTTCTTTTTACAGTGGTTCTGAAAAATAGGGAAAGTGGTAGCAGTAGAATTTTTCTTTCATGCTCAGTTTGCTATACAGGGGCGTTGGGTCTGTGAACCCACTTTTGTACTGGAGAAATAAGGAAAACATTTTTGAATCTGTGAATTTATGAATATTTTCTTTAGATTATATGTGTCCTGTGTGTCTCTATAATTGATTTCCAATTGCATTCTCTATTATGTCAAATTGTGCAGGTGTTTATTTATGTTTCTTTGAGTTCATGACAATTCACCCGTTGAAAGGAATTTATTGTTCTTTCATTTTTCCGTTTATCATTGTGGATGTAGAATAAGTGAACTATGTGTCATTCATTTTGCATTCACCTCATTCTGAATTTGATCTTTGCATCTATTTCATGGTTATGAATAGGTGTTAATATACCTTTCCTACTTTCTGGTTAAAAGCATAACCCATATTTTCATTCGTTGTATATTTTAGGAGGGAGCTGTACCTCTAAAATTCAGAGGAAGATTGCCAATTTAATGGCAACCTCTCCAACTATTGGTGCTATTTGTCCTTCTATTTGGGCATTCGAGTCATTTTCCTATAGTTGTTTGTGAGGGACAAATCTGTATACCAACAGATTTTTGGCGACTCTGCTGGGGACTCGAAAAGATTGGTGCTGCATCCTTATTTCTCTAGTAAATTGAAGCTACCTCATTGAAAGAAGAGGTTGGTGACTCTATTTTATATGAAGATCTCAGAAAATGGTTAGATTCCAGGCAAGCCAAAGAAATCAATTTACAGCTAGAAGAAGACCTATACCAATGATTGTAGAGATATTATCTAAAAATGATGAAATACTTCATTTATTATGGAATAATCTCAAAGCTAGCATCTCTAAAGCAGAGAAGAGCAAGTTACATCCATCAAAAGATTACAAAACTGCATCACTGCTCAGAAGTTTGCATGACAGGTTTTACTCTCTCAAACACTTTAAACAAAAGATTCATGAGGATCAAGTTTCATATAACTTCTCTATTTTTAATGAACAAGATAATGTGCAAGCATTCGTCAAGCCCAAAGATTTATTGCCACAAAATGACCCTCAACAGCAAGGAAGAGTTTTAAGCCAAGATGAAAGTAAAAGACCATAATTTTTCTCAGTATGCATACAAAGGAGTGAGATAGAACAATTGCCTACTCTTGCTGAAGAAGATAATGAAGAAGTCCTATCAGAAGAGCCCAATATCACTATCATCCCAAACTGGGGCCTGGAGGGATCAAATGATGATTTTCTATGTGGAGTTTTGAATGAAGATGGTCACATTACGGAAATTGAAATGGATGCATCCAGAAATGTCTCGAACAATATGAAAAAAGGTATGGATAATTCTATATTTTCTCCTAAATTAGAAATATTTAATCTTGACATGGATGAAAAAGATCAAATAGTAGAAAGTGTTCCATGTGAAGTTGAGAAAGAGTTCTTAAATTCAAACATGGGAGTCTTTCTTTTTGACAATGCTGATTTAACATTGGAAGAGATAAAACAATCAAACCTTTGCACTTCTCCTGAATACTCAGCATTTGAATTTCTTTATGAAGAAAATGTAAAGTCACAAGAAAAGGTAGGAGACACTGCACAAGCTCATATGGTCTCATTTCAATTTCCCATTACTCGTGATGCTGATTCAATAAATGGAATATATATATTTGATAATGTGACGATTGAGTCTGGCAAGGAAATAGATAAATTAGATTGTCAATCTACTTATTCCCTCGATGATTTTCCTTGTGCACGAGAAGAAGAAGTCTTTTCTATCAAACTTGATCCCATGCTGATAGAATGTGATATTCAAAAATCAGAAACCACAGTCACATTCTTAGAAAGTGATTCATCATGTAGTCTGCAGAAAGAATGTTTTTCTGATGTTTTATTTCCAGGTCCTAATGTAGACAGTGAAGCTATGATTGATACACAGCTGGAATGTAATGTTGTCAAGATTCTCGCATTTAATCATGAAAGGGCATGGATGCAAGAAGAGCTTATAGGTGAGAATGATGATGTAAGTGAATCAACCCTGGCAAAGAAAAAGACTATTATTCCATCTGAGAGTGATTTTCAGCCACATGAAGGTGTCGTTGATAATATGGATTTTCATTCTTCTTCAAATAAAGTTAATTCACTTTCAGTTTTACATGAGTCATCTGCATCCTATGATTGGTTTACTGATGAGTTGAATAGTCACAATTATTTCCAGGCTAGAGATATTGTTTTGTTTGATACAGAGGAGAAGGATTCTATGAGTTGTGACCCAAAATTTTTGAACAATGCAATTACTTCCACAGCTGAAGGAAGCTTCTTATCTCATGATCTGTATGTAGGTTGTCCAATCTGGTGGCTAGTTTCTCTATGCTTACAGAATCAGTTGCACTCTGACATTATACATGAGGTCATTCACGTAGAGGTTGGTAATTATGTGCTGAGCAATACTAACATGAGTCATTCAATTGAAGAAACATACGATGAAGAGTGGCTTTTTGAGCATCAAATCACATCCAGAAGATTTTTGTCTGATGCCATTCCTATTAAATCAATCACGATGGTCATCTATTGGCAGCTGGTTGCTTGCAAGCTTCTCACGTACCAATTATTATTTCGTAGAGGCTGCTATTTCTCCCAGCCTATCAATGGGTTTGCATAATCACTCTGGAGTCTCTAGAGGTAGGGTCTTCATGACCATGTACATAGTAAAAGTTTTGATGTGCTAGTAGTGTAGTTTCCTTTCTTATTGCGTCCTATTTTTGGCTTGTCCCGACCCCTATGCTGTTTGACTCTATGGCCCAATGGATAGGCACTGGTCTTGACTTGAGATTCTAGATTCCTTGCTTTGTCCTTTTGCAGTCCTCATTCCCAGTCAGAGCCAATGTTACCTTTCATTTCACCCTTATTCAATTTTTCGTGAACCTTCCCTAAGCAAAAGTTGACCTACCATCTTTCCTTATTGGTTATATGTTTGTTTCCTAAAGTCAACTCTTTGTTCTTAAAGTTCACCCACCCATCGTCTTTGTGTGTGAAGTTATTGAAGAGTCGAACCTTTGAACTTGAACCCTTTTCAATGGTTCAAAAGTTCAAATGGTTCAAGAAGTTCAATACTCAATGCTTCGTAAGGAGTCATGTTCTCTCAGTCCCTTTGTGTCATTCAATGTGTCACTGAACCTTCTGCTTGAACCTCATAGCGGAGTTCAATGGTTCAAAGAGTTCAAAGGTTCATAGGTTCAAGGTTCGTGAAATGCTCCAACCTCAGACTCTTCTATGTCAGTTTTCATGAAAATGTAGAACTTCAGAGTTCCCAGTAAGCATTAAGTTCTGACATCTCCACATGCTCACCAAAAGTCTTATATTGCTTCGCGGTGTAATGAATGACAATGACCTGACTGTTTACTACCAGAGATTTCCAAATGCAAAGAGATTTTCATCTATCATTATGCGCTGATAGATAGTGGCCGCGGTGCACGAAGATAATGAAGATTGCAGACAGGCCCTTTTTGGGCTCATATCATCAAGGCAACACTTGAAGTTATATTTGAGAGGTCGATGCACATGTGACGACTCTCATAATTCAATGCAATCTTCACCAACATTATTGTGGGTATACATACGAAATGGGGAAGCACATAGACTGTAGCATGAAATTCAATGCTACTTAAATTCATAACACTTGCAGGTTCAACAGAGGTAGATGTGAGAACTCAAAAAGAAATGGCTGCATGTCTGGCACAAGGTTCATTGGCTCGAGCAACTGGAAGCACAAACATGAATTCTTAGTCTAGTCGTTCACATGCCATCTTCACAATCACCATGGAGCAGATGCAGAAATGGGATGCAGTATTAACAGGAGAAACAGGTTCAAGAGAAGATGGAGGAGAAGATTTTTTTTTATGTGCAAAGCTTCACTTAGTAGATCTTACCGAATCAGAGCGAGCTAAGAGGACTGGTGCTGATGGTCTTCGTTTAAAAGAAGGTATTCACATTAACAAGGGATTGCTAGCACTTGGGAATGTTATCAGTGCACTTGGAGATGAAAAGAAGCGCAAAGAAGGAATTCATGTTCCCTATAGAGACAACAAACTGACTCGCCTCTTGTAGGATTCTCTAGGGGGGAACAGTAGAACTGTGATGATAGCTTGTGTCAGCCTAGCAGACATAAATGCAGAGGAAACTCTTAACACTCTCAAGTATGCTAATCGGGCTCGTAATATTCAGAATAAGCCAATTGTAAATCGTGATCCAATGGCCAATGAAATGCAACGAATGTGTCAGCAACTTGAATATTTGTAATCTGAACTACTTTGTGCTCGTACTGGTGGAGGTGTTCCATCTAATGAAACACAGGTATTAAAATAAAAGATATCATGGCTTGAAGCTAGCAATGCAAAGCTGTACCAGGAACTTCAGGAGTGTCGTAATAAATATTTGATTCTAGCACAACATGCCATGGAAGCTGAGGTTGAAAGAAGTAAATTAAGTCTAAAACTTGAGTTATTACATAGTGGAAAATCATGGAAAGAAGTAGATGATATCAATGATGTCCAGGTCATGGATTTGCCTAAAAGTTGCTTACCAAAGATACATGATTTGGAAACTGAAATCCAGAATTTGCAGGCATTCGATTCTCTTGCAGTTGAATCTGCTTCTTTTGTTGGATTAGAAAGTAATAGGTTGGTGTCATCTGATAGACATTTCACAGATGGTCCGCAGCTTATGGAAATAGGGAGGATGATTTTAGGTCCCGGTGAAGAATCCAGGGAAGTTAAAGAAGTGGCAAAAGAGTGGGAGCATAATTTGCTACAAGACACAAGGGACAAAGAAGTTGAAAAACGGGAGATGAAAGAAGGAATTGCTGAACTTGGTAACTTATTAAGGCAAAGCAAATTTTAGAGGAAGGAGATAGAGAAGCAGCAGTGACTAAGAGAGTAGGCTGTTGCCATTGCTCTGGCTACAACATCTTCGACTGGTTCAAATGCTGCAATAAAGAATGTAGCAGAGGAGAATTGTGGGTGCACTTCTTTAAGTTCCATTTCATCAAAATGGCTACAAAGAAATACAAATCTCTCTTTTGAAATGTGCAAGGCTGTTTCTATGGGTCTAGTTGGGGGTGCAATGCTAGCAGGTGGACAAACAGGCAAACTGTGGAGGTGGAAAAGAAGCCATCAACAATGGATGCTTCAGTTCAAATGGAAGTGGTAGATACCATGGAGACTATTAGAATGGATTAGGCACAATGATGAAACCATGACAATGCAGGCTTATATGGCCTCTTCTGGGTGTGCACCACTCTTATATTTGTTTCATTCCATTGGAAATATTCAGATGGGTAGTAGTTGGTGCTGCAGGGTTGATATCAGCAACATTTCTTACACTTAATCTCAGAAGTCATATCAAAATTACCAATGAAAGATGGTTTCTTATGATGACCAGGAGTTTCTTGTTGCAGTGTGGCCTTGCTATTATGCTAAAAATATATTTCTTCATCATTTTCTTGGGGGATTGCACTATAAAGGTGGAAATAAGTTAATGAAAGATTTTGTTGATACTTCAAGGCATAAGTAAGCCCGACTCCTTTTCAAGGTCCTCACATTAAAACTTGATGAGCAAGTGCATGTACTTTTCTCAGAAACAAAGGAGCATTTCTCAGTCTACGAGCCATTTGTAGAAGTTTGTATTGAAGCTAGAAACAAGGATGAAGCACTGAAGTACATTTTAAAACTTGCAGATCTTCATGAAAGTATTTAGGTCTTTGTTCGCATAGATTCTGAAGATGATATCGTGAAGACTTGGGATCTGAGAGCTCTAGGTTGCCAAAGAGAAAATGAAAACTGGGTTGCCATAAATACATTTTTTTAGATAAAGAATGAATAAGTATTGATGTTCAGCCTCAAACCAAATCTGAGAATGAAAATTGCAACTATGAAGAACCAGATTTCAATATTTCTACAATCAGGAGAAATTGTTTTACTTTGAAGAATTCATATAGGTGACAGAGAAGATGTATTTAAATACAGGAGCTTTATGGTTAAGGATGATGAGGAGCTCCCTAGGAGAGTGTAGTCTTCAGTTCAAGAATCTGGAGATAACAAAACTTTAGGGCTGTGTTACTTGCAAGTGGGGACCACACTTTCTTTTGCAATTTGGAAACTTATAGTTTTGAATTAAGGATAAATTCCAAAAGTTACTTTTCTCAAGGTGCAGTTGCAAATTATGAGAGGTCTTTCCAAGAATCAGTTACGGGAAGGAAAAAGAGAATTTCTTTTCAATTAACCTTCCAAGAAGTGGTTGTGGGCAACCGAAAGGCTACTAGGAAATTCTATAAATATGTATTTTGTAACATAAGGGGGGGGGGCTTTTTCTTTTTACGGCAGTTCTAAAAAATAGGGAAAGTGGTAGCAATAGAATTTTTCTTTCATGCTCAATTCGCTATACAGGGGCGTTGGGCCTGTGAACCCACTTTTGTACTGGAGAAATAAGGAAAATGTTTTTTAATCTATGAATTTATGAATATTTTCTTTAGATTATATGTGTCCTGTGTGTCTCTATAATTGATTTCCAATTGCATTCTCTATTATGTCAAATTATGTAGGTGTTTATTTATAAATCTTTGAGTTCATGTCAATTCACCAGTTGAAAGGAGTTTACTATTCTTTCATTTTTCTGTTTATCATTGTGGATGTAGAATAAGTGAACTGTGTGTCATTCGTTTTGCATTCACCTCATTCTGAATTTGATCTTTGCATCTATTTCATGGTTATGAATAGGTGTTAATATACCTTTCCTGCTTTCTGGTTAAAAGCATAACCCGTATTTTCATTTGTTGTATATTTTAGGAGGGAGTTGTACCTCTAAAATTTAGAGGAAGATTGCCAATTTAATGGCAACCTCTCCAACTGTTGGTGCTATTTGTCCTTCTATTTGGGCATTCGAGTCATTTTCCTATAGTTGTTTGTGAGGGACAAATCTGTATACCAACACATCCTAATCAATAATAGACACAATCAAGGCTTCAAGGGATGATAACAAGTAGAAAGGAAAACTAATAAACTTGTTATGCCTGAAATGGTTTAATAGAGTAAAATGATAGTGAAAAAAGAGGTAGAATCTTCCTAGGGTTTCGGTAGCATCACTCTATCAAACCCTCCTGTAGGTTGTGTAAGACCTCACCTTTCTTTAGGAATAATGCCATTCCTTCCAGATTAAAAACTTTTCTCATTTTCTTGTGTTTAATAGCATCGATTAGCATACCCATCGCCATCCCAATAACTTCCTCCAATATGTCAAACTCCACACCACCCACCTAGACCCATCTACCCTAAAAAGATTAAACAAACTACTTTGAAAGGTTTTCATTGCACCCTTGCAGGTATTCCAGGTAGGATGCCACCCCACCCTCATGGTAAGTGTGCCAGAGGGTCTCATTGCACTTGAACTCCTCACAAGATTCAAGCTCTATTCAAGTATCATTCCCATCTTTGGTACTATCACTCCCAATGTCACCTTCCTCGAAGCCAACATCCTCTACCTCTAGAATTTCAACTTTAGCCCTATCTCCACTATCCGAGACACTACCCCCCTCCACCCCCTCCTTATTCTTCTTCTAAGGAGTCTCATGGGAGTAGTCACTAGAGATAATCTTTCTTTTGGCAGACACCTTGAAAATGGTCTTAGGGGTCTGGTCAACAGACTTAGGCTCAAGGCTTTTACCAGTTGCAAGTTTCTTCTTCCCAGACTTGTAGGATTGGGTATATTTTTTCAAAGCAATTGCAATGGTATTAACCCTAACAAGAATAGCCTAGTGATAATTACTAAAATCACCTAGAAAAAATATACCCAATCCCACAAGTTTGGGAAGAAGAAACTTGCGACTGGTAAAAGCCCCAAGCATTAAGTCTGTCAACCAGACCCCTAAGACCATTTCCAAGGTGTCTTCCAAAAGAAAGATTATCTCTGGTGACTCCTCCCATGAGACTCTTCAGAAGAAGAATAAGGAGGGGGTGGAGGGGGGTAGTGTCTTAGATAGTGGAGATAGGGTTAAAGTTGAAATTCTGGAGGTGGAGGATGTTACCTCCGAGGAAGGTGACGTTGGGAGTGATAGTACCAAAGATGGGAGTGACTCAAACAGAGCCTAAATCTTGTGAGGAGTTCAAGTGCAATGAGATTCTCTGGCACATTTTCCAAGAGGGTGAGGTGGCATCCTACCTAGAATGCATACAAGGGCACGATGAAAACTTTTCAAAGTAGTTTGTGCAATCTTTTGAGGACAGACGAGTCCAAGTGGGTGGTGTGGGGTTTGATATCTTGGAGGAAGTTATCGAGATGGCGATGGGCATCCCAATCGATGGTATTAAACACAAGAAAATGAGCAAAGTTTCTGATCTGAAAGGAATGACATTATTCCTAAATAAAGATGAGGTCTTATATAGCTTGCAAGGAGGGTTTGATAGGGAGATGCTACCAAAACCCTAGGAAGACATGTGCCACATGATCATCAAATACGTCACACTTAAAGGTAGATTCCACCACTTTTTTCACTATCATTTTTCTCTGCTAAAGCATTTTAGGCGTAGCAAGTTTATTTGTTTTCCTTTCTACTTGTTGTCATCCCTTGAAGCCTTGGTTGTGTCTGCTATTGATTAGCATGCCAATGACCCTAACAAGCCCCTTATCCTACTCCATCAGGGGCTCATTTTCAAGCTTTAAAAATTCTATCTAGCCCTTTGTCCCCCTAAGACCCTCAATGCTACTCATGTCGACCCACCATTGCCACCCAATATTAACCTCGACAAGAATAGCCCGGTGATAATTACTGAAATCACCTAGAAGAAATATACCCAATCCCACAAGTTTGGGAAGACAAAACTTGTGATTGGTAAAAGCCTCAAGCCTAAGTTTGTTGACCAAACCCCTAAGACCATTTCAAAAGTGTCTGCCAAAATAAATATTATCTCTGGTGACTCCTCCCATGAGACTCATCAGAAGAAGAATAAGGAGGGGGTGGAGGGGGTAGTGTCTCGAACACTGGAGATAGCTTGGCTAAAGCTAAAATTCTAGAGGTGTAGGATGTTGGCTTTGAGGAAGTTGATGTTGGGAATGATAGTACCAAAGATGAGGATTTTACCTTTTCTAAAAGTAAACCCTGGGTGTCATCGACCAAAAGGTCGATTAGGCTTACTGCAAAACCTAGTCCTGCTCTTCAAGAGCAGGTATTGATTACTGAGTCGGTAGAGGGTGAGGAGTACCTAGTGGGTGAGGACAATATAGGCAACAAAGACAACAAAGATGAGACGGTGGCGGTTGGGGTCAATGATGGCCCAGTAACTTTCTGGAGCTCAATGTCTAGGGGTTTGACTTTGAGAGTTCTAGGAAAGTAGTGCAGGATACTAGCATGAAAAAAGGGGTTGTAAGAAAACCATGAAGGACAGGGAGATGTAAGCCCTCATTGGTAGAATGTCTGAGTTAGAGAGGAAGTTTGAGATTCTAGCCAGATTCACCTTAAAATTCATGTACAGGTCGGCTGCCACTCTTCCGGTCCTCTAGGACATTGAACTTACCAAACATAGGATGAAAGATAAAGAGTTGAAAGAGTATGAAGATATATACCAGTTCTTGACGGAGGATTAGGAGTAGTTGTTTAATCAACCCTAGGGGCTTTTTTATGCTTTCTATTGTTTTACTGTTGTCAGTCCACTGTGTTTGGGGTTGTGGTTTTTGGTTGTTCCTTTTTGCCTGGGTCTGTGTCTTTTTTATGGAACTTTAATGTGCCTCTATGGCTGATGTGTAATGGGATCAACACCCTTTTTTGCCACTTACTTTATCAAAAACATATATCTACCTTCTCTTTGTTTCCACAATAATACTTGAACAGATGACATTAAGCACCATATTACTTTATGCATACTTACAGCTAAAATTATTCACACTACCAGATATGATTTGCATTGTGAGGTTGTAACTCTACTTAATTATTTTGTATTACATACAAAAATGAATGCCTAACCTTGAAGAATTGCTAAATACTACACTTAGAAGATTATGCTTAATGTAAAATACATCTAACACCAAAAATTTTGCATTATGTATGTCTGTAAATAGTTTTATCATTGCAAAATTTACCAAACTCACCCTACGAGCACCAACAAAATGTACTAACAAATAGAGAAATTGTTGTGAGGTCAACAGTTCTCCTCTACATTTGAGAGGGGCATCTCCCTCATATGATGGGGGTTTTGAGAATTTTGAGTACTTTTAACCAGAAATTACAAAAAGGTAGGAAAGGGAAAATCAAGAGAAAGGAAAATAAGACAAGATGTGAACATAAGAAACACAAGAAGAATTCCAAAAAAATTAACAAAACTTAAAAAGAGGAGTTCAAAGTCTCCATATACCTGTACACCATGAGCAAGCAAAGGAGTTGATAAAGATTAAAATAACTAATTGAATGTAAGAACAATCAACTACCAAGAGGAAGAGATGAACATAAGAACAACCATTCTTCATTAATGTTGAAAAACAAAACTAGAGCTCAAAGTCTTCAATAACCCCTTCTACAGAGCTCTCCATTTACACAGGGAAGAAAAGATCCTTTACAATGAACAACAAATGAAATTTAAAGTCACCTTTTGTAATGTTGCCTTTTTGAGCCATTATTGCAAAGTGACCTTGACATTTTGAAAGTTGGCTACAATAACTAAAGTGATAGATATTTGGAAAATTGGAAAATAACTTAAAGCTTGGATAATGGAAAGTCACTTTCAAAGGAAAAAAGAAAACATGACAAAATACAATAATATTTTATTTGTCAAAGTGGAGAAAGGAAAAATAAATAAAATATCAATATTTTATTAATAATATTTTAATATATATTGGACGCTCCACTAGGGTAAAATAAAGAGAAAATAAAATAATTAAAATGACAAAATAAATATAATATTTTATTTATTAAAATATTATATTTTTCCAAAGGTGACCGCCCAAGTGTGATATGGGAAAAATAATAAAATGTTAATATTTTATTAAGTTGAGAAAGAAAAAAGAAAAATAAAATAAAATAATATTTTATTATGGAGGTGGTCTTGAAAGCAAAATAAAATAAAGTGAATTTGGGCACCCAACTTGTGGCTTATAAAATGGGTGTTTGGGAGTCATTCGGATTATTTTGTAAATTTGTCATTTGATACTTGGAGATTTTCTCTTTGGCTGTAACTTTGTTTCAGCAGGCTTCTAAAGATGAAAACCCTTATGATTTGGTGGTTTAGATGAAAACCCACTCCACTTTGTGAGGTGGATCCATCCAGGGTTCATCATTGAATTTAATTGTAGGTTTTTGGTGTGGATTAAAGCTAAGGTTTGAAGGGAAATTGATCATATCAGCTAGGGCTTTATATTGGCACTAGGGTTTTGAAGTTTATGAAAATTTGAAGGACTTTCTATGACATATTTGTAGGTTACAGCTGTTAGGGCTTATGTATGAAAGAAAGAATAGTATGGATAGCTTGAGGAAGGTTTTGGAATTGGAATTTCATGATTTCATGGTGGAATTGATAGGGTTTTGAAAGCAGGTTTGAATCATACCTTTGCTGGCTGCTAGGGTTTCTAGAGCCATTGTTATCATTGAAAGTAATTTATAGATCTGGGTGGTTGTGGAGATAGTTTATAGATATGTTTGAGGAAGAAATACACCTAGACTCATCACCTAGGGTTTCTAACACTCATTGGAGGCTAGCACTCATCATAGAGGAAGAATCTTGACACTTGAATGAAGATTTTAGTCACTATTTGCATTAGAAATTTATATCAGACCAATCAGATTTGACTAACCAAAGTTGGAGGTCATATCCAACATTGCATTGGAATCTAATATTCATCATTCAACACCTAGGGTTTGAGCAGCTACCTATATGATCTAGTGCTAACCTTTGGAAGGGTTTTTGTGGCATTTCAAGGAGTAGATTTTGAGCATTTGTTATATCAGACAGTTGTATCAGATCTGTCCCAGAAATCAAAGTTGTAATCAACACTTATTCATTGTTGGTTTGGTATGCTTTGACATTCCTATACACCATATCATTGATACTATCATTTAGGTATGTTATAAGTGCCTTGATATTCAAATCTTTAGTTTGAATTGACATTTGTAAACGATGTCCTAGTCTAAATCAGACTTGATATGTTTGTAATCAGACCTGATATAGAGGAGAAATAAAGCTTAATTGGTGTTGTCATTGTGTTGTCTATGCATGTAAAGTATTTAGTTATGTTTCCTATGTTTTGGCAAATGTATTTCCATTGAAAATCATCTAAAACCATCATCAAAACCAAATACAAATTTAGAAATCACAACTTAGTCTATTTACATGACAAGTGTTTAACAAAATGTCAAACCACAAAACTTATAAATTAGAGAAAACCTACTTGGGGTTCTTACACCTTTGGATGGGAAGGCCAAAAGCCGTTCCCTCCAAAAACTCACAAATACAAGAAAACAAATCCCAAGAAGTTGCCCAATCGACTTCCATCCTTGATTTGCATTTTAAAACAACATGCAAATATTTTCCAAGTTGCATGCCACTTTGTGCTTCTCAAACTATTATCTCTAGTCCTTTAATGAGAAAATGTTGAAGCACCACTTCACAGTTGCACTGTCAAATTTAGCTAGGCCTCCATATTCATCTGTCACTTCAGGCCCAATTTTAAAGAACTATTACTCCCACAGTCAATGACAATATTGGTAACTATTACTATTGACTCCATACACAACAACTACCATGCTCAGTATGTTGGTTTTTCTTTAGGGTTTTAGGATCCACATATTGCATTCCCATACCCCATTCAGAAAAATCCCTTCAACTCTCCAACTCTAAATGCAATTTCATCAAATGCTAGCTTCAAAGAATCATTTATATTAGTGCACATCTCCTTGCTAGGAGAATCACTATTAGCCAACATAAACCCTCTATCTCACATGAAAAAGAGAACCACTTAGTGTAATTCGATCACTATTAACTAGCATAAACCCTCTAATTCACTTGTAAATGTTTTCATGGTTTTCATTCCACAATTGATTCTAACATTAATTTGGAGGAAAACTATTTAAATCTTTAAAACAATGACATTCCCTCAAAATCAGAATTTTGTGTTCTAGAATTTGAGGAGTCTTTTACATTATTTCATTCCAATTTCAAAAGGATTCAGTTCTAATTTTTAAGATGCCAAAAAGATATGTTAAAATATGTATGTTTGCTATGAGGAAATCGAAAAGTGATTTAAGATTTTTGCCTTATACGAATGAAAATTCATTGTAGTGTCTTGCCCTAATTTTTTTCTGATGTTTAGTTGAACTTGGTGTGTTTTATGTGTTTGAACATAACATTTGTCTTTGCATGCATACATATATTCATAAATGAAGTATTCTAAAACTACCCAAATGCTTATTTATGTGGGAAACATCCATAATACATATAACTAAAATATCAAATATTGAGATGAAGATTCAGAAATATAAGTAAGTTTATTACATACCCACAATCAACAATGGTTGGAAATGCAATATATGATTGAAATCCAAGATACCTAATTTCCAAAACTCTATTACAATACAAAATAAGACATACCCATTTGCTGGTTTAAATAGTTGTATGTCTAAAATTGAGATTGCAACAATTTGGAAAGTATAAAGCACCTCTGAAAATCAACAATATACATTTCTCCAATCACCAAATTAATACAACACTTAACAAACCCTAGGCACCTCCAATCATGCTAAACAATTGCCCAGAATACCAAGAGAACAACTCAAAACCCCCACGTTCCCCAGTTGTACCTATACGACCTATTTTGGGAATACAACAATAGCAATAAATACCATGAAACTCTCCTTAACTTTGCTTCATACACTCTCTATACTTCTGCAACGTGTTATTAGTTACCCACACCAAGTTAAGAGGAAAATACCACTGAAAAATGATGCCAAACAGTCCCAAAAATGGTACGGCTTGCTCCTAGACTGGTACGACTGGAAAAGGTTATCGAACCCTATAGAAACTCCTCCAAATATGCTCCAATTCACCTAAAAATTGGTCACCACTATCTCTTTTATATATATCAAATTATCATGGAAAGAAATCTGATATTAGTAATGAATAGCTTCTTTGTGACAACCTGTAAAAGCTTCCAAACAACTCAATGTAATCCCTGAAATGAGATCACCAATAAATCCTCCAAGCTATCCTACAAATAAATACCTCCTTTGAAACTCCAAACAATGTCAAACCTGCAATGAAGTGCAATGCGTAAACTTTGAATAAGTTTACCAACAATCAACCTGGGAGGATCTTTTACTACCGCAGTTGATCATCTCCAAGAGGGTTTTCATCCTTAAGAAGGCTAAGATGAACCAAGTTTTATCTACAGAACCACAAGGGTTTCAAACAAAATGAAATCAATGGGATCTCTTTGTTTCAATATCAGAAATGCATACAGATATCACAGCCCCGCTGTATCACAATGCTCAGTCTGATCTCCAAAAATAATGTCTCTGTTTTTCATATGCCATTGTATATCTAAAACAAACTGAGCTAGGTCATACATAACTACTCCTCATGAGTAGTACAGACTCGATTCCAGCAGCTGGGAGCTTCCAAGCAGCTAGGAGAGGACAGCTAGCATAAAAAATTTCTAACTGACATGCAAATAAACCTAGATTGACTTAAACATAAGAATTGGTCACATGGACCTTATTACATCATAATGTAAAACATAATATAATTAGACTTTATTCTTTATTTTGAAGGAGTGCTCCTGCACCAAATCCTCCAAGCTATCCTACAAATAAATACCTCCTTTGAAACTCCAAACAATGTCAAACCTACAATGAAGTGCAATGCGTAAACTTTGAATAAGTTTACCAACAATCAACCTGGGAGGATCTTTTACTACCATAGTTGATCATCTCCAAGAGGGGTTTTCATCCTCAAGAAGGCTGAGATGAACCAATTTTTATCTACAGAACCACAAGGGTTTCAAACAAAGAAATAGAATAAATTGCATAATCCAAATGAGTCCCTCAAATGCCTTTTTTATACTTTTTCTGCCGAACTCTCCAGAAGCTTATATTTTAAAATTCACATTTAATTAAAACTCCATTTTAGCTCTGAAAAAGACCTTCTAATTAAAATAATGATAATTTGACATGCAAGGTCCCTATTTAATGCATCCATGATTTAAAACATTTCATCTTGGTTCCGATGAGCTATAACAATAAGGTGCTTTAAAAATATTTTAAATAATATTTAGTGACCTTAGTAAAATAATTAAAATAAAGCCATTAATACACCCATTTTGTGGAAACTAATGGAATGCATTGGAATAAAAAACTAACTACACTAGAGTGATCCCGATGAAGAATAATGCTAAACGAAACCAACTGGGTGACTTATTATAAATAGACACCCTCTCCAAGATTTTTGGAGAGCACACCAGAAGCTAAAAATCACCCCAGAAAGTGGCATATGAGTCCTCTAGACCACTCAAGCTCATTGGATTCCTTAAATAACCCCTTTGATAACATTGACACACATCCACAAGGTCAGTGCCAATTGCACTACAAAATAGGGACATTACAGTCTGCCCTCCCCAAAGATTGCTTATCCTCAAGCAATGCCAATACAACCCTTACAAGCATCAGACTGATGCAACTGAAACCAAAATTGATCCTAGGGTCCCAAGTAATTCTCATAATAGAACCAAATGCTAATGCTATGTCACTCTGATAAAAACTGTAAAAACATCATGCCACAACACTGTCCTCACCTGTAACAGGAGGAAGGTAATCATCATCAAATACCAAGTTGGGACACTTGTAAGGGTTGAAACCTATAACATGAAACATCTCCTATTGAAGCATCCCTGTAAGATCCATAACTACAATCCCTGTACCTAACATGATCTTGGGAAACTGGAAGAAATATTTTCTCAACCCAAAACCATAGTCCTCAATATACCTCCTCAAGGTGTCATGCAAAGTCATAACTACAGATGTGAACTCCTCCAGTATTCTTGCAAATAGAAAAGTAATCATTTGCAAGAGTTCAACAGACTCACCTACATAACACCACATGGATCTAACATGTCTCCTCTGTGCTAATCTGATACAACCATGAAGACTTGTGAAAACACTTACTATCTCAACTCCAAGAGTCACTGAATGATGAACCAAAGTATGCAAAAGTTTGCTATTCTGAACCAACAGCAAGAGTAAAGTATCAAAGTTTACATCACAACCCCTCATAAGATGAACTCTCTAAGTTAGAAAGCTCTGAAGTAAACAATAATGATTGTTGTTCAAAACTGAAATCAGTGAAGTACAATCTAAATCTAGTGCTCTACACAAAGGACAACTGTCATGCCCACGCCTCCAATGCGGACACAACGCACAAACGCCCATGTCATGACCACATTCGCCATGTGGTTACAACACGGGCCATGAAATTTTTTTCTTTCCAACCCTAAAATTCCCCTTGCACGCGTCTGCGTGCTCGGTGGCAGTACGCAAGAGCGTAAACTTGTCGACGTAACCAATGAGGTGAAGAAGGTCGTCTAGGGGTAAGCGACACGAAGTGTGTCGTTTCTAGGGTTAGGTCGATTCCATCTGTACCTCTAAGTTTCCTATGAAAGGTGATTTCAATTTCAATCTCCAACTTCACACTTAGCGAAAAGTGATAAGCAAGACAATGGCCAGATGGCGTGTGATTGAAGTGGATAGGTGGATCAAAAAGTATCATAGATTAAATAAATATCGCATATACTTAACCATAGGAATCTAGAGTAATTTAGGTATCCTAACGCGTCAACGATGAGGGTGTAAATTCATTACACTAATGCTTAACTTGGTTACATAGTTTTCCCTATTTTGGTTAATCTCTCTATTTACCTGGTAAACCAGGTCACTTACGCAGGATTATCTGTCATTGCTTGGTGACGTTTACTGGGTTTAAGCTCGGAATGATTTTAGAGTTGAAAATAATGTCTCCTTAAATCTCGGTTGGAACGTTTTCTCTTCCTACAGGTTTAGTTTGGTTAGCCGCTTATGAAAAGCAAGGGATGTCATAATTTAATTAACATAAGGTAAAAAGACTCCGTTAGGATTAATACTCTTGCTTGATATTATATTTTTTTTGTAAATGATTCAACTCCGATTCACAATTTTATTCTTCGATTTCGAATATATATGAATACATATTCACCCTTATAAATTTAATTGTTGTTATAAACTATTGAAAGGAAATTATAACCCCTATTTAATTTTGCCCTAAAAGGCTTGCTTTTTTTGTATCTAGTGATAGATAACACAACAGAGATATACATTTATATTATAAAAATAATTATACCAATCAAGTATATTTATCATTTAAATGAAATTACCTATTTGTTAACAACGATATTATTTATATCCTCATTGGTTCTAATAATATAAATATAAATATATATATATATAATTCACTTATTTTAATATTCTATATATATATATAATATAATTCATTAGTTTGGATATTATATATATATAATATAAATCATTTATTTTAATATAATATATTAAGTCTCTCCTTATACAACCAAGACTATGAATGAATTTCATACTTCATTCTCTACCTCACTCCAAACCCTAATCCCTTTTTGTGTTTGATGTGTGCAGGGAGAAGAGGGCGATGACAGCAGTGATGGAGGACAGGCGGAGGGAACTCAGCGCCGAGAGTGGTGGTCATGACGGAGGCAGTGTTGGGGCGCTGTGCAGGGGGCGGCGGATGGTTGTTCGCTAGCGGAGGGCAGAGGAGAATGGAGCTATGCGCAGGGTTCCAGGGGGTGTCACGGCCGTGGAGGGTGGCGGGAGGAGGAGATGGGGACAGCGGGTTTAGGGCCTGCGGAGGCCGATGGGCACGGACGTTGGCTTGGGGGGGGTAAGGTGCATATGGGGTGTGGGGGAGGCGGAGCTCCCACCCACACCCCTCCCTGCTATGGTCGGGGACTGTGGGCGCTGCCCACAGTCCCCTTTGGTATTTTTTTTTGTATATTTTTTTTGTTTTGTTTTTTTTTTAAATAAACCTAATATCTATAGTAAAATTTCATTTTCTTCAACTGAGTATTTACATTTATAATGCATATACCCACACACACACACACACATATATATATATTAATATAAATATGAGTGTATATACCTCCCTTTTGTAAACAACAATTGAATTTACTACTGGGTTTATACTATTTTTAACTCAGCATATACACAACAAGAGTGAAATATGTTCCAGTTCATTTCATATTTTTTTGTGTAAGTGTACAGTGATAAAGAAGCTAAACTATGCAGAACGAAATATTTATTATATATATTTTTTTCTCAACACAATAAAACACATTACCCCATTTTCTGAAACTGAAATAAACAGGAACATAATTTATGTTTTTTTTTTAAAAAAAAATGTTAAGTAAGATACAAAAACCAAATGCATTTCCTCCTAATTTATCACAGCAATAAATATTGAGACTTCACATGAAAACATAGAAATCAGATCTAAACTTTTTTTGTTTTTATTATTTATTTATTTATTTATTATTATTTTTCTTTACAATAATAATCATTTTATAACTAAGGTTGTAATCCTTACTTGCAGAGGATATGAATAGAAAAGCAAACACATTCTCTCCTTCTCTCATGGGATGGAACAAACTTTATTCAGCAACAAGCACTAAAATATATATTTTTGAAAGGAAGGTGACAGAAATTTTAAATCAACTCATGCATATATATATATATATTTGTAAATACAGTCCAAGCAATACATTACTTTTCTTTTGGAACAACAACAAATGTTTCTAACTTTCTCTTACATTCACAACAAGGTCTAAATCAGCAACATATTATCATATGCACTTTTTTTTTGGTTGGAAACAGAAAGTGACAGCCTATATAATTACATCTTCTCATATATTTCTCAGCTCTTAACTCACAGAAATAGGAAAACAAACAACATTATCTAAATACAAAATGTTCACATTTCAGTACTATCACAGCCAACTTCTATGGCAAATTTCATAGCATCATTTACAAGAATTTACCAAGCAACAGGGCCACTGAGGCCATGGCTAAATCAGCCACATAAATACTACAAAGGCCACACAACAAGGGGCTCCAAAACCACTTCCTTCTCCACATAAAACCTACAACATACACAACAACAAAGACAACAAATCCAGCCACTTCAAAAGGAAAAGCTCTCGTCCCTACCGTAGACCCGCAAGTGGGTCACCCCCGAGCTAGGGAGGTAGGGATTTCACACAGGGTTTCATTCCACAACAAAAACAATCACACTAACAAAAAAATAGAACAACCCCATAGGATTAACACAATACTCAACTCATAAAAATGAGTTTGGTGAGGGTAGGGAATAGACCTCTCAACTTAAAAGGGCTCCCAAATAATAAAAATCTCAACTCATGGCCTTAAGCCAAAATCATCAAAACACACCATCCTCCAAATGACAAGTACTCCATGGCACTCTTGCCATCCAATAAATCACAACCCATGGCCTCAAGCCAAAAATCTCCATAACACCAACCTCCACAAGTATCACATAAAATCTCCATGGCACTCTAGGCATTCAATATTCTCCTCCACAAATAAAAGCCCTCAAGGCATAAATACAACTATGGGAGAGCCCCCAAGGATTGTTCCTCTCCCCTACCCATACAAGTTGAGCATTACCTCCATTGGAGATGCTCTCACCATAACACCCATCCCAACATCACAATGCAAAACCACAAAACAACCACAAACTAAAACACCACACATTATACAAGCAAAGTTGAGATAACAAGTTAAGAAGCCTACCTTACAAGCCCTTGTAATGGAAGTAGTTTGGTAAAGAGCTCCAAGCCTTCCCAAGCCTTCCAACTTCAAAAATTTCTCCCAACTCCTCCAAACTAGCAAAGAAAATAAAACTTGCAAGAGCTGCCAAATTGCAAGGAAAATGACTAGAAAAAGAAGAACCCCCACTCCTCGACAAGAGGAGCTATTATAGGCCATCAACTTGGCCTTGAGGGAATGAGAAGGTGACATTTGTCACCATCTCCTCCCTCCTCCAAAGCCACTTGTAAGAGTGAGAAGGTCAGAGGATGACAAATGTCCTCCTCTCACTCCACCTCCATCTCCACCTCATCCACTTGTGCTTCCACACAAGTGGGAGGGGGACAAATGGTGAGTTGGATTCCCACTCACACCTCAAGAAGACAAGGGTCTTGAGTGGTGCTCCCACTCACTTGGGAGTTTAGGAGGACTCTTGGAGACCTCCCAAGTCTTCCTTGGGAATGATTCCCAAAACTTAGGGATGGGAGATGAGTTCTTCCCAAGGCAAGGCCCATCCCCTATCTTCCCTCTTTTCTAAATTCGTCACTTTTACTCAATCATGGTTTAGGGTGACCTAAGGTGAGTCAAAACTAGGGTTAGATAGTCCAAGTTGACCCTAGACTCATGGTTGACCACCTAGGGTAACTTTTGGGACCCTAGGGTTCATGAAAAGGGTCAAAAATCCACATTTAAATGGCCCAAAAAAAATAATATAAATACCAAGTGGCATAAATCAATTAAAAATTTTACAACACTTATTATTAATCAATTTTAAATAAACAAAAGGATACTAAGGATAAAAATAAATAAAATTAAATCAAGCACTATAATTCATCATTCAAATTCAAACATGATCCTTATCCCTCTTGGGAATGGATCGGCTTTACAGGGAATAACATACTGTGAATCCTACCTCCGATTTCCCGTGGCTAGGGAATGTAAAACCTACACATCTCGATCAAGTGTCAGTTCTGTCATGAAAAGTGATAGCCGAAGCAACTGGAATTAAAATTCACACAATCAAACACAGCAATAACATCAATACATTAATCCACATTAAACCGCATTATCCAATCACATGTCAATTAATCCATATCACATAAACAACTAGAATCTCATCACAAAACATCATCAAATATAGACTCGCATGTCAAATCACAAGATAGCATCACTATGATCAAAATGAATCGCATATGTCAAATCAAAGTCCTAACATAATTAGTGGATCAAATCAAGTCTACAAAATGAAGCATAGTCACTAAGGTCTGATAGTGTCATCTACTGGATAGTATAACGATCAAAATATGGAAGGTAAATAATCGGCCTAACATTCTCCCCCCCTAAGACTAAACTTCCTCCTGGAAGTCGTCAAACAGGTGAGGATAGAGTCCCCTCAAACTAGATGCATACTCCCAAGTTGCTGTGACCTTGCCATAATGATCCCACTGGATCCTAACCAGGTCCAGCTCTCGACCTCGAAGGTCCAGTGTCTGACAAACCAAAATGTGAATTGGCCCCAAAACCAACTACCCATTTGCCTCTACTTGTAGTCTCAAGGATGGGGGTCTGAAAGTCGGCCTCGCGGTTGTCAACCGCTGCCAGCATGTGGTGGGATCTACCCACATCTCCAATTGTCAGCTCGAATCCTCCGGCACGAGGCTATCCCCCTGCTATAAAGCCCTGTGGACACTCTCTAGCTAGATGTCCCGCTCCACCACAAACATAGCATGGTCCCCAAGCCTGAATGTGTACCGTCTGTGTCCTGCTTGATGACTACTGCTGCATAGGTTAGCCCGTGGAACTCTGTGATCCTCCAAAAGACTGCTATGACCATGCAGGTCCTGCAGCTCATGGCTTCTATCGCTACTGTGGTTGCTGCTACTGTGGGGGTCTAGAAGGTAAGGGTGTAGAACTAAATCTGCCTCCCCTAGGTGGCAGAGGTGGCCTACGGTGACTCTACTGATTCTACTGCTGTCCACGATCCTGAAACTGAGGGTGTGAACTCTACCCTCATCCCTGAATCTCCTTAGCGATATATGCCTTCTCGGCAGCATCACTCAAAGTCTGGGGATCTGTCATTTGAATAGGCCCTGCTACATTGTGGTTTAGTCCTCTGATAAACTTATGTACCAGGAGTTTCTCATCATGGAGATACTCCGCATATCTGGATAACTCTGTAAACCTAGCCTCATACTGAGCCACTGAAAGTCCCTCTGCTGAAGGTCATGGAACTCATCTATACGATGCCATCTGTAATGGTCTGATAAGTAGCACACATTGAAGCACTCAATGAAGGTCTCCCATGTGAGGGTGTCTAAAGAAAGGTGATGCTTGCACTCCTCAGTGCGCCACCAGGTAGCTGCTGCATCTCACAACAAGTGTACTACCACATGGGCCTTCATGTTACCCTCGTAAGGACACAATAGGAAGCACCTGTCTAAACTGATAAGCCAGGCCTCTGCCTCAGCTCCCTCTGTGGTCTCGATGAATGTAGGAGGGTTCAACCTCAATATGTCCCTAATGGAATCTCCTCTATCTCTGTGTCCCCTGGAAGGCTCATCTACATAGTAATCATAAGGCCTGTGACCAAGATGCTCTACTCGCACCACCTCGTCATGCCTAGCATGGTGTGTGGGGCTCCTGCTACGGGCCCTGTCAGCTGAACCAACCTTCTCTGTCTCTGGCAACTCGACATAAGGCTCCACATGTGGTACCCCTTGCAGCTCTACGTGGGGCTCCACACGTGGCTCAACATGAGACTTAGCTTGTGGCTCCATGCATGGCTCCTCTCGCGGATCCTTGTGGGGCTCGACACGTGACTCTACGCGCGGCTCAACTACAGCTGGTGGAAGCCTATCTAAGATTGCCTGTAAGGCTTGTAATATCTGTGGACCAATATCTGGTGGGACCGGTGGTGCCTGCAGTACCTGTGGAGCTGGCTATACCTATGGAATTGGCTATACCTGTGGAACTAGTTGATCCGGTCCCTCAGCTGAAGAATCAGTGTGCACCTCAGTGGGTGGAGTGTGGAGGGACTGTGCTCGCCGAACTCGTCGGGGAGGCATCCTACAAAATGAGGTAGCCACAAGTCAATCATAGTTGCGGAAACAATAATGTGCCTAAAACAAGCCCAGTGTTTTAAAAAACCTAGGCTCTGATACCAAATGTCACACCCGCGCCTCTAGCGCGGATGCGACGCGCAAACCCCCATGTCACGACCACATTCGCCATGTGGTCACGACACGGGCTGTGAAATTTTTTTCTTTCCAACCCTAAAATTCCCTTCGCATGCATCTGCGTGCTCAGTGGCAGTACGCAAGAGCGTAAACTTGTTGATGTAACCAATGAGGTGAAGAAGGTCATCTAGGGGTAAGCGACACGAAGTGTGTCGTTTCTAGGGTTAGGTTGATTCCATCTATACCCCTAAGTTTCCTAGGAAAGGTGATTTCAATTTCGATCTCCAACTTCACACTTAGCGAAAAGTGATAAGCAGGACAATGGCTAGATGGCGCGCAATTGAAGTGGATAGGTGGATCGAAAAGTATCATAGATTAAATAAATATCGCATATACTTAACCCTAGGAATCTAGAGTAATTTTGGTAGCCTAATGCGTCAACGACGAGGGTGTAAATTCATTACACTAACGCTTAGCTTGGTTAGTTTTCCCTATTTTGGTTAATCTCTCTATTTACCTGGTAAACCAGGTCACTTACGCAGTAGTATCTGTCGTTGCTTGGTGATGTTTACTAGGTTTAAGCTCGGAATGATTTCAGAGTTGAAAATAATGTCTCCTTAAATCTCGGTTGGAACGTTTTCTCCTCCTACAAGTTTAGTTTGGTCAGCTACTTATGAAAAGCAAGGGATGTCATAATTTAATTAACATAAGGTAAAAAGACTCCGTTAGGATTAATACTCTTGCTTGATATTATATTTTTTTTGTAAATGATTCAACTCCTATTCACAATTTTATTCTTTGATTTTGAATATATATGAATACATATTCACCCTTATAAATTTAATTGTTGTTATAAACTATTGAAAGGAAATTATAACCCCTACTTAATTTTGCTCTAAAAGGCTTCCTTTTTTTTGTATCTAGTGATAGATAACACAACAGAGATATACATTTATATTATAAAAATAATTATACCAATCAAGTATATTTATCATTTAAATGAAATTACCTATTTGTTAACAACGATATTATTTATATATATATCCTCATTGGTTCTAATAATATAAAAAATATAAAAAAAATATATAATTCACTTATTTTAATATTGTATATATATATAATATAATTCATTAGTTTGGATATTATATATATATAATATAAATCATTTGTTTTAATATAATATATTAAGTCTCTCCTTATACAACCAAGAATATGAATGAATTTCATACTTCATTCTCTACCTCACTCCAAACCCTAATCCCTTTTTGTGTTTGCTGTGTGCAGGGAGAAGAGGGCGATGGCGGTGGCGATGCAGGACAGGTGGAGGGAACTCGGTGCCGAGAGTGGTGTTCATGGCGGAGGCAGTGTTGGGGTGCTGTGCAGGGGGCGGTGGACGGTTGTTCGCTGGCAGAGTGCAGAGGGGAAGGGAGCTACGTGCAGGGTTCCGGGGGGTGTCACGGCCGCGGAGGGTGGCGGGAGGAGGAGATGGGGATTGTGGATTTAGGGCCTGCGGAGGCCGATGGGCACGGACGGTGGCTTGGGTGGGTAAGGTGTGTGTGGGGTGTGGGGGAGGCGGAGCCCCCACCCACACCCACAGGTGTGGGTGGAGGCTCTGCATCCACCACACCCCTCTCTGCTATGGTTGGGGACTGTGGGCGCCACTCATAGTCCCCTTTGGTATTTTTTTTTGTATATATATATATATATTAAAATAAACCTAATATCTATAGAAAAATTTCATTTTCTTCAACTGAGTATTTACATTTATATTGCATATACCCACATATATATATTTTCCTATTAATATAAATATGAGTGTACATACCTCCCTTTGTAAACAACAATTGAATTTACTACTGGGTTTATACTATTTTTAACTCAGCATATACACAGCAAGAGTGAAATATGTTCCAGTTCATTTCATATTTTTTTGTTTAAGTGTACAGTGATAAAGAAGCTAAACTATGCAGAATGAAATATTTATTATATATATATTTTTTTCTCAACACAATAAAACACATTACCCCATTTTTTGAAACTGAAATAAACAGGAACATAATTTATGTATTTTTTTTTAAAACATTAAGTAAGATACAAAAACCAAATGCATTTCCTCCTAATTTATCACAACAATAAATATTGAGACTTCACATGAAAACACAAAAATCAGATCTAAACTTTTTGTTTTTATTATTTATTTATTTATTTATTTTCTTTACAATAATAATCATTTTATAACTAAGGTTGTAATCCTTACTTGCAGAGGATATGAACAGAAAAGCAAACACATTCTCTCCTTCTCTCATGGGATGGAACAAACTTTATTCAGCAACAAGCACTAAAATATATATTTTTGAAAGGAAGGTGATGGAAATTTTAAATCAACTCATGCATAAGTATATATATATATTTTCCTTTTTTTTTGGTAAATACAGTCCAAGAAATACATTACTTTTCTTTTGGAACAGCAACAAATGTTTCTAACTTTCTCTTACATTCACAACAAGGTCTAAATCAGCAACATATTATCATATGCACTTTTTTTTTGGTTGGAAACAAAAAGTGACAGCCTATATAATTACATCTTCTCATATATTTCTCAGCTCTTAACTCACAGAAATAGGAAAATAAACAACATTATCTAAATACAAAATGTTCACATTTCAGTACTATCACAGCCAACTTCTATGGCAAATTTCATAGCATCATTTACAAGAATTTACCAAGCAACAGGGCCATTGAGGCCATGGCTAAATCAGCCACATAAATACTACAAAGGCCACACAAAAAGGGGCTCCAAAACCACTTCCTTCTCCACATAAAACCTGCAATATACACAACAGCAAAGACAACAAATCCAGCCACTTCAAAAGGAAAAGCTCTCGTCCCTACCGTAGACCCGCAAGTGGGTCACCCCCGAGCTATGGAGGTAGGGATTTCACATAGGGTTTCATTCCATAACAAAAACAATCACACTAACACAAAAACAAAACAACCCCATAGGATTAACACAATACTCAACTCATAAAAGTGAGTTTGGTGAGGGTAGGGAATAGACCTCTCAACTTAAAAGGGCTCCCAAATAATAAAAATCTCAACTCATGGCCTCAAGCCAAAATCATCAAAACACACCATCCTCCAAATTACAAGTACTCCATGGCACTCTTGCCATCCAATAAATCACAACCCATGGCCTCAAGCCAAAAATCTCCATAACACTAACCTCCACAAATATCACATAAAATCTCCATGGCACTCTTGCCATTCAATATTCTCCTCCACAAATAAAAGCCCTCAAGGCACAAATACAACTGTGGGAGAGCCCCCAAGGATTGTTCCTCTCCCCTACCCATACAAGTTGAGCATTACCTCCATTGGAGGTTCTCTTACCATAACACCCATCCCAACATCACAATGCAAAACCACAAAACAACCACAAACTAAAACACCACACATTATACAAGCAAAGTTGAGATAACAAGTTAAGAAGCCTACCTTACAAGCCCTTGTAATGGAAGTAGTTTGGTAAAGAGCTCCAAGCCTTCCCAAGCTTTCCAACTTCAAAAATTTCTCCCAACTCCTCCAAACTAGCAAAGAAAATAAAATTTGCAAGAGCTGCCAAATTGCAAGGAAAAGGACTAGAAAAAGAAGAACCCCCACTCCTCTACAAGAGGAGCTATTATAGGCCATCAACTTGGCCTTGAGGGAATGAGAAGGTGACATTTGTCACCATCTCCTCCCTCCTCCAAAGCCACTTGTAAGAGTGAGAAGGTAAGAGGATGACAAATGTCCTCCTCTCACTCCACCTCCATCTCCACCTCATCCACTTGTGCTTCCACACAAGTGGGAGGGGGACAAATGGTGAGTTGGATTCCCACTCACACCTCAAGAAGACAAGGGTCTTGAATGGTGCTCCCACTCACTTGGGAGTTTGGGAGGACTCTTGGAGACCTCAAGTCCTCCTTGGGAATGATTCCCAAAACTTAGGGATGGGAGATGAGTTCTTCCCAAGGCAAGGCCCATCCCCCATCTTCCCTCTTGATAGGGAGGCCTATGGGTTTAGCAAACCTATCTTGACACAACACTTAAAGACCTATTTCCAAGATTCCTAATCTCCAAGGCTTATAGCCTTCTTGAGCCCATTATCAACCCTCCTCTCTGGGTCTAGGGTTTTGATTTCTTGGTACTCAATTCTTCCACTCTATTTCACCCCTGTCTCTTAGATTGCAACTTGCATACTAGCCGGGCTATGACACAGCTCGCCTAGTACAAGTTCACATGGCCTTTTTCTAGCATTCCACTCACTACAACAGAAAGAAAAACAAAAACAAGAGACTCTATTTGATTTCCCCCCATGACTGTACAATGGATATGCGAGGACATCAAACCAAAGTCATTATGTACAACGGAAACAAAACTAACAGGAATTAAACTGTCTACTCTACTGCAAACCAGATTATGCAAGTACTCTACAGACAAAATTCAAATGGATTCAATTGTCTATGTTTTTATTATCAGAAGTTCCTCTATTACATTCACGGCATCTCAGGCTTCAAAACATTCCAACCCCTTTACAAAGCAAAGACTAGCTTTTATATTGTTTGGCTTCCTTTCAGTTATCGAACAGTTAGGTTTTCTGTCTATTCGGCTCCCATCGGCAAAATAGATTCTTTGTCTCACCGATCATATTCTTCCCCTGTCGATATGCATTCTATCAATACATTCACATTATTATCGGCTAGACATCTTGACTTTTGCACTGAAATGCTCCTTCCCTTTTTCATCGGCGTGATCTACCCTATTGGCCACTACTTAACTTCCCCTGCCGATAGACCATTTCTCCCCGACGGTTGAAAGTATTCATCGCTCAGACATTACATTGTCGGCGTAGCTTTTCCTTAGTTTGCCGATGTTCATTGTTACTCTGATGGACCCAACAACCCCTTCATCGGTCAAACCACATTCTATCGGCAAACCTCAAATTTGTTCTGCCGATATCGTCGGTCATACCGATGCTCCTTCTATCAGCGTACTTCACCGTTCGCTATAACTTTGAAAGGCTTCACCGATAGGTTCTCTCACACCGAAATGCATTCTCCATCGGCCAGACTTGTGGTTGTCGGTGAAACTATTTCCTTTCACTCTGATATCGATAGTCTTGCCGACCATTCTAACCCATTGGCTTGACGTACAACATCAGCCAATTCGTAACTCCCTTCGCCGATATGTCACCTCTCCCCAATGGTTAGCACCATCGGCCAGACCGATACTATCGGTATAACTTTCCACTCTTCTTCCTCTGCCCATTGTCATGTCGATGTGCTTTCATCGGTGTGACTCTGCCGATATGTATAGTCATTGTCTTGCTCTTCGGTGAGACTCTCTCCATCGCTCGGACGTTGGGCATGTCTTCTGATCCGCCATCTCATGCTGATGGTACTTTCAAACACAACTGTCAGTGTAACTCTTTCCTCTCTCACCCCGATGAATTTCAAAAGTGAATAAGTATAAACTTCTTCCCGATCTGCCCTATTTTGAAAATTCAAAACATCACAACAAAATGCGAACATATATACACATGGGCTCTAAGCCCTTGGTGCTCCTGAACCATACTCCTCCTGTGTGGAAGAAGTCAAGTCACCTCCGGTGACAACAAGGCAAAATCAATGCCCCATTTCTTGAACTCTGACTCTACAATCCAGGTAGCCTTTGCTTCAGGCAATTGTTTCCACTTGATCAGGTGCTCCATGTACACACCATGTCTGGTCTGTTTCTGCATGTGAGAATCCAAAATTTTCTTAGCCTGTGGTGTGATTTTTGGAGGCAAGGTGACATCATTCACTGTCTATATAGCTTCTGCACTAGATTCCCCTACTGGTGAATGAGGACCTTTATATGGCACTAGGTCCTAAACATTGAACACTGGTGAAATTGCCAAGTCTGCTGGCAAATCAATCCTATAAGCATTGTTGCCATACTTGTTTGGAATTCTGCAAGGACCAATCCATCGCATCTGCAATTTGGTTGGCATCCCTTTCTATAATCTGGCTTTGTTCAAATAAACCATGACCAAATCACCAACTAAAAATTGAATATCCTTCCTGTGTGCATCTACCCTATCTTTGGTCTTTAGGGTGTTTTCCATCAATTGGTCATGAATCTCCTTCATAGACTGTGCAAAATCTTCTGCATGACCACTTCTAAACTCCATGTCTCCAAGAATTCTGAGTTCACATACACCTCTCAGGTGCATTCCATAGACGATTTCAAAAGGACTCTTGCCAGTAGTCCTGTTCACACTGTCATTATAGGCAAATTCTGCCTAATCAATGACTTGATCCCAACTCTATCCATATTCTTTTGTCAAACACCTTAACAGGTTGCCCAATGTCCTGTTCACCACTTCTGTTTGGCCATCTGTCTGTGGATGATATGCTGATCCAAAAGACAGATTTGTCCCTAACATCTGCCATAGAGTTTTCCAGAAATGTCCCATGAACTTAGCATCTCTATCAGACACGATGCTTGCTGGTAGTCCATGAATCCTTATGACCTCTTTGAAAAACGAATGAGCTATATGACTGGCATCATGAGTCACCTTACAAGGAATGAAATGACTCATCTTGCTGAATCTATCAACAACTACAAAAATACTATCAAAACCAGTCTTAGTCTTTGGTAGACCAACTATAAAATCCATACTTACACAATCCCATGGTCTAGAAGGAATGGGTAATGGTTGATGCAGTCCAGCATTTGAAGAAGTTCCCTTGGCCTTCTGATAGATGATACACTGCTCCACATACTTTCTGACATCTTTGTGCATCTTCGGCCAATAGTAGAACCTCTGGACTAATTCTAATGTTTTGTTCAGACCAAAATGTCCACTCAAACTGCCATTATGCTTCTCCTGTATAAGATTTTCTCGCATGGATCCTTTTGGTACACACAACTGTCCACCTTTGAACAGCAAACCCTGCTGCAATGTGTACTCTACAAATTCACTATGAAAGTGATTCTCAAAGTCTTGACAGACTTTGTATGCCTCAGCAAAATCTTCATCCTCCTTGTAGAGAGCTCTGAACTCTTCCATTCCTATGCTTCTTAATTGCACTTCTTGTACTGTGAGCAGCCTTTTGCTTAAAGCATCTGCTACTTTGTTGAGCTGTCCCTTCTTGTGCTTAATTGTAAATGTATAAGACTGCAAATACTCCATCCACTTGATATGCCTATGGCTCAACTTATCTTGTGAGTTCAGAAAACTCAAAGCTTGATTGTCTGTATACACAACAAATTCCTTAGGTAGGAGGTAATGTCTCCATTTTCTAAGTGCTTGGACTAGAGCATAGAGCTCCAAGTCATATGAAGAATATCTACTCTTTGCTTCATTTAGCCTCTCACTGAAAAAGGCTACTGGTCTATTCTCTTGGCTGAGTACTACCCCTACTGCAATATTGCTAGCATCACATTCTAAAGTAAACAACTTGTCAAAACTAGGCAACACTAACATGGGCTGTGTGGCTACTTCTTTCTTCAATAGTTCAAAACTGTTATTAGCTGCTTGTGTCTAGTGAAATTTTGTTTTCATTCCACCTTTGATTGTATCAAGCATGGGTGCACAAATAGCACTAAAATTATTAATGAATTTTCTATAAAACTGAGCTAAACCATGGAAACTTCTCACCTCAATTGCTGCTCTGGGAGTAGGCCAACTCAATATGGCTTCTACCTTTGACTTGTCCATTTTCAATTCTCCTTTGGACAACACAAAACCAAGGTATACCAATTCCTGCTTCATGAATTCACACTTCTCCAAATTTATGGTTAGTTGTTCATCATGTAACTTTTTCAAAACAATATTTACATGTTCAAGATGCTCTTCTTTAGTTTGACTAAAAATCAAGATGTCATCTAGATAAACAACTACAAATTTACCCGTATAGTCCTTAAGGACTTCATTCATGAGCCTCATGAATGTGCTAGGAGCATTTGATAAACCAAATGGCATAACAAGCCATTCATATAGTCCTTCTATAGTTTTGAAGGTTGTTTTCCATTCATCACCTTCCTTGTTTCTGATCTGGTGATAACCACTTTTTAGGTCTATCTTAGTGAAATACTTAGCTCCTCATAAACAGTCTATAAGATCTTCAATTCTAGGAATTGGAAATCTGTACCTTATGGTGATCTTATTGATAGCTCTGGAGTCCGTGCACAATCTCCATGTTCCTCCTTTCTTTGGTGCCAACACCGTATCCACTGTACAAGGACTTATGCTTTTTCTAACCAACCCCTAGTCAAGCAATTCTTGTACTTGTCTGGTTATTTCCTTATGTTGTTCTGGAGTCATCTTGTAAGGAGCCTTGTTAGGCAAAGATGCTCCTAGAATCAGATCTATCTGATGGCTTATAGTCCTCTGTGGAGGTAGTGTTGCTGGTGTTCCATCACTAATAATGTCCTTATACTGTTCCAGTATAGTCTGCACCTCTTTTGGGATCACTACCTTTTTGTCTTTTTGCTCCTCCTTAGGTTTCACTATGACAACATAACCAATACCATCCTCCTTAAGAGTGTTCAAAAACTCTTTGCCACTTACAACTAAGATACTAGGACTCTTAGTCTTATTTGCTTCTTCCTCTTCTAATGACTAAATTTTATAGATGACACCATCTTTTTGAAAAGAATATGCATTCTTCTCACCATCATGTATGGCCTTCCAGTCAAACTGCCATGGTTTGCCCAATAGTAGATGACATGCATCCATAGGTAAGATATCACAAAGGACCTTGTCTTTGTATCCACCTATACCAAACTCTACCCAAGTTTGCTCATTGACTATCACATGTTGACCTTTATTTAACCATGTGACTCTATATGGATTTGAATGAGGTATTCTTTGCAAATTTAGTTTTCTAATTGCTTCATCAGACACTATATTATCAGTAGATCCAGAGTCTATAATTACTTGACATACCTTATTCATAATCTTGCATCTGATTCTGAATAATGCTCTCTTTTGGCTTGGTTCAACTTTCACTAGTTCTTTGATCAAGGTTCTCCTTACCATGATGTTCTCTCCCACTTCTAAGGTTAGACTGACTTCAGGTGATTTACTGCTTGAAGCATCATCTTGTACATAATGATTTCTTTTATCAACTCCTTGAGAAGAAGATGTGCCCTTATCAGGACACCTATATGCTGGATGGCCCAATTGACCACAATTGTAGCATTTCATAGTGGCAAAGTAGGATCCTCTACCTAATCCTCCTAATCTTCCTCTGTTAGATCCCCTTCCTCTATAGTTTCCTCTACTACTAGTCTCTCCACTCTGCTCTATGAGTTTGGATTCTCCTTAGGGTCTTTGATCAGTATTTCTACCACCATAATTCCCTCTTCCTCTGTTGTCTCTGCCTCTTCCTCTTGACCTACTGTTTGATTCTTGTTTCTTCCTGCCCTTCTCCTCTACCTTGAGTGCTAGCTGATAGCTTTGATGCACTGTTGTAGGGCTGAATAAGCTGATTTCCTCTTGAATACTCCATCTCAAACCATTGAGATATCTTGCTACTTTCACATTTTCATCTTCCATCACCTTAGACCTCAGGCATAGTTTTTGAAACTCCTCAGTGTATGCACTGACATCTAATTCTCTTTGTCTCAAATTTTGTTGTTTCTTATACAACTAGACTTCATAATCTCCAGGCATGTATACCTCTTTGATTTTAGCCACCATACCCTTCCAAGTAGCTATAGGTTTCTTGTCTTCTTTCTCTCTTTCAGTTTGAACAAATTTCCACCATGTCAAGGCAGCTCCTCTGAGTCTTGATTTAGCCACCTTCACCTTTTGAGCTTCACTCACTCCATCACATTCAAAGTGATTTTATAAACCTTCTATCCATTCCATAACCAAATCAGGTTCCATCTTTCCACTAAAAAGAGGAACTCCTTCCAATGACTTACCACTCATGGCTTTCAAGGCCTTCAAGAAAGGTTCTTCTTCCATCTTAGGATCAGGTGTGGGCTCTTCATCTTCTATAGACATGCCTTTTTCCTTGTTTACTTTCTGCCTAACTTCTTCAGTCTTTTCCATCATTATACCCAGTCTACTTTCCATTTCTGCCAATCTTTCCTGTAGGAGTCTATTCTCCTCTTCTTGATCATCAACCTTCTTTGCTAACTCTGCATTAGTCACCATCTCTCTGGCTGAACCTACAGACTCACTTGAACTCGGTGATGACATACAACTTCTTCTATTCCAACCTAGGAATAGCCCAAATCTTTAATTTGGCTCTGATACCAATTTGATAGGGAGGCCTATGGGTTTAGCAAACCTATCTTGACACAACACTTCAAGACCTATATCAATCCCAAGTCTCCCGACCAATTCAAGTGCTCATAGACATTTTCTACCCCCAAATGCCTATGTCAACCTAACCAGTCTATTACAGAGGTGAAATACTTATTTGCCTATTATTTCCAATACAGACAATGCTTACTTGGTGTGAGGTATTCTTCTTTACCTCACTATTTCCAAGATTCCTAATCTCCAAGGCTTATAGCCTTCTTGAGCCCATTATTAGCCCTCCTCTCTGGGTCCAGGGTTTTGATTTCTTGGTACTCAATTCTTCCACTCTGTTTCACCCCTGTCTCTTAGACTGCAACTTGCATACGAGCCGGGCTATGACACAGCTCGCCTAGTACAAGTTCACATGGCCTTTCTCTAGCATTCCACTCACTACAACAGAAAGAAAAACAAAAACAAGAGACTCTATTTGATTTCCCCCCATGACTGTACAATGGATATGTGAGGACATCAAACTAGAGTCATTATGTACAACGGAAACAAAACTAACAGGAATTAAACTGTCTACTCTACTGCAAACCAAATTATGCAAGTACTCTACAGACAAAATTCAAATGGATTCAACTGTCAATGTTTTTATTATCAGAAGTTCCTCTATTACAGTCACGACATCTCAGGCTTCAAAACATTCCAACCCCTTTACAAAGCAAAGACTAGCTTTTATATTGTCCGGCTTCCTTTCAGTTATCTAACAGTTAGGTTTTCTGTCTATTCGGCTCCCATCGGCAAAATAGATTCTTTGTCTCACCGATCATATTCTTCCCCTGTCGATATGCATTCTATCAATACATTCACATTATTATCGGCTAGACATCTTGACTTTCGCACCGAAATGCTCCTTCCCTTTTTCATCGGCGTGATCTACCCTATTGGCCACTAGTTAACTTCCCCTGCCAATAGACCATTTCTCCCCGATGGTTGAAAGTATTCATCGCTCAGACATTACATTGTCGGCATAGCTTTTCCTTAGTTTGCTGATGTTCATTATTACTCCGATGGACCTAACAACCCCTTCGTCAGTCAAACCACATTCTATCAGCAAACCTCAAATTTGTCCCGCTGATATCGTCGGTCATGCCGATGCTCCTTCTATCAGCGTACTTCACCGTTTGCTATAACTTCGAAAGGCTTCGCCGATAGGTTCTCTCACACCGAAATGCATTCTCCATCGGACAGACTTGTGGTTGTCGGTGAAACTATTTCCTTTCGCTCTAATATCGATAGTCTTGCCTACCATTCTAACCCATCGGCTTGATGTACAACATTGGCCAATTCATAACTCCCTTCACTGATATGTCACCTCTCCCCGATGGTTAGCACCATCGGCCAGACCGATACTATCGGTATAACTTTCCACTCTTCTTCCACTACCCATTGGCATGCCGATGTGCTTTCGTCGGTGTGACTCCGCTGATATGTATAGTCGTTGTCTTGCTCTTCGGTGAGACTCTCTCCATCGCTTGGACATTGGGCATGTCTTCCGATCCGCCATCTCACGCCGATGGCACTTTCAAACACAACTGTCGGTGTAACTCTTTCCTCTCTCACCTCAACGAATTTCAAAAGTGAATAAATATAGACTTCTTCCCGCTCTGCCCTATTTTGAAAATTCAAAACATCACAACAAAATGCAAACATATATACACATGGGCTCTAAGCCCTTGGTGCTCCTGCACCACCTCTTTTCTAAATTCGTCACTTTTACTCAACCATGGTTTAGGGTTACCTAAGGTGAGTCAAAACTAGGGTTAGATAGTCCAAGTTGATCCTAGACTCATGGTTGACCACCTAGGGTAACTTTTGGGACCCTAGGGTTCATGAAAAGGGTCAAAAATCCACATTTAAATGGCCCAAAAAAAATAATATAAATACCAAGTGGCATAAATCAATTAAAAATTTTACAACACTTATTATTAATCAATTTTAAATAAACAAAAGGGTACTAAGGCTAAAAATAAATAAAATTAAATCAAGCACTATAATTCATCATTCAAATTCAAACGTGATCCTTATCCCTCTTGGGAATGGATCAGCTTTACAGGGAATAACATATTGTGAATCCTACCTCCAATTTCCCGTGGCTAGGGAATGTAAAACCTGCACATCTCGATCAAGTGTCAGTTCTGTCATGAAAAGTGATAGCCGAAGCAACTGGAATTAAAATTCACACAATCAAACACAGCAATAACATCAATACATTAATCCAAATTAAACCGCATTATCCAATCACATGTCAATTAATCCATATCACATAAACAACTAGAATCTCATCACAAAACATCATCAAATATAGACTCGCATGTCAAATCACAAGATAGCATCACTATGATCAAAACAAATCCCATATGTCAAATCAAAGTCCTAACATTATCAGTGGATCAAATCAAGTCTACAAAATGAAGCATAGTCACTAAGGTCTGATAGTGTCATCTACTGGATAGTATAATGATCAAAATATGGAAGGTAAATAATCGGCCTCACAACAACAGTAGTACCAATGAATATCCCAAGTATAAGCATGCATGAAAAACATTATGTTGCACCAAAATAACTTAGAAGTGGCTAGGAAACACCTCCAAGCAATCTCCAACTGAAAACTATTACTTCCTTGACAAAAAAGAAAGTGCCAACTCCCCTGAATGAGAGCAAACCAAAATGTAAGGTGCTTGACCTGCAACTAATTAACAAGCTCATGACTAAAAATCTGATCCATTCTTTGCCAAGGAACACTCTCAAGACTACCCATTTAGTTATTGATCCAATCTTTAATTAAAAACTCTCTCCAATCCATTTTTGGATGAGAAAATATAATCATCAAATGATTGGTAAGGAAAAGAACAACACTATCTATATTGAAATTTTCACCCTTATACCTCCAAAGATCATACTTACCTTTCCCAATAAGCTCCATCAATCCTTGTTGAGAATCCCAAGCATGGTACCCAACCGAGAATAATCTCCAACATAACTAGAATGGTAGACATCATAACTCCAAGTGCCATCCATAATAGCATGCACAACAATTAAGTTTGTGCCCTTTTTAGCAATCTCTTGTAACCCATCCCTAAAAGCACCAACAACTAAGGTGCAAGGAGCAATTGTTGTCTTCAAAACCAACCCCAAAGAAAGAATAGTATGAGATAAAACATCATACAATCTAAAGGATGGATTGCCAAACATATAGATGTCATGTTTAAATCCTTCTTTCTGCAAAGCTATGTAACTAAAAAGTTTTAAACCACCTTTCCTTGCTGCTGCTTTGAAATTTCCAGCAAGCTCTAGAACTTTGTTTGGAAACTTTTCAAAATCTAAAAAATTAAAGTCTCCATGAATCAATATATCCCATAAAGATACTATATCTCCTAGCATCATAACACTCCCTATGCAATCTTCATTCATCTCCTCCTTTGCACATTTCCTATCTGGTGGTCTCCCAGGAGGGTAACCAATCACCTCATAATGTGAACCTAAATCAAAACCAAGCTAAAGACCACAGTCCAACTCAAGTTTTGAATCTTTTCTTGGATCCCATACCTTGTTATTTTCACCAAGTGCAATGCTACAACCAGGAGTAGTCCCATCATCCAACTTGAAGAGTGGATTATCAAATACCAAATTAGCACTCATCTCAAAAAGAGGATTACTCATCAACTGAAAATCATCATAATCCATATGCTCCATCCACACATCCTGCTGATACAAACTCCTATTTTCAAAATTTTTGGAACAATGTACAAGAATAAACTCCTTCTGAATGTAAACAAGCTCCTCCATTACCTGTTTGATCTTCATGGCCCTTTCTCTATTCTCCTACTCTCTGAATTGTTTGGCCTCATAGAACTGTTCATTTTCTTCAAGAAATGCCTCTTGGACACTTTTTAGGGAAAGCTTCATGGAATCAAGCTCAATGGTGAGATTACTAACCTCTCCCCTTAACTTCTTATTCATAGACAAGGTCTCATCTGTAAGCTTGGTGGCAACATCTCTATCATGCACCGTGTGTAAGAAAATTGATTTTATTCCCTCCATAGTGCTTTTTATCATGTGAAAATCTGCAAGGGAAACATTTTTCTCATATCAGTTTCTCAGTGTCATGAAGATGAATTTTTCAACAAGGCTTCTAATGTCATCCAATCTAGTTAAAGTGTGCACTTCATTTTCCACAGACACCAAAAATTATTTTTTCCAATCTTGTTCAGGCAAGGATAGTGAACTATTGTTATGTTTCTTACCAAAATTAGAACTTTTATACATGTCCTCAAAGTCTCCAAGGCTGTCCCAAATCACCTGTGTCTCTTTCTTATCATCCTCAATAGTGAATTGTGGATCCAAAACAAGGTTACTAGGTCTCTGTTTGAGATCAGCTACATGTAATATGAATTTCGATTTGTTTTCAAGATCAAAAACAACACCATCAATGCCACAATGATGAAGTTAGAACAACACTACAATCAAAAGGAAATTCATCCCAAATAGGATCCTCATCATACTTAGGTGCCAACACACCTAGATCCCAAGTGCTAAAATATTGATTACTCTATTAAAAAAATGTGCTCCTCATGAATGGTTGTCTCTTTGAATGAGACACTCTCCAACTCACTAGTACTGAAATCATCATAAGCATCCCTCTTGATAGGCTTGGTTTGGAAGTCAAACCCAAATCCAACTAAGTTATCATTAAAGGAATGAGATAAGGGATCATCATCATTATCTTATTTGAAGACATCATCATAATTACCCTCAACATGCTCTTCTTATGAAGGTACATTAGTGAACTCATCATAAACGTATGCTCTACTAGAATCATCTAGGAAGTCATTAGTCTTAGAATCATCACTGGATGAATCCAAATTAGGATCTTCTAATGTCCCTTTATTAGGCTAGCACATTTACTTTAGGCTAGTCTACTACATGGGTTCCTATAGACTAACAAGGGTGGCTAGGGGGGCCATAGAGTTTTGGTTCATTGAGGCTTAGTCAACTTACATGGAGAGATGAGTTGGACTTCTCTTGGTAGGATTTATTACCTGGCACTTTCAGGAGTGAGTTTGGGCCATTTGGCCAAACTTACTATTTTTAGCAAGGGCTCACGAGCATTAGAGTGAATCAGCGCAATGGTCTTGGAAATGGTCTTTGTTCCATTGGCCAGCTCAACAGTACTATGAAACTCATCTAAAAGGACCATTTAAATCATCATTTATTAATTGATACATTTAAGTTAAATTAAAGATATAACTTAATGTATCCTTTAATATAGTGACTTTATTATTTATTGAGGACTTAATAAAAATTAAAGTGAATAAAGTCATGACTTTATGAGATGGGCGCCCAAGGCAAAAAGTGAAATATTATTAAAAGATTAAAATCCCAAAAAAAGTGGCGTTGGAAAACAAGAGAGGAATAAAAGTGAAAAGTGAAGTCTTTTTCTCATTCATTATTGCATATTTTTCTCTTGTTTTGAGCTTTGTTCTTGGTTGAGCCAAGGGTTGTGAACCAACAAACTTTGAAGATGAAAACCTTCATTGTTTGAGCACCTGAAGGGTTGAGAGACACCTCTAGTGTGTTTTGGAGTGGTTTTATTCCAAAGATCACACTGAACTTCATTGCAAATAGTCAGCTTGTTGCAGAAGGGTTTACATTGATATATCTCAAGTCTATTATCATGATAATTATGGAGGAGGATTAGAAAGTGTATCACAGGCTTTATTTGTGAGTTGTGAAGGAGTTTTTGTTGTGTTTGTAGCCTCCCATACTAGTCATACCTTCCCTGGCAGGGCCGTACAACAAGAAGGTGTTATTGAGGATTTTGGAGTGCATTTGTGTTAGAGTTTCCCAAACCAGCTAGGCATGGTCATGTGTAATCTAGATACAAAGTTACAACAATGTTTGGATGTCTTATGCTAGTGTTTGTTGTTGTTCCATATCTACAGGCTATACAACATTGTTAGAGAAGGACATGGGTCAACCTGTGTGAGAACAACGATTGGATATGAGGGTTCTAGCTACCATTTGATGCACAAAAAACTACATTTCTTGTTGTTTACTCTTGTACACTTATAGTAATATGAGTTTGCATGGTATGGAGGAACATTGTATGTCAAAACCAACTGTAACAAACTATTTCAGACTAATAATAACATAGTAGCAAAAGGGTATGTCCATTATTTTATCAACTTTGTTTATCTTTACATGGGTATTGTTTCTTTAGGTATTGAAATGCATTTCCATTGAAAATAAGCATCTAGGTACTGCATTTTCCTACTACTTTCAAAAATATGTTTACATGCATGTGTTATGTCAAATGCAAAAAATACCAAAATGCACCAGGTTCAACTAAACCATAGAAAACCATAAGGGGGTGGGATATTACAGTGGTATCAAAGCTAGTGTATATTGCCAACTTGTGTTGAACAGTGTTCATGAGCGATTGAAAATAGGTTTACACCAAAGATACCCATCAGTGGTAACCACCACAGATTCTAGAGGGATAAACCATATCAAGTATTCTAGGCATGTACAAGAATTCATCTAGTGATAGTGGCAATATTACAGGACACATGACATATAGAAACAAAGGACCAAAATAGTTAGAGAGTCCCAACTCAAAAATAGAATGAAGATTCAATATTATGCTTGATATGATGTCCTAGTTATTAGGAAAAATGAATCAGGGAGCTCCATCAGCACAACCACATGTAGCACATGATGGCGAGGCAAGTGGTTCAAATAACAACAATCACCGGCGTGAAGCTCAGGGTAGTGAACACAACACTAGGACTACCCCAGGATCAGTCCCTAGACTACTCTAGCCTAGCTTTCCAGGCAAAGAGGAGGCACTAGTAGGGATTTTTTTAGTGGTGAATCTTTGCCAATTGGTGAATAGTTCATATTCATGAATTGGGAATTGGCGAATATATTCCCACCGGTGAGGGGCCAATTTGCCCAATTTTTTTAGATTTTTGGTCCAATGCATTTCAATTCACCACCCTATTAATTTTTGAGTCATTTATAGTTAGTATTTTCACCACAGTATTCTATGCGGTTCTAACAGTGATTCACCTGGAATTTCAGAGGCAGGTTTTAATTCACCCACATATTCACCAATATCATTAAATGGTTGACACACATGAGGACCCATTTTGCCAACATCATTAAATGGTTGACATGCATGAGGACCAATTTCACTAGTATAATTAAATGGTTCACATGTATGAGGTCCAATTTTGCCAATACCATTATAACTCCATACTAATTTGAGGGCCTTATTCACCTAGAAAATTACAACATATGTGTTTGATGGAGGTCCATTTCACCTAACATTTACAAGTGTCCTATTAATAGTATGCATGATTTGCCAAATTATTACGCTACCATTTGAAAATTCTATGGTATTCACCAAATATGCATTGATATAAATGCATTTGAAATTCTAATTAATCCTTTAGACATTTTGTTCAGCTCTGAGCTCTCAAATCCTCGATTCATTTGAATCATAGAAAAGTTATAGCTACAGGCATTGGTGAGTCACAAAAAAGGTAAGTGATCATTTCTTTACTGTGTAATAATATAAGATTCATGTTGATTATTTATGTCTTTGTTTGGTTTCATTGTAATTTCTTATAGATGATATTGATTAAGTAGTAGTTAGGAGTCTAGGACTAGGGAGATATCTTAATCTAGGACCCAGGGAATCAAGTATCTATATTCTATCATCTATGATTCCTTCTTGAACAAAATGACATTTTTTTATGTAGATTTTAATTCATGAGAGATGTCGAGCAAGAAGAAGTTGTTTGAGGGTGGTGAAGGGAGGTCAAGGTCATTAAAATGGAGAAACACAAAGTCATACTTTGGCAATGTTGGCGATCCATCTGATGGAGCTACAACATCAGAACCTATACCATCTATTGACTTGGATGACAATACCATGGATGAAATTCCAAGGAATACCCAATGTAGTAGGAATGATGACAATGCCACAGATGATGTTTGAGGGAATACCCAAGGTAGCGGGAATGATGACAATGCCACAAATGATATTGATGTTCTAGGAAATACCCAAGGTAGGATGAATGATAATATGAATAAATCAAACTCAACAAATGATAATGAAGTTAATGAAGTTATAGAAATGAAGTTAATAGTAAGTGCATGTAAGGGGAAAAGAAAAGCCAAATAAAAAAGGGGCATGAGTGGGAAACGTCAAGGAGTTTTCAGATTGATTGGGTGTCAAAATTCCCATTCATTGAACTGGTGGAGAATACAAACAAAGATGAACCTCCCACATAATGCAAGTGTAAGATTTGTAGTTGGAAATATCATAGGGATGAGAGGTTGCAGCTAAAACTTGACACCATAGAAAATCATATTGGCAAAGTTTATGAAAAACAAATCATAGATGGATAGGAAAAATCAGTGATAAGATGGAAAATGAAGGATGAATGTCTTCATGTAAAGAATACCCTTGAATATGATGCACATATGCAAATAAAGGTGAAGATTCATGTAGGTGGAGGTTCAATTAAAGCTGAATTTGGAAATATGATGGGAGAAGCACAAATGGTAAAAACTATTTAGTTGGGTGTTGTTTTTCATATTTTGACCAGAGGGCATCCTATGATAGACTACCCAGAATATAATAGTTTATTATCTTTTATGGGTGTTCCTAATTTTCCTAACACACATTGGTCAATAAACAGTGAATGGGAATGGGCAAGTTGTTTTGCTGATTTGGAAAAATATGATTTACAGGAAAAAATAAGAGTCAACTTTTATTGGATTATCTCTAGATAAAGTTACAGCAATAGATAATACTTCTTGGGTATGTATGCATGTGTATAATGTGGCAAATCATGTTTTCCAACCTCATCTACTCTCTGTTTATAAAATGAATGAGAATGTAACATCACAAAATCTATTTGAGATAGTTAAGAAATCTTTGATTGAAATTAGAGGTATGGATGACTGCACAATTACTAGAAAGTTGGTGTGTGTAGGGGTGGATGGAACTTCAGTAATGCAAGGTCATAGGAACCATCTGTGTGTAAAGCTACAAACTTCTATTTCACCATACATGATTGGCATACACTACATGGCACACAGAATGAATTTAGCAGTTAAAATGGTGAGCAAGTTTCCTATAGTATCAAAAGTTGAAGATCTAGTCTACGAGCTCTACTCATACTACTACCGAAATCCCAAATGGTTTTTGGAATTTCAACATTTTGTTGAGGGAGTAACTATAGGAAACAAGCTTCCTAAGGATGTTGATACTAGATGGATCTCCTTGCATGAACCAGTGAAAAGAGTTTTTGCAAAATATCGATCCTTGATTGGTGTAATGTACAACCATTGCTTCTTAGTTGATAGGGCTCCTAATCTCTTACATAGGTTAAGTGACATAGAGACACTACTCATTTTAGCTGGTATTCTTGCCATGCTGGATGAAATCAACGTGCTTATGAAAAAAGCCCAAGAAAGAACTATGTATATTTGTGAATATACTAAATTGCATCGAATGATATGCATGACCCTCGATAATCTATATCTATTAAATGAGTCCTTCATAAGTCCAAAATTTAGCAGCTAGCACTTGATAACAATGGTGACCAATCTTGGTATTTTTTTATAGTTTAATGATAGCAGGAAGCTATGTGTCTCTGTAAAGGGATTTGAGATACCAATGCACTATTTTAACAAGGACAAACACACTATCATAGAAGAATCTATTTCAAGGGAAGCTTTTGACAAGATTGTTATTTTTGTAAGTACTACTTTAAAGAATATTGTGAAATCTCTTTCCTCAGAGATTAGAGATCAATTCCCTCATGATGAACTTCTTGAAGCCATGTCTATAGTGTATCCTTAATATTGGGTCAATTGTGAGTGAAGTGATTATAAAAACAAGATAAAGACCTTAACAGATCAGTTTTGCATAAGTACAGAACTCGATGGACAACAAAGAGAAGGGATTTTAAATCAAACTAAGCTTAGAAAGCAATTAGGTTGATTTGTAACTTCAATGATTGAATAGTTTAAACTCATGGAGGCTCCCCATCAAGAGGGATCAATGACAAAGCTTTGGGCAACCTTAAGTCAAAGCAAAATATTGTGTGATGCATTATCAAAAATTTTCAAACTTGTTGATTTATGTCAAACCATGATATTGGGGTTGGTGGAGGATGAGAGAGTTTTTAGTGCATTGGGGTTCTTGAAATCAAAGATAAGAAATAAACTTGACAAGGATTTGGAAAACTTCTTGAGAATGTATACAACTAGACATGATATCTAGAGTTTTCCTTTTGATAGGGCACTTGCAATCTAGAGGTCCTTATGTGAAAGAAGAGGGTTGTGCAACACTTCAAACAATAATAGCACAAATGACAATGACACAATGAATACCAGAACTACATGTAGTGGTAGTGGTGTTGATGAGACACTCTTAAGTGGAGATATGGAGATAGAAGAAAATGAAGAACATGATCTAGATGACACTGGATATCATAGTCAAAGGGAGGAGAATGAGGATGACGAGATGATTTGGCAATTTGAAGGGAATTAGTAGTTTTTAGGTATTTATACTATATTTCATGTTCCAAACTCAAAAATATTGTTGATGACATTTAATTTATCTATCAATGACATACATTCTTCATTTTCGATATAAAAAATCAATATTTTCATATTATTATTCTACGATACTGATAAGTTTCACAAGCATTCAACTAAATGCGAAGTAATTGGGGTTGGTGGAGGATGAGAGAGTTTTCAGTGCATTGGGGTTCTTGAAATCAAAGATAAGAAATAAACTTGACAAGGATTTGGAAAACTTCTTGAGAATGTATACAACTAGACATGATATCTAGAGTTTTCCTTTTGATAGGGCACTTGCAATCTAGAGGTCCTCATGTGAAAGAAGAGGGTTGTGCAACACTTCAAACAATAATAGCACAAATGACAGTGACACAATGAATACCAAAACTACATTTAGTGATAGTGGTGTTGATGAGACACTCTTAAGTGGAGATATGGAGATAGAAGAAAATGAAGAACATGATCTGGATGACACTCGATATCATAGTCAAAGGGAGGAGAATGAGGATGGCGAGATGATTTGGCAATTTGAAGGGAATTAGTAGTTTTTAGGTATTTATACTATATTTCATGTTCCAAACTCAAAAATGTTGTTGATGACATTTAATTTATCTATTAGTGATGTACACTCTTCATTTTTGATATAAAAAATCAATATTTTCATATTATTATTCTGTGATACTAATAAGTTTTACAAGCATTCAACTAAATGCAAAGTAATTTTTCTTGTCTATAACCACAGTAGCGTTTCATTTTTTTTCCATTATTGCAATGCATAGTAATCAACAATAGTAGCATATTAATATACAACATTAGCAAATTTTTAATGTGTATGTAGAAACCAGAGTTTTCCTGAAGTAGACAATTAAATAGTACAGATAATTTTAACAATGAACACATAAATGGTTTTCAGTGTTATATAGATTTTCAAATGAAGGTTCGAAGAAATACATTGAAGTATTACATTTACAATGTACAATAACTTGCTAAAACCAACTCTGCATAATGCTCTGTTGGAAACACATATTACTAAATCATTTTATCAGCTTTTGTAGAGTTCTCCACTCTTCATCTGATGGAAGTGTAACTTTTCTTAACCCAATTTGAGCAAGTTGTAAGTGTGATAAAAGTTAATAATTATAATTCATATATTTACTTGGCTTCAATATTTCACTAAAAGTTCCATTCAAGGTTATCAATGGTGAGATAGAATCCAAAAAGTTTGCCTCATCAAGATTTTGAGGAAACTGGTCCTCATCCAACTTCATTTTATCCTCCATATTCTTTTTGAAAGTAGCCTTTCCAATGTATTGGCATGATGGGTCAAAAGCCCATAGAAAACCAAGCTTTCTGAAGTATTCTTCCTTTGTTTGCGTCCTCTTTGTCAATACTACAACTTGTTCTAAAAGATGTCATGCTTCTTCTAGCTTCTCAAATTTTTCAATGAAAGATGAGACCTTTATTATGGCATCAATACAGTTCTCAATTCATTTCGATTCCAATTCTTCGCTAGTAGCATTGTAGATTGATTCTGAAATGTTGTTTGCATCTAACATTTTTGAAGTTGCCATGTATCCATTTTCAGAAAAGTATTTTAGGAGTGTATTACTACATATTAGTAGATCATCAGTGAATTCAAACATTTGAGACATATCATCAATTCTCTTCATAATTTTCTCCCACATATTATGTTTTATATAAACCATTGTGTTTCTAAAAACTTTCTTTTTGGAGGATTTAATTTCATTTTCTGCATTCTTCAATTTTATCTGCAAATTTTTAGAGTTCTCTCTCTCTCTCTCCACATTTTCTTCCCACAGATGTCCTACTTTTTCTGCTGCCTGCAATTTGTCTTTGGCTTGATTCAAGGATTGTTCTAATTTTTCTGAATTGGCTTTTTCAATATCATATTTTTTTTACTTTCACTTAACATTTTCTATAGTTTATTCACTTAACTTGTAGATGTAGAGTCAGAGTTTTTTATCCTTTTCTCTAATTCTTTGGTCTTGTACTACTTTCCTCTTAGATTTTTTATTTTTTGTCTCCCTGTAACTTTTCTATATGAGTTTGCAACCTGTTATGTAAATCACAAAGTCAAATGAAAATGAGCAATTTGAATGGAATTAACATCACTAAATATATTTTTCTTCTTTTGTAACTCAATTACTAGAACCTGTGACCTGTCTATATTACAACTCTAATTTTTAGACAATATATGAACAACAAAGTTACTAGGAAATTAAAAAACAACCATACCTTTTTTGTTCTCTCTTTCTTTAGCAATGATGTGTACACCACTTTGTTGTTCTTTTTTGATACATTAATTTTGTCAAAATTTTTCATTCCAAAAAAATCCACTTGGATGGTGCTCACCTCATAGTTAGAGTGTTGCATTTGGTCCCCTAGTTTATTTTGAACTTTGGGCACAATAATCATGTAATCCATTTTTTCTATTTCTGGGTCAAATGTAGTCAATACCCTGGTTGTTACAGGCTCTCAAGTTGCTGTTGTCTCTATCTCTAGTACTTTTTTCTTATGTGTTTTAGATATTTGGCTTTCTTTTCAAACTCAACATTGTAATCAGAATCTGTGACACTTGACATAACTTTGAATGGTGACAGAGTAGTTGTAGTGTTGGCGGCATCTTTAATTAATTGATGCTAAGGATTATCCATTCTTGTCCCAGTCATGCTAATGATAGGAGGGGGTGCCTTCTAGAAATAATTGCTTTGATGTGGTTGTGGAATCAAAGCCTGTCATAATCTTTTGCTTCTTAGTATTCAAAAGGCCTTGTTCTCTAAGTTTGTCTATACTATCATCTAATTTTATTGATGGCCTCTTGTGATTTTATTGTTGCAGCTCTTTCTAACTAGTACTACTACTATTACCTATACCATCACCAGATTTCCCACTAGTAGCACTAGAGTGTCCACCATCTCCTATAGGAAAAGAATGAGAAACATGCAAATTAGAAAACCCTTGTGGCACTGTTAATGATTGGATCTCACTTTGAGGATTTAAAGATGGAATAAATCTAATCTCTCAATCTGTATATGTATGCCCTTTGTCTTGTTCATCACCTCCAATGCTGAGTCGAAGATCATTAGGTTTTCTAGGGCATACATCTGGTACAATCCAAATTCCTTGTCCTGTGGACCCCAAACCACCACCTTCATAACCCAATTTTTGGCCTATTAATGCCCATGTAGTATATGTTTCTCTTGTAGTCTCACTCATATGAGGTTTGAATACAAAGGCACTAAGATCTCTGGGTTGTTCTTCATCCTCATCATCACTTTCAACATTAGATGCTTCATCAACAGTGGGATGCTCTATATCCCACAATTTGCTGAACTCTTCATCTTCTAAGTTTTCTTCAAATTCTGTAGTAGCTTTTGGATCATCGAGATCCTTCCTCATAGACCAAAAGGCACTATTTTTTTAGTGTGACCAATGTTCATTTGTACAGGTCTCTTTTAGATTCTGTGGAATTTTTGTATACGTAGATTTTATAGCACCTTTTCTATAGAAATTGTCATATCTCTTGTTTTCCAGTGCCACCTCTACATCTCTCTATGTGGAATTGGATGCAATCCCATTATTTATGATGATAATATTTCAAAAGAAATACCTCTTTGAGCAGCAATTTATTCCATGACTTTTCTGACCTTATCCCAAGAATTCTTGTTTCTCAACATTTCTAGCAGGGGTTTACTTTCATGTTGAATTCTACTTGGAGCATTCTTATTGGCTAGAAGCCTTATTTTAATCACATCACATGGGTCATACTACCAATGAGAGTCAACATCAAATTTAAAAAGTTGTAAAATTCCATGTGCCATAGTGAATGCTTTTCTCTCGAATGTGAACCCTCCACATGAAAAAGGTAAGGAAGGAAATATGCTATTCTTTTGGTGACTAACAAAGTGCATTATATCTATATTATCCATTTGTTGTATGTATTCCAATGAAAAAATCATCTCTATCACATGTATTGGAAGTTTGTGGGGCTTTACTCTCGATCCATAAAATCCATGAAGTACCAGTCAGCCAATTGTATTTCTTTTCCCAATTGAATGCAATTTCTACAAGACTTGGGAAATCTAGGCATTCGAGTATTTGTAATGGTTTGATACAATGGAGCCAAAAAGTAGTCTAGAAAATGATTGTAGTTCATTTGATTATGATACATCTTTATCTTATGGGTCCAATCCAGTAGTCCATTTTTATCTTGCTGACGCTAAATTTGAAGCTTGTCCTGAAACTTCCCAACAAATTGCACTAGAAAAAAATAGCACAAGTAGGTTGTGAACCTAAATGTCTTTCCATTGGAATTGGGAGTGGGAGCTTCACTTTGACTTCATTTAATCATTAAAACCTAATCTTGCATGGATCTTGCAATGTACTCAAGAAATCTATATTTAGCAGGTGGATTGCATTGATGGATATTGTATACCATTTCAAAGAGGCTTGCATCCACTTGACTATTATTATCCAATCCAAGGCAAAACACTAGCATGGAAATAGTATCCTGAACCCATGGTTTAAAAATATCAATGTTATAAGGAGGCTTATGATTCTGATTGAGTAGGGCACTATCCAATGTTAGAGATATGATAATTTTTTTTATTATTTTCACTAACTGCTTCATAAGTACTAGCAAGTCTTTCTAGGTTTATGTGCACTATTCTGCATTCTTCAGTGGTAAAACCTAACAATTTGCCAAAATATTCTCCATTAATGGGAAGCATTACTTCCTGGTTATCTTTTATAACTATTACATTTCTTTTTTCATCATAATTCTGGGCACAGACCATGATAAATTTAGGGCAAGGGAAAACCTCAGGGAACATCAAGTGTCCCAATCCAACCACCCATGGTGTAGTCAACCCGCTATTTGGTATTAGTTTTTTGGGGTTAGTTTGCACTTGACGCACCTTATTCTCTAATGAATATCTAAGTGTTGAGGTAAACCTTCCAAAGATTACAGGGTCATAAATATCATGGTATTCATCTGTAAAACCTAGGGTTTTAAGTAGTCTGACGTAGTCTATTTTATCTCTTTCTTTGGTTTTCCCAATTTTTGGTTTGGTAGTGCTAGTAGACATGCTTGTAAACACTCAACCCTAATTTCTAAACCTTGGTCCCCATGATTAAAAAAACTAAAGTTTCAAGGAGAATAGTAATAGCAATAGTAATAGGAATGAAGTACTTCTATATTTCACTTACCCAAAAAAGATGAATACAAAGACTGGCACTGAGTGACTCCATGGCATCACACAATTGATATTAAAATTTCTAGTGCAGTGCAATCTCCTTGAGTCCTTGACCCTCTCGCTTCCAAATAGTATCAATTAAAATTACTAAATGCCAAGTACCAACTGTGAAGTAAAGAAAGTGAAACATGTTACATTCTTTTATTAAAGTTATAAATTTTATTTTATTCTCGAGGAAGTTAATTTTTTTAAAAATTTATTATATTCTATTCTATTCTTCACTTTAGTACAATTTTGTAGTTGTAGTTGTACTACTACTAAGTACTCCCACTTCAAACAAATTAATAATTTAATACTTATACAACACGTACGTCGAGTTGTGGAATTGAAAACTATCATATAATCTCAATTGTTGATCTTTGTAAATCTAATAGCTCTTGATTGATTCCATAGGTTTGAGTTCCCAACTCTAGTGCTCTGGACTTTTGTTCTAGAATTCAACTACAACCATCCATCTAGAATCGAAACATTCATCGAATGGGTGATACATGTGGCTAAAGTCTGAATATCATATAGGTTAGATATATTATATAATAATTATAATTAATATTATATAAAATATTATAATATAGGTTAAAGGTTAGATATATTATTATAATATATTATATAATAATTAGAATTATATATTTTAGTATATTATATTATATTAAAATAGATATAATAAGTATATTATATTATAATAATATATATAATAATTATTCATTCATTGATCTTTGTAAATCTAATGACTTTAGATTGACTCCAGATGTATGAGTTCGCCAGTCTATCACTCCAGACATTTCATTTGGGAATTCAACTACAATAATCCATCTGGAATCGAAACATTCATGCAAGTGTTTTACTTATTTTCCTTAAAACCCTAAGTCCTAGAGTCGAGAGTTTACTTTATGTTCTATTTTGTTGTTGACCATCTAGCCTAGGTTCCCATTTAGCTAAGTTATAACCTTATGTCTTTTATGTCATGAGTTAACCAACCCCTAGGTCTTGAGTTACCTGTTCTAGCCCATCAAGTCATATGCATTACAAAGTCTTAGTCTTATATCCTTGTAAGGGTTTGAAAGTGCCACTTGGCATGATATCGCAAGCCCACACAACATTGAAGGTGACGTCATGTTTGCACTGCGGGGCTACGAGGTGAAGACAGGTGTCAAGGACATACATTGTGGCCTATGGCCATAATATCAATGATTCAGTTGAATGAAGGATATGGTGCCAGGTGTCGAAGGATCGAGTGAAGTAGTGGGGCCGCAGTTATTGAAGATTTGATGGTAGCGCATCCTTGCAGGAGAATCTTGTCTGAGGGGAAGATTCTTCGCGCTACTACGATATTTTGACACCTAGTTAACTCCTGGAAAAAAGAATAAGTTTTGCATAATGGATGTCCATGTGGAAGCCTTAGCGTACACCCTCAAAGACAAAAGGAGGTGAACTATTTTCTATTGTACCACTACAAAATGATGCCACATGGCCATGTAGGACAAAAAAGCCAAAAAGTCAGCAAGAAGTCACATCTGAGATGGAGTAATTTGATTGGCCACTGAGCCAGTTGCTTTTCATGTAAAGACCTATATTTGCAAATCTAGTGGTTGATTCACAGTCAACGATCTCAAAATATGAATTCTGTATCAACAGTTGGAATTTAAATTTTCTGTGTACACGTATCATGAATTCACAATGATGGCTGAAAAGATGCTTAGACATGCATTTATGCATTGAGCCCTAATCTATAAGCTTGATTAAATTTGAAGGTAAGGGTTTTTCATAGCATTTTCATAAACATGAAGAGGAATTCTACGCAATGAGCAATTGGATGAGAAAATATTGTGATTTCAAGATTTTGCAACTAAAACCTGTAAGTTATTCTTGCCTGCTATGTTTGTTTGAAGGTGGATTTCTAATTTGCTACCTAGTAGAGGATATTTTGAGCATTCTTAGAAGAGAAAACCTTAATTTGGTGAAGTGTTATTTCATAAAATGAGTCAAACAAGTCATCCTTTGACTTCTAAGAGGAGTCTGGATGAGGATTTAATGAAACAGTTGCCTAGGTCTTCAAGAAGGCTAGTGAATGCATATGGTCTAGGTGGGCCTAATGATAGACTATTAGATTTGTGTTCTGGTTGCTAGGATGCTGAATTGCCTATGCATGGGTAGACTCTGTTTAAGCACTAGCATGATAGGAAGGAGTATAAAGCCCCTGTTTGTAATTCCTAGAATTTAGATGTGGCGAAGTTGGTGTGCCCTAATGTATTTGTAAATCCCAACCTAGTAAGGGTTGTTCCACAGAGATATGATCCTTCTTCTAGGACTGTTAGGGACAGGAATAATGAATTCATGATTAGTACAACAAAGGCATTCATCACAAAGGTATTTAGCCTCAACCCTGCTAGAAACAAAAAAAATGATTTCAACATCCTAAAAGATGAATAGAAAAGAGCTTGGCATGCATACATAATATTCAAATTGCCTAAGCACAGAATAAGGGGAAATGATGGAAAGTTAATTAGAATATCAGATAGTGAAGAAGAACATTTTGACATTTCACAATTCATGTATTACTTTGTAATGACTTACCACACGATATGCCATGTACTGGGAAGAGATGCATTGGATAAGATCCTAGTTCCTATGATGATGTTAGCTGCAAATGTATAAGATATTTCAACTACTGAAGCATTTGATTATGCAACATATATAGTAGATAAGATGCATGAGCATATATTAAAGATTAAGAACAATCTGTATGTTGTAGATGCAAAGGTGGAATTTAAATGGTATTCAATTATGTGCCATATGTTTTTATATGCTAGAACAAGGATGTGGAATAAGGCTTTGCATGTTAGAGAATTAGAATAAGATGGTACTCTTCTCCATGTCCAATTATGGACTTATTTGTTAGATATGCATTGTGAAAATTTAGATAATGTGATTTTTGAAGAACATTTTGTGAGAAGGCTATTGAAGTTTATGGATCCTAAAGGTGAAAGGGTTCCAAGGGATGTTTTAGATTTTCTGAGACCATTGGATAGAACCCTTGAACTAGGAATTCAACATAATTTGGGAGATTGGTTCCTGCACACTCATACTACTTGTATTAGAGTTTATGGGAGCAAGGTTGCCCCACATATACTGCCAAAGTATGTGCCAAGGAGGATTGCATATTTAGAAATTATCTGGCAATTGAATGAATCAGATAAAGAACACCTAAGGTTGTAGAGGAAAAGGTCATTTTTCCCTACTGCCACCAAGTTTTGTGACTTCTAGGCTACAAATAAAGATGCTCTGGATCAAATTGTTTCAGTTTTGGAAGGTTACAAGATGAGGCTCAAACACCCAAGGGTATTTGATCCAGAAGGTTTCATCAGCAGGGCGAGACTTAATGTCAAAGGTCACAACTCACCCATAAGGTCCTATATGATGAGGATGTAGTGAGAAATTGTGCTACCATGGAGGAAATTCATTTATTAATGGAAAAGTGGAGAGCAGTGATGGAAGGGGAAAGAATGAGAAAAAAATTAAATTATGCATATCTTGGGGCTTTTGCAGAGGAAAATGACCCAATAATAAGGATTTAGAAAATTCTTGCCAATGCAGAGACTCTGATTGAAAATGCCCCTGTAGGTGAAGAGAGACCTACATATGATCCAAGGAGTACAGTCAAGCCATATAGTAGAAGAAATGAATCTCCTGATTCACCTCCAGCCAAAAAATTAAAAATCACTGACTTGGAGCATGAAGAAGAAATAGAGTTTGTGGACTTGGAGAAGGAAATTAATACACAAGGACAAGAAATTTCTCAACAAGTGAATTCACCTGAGAGAATAAAGCCTTATGCCTCTCTAGATAATAGGTTGGAAAGGTCACTTTCTAGTGACCAGGTAGATACATAGGTCATCATAGTACTCACTTGTGCATAATTTTTAGAAGATGATTGTTGAAATACACATGACAACTAAGAGGGGGGTGAATCAGTTGTCACAAAAACATAACTTCATAAACTATCCATTACTTAATTAGTGATAATCAGATTTAACCATGAAAGTATGAAACTATATACTAAATCACTAATAGACATTCAACATAGTAGACAGCATATTTTTACGTGGAAAACCCTAAAAGGGAAAAACCACAGTGGGTGTTAGCCCACAAAATATATGAGTTATAATAATATCAAAAAATAGAAGCTCACTACCTACATGGCTTACTACCAGAATTGCTCACTGCCAAGGGGTGGCTCACTACCAAGGGTTGGCTCACTGCCAAAATGATGAACTGATTAAGTAGCATCTACTCCATACCTAGGTTTAGTTCCTTTGACACACAATATAATATCTCTGCTCTACTCCTTTACACATTCGCACTTAACTCTTCATATTCACACATCACACCTTTTTTTCACAACTACATTACATGCCTTTATACAATTCCTTAACCTTGGAATGTACATCAAGGTCAGCATTACATTCATCAACCATTGGAACAATCTCCAAGGTCAGCATTACAAACATACATAATATAGGTCTGGACCTAATACAAATTTAGCTAAGGAAAAAATGTAAAGATGTATGCAGATCACACCATGCCTTAGCTGGGACTCAAATGCACTTCTTCATGCCATGACATGCTTCCACAATCTTCAAGGTATCTCTGCAATTAGTGAAATCAACCAACTCGGCTAGGGCTGGTGAGAACACTAGGTCTGCTAAGAACATTCTTCATCCACAATCCAATTTACTCTTTACAGACCAATCCAAAGGTAGGAACATGATCAGGAGACATCTACAAGCACTCTATAATCATTGGGAACAATCACACAATCTCTAACCACTCTATCAAGAAGATTCTTCACATTGGAGCACAAGAACAACACTATCAACTACTGTCATAAGGAAGGAATAGCTTGCAGACCAACAAATCACGAGCCATTGAAGTTGAAGGCACATAACATCATTCCAGACTTAACTCTAGAACTGTAAACTAAAATACTTCAATCCAGAGGAATGTGCAGCATAATACTTTCTCCCTGTCTTTGCCAAACATACAGAAAAAGTTGTTTTCACTCTGGTGAACATAATGCACTTAATTCTTTATACCTGAGGCTCAAACTCAGAACATAGCATCTTTAGATGGCCTTCTATATAACTTCCAATCCGTAGACAAAGATATTCATCCTACAGGAAATGTGGAGCAATCTCTTGGACTGTTCTTCTGTATGCAATACACTATTTCCACTGCAACTCACTGTTTCTACTGGAGAAGCTAATTTTCTCAGTATCCTTAACATCAAGATTACTTACATAAGTAAATACATAGTATATTACTCATTACAAGCAAACACAAAGATAGGAGCACAGTTGACACCAATGACAACACAGATATGTTGACATCAATGACAACACCAATTAGGTACATACTTGCAACAATCTCCCCCTTTGTCAGTAATGGCAACATATGATGTTAAAAACTGAAAAGACCATCAAGACAAGATTCTACCCCTTTCTCTTTACACATTTGTATTCTTTCTTCTTCTAAGTTTTTCACATGATTTCTCTCCCCCTTTGACATCAATGGCAAAGGGCACATACTTTCATTCTACTACTCTGATTTAACTGAACTGTTACCAACATATCTAGCTACTCCCCCTGAGAGGTAGCTCTCAAAGCATCAATCCAAATCAAGAAATGAGATTTTGGTCACCACTGGATTGATGCATTCTCATGCATCTTAGTTCAAGGTCGGAGGGGGGATGACACCTAACATTCCTCTGAGATACTCAAAAGTATCCTTAGGTAGAGGCTTGGTGAAGATATCTACAATCTGATCCTTTGTGGGCACATATTCCAAATTCACTTCATTCTCTATCACCTTCTCTCTCAAAAAGTGATATCTTATAGATATATGCTTTGTTCTTGAGTTCAACTAGATTCTTCGAAATGTTTATGGCACTTGTATTGTCACACAAGATTACAATTAGATCGTCATAAACAACTCTTATATCCTTCAAAAAACATGCTACTACAATATACTATTCTTCTACAATTGACAAAGAGATTGAATCTTGTTTCTTGCTCAGCCATGAAAATAATCTATTTCCCAGGAAGAAGGTGCTTCAACTTGTACTCTTCCTATCATCAATATCTCTAGCCCAATCAACATCTGTATAAGCACTAAGAGTGAAATCATTATCCTTTGGATACCACAAACTATGATCTGGAGTGCCTTTTAAATACCTTAGGATTCTCTTTACTACCATCACATGTGATTCTCTTGGATCAACTTGAAATCTTGCAACAAGACAAACTGCATGCATAATATCAAGTCTAGTTTGAGTTAGATAAAAGCAATCCTCCAATCATGGATCTATACTTTTTCTGATCAATCTTGGGTGATTCATCAATTTTACTCAAGTTGTAACCGGTCACCATAGGAGTACATATCGGTTTAGAGTCTTCCATCCCAAATTTCTTTAACAAAATTTTCACATACTTAGACTAAGATATGAAGATTCCTTTATCTGATTGATTGATTAGGAGACCTAGAAAGAAATTCATTTCACCAAACATAGACATCTCAAACTCTTTCAACATTTCACCAGCAAATTTCATACACATACATTCATTTCCTCCAAAGATGATATCATCAACAAAAACTTCAACAATTAAAATTTGATCATCATTAATTTTGAAATAGAGATTACTATCAACAGTACCTTTACTGAAACCTAGTTGTAATAAGTACTTGTCCAACCTTGCATACTGTAGAGTTAAAACTCTACATTTTGATTTTTGCTTGATTGCGGCTGATAGTTTCCTTTTCAGTTTGTGTGCCCTAGTTTTTGTTGTTATTGTTTCCTATGTGCAGAGAGCGCCACGTGTCAGCATTGTGGGGTTTTGAAAACTCACAGGGAAAGATGTTTCTAAATGATGCGTGAGCTTTCCACGTGGAAGGAGTTTCAAAGCAGTAACAATAGTGATTGAGTGCCATGGATAGTGCCATGCGTCTTATTCATGGTTCACAGGGCTTAGATGCTATAGGAATACACCACGTATCTTTGGCTATGTTTCTCTTTATTAAGTTTCTTTCTGTGTGTGGAGCACACCACATGTCACTACTGCAGGGCTTTGAGGAGAGGTTTTGTTTAAGGTACCTTAAATGCATGCCAATGTGTCACACATCCTTTTATTGTAGTAGTAGATAGTGCCATGTGTCCCTTTTCTTAAGTAACTTTCATAGTCACGAAGTACTATATGGTGGGCCCCAAGGTATATTGTGAGTAAAGTTTCTCAGCTGCAGAGTGTGCCACATGTCGTACCTATGGGTGTTTGAAGATAAAGAAATAAAGCAAGCACTTAAATGCGTGAGTGTGCCATTTGTCTCAAGTTAAGGCTCTCAGAAGGTACCATGTATCAAGAAGTACAGAGAGTCAGAAGGCACCAAGTGTTGCACTATTATGTGTTTTCTCTTTGTATCAAAAGGAATCTTGCCTGAAGAAGCAGAAGAAGCCATGTAGTATATTTTTGGAGCCGTTAGAAGCTCACGGGGGGTGCCATGTGTCTCAATGGAACTAGGAGTCTTAGAGCCATATTTTCTACTGCATTCAGCCAATGGGCTCATTAGAAGAATATAGTTGCAGATTTAGATGGATCCTGTGCACGTTCAAGTTCCAATTTAGTTTAGTTCGATTGCAGGCAATTAAGATTCTGGTTGTTGGAGATGATCTCGAGTCCCATTTTCTTCTATAAAATGGGGGGAAGTTTTGTAACTAGAGACAGACATACACATATAGAAAGCACATAGAGTTATTACTATGACTAGAATATATCATTTTAGCCTTTCACTATTGTTTCAAGAAGAAGCATATAGACTTGTGCATGTTTATGTGCCTCTTATATTTTGTTGAACCTGCTAATGAAAAGAAATGATGTTATATGTTGTTCAATGATATGTTCTATGTCTCTGTATAATTACTTTGAATTTAGCCTTTGATTCTGATTTTATTAATCAATCTGTATTGATCATGCTAGTTGCTCTTTGATATAGCTGAAAATCACAAGGATTCAATCACTGTACTAGTTGTTGAAACACATATAAGTTTGGCGCATTGCCTTAATAGGTTCTTTTATATTGTACCTATAATCTTTTTTTTTGCTCCTTTCCCAAAATCCCATTGAAAAGGAAGAGTCAGCTTCCCTAAAATCTAGAGGTTATTTCAAGTGTTAGTTCCATATTCTTGAAACTTCCCATGTTGGTGCTAAAACCTACACAATTTTATACATCAACAATTTTTGGCACACTTGGTGGGACCTTTCTTAACTCCTGATCAAGATCATATGAACTAGAGAGTAGGAGGGAATCAAAGAAGTGGACTAACTACCAGAGTTTGATCAACTACTAATCTAGGAGTCTTGTTGCCACCTTTAGCAGTCACTCCAAGAAGAAGAGCAAATCAAGCACTCAGAACACCTAGAATAGCTATGGTAGTACCTGCCCCACCACAAAGCTTTGCAAATTAGAATAATAGTGGCCCTCTCATTCTCCCAACACCACTAGATGCTTGGGATCCAATCCCTTCCAATGCTTTGAAAGCATTACCTAGATTTTTAGGGGAAGATTCCAAGACTCTAGGAGAGTACCTCCAAGATGTGTCAGATGTATGTACTGTACATGTCATCACAGAAAAGAATGTTGCTATTAGATTATTGGTTGCTTCTTTTAAGGGGAAGGCCCTAGATTGATATAGATCATTGCCCTCAAGTTCAATATCTACTTGGGATCATCTTGGAGATGCTTTCTTTGCAAGATTCAATGAAAAGGGTGATAGATCCTCTCTGCTACAACAACTCATCACCATAAAGAGAGCACCCCAAGAAGCCATAATTGATTTCAACATTAGGTTTCAAAAGACTTTGGATAGAATCCCTGCTACAACTAGACCACCACCAGGTATGGCAATTGTGTTTTATCTTAAGGCTTTCAATTCTGATATCTTAGTCATGATCTAGTCTTTAGGGGGACAAACTTTACCAGCAGCATATGAGTTAGCAGTAAGAGCTGAAAATAGCTTAATAGATGCTGGCAAACTACCCCCAAGGTCTTCTATGCCTATGTTTCCAGAAATCTCTATGCCCCTGCCACAAGAAACTAATAATACTCCATCAGTTCTAGTGTCTATGTACACCTTCCCTACACCTCAATAACCCATTATATCTACACCTTCTGCCCCTCCATCTGAAATGGATGATGTCAAGAACATCCTTAGAACCTTTTCAAATGAGATTATCAACTTCAAGAGACAATAGACTTCTTATTCAAAACCTTCTTACTAGGGATTCCAAGGTAATAGACCTCTATATCAGTTGAACCAATATCAAGGGGCTTAAAGGCCAAATAATCCTCAACCTTCAAATTAGTTAGTTATAGTCCCCACACCATTGCAGGTTGTCCCATTTAACCTAGGCAGAGAAATGGTCCCTGGAAAAAATAACCTAGCAAAATAAACCAATGCCTAGTGTTTCCCTTGCAATGATACCCATATGCCCAGAGATTGTCCTAGGGGCAATTTATAGAAAAAGATAGTAGAGCAGAGAAGGATGGAAGGCTAAGCTATGGTGTCCAATGCTCCCCCATATCATTTGTCTGGTGTTCAAAATGTTGTAATGATGGCTCAGATGCAAGGAATGTCTATCCAAGAAGAAGAAAAAGAGATTTCCCTAGAACATGCTTTGTTCTCATGGATTGAAGATGAAGAGTCAGTATTTCTAAATGAAGTGTCTACTTCCAAGAAGCCCTTGGTACAGTCTGATTATTTCACTAGATCAAAAAGAAGGATGGTTGAACAACTTGAAGCCATAAATAATGAAGCAGCTGGAGTCCCTTCTTTCCAAACTTATTATAATCCCACTTTGAGGCAAGAAATACCTCAGCCAACTCAGAATCAAGCAATCTCTAACTCGATACTGGAAAGAGCAAGGTATCCTTACTATTCCAAGGTATAGACATTGGGACCCATGAATGTGATAGAACAACTAAAGAAGACCTCTGCACATGTGTCGATATGGGATATGCTGGCTATTCCTGAGCAAAAGATGCTATTGCAAGAAGCATTACAGACCCAGGCAGACCCTAAAGCTGTCAATTCAAAAGAAGCAGGTACTAACAAAGGAAAGACTCAAAATAAAGACACCCCACCCTTACAATCAGATGCTCTATTGAATGTTGTACCAGAGGTAAGTAAGTCTAAGCTGAATCCATTTTACTTAACCTTAATAGTGGGAAAGAAACTTCTACATTATTCTATGATAGATTCAGGGGCTAGTACTACAGTCATGCCAAAGCAAATAGCTGATGCCTTAAAGATAGAATATGAGCCACTGGCTAAAAGGGTCATGCAATTAGATGGGAAGTCTGTCCAAACCATAGGAATGATAAAAAAACTCCCATTATAGCTATATACCTGTCTAAATATTACAGTCTTGCAAGATGTGGTAATCATTGATATTCCCCCAGTCTTTGGTCTATGCCTATCCAGAGATTTCATAGCTAAAATAGGAGGATACATGTCACTTGACTGGTCACATTTGATCCTAAGAAACAAATATGGGACAAAGATGAAGGCATTGTCTGAGCCCCTATCTAAAGATCATATCACCAAAGAATTGACTCCAAGAATTGAGGCATCTCATGCTATGATGAATAGGGAGGAAAGAGCTTTTGTTGAAGAGATGGGAGAATGGACTGAATATGATCAGAATGAAGAAGAGAACAATCATCTAATGTCCATGATGTAGAGTGACCCTTATGGTAATTATGACTCTACTGATCTAGGGACTTATGCAATTTTTGAAGAGGGTCAAGAAACACCAAATATAATGAGCTAAGAGACGCCTGAAAAGGAGGATACAAATAAAGATTATGAGATCTGGACCTTGAACTTTGATGGGGCCAAAAGTAAGAATGGTGCGGGGCTAGGTATATGTCTCAATTCTCCAAATGGTGAGAAAATTCTCAAAGCCATATGCTTCCAATTTACTTGTACCAATAATGATGTTGAGCATGAGTCTTTGGTACATGGTCTTATGTTGGCCAAGAATAAAGTGATAAAGAATCTAATAGTTAAAGGTGATTCAGAGCTGGTTGTGAAACAGATCAGCGAAAAGGTGGTGGCAAAGAATGTGAGCATGATATCTTATCACCATAGGATTTGGGATCTGATCGATGACTTTGATGCTTTTAATATAGAAGTTGTCGCTAGAGCTCAGAATGCTAAAGCAGATAGAATGGCACAAATTGGCTCTTAGTTTGATCTGGCAAGTGACTTGCTTATTAATAATGAAGTAGTGAAGGTCATTATTAGACTAGCAATTCTTGACAACATCCAAAACTGGCAAGTCTTTGATGATGATCTTTAGGTGCTCCTATTTCTACAATATTCTAGAGAATTTGCTGGCCAGTTGCAGCCCAAGATTAAGGAAGCATATGGTGACAAGATTATTCAATTGAAGTCAAATAAACTTCCTAGAGGTTTGATAACATTGGAGAACCTATTCAACCCAGATGATGTAAGCCTAGATAAGAGGAGGTTTAAGGAAAGCAAGGAGGATTATTCTAAAATTCATGTCAGTGAAGGAAGGAAGCTGAAAGTAGGTAATGCCACTACTCAAGAGGAAAGAGAAGTTAGTTTCTTTATGCAACAATTATGATAGAGTGATCACCTAGACCTACGATGATCTTCATGGTTACAACAAAGATATCATTCAACATACTATAGAGCTTGTTGAAGGGTCAAAGCCTATTCACCAAAAGCAGAGGCCAGTGAATCCTAGGATTGAACCTTTAATGGTGGATGAGTTACAAAAACTTCTTGAGTCTAAGATTATTTTCCCAATTAAGCATTCAACTTGGGTATCTAATCTGGTGCCAGTCAGAAAGAAAAATGGGGACATTAGACTCTGTGTAGACTTCAAGGATCTAAATAAAGCATCATTGAAAGATCACTATCCTCTGCCATCCATGGAATAGATTCTATAGACAGTGGCTGGATCAGAAAGATTTTCCTTGCTTGATGACTTTTTAGGATACAATCAGATCTAGCTGGCAGATGAGGACCAACACAAGACAACTTTCACAACAAAATGGGGAACTTTTGCATATGCTAAGATGCCATTTGGTCTCTCAAACGCTGGAGCCACTTTTCAGTGCACTATGGATATAGCATTTAAAGGACTCATAAATAAGATCATTCTGATCTATTTAGATGACCTCACTATATTCATAAAGAATTTTAAAGATCACTTTGAGAATTTAGAAGCTATTTTTTAGAGGTGTCAAGAGTTTGAGATTTCTTTAAATCCTAAGTAGTGTGTTTTTGTAGTACCTCAAGGGAAACGTTTGGGGCATATTGTTTCAAAGGATGAGATTTCCATTGATCCAGAGAGGGTCAAAGGCATACTAGAATTGTCTTTACCTGTCAATAAAAAGGCAGTCCAATATTTCCTAGGAAAAAATAATTTTGTCAATAGATTCATATCTAATTTTGTAGGACTAGTCAGGCCCATTACCCTGATACTGAAGAAGGATTTAGTCTTTAAATGGACAACTAAAGGGAGGTAGCCTTTCAAAGAAATCAAGAAAGCCATCTCAACTACTCTGATATTGCAAAATCTAGATTTCTCTAAACATTTCATCATGTATGTATATGGAGGAGAACACAGTATTGCATTTTTGCTAACTCAAAAAGACAACAAAGAAGAAGGGGAGCATCCAATCATATTCTTCTCCAGGACACTAAGGGAATATGAATCCAAGTATAATTTCATTGAAAGGCAAGCTTACACCATTGTTAAAGTTCTTAAGAAATTCAGGCATCTAGTTACAGGAAATAAAATTTTGATATTAGTAGCTCACTCAAGTGTTAGAGAATACATCATGGAAGGTGAGGTTACAAAAAAAAGGGCTAACTGGATAACCAAGATTTTTGAATATGATGTAGAGGTAAGGCCTACCAAATTGGTCAGAGGTAGGGGACTCTGCCAGTATATTGCCCAAGACACTAAAACGTCAATGATAGAGGATGAAACAGTATTGAAACTCCAAGAGATAGATCAAGATTCTTGAGTAAGTGACAAAATACAGTTCATAAGAACAGGTATTTTCCCTAGTGAGTTCTCCATTAATAAAAGAAGATACTATAGATAGTAGGGAAGTCATTTTGTGTTGATTGATCATGTTTTATTTAAAAGGAATTTTGATGGGATACTACTAAGATGTGTTGAGTGATGAAGCTCAAAGGGTGTTACATGAATTCCATCATAGGGCCTCAGGGGGACATTTCTCAGCAAGAACCACTACCATCAAGATTACACAAGTTGGCTATTACTAGTCCACATTGTTTGTGAATTGTCATCAGGTGGTCATAGAGTGTCAGGTTTGTCAATTCTATGCTAGGAGGAGAAGGAATGCAGCTTTGCCTCTAAGTCCCATAATAGTGGATGAACTCTTCGCATAGTGGGGTTTGGATTTTATAGGAATGATTAATCTAGTCTCAAGTAAGGGATATAAATGGATCCTTTCTGCAACTGATTATTTTACAATATGGAGTGAAGCAATGCCACTTAAGGAAGCCACTAAGAAGGTGATCCTAGAGTTCCTGGAAGGAATAACTACCTATTTTGGTCCCCCACACATATGATATTTGATAATGCTAAGGTATTTTTAGGAACTAAACTGTTAGATTTTGATTTAAGGAATGGGATATATTTGAAGACCTCATCAAATTATTATCCACAAGGCAATGGCTTGGTAGAATCCACAAATAAGAATCTGATTAGATTCATCAAAAGAATGCGGACCAATCATCATAAAGATTGGTACAAGTCTCTCAATTCAGCACTATCGGTAGACAGAATTATGCCAAAGTAAGTAACTAAGATGTCTCCATATGAATTAGTATATGGCAAGAGTGTAGTTATGCCACTGAACATAGAGATCCCCACTTTGTAGTTGATAAAATAGTTGGAGATAGAGGAAAACAGCCCAATGCATGTAAGGATCACCAAATTACTAGAAGTTCAAGAAAAAAGAGAAGTGGCACATGAATCTTTGATGAAACATCAGCATACCATTAAGAGTTGGTTTGACAGAAAGACTTCTGAACCAAATTTTGAAGTCGGATGAGAGAGCTGCTAAACTAGGTCGACACAACAAGTTTGACTCATTGTGGACTAACCCTTTTAAGATTCACACCTGCAAGCAGCAGAATGCGTTTGAGCTAGAAAATATGGAAGGAGAGCCTGAAGAGATTCCCATTAATGGGATCTTTTTGAAATACTTCACATAGTTTTGAACCTGACCTTGTATCATAGTTAGTTAGGTGTCATTAGTTTCTTTTCTTGTTTTGTCTTTCTTTTCCCTTTCTTTTTAATAAGTGTTCCAGTAACATGTGTCCGCAACATAGTAGCTCTTGCAATTGGCAATTACACTGCCCAATGTGTTAGGCAGTTCTTGTACTTCCATAAAAATTGCCAATCATTTCTAAAAGATCACCATTTTAATGTTGATTTGACACATAGTCCTATGCAGATTTGGAATGATACACTAACAGTCCTTTTGGCATGTTTATTAATGGCATTAATTTGATGTGATCAGTCATTTAATATGTCACTTAATGCCTCTGCCGAGCTAAGTTTTAAGCTTCTCAAATAGTTTCATTTGCTATTCCTTGCTTCAACTCTTTTGAATTTCCTTTCCCTGTGTCAAGAAGTTACAGTTTCTACCTTCAGTTCTAGCTATAGTTTGGGCTCATTTGTAGTTTCTAGAGTTTCTAAGGTGATACAGGGATGGCAAAAGGACAATCGCCGTAGGAAGGGCTATTTGAGTTACTAGAAAAATGGAAGGGTAGTAAAGCTTACACATCTGCAAGGGCATATCCTAGAACAAATTATCTAAAGACAAGGGTTTTGGATACAGGAGTGAGCGCTAACTCTGCCCAAGTAAAGGATTATGCAGATGGTATTTTCAACCCTCGGATGTCAAAGAATCTAAAGAATCTTTGGGAAGGAGCACACCAGAGATGTCTTTGATGGGTTGAAAAGGGAGGGTATGAAACATTTGGAATGAGGGTTTGGACTTCTCAATTGGCACAATTTGTGGTTCCTACTATCCACCCCTACCCAGAGTTGATTGATATCTATTCAAAACTTTTTCACCCCCAAACTACCTCAATTCAATGCGGTGCATTCATCGTCTAGATAACTTCCAAAGCAATTCGGGATATGTTAGGTTTGTATTATGACCAGACTGCTACATTTCCTACAATCCCCAAGCTATAAAATACATGGAGTGGTCTTTATAGTAAGGTACAGTTTCTAAATACTGAGATGCATCTGGATGAAGTGAATACTCAGTTGCCCCAACTGCCCATTGGCCAAGCTCAGTTTAATGCTGATGTTCAAGATGCTCTCTTCATGATGTCTTTTATTTTTGGCCATAATGATGATGCAAGGGTATATGATTGGCACTTGGCAGCAATTTTTAGGCTCAAAACTATGGACAAGTCTTTAGAATACAGTTTCAACATTTTGGAACACATCTCCCAAGCTATCATTGAGAAGATGACAAATTTTTCCCAGGATCAAATTTTCAAGTATTCTGTCTACCTTTTCCACTTGATTCTGTACCAAAATTATAGTCTTTTCCAATAGTATATGCATTTGAATATGTATGACCCTGAGTCAAGTAGTAAAAGAACAATCCTAGTGTCCGCAAGGACTCATGTTCTTTCAGATAATTTAGATCCCTATGAATTTTCTAAGTATTTTGTAACCCCAGTCTTTGGGCAATTAGGGTTTGAGGCTGTGAAGAATAGGATGATAGAAAGTATGAGGGGTTTCTTAACAAATTTAAAAATTCCCTATGATTATTTCTTTGGTGCTCACACAACAATCATCAGACTTCATGGTTTTGTTGGAGAGCCTATTTTGCTCCCAAAAGTCTTAACCCCTAGGGTCACATTTTTAGAGGTGGCTCGTCAATTGTCTATCATTGATAATAATTTTGGCAATAAGAAGAGAAAAAAGAACAAGAATATGATCCCAAGAAGCTTATGACTCCTAGTCTAAGGTAGACTCTAAAGAAGAAAGAATGGCATGCTGAAAAGATAGCTGCCTATTGGATGTACAGGCAGGAAATTTCTAAAATCACCCATACTTTTAGAGGAGTACGAATAGATGAACAATGGGAACAAATCTAGGATGAATATCATATGACCCCTATGTCAAGCCCAGATACAAGAAATATTCCAAGTAGCTCTCATGAGGAAGAGGAAACAAAAGAGATAGAAAAGGCTCAAGAGGTAGAGGAAGTAGAGAAAATAACTATGCAAGCTCCTAGGGCCCCATGGCCTCAACCTCTCAGTACCCTTGAGAAGCAGAAAGTAGCACTATCACCATCTCATGAGACCCATATAGATTTGGCGTCAAGGGGTCTTGGAGTGGCACTTTCTCATCAAATATTAATAAAGTCACATGAGGCGACAGAGGAAGAAGATCCTGAGGATACTGATGCAAATAGGCCTTTGAAAAGAAGGTGTAAATTAGTGTTGCCAAAGAAAGATACTGAAGGCGACATATTGGTGTCCCCACAAGTTCTTACAACAAGTATCCTTTCCCCTCTTTCTCCTTCTTCAACTTCTTCTTCATTAGTGGTGGAAACCCAAATGGCCCATTTATCCACGTCTTCTGCAACCTTTGTTGTGTCATTGCAATCTTTTGCCCCTATTACCAGTTCACCAGCCATATCATCATAGGCCATTTTATTTCCCTTATTTTCCCCAACCATGCCTAGGTAGGCTTTGTCTGAAATTAATCTCAGTGGACAAATTGCCACTATACCATATGGCCTACTACAGGGATATCCTTTTGCTAGAGGTCTTATTTCTTCTCCACCCACCTTCCAAACATAAGCAGATGCTGCTAGGAAGGCAAAGGAGGCTAGGATGGATAAAAAGAAAAAGAAAAAAGGGAAAAACCCTGGTGCTCCTCATATGAAGTCATTATTTGGCCCAATCTAGCAGTCCCTAAAAATCACTCACTTGACCCCTAATGTGGTTAAGCCTGCTGAGCAAATGAAGCCTAAGGATTACACTATGAACACAGTAGCTATGGACCTAGAACCCATTTTAGACCTCAGGATAAAGTGGAGCTGATGAACAAAATTGCCACTACTATCACATATGATCACCTAAAAGTAACAAAGAAGCTACAAAAATTAGAACCAGATTTGGCAAAAGTGAAGGCCATGAATGATAGCCTTAAATCTGAAATCAAGTCTAAGGATAAGGAGATTGATACTCTAAATAAATATTTGCAGAAAACTATGTCTTTGGAATTGTATCAGGTATCTCAAGCTCAGGTTGTAACATTGCCAGCTGAAATAGCACAGGCAAGAGCCACTGTAGTTGCATCGAAGCAAGAACTTGCCATTGCTAAAAAGAAATATAATGATAAGGTGAAAGAAGTATCTCAGTTGCAATAGAACCTATTAAAGGAATAGAATCAGAACAGTGCTGCTCAAGCCCAATTTATGGCAAAACAAGAAAAGACTAAGTAGCTTACTATTGAGCTAAGTCAAAGGTCACAAAATGTAGGAGACTTGGCAATGGTTAAAGAGCTTTATGTATCTTCTTGGCAAAGAATCTCTAAAGAGATTTTACAGCTTAAGTCTATTCTTAGTTGTTAAAAGCTCAACAACTGTGTGAGAGTGTGGAGTCTTTAGTGGAAGCAACCTTGTCTATTATTTCTTTAAGAGTCTCTAACTCTCAACTTTTATTGCAAAAACTTTATGATACCACAGATGAAGTTTTGTCAACTGCAGGGGTAGATGACAGAATGATTGCAGTGAAAAGGGTAAATGAAGTATTGAGCTGTAATGAGGCTGCCATGAATTGCAAGACACTTCTTAACATTGTAAAGGAAGGTGTCAAGGATATGAAGGGCCACATTCAAGAGTTGGTACAACTGGGACTTCCATCTCCCTTTCCAGATAGTAGCATAGTCTTAATGACTAGTGAAATTAAGGCTCTCTTGCTAGAGAAGAAAAATGACCAAGCTATCTTTCAGAGTCTAAGTGATTCATCGAGTGTACAAGAAGTAGAACAATCCTTCTCCCCATGGCTCGGATCGAGTTCTAGTTGCATGTAGTGGTGCAGTTTATTTAGTCCTTTTCTCACAAAGATGTTATTAACCTGGATTTTACTTTTTAGGATTTGCAAAAGAAACAAGGGTTGTGAGACTAAGAGTGGTCTGTGTATCAAGTTGCCTTATAGAAATTGTGACTCTTTGAGTCATGGCAGTGCAGTTTTGTTTTTTGAATCATTTCATATGTTTTTGGGGTTTCTTTTCTATGACAAGCACAGAGTCCCATTTGGTTGCCAAGAACTATAGAGTTAAAACTCTACATTTTTATTTTTGCTTGATTGCGGCTAATAGTTTTGTTTTCAGTTTGTGTGCCCCAATTTCTGTTGTTATTATTTCTTGTGTGTACAAAGCACCACATGTCAGCATGGAAAGGTTTTGAAAATCTGTAGGGAAAGATGTTTTTAAATGACGCGTGAGGTTGGCACATGGAAGGAGTTTCAAAGCACTAAGAATAGTGACCAAGTTCTGTGGATAGTGCCACATGTCTTCTTCATGGTTCACAGGGATCAAATGCTATAGGAATGCACCACATATCCTTGGCTATGTTTCTATTTATTAAGTTTCTTTCTATATGCGGAGCACACCAAGCGTCATTACCACGGGGCTTTGAGGAGAGGTTTTGTTTGAGGCAACTTAAATGCGTGTCAGTGTACCATGCGTCCTTTTGTTACAGTAGTGGATAGTACTACATGTTTTCTTAAGTAACTTTTGAAGTCACGGAGTACTATATACTGGGCCCCAAGGTATATTGTGAGTAAATTTTCTCAGATGTGGAGTGTGCCACATGTCGTACCCATGCGTGTTTGAAGATAAAGAAACAAAGCAAGCACTTAAATGCACACGAATGTGCCATCTATCTCAGGTTAAGGCTCTTAGAAGGCACCACGTATCAAGTAGTATAGAGAGTTGGAAGGCACCAAGTGTTGCACTATTATGTGTTTTCTCTTTGTATCAAAAGGAAACTCACTTGAAGAAGCGGAAGAAGCCACGTAGCATATTTTTGGAGTCGTTAGAAGCTTGCGGGGGGTGCCATGTGTCTCAATGGAACTAGGAGTCTCAGAGACTTATTTTTTGCTGCATTCAGCCAATGGGCGCATGAGAAGAATACAGTTGTAGATTTAGATGGAGCCTATGTGTATTCAAGTTCCAATTCAATTCAGTTCAGTTGCAGGTAGTTAAGATTCTAGTCATTGGAGATGATCTCGAGTCCCATTTTCTTCTATAAAATAGGGGAAAGTTTTGTAACTAGAGAAATACATACACATATAGAAGGCACAAAGAGTTATTAATATGACTAGAATATATCATTTTAGCCTTTCATTGTTGTTTCAAGAAGAAGCATATAGACTTGTGCATGTTTCTGTGTCTCTTGTATTTTGTTGAACCTGCTAATGAAAAGAAACATTGTTCTGTGTTGTTCGATGATATATTCTGTGTCTCTATATAATTACTTTGAATTTAGACTTTGATTCTAAATTTATTAATCAATCTATATTGATCATGCTAGTTGCTCTTTGATATAGCTGAAAATCACAAGGATTCAATCATTGTGCTAGTTGTTGAAACACATAAGTTTGGCGCATCGCATTAATAGGTTCTTTTATATTGTATTAATAATCTTGTTTTTCTACCCCTTTCCCAAAATCCCATTGAAAAGGAAGAGCTATCTTCCCTAAAATCTGGAGGGTGTTTCAAGTGTCAATTCCACATTCTTGAAACTTCCCATGTTAGTGCTAAAACCTGCACAATTTTATACATCAACACATACCAGGCCCTAGGAGCTTGTTTAAGACCATACAATGCTTTCTTCAACCTGCATACCATATCACCTTCATTTGATAGTTGGAATCCTTCTGGTTGTTCAATGTAGACTTCCTCTTCTAATTCACCATTTAGGAATCCAAACTTCACATCCATATGATACACTTTGAAATCTTCATGAGATGCAAATGCCAGAAACATTCTGATTGCTTCAATCCAAGCTACTGGAGAAAACGTTTCTTCAAAATCTATCCCCTCAATTTGAGAATATCCTTTGCATAGAAGCCTTGCTTTATTCCTAACAACTTCTCCTTTTTCATTCAGTTTATTCCTAAAAACCCATTTGGTTCCAATAAAATTTTTGTTAGTAGGTCTATGAACTAATTCCTAGGTCTCATTCTTATCTATTTGTATTAGTTCCTCTTCCATTTCCTTAACCCAATTTTCATCATTGTAGGCTTCATTCACAGTCTTTAGTTCAACTGTAGTGAGCAAACAATAATTCACTTTTTCTTCTATAGCTCTTTTCCTTGTCCGTACTCCTTTGTCTTTGTCTCCAATAATTTGATCTTTTGAGTGATTGATTCTTACATACCTAGGTGTCTTAGCAGTAGCTTCCAAAGCCTTTTCTTCTTCATCTTGACTGTCTTCTTATTCAATTTTTTATTCATAATTTTTAGCAACAGGTTCATCTGATTCCTAGTAATTCTGATCTAATGTTCTTCCTTTGTCTTCATCCACTTTCACATTTGCAATCTCAACAATCTTTTTCAACCTTTTGTTGTAGCACCGGTAGGCCTTGATCTTGGTAAAGTATCCAAGGAAGATTCCTTAATCACATCTTACATCAAATTTCCCTAGGTCTTCATCTCTTCTGATATAGAATTTGCTTCCAAAGACTTTTAAATATCTTAGTGTTGGAATTCTTCCATACCACAATTCATAGGAAGTTTTAGTACCATTTCCTTTCACTTGAACTCTATTTTGGATATAGACAATAGTATGTATAGTTTCCTTCCAAAAGACTTCTGGCATACCTCCTTCCTTCATCATTATCCTAGCAGCTTCTTGAATTGTTCTATTTTTTCTTTCCACAACTCCATTTTGCTGAGGAGTCCTAGGTGTAGACAATTGCCTCTTTATTTCTTGTTCTTCACAAAAATTGCTGAATTCATTTGATGTAACCTCACCTCCTCTATCGGACCTCAAACATTTAATTTTTAGCTCTAATTCATTTTCATCCATTGCCTTGAAGGATTTGAACTTCTCTAGGGCTTCAAATTTGTCTCTTAGAAAAGTAACCCAAGTCATTCTAGAATAATCATCAATAAGCAACATGAAGTATCTATCACCTTGTAGACTTCTTATCCTTGTAGGACCACATAGATTTCTATGAACTAGATCCAACAAACTGGCAAAAGATTACTCTTTGCTTTTAAAACTTGTTCTTGTCTACTTCCCCAATTGACATTCCTTGCAAATGGTATTGGTGGGTTTTACAAGTTTTGGTAAATCTCTCACAGTCTGACCTAAACTTATCTTTAGCAGATTATCAAAGTTTATATGACACATCCTTCTATGCCATAACCAACTCTCATAGACTTGAGCTAATAAACAATAATCATTAGTTCCTCTTAATTGATATATGTTACCTCTGGTCTTCTTACCGGTAGCAATCACAATTCTGGAGCTTTCCATGATCTTGCACCCATTGTCTTTGAATCTTAGATCATAACCTTTGTCACACATCTGACCCACACTCAAAAGATTATGCTTCAAACCCTTTACATATAGGACATTGTCAGTATTATGCTTTCCATCAAATGAAATAGATCCTTTTCCACAAATCTTACTAGCTACATTGTCACCAAACCTAACTAATCCTCCATCATATTTTTCCAAACTTACAAACTTACTTGTCACTGGTCATGTGATGTGAGCATCCACTGTCAATAATCCATTCATCCTTATCTTTCTCAACTTAAACAGCCAAAGCACTTTCTTCCACTAGTTTTTCTTCATTCACACAACTAGCATAATTAGTAGACATAGGTTCTTTAATAGCAATAAACAAGCATTCATTTGCACTAGTACTGGCATCATCAGATTCATCATCAGTCACACCTTCATCATCAAAATCTCTAACATAGTAGCATTTCTTTGGAACTCTAGGCCTATTTTCAAATCTTTTCATATTCCTTTCTATTCTTTTAGGACATCTGGAAGCATAATGACCTACTTTACCACATGAAAAACATTTGAAAGGTAAGTTACCTTTGAACTTACCAGAACCTCTTTGCAACCTGTCAACAAAGTTAGCTTCAATTTCATCAAAGTCATCATCCACCTTATATTTTTTAGCTCTGGAAATCTTTTCAAAAGTACGGACTTTAAAAGTTGTTTCATCTTTTGGTAGGGCATCACCAAACTCTCTCATCTCAAAGGCTGTAAGCTTTCCAAGTAATTAATCTATGTCAATAGTTTTCACAGTCATTACTTCTTCAATTGTAGCTACTTTGTGACTATAGGACTTTGGTAGTGATCTGAGGATTTTCATCACAACTTCCTTATCAGCAATAGTTCTGCTCATTCCTTTTATTCCATTGACAAGTTCATCAACTCTTTGCATGAAGGTTGTAATGATTTCATCTTCATTCATCTTTAAACTCTCATATTTTGCTTTTAGGCCTTGTAGCTTGGCTTCTTTTATAGAATCATCTCCTTCATATAGTTTGTTTAGCTTTTCCCAAACCTCATGTGTAGTTTCTAGATCCATGACTTTTATCAAATTAGTGTTGGACAAAGCACTCAACAAAGCATCTCTGGCTTTTATATTTAACTCGTATTATTTGATTTCATCTTCAGTTGTCAAACCATTTTAAGGCATGGTATATTTTGATTCTACAGCTTTCCATACTTTATAAACCTAGACAAAGGAGATGGATTTTCATTCGTACCTTCCAAAGAGAATAGTTTGTTCCATCAAACTGTGGAGCTTCATTTTTAAAAGACATCCTAGATCTTCCTCAAACTATTAGGCTTCCTTCCTAGGAACTTGGCTCTGATGCCAATTGTTGAAATGCTAAGAACAACTGAGAGGGAGAGGGTGAATCAGTTTTCACAAAAACTTAACTTCATAAACCATCCATTACTTAATTACTAATAATTAGATTTAACCATGAAAGTATGAAACCATAGACTAAATCACATGGTAGACACCAAATTTTTACGTGGAAAACCCTAAAAGGGAAAAACCATTGTGGGTGTTAGCCCACAAAGTATGAGTTATAATAATACTGAAAAATAGAGGCTCATTGCCTACAGGGCTCACTGCCCGAATTGCTCACTGCAAAGAATGGCTCACTGCCAAAGGGTGGCTCACTGCCAAATGATGAACTGATTAAGTAGCATCTACTCCATGCCTAGGTTCAGTTCCTTTGAAGCACAATATAACATCTATGCTCTACTCCTTTACACCTTCACACTTAACTCTTCATATTCACATATTGTACCTTTTTTTGCAACTACATTAAATGCTTTTATACAATTCCTCAACCTTGGAATGTACATCAAGGTCAACATTACATTCATCAATGATTGGAACAATCTCCAAGGTCGGCATTACAAACATACATAAAATAGGTTTGGACCTAATACAAATTTAGCTAAGGAAAAGATGTAAAGATGTATGCGGATCACACCACACCTTAGCTGGGACTCAAATGCACTTCTTCACACCATAGAATGCTTCCACAATCTTAAAGGCATCTCCGCAATTAGTGAAATCAACAAAGTCGACCAGGACTGGTGAGAACACTAGGTCTGCTAAGAACATTCTTCATCCACGATCCAATTTACTCTTTGCAGACCAATCCAAAGGTAGAACCATGATTAGAAGACATTCTCAAATACTCTGTAATCACTGGGAGCAACTGCACGATCTCCAACCACTCTATCAAGAAGATTCTTCAAACCAGAGCACAAGAACAACACTGTCAGCTATTGTCATAAGGAAAGAATAGCTTGCCAACCACCAAATCACGAGCCATTGAAGTTGAAGGCACATAACATCATTCCAAACTTAACTCTAAAACCACAGACCAAAATACTTCAATGCAAAGGAATACAGAGCATAATACTTTCTCCCTATCTTTGCCAAACATACAGAAAAAGTTGTTTTCACTTTGGTGAACATAACTCACTCAATTCTTCATATCAGAGGCTCAAACTTAGAATATAGCATCTTCAGATGGCCTTCTAAATAACTTCCAATCCATAGAAAAAGATATTCAGCCTACAGGAAATGCGAAGCAATCTCTTGGACTATTCTTCTGTATGCAATACACTATTTCCACTGCAACTCACTGTTTCTACTAGAGAAGCTAATTTTCTCAGTATCCTCAACATCAAGATTACTTATATAAGTAAATACAAAGCATCTTACTCATTACAAGCAAATAACAAGATAGGAGCATAGCTGACACCAATAACAACACATATGTGTTCACATCAATGACAACACCGATTAGGCACATACTTGCAACAATGATGCCTTTGTCAATACCCCTGAATTTAAGGGGTATGTGTTGAAAGTGAGAAATGAAGAATTTTAGAAGAAAGTGGAAGAAGCAAAAAGAGGAGCTGATCCTGAGAAGTATGAAGAAATAACACACATGGTGCTCAATGAATTGAGCTAGGATATAAGCAAGATGACCCCTGATGAAGGGAGAGCTTTGGTGGAAAAGAGTGGTTTGTTGTTACTTCCTCATTAGACTTTGGTAGATGCAATTGCATTTGCTACTATCACAAGGATGGGCACAAATATCTCTGATGATCAGGTAGATAAATTACTCTCTGGTGCAGGGTTCAATCTTGAATTTGAGACCTTGGCAATATGGGCACTGGCCCCAAACAATAAAAAACCAAGGATGGGTTTAGGTAAATTAATAGGAGATGCGATAATAAAAAGAGTATCAGATACTCCAGCTCCTCAAGTTGCAAGCTTGAGTGTTCACATAGCTCAATTTGTTGAGGCTATCACTAATAAACTATAGAAGGACTATGATGAGCTTTTATTGAAATATGGATAGGCAATGGCAGAATTGAATAAGTACAAGGGGCAAATGTTGTTATCACCAAGTACTTCAATTTAGAATGTTTCAGTACCTGTGGATGCTATAGAAGCTTTCCTAACAGACAGAGAGACATTGCTATCAAAGATTAAAGAGTTGAAATAAGAAATAAAAAGTTTGAAAGATGAGAAGAAGACCATTGTTAAGGAAATGGTTACAAATTTGATTAACCATAGGCTATCCAAGATTACAGCCAAGACAAACATGAGAAGGATAAGGAAAGCTTGAAGGACATGATTAGGGTATGGCTACCTAGAACTAGAGAAATAAGGAAAATTCATAGATGTTCAAGGTCTTCCCTTGATGCTCCAATAGAAATAAAGTTAACCCTTGACATGTTGCTTTTGTTAGAAGAGGTAGTGGTTTTCCAGCTAAATTTGGTTAAAGTTTTGAAGGAGAAAAGACAATCGATTGAGAAGATAGATAAAAAGATTATGCCAAGTATATTGGAAAATGATGGACAAATAAAGAGTTTGGACAAATGGAAGGATGATTTTGAAGATATAGCCAGCCAGCTCCTATCTTCAAGTTGTGTAGATGGTGATCCAAATATAAAAATTTTAAGTTCTACACTTGATAAGCTACATGCATTGGAGTTAAATTTTGAGATATTCTTTAAGGAGTCAAAAATCTTATTGGATGCTAGGTTTGCAGGGCATAATGAAAAATAGCAAAATTGATTCCTTTCTAATGGCCATCAAAGAAAGCATGTGTAGCTTGGGTGGAGAAGTACGGATAAATGTGTCTAGGGTGAACAAAGATCCAATCATGTGATATGTCTTCTTCGTCATTGGGATAAAACACTTCTAACATTTTTTTGGCATCTCCAAGTTGAATTGTATACAGAGCAATTTCTGAGAAGTTGTCCATATTTTGAGTAGTAAGTTTCAATTTCTTGCATGTTGAATGTACTTTCTCTATAAACATTATATGTACTATGAATGTAATATATGATAATAATTATAATAAATATATGATAATAATAGATTCTAAAGGTTAGTTCCTTGTTAAATGGCTTAATCTAACCTTGTCTACAATAAAGAGGTAGCAACAACTAAAATGAATGTTAAAAACAAAAGAAAGAATACACCAAGATTAAAATATATTATCCTTGAAGATTAAATTCAATAGTTAACAAAATAAACTGCACACATCAATAGCAATGTAGGGAGTAATTAATCATCCAAAAGTAGTAACAAAAATATGATAAAAACATAATTCTACAACTTCATATGTTAATTGAATAATAACTATTAGAATAAAATAAACACATCAAAAATAATTATAATAATAGGATAGAAACACATTTTTTGATCGGTAAACCGCACCATGTGTGGGAAATTATATTAATACAAAAAGATTTACATTCAATTCAATCTTAGATGGCTCTTCATAGATTAATACAAGAGCACTCATTGTGCCAAAAAACAAATATAGTGCCAAGAAAATTCCCAAAATTAGCCCTCTAATCTACTAGCCCAGGCTCTAAAAACACATAGGATGAGCCACCAGCTCGAAAACTTGCCACCCTACCACCTCGGTCCCCAGTGTGGCAATTACCAAAAAATTGGCCTCGAGATTGGGAGCCTGACCACTCTTATGACCAGTAGAATTCCCCCACACTCACAATGGCTGCGAAGTGATCAATCCATACTAGAGTCTCCTCTCTATCAATTCCAATTGCCTGCTAAAGAAAGGTTCTCCCACAAGCTGACCAAAGCCTATGCCTTCCTAGTTGCTTCTCATTCATGTTTAGCAGTAATGGTTGCCTAGCTATACCCTCCTCTTCCTCCTGCAGCTTCTCCAGGTCCCTCGGCCATGAGATCCCAACCCCCAATTCTGCAAAAACTACCACATCTACATCATCCACAAGAATATCCAGAGTGAATACCTCATGTAGAATCACCAATGCATCCACCTTTGCCTCTCCCAGGTCAAACAAAGAAGCTAGAAAGCACTAGGAAATGTCTATATTTACACTGTATCTATCCTCCGAGACCAAGAAGTCTTTACCCAAGACCATCTTCATTGCCTCAATGAAGAGTCAATTCTACTGCTTATAAAGGATCATCAGTCTGTAATTTGTGATACGACCTAGAAAGGTGACCTAGTGCTTATTGGAGTGGAGCCCTATCAGAGTCTCCATCCTATGTTTTGAACAAGTCAGACGAGTGTCATTTTGTTGGAGACCTCCAGGATTTAAAGGAAGTTTGTTAATGAACACATGCGGTGAAAGATGTATTTATTCATTATCTAGATTTTTGTAGCGTTAATCTTTGGTTCGTGTTGTCATTAATAATTATAATTCATTATTCCTCATGCTGATAGGGTTATCAAAAGCTCTCATGGGAACGCCATTTAATGCCTAGGAAAATTATTGTTGCTTTAATAATTATTAACAATATATAACTATTATTATATTATATTGTACTATATAATATGCTTAACATCATATCTTATTAATTTATATTATATATTGTATTAGTATTAGTATTGATATTAATATAATATATGATAAAATAACCACCACCAAGGGGATAAAATAACAACTTAAGTTGGGGAAACTGGCTACACAGGTCAATGATCGATTAGAAGGATAAACCCTAAACACCTTAGACAACACCAGCTATAGTGTTTTTACTTGGAGATTTTGCAGAGTGAATCATGATAACATAAAAACCATAAAATTTTGAATTGACATAACACATCCATTTATCTTTGCCCTTTTTATACATCACTATACATTTCCATTGAACTTATTTCTTTTTTCCATGTGATGAATGTTATGTAAATTTTGTAATATTGAAAATTTGAACCATCTATGATCTGTATACATTGCAATTTACTATTAAAATCATGTCAATTTCAAACCGTAATTACTTCTATATTTTTTATTAAAATTTAACATCACCCTTGAAAAAAGATTGGGGAACTGCATCGTACATGAACATCTAAGTTTCTAACCAACATCTAACAGTAACAGATGCAAAAAACACACAAACTATTGAATCCAGAATCTCTTCACGTAATATTGTCATGGACTGTGGAAAACTCATGCTTACCATCTAACCAACCTCAAAGTTCCAAACAAAACTCCTATCTTTCGACCTTCAAACCTTGCTTTGATCCTCTAAAATCTTTTTGGTTCCTCTTTTTGATGACGCTTAATGAATACTCCACTATAGTCCATAATTAACCTATTAACAGGCAATGGCTTTGTTATAAATTCAATTATGTCCTCATTCACAATGACAGTCAATGATTTACTATAGAACCTTGCTTTATATGTATAAGAAAAGACTAGGTATGGGTAACAATAAGGCCAGTAAAGGAGAATTAAATTGGTTTTCTCGAGGTCATTGGCAATTGAGTTGCAATACTAATTCCATGCATCAATTTGAATTTCTAGTTTCTCATGCATGCATGCATGTGTGGGAGATTCAACCCACCACCTAGAATAGAATGCATCATTTGCAAATGTTAAAAGTGTTGATTCTTGACACGATTTATTCCACTTAATGAATGCTCATATTTCTTCATTCCAATACATGCAAAGCAATAACATCCTGCATAGCCACACAAACAAAATTTTCCATCAGACCGTCATTCTTATTACTATTCTACATCTGTGAACTGAGAACTCTATTACATAGTTAAATTCAAAATGATGAATGATAACAAAATAAGTACTTGGTAACTTACTTTCTTTGCACAACTACTGTAATGAAAGCCATTACTTTGAATTTTTACAGTTTATTGATTCTTCTACTATCTGAAACTTAGTAATGCAACATAAGGTTGAAACAATAAACACTATCATATATACATGACATGTATTGCTGTGACAAATGGGTAATAAATAACAAACAACTCCATTAAATTAACTCTACCGTACCCTGGAAATTCACATTGGCTAATCTATATGGTATGTCACTTGCCATTAATGAACTCAATTGGCATTGGCTAATCTAGCTGGTTAAGTGGCACTTTTAATGAAATCAATAGTACAACTCTAATTAATGATAGAACAAATTATTCCACCGTTTGGTGAACCATTGAACAAATGATGAATGGTTGTATTTGAATTCATGAAGGTAGATCTCCAATGGTACACATTGCCAACAAAATCCTCTGTAAATTGGAATCAACTAGGAGGCGTTAGATATTAATAGATCAAAGGTTGAGATATATGTAAAATATATAATATATTTATATTGACTATTGTATAAAGGTCAAGGTGGCGGTAGAGGGCAAGCCCTCAACTATAGAAAATTAGAAATTTGGGTGTGTCAGTACTTTGGCCCGAAATAGAACTTATGCCTCATTGACATGTGTAGTGGAAGTGACATATGTCCTTTCGTAATAAATATGGAATGTCTTAAACTCTTTTGTTTAATATAATATATTAATATGGGTTATCGATATAGATTACAATTGTTGACAACATTTTAATTCTTTTGTATTATTATCTATTATTTTTAGATAATAACATAATTCTGGAACTTTTAAGTTTTATTAAATTTTATGGTTAGTTCGATTGGTTAATTCTGGAAGTATTAAAATTCAACATATATGGAAAAAATAAGTTTAATCAAAATCATTCCTTGAATCCTTTAGAAAAAAGATTAACAATGTGTGTAATTAATGAAATTAACAAATTAGAATTACAATCATCTCTCATTTTATTAAGTCAAAAAACTTAAACAACTATTACAGAAAGATAACAACACAAAGATGACATCCCTTTATAATAAAGGTTACATGGCAAAAGAAGAAGCCCTTAGCCCCTCGTTGGATAAATATTTCAAGTTGACATAGAACTGAACACTGTATATTTCCCTTGTATTTTTTTACAATACAATGAAGAAGAAACCTTTGCTTGAGCCTTGGCCGCTAGACCGGGAAGAATATGTGAATGAAATCAGGAATAAAACTGGGGCTTTCATCCAAATTTAAGAAGAAAAGCTAACATGGTGAAAGAAGATGCCTTCTACAGTATGGACTATCTAGAAGGAATCCAAAAAATCATCATACTAAGCTAGTTGCCAAACACATGAACCACTGGATTGGGAGAGACCATTGTCCACAATCCATCACTAGGCTGCCAAAAGATGCATCAATGGATTGGGAGAGAACACTAACCACAACACATCAGATAGATGCAAGACCATCTAGCATAAAATGTGGGCAGATACATTGTCTACTAAGCCAAGGCACTTTCTAGCTATAGTGAAAGAAGAACGATTACAAAAGGCACCATTCTCCTTCCTCTTTATTTCCCATGTAGCTGGTTGTTATCTTACTAGATCCTCCCATGTCATACATGGAGTTCCCATGACTCATTTTTTTTCATCTTACAAGAACTGGGTCCTTCAAGGTAAGGATAACAACCCAGCTATGTAACCATTCTAACCCTTTCCTCTACCAACAAAGATTGCATTCTAACTGAATAATTCCCAAAATTAGCTAACAAGGAACAACCAAAAGTTGAAATTGATTGTCAAAAACAACTTTCTCTATCCCTTTATAGCCATGATTGGTGGGAAATTGGGAATTCAAAAAATCATTACCTATCTGTCAGTCTATCTTACTAACCCTACAAATAAATCTCTAAACACCAAAATGTCACTTCAGAATCATATCATGCTCCGAGAACATTCAGGCATCCAATTTAAGAAATCCTCCTATGGACTTGTCATCTTACACGTATGGACTTGACATCTTGCATCAAAAAGTAAATTGGCTCCCTTTATAAAGCTTGAATTTTGCATCCACCTGATCACCTTGGGTGACTGATGTGACCACCAAAATGTCAGCCATTAGAGAAAATTGTTCCACTTGTAACTTGTTCTTTTGTTTGATGAACAAATGATGACTGGTTGTAGTTCAATTTTGGAAGGTAGATCTCCAATGCTACACATTACCAACAAAATCCTCCAGAATCAACCAGGAGCCATTAGATATTATTAGATCAATGGTTGAGATATATATAAAAATAAAATACAAATATATTTATATTGATTATTGTATAAAGATCAAGGTGGCAGCAGAGCACAAGCCCTCAATTGTGAAGATGGGCCTACCTCTTAATTTTATGATGTACATGAAAAATCATGATACAATCATGATGAGCCACATGGCATACAACACAGTGCACTTGTCTCTATTCTAGAGACTTTATGTAGAATTTTAGGTGTGTTAGTACTTTGGCCCAAAATAAAACTTGTGTCGTCGATCTGCGATCATCAGACGATAAAAAACTATTAGAAATTTAGAATATTTTCCATTTATTGACATGTGAAGTGGAAGTGACATCTATACTTTCGTAATAAATAAGGAAAGTGGTGAGAAGCATAATTGTACATTTTTTGAAAGGCAATTTACACAGCTCATTTATGAATTGTACAATAGTACATGCCACCCAAATCAATGCAATTTATGGAAACATTTTATTAGGTTTGCAACCCTCACACCTACCTTATTCTACATTTTCACTGGTGTACTTTGGAGGAAATTTGGACTGCGTCTTCTACAAGTAAACATGGGCATTCACAACTAGGTTAGCTAATTGGTGCTCTTTCTTGCCCATTTCTTATAGTGATAAATATTAATTCTTTAAGTCAACTGCATGGGAAGAACAATTATTTTATCATGAGTCTAGACTGTTTGTTTACCCCAAATCTTCTGGAGATTTATTTGGCACCCTTAGCAGTTATAGAAGCTTTTGTTTACTAGTTTCTCAAACAAGTAGATATGAAACTTTTGTTTATTGAGAATAGTTTAGCTAAGGTGAAGGATACCAAGCTAAGATATATAGATTTGGTCTTGGAGGATTTTTGGGCTTGATTAGAGCAAAACCCCAAGTCATCTATAGTTGAGAAAATCCTAACAAGTGGGTTAGCTCTTGTTGGGGGTTTACCACCTGTTATGTCATGTCCAAACCTAGTTGTTGCATGTGCAAAGAACTATTATCTTGATATTAAGGTCCAGTCATCCTTTGTTTTGGAGAAGACCAAGAGGTGGCTTAAGTGGAAATTTTGAGAGCACGTTGGATCTTCTTCTATGCATAAAGAATTAGGAACAAGAGAGCAAGGAACCTCCCAGGCCTCTGGAATTTAGAAAACTTCAACTGGTGTGGAGAGAAGTCATCATAGAGTTGGTTCACAATATGGTAGTGGTGGGGATGGAGACCGGCCTGAAGATAATAGGAAACTAAAAGGTGTATGTGAATAGGATGGTCAACCCGCATTCGTGAAACCATAAGAAAAAAAGAAGTTGGATGCTTTACAACAATTGTAGATAGATCACATGACTTCTCTTGTGTCTCCTTCACATGGTAATGATTCTTCCATTTTTCAATAGATTACTGATGATAGTACTTTTCATTCCTTGTTTGAGATTCCATCCTCCCCCGTATCAAATGAAATTCCTATGCAAGATACTCCTAATCAGCCAGACAAAGTTGTTTTGGGTACAAGTGAGTGTGGTATAGTTTTGTCTTCCCCTTCCTAGATAAAGAAAGTTGTTGAGAAAAAGAGGATCAGGAGACATGCCCCAATGGCAGACACAAACGTTGACACTGTAGCTAAATTGTTGCATCCTACACTTGAGCCTAAGAAGGCTAAGAGGATGTCTCAAATGGTAACGAATTCTTCCTTAGGGCATACGATTTTAGAGATTGCAAAACCCATTGGGGATAAAAATGAAAATGAATTCACAGAAGAGAATTTCAGTATGACCAAGATTGACATGGGTCCTCCTACGGTGGAAGGTGATTTATATCATGCAAAATTCTAATGCATGCTAGCAAAGAGAGTTAAAGCTCAGCAACAGGAGAATGCAAAGATACAAGCCCAGGTGAATTCTCTGACATCTTTCATTCAATCTATTTTGAATAGTACTTCTCAATCCTCTAATGTAACTCCTAGTGTTTCTGTTGATGGAATGGATCCTAGCATGTTGCAACAAATCATGAGATATCAAACTCTAGGTAAGGCCATCTAGCAATGGGTAGAGCAACTCACTGTTGATGGTTTGTTGTACATCTAGGAGGTCATGAAACTATATACCCTCATTTATGATAAAAGGAAAGGGTTAGTTGCAGAGTTATGAAATATAAAGAAGGAAGATAGTAATCTTCTCATGGTGTCTACAGAGATAAAAGATATGATGGAAATTGATACAAATATTCTTGTAGCTGAAAAAAAATTTAATGATTCAAATGAGAATGATTGTGTGTCTTGGCTAGATGCACTAAAGTAGAAGAGGTCTATGCTAGGGGATTTTAGTGGACAAGTAAGAAGAATTTTGAATCAATGTCACACTGATATGGCTGATCTTAAAAACAATTGTAGTACAATAGATGTAGAGATTTCATATGAAAGCAGAGAGAACTTCAACTTGCTTGATGTCAAGGAAGTAAAGAAATTTTTTAAAAAGATGCTTACTGAAGAGCTTATTGGTGTTGACATAGTTAATGGTGAATCACTAGGGAAGCTTGGACATATAGTAATGTATCTCAAACCTTTCAAGCAAGAAATTAATGATGTCTATAAGAGACTAACAGGTGTAGATAGAATGATAAGTAAGTGGAAGCTTCAGGCAAACATTACATGTGGACCAAGTGACAATATTTTAAATCCCATCATTACTAAGTATAGGAGGTACAAGGCAAAATTGAGAGCATCAGCTCAAGTGGGCTCGACTGCTGCTCGAGACGAAGACCAAACTGTTGCCACGTGATGGCATTTCTTATTTTTATGTTATTTCTTTAAACATGCTCTAGATACTCTTGTGGAAAAATACTTATTATTATTTTATGTTTTAAATTGGCTATCCCCAAGAAGCTCTTATTAATTCAAAGATAGTTATTTTATGATAAGGCTATATATACTAAGCATGTTGATGCATTTAGGATCTTTTGGAAAACTTTGTGTTGTTGATAGGGCAATTTTGTGTTAGTCTATATTTCATTTATTTTCAATATATGAATTTTTATTTTCAATTTTCATAATTTGAATTGTTCCTTTGTTGACACTTGTCTCTATTCCAAAGACTTTATGGAGAAAGATGGGTGTGTCAGAACTGCAACCCGGAATAGAACTAATGTCGTTGATCTCTGATACTAACTATCCATCGATCTAAATGTAAATATTTTTTTAAGCTATAAATTCACCAAGTAAATTAGTCATTATAATTTGGCATTTAATATTTTCGCCAGCCACATGATGATTTTTCAAAAAAATTGCCAGCACATTTGCCAAATAATTTATTTTACATTTTTTAATATCTATATGATTCACCACCTAATTTATTTACTTTTTTGGAATACAACTATAATTCACCAAGGAATTTAATTTTTTTTTCAAACCTATATACAATTTGCCAGCAAAAAAACCACTGTCGACAAATTTGAAAAAAATTGCCAATGAAATTATTTTTTTCAAAAATAGGCATAGATTCACCAAACATTTTCTTGCCTTGGGCTAGGATTCACCAAGATTTTATAGGTATTTTTAGGGGGGGTTCCTTAAAGTTATCGTTGGGCACTAGTGATACATGAGCCACACTGATTCCTATGGCAAAGGACATTAGATTGAAGCATGCAGAGTATATGACTCTTCCACAAGAGATCAGGGAGATGTTGACCTTTGAGCAGTTCATGAACCAAAGGAGGCAAAGAGTAGGTATGGATGGTAGAGCAGATCACAAAGCACAATGGGCTAATAGGGATTACCAGCATGCTTTAAGCAAGGTTTCGTTGGAGCATTTTGATGGCAATAGCAAAATGTCAGCTAGAGCATGGGTGCAGAAGTTGGACAACCATTTGACACTCAAACCAATGCCAAATGATGAAGCACTTAACTTTTCTACCATACATCTTGATGGGGCAGCATATGAGTGGTGTTACCATGGGTTGGTCATCTTGGGTCATAATTTAATCACCACCTATGATGAGTTTACAAACAGGTTAATAGAGAGATTTAATAACAAGGACCCGAAATGCAATTCAAAGAACTTGCACAGTTGAAATAGTATGGGTCACTTGAGTCCTACATTTTAGACTTTCAGATACTCTTGGTTATGGTTACTAGTATTTCAGAGATGAGACTTATGGTCCTATTTAGTGAAGGACTAATGGAACCACTCAGAGGGTGGGTCAAGGCCTTCGATCCACCTACACTTCAAGAGACTATTAAGAAAGCATGAAGCATGGAGTTTGTTTCCAAAAAACAAATTTGTCTCCAAACCTTTCCCTCCTAGGAAAGATAAAAATTACCATCATCGAGACACAAATCAGCAAATGAAACTAGCTCCTAGACTTGATGATGATGCACTGAATGAGTATAGGAGGAAGAAATTATGTTTCAAATACAAAGGTCCATGGGACCCCAATCATAAGTTCCCTATGAAGGGGCAAGTGAAACAGATTGAGTACTATTTAGTTGAGGAAACCACATTAGAAAAATTAGACCAACACACTGACTCAGAGGATGGTGAGGCAGATAGTATAGTAGAAGAGTTACATGGTGAGCAGGATGATGACATACCTACAACCCACCTTTCTTCTATTTAGAAAGAGGGTTCTTTAAGGATTTGGGGAGTCTTGGAAGGATAGAGGGTGACCACACTACTTGACACAGGGGCCACTCACAACTTCATCGATGAGGGTCTTGTCGCAAGAAGGGGACTCAAGACTAAAGAGTTTGAGGGATTCAAAGTCAAGGTAGAAGATGGTTTTGTCATCACATGAAAAAGGCAAATCTCAAACTTAACTATCAAGTTAAGTGACTATGAGTTCCAGGATAGATATTATGTGGTCAACATGGGGGATATGGACGTAGTTCTTGGCATAAAGTGGTTTCATGCAATTAGAGAATACTACCTCAATTTATGAACTATGGAGATGGTTCAAGGTAGATGGGAAAAAACATGTGCTCAGGGGAATGTCAGATGGTGGACTCAAAGTAGTATCTCTCAAGAGGATGGAGAGGTTGCTTAGACATGATTAGGTGGAGTGGGCAGTTGAGTGTGTTGTTATGCCTACAGCTATAGAGCAGCTGAAATAGAGTTATCATCCTAACATTCAAAATCTGATAACCAAGCACACCAAGGTATTCAATAGTATACCACTAGGGAGGCCTCCTGATAGAGGCATAGAGCATGTGATTGAGCTGGAGGAGAGAGCTAAGCCAGTTATCATTACTCCCTACCGACATCCAAAAATATTGAAGGATGAGATCGAGAAGACAATCAAGGAGCTTCTTGAGATGGGTCACACTAGACCCAACAAGAGCCCTTTTGCCTCTGTAGTTGTTTTGGTCAAAAAGAAAGATGACATGTTGAGGATGTGTATAGACTATAGGGCTCTCAACAAGAAAACAATAAAGAATAGGTACCCCATTCAACAGATAGATGAGCTCATTGATGACCTACATGGGGCATGTTACTTCTCTAAGATTGACTTGAGATCTAGCTACCATCAGATTCAGGTTAGAGAGGAGGATGTGAAGAAGACATCCTTTCATTTCTATTATGGGCATTTTGAGTTCTTAGTTATGCATTTTAGTCTAACAAATGCTCCAACTACTTTTCAGTCTTGTATGAACAGGGTCTTTAGGGAGTAGTTGAGGAAGTTTGTCCTCATATTTTTCAATGCCATGTTGATATTCAGCAGGACTTGGAAGGAGCACCTCCAACACATTGAGGAGGTACTAAGCATCTTGGAGAGTGAGTCCTTATATGCCAAAGAGTCAAAATGTGAATTTGGCATGACGAAGCTCCTTTATTTGGGTCACATCATCAGTGCTGAGGAAGTTAGAGTGGATCCAAAGAAGATCCGAGGCGTTGTTGATTGGCCACCACCAATGAATCTCTCACAGCTCAAAGGATTCTTTGGTTTATGTGGGTTCTACCACTTATTTGTCAAGGGGTTTTCACAGAGTGCTACACCATTGATAGATTTGATAAAGAAGGGGGCTTTTGTTTGGTCTGATAGGGTACAATAGTGTTTTGATAGGTTTAAGCAGCTTATGAGTTCTTGCCCAGTTTTGACCAACCAAATTTTACCAAGACTTTCGAGTTTGAGTGTGATGCCTTAGGTGAAGGCATAGGAGCAGTGCTAATGTAGGATAAGCACCCAATTGCTTTTGAGACTAGGAAACTTAGGGGTGCAAAGAGAGGTTACAGTATCTACGATAAGGAAATGTTAGCCATAAAGCATACTTTGGCTAAATTTAGGCCAGTACCTAGTGGGTAGCAAATTTGTGGTGAAAATAGATCACAATAGCTTTAGACATTTCCTCAATCAGTGAGACCTCAATGAATAACAACATAAGTGGGTTAGTAAATTGCAAGCCTATGACTTTGACATAGTTTATGTTAAAGGGAAGAAGAATGTAGTAGCTGATGCACTCTCACAGAGACCTCGCTTGTGCTCTTTAGATGAGATTACACTTGATTCGAGAGAGTGGATATTAGCTAAATATGCTAAGGAAAAGTGGGCCATAGGGATAGTTGATGGTACTATTCATGATAGGAGGTATAGAGTTGTAAATGATCTAATCATATACAAGGGGAGGATCTTGTTGCTACCAAAATTGGTGATGAAGAAGAAAGTTATGAGAGCCTTTCATGATGTTCCTATAGCTGGTCACCTGAGATACTTCAATACATACAAACAAATCCAAGAATAGTTCACATGGAAAGGGCTCAAAATAGAAGTGTTGCAGTATGCTAGAGAGTTCCCCACTTTCTAGCAGAATAAGCAAGAGCACTCCTTTCTAGCTGGTCTATTACAACCTCTACCCATTCCTAACTAGAAATGGAAATGTATCTCTATGGATTTCATCATAGACTTGACCAAGGCCCAAGGAAGGGACTTTATCTATGTTTTGGTTGATAGATTAACAAATTTTCTCATTTCTTTGTGATTTCAGCCACATTTTCAGCAACACAGATTGCATATCTATTTTTTAGAGAGGTATTCAAGTTACATGGGCTATTGAGGAGCATAGTCAATGGCAAAGACAATAAGTTCATGAGTCACTTCTTGTAGAAGCTCTTTAGATTGAGTGGGACTGAACTCACTCCCGACACTAGCTATCACCCACAAACAGATGGGCAGATAGAAATTGTCACCAAGTGGGTAGAAGGATACCTCCACAATTACATTGTAGGGAAGTAGAAGGTATGGGTTAAGTGGTTGCATCTTGGGGATTACTTTTATAACATTACTTACCAAATGTCCATTTAGACTTAGCATGCAATAAAGAAAGAGAATAGTTTTGGCCTCAGGAAGGTATAGAGAAGAGGAAGGAAAAGAATGTTGAAGAAGGTAACATTGATAGCCCTCAAGTGTTCTTGGGCGCCACAATTACTACATGCCCTAATAAGGTGGACCCTTTTTATGTATCCCTGATCATAAATGATAAAAATTTGAATAATTGTATGATTGATTCAGAGGCATCTTCCAACATCATGTCAGTCAAAGTTGTGCAAGCATTAGGTTTGGAAATCACGAAGGCATATGGAAAATGCTATGCAATGGAAAATAGAGAATTCCCAGTCATAAGAATTATAAGAGAAATACCTTATAGGTTGAAACCATACCCAAATAAGGAATTTGTGATGAAATCAACTGTGGTAGATATACCTCCCACTTATGGGATGCTAATTCTATCTAGGAAATGCTATGTTGCCATTGGTGGGAGTATGCAGTGTGATATGTCTTTTGCCACTATTCCTATTGATGGTCAAAATGTTAAGCTTCATAGGGAGCCTCTTTCTTCATATATCATGGTGGAAGAAGAGCCTGAGGAGCATATCCATTTTGTTGATGTTGATATTGGTAATTTTAAAATAGAAGCATTAACGTAGGAAGAAGAAGTCAAGGGACTTGCACCTTTGGAAAAGGAGGTGTTGCACCAAGTAGATAGTGATGGGCTATGGACCATGTACTTTGATGGTGCTTGCTCAAAGGAAGGATCGGGTGTATGGGTGATCCTTGTTTCTCCTAATGGTAAGACTTTCAAGTTCTCTTTCTCTCTGTTATTTGTATGTACAAACAATGTAGCAGAGTATGAAGCTTTATTGGATTAAGATTGGCTGAGAAACATGAAATAAAGAAACTAAGGGTCATGGGTGACTTTGAGTGGTTGTGCCGCAGGTTCAATCAAGGTTTGTTTCAAAGAATTGAAGGTTGAAATAGTATAGAAATGTTGTTTGGGACTCAATCAAACAATTTGATGCTTTTGGTATTGATTGGTTGGAGAGGGGCAAAAATTAGATGGCAGATCTACTGGCCAACATTGCACTCCAACCAGATGATATAACTTTTGCTAGTATTTCTATGGTTGAGGTACAAACAAGACCTTTAGTCCCTGATAACATATAAAGTTGGTAAGTTTTTAATAATGATGATGACATTCTATATTTTTTTAAGTGTGTTGATCAGTATGAGAATCAGAAGATTGATTTTGGAGCTTTTGTGGAAATAGTGGATGGTAAGGACATTATTTTTGGAAATGAAGTAACATAGCTCAAGACAAAGAAAATTCCCAAGAGATTAGTTGCTTTAGAGAGTATTTGACAATCCTGAAAAGAGTGTTGTCAAGTAGAGTTCTACTCATGCAAAAGACTTAGAAGAGGTCAACTTGGGAACTACTAATGCACCTAAGAGAATGCATATGGGGAAGAACATGAAGCACCAAGTAAAAGGAATTTTGATTGCTTTGTTGAGGAAGTATAGGCATGTTTTTGCATGGTCATATGATGATTTAAAGGCTTATAGGGAAGATCTCTTTCAACATGAAATACCATTCAAGGATGGTGCTAAACCATTCAGGCAAAGTAGAGGCCTATCAATCCTATGTTGGCACCTAAAATCCAAGAGGGGCTAATGAAGCTCAAAGATGGGGGAATTATTAGGCCCATTAGGCATTCAACATGGGTGTCTAACCTTGTGCCAGTAAGAAAAAAGAATGGTGACATCAGGTTATGTGTCAACTTTAGAAACTGAAATATGTCATCATTGAAAGACAACTATCCATTGCCAAATATGGAAGCTATGCTCCAGAAGGTAACTAGTTGTGAGCTATTATCTATGATGGATATCTTCTCTAGGTACAATCAGGTAAAAGTGAAGGCATTCAAGTAGTACAAGACTGCATTTACAACTCCTCAGGGCACTTTTGTATATGTCAGAATGCCTTTTGGCTTGACTAATTCAGGTGCCACATTTCAAAGAGCTATGGATGTAGCATTTTTTGATTTTATTGACATTTTCATGGTTGTCTATCAAGATGATTTAACTACATTCTCCAAGAAAGAAGAGGAACATTGCATGCATTTGGAGAAAATTTTCATTAGAGCCTTGGAATATGGGATATCTCTTAATCCTAAAAAAATGTGCTTTGGGTTTACTGAAGGCAAATTACTGGGACATATAGTGTCTAAGGAAGGAATAAGGATTGACCTAGAGAGAGTGGCTATGATTGATAGGATTCCTCAGACCAAGAGCATGAAGGGCATATAGTCATTTTTTAGTAAAGTGAATTCTTGAGGAGATTTGTAACAAATTTTGCTAAAATTGCTAGACCCATCTCAAAAATGTTAAAGAGAGACAAAAGAATAGAATGGAGTGCAGAACCATCTAAAGCTTTTATATGTATGAAAAAGGCAATCAAGGAGGCATTAGTTTTGAAGTCTCCTAACTTCTCAAAGCCTTTTCACTTATTTTCTTTTTCTTCCTTTCACACTATTGCTACAGTACTACTGCAAAAGAATGATGAGGGATACGAGAAACTAATTGTCTTTTCAGCAAATCATTACAACATGCAGAATTGAAGTATGACATGATTGAAAAGTAGGCTTATGCCTTCGTAAAGGCAATCAAAAATTTTAGAACTTATCTAGTTGGTGCTATAATTTTTGCATATGTACCTTTAGTTGTTGTAAAGGACATTTTCATTCAACAAGAAGTTACTAGCAGAAGATGCAGATGGATCAATAGGATCTACGAGTTCAACATCACCATTGAGATTACAAAACTTGTAAGAGGACAAGGGTTGGTGAAACTAATGGCTAAGTCAAATCTAGAGGCCAACCAAATAAATAATGTTGAATATGTTGATGTGTCTCCTATTTGTGAGTAGACTACAAGGTGGTATAGGAATGTTGTACACTATCTGCAAAATTTTTCATGCTCTAATGGGATGATAGTTAATGAAAAGAGGACACTTAAGATTCAAGCCATCAAGTATGTGATCATTGAAAATGAACTATGGTGGAGAAGTATGGATGGAAAACAAGCTTAGGAGCTCTTGTATGAAATGTATAGTGGTGTATGTGGCGGTAATTACATGGCCAGGACTACTGCTCACAAGGTCTTGAGGGCAGGATTCTGGTGGCCAACACTTTTCAAGGATGCACAAAAAATTGTAAGGGCATGTGATGCATGCCAGAGGTTTGCTGGTAAGTTGAAATTCTCTAGAAATTTACCTCTTAGACTAATTTTAGTTTAAGCACCATTTCAAAAATGGGGGATTGATTTCATAGGTGAGATTGCAGAAAAGTCAAGTGGAGGATATTCATGGATTTTGGTGGCCACTGATTACTTTACTAAATGGATAGAGGACAATCCCACAAAAAGGACCACAAGTAAGGTAGTCACTAAATTTTTGATAAATAATATTATGAAAGATGATCTTATGAGATTATTGCCTAGGGCCAAAACTATCAGAAAGAGAGCCACTGGTGAGGGTGTTCTATCTGACAACCTTCAGAACTTTTCCTGGGGAATTAGAGACATTATTGTGCCACAGACTAGATGGGATTTATTTTAGTATGCCTAGAGAAGGTTTGAGTTCCCTAAACCTATTAGAAATCCATGGAGAAGTAATCTAGGAAAACTTCTGATTCCTAATGTATTTGTGGATGTTGACCTAATAAAAGAAATTACCAAGTGCTATGACCCGAAGGATAATGTCATAAGGATTGTAGATGAAATCCACATAATGGAAATAAGTAGAACCCAAGTTATAAAAACTTTCAAGATAGACCCCTCTGCTACATTTTCCATTCATTTTGTGCTTTTAAGAAAGAGTATGACAAGAAAAACATGCATATGTACAGAACTCACAAGCTTCCTAGGCATAGAAGAAGAGATTTGGGCAAGAAGGGGCAGAAATTTTATGTACATGAGTCAGAGTCTTTTAGCTATGAGGAGTTTGAGAATTATTTCAAGAATACATATTATGCATTGTGTCAAGTTTTTGGAAAGAAGTTTGATTTGATTATGCCCATTCCTTTGATGGTTATGGCTATTGACATATAAGATAGAGAATTACACAAGGGTTTTGACTTTCCCTCATATATTGCCGACAAAATTCATGATGAATTGACTAAGTTGAAAGAACCTAATGCTCCTTTGGTTTTCAAGCATTATTCTTTATTTATGCATATGTTTCTATGGAGTGGAATGGTATTTTGGTCCAAATTTTTAGACATCACTACAAAGGATAGTGATGGCAGTGATTTACTGGTACAATCATGGACACATATTTGGGACCAACACTACCTTGAGCCAAATTATCTTTCTTTTAGCAACAAATTAGTATTTGTTGTCTTAGAAAACATGGGAGTGAGACCTATGGAGAAGATTTCTAAGACTTTGATGGGAATCCTAAGGGCCAGGGACTTTAGGCTTGATACTGTAATTGAGCACAGTTGGGGACACTAGTACTTCAATACATACACTATCTTCAGAGTGTATGGTGCCATGGTTCCACCTCATTGCCTTCCTATCTATGTGTTTGATAGACATGCCTTTATGGAAGTAATGTGGTAGTTGGATTCTATAGACAAGGAACATTTCAAAAATGCTAAGAAAGGATCATTCATCCTGAGACAACTTGCATTCTCTCACTTCAGGATTACCTCTAAGGAGAAGGTAAGTAGGTGTGATCCTGAAGGATTCATTCATGATGCAAGGAGATGTGTGGGAAGATCTGGTTTCTCCCATCAGTTTCTTTATTCAAAAGATATATTTAGAAATTTGATATCATGTGAAGAAATTGAGAATAGAAAAAATTATTAGCACTATGTGAATGAAATTGAAGGGAGTATAATCAAGAGAAATCCAAGGTATGTCAGTCCCTATGCCTATATTCCTAGTCTTTTTCAAAGGGCTATAAAGATGTTGGAGGATCATGAACATGGCCTATTAATGGAAGAAGTCAATAAGGTTGTAGAGGCAGTAGGGATGAAGAGTGAGCATTTGGTTGCAACTAGAACCAAACCTGCTAGGTCTTTTGCCCATGACCCTTCCAGTCACCAAATGGATGTTGGAGAAGAGGAAGTTTCTTAGCGTCTTGTAGATTATTCTATTCATATTGAGGTTGGAGTTACTATGGAGGAATAGTCTGCTTAGCACATTCCAAATGATGAGGGCATGCATCAAAATTTCCCTTCTCCTCATATAAATAATGCTATTGATTCTTTTATTCCCCCTGGTAGGATTGTTGATACCACTTATGATGAGGAAGCCATTGAAGCTAGGGATGATTTTAGGATAATGGCCTATAGAGAGTTCATAAGTGAGGAATCCTTTGTACAAACAAAGGAGTTCATGGATTTTGTTGTCCAGGTCAAATGTAAGGAAATATATGATAGACTTGAAAAGGTGAAGGAGGGAGTGGACCCCTCAATGCATGATGAGATCATGAGGCAAGGAGAGGAAAATATTCATAATGAAATTGCATTGATTTCACCTATAGAGGGCAGGAAATTGGTTAAGCAAAGTGATATTCATTTTTTTACCCAGTTGGGATCTTTCATCTGCCATTGCTTTTGATGCAATGAAACATGATAAGGAGGATTTTATTTCTGAGAAATAGATTGATAACAGATTGTTTGGCTCAACTTACAGTGTAGGTTTGCGTGCAATGGATATTTGATCAATGGCTCCTAAAATGGGAAAGCCAAGGGTGGTCAGGTTAGTGGGGGACATCACCAAAGAGGTTATTATAAGAAGAGAATTAGAGGTCACCCCTACACATGTTACAAAGCTCACTGTGCATGTAGCGATGCTCAGTGCTGATACTATAGAAGTAATGTAAGAGAATTATGAACAATTGTTGGACAAATTCAACTTGTTGCAGAGTGAAAATCTTAAATTAAGGTCTTATATCTCTCAAGAGAAAATTATGTTACCTGCAATAGAGGCCCTTCCATCCACTCCTTCCATGCATGACATGTCTGCTTAAGATAGAGACACTTTGTCTCTAAGGATTAAGGGACTAAAAGAAGAGTTGAAATTAGCCAGAAGTAATGAACAAAAAGCACATGGTAAGGTGAAGAAGGTGGCAACTAATATTATTGATGATATCCTAGGCCATAGGATTTCTTTCTTTCTTCACAGGTTGGACAATGTCTAGAAGGTCTACAAGGACATCCACAAGGCATATAAAAAACATCTCACCATTTAGGACAATTTTTAGAATGTATGGAGTAAATGAAGTGTGAGAGATGGAGTTCTCAAAAAAATAAAAAAGAGCATGGAGAGTGATTCTAAGGAATTAAGTAATCTATCTCTGATAATTAAGGCTATTATCTTGCTAAGTGATATTTCTACTTTCCAAAGTAAGTTAGATTTGCAATTCAATAACAAGATGAAGATGTTTAGAGACATGGAAAAGGATATAGTGCCTAGCATTTTAGATAAGGCACATGGAATTAAGGATTTCAATAGTTGGAAAACTAAGTTTGGAAGTATTGTCCCCAAGATGTCTGCCTTTATCTTTAAAGATGGTGACCCAGAGTTGGCAGAGTTGAATAACTCTATTGATAAATTATTCAAGATGGAGGTAATGATGGACTTGTTTGTAAAAGAGGTCAGGGCTATTATGGATGCTCATTTCAACCTACATAATTCAAAGGTGCAAAAATTGTTTGAAGTTAGGTGGCCTTCTGAAGAGGAATATAATTCTTAGCTAGTGAAATATACTGATTAAAACTTGCGTGCATTATGGTCTATGGCAGTCTTCTCCACTCCAAGGGTTACTCATGCCTTTTGACATAGTGGGATGTGTTTGTTCTTTCCTTGTTTATGCTTCTAGGCCCTAGGTTATTGGAGCATAGGTGTGTGTCAGATGAAAATATTTGTTCATTAGGCAGCATTTCCTTCTAGCTGCATGCTTTTTTGAAAGTTAGGAGCATTTTCCCATCATTTGGTAGTTGTTTTGTCTCACGTGGCATGCCTAGCCTGAGAGTTGGCATACTCCTTTCCAATGTAATGATTTTTTAAATATCATTATAGAATAGTACGTGCATGAGTGGCTTGAAGCTTGTTGCTCCTTTGTGATATAAAAAGGAATTCAAGGCCACTTACAGAGGGTTGTTGATCTCTTGGAGAATTTTTTAGAAAGATGCAAAGAATAGAAGTTTTTTGCTTTTTCTTAGGTTTTCTGATTTTGAATTGCATGTTTTTTGTAAGGTTGTGTGACAGTACTAGCATCTATTGAATACAATATGGCAAATTTCTGAAGCCTATTGTCACTTGATGTATGGTTTATACAAGTATGAAAGGAATAAATCAAAGATTATTCACTTGTGTCTCCATGAAATTTCTTATGGATGTATCTTTCTGATTTAGGCTCTTGTTTAAAGAATAAGTTAAATTGCCTTGATGAGATGATAAACTTGTCTGAATGTATACAAGGTTATTATAAGTACAATTGGTTAAGAATTCTAAGTATAATGTTGTAAGGCAACATTATAGAGCTCTTTGATGTTCAAGTTAAGTGTTGTTAATAACCTTTCAGTTACATTTGGTTTTGACTCCATATATCTAGGTTAAGGCACCCATCTACTGTTCCTGTGTGTTGTCTTCAGCTCCATGAATCAGACTAACCCAAATACTTTTGAATCTTCAAATTAGTTGCAAGTGTTTGTTAAATTAATGATTTACCTTGTTCTATGGTTTGAGAAATGTTAAATGCTTGAATAATTTAAGCCAGGTCTTCATATTTTTATAATCCTCAAGCAAATCTGTATAGAACACATCTGCTTTTCATAGTATTTGTAATAAATTTGGCACATGAGATTATTAAATATTGTAAAGGGATCACCCTTCTAGGTTTTGCAGAGCATAAGGTGTAGAGGAAAATATTTTCTAAACTTTCACCTATGTGTTGGCCAACCCCTCATAGTAGCTGAACATTGATAGTGGCTAAGTCATAGGCTATTTTGTGAGGTAAAGTTGGGATTTAAAAACAACCAACAGATGGTGTTGGCTTATGATTAGGATTAGGTGTGGAAAGTTCCCATGGTTGAGGAATAAAAGGGGTGTTGGATGTTGTAGGCTTAGGGTTTAGACTTTGATTAGATGGAGGGTCAAATGGATTGGTGGATTTGGATGACCCCTTAGGTTTACTTTTGTATGATTTGATTTTAGGACATGGAGTTGATGGGGGATTAGATGGTAGAAGATACTTATAGGATGTATAATCTATATTGGTGTTCCCCTTGTCAAAGGTAACATAAGGACCCAAAGGCATTTGATCTTATTGTAAAGGGTAGTTTAGGCTTACATGTTCTTGTTGTGAAGTGAATTGATATGGATGTTGGCTAACATTGAAATAATTGAGATAATTTGATGTAGGATGGATTTTATATGTAGATGGATTGGGTTTTTGATTTGTCTCATCACTAGAACCTGAAGGAGGGCCCCATCGGAGTATGAGTTTGGGTCTAGGATTTATCTCATCATTGGCACTAAACATAGGGCCTCCTTGAAGTATGAGTTTGGGTCTAGGATTTGACATGGCCTTATTAAGGATTAGGACCATTTTGACAAGTGATTGATTAGGACTAGGATGATGACGTGGAGTGATAAGGATTAAGTGAGTAGGATGATGATTGGATGAATTGGAATGATGAGGATGATTAGGATAATGTGGTGAATGACAAGGATGATTAGGATTTTTATTAGGATGATTTGTCTTAGAATGAATGTGATGGAAAGAATATTTAGGATGATGTGCTTGTGTTTGTGTTGATAGCTTGATTTGACAATTTTCAAACAAGAGATTTCACATGTACATGCATGAGTCAAACACACAAGACACAAGAGCAAGTTTGACTTTGAAATTTGAATGTTGTGATTATGAAAACACTTGAAGACACATCAACAATCCTAAGATTAATCAAGTGGGTGTGGCCAATAGGTCTTACTCTAGGATACACAAGTTTGCCTAATGATGTCCCCAATATACTCAAGGAACATGGGGCCCAATTCTGTGAAATAAATTGAAATAATGCCATGCAGTTAGGAGAAAGGGGTAACCCACCCTTCACCTTCACTTCCCAAGGGTATAAAGTTCTTGGGGGCTTAGCCCAAATGACAAGATTTCAACTTCCAAGAGGGTGTCTTTCAATTCACTTCACTTTTTAGACTCCACTAGAATGCAAGAGTTGAGGTCGTCCCATGGAGTGGTGTGTCTCTAAGAAGGCCTCCTAAGAAGGGTGACAAAAGAAAATCTAGTGGGTGCTTTTGATCTCTAAGGTCAACTTGTGGTGCGAGGAGAGAGCATATACACACACTAGATTCACACTCGCAATGTACATTTTCCCCTTAGAAAATGAAATGTGTGTTGTGAAAGTGAATGGATGAAAGGTGTTTTTGATTCTCAAGATCACACGAAGTGCATGAGAATAGCATACACACCTTCAATCACACTCAAGTTCACCAAATAATGAAAGAACTTGTTCATTTTAATCCAAAGACAAATGTGTGATTGAAGACACAAGTATGTTTTAAGCCCAATTCAAATGTGTGATTGAAGACAATGATTCATTTTAGAGCCCAAGTTTAAATGTGAATGCAAACAAGATTGATTTGATTAAGTGAAAGACAAAAGAATAGAATGAATGCACCTGGAAAATTCACTTTCCAATTTGTTGTTGTAGGTGACATTGATGTTGTTACAGCCCCTTGTGATCACCTAGAAGCCACAGAAACCAAGAAAGAACAATCAAACTTGCATACCCATGTGTTATGTGAAAAATAGAAATATGATAAAAATCTGATGTTGATGATCAATTATAGTAGAATGGATAGCATGGGTAGATTGTACATGAAATTCTATGTTTAATTTTTTTTGGTGAAAATCTGATAAATTTTGCAAAAGATATGAGTGTTTAAAGATCATAAGGAAGGTTGACTTTAACTAGAAAAAAAACATGATAAAAATGATAGTCACCTAATGAAACCTTCACCACAATGTAGCTAGGGAATTAGCTTATGGCCAATTTATGATGAAAAGAAAAACATAGCCTCTCTAAGGCTCTAGGAGGAGAAGGGTAGGTCTGACTATCTACACAAATTGCTAGCAGTTAAGTTGAATCTGGTCACATAGGCAGCTAAGTGGTCTGGCAGTCTATCTCATGTGGTTAATGTTTGAATTGACAGTTAAGACCTATAGCAGTGCCCTCGCTCTCCCATATGGATAAGGGTCGAAAGCGGGCAAAAAAATAAAAAAGAACGGGGCCTGATGGCACCCTTCCCCCTTGGTCACTAATGTGACCACCGTTAAGAATGGGGCCCGATTGGCAGAGGGCTAAAGTAGCTGGGAGTAATAGGAATAGCAATGAGGATTTGTGATGGTGGTGACAAAGAAAGAATGGAGGTGATAGGGCTTAAAGTAGGTGGAGCTTAGGGTTGTAGAGTAGTGGGCAGAAGGCTTCGACAGTTTTTTGAACAAGTGGCTAGGGTTTCCAAAGAGTGGCAGTTGACCAGAGCATGAAAGATGAGTGGTTAAATGGTGGAGAAGAGGCTCGGCAGAGGTAACTAGGGTTTGTTGAAGTGGTGGGAAAGTGACAAGCGGGCGATCACTGTAGGTTTAGTAGGGATTAGGGATTGTGATCGGGTTAGCCTTAGGTGGCGATAGGGGATCGTGAAGGTGGCACAAGGGTTTTAGATGATAGTCGACAGGTAGGGAGAATCGTAGGTTGATGGGTCTGTGAAAATAATGTTGATGATCTATGAAAGATGGTGGCTAGGGTTTTTAATAGAAGCAACTGTGGCAGATTAGGGTTGCAAAGAGTGACAACAGAATCTTAAACCTGCAACAAAATTTAAACTAGAACCAATGATATTAATCTGCAATCGAAAGAAAGCATTAGTCAAGGAGACAAGAAAAAACTAGAAACATAACCAGAGGTCCTTGTGCAGGTCATATAGGTCCATATTGATCTGTATGGTATGGCCATGGGATAGGGCCGAAACTAAAAAACAAAAAAAAAATTGGCAACAAAATGCTAAGTGTTATATGTCATTTTTCACCTGCAAGGCCTCTTGGACATAATGACGATGTCTGTTTCAGGCCAGGAAACAACCTGCAAAACTTGTTTTTCAAAAAATGATAAAAAATGTGAGATTCACATCAGGTTCACCAATGTAAGCTAGGGAAAATCAAGGAAAGATCACAAATAGCAATCATGAAACCCTAACTAAATAATGGAGTACAAGTTAACATAAAAATTAAAGCAAGAAACAACTAAATCTAATCTCTATGCTAAACTTGGCTCTCCTCCATTGCCCTTCTCCATTTCACATAGGAATGCAAAATATCAAAGATTGTTGTTATTGGAAGAATGTTGATTGCTCATTTCAGCATCATAACACTAGATGGAAGATGAATGGGAATGGAGATCAAGAATCATTTTGATAGCATGAGGCTACTTGAAGATGGATCCCCAAATAGATTGGGTGGGGGTTGATTTATAGGAAAGGAGTGATTTGATCCAATGGTTAAGATTGAAATTTGATTTAAATGATGTGGATGGTTGAGATAGAATAAGGTTTCCTACTCCACAAGGAGTTGTAGTCATGTGACAAGTGTGTGGATGGGAATAGGGTTGACCTAATTTAAATAATGTTTTATTTAAATTAGTTGGTCATGTGAAAAACATTAAATGAAAAATGTAGTATGGGACATGTGTTGGAATGAGGTGAAAGGTGAGAACTAATTTAAATAATAAATAAAATATTTATTTAAATTAACTCTCTCCCATTTTCCAACTAATTTAAATAAATAAAATATTTAAATTAGTCATCACCTTTCACCTCATTCCAACATATGTCCCATACTACAATTTTCATTTAATGTTTTTCACTTGACCAACTAATTTAAATAAAACATTATTTAAATTAGGTCAGCCCTATTCCCATCCGCACACTTGTCACATGACTACAACTCCTTGTGGAGTGGGAAACCCTATTCAATCTCAATCATCCACATCATTCAAATCAACTTTTAATCTTAACCATTGAATCAAATCACTCATTTCCTATACATCAACCCTCACCCAAGCCATTTGGGGAATCCATCTTCAAGTAGCCTCATGCTGTCAAAATAATTATTGACATCCATTATCATTCATCTTCAATCTAGTGTTATGCTATTGAAATCAGAAATCAACATTCTTCCAACAACAACAATCTTCGATATTTTGCATTCTTATGCAAAATGGAGAAGGGCAATGGAGGATAGCCAAGCTTAGCATAGGAATTCAGATTTAGTTTGCTGTCATCATTTAATTTCTATGTCTATTTTGTAATCCATTGTTTAGTTAGGGTTTTATGATTGATCTTAATGATTTATGCCCTAATTTTTTTGTAGCTTACATTGGTGAACCCGACGTGAATCTAACATTTTTTTGACAATTTCTAAAAATCAAGTTTTGCAAGTTGATTCCTAGCCTGAAACAAGCATTATCGTTGCGTCTGGAAGGCCTCATAGATGAAAAATGACATATAGTACTTAACATTTCACTGTTGATATTTTTTTAATTTTTTTAGTTTCGGTCCCTGTCATAGGGTTGTACCGTATGGATCCGTATAGACCCATTTGGCCTGTGCAGTGACCTTTGGTTGCATTTTTGGTTTCTTTCTTGTCTTCATGACTAATGTTTTCTTTTGGTTGTAGGCTAAATTCTTTGGTTGCAAGTTAATATCATTGGTTCCAGTTTAAATTTTGTTGTAGGTTTAAGATTTTACCGTCACTCCCTGCAACCCTAATCTGCCACGGTTGCTTCTGCTAAAAACCCTAGCCACCATATTTTGTAGATCATCGACATTCCTTTCACAAACTCATTGACCTACCATTCTCCCCACTTGTTGATTATCATCTAAAACCCTAGCGCCACTTTCATGGTCCTTTGTCGCCACCTGAGGCTAACTTGGCCACAATCCCTAATCCCTACTAAACCTATAGTCGTCACCCGTTTGTCACTTTACCACCACTTCAACTAACCCTAGTTACCTCTGGTAAGCCTCTTCTCCACCATTTCATTGCTTATCTTTCATCCTTCGGTTGACTACTGCTCTTTAGAAACCATGACTGCCTGTTCAAAAAATTGTCAAAGCCTTCTATTTGTCGCTCTGCAAACCTAAGCTCTCCCAGCTTTAAGCCTTGTCACGTCCATTCTTTCTTCATCGTTGCCATCACAAAGCCTTGTCATTGTCCATATTACTCCCATTTGTCTTAGCCATGTGCCAATTGAGCCCCATTCTTAATGGTGATCACATTAGTGACCAAAGGGGGAAAGGGCATCATTAGGCCCTATTCTTTTGAGATTGAATAGGGTTTCCCACTCCACAAAGATTTGTAGTCATGTGACAAGTGTGCAGATGGGAATAGGGCTGGCCTAATTTAAATAATATTTTATTTAAATTGGTTGGTCATGTGAAAAGCATTAAACGAAAATATAGTATGGGGCATGTGTTGGAATGAGGTGAAAGGTGAGGACTAATTTAAATATTTTATTTAAACTAGTTGGAAAATGGGAGAGGGCTAATTTAAATAAATATTTTATTTATTTAAATTAGAGGAAAGGTGGGAAATTAATTAAATAAATAGGATTTATTTAATTAATTGGCTAATGAAAGGGATCTAGGACAAAATGCTATAATATGTCTCTAGTAATGTATCAACAAGGTGATGTTGCAAGGCATGGGAAATTTTAAGTGTCTACAAAGAGAAGACCTCTACGAGCAAAGATGAACTACTTGGGTTCCTTATGGAGGACTAGAACATGATCCTCAATTAGTTTTTTCTTTTGTCTCTCTGTTAGTTTTTTGGTATGGTATTGTATAAACTCTAGTTTGTTAATTAGCTGTTAGTTTGCTAATGTTCGGCTATTGGTGGACTGCTGGCCTGTTTTGTTGCCCTTATGGCTTTTTGTTAAAGGGATCTGCACCCTCATTTGTAGCTTACCAAAATAAAAAATATAAACATTTATTAAATATTAATATAAAATTATTTCAAACTTAACTACTTAAATTTATATATCTACTTCAAACTTAACTATTTAAACTTATATATCTACTTCAAACTTAACTATTTAAATTTATATATCTATTTATTTGTCTCTTAAATATTTACATTTCCATATCCACACACATGTATACAGCTTCTTTAGATTCTACAGACTTGCGAATATATGAATATTAATACATTAAATAAAGGAGGAATTATTTATTTGCTATTGCATAGATACATATCATTGAATTTATGTATTCACTTATTTTTTTAAGACCCATGAGATTAAATGGTTAAATCAAGCAATATGTTTATTTTTCACTTAAGAAAATTTTTTCATCTAGTCATATAATTGTAGCCAAATATGTGTGAGTAAATATCATTTAAGTATATTTCAAGGAATGATTAGATTTAAATCCTTGTAATGCATTAAACCATTTCAGTGCCCACATATGTTGAACACAATAATAAAAATTATAAAGGGATAGGTTAAATATTTCAATGCCCTCATAGAAATTACTTTCTCCAAATATGGTAATTAGCACAGACTCTAATACTTTCTCACGGAAGGATGGAGGTACAAGATCTCGTAGACTTTGAAGATTCTATAGTAAGCATAGGCAATAGCCTTCGATCACGTGATATTACTTGGACACCCCAAGACCCTGATGAAAAGGATCTAGGTACAATTCCTTCTTCTTGTTTCAAATTACTCAAGAAACCTATGTTGCAAGTATGAGGTGAACCAGTGTTGTCATTGATGTCAACATACTCATATTGCATTAGTAAGAAGGTTTGGATGATTTGTGTGCTGTTGTTATTGAGGAAATCAGTCCCCATTCGGAACAGTGAAGAACAGTGATGAGAAGAAGGCAAATGTATGGTATAGGTTGAGAACCAGAGGATGCGGATTAAAGGGTTTGTAGATATGAGTCTTGAGATGCTTCAGTTAAGATCTCAGAGGTCTGCATGAAGATCTAAAGAAGTTGTGACTGTCTGTGTGGAACCAGTTCTGACAAGTGCTCAGAGGTGACAGAGGATCACAGAAAGGTCCGGTGAGGTCTAGAATTATATTATCCTAATCCGCGGATTGGAAGGAGTGTTTGAGATGTTCATGTGATGTCTCATCTTGATTTGTGTATGATTTTGAGGTCTAGAAGTACCTTTTGCATTGTGACAGTGGCGATAGACTGTGTTCTTGAAGTACCGGATGATGAAGAGAAGAATTCTGGTAAGCTGATTAAGTGCGGATGTTCTTGATGATTCAGGGAAGGTTATGATGATCATTGGATCATATCCAGTTTGTATTGGTGGTTTGCATTGAAGTTAGAGTTGGATTTGATGATTTGACTACCAGTTGTTGGTGTTCTTCCTGTAACAGGCCGACCGGATGTTCTACACGCCTTGCGAATGTTATTGTGATGTTTGCTGACTTAGATGATTGTTCCTAAGTCAATGTCTTGTATAAATAAGTGTTTGTGAATTCATTTTGTGATGTGGATTGTGGAAATGAGTGTGGCATAGCGAAGAGAAGTGCGAAAGGTAGAGCAAGGGTTTTGGGGATTAAATGGAACTAATCCGGACATGATAGAGATGTCATTCTCCAGTTCAAGATTGTGATTCTTATCACTTTGTAGACAGTGTATCTCCTTGTAGGCAGTGTGCCTCTTTGTGAGCAGTGTGCTCGGGCAGTGAGCCCTAATTGGCATGTGCCATTCATTTTTCTTATTCTTCTAACAGAGAATAATCCTAGGGTTAATCACCCTGTGGTTTTTCCCTTAACCAGGTTTTCCACGTCAAAATCTTGGTGTTCAATGTGTTGATGTTTATCTGCTCTTGTGTGTATGCTTTATGCTTTGATGGATGGTTAATTGATATGCTGTTAACTAACAAAGAAGAATCAAGTGTTTAAAGTAAAAGCAAGTTTTTATACAACTGATTCACCCCCCCCTCAGTTGTATGCCCTAGATCCAAAAATTGGTATCAGAGCCAAGTCCCTCTGAAAGGAGCTTAACCGCTTGAGGAGATCCAGGATGTCATCATACAAGAAGGATAGTCTGAAGTTCGATGGAACCAACTTCACTCTCTGGAAAGGTCGCATGAAATGTCACTTGGAGTGTATGGGAAAAGCATACTTGGCCATGGTCTCAAAATCGTATGTACCTCCACAGGGTGGTCCGACAACTCTGAATGAAATCACAGATGCTGAAAACAATCTGCGAACCAAGGAAGCTCTTCTAAGCACATTGAATGACTCAGATCTCTCAAATGTTATCGACCTACCAACTGCATATGAGATCTTGACTAAACGGGAACTTTTGTATGAAGGAGATGAGTTTGTCAAGAGTGCAAGGTTGCAAAGTCTGAAAGGGAAGTTTGAAAGATTAAAGATGAGAGATGATGAAAACATCACTACCTTTATGCCAAGAGTGAATGAGTTGGTATGTGGAATTAGAAATGTTGGTGGAACTCTGGATGAAAATGAGATTGTTTGCAAAATCCTCAGATCCCTTCCTACTGCCTACAAAATCAAGGTTGCTGCCATTGATGAATTCAGAGCCCACACAACTATCACAAGAGAACAATTGGCTAGCAAACTAGCTGCGTTTGAAATGACTGAGTTTGGAGATGATCCTCCCAAGACTGAATCTGCTTTCAAAGCTAGTGCCTATGTGAAAGGCAAACATAGATTTGATTCGGGAGAAAACTCTTCAAGGAAGATGTCATGGTATGATCAAGCAAGAAAAGACATGGAAGAAGAAGAAGTAGAAACAACTCAACTTGAAGCCCTCATTGCAAAGAGACTGCCAAGAGGATCCGGTAAGTATGAAGGAAAACTACCCTTTAAGTGTTTCAACTGCAATAAGATTGGTCATTTTGCTTCAAGATGTCCGGAAAGATCTGCAAGGTCTAATACTAACAGATAAAGGTTTCAAAAGAACTGCTATTATGTTCATGAAGAAGATGACAATGAAGGAGTAACAGATGATGAATCAGAACCAGGAAGCAAATCCAAAAATGAATGGGTGTTTATTGCCATCAAGGAAGAAGATTCAACATCCTCTGAATCTGGCAATCACAAGGTTGTGGAAAAAGCTTTGGCTGCTCAAGTGGAAGAAAAGGATGATTGGGTTATTGACAGTGGATGCTCTCACCATATGACTGGTGACAAGAACAAGTTCTTAGATTTGGAAAGGTATGAAGGAGGAATGGTAAAGTTTGGTGACAATTCTGCTGGCAGAATCAGATGTAGGGGAACTATTTCTTTTGATGGAAAGAGCAAAATAGGTAATGTACTATATGTTGAAGGATTGAAGCACAATCTTCTCAGTGTTGGTCAGTTAGTGGACAAAGGCTATGATCTCCAGTTCAAGAATGGAAAATGCAGAATCTTTACAAGCTCCAGAACTGAAATTGCATCCGGTGCTCAAACAAAAGGTAATATCTTTCATCTGGTTGGTTCAAATAAAAGTTGTCTATTTGTTCAAGTTGATCAAAGTTGGTTATGGCATAGAAGAATGTGTCATGTAAATTTTGATAACATCATCAAGTTAAGCAATATTCAGGTTGTAAGAGATCTTCCAAAATTGGTGAAACCTACAAATAGTTTGTGCAAAGAATGTCAACTAGGTAAACAGAGCAGAGTCTCTTTCAAAAGCAAAGATCAGTCCTCTACCAGATTGTTGGAATTAGTACATACTAATCTCTGTGGTCTAACAAGAATCAAGAGTCTGCAACGTGATAGATATTTCATGTTGCTAATTGATGAACATTCCCAGATGATGTGGGTTACCTTCTTAAAAGAGAAATCAGAAGCCCTTGAGAAGTTCAAAATCTTCAAAGCTATGGTAGAGAATCAAACCGGATTGAAACTGAAGTGTCTAAGGTCTGATAGAGGTGGTGAATTTACATCTAGTGAGTTCATTGACTTTTGTGAGAAGCAGGGTATAAAGAGACAGTTGTCTACTCCTAGGACTCCATAGCAGAATGGAGTAGTTGAGAGAAAGAACCAGACCATCCAGGAAGCTGCCAGGACAATGATGTTGGAAGCAAATGTTCCTCAGATGTTTTGGAAAGAAGCTATCAGCACTACAGTCTACACTCTCAATCGAGTTCAAATCAGAATCAATACCGGTAAGACCCCCTATGAACTTTGGTTTGGCATCACTCCTACTGTGAGATATTTCAGAGTATTTGGTAGCAAGTGTTATATTAAAAGAGATGAAGATCTAGGGAAGTTTGATGCTAGACGTGATGAAGGAATTTTCTTAGGTTACTCCACTCCAAGCAAAGCCTACCGGTGTTACAATAAGAGACTAAGGAAGATGATACAAAGTACTAATGTGAAAGTTGATGAAGGAATTGAGAAGCCCTCAAGGTTTTATGAATGTGATGAAGATGATCAGAATGATCCTCTGGTGCAAGGAGCCCCTTCCTTCTCTGAAATTCAAATCCAGACTGATCCAGTAAATCATGAAGAAGAAGTTTGTCTGAATGAGCCTGATCAAGAATTAGTAGTGCAAGAAACTCCCAAAGTTCCAAGGTATGTAACTCTAAATCACTCTAAAGATCAGATCATAGGTGACAAAAGTAAAGGGGTACAAACAAGAAGAAGAATTGCTCAAGATACAAATGAATACTGTCTAATTTCAAACATTAAACCTAGGACAGTAAATGAAGCTTGCAATGATGAAAACTGGACCAAAGCAATGGAGGAAGAATTGATGCAAATTGAGAAAAATCGTACTTGGGATCTTGTTCCCAGACCTAGAGAAAGGAATGTGATTGGAACCAAATGGGTCTTCCGGAACAAACTGAATGAAGCTAGTGAAGTAATCAGAAACAAAGCTAGATTGGTCTGCAAAGGCTACTCTCAAATAGAAGGAATTGATTTTGAAGAGACCTTTGCTCCTGTGGCAAGAATTGAAGAAGTCAGATTATTTCTTGCATTTGCTGCCTTCAAAGACTTCAAGGTATATCAAATGGATGTCAAGTCTGCCTTCCTAAATGGTGATCTGGAAGAAGAAGTTTACATTGAACAACCGGATGGATTTCAATTGTCTGATAATGATGATATGGTCTGCAAGTTGAAGAAAGCATTGTATGGATTGAAGCAAGCCCCAAGAGCATGGTATGAAAGGTTGGATAAGCATCTTGTGCAGATTGGATTCAACAAAGGCACTGCTGACAATAACTTATATTTCAAAATTGATCATGAAAACATTTTGATTGTTGAAGTGTTTGTGGATGATATCATTTTTAGAGGAAGAGATAGTATGTGCAAAACTTTTGCAAATCAAATGAAAAGTGAGTTTGAAATGTCTATGCTTGGTGAAATGAATTTCTTCTTGGGTCTGCAAATTACTCAAACAAAGAAAGGGATCTTCATTTCTCAGACCAAATATGTGAAAGAATTGTTGAGGAAATTCGGTATGGAAGATTCAAAGTCAATGAACACTCCTATGGCAACCAGATGTAAATTGAGCAAAGATGATGACTCTCCAAAGGCAGATCAGATAAAGTATAGATCAATGATTGGTGGATTGTTATATCTCACTCAGACTAGACCAGATATAATGCAGGTTGTTGGTCTTGTGGCAAGATTCCAGGCTAATCCTAGAGAATCTCATGTTATGGCAATCAAAAGAATTTTTAGGTACTTGAAAGGAATAGTTGAGTATGGTCTATGGTACCCTAGAGATCTGAATTTCTCTCTTCATGCTTACACAGATGCAGATTGGGCAGGAGATGTGGATGACCGGAAGAGCACCAGTCGTGCAGCATTCTTTTTGGGGAAGAGATTGGTTTCTTGGCTAAGCAAGAAACAAGATGCAATATCTCTGTCTACAACTGAAGCAGAATACATTGCAGTAGCAAGTACTTGCACTCAAATCTTATGGATGAAGCAAATGCTAAGAGACATTAAAGTTGAATATAAGGAGCCTATCACAATTTTCTATGATAATTCAAGTGCAATTAATATTTCTAAGAATCCAGTATTGCATTCTAAGACTAAGCACATATCTATCAAGTTTCACTTTTTGAGAGAACAAGTGAACAAGGAAGAAGTCAGATTGGAGTATGTTCCTTCCAAATATCAGATTGTAGATATCTTTACTAGTCCTCTTCCCAAGGACTCTTTTGAATATCTCTGGGAGAAGTTAGGGGTCATGGCCCCTCCGGTGATGAACTAGGATGCACTGATGTGCATCAGTCTGGTGGATTTCACAGTCATATCTTGTGATCCGGATTGATGATGGGGAGCTGCTACTAAGGGGGAGCAGCTGGTATGATTCTGATGTATTAGAATTGCAAGTAAGAGCCCTTTGCCATTGATGTCAAAGGGGGAGAGAAGACATGTGAAAAATGAGTGGCTGATGATCAAAGGGGGAGTAGTAAAGGAGGAGAAGACATGTTGCTGATAGGGGGAGCTGTGACAGAAAGAAGAAGTCCTTGTCTTGATGGTTTTTCACATCATATGTTGCCATCAATGACAAAGGGGGAGATTGTTGCAAGTATGAGGTGAACCAGTGTTGTCATTGATGTCAACATACTCATATTGCATTAGTAAGAAGGTTTAGATGATTTGTGTGCTGTTGTTATTGAGGAAATCAGTCCCCATCTGGAACAGTGAAGAACAGTGAAGAACAGTGATGAGAAGAAGGCAAATGTACGGTATAGGTTGAGAACCAGAGGATGCAGATTAAAGGGTTTGTAGATATGAGTCTTGAGATGCTTCAGTTAAGATCTTAGAGGTCCGCATGAAGATCTAAAGAAGTTGTAGCTGTCTGTGTGGAACCGGTTCTGACAAGTGCTCAGAGGTGACAGAGGATCACAAAAAGGTCTGGTGAGGTCCGGAATTGTATTATCCTAATCTGCGGATTGGAAGGAGTGTTTGGGATGTTCATGTGATGTGTCATCTCAAGTTGTGTATGATTTTGAGGTCCGGAAGTACCTTTTGCATTGTGACAGTGGCGATAGACTATGTTCTTGAAGTGTCAGATGATGAAGAGAAGAATTTCGGTAAGCTGATGAAGTGTGGATGTTCTTGATGATTCAGGGAAGGTTATGATGATCATTGGATCATATCCAGTTTGTATTGGCAGTCCAAATTAAATTTAGAGTTGGATTTGATGATTTGACTACCAGTTGTTGGTGTTCTTCCTGTAACAGGCCGACTGGATGTTCTACACGCCTTGCAAATGTTATTGTGATGTTTGCCGACTTAGATGATTGTTCCTAAGTTGATGTCTTGTATAAATAAGTGTTTGTGAATTCATTTTGTGGTGTGGATTGTGGAAATGAGTGTGGCATAGCGAAGAGAAGTGCAAAAGGCAAAGCAAGGGTTTTTGGGCTTAAATGGAACTGATCCAGACATGGTAGAGATGTCATTCTCTAGTTCAAGATTGTGATTCTTATCACTTTGTAGACAGTGTGTCTCCTTGTAGGCAGTGTGCCTCTTTGTGAGCAGTGTGCTCGGTAGTGAGCCCTAATTGGCATGTGCCATTCATTTTTCTTATTCTTCTAACAGAGAATAATCCTTGGGTTAATCACCCCGTGGTTTTTCCCTTAAACAGGTTTTCCACATCAAAATCTTGGTGTTCAATGTGTTGATGTTTATCTGCTCTTGTGTGTATGCTTTATGCTTTGATGGATGGTTAATTGATATGCTGTTAACTAACAAAGAAGAATCAAGTGTTTAAAGTAAAAGCAAGTTTTTATACAACTGATTCACCCCCCCTCAGTTGTATGCCCTAGATCCAACAACCTACTAAAAACATCTATGCAGATTTAGGTGCTTTCAGTTATAAGAGTCTTACCTATTGTACACTAATAGAAATGCAAGTTAGAGTAGTTAATAATGAAACCCAATTTCTTTCCTTATTATCCAACAAAGATATATACCTTTTGTAGCAACAAGCTCGAATAGAAAAAGGTTATAAGTATATCCATTTCAGTTATATTCTCTATGGTGTCAAACATCACAATAGGAGAGGTCTCCCTATTTGCAATCTTATGACTTTGTTAGACGCTAGGCATAACACTTATGTAGACATGCTATTAGGAGTAGTAGAAGCCCCTATGACCAAAGGCCCAACATCTGGGATTGCCAGCCTAACTTTTCCATTAGTCTCCAAGATACTAACTTAGATAAGGTCCTGAAATTCTAATTTCAAACCTTTGGCTTAAACATGAAGAAAAGGTATATCCCTCATACATTGCATTTTTACCTAGTAACACGTCTTTTCAACACCACCATGTCTCTGGTCTGAGACCTATGGAAAACCAAATATTCCCTTGTTTGGAGTTCTCCCAATGAGGACATTCAGATAAAAGCCCCTATTGTCATCTAGTTACAAGATGTATGCATACCCAAAGAATGGGTCATTGACTTTAAATCTATTGCAGGTTTGTCAAATCTGCAGGTAAACCATGCTATCGACACAGTTTGAGAATTAGGCTCCCAAGATTGATTAAGTTTTTCACAACCTTGGTAGTAGTTGCTTCTATGCTCATAGTCCACTACCTTCTATCAGAGTACCGGATCAACTTCTTCATTCACTAGCGCTTGCCCTTGTTTTGACAGATCTGTTTCCTCATCTGTCACGCCACTTGCTCCAAGTCGACCGCCTCCTATGGTTCCTTCACTCAGTCTCTAGCAACACTGAGATCTCAAGAAACTTGTTGCACATGTTGTAGCCCCATAGTATTATGTTCCTCCTTTTATTTCCAAAGAAACATTTGGAAGTGCCCTTGATGAGGCTTTTTCTTTTGAACCTTACATCCACACTGCAATAGTCGTTGATGGCTTTGGTAGCCATCAATGCTTAAGATGTGGCCTACTCTTCAACGAGGCCAGTGAGCAAGGCATTAGTCACCCAATGCATAAATTATCTGGAGTCTCTGTCTCTTTTCCTAAAGAACAGATAGGTGAGCATATTGTGGCCACACCTATTGGTCCTAGCTATAGTGAAGGTGTCTTCCCAAAATTTGAAGACTTTATGAAATTCATGCCTTCTGGTTCTCACAAGGCCTAGTATTGGCCTCAATGGGTAGTCCCCACTAATGGTACCCTCTCATCAGGAGAATCCATCCTAAACTAGACGAAGGTTTGTTTGCAAAGACAAAATATATTCCTGGCTAAAGAATGTCATACAGTAAAGCAGTAGGAATTGCAATTGCAAGCACTTCAAGCTGAATTTGCTAAGATCTAGAGTGAAGTCCAGCGTATTCACACTCTCTGTTCCAAGCTCAAGGAAGGATTTAATCAGCGCATGTAAATTTTCTATAGCAACCTTCACGTCGACTATCATCAGAGTAAGGTGCGACATGAAGCATGGTGGACCGAACAACACCGTCTCCATGAAAGAGCATAGCAAACGTAGAATGTCAACTTTCACAATTGACTATGGACATTAAGCAGCAGTGAGTTATTGTGGAAATAGTTCAAATGGAAGTTACAAAGGTCTCCCACAAGATGGAACAAACTATAAGTATCTATTCCAACATTGAATCTCTGTGTAATAACATTGTTTAAGATACTTCCTCTGCTACTAATAAAATAGAACAAATCTCGGTTAAGGAAGATAAGTTGTTAGAAAAAACTATATATTTGATTCCTTTTCCATCTAGGTCTTCCACATCCAAGTATACACCTACTACAGTTAGTAAGATGTATGACCTAGCTCTTAAAGAACAACCCATTAGACTGCTCGATGAAAAAAGATACAACCCCAGAACTAGTAAGTATGAAGTCCTAATGGCCACTATCAAACTTGATCCTGATGAGGCCACTGCTTCAACCCCTCTTGACTTTCTAGGAGATGTTAAGCCTCAAAGTTTGTTACCACCTTGGGTCAACCTTGATGTATACAACCCCATAAGAAATTGAACTACAATAGAAGCCTTAGTGGCTTGGATACAAAACCACATAAATCAATTTACACAGGTCAACCTTCTAGATATCATTCAATCTATTATCAATGGTTTTGTTATCACCTAAATGTGCACCCTAACTAATTTGTAGAAATTAGTCTATTTGGTGAAACATGGGAAGACCTCTAAAGTTGTGGGTCACTTTATGGCAGAGGTCAACCTCCGAAGAAGGCCGGCTTCCTAAATTTGTATCCCTTAAAACTTTACTATTCTATGATCTTGACAAAGAAAAGGGTAAGAAAACTCTGTCCTACAACTAAAAAAACTTAACTCTAAGGGTGATACACCTATCTTAAATGAGGAAATATGGAAATAACAACTCAAACACTTGCTAATGTGATTGAAATAACTTCTGCACAACCTATCAGTTATACATCTACATAAATATTTCACAAACAGGTCTATGTTTGCAAAAATTTTAAGAGGAAAAATGATTTCACACTTAATCTTAATGCATAACTAGACACAACTTGTAACCTGCATAAGTACTTTCTACAAAAAGGCTCTTTTCCAAGACAAAATCAAGAGGAAATAAACTTACTTCACAGTTAACTTCATCAAATCAGATAATGTACACATAATGCATAAGACAGGTAGGCACATTTCCCAATCAATGATCTCCAAGGCTCTCACTGTATATCATATCAAGTGAATTGGTAACATGACTTACAAATATTGACAAAATCTAGAGCAAGGATCAAAAATCACAAGTCTCTGTAAGTAGCATAATCATCTGTAAGTTACAAATATTGCCGAAATCTTGGACTAGGTATCCTGGTTATAAAATGCCAAACCTCAGCAAAGTTATTCCTTCCATACCAGGCCAAGATCAAGGAGATTGGAAATTGAATCTTATACCAAGGGGAAACTATGAACATGAAGATTAAAAACAAGAGGAGCAGTTGGTTACTGTTGTTTGTACTATGTCCCAAGTTAAATATGAGCATAATACATGTGGAGAGGATGTACGATCAGGATTGTCTCTGAATCCCTTACATTTTCATTCATTTGATGAATTTTCTAGTGTTGTTTATAAAATGAATGAAGGCAACATTCAAAGGTTGCGAGGTAGAGGTCTTTAGTTGCAAAGATAGGATGCTCAAGTGTCATTGGAAAAGACACCACATGAAGAGGAATTTTTGGTTTTCTTGTTTGATCAATTACCTACTTTTGTTGAACAAGATGAAGAAAGCTTTCAGGTACCCATCTTGCTAGCAATTTCAGACTAGCAAGAAGAGGTTCAACAATATGAGGAGTTGCTGATTAGAACTAAGCAATCTGACAATGCAGTCTTGGATCAAGTGAAAGAAAGTGAAAGTAAGCCTTTCTTGGAACCTGCACAGTTGGTTGAGAGTTGTTATGAAGCAGAAAACAGCTATCCTCCATCAAAATTTCATGAAGAGAGTGAGGAAGAGTCATTTTGCGATGACCTTGAAGTTTTTGTCTCTAAACTGGATGACAAAGGATTAAACCTACTGGAAGAAGTTGCAGATCATGCCAAATCAGGACAGTGAGTTCACAGGTTTGAACAAGAGTAGGAACACTCTCTTGAGGAGATAGATGAACAAGAGAAACTTGGTGGAAATGAGGCTGATATGTTTTGGTATGATGGGCTACCTTCAATTGCTGAACAAATTAGAGAAGATATGACTGTGATAACCCAAGATGAGGGACAACTACTGGTTGTTGAACAATGTGATGAGTTGCTGGTTCGTGAAAGTCAATATGGGAATGAAGCTTTGGGTCATGAGGTATTTTCATTTTGGGATGATTTAAAGTCTGTTTTGACTCAGGAGGAAACATCTTTTTGCCCAGTTTTGGATATTGATCCAGCACTATTTGAAACAAAAGATAAAAGAGAGGAATAGGAACAGCTACATGTTTTGGAACAACAAGGAACTAGCATGGAGAGTTCTAAAAACACACTTTCAAGAGGATGCCCAATTAGACATCTAGCCAGAATGGAGGCCAACAAGGATATTCATATCCTGCTTTCACCCAAGCATGAAGATACAACTAGGAAAGAGTAAACTCAAGTCACTTGTCTACCTCATAACAAGATTTTTTACATTCCATGTGAAAAGGTTAGTGAACTTATGTATGTTCTTCAAGAGGTTTGTAGCTCTTTGTTGAATTTCGATTCATGTTTCCTCCATTTGTAGCTGTCCTCGAGCAAGGAAAAAATTGTATACTATGCAAAAAAGGTAGCTACTTCACCCAAACAGTAAATGGTTTTGTTTGAGTTAGTGTCTTTCTTGGTTAGAATAGAGTAGGTGTAGTAGTTTTTAATTCCCTAAGTGCGGCCAGCATAGTTAGATAGGTTGATTTCTGCATTTTGCTTTTTGGTTAGGTTTCCAAGTGTCTTTCACTGTTGTTCTGCTGAGTTACAGAAGTCAAAAATGGTTTGTCAAAAGTGTTTTGAAAATTCTCAGAGTGATCCTATGCCCAATGGATATGCTTCAGGCTACTGGTCTGATGTTTAGCAGGCAAACATATAGCAGATGTCGCCAAAAATATTACCTAAATTTTACTACAGCGCATTCAGGTAGAGCTTGGATTCAAAGCCTATAAGGTACATTTTTATCTGATCCTTATTACATTATATCCAAGTTCATAAATGAAATAATCTAAAAAAAGATTGTGTTTATTAAATTACTACATTATCCAAGTGCATATAACATAAGAAAGATTCATTCAAATCTTTTTTGAATAATAATCTTTATTGAATGTAAAATGTACATTATTTCACACAAGCCATGAGATAACTTTCTTATTCAATGCAATTGAAGAAACAATTTATACATGAATAAGTAAAAGTAAAAAACATGTGCATATAAGGGTAAAGGCTAGTCATTGCCTGAGAATGACTGGTTCTGGTTCTATTGTGTAGTCCTGTTGCCTAGAGTTGTCTGTGTCTTTCCAAGTCTATGTCATATCCGTTTCCTGCATCTGTCAAAGAAATGATGTTAGAGTAATACTCTAAGTAATGAGTGGTCCCTAACCTAACATGAACAGGTACTTATACATGCACAAACTACTCTCAAAATGTATTAAACAAGAAATGTATGCCTTGGAGGTCCTAGAGAACAATCAAGTCATCAAACACATCCAAGGTATACAGTTATTCTCTAACAAGTTTGCTTCATGTGCAGATACAGGTGTAATTATGTCTCTGTTTGGCTCATCAGTTTATATTATGAGTGGAGAAAATGTGGCTCCCACAAGGGTTGAGCCCATCTCATAAGTGCTACAGAAGCATTTCATGTGTGTTCATCAGATGCAGAGTACATTCATTTCATAATTAGAAAGTCAGTTGATAGACAGTGTGTAGGCATCATTAGTCAAAGCATACTAAAATACTAAGGACAATCAATTCATGATCCAGAGGACAATCACATGAGAAAGGAGAAACCTCTTTCATAAGCATCTTCAAGAACAGTCATGCATGTTGATGTAGAAGTACTCAAGGGACATCAAATGACAAAGTAATAACCTGACAGTTGAAGACAGTTAGCAACATGTAATCTTGACAGAGGACACAAAGATGTTTAGACATAGATATTTTCAGAATGCAGTAATTTCAGTAGAGGGCAGTCATAAAGTTTTGTAAGATGAAGGTAACAAGGATAGTTTACGAGGGATGATAAGTTTTAGTAATGTGTTTCTTTCTGGATAGTTGTAGGACCTTGTTTCATGGATAATGAGGTAGTCAACACAATTTTGAGCTTAGATAATATGAGGAGTCATATTAGCAAGAAGGAACATGATACAATTATTGTTGTTGAATAGGAAAAAGGTATAAGAAGGAACATCCATTAAGAAATATAGTTACATCATTGTATATACAGACAAGAACAGTCATATGACTGTAGACAAACAGACCTATGGAGCCAACACAAGAAGGTTTATGAGGTCATGAGGGTATGATAGCTATTGTTAGACATGGGAGAATGATGAAAGAGTAGTCCTATATAGAGAAGAAGTCTTCAATAGCAGCTTGGCATTGATGAGTAGTCAGAAGGTGATAAGACTACCAAAAAAATGACAATGTAGACAGTAGACTATAGTGTGACATGCAGTGATTGATGAGAATCAAAGGTTGAAAAGAAGCAGTATGAGATATGAAGAACATACAAGGTCTCTATACCATCTCTAGTACATCAACAAAGAGGTAAGATAGTGGCATACATCAAAAGTTGAAGAAGATATAGTCACTTATGTGGACTAGGGTGGAGACCTCATGAACACATCATCTTGAGTAATCTATCTCACAGTGATATACCCTATTGACCAGTAACTATGGGGCCCGTTCATCATGGTAAGTTGTTGTCTAATGTCTAATGTACATATCCTAATTGTGAATTTGTCAAATGGAAATCAAGAGTAAGGTGATCAGTCATGACATTATCATCCAAATTCATATGAAAGTATTAGGAATCTTTGGTGCTGTTATGAAACATATCATAAGTATGAAACAAGAGTAAGGTGATCAGTCATGACATCAAAATATACTATGAAAACAAGCTTAGAAGCTCAAGGAAACAGTCCATTAGCAACAGTCATGTATGGAGATCATAAGGGGAGCTTGCAAATGAAATAAAAAAGGAACAACCTAAAGAACATGACAGTGCCTTCTAGACTGTCAAGTAAGGGTTGCATGACACATTGCCCATTGATATGGCAGATAATCTTCTATCACCAACAGTATAAGAAGATGTATGTCAACAAAAATTCAAGCATGGATAGTCATCACTACAAAAAGAGGACAGTTAGCGACCAAAATAGACAGTGAAAGCAAGTTTTGACAGTGGTTTTCTATGCAATTTCTCCCACAAGTGTTTACTGTCCATCTACAGGGGGAGAGAGTATAAGAGTGTACCAAGTGTTGATTGAGGACAACAAATAGTCATATTGGTGTAGCAGGTCTGGAGATAGAAGGACAGTCCATACATAGTAGAATAGTCATTGTCATGGATGCCACAAAGATACAATTCCTATGAGAAGTTACAGTTAGATGAATAGAACAGTACCCCTGCTAATACATTAAGATCTAAAATTCATGTTAGAATCATTAAAGATTTTCAAACTATAGGGAAGTGTCTTTAGTATGCAGATAACAGACAAGTCAAAGGAAGGTGTTTAGCGCAATAGCATGATAGAATAAAACTATCAAGAGCAGTCTATGAAATAGAAGAATAAATCATCAGACAGAGTCAAGGCAAACATCATAGAGCATTATGGAAGAAGACTGTCAAACAATGTAAAGAGACAGTCAAATAACAAGTTATATAGTCATCTCTATCATGGAAGCATGAAGACAGTTCAGCATTAAAACAAATAGTGACTTGCAGATATTTGATCTCACATCTATGGAAGCTGATACAGCAGTAAGAATGGTATACAGAAAATGATAAGATTGTCAAAGATCTCGAGAACACTATCAAATGCCTAAGAGATTGCACACTGACTTGACAGTCATGTACAGAAGGACAACAATCAATGAAGAAATGGAATAGCTTCATAGTTTTCAAGTATTTTCCAGCAGTCTTGACAGTCAACAATCATCAAGTGATGTCAAGGCATGGAGAGTTATAACACTGTAAGTTTCATTGATACAAGTATAATGTTTGAGAAGATTGTTATCTATCAGTCATTGAGGACAACATAGAGGCAGATAATGATTATAAGTTTGCCATAGTAATAGTCTAGGACAGTTTGCAATCTCAAAGGGTCAAATGCAAATAGAAGGGATAGAGACAGTTTATAGAGTTCATATAGAAAACTATGAGTAAACTATTGCTTCAATGATGGAAAAAGCTTGACAATAGAGGACATCTGCACTGGCATGTCAAAAGAGTCTAACATGATGAAGAGAGACCTACAATCACACTCACCACTATGGATGACAGTGAACCCCAAATGCCATAAATCTCCTACTGAGCAGATAGAGCAAAAGACACAAAAGGAGTGATAGTATGTTGTCAAAGTGTCAAGAAGTTGCAGAGGACTAGACAAGCAAGGTTAGCATTTGAATTGAGTTAGGTTGTATTCAATGGATCAACCTCACAGGGTATACAGAGACAAAGCACAATGCAAATGAGGATTTGATATAGTAGATAGTGACAATGCAAGCAAGTGTGTTTTGTAGGAGTTAAGGTCAACACTAAGAGGAGGGGTGAATCAATGTTGTGTGAATCTTCTAATCTTTTTACAAAATTTACCTTGGAGAGCACAAGAAGAGAAAGTTATCATTGAATTTTCAAACACATATGCACATAACTAAGAATAAAAACAAAAACTCATGAGTAAAACATACAACCATAGAGAGATGATCAATATGAATCAAGACACAAGAATTGCACAAGTGGAAAACCCTCCAGGGGTAGAAAAACCACTCTAGAACTGCCTCACTAGCTTAACTGATAAAACATGCCTCATTGGCTACAATATGTGTCTCACTGACAAATGTTAAGGTCTCACTGACCTGCAAGCCTCACTAGCATACTGTTTAGAAGCACCAGCTTCAAGGAGCACCAGCCCCTACTACAGAACAAACTAAAAACAAGAATTCAGAGGGTTTCTCTATTTTAATACAAAACATTTCTTCTCTCTCATGTGTCTGTCAAATGGCCATTCTATTCAAAATCAATCCTTCATCCAGATATGCTCAACAACACTACTTTACTCTGTATGTTTCATCTCTATTTTTCAAGTCCTTACATCAATGCACCTAAAAAACAATTTTATATAAGTTGAATGTCTTTTCACCTTTCATCTTTTTTTCATCTCTGTTAAATTATGAAGTTGCATTAATACCAAGACTCTTGATGGCAAAATCAAATTCATCTTTTATGACCTTTCATATTTCAATCAGTGTCTTGTAGGAGAAAATAAAAAATCTTTTATTTGTATTCTCTTCATATCCACCTGCAAGAAATCCTAAACCAACAAATTACATCTCTATAAAATAAAATCAATTTCATATTTTCTCTGTATAACTTTTCATCATCTTGAATATTCTTTTTTTATTCTTCAATCTACAAAAACTATTTTCCTGCTAGAATAAAAATCTTCATATATTTTCTTACAAGAAAATCTTTCATTTTATCTTCATAAACCTTGTATAAAAATTTCTTGATCCAATTTTTCTTTTCTCTCTATTTATCTTCTCAATCTACAAGAGTAAATCAATTCAATAGCTCCAAAAAATCTCTGCAAATTCTTAAACAAAAAAACTCTTAAACTTCTCAATATAAAATCTTCAATTAATCTGCCATAAAAAAAACTTTTTCAACTTCTTCCTTCAACTCCAAACACAATAAAAAAATCTTTTTTTCTTTGAACAAGAGTATACACAAATATAAGAGGAATCTTCATAAAAATAGAGTAAATGGTTCCACAAAATCTGCTTTTGTATCCCCTCTTAAATCATGCTAAATTAGCCACAAAAAAAATATCTAAATTTGACCTCAAGTCTTTATCCCAACAAAATAGGAGTTTTTTTTAATTTTAAAAATTAAATATCAACCAAATCTTAATCGGCCTCTAAGGCATGTCGGGCTAATATGGCCATTAAAAACCTTCACAAAGTCGTGCTCCACAAATGAACATCTAATATTGAGCTCCCCTTATTTCTTCATTAATCTTTTGAAAGTCTTTTTTTCTTTATAGAATCGGGCTCTCCACAAGAATTTCAAAGATCTTCACATTAATTCCCTTCATAAAACATTTGATGTTTTTCCTATCATGTTCTAAAACAAGAACAATTTGTGCCCTTTTAACAAAGATTTTATTAACCGGTTTAGAAGGTAGAAATAGGTGAAGGGATCGGTAAAGATTATGTCTCGAAGACCCTTAAGGAGGTAAATATAAGTAATATGACTTACAATAATAAGTCAATTTAAAAATAGAACAAAAATTGACTCAACTCTTGACAAGTGAAATAAGGTTTGAAGACATAGAAGGCACTTAGAAGTTTAGGACATAGAAAGGCATTAAGTCTTTAGAGCAACATTGCACTTGAGATCTCTTACTTCAACACATCAATACAAATTCTTAATTCTCTGCTCTGATCAATGTCCCAAATATGATGAACTTGCTAAAGATCATTTCTTGTTAATTGCTCCTGATGATATCACTTCACACTTACACCTTTTACATTGTATTTATGATATACATGAATAACATAAACCAACTCAAACCATCATTTGAAAAAACAACTCAACATCCTATGTGAAGAAATGATCAAGCATAAGAAACCAAATCTGAAGCATAAACTAGCACCACACCAAATGAAAGATATTCAACCTGATTTCAAAATTACACTTCTTTTTCTCACACATGATGCTTATGAGCCCTTGAAAACATTCTGAATGAAGACTTTGCACAAGATCAACTCATGAACTTACCAATGTTACTGTCAACTGCCACTGTCAATGTAAAGACAACAACAACACCATAATCATGTATATACAGAGACCATGAGTCATTGACATTAAAAAACTCTATATCAATCTGAGTTTTGAACTTTATCATTATATTCATAGTTCCAACTTATATCTGCATCTCCTTGTTAGTGACCTTCAGATGTTTAATATCAACCCAAAACAAGATCAAATATGAATGAATACTAAACATGAGAATCCATTCTGAAACAACTTTGAAGATATCCTGAAGAACATCATGAGCATCAGATAAGTGAAACAATATAACCCAACTCTTTACTTTCCCAACACCATCATAAGATATCCTAAAAGCATGATGAACATGAGTGAAGCATAACCAATATGACATCAAACTTGAGAACACAACACCTTTTGGCATCAATGACAACTTGTCACCATCATGTTTGACAGTCATATATAAAGGAGGACTGATAGTCATGATGGTAGCGAAAAATCTTGTCTGGAATCAAGGTATGCAGAGATGAAAAGAACTATTTTCATGCTTGAAGGAACAATCATAATCAAGGGTGACAGAGTATATAGCAATATGAATGTTATGAGTAATATACATGAGTCATTGTTAGAATAGCTAGATAGTATGCCTAGATCTAATGCATTGTGTCCACTATTGAATAGCTACAAGAAAATTATAGCTACTACAGAAGAATATACTAGAAAATAATGTTGAGTATATAAAGGAGGACTGATAGTCATGATGGTAGTGAAAAATCTTGTCTGGAGTCAAGGTATGCAAAGATGAAAAGAACTATTTTCATGCTTGAAGGAACAATCATAATCAAGGGTGACAGAGTATATAGCAATACGAATGTTATGAGTAATATACATGAGTCATTGTCAGAATAGCCAGACAATATGCTCAGATTTGATGCATTGTGTCCACTATTGAATAGCTATAGAAAAATTATAGCTACTACATAAGAATATACTAGAAAATAATGTTGAGTATGTTGAAACGGTTACAAGAAGCCCTCTACAAGAAACCCTCTACAAGAAGCCCTTGTATTTCAGCTACTAAATGCATTTTTCTTGCAATGTGAGACCAGAAATGAGTGTTACAAGCCATGGCCAAAAATTAAAGGTAAGGGTGTGTTACTTTTTTTTAAAAACCCTAAGTAGAAGTCAAAAAGAGAAAGAACTTCAATTATCACAAACTAAATGAGGTGGCCATGCTCAGAATATCACAACAAACTTCAGAAAATCTCCTGCAGAAGCTACAGAAGCTTTTCAAAGAAGCATGAAAATATCATCTACAGTGGTAGTGTTAAGTGACCATCTCAGAGTTAAACAAAGCACAGTGGAGAAAGCAACAAAACCACCTACAGGAAAACCCTTGTTTTCCCATTTTTCCAAAAAATGCCTTATTTAGAAAATTGGGAAAACAACGATTTTCCTATAGGTGGCTTTTGTTGCTTTCTCCACTATGCTTTGTTTAATTTTGAGATGGTCACTTACCACTGCCAATATAGATTCATGATATTTTCATGCTTCTTTGAAAAGCTTATGTAGCTTCTGTTGTTTCTATAGGAGATTTTCTAAAGTTTGTTGTGACATTCTGAGCATGGCCACCTCATTTAGTCTATGATAATTGAAGCTCTTTCCCTTTTTAACTTCTACTTAGGGTTTTTAAAAAGAAGTAACAAACCCTTACCTTTAATTTCCAGCCATGGGCTGTAACACTCATTTCTAGTCTCACACTGCAAGAAAAATGCATTTAGTAGCTGAAATACAAGGGCTTCCTGTAGAGGGTTTCTTGTAGAGGGATTCTTGTAACCGTTTCAACATACTCAACCTTATTTTTTGGTATATTCTTCTGTAGTAGCTATAATTTTCCTGTAGCTATTCAATAGTGGACACAATGCATCAAATCTGGGCATACTGTCTATCTATTCTGACAATGACTCATGTATATTACTCATAACATTCGTATTGCTATATACTCTGTCACCCTTGATTATGATTGTTCCTTCAAGCATGAAAATAGTTTTTTTCATCTCTACATACCCTGACTCTAGACAAGATTTTTCACTACCATCATGACTATCAGTCCTCCTTTATATATGACTGTCAAACACACTTGCTTGCATTGTCATTGTCTACTGTATCAAATCCTCATTTACATTGTGCTTTGTCTCTATATACCCTGTGAGGTTGATCCATTGAATACAACCTAACTCAATTCAAATGGTGACCTTGCTTGTCTAGTCCTCTGCAACTTCTTGACACTCTGACAACATACTATCACTCCTTTTGTGTCTTTTGCTCTGTCTGCTCAGTAAGAGATTTATGGCATTTATGGTTCACTATCATCCACAGTGGTGAGTGTGATTGTAGGTCCCTCTTTATCATGTTAGGCTCTTCTGATAGGCCACTACAGATGTCCTATACTGTCAAGCTTTTTTCATCATTGAAGGAATAGTTTACTCACAGTTTTCTATATGAACTCTATAGACTGTCTCTATCCCTTCTATTTGAATTTGACCCTTTGAGATTGCAAATTGTCCTAGACTATTACTATGGAAAACTTATAATCGTTATCTACCTCTATGTTGTCCTTAATGAGTGATAGATAACAATCTTCTCAAACATTATACTTGTATCAATGAAACTTATAGTATTATAACTCTCCATGCCTTGACATCACTTGATGATTGTTGACTATCAATACTGCTAGCAAATACTTGAAAACCATGAAGCTATTCCATTTCTTCATTGATTTTTGTCCTTCTATACATGACTGCCAAGTCAGTGTGCAATCTCTCAGGCATTTGATAGTGTTCTTGAGATCTTTGATAGTCTTATCATTCTCTGTATACCAGGCTTACTACTGTATTAGCTTCCATAGATGTGACATCAAATATCTGCAAGTCACTATTTTTTTAATGTTGAACTATCTTCATGCTTCCATGACAAAGATGACTTTAATACTTGTTATTTGAGTCTCTTTACATTGTTTGACAGTCTTCTTCCACAATGCTCTATGATGTTTGTCTTGATTCTATCTGATGATTTGTTCTTCTATTTCATAGACTACTCTTGGCAGTTTTATTCTATCATGCTATTGGGGTAAACACCTTCCTTTGACTTGTCTGTTATCTACATGCTAAAGACACTTCTATATAGTTTGAAAATCTCTAATGATTCTAAAATAAATTTTATATCTCAATGTATTATCAGGGGTACCATTCTATTCATCTGACTATAACTTCTCATAGGAATTGTATCTTTGTGGCATCCATGACCATGACTGTCTTGCTATGTATGGACTATCCTATCTCCAAACCTACTGCACCAATATGACTGTTTGTTGTCCTTAATCAACACTTGGTACACTCTTATACTCTCTCCCCCTATAGATGGGCAGTAAACACTTGTGGGAGAAATTGCATAGAAAACCACTATCAAAACTTGCTTTCATTGTCTATTTTGGTAGCTAATTGTCCTCTTTTTGTAGTGATGACTGTCCATGCTTGAATTTTTGTTGATAGACATCTTCTTATACTATTGGTGACAGAAGATTCTGTACCATATCAATGGGCAATGTGTCATGTTGCCCTTACTTGACAGTCTAGAAGGCACTGTCATATTCTTTAGGTTGTTCCTTTTTTATTTCATTTGCAAGCTCTCCTTATGATCTCTGTACATGACTGTTGCTAATGGACTATTTCCTTGAGCTTCTAAGCTTATTTTCATAGTATATTTTGATGTCATGACTGATCACCTTACTCTTGTTTCATACTTATGATAAGTTTCATAACAGCACCAAAGATTCCTAATACTTTCATATGAATTTGGATGATAATGTCATGACTGATCACCTTACTCTTGATTTCCATTTGACAAATTCACAATGAGGATATGTACATTAGACATTAGACAATAACTCACCATGATGAATGGGCCCCATAGTTACTCGTCAATAGGGTATATCACTGCGAGACAGATTACTCAAGATGATGTGTTCATGAGGTCTCCACCCTAGTCCACATAAGTGATTGTATCTTCTTCAACTTTTGATGTATGCCACTATCTTACCTCTTTGTTGATGTACTACTGATGGTATAGAGACCTTGTATGTTCTTCATATCTCATACTACTTCCTTTCAACATTGTCATTTGTTTGACAGTCTTATCACTTTCTGACTGCTCATCAATGTCAAGCTGTTGTTGAAGACTTCTTCTCTATATATGACTACTCTTTCATCATTCTCCCATGTCTAACAATATCTGTCATACCCTCATGACCTCATAAACCTTCTTGTGTTGGCTCCATAGGTCTGTCTGTCTACGGTCATATGATTGTTCTTGTCTATATATACAATCATGTAACTGTATTTCTTAATGCATGTTCCTTCTTATACCTTTTTCCTGTTCAACAACAACAATTGTATCATGTTCCTTCTTGCTAATATGACTCCTCATATTATCCAAGCTCAAAATTGTGTTGACTGCCTCATTATCCATGAAACAAGGTCCTACAACTATCCATAAAGAAACACATTACTAAAACTTATCATCCCTTGTAAACTGTCCTTGTTACCTTCATCTTACAAAACCTTATGACTGCCCTCTACTGAAATTACTACATTCTAAAAATGTCTATGTCTAAACATCTTTGTGTCCTCTATCAAGATTACATGTTGCTGACTATCTTCAACTGTCAGGTTATTGCTTTGTCATTTGCTTTCCCTTGAGTACTTCTACATCAACATGCATGGTTGTTCTTGAAGATGCTTATGAAAGAGGTTTCTCCTTTCTCATGTGACTATCCTCTGGATCATGAATTGACTATCCTTGGTATTTCAGTATGCTTTGACTGATGATGCCTACACACTGTCTATCAACTGACTTTTCTAATTATGAAATGAATGTACTCTACATCTGATGAACACACATGAAATGCTTCTATAGCACTTATGAGTTGTGCTCAACCCTTGTGGGAGCTGCATTTTCTCCATTCATAATATAAACTAATGAGCCAAACAGAGACATAATTACACCTGTATCTTCACATGAAGAAAACTTGTTAGAGAATAACTGTATACCTTGGATGTGTTTGATGACTTGATTTTTCTCTAGGACCTCCAAGGCATACATTTCTTGTTTAATGCATTTTGAGAGCAGTTTATGCATGTATAAGTACCTATTCATGTCAGGTTAGGGACCACTCATTGCTTAGAGTATTACTCTAACATCATTTCTTTGACAAATGTAGGAAATGGAGATGACATAGACTTGGAAAGACATAGACAACTCTGGGCAACAGGACTACATAATAGAACCAGAACAAGTCATTCTCAGGCAATGACTGGCCTTTACCCTTATATGCACATGTTTTTTACTTTTACTTATTCATGTATAAATTGTTTCTTCAATTGCATTGAATAAGAAAGTTAATCTCACAACTTGTGTGAGAAAATGTACATTTTACATTCAATAAATATTATTATTCAGAAAAGATTTGAATGAATCTTTCTTATGTTACATGCACTTAGAGAAATGCAGTAATTTAATAAACACAGTCTTTTTTTAGATTATTTCATTTATGCACTTGAATGTAATGTAATAAGGATCAGATAAAAATGTACCTTATAGGCTTTGAATCCAAGCTCTACCTAAATGAGCTGCAGTGAAATTTAGGTAACAGGTTTCACAAGAAATCTTGAAAAATATTGGAAGAGTTTATCTCCTTAGTACCAACTTATTGTTATGATTGGAGGTGCTCAAGCCTTGAGAAGCGATCTTATGAAATAGTTCATTGGAAACATTCAGACGCTTCAAGATCAACATTTTAAAGCATTCATGGATAATCAATGTTGTGATCTTACGAATCTTGAAGACTATTTCAAGGATTAGTACACTCACTATTACAATAGTGGAAGATTATTACTGGGAACAATGGCTTCAATGGAAATCCAATAACTAAGATCAGGAAGGAAAAGTAGTTCCCCTCAGCAGTCAATCTTCTACTACTTTATGTCAACTTATAAGAACTGCTAACTCTAATATGGGTGCAAAACAACTTGCCAAGCATAAGCTCAAAAAGGTCAAACCATCAATTATAGTTAGTCTATGCATGAAGATGCGTAATGATTATGGTTGTGATAAACAACTTTACCAGAAAAGCTATAAAAAGAAGTACAAAGGTACCTGCATGGACTGCTCCAATAAATCTACCAAACCATATCAAAAAAATGGCAGCACAAGAAGAAGAAATGATTCTTCTGATGGAAGGGTCAGTATAGTAAGAAGGATAGACCAGAAGCTCAGTGTTTCATATGTAAAGGTCTACATTATGCAAATAAGTGCCCTCATAAGCATGACAAGAAGGATAAAGCCAAAATACACACCATGGTTGATGTGGATATCAATCCAGATGAATATGTTTATATACATGATTTTCGTCAACTCCCTAAGGATATAACCTTTCTTGATTTTGACAGTGAATTAAATTCTAAGTATGCAACTGACCTGGAAGAATTTGGGCAATTCCATTAAATGCAGTCTGATTCAAGTTCGTCTGTCTCTGAAGTGAACTACTGCTTTATGCTTGGTCAAGGTGATTATTTTTAGACACCTCAACAGTAATTGATTAGCAAGAAGGAAACTCTTGCTAAATTAGAAGTAAACCAGTCTCAGCTCCTAGGAGGTTTTGTCATTTGGGAACAACGGCAAGTCTGCATCTAGCACCACAAGGAAGAAATAGCGCTTCTTGAGATCCATAACTCAAAAGCTGCTGACAAGCGCGGCTCAATCCCTTTCGCTTCTTCTCAACAACCTCACTTCTCTAAGAATATCCAATCTCGATGCCAATGGCATCACCAGCAGATGGACAAACTCGCATGCCTTAGTCAACAAGCCCAGCAAGAGCTTCACCAACTTTAGGGAGAGGAGCAATATGACCAACTTCATTCTGTGTAGCACATCAAAGATGACTTAGACTCTATGATAATTTATGAGATGGTCCTAGATCAACCTAACTCATCCTTTGGTTAGGGGAGGAGACCAACTAGCCATGCTCCCAGAAGCTCATCACAAACACACCGATTCACGTGTGGATCTACTATTCTAAGTTTTTTTGTTTTTCCTCAAGACCAACATTCTCACATGGAAGCTGCAATCCAAGTAGAAGAAGAAGCAATAAGGCAAGGTGATGTTAATATGATGACCTCAAGACTTGTCTTTTTTAATGCGAGTTCATTTTAAAGGGATTAAAAAATATCATTTAGATACATTGGTAGACACAGGCGCAAGTCTGAATATTGCTTGTTTCATATCTTTTCCCGAAGAAAAATGGTTGCATGAGATGACCAAAATATCTTTTAGAGGACAAAAGAATGAAACACATTCACACTAGGTAGCATATGTGGAAATTTAATTTCCTGATAAAAGTATTGATACTATTTATTACTGGTAAAATGGATTAGTCAATTAAGAAAAATAAAACCCAATACATCAATGAAATATGAAGGAAGAAGGATAAATAATCACAAAGAGATACTTACAACCTTTACCTTTCGACTTCCATTGCTCGCCTATTCTTTCTTGATCTTGAATGATGAAGATTGGCCCTCAGGGAGCTTGTTTCCTTGCTTCAATTCCTTAAGATGACAAGGAGAAATGGCTATGATACTTGTTGTGTTGAACATGAGCTTCAAACACAGGGACAATGAAGGATATGGGATGACTAGAATGAGGAGAAGAAATTGGGCATGGATTTGATGCCAGAAGATTGAAGTTTCCCTAGAGGAAATTGGGCATGATAAGGATGCCAGAAATAAGTCCCTAGAGGAAATTGGGCATGGTAAGGATACCTAAAAGAAGTCCCCCTAAATTGCTTAGAGAAGGGTCTCATTTATAGATTTTCTGAAAAGAGAATGGAGGGTGAGGATCAAGAGTTGAGGTCAAAGGCTCTCATTATTTTTGAATTTTAAATTCAAAGTGGATGAATTAAAAATTCACTTTTGGGAAGACTGGGTTATGACAAATTGAATTTTCAATTCAATTAGTGGAGGACAAAAATGAATTAGAAATTCATTTTTTGGGGAGTGGAGGACAAAAATGAAATAAAGATTCATTTTTGGATAATGGAGGATATTAGCTAATTAAATATTAAATTATATGTGCAACATGGTGAGGTGGATTGATGAGGTGGATTTTGTGAGGTGGATTTAGGACTTGAGACATTAGAAGAATTTAGGGAATTTAATTAAATAAAATGATTTTATTTAATTATGGGATAATGAACCAATCAAATAAACTTATAATATTTATTTAATTGATAGAAGAAAATAAGAATTAAGATAAATATTAAAATATTTACTTAATTCAACCTGAGCCAATTTTAGGTGTATACATTTTGCCCCTCTTTGAAGCAATGTGTTTTATCATGTTGTTTCAAAGAAAAAATAGTTTGATAATGATACATGCCCCGGTTTGCCCCTGGTATAGGTTATGACGATAGGATGCCCCCTCGGGAGATTGGACGGGGAGAAGGCGGCCGACGTGAGACGGACAATCTCACGATGAGATATGAGACAAAATGGTTGGATGCAAAAGAAAGAGGTGAATGATATGGGATGCAAGATAAAAATATGACACACATAAGAAAGAAGCGAGCATGCACAAATGATACAAGCACAAATAAGGTATTGCCCCTGTCAAGTGGTAAACCCAGGATATAGATCAATGATGTCTGGTTTCAGGAATGAGATATGTCATATAAGACTCCAGGTCTGGTTTCCACAATGCAACATCCTGTCTAAGACATTTGATATGATAGTGTTGTCATGGCGGGGAATGATATATCCCTAGACCAACACGGCAGGCGTGTTGTCATGGTGGGGAATTATGGATCGCTAGAGCAACATGAAGGATAGTGTCTGGTTTCAGGAAATGAAACATGTCGTGTAAGACGCATGTGTTAGTCTGATTTCGACAATGCAACATCCTGTATAAGACAATTGCTTGATTAACTGATCGAGTTGGTTTACGACTGGACAAGGATCAAGACCACTGATTGTGATTGGATCATTTGACAAGATTGACTTGACTTGATTGGCATGGATTAAGGATAGACTTGCAATTGGATACGGTGTTGGGTCTCAAAAATGCAGGTTGTGGATTCTAAGGGGATGCCAAGCCCTATGGTCAAATCTACAACATTTTTTGAGCCAATGACTGGAGTTTGACCTTAATGATCAACTTCTCCCTGCGCTTTAGGTCCTGCTACAACCTAGGCAGGTGAACCTTTGATTATCAAAGTAGGTTGTATGATTAAATCAATGTTGGTTTGCTGCTAGTTTATCCAATTACAATGGCATACTTGTAAATCAGATAAGATATTGTAAACTAATTCTAAAGAAAGAAAATGATTTAATCTATATTCTAACAGACATAAATAACAAATAACATGAAATGAATCTAAATTATAACAATAAAACAGAGTAAAGATTTTAAATATGAGATGAATCAATAGTTAGACTGGTGCTTTGTCCATTTGGGCAACGGAGTCAGGATGTCAGAAACAAATAAATTGTATCAGGTAATAACTCGATCTGATTGGCACATATAACTGTTTGCAACTTGTACAAACGTGCAAGGAAGAAATTATTAATTCATTCTTAATAATCCAAAGGACATAATTGTATTAAATGCAAAACATTAAAAGGATTTTAAACTTTCCGGAAAGAACCAATTTAACTTTGCAAAATAATAAATTAGATCAACTCTGGAGACAAATTAATAACCCTAATCAATTAATCATACTTAGTAATCCATTCGACATTCTAAGATTACTATAATTGATGAGAAAGGATTTAATTCTGCTTGAGAAACCAATCAAATCAACTATACTGAATTAGCAAATGTAACCAGACAATTTGAACATATCCTTAACACATTCAAATTGAATAATCAGAAAATGAATGACATGGAGATAATCAAATTGATTGAATCAAAAACAACAAACAGACGATACCGTCACAATGTATTTCAAATTCGAATCCTCAACTGCTACCTCAGAATGTATCATGCACCATAGCCTTTCTCATAATGAAATTGCATAGAATAGAAGGATCAAATTTACATCAGATTGAATTAAATCTAAGCTAATCTAATCCTAAAATATTTCAACTGTCTTTTTGTCTAATCTAATCCTAATCTAATTTCTAACTCCCTATTCTAGGTCCTGGGATCTCTATTTAAAGAGATGCAACAAGCCTCAGACCCGTTACAAAATTCATGATGGTTGATAACTGATTAAACCTAACCATGAGAACCGACATTATTCATTACATAAATTAAATAACTTGATTTGAAACACTCAACAAATCCTCGTAGGCTGGAATAAAATATATAATCTTCCATGTTGAGGGCCACTTGATTTGCATTCAATACAACCCTAATCCTGTAAAGAAAACAAATTAATCATCAGATAAACATTATATAAACATATAACTTGCAGAACCTTAGGACCTTTATTGTGAAGTATTGTTTCCTTATTTCCTTCGTATATTTTCTCACTAACTTACATTTAGGGTTTTCATCACCATGACAATATTTGATTTTATCTTAATTTATTGTCACTTTGTATACCCAAGTGTTAATAATAACTTGCTTCAATATTTCCTTTTAGGGCTGCAAAAGTTTCACAAATTCTTTGGCATGACATTAGGTTTATTTATTTTTATTTTTTTAACATTGATCTTTTATCGTCACACAATAAAACATTCTTCAATACTTTACATACCCCTTTTTTCGCATTTCGGTCTCTTCATGTGACATTTTGGTTCCAACTTTTTGTTTAATTATTTCTCATGGATAAAATAATTAATAAAGTACTCCTTAATCCATCTCCTAATTATGCTTATCAACATATTTTGCCTTTGTCCAATGAGAAGAATTTGTTCGGATAAAACTAATTACCCTTTTAACCTATTGGGTAAATATGGGTTACCAGATTTTTATTTCCACACAATGAAAATATTTTTGAGTAAGAGCAATTATTTATTGTTTTGATCAACTCCTCTGAAATACTCTGAGTAAAAGATATTCTTAAATAAAATCCCTCTTAGTTAATTTCAGGTAAAAAACATTCACTCGTTTGGTTAATTACTTCCAAAATATTTTATCTCCGTCATTGAAAAATATATACTCCATAGATTCATTATGCCCCTTAGTAATAATATTTTATTTCTTTTCATTAAAATAATATTTCTTCCTTCTTAATTTTACTCTTTAAAATAATAATCATGCACTTTAATAGTGATTTTTAAGTGGGATTTTTCACCAAACTTCTTTGTAGATGCTTTTGACACATTGGCAGTATCCTTACTGACTTAAATTTTATCACCCGGTGTGTTATAAATGATGTTCATAGTATCAAAATCTCTTTTCTTGCCTCATGCCTAGGGCTCCTTTTTGACCTAGTCCTTTCCTATTGTACCTACCATACTTTCCAATCCCATTGATCTATTTTTGGTCATTTGTGCACATTAATACATTTTCTTTTTTCGATCTTTCTTTCTATTCGTATTTTAAAGAGGCTCCAATTGTTCTTGAAATGATGCATAGATTGTCAAAGATGTTGCCAAAATTAGATTTGTTCATTATATCAATTGGTATCTCAAAAACTCCAACTTATTATCGAACCTAAACGTGGGGTGCACGCTAAGTTTGGTGGTGGTAGACCACCATTCACTTGCTTCATTGAAGAATCTACTGTCTACAAGCCACATCCTTTGAAATTTGAAGAGATTGTATGGACGTGGTGCTACAAGTTGTATGCTTAGGGTAATTGGCCAATGGTTGTATAGCGTAGTCTTCTGAACTAAGAAATCAATCCTTAGGTCAGATTGGATCCAACTGGGAAATACCATAATCAATCCAATTTTTCAAAGATGTTTAGTCTTGAGTCTCCTATTGGTCCAAGTGTAGGGATTGCAACCAAAATCCATGTCTATTAATCCTATGTTGTATTTATCAAATCCCAAACTTTTAGTTTCTCAAGGATTGCAGATCAGTTGTTCCCTATTGGGTGAATATAGATATTAATAATGCAAAAATACAGATTATGATGTATTGAAATTTTGAAATGAATTGACTAGCTACCCCCAAGAGTGCGTAATGTGTGAAATTAGGACATACCTTTGTGGATTCCATATTATTGTTAACTTCGATTGCCTACAAACTAGTGTTGCTTGTTACCCCATGGGCTATGAAATTTGGTATGCTTTTCTCTTGCTCTCACACATTACAGTACTGCACATGGATTCTATTTTTCTGTTGCCTCTTCTGCAATTTTTGAGATTTTTCCTATCTTATCCTTTACCACGAGTACTGCAGTTTCTATTTTAACATTGGCAATGGATTCTTCTTTAATGATTATTTTCGAGTAAGAGCAATTCCTTACTGCATCTTTGTCAGTCATCATCCTCACTTCATTACAAAAGGATCCTGCAGCATTTACCATCACTTTTGCATAAATGTTAGATTCCTGGGCTATCAAACTATTGGGCTATTCTTAAATATTATTGACTTCAATAGTTAAAGGTTAATTTTAATTAAAAAATAAGATAAATATTCACGACTTTTTGTTGTGAATGAGATGTAAAATTGCTATTGACTCTATAACTTAGAAATGATAGTTAAGTGCATTTTTATATGTTTCATGTTGCTATTTTCAAAGATTCTCTTTTTTTGCATAGAATTAAATTTCATGAAACTGGGGGCGACTCGACAGTTATTTTGTATTACGTATGATTGAATGGCCAGAATTCACATTCAAAATATTGATACCCGGCGGTTGACCACATCGCAAATGTCTCGGTGTAGTTAATTTGTTGCAGAAGATTCAACTGCGAAAATGAGGAAAGAAAAAGAATGTGACAAAACGTTGAAGCTGAAAAAAGCAATGTTAGGCCATTATTCCATCATAGTTTTGCATGTGCGAAAACTTAGTTATTCTCCGTGCTATGAACTTAGTCAATATACATCACTATGGATGGAGGTTGAAGCAGAATCTCATTTCAATTTTCAATTAGAAGGTGCCATTCAATGAATAGGCAGATATAATTTATAAAAGAATCTTAGATGTGTTAGATTGCCTCGAAGCTTTGCTATTAAGTTTACGACCTAAACAACAGCTTTAGGTATGACGAACGTCAGATGTTAGAATCAGATGGATTCTTGCAGAATAAATAAAGTAAATTGATCTCATATTCAACCGTAAGAAAATGAATAAAGTAAACATAATGTTGTTTAAATGCCAAAGAATTTTCAATTGTGACCAAGTCTGGTATATGGGAATAAAGCAATGGTGGTGGATCAAATGCATAGAGCGAGAGTATAATAGCATTAAAAATCTTTCCAAACATATTTGTCTACAAATCTCTCAACATAGAATTTCAGGAGGATTCACTCTATTTCCCTCCGTAGAATATTATCAGTCTGGTACCCCTCAAAATCTCTACCAAAAATTCCCCTCTATATACCTTAAAGTTTATAGAAAACCCCTAGTTCAAATCTCTAGCAGGACATTCAGCTTTGAGTTTACAACTTCAAAGATCAAATTTACGTTTCCTTTTCATGTATTTGTCCTTAACTTCCCGCAAGTATGAAAATGAACAGGTTTTGAATTAGGACCTTTTTCCAATTTCCAAGTAAACAAGATTTTCCCCTCCAGTGGAAAGAAAAACCTGGGTAGCATTAGCTGTGGCTACAATGATAGAATATCCGGATGGCACTCTCCATTTAGTTAATAATTTTCTTGATGTTGCACTTATTAACCTCACGAAAATGGCTGTTACCTAAACAATCTGGTCATGTATAGCATCATGACAAAATAATGACTGAGCATCAGAGGTAAAACCCTTCAATTTCTGTTTCTTCTAGCTCATTTTCTAAGCTCATTACAAGTATATGAGTCTCACAAACACAGCTCACAACCAAAAAATGCCATATATTTTAGCAGTTGAAGATCGCAATGACCAAATTCCTTTTATGCCTGGAAGCTCTGCAGATGCCTACTTATTTTCTTTTCACCCTTAGCTAGAATAAGGTCATTATAAAGATTCTTAAATGGTGGTTTATCAAACAAGGCCATTGATAATGCCATCACAGTATAAAACCATCCATGGGTCTAATCAAATCCTCTGCTTGCTGATGAGCTCAAAAGGTCAAGCACTAGACAAAGAAATGCAACTCCTAACTGTCCCAAAAATTTTGTATTTAATTGGGTAAACTGATCTCAAAGTGCATAGAAAGTAAGCATTTTTTGAAAAAATGGACTGGTCTTGTCCAGTTCCAACATACGGTATCTATATGGATATGGATACGGATATGAGACGCAATTTGATATAGTATAGATATGGAAATGGATATGAACTGCAATTAGATACGGTATGGATATGGATATGGATATTTGTCACCTTGATATAGCAAGTATTTTGAAGCGCTTTCATCATTGGGCTTTATTATGTTGTAAGAAAATGTAAGCATCTAGGTATAATTAAACCGAGATGACTTGAGTATCACTTACATGGATTTTGATATAGCAAGTTAATACAAGCATCTAGCCAAACTTGAATCTAGATGACCTGAGTACTTCTTGCATGTCAACAGACAAGGATTGCCCCTTTTCATTTTTAGACCTCATAGTCCTTGATGATCTTTTGCCGATCATGTCACTAGACAGAAATTATCAGATTACTAAAGTTTAATCCACAAGCAGCAGACAAAGAAAATAATCATGCCCCCATCATAGCATCTCTAGCTTTTGGCATCCTCGAGTAGCATAGAAAGGCATGATAGCATAAATCAAGACTCTGTAAGTTAATCTAACCAATCACAAAACATTCTTGCATTTAGATGTGTTTGTTTCTTGCCATAATTGATATTAGATTTAGCTTGAGTGTTTCAGTATGGTGCGTTGCTTTGTTTAGGACAGGTTGATGTTTTGTGTCAAGATTTTTGCTATTTTGAGAAGCGTTCTTTGCTACATGCGCTTGTCTGGTGAGAAGATTTCAAAATCCTTATTGGTGAGATGGACCCTAAGGGACTGACCTAGTGCCTCGGGGGCACATTAGAATAATGGCCTTGCCTACGTGACGACGCAGAGGCAACGTAGTTTGGGGTAAACCCTAATGGACCTAAGACGTAGGTGATAGAAAGTGGAGCAAACTCAGATAGATAGAAGGATTAGACATGGGACAGATGGGAAGTGGAGCCTCGGGGGCGCATTGATAATGGCCTTGCCTACGTGACGACCCAGAGGCAACGTAGTTGGGGAAGAACCCTAATGGACCATAGATATGCATCGGATGAGACATGATATGGAATAGAAATGGATTAGATATGGAATAAATAATACATGACATGGAATAGATATGGATCAGATATGGGATAGATAAGACACGATATGGAACCAATATGGATCAGATATGACACGATATGGATCAGATATGGAATAAAAAAGACATGACATGGAATAGATATGGATCAGATGATACTGATGATAAGGAAACACCATGGATATGTAGCTGTATGGGTGATAGTAGATACGGATGGTCGGGTAGAAGGAATCAAGGATGTGATCTCCAAGGACTATGTCGCATAAGTATAACATGCCCCCTCATAGGTAGAATACTTAGGATTTTTCATGGCAATGTTTATGACAGTAGGAGAATAGGAGGATAATCAAGGATTTGCATGGTTTGGAGGGATAAGGTATGTCAAGAGCCATTCAAAACATTTGTCGACATTGTGCCCCCAATCTTTATCAAGACCAAAGAATAGAGGAAAGGAAGTTTGGATGGATGGACAAGACAGGATGGGTATGTAATGGATAGAAGATAGGATAGGAAATGGTACAAAAGGAAAATGATAGGAGAAGAGTGATATGCCAATGAGACAAGGTGCCCCCAAGTGTAGGTAACATAGAAGATCAACTTTACACATGACGCCTGTTTACCAAGTTTTCATCATGGTACTTATCCAAGGCACCTGTTTGCCTAGTTTTCACCATTGGACGAAGGGATTTCTCTTTACTTTTTTCTTTTTTTTTTGAATATTTAGATAGGAGAAGGTGGATATGGAAAGATTCAAGTATATAGTTCCTTGAAAGGTGATAGTCCCACTAGATAGATACTGTCGAATGGACAATGTAACGTGTTCTCACAGATGTTGGTAGGGGATCATATGAAAGTGATATGGCATAGGTAGATAGTGGATTATGATGCAGAATATGGAGGGAAGGTTTATGCAAAAGCATGGACCATAGGATGAGGAAGAAATGTAGGATAGTAGTGGAAGGGAGGGGAGATGGAGTTATATGGAAGTGTTGTGGAATGGAAGGGAACCATGACCAACAATTGCACATATCGTGATAAATTGGTATCAGAGCCATGTTCATGTGTTTGTTTGATCTTTCTCATTGCTGCGGATGAGTTATATCACTAAAAGTGTTGTTAGTAGCATGCTGTAGTACCTGTGGAGGCGTGCAGTAAGACCCGTTGTTGAAGGCCGAAGGAAAGTGTTGTGTTAAAGGGTAGTGAGTCATGAAAAGTAGCAGGGAATATCATGAACAAGTAATCAATAAGTCGTATTTCTCACTAATGGCATTGCGTAGATCTATGGATGCAAGTTCTACTCTGTCTGATGTTTTACACAACTATTTCCAAGATGGCAATACTCATGTCGTAGATGATAAAGACAATTTCAAGTTTCCAGATGTTAAAATTAATACATTCTATCCAGAAAAAGGGATTAAGGCTAAAGTCTGTGACTTAGTGCATCAAAGTGAAATCAATCTTTTAGTTTCAGGTACTGGAATATGTCCTATTTATTTACCTTTTCTACTTCCTGAAGATGTTTCCAGATGGCAGGATAAGGGATTTTTTCATGTTCATTTCCCACATGTAGATCTAATAGTCCATCCGCATTTTAATTATAATATAGGTGCTGAGTTTTTTGCCACTTTAATAGATACTCACTGTCAAATTTGGGATCAAGCTGTCATAGCCCAATTCCGTGGTATTCTCAGTGCAGAAAAAGGGGATGGAATCCTGTCTGTTCAACCTAACTTCACTCTCTCATTGTTTGATAAATTCATTTCTTCTACTTTTTGCTTGTTGTTACAAGTCAAAGGTGTCTCTTTAATGCCCAGATCTATCTATGAAAGCATAGGAGGTTGATGTATCTACCGGATAATGAATACTGTGTCTCCACCAGTTTCCTTACCCACGGGGGTATCTTTCCCTAGAGGATCTTCAAATCTTCTTGATTATGGTCATTTTATAGATTCAACTGGTTTTGACATAGGATTCCCTATAATAGAACAACTACTTGATCGTCAAAAACCACAGTTTATAGATCTTCCTATTCATAGGAATAGATTCTCTGATAGATCGCTATTTCAATCATGAAGAGTAGGCACCGTTACTCTACAATCTATCCCAGGCCAAACCATTCTTGAGCAGCCATTAATAGATGAAACTCAAGCCAGAGCTCAACCCTTAGCTCACAACAGATCTATGGCCCACAGTTATGCTAGCTCTAACAGGAAACCATTTGTAGATTATAACCCTGAAGAATGTTCTACCTCTAGTTCAAGTTCTAAAAAATTTATGCCTTCTAGATCTTCCTTTTCCTCAAGATCACACAGGTTTAGTTTGGGCCAAAATCCTAACCAAATAGATGAATTGGCAAGACAAGTTAGTGCTAGACTGCATCTTGCCCCTAAGCAAGAAGAAAACTCAAAGAAGACAAGGAAAGGAAAGACACTTAAGATAGCCAAGTTATGAGAACATGCTAGCATGATGAGAGAACATCTACCTAGATATGTATCTGAGCGCAGGGTGAAACATACAGTTCAGCTAGACTCTGCTACTACCACAGAATTAGTCAATTACAGCCCTGTAGATGGCCAACTCAAGATAGTTATCAGGTGGTCAACCCTGATGAGAAAACATGGGGACAATATGATGCAAAAGTTCATACTAAGGTGGGAACTAAACAAAAGAAATCTGAAGCACAAAGAAATTGGCAGTCTGCATGGATGCAAATAGCTTCAGAGAACATTGATGACGTAGCAGTGGATGTGAAACAAAATATTAATGGGACTATTTCTGTTTATGATGGTATGTTGCAAGTTCAGAATAGTCAGTATAAGTCTGAAACTGCTATAGGAAGAATAGATAAACAATGTACCTCTACATTAAATAATTTTGGTACATTAAATTATCAAGTTAGCCAGAAACATACAATGACCACTAACATCCAATCTAGCAGTGAAAGGTTAGAAAATATTGCTAGTCAGATTTACAATCAAGTGTCTGCATCTGAAAATAGAAGAGATACTCAGACTCAGGAAAACAAAGCTTTACTTGAGCATGTTGCTAGAAACTTAGAAAAAGTTAGAAAATATGCCAAGAAAATCTGAGTATCTCAAAAAGGAAAGGATAGTTCTGAGGAAGAATCTGAAGAGTCAAAATCTCAGAAAACTCCAAAAGTAGAAATGAAGCCCAGACCTAGAATTCAAAGAAGGAAAAGTCTTCTATTTACAGAAGAAATAGAAGAAGAAAAACCAGTATCTTCTACTCAAAGAAGTCATAATCCACAGATGCCTTCAAAGATTGTTCTTCCAAAACAAAAAGAACACATGTTATAGGCAACTGAAGAATTAAAAGATTGGCTTGCAGAATGCCAATTAGAAGATAATGAGCTTGTATATATGGAAGAACCAGCAGCAGCCATGAACTCTTCTGATGAAGAGATCTTTGTTCATGGCTGCTGCTGGTTCTTCCATATATACAGGCTCATTATCTTCTAATTGGCATTCTGCAAGCCAATCTCTTAATTCTTCAGTTGCCTGTAACATGTGTTCTTTTTGTTTTGGAAGAACAATCTTTGAAGGAATCTGTGGATTATGACTTCTTTGAGTAGAAGATACTGGTTTCTCTTCTTCTATTTCTTCTGTAAACAGAAGACTTTTCCTTCTTTGAATTCTAGGTCTGGGCTTCATTTCTACTTTTGGAGTTTTCTGAGATTTTGACTCTTCAGATTCTTCCTCAGAACTATCCTTTCCTTTTTGAGATACTCAAATTTTCTTGGCATATTTTCTAACTTTTTCTAAGTTTCTAGCATCATGCTCAAGTAAAGCTTTGTTTTCCTGAGTCTGAGTATCTCTTCTATTTTCAGATGCAGACACTTGACTATAAATCTAACTAGCAACATTTTCTAACCTTTCACTGCTAGATTGGATGTTAGTGGTCATTGTATGTGTCTAGCTAACCTGATAATTTAATGTACCAAAATTATTTAATGTAGAGGTACATTGTTTATCTATTCTTCCTATAGCATTTTCAGACTTATACTGACTATTCTGAACTTGCAACATACCATCATAAATAGAAATAGTCCTATTAATATTTTGTTTCACATCCACTGCTATGTCATCAATGTTCTCTGAAGCTATTTGCATCCATGCAGACTGCCAATTTCTTTGTGCTTCAGATTTCTTTTGTTTAGTTCCCACCTTAGTATGAACTTTTGCATCATATTGTCCCCATGTTTTCTCATCAGGGTTGACCACCTGATAACTATCTTGAGTTGGCCATCTAACAGGGCTGTAACTGACTAATTATGTGGCAGTAGCAGAGTCTAGCTGAACTGTATGTTTCACCCTGCGCTCAGATCCATATCTAGGTAGATGTTCTCTCATCATGCTAGCATGTTCTCCTAACTTGGCTATCTTAATTATCTTTCCTTTCCTTGTCTTCTCTGAGTTTTCTTCTTGCTTAGGGGCAAGATGCAGTCTAGCACTAACTTTTCTTGCCAATTCATCTATTTGATCAGGATTTTGGCCCAAACTAAACCTGTGTGATCTTGAGGAAAAGGAAGATCTAGAAGGCATAAATTTTTGAGAACTTGAGCCAGAGGTAGAACATTCTTCAGGGTTATAATCTACAAATGGTTTCCTATTAGAGCTAGCATAACTGTGGGCCATAGATCTGCTGTGAGCTAAGGATTGAGCACTAGCTTGAGTTTCATCTATTAATGGCTGCTCAAGAATGGTTTGGCCTGGGACAGATTGTAGAGTAATGGTGCCTACTCTTCGTGATTGAAATAGTGGTCTGTCAGAGAATCTATTCCTATGAATAGGAAGATCTATAAACTGTGGTTTTTGATGATCAAGCAGTTGTTCTATTATAGGGAATCCTATGTCAAAACCAGTTGAATCTATAAAACGACCATAATCAAGAAGATTTGAAGATCCTCTAGGGAAAGATACCCCCGTGAGCAAGGAAACTGATGGAGACATAGTATTCATTATCCAATGGATACATCAACCTCCTATGGTTGCATAGATAGATCCAGGCATTAAAGAGACACCTTTGACTTGTAACAACAAGTAGAAAGCAGAAGAAATGAATTTATCAGACAAAGAGAGAGTGAAGTTAGGCTGAACAGACAGGATTCCATCCCCTTTTTCTGCACTGAGGACAGCTTGATCCCAAATTTGACAGCGAGTATCTATTAAAGTGGCAAAAAACTCAGCACCTATATTATAATTAAAATGCGGATGGACTATGAGATCTACATGTGGGAAATGAACATGAAAAAATCCCTTATCCTGCCATCTGGAAACATCTTCATGAAGTAAAAAAGGTAAATAAATAGGACATATTCCAGTACCCGAAACTAAAAGATTGATTTCACTTTTACGCACTGAGTCACAAAATTTAGCCTTAATCCCTTTTTCTAGATAGAATGTATTAATTTTAACATCTGGAAACTTGAAATTGCCTTTATCATCTACGACATGAGTATTGCCATCTTGGAAATAGTTGTGTAAAACATCAGACAGAGCAAAACTTGCATCCATAGATCTACGCAATGCCATTAGTGAGAAATAAGACTTATTGATTACTTGTTCGTGATATTCCTTGCTACTTTTTGTGACTCACTGCCCTTTAACACGACACTTTCCTTCGGCCTTCAACAACAGGTCTTACTGCATGCCTCCACAGGTACTACAGCACGCTACTAATACCACTTTCAGTGATATAACTCACCCGCAGCAATGAGAAAGATCAGACAAACACATGAACATGGCTCTAATACCAATTTGAACACAATTTGAACACAGTGGAATTCATAAATTGCAGACAATAACTTTTATATTGCTCATAGATAAGATTTTACAACTTAGCGCAATTTCTAACACACCGGAATTCATAAATTGCAGACAATAACTTTTATATTGCTCGTAGATAAGATTTTACAACTTAGCACAATTTTTGATTGTCCAGATCACTCAAGGTGCAGAACAAGAGCATACTCTTGCTTGGGCTTACACCTAGACTCAAAACCTTAACTTACTAATTCCTGAATCTGACTCTGAATGCCAAAACAAGAGCATTGGGTCCTTATTTATAATACAAGTCGGATGCCAAAAGATTATAGCAATTTTGAGTTCCGACCATACAAACTTGACACGCGTCTAACACTGTAGGTAGTGGAGGAAAAAGGTGAAGATAGTGCTCTACAGTGGAGCGTACAAAGATTTGTCACATGAGACACACTGCATGTGATCACAGCTCACTTTACACCCGAAAGTGACTACGGGGATCTTGCTTTTTAGATAGGGTTGCGTCCTATTTTCAGATCATAATGTGGCCGACATCACGGCACTGACAAGCCCATGTGCTAGCTACCATCAGAGTTGTAATCCTCTTCATCGGTGGAATCATTTGAGCTGTCAGCAACAGGACCAAGTTCATCAAAATCATAATCATGATCTAAATTTGTCGGTGGAAGAAGGTGTTGAGGAAGAGGCCTAAAAGCTATCTTTCTGACAAAATCTGGAGTTGCAAAATCAACTTCTGTTCTAGCAGCAATTAGGGCTGGAAATAGTGTTGCTTCCATATCTTCAACCTGGGCCTGTGGGTACCATTCCAGAGTTAAAGGATAATATTCAATCCTTGGCAAAGCATAATAAAACCTATTATGGAGATATCCTAAAGGACCAGTCATTCCTTCTTCAATTGCCCAGCAAAAATTACTTTGCAAATGATCAAAAAATTCTTTCATATCATCCTGGATCACTTTCTCATTATATCCCAGAAATAAATCTGCATAATCTTCAAATTCAGTTTGTAATAGAGTAATGCTGTTAAAGAAACCAAATTTAGCACACTTAAGAAAATTTCTTTTAATCTTTACAGGCCAATTCATAGGTAATAAAGATGTTATGCAGATGTCCATAGTGATACCATTCCTGAGAGAAAAGTAGATAGTTGCATTATGAAGACCAAAAAGCTTGAGAAAAGCTGTTTGCTGGCTACCTGTGAGAATGCCATACTCTTAGCTTATTCTAATAGTATCACATAATTCTTGAAGCCATTTATTGAGAAAATAAACATCTAGAATGGGTTTAATGATCTCAGGAGGAAGTTGTGGAATCCATACATCATTTCCTTGATCATCATGACTCAAGAAAACATCAACACCATCTTTCCTTACTAGAGTATCTCCAATTTCTACCATCATGCACATTGGTTCTGCAAGTTTATCCATTTCTCTTGTGAGAGAATCTGCAAGAGGATTGTTATCACCTTTGATCCATTCAATCTCAAAAACATAACTAATAAAATCAAGATACCACCTTGTAATTCTTCCATGGGCAATGTCTTTATTTAGCTTCTTGCTTAATAGAGATCTCATTGGCTGACTATCAGTTTTAACAATAAAATGTACTGGTTTAAGGAAAATCTTAAACTTTTCGATACCTTTCTTGACAGCCAAGATTTCTTTCTCATAAATGGTGTATCTGCATTCTGTATCTGTGAAAGTTCCAGATCTGTATCCACAAACTTGCACTCCTTTGGAAGGAATTTCCTGTATTAACACAGCACCCCAAACATCATCAGAAGCATCAGTAAAAAACATCAATGGATATCCTTCTTCTGGTAGATGTAATGTTGGGAGGTACTGGCACTTCTGTTTTATATTTTGGACTATTTGTGTCAATTCATCAGTCCAGGGACCTGCACCTTCTTTTAACTGAGCTTGGAGCTTTTTTCTGTCTTTTACCAATCCATTATAGAAGGGACTCACATAATTCAAACATCCTAGAAACCTTTGTATCTGCTTAGTGTCAACTAAAATATCAGGAAATTTAGAAATATGCTTCAGAATATGAGGCTAGAGTTTTACCTTGCCTTTTGACAAAACCAGACCCAAGAAATCAATTTCTTGCATTCCAATGACCATCTTTTTGGCTGACAAACAAATTCCATTTTCTTTGATGGCATTATACAAAGCTTCTCAGTGCTATAAATGCTGTGAGTCATCATCTGAATAGATTATGATATCATCAATGTAAACAGAACAGAAATCCTTTAAACTTCTTAATGCTCTATCCATTCTGCATTGAAAATATGCAGGTGCAGTCTTTAAACCAAATGGCATGACATTCCATTCATATAAACCTTGAGGAACAGAGAAAGCAGTTTTATACCTGTCTTCTTCCTTTACCTTGATTTGCCAAAACCCGGATTTGCAGTCAAACTTGGAAAAGACTTTCTTTGAGGCTGCTCTCATAATTAAATCTATACTAAATGGAATTGGGTAATTAAAAGGCAAAATAATATCATTCAAAGGTTTATAATTTATGCAAAAAAATTTCTTGCCTCTGATCTATTCAGTTCTTTTATTTACCAAGAATGCAGGACAGCTGAATGGGCTTTTGCTCTCTCTGATGAATTTTCCATCTATTAATTCTTGCAAATGCTCATCTATTTCTTTTACTTCTATTGGACTCATAAGATATGCTGGCTCAAATGGTATCACAGACTGGCATTCAGGTTTGAGCCGGATTTCACATTCTTCATGATCTTTAGTCCAAAATTTTAAAGGGTTTAAACTGCAACAATCTTTTTCAAATTTAGCCTTTACAGGTTCTAGCAACAGGGGTAATTGGGGTCCTTGGAACTTGAGAGACTCTTTTTTCTGCTGCTTGACTTTGTCAGATAATTTGTGGGTGACTATTTTGAGAGAGGGAATCCTGACAGGGCCATCTGTATGTCTAAGAGTAATTTCATGGGTTCTCAAAACAAATGGCTGGTATTTAGTCAGGAAAGTAAATCCTAACAGAATATCTTCTCTTAAATTGTCAAGTTCAATCAAGTCTACCACAAACTGCTTACCTTGAATCTCTATTCTGACATCCTGAGCATACCTTCCCATATGTAGTTCTTCTCCATTAATGGCGTATCCTACTGGCAAATCAGTCTTAGTTTTCCAGAACTCAGGAGGTATAGCACCAATTTTTGCAAAGCTACGAGAAGATCCAGAATCAACAAAAGCATCAAGTGGAATGGGTTTATAACCAGGAAAACATAGGTTGGTTCGGATATAGGTACAATTTTCAACCATGTACAAGGCTTTTGCAGATTCACCAAGGAGGTCAAGCTCATATTCAGATTGGGAGGAGGAAGTATTGGCTTTGGTTAATAATTCAAGAATATCCCCCACCTAAGAAGAAAGTCGGTCCAATGCTTTGGACTGGAGGGCACACTGTCGAGCAAGGATGTCAACAGACTCATTGCATCGGTCAACTTTTGCACAGAGAGCATCAATAGTATGACCAGAAACACCTCACTTGATTTGTTGTTGTTTACCCTTTCCTGGGAGGCCTGCTAGGGGATTTCATCACCCCTAGGGATGACCTCATCCGAGGCTGAATCGAAAGAAACCCTCATTGAAATCAGAATCTTCTCACTCTTGGCTAAGCCCCAAAGAACTTTCTACCTTTGGGAAGTGAAGGTGAAGGGTGGGTTACCCCCTTCTCTCGGCTGTGTGACAAGATTTGACTTTCAATCCCTAGTCAACCTTTTGTAAACATTGCCCAAACCTAATTGGCCATACCCTACATCAAACTAGACATTAGGGCATGTTGATGTGTCTTCCACATGTCCTTGATTACTCATCATCATTATTCTTCAAAGTTGAAAATTTAAAATTGCTTATTGTGTCTTGTGTGAGTGACTCATGATTGTACATGTGTGATCATTTCATTAAACATTGCCAAACCAAACAAAAACTGGAATTACACATTTGAAATGACCTATAGTGCATTTGCTATGACTTTCAATGCATTCAAAATATTACCAATTTGGCACATTTGTCTCGACTTGTGATGAATTTGTATTTTGTTACAACGTATTTACTGCTACGCATCCAAACTAGTAAGCTTTTCTAGTCTTGTGTCAATAGAAAACTAATTAGAATATATTGATCAAAAAATACAATCTCTGTGATTGCAAATAAACTTAGGTCCCTCGCGCCAAGATTGTGTAGCCATTTCTCAACAAATGGATGTCTTACAACAAGAACTGACAAGCTTGCAAGCTGCACGGGCCGGTACTAGCTATGCCTCGCCCCAAAATCATATATATCTTTTTCCCATACTCATGATAAGGCAAGCACCACCTCAAGTTGGAAATCTTATACCGCTTTATCTCCTAGTCCTCCTTCACCATATTCTAAGACACATTCCAACACATACCAGTCCTACGCCAACACCGCCATCAAGTTCCACAAGCTCTAAGTGGGCAACCAAAGAAGCCTCTGATAAGTTTTAGGAAAAATATTTTCCAAATGTGTACAACACAAGAAAAGCTAGGGAGAAAGCAAAATCCACTCATCCATTACCTCAATCATCTACCCATACAACTATGAAGGATGTGATCCAAGGGCTACTTGCAAATAGTCAACCATGTCTCCATATTTTGGTCCTTGACCTTACCAAAGATTCTTCCAATGCCTTGTCAAATCCTACAACCCATTCATGCCATCCACAACCCCTTGAGCTTATCAAAGAACCTCCTATCATGAACCAAAATCAAGGTCCATCAAACATCCATATTGCCAACACATATTGCCAACAAAGAAGCTATCCAAGATCTATCCACTTCCATTCAAGAAGACCAAGAGATATGTCAAGAGCACACCTTAAAACATGTGGAAACATCCACCCCTTGTCTAAACCAAGATCAAAACACTCCCATCCGACCCATGCATAACCTATATCTTTTCTATGACTACCGTTGATGAAGAACCTATACAAGAGAATATTAATCCCATCATGCTAAATCCTATTTATGATGAAGATCCCATCTATGTCCCCGTGGGATGGTAGAAGTGAGGTTGGTGAAAGCTCCTTGTTTAGACAATATGTGCATTTGTCGGCCATGATTAGGATATTTAGAGGATTTATAGATGGATGGATAAGGTGTTGGAAGAAGTGGTGGTAAAAGGCATGGAGGTGTGTTAGGATTTGGAAGTAGCAGATATAGATTGGATGGTGGAAGGTGTATGGTCACATACTTTTGACAATTATAGGATGATGGAGGTGGAATGGCGACATATGTTTTGGGGATATGATAGGGTTTGCGATGGAAAGTGGTAGACTTAGGAGGAGTGGAGGAAGAACCAACATCTAGAGTTTGCTCACCTTGGGGTATGTATCCAAGGCTGTATGAAGGTGGAGGAACATTGACATGGATAGGTTCCAAAATACCTTGTTCATGAAGGCCTAAGCCTTTACCTTAATAGTTTATATTCTGGAGTATACGGTGGACAACAGGATTATGTATAGGTGCACTAGCAGCGAGTTCTTTATTGGATGAGGAAGGCGAGATAGCGGATAAGGGTTGTTGGTGTTCTAAGAAATGCATTAAGGTAGTAAGGCCAAGGATATATGGTGGAGGATTTGTAGCTTGGTCAATAATGGATGGCATAGGAGTATTACTGGTTTGATCTTCTACGCTTGCTTGGGAGGCAAGTGTCTCATCAAGGGAAATGGAAGTTGTTGGATCTTGGGTAGGACTAGATGAGGTGCTAGGCTTAGGACCATGGAACACATAAAGTGGGCTAAGAGGATCATCATGGTCTTCTTGATCATAGATAGGCTCTTCATCATAGATGGGATCTTGACCATAGATAGGATTTAGCGTGATGAGATTAATGTTCTCTTGTATAGGTTCTTCATCAGCGATAATATCTTGATCATAGAAAAGACATAGGTTGTGCATAGGTTGCATGAAAGGGATTTGAGCTTGACTTAGACTAGGGTTGGATGTTTCCACTTGCTTTAAGGTGTGCTCTTGACATATCTCTTGGGTTGTTTGAATTGAAGTTGAGGTAGAAGGCTCTTGGATGACTTCTTGGTTGGCAATATGAAGGTGCGACGGACCTTGACTTTGGTGCATGGTAGGAGGTTCTTCAATATGCTCAAGGAGTTGAAGGTTACATGAGGGGGTTGTAGGAGTTGACATGTTATTGGAAGCATCTTTGGTAAGGTCAAGGACCAGAATTTGGGGACATGGTTGACTCTCTGCTAGTAGCCCTTAGATCACATCCTTCGTAGGTGTATGGATAGATGAATGAGGTAATGGATGAGTTGATTTGGCTTTCTCCCTAGCTTTGCTTTTGTTGTATAAATTTGGAAAACATTTTTCCCACCACTCATCTGATTCTTTTTTGGTGTGCCATTTAAAATTTGAGGAACTAGATGGTGGTGTTGTTGTAGAACTGGTATGCTTTGAGCTATGTGTCTTAGAAGATAGTGAAGGAGGACTAGTCAACGGGGTGGTATATGATTTCCCTCTTGAGGTGGCGGTTGCCTTGTCAATAGTATCATTAAGATAGGAAAAGAAGGTATGATTTTGGGACGAGGCATAGCTAGTGCTGGCACGTTCAGCTTGCAAGATTGTCAATTCTTGTTTTAAGACTTGGATGTGTTGAGAAATTGCTATACAATCTTGGGGTGAGGGACCTAAGTTTATTTGCAATTGCAGATATTGGATTTCTTGATCAATATATTCTAATTGGTTTGCCATTGACACAAGACTGGAAAAGCTTACTAGTTTGGGTGCGTAGCAGTAAATGCGTCATAACAGAGTGTAAATGCGCCACAAGTCAAGACAAGTGTGCCAAGTCTAGTTTTTTTGCTTGGTTTGGCAATGTTCAATGAAATGATCACACCTGTACATTCATGAGTCACTCACGCAAGACACAATAAGCAATTTTGAATTTTAAACCTTGAAGAATAATGATGATAAGTAATCAAGCACACATGGAAGACACATCAACATGCCCTAATGTCTAGTTTGATGTAGGGTATGGCCAATTAGGTTTGGGCAATGTTGACACGAGGTTGACTAGGGATTGAAAGTGAAATCTTGTCACACAGCCGGGAGAAGGGGGTAACCCACCCTTCACCTTCACTTCCCAAAGGCCAAGAGTGACAACATTTTGATTTCAATGAGGGTGTCTTTCGATTCAGCCTTAGATAAGGTCGTCCCTAGGGGTGATGAAATCCCCTAGCAGGCCTCCTAGGAAAAGGTAAACAAAAGCAAATCAAGTGACATGTTTTTAGTCTCCAAGGTCACCTTGCGGTGCGAGGAGAGAGCATACACACACAGTTGATTCACACTTGCAGTTGTAAATTATCCCTTAGAAATTGAAATGTGAGGAAGACACTTCAAACACTTGTTTTGTTTTAAATCTCAAAATCCAAATTTGATAGAAGACATTGGTTTATTTTAAACTCAATTTTAAATGATGTGTGCTCAAGCAATGTTCATTTTATGAGCCCAACATGAAGTGTGTATGCAAACAAGATTGAAGATGAAAGATTAGAATGAATGTACCTAGATTGTTTTTGCTATCCAAATTACTGTATTTGCTGATCCTGATGTTGTTGCAGCCCCGAATGATCACCTGCAAGTCACATAATCGAAAATGAAACACGTAGACTAGCCAAGATGATCGTTATGCAAAAATTGATAATATGATAAAATGTGATGAAAAATGAACTATTACAGAAAAAATAAGTGCATAAACAGATTCTACATGAAATTCTATGCAATTTGAAAAAATATTTTGTTGAAAAAGGATCAAATTTGTAATAGATATGAGCATTTGGAAAGCATTTGAAGTTTTGAAGCACTTTTGACTTTGACCATGAAAAGAGGCTAGAAAAAGGTAGTCACCTGAAAAAGGTAGTTCATCCTTCTAGCTTTCCGACGCCACCAATTTTGTGCGATTTCGTTACTGTATGTGAAAGTTGTGTGAGTTTAGAAAAAATGCCTATTTCGGCATGCACGGAGCACAAGAGGTTAACTTGGCAGTTTAATTCAACCACTAATGGTTTTGAGTGCCCTGGTCACATGTTGCAGTTTCTCACCGGTAGTTAAGTTAAATGTTAAGGGTTTTAAACAGACCCCTGGTCCTCCATGTGACCAGGGGCTGAGTGCCTTAAAAAATAAAATATTTTTTTTATATTTTATATTTTTATTTTTAAAATTTTTTTTCTTTTGTGATTTTTGTATTGTTAATTTAAATGTGGTGTGTCCAGGTGGTGTTTGAGCGGAGCTGTGTAGGGCCAGAGCAGTGGCAAATGGTGGGAACAGCACAGAGGGGAGGTGGGCGGAGCTCAGAGGGGTGTGGGCGGCGCACAGAGGGTGATGGGCGGGGTGGCACACGGGAGAGGGGTACACAGGTGGGGAGATGCGCAGGGGGGAGGTGGGGAGGTTAGGTCACCAGGTGAGGGATAAGGGTGGGGCGCGGGGGAGTGGTACGTAGGGGGTTGGGGGATGTTAGGGTCTGTGGGGGAGGGGGAGTTGGTGGCTACGGGAGGTGGGCAGTTGGTGGCTGCGCAGGGGCTTTGGTGGGGGGTCATTGAATCCCCGTAGGATGGTAGAAGTGAGGTTGGTGAAAGCTCTTTGTTTAGACAATATGTGCATTTGTCGGCCATGATTGGGATATTTAGAGGATTTATAGATGGATGGATAAGGTGTTGGAAGAAGTGGTGGTAAAAGGCATGGAGGGGTGTTAGGAGTTGGAAGTAGCGGAGGTTGATTGGATGGTGGAAGGTGTATGGTCACATTCTTTTGACAATTGTAGGATGATGGAGGTGGAATGGCAACATATGTATAGGGGATATGATAGGGTTTGCAATGGAAAGTGGTAGACTTAGGAGGAGTGGAGGAAGTACCAACATCTCGAGATTGTTCATCTTTGGGTATGTATCCGAGGCCGTATGAAGGTGGAGGAACATTGACATGGATAGGTTCCAAAATACCTTGTTCATGAAGGCCTAAGCCTTTACCTTGATAATTCATATTCTGGAGTATACAATGGACAACGAGATTATGTGTAGGTGGAACTCTAGACACTAATTCTTTATTGGATGGAGAAGATGAGATAGAGGATAATGGTTGTTGGTGTTCTAAGAAAGAACATTCATGCATGAAGGTAGTAAGACCAAGGATATATGGTGGAGGATTTGTAGCTTGGTCAATAATGGATGGTGAAGGATGATTACTGGTTTGATCTTCTACACTTGCTTGGGAGGCAAGTGTCTCATCAGGGGAAGTGGAAGTTGTTAGATTTTGGGTAGGACTAGATGGGGTGATAGGCTCAGGACCATGGAACACATAAAGTGGGCTTAGAGGATCATCATGGTCTGCTTGATCATAGATAGGCTCGTTATCATAGATGGGATCTTGATCATATATAGGATTTAGCGTGATGGGATTAATGTTCTTTTGTATAGGTTCTTCATTAGCGATAATATCTTGATCATAGAAAAGATATAGGTTATGCAGGGGTCGGATGGGAGTGATTTGAGCTTGACTTAGACTAGGGGTTAGTGTTTCCACTTACTTTAAGGTGTGCTCTTGACATATCTCTTGGGTTGTTTGAATTGAAGTGGAGGTAGAAGACTCTTGGATAGGCTCTTGGTTGACGATATGGATGTGTAATGAACCTTGACTTTCGTGCATGGTAGAAGGCTCTTCGATAAGCTCAAGGGGTTGCTGATGACATGACGGGGTTGTAGGATTTGACATGGCCTTGGATGAATCTTTGGTAAGGTCAAGGACTAAAATTTAGGGACATGGTTAACTCTCTGCTAGTAGCCCTTGGGTCACATCCTTCATAGTTGTATGGGTAGATGATGGAGGTAACGGATGAATTGATTTGGCTTTCTCCCTAGCTTTGCTTTTGCTGTATAAATTTGGAAAATATTTTTCCCACCACTCATCTGATTCTTTTTTGGTGTGCCATTTAAAGTTTGAGGAACTAGATGGTGGTGTTGTTATAGAACTGGTATGCTTTGGGATATGTGTCTTAGAATATGGTGAAGGAGGACTAGGAGCCAAAATGGTATACGATTTCCAACTTGAGGTGGTGCTTGCCTTGTCATGAGTATGGGAAAAAGACATTGGAGTTTGTGGCGAGGCATAGCTGGTACTGGCACGTTCAGCTTGCAAGATTGTCAATTCTTGGTTTAAGACTTGGATTTGTTGACAAATTGCTATACATCTAAAATTGGCTTAGGTTGAATTAAGTAAATATTTTGATATTTATCTTAATTCTTATTTTCTTTTGTCAATTAAATAAATATTATAAGTTTATTTGATTGGTTCATTATCCCATAATTAAATAAAATCATTTTATTTAATTAAATTTCCTAAATTCTTCTAATGACTCACATTAATTAAATTCTCTAAATTCTTCTAATGTCTCAAGTCCAAAATCCACCTCATCAATCCACCTCATCTCTTCCACCTCACCATGTTGTACATATGATTAAATATTCTTAATATTTAATTAGGTAATATCCTCCATTATCCAAAAATGAGTTTTTAATTCAATTGTCCTCCACTAATTGAATTTTTAATTCAATTGTCCTCCACTAATTGAATTTTTAATTCGATTGTCATCCACTAATTGAATTGAAAATTCAATTGTCCTCCACTAATTAAATTTTTAATTCAATTGTCATCCACTCTCATTAAAAATAAATTTTTAAATCATCCACTATGAATTTAAAATTCACAAATAATGAGAGCCCTTGATCTCAACTCTTGACCCTCCATTCTTTTTTCAAAAATCTATAAATGAGACCCTTCTCTATGCAATTGGGGGATTTCTTTCAGGTATTCTTACCATGCCCAATTTCCTCTAGAAACTTCATGCCCACATTCTTCTCAAATCTTCACATTCTAGCCATTCTAATATCCTCCATTATCCTTGTGTTTGAAGCTCATCTTGAACACAACAAGTATCACAGCCATTTCTCCTTGTCATCTTGAGGAATCAAAGCAAGGAAGCAAGCTTCCTGAGGGCCAATCTTTATCACATCAAGATCAAGAAATAATAGGTGAGCAATAGAAGTCAAAAGGTAAAGGTTGTAAGTATCTTTTTGTGATTATTAATTCTTTTTCCTTCATATTTCATTGTTGTATTGGGTTTATTATTCTTAATTGACTAATCCAATTTCCCATTAACATTTTGGCACCCACCGTGATCTAATCCACATTGTTCGTGAGTGTTTGTCTTAGAAGTTTCGTTGCAGGATTCAGGTGTTTCAAAGAACATTTGGGCATCAACTCTCACAAACGGCCTCCTACGCACAGACCGAGTTCACGGTTGAGTCCAAGAGGCCTTGGAGGTAAGAATCACCTCTAATTTCTCTAGTTTTCTTACTTGAAATTTTTTTTACTCTTCCACGTCTTTTTTTGAAAAAAAATAGAAAAAATTAAAAAAAAATTTGAAAAAAAAGGGGCAATAGGTTGTATTTATTTCTTTAATTTAGTTTATCATTTTCATTTTATTAAAAAAAAATTCAAATTACATTAGGTTTTGAGTTTGTTTATTTCTTATTTAAGAAAAAAAAAAAAAAAACCCACAGGGGCTGAAGCCCCTGCCTCCCTCGAACCCCACTACCTGCTCCCTCCCATCCCCCTTCCCCTGCATACCCCCTACCCCCGACCCCCCTTACCCCCCGCCGCACCCCATTCCTCGCCCACCCCATCCCTTGGGCCCCCTGCGTTCCCTCCCCCGCAGCTCCCCCTGAACCCCACTCCCTCCCCTCCCTTCCCCTGCGCCACCCCGATCCCCCCTTCCTTCTCCCCATGTCCCCACCTCCTCCCATCTCCCTGCTTCCTTGCCTCCCCTTTCGCACGCCTTCCATCGTCTCCTGACCTCTGCGCGCCACCTACCAACCTCCCGACACCCGCGTGCTGCCCGCCATCCTATGGCCCCCGCTCCCCTTGGACTCCTCTACTGCCTACTTGCCACCCCTGCCTGTGTTGCTCAGCCCGCCGCTCCACCTCCCTTCGGCCGCCCGACTCCCTTACCTCCACCCAGCTCCACCGCTCGACTCCCTTACCTCCACCCAGCTCCACCGCTCGACTCCCTTACCTCCACCCAGCTCCACCGCCCGCTGCCCAGCTTCGCCGCCCCCTCTGCGCGCTGCCCTCGGGCCTCCTGTCTCCCAGCTCCCTCTCCACCTCTGCCATCCATTGCTCTGGCCTGCAACCCACCACCGCTCCCCACCACCCCCGACCTCTCGCCACTGCCACCTACCTGCACCTCCACCCACCATCGCCAGCATTTCACAATCCCACCTCCTCCAGCCACCACACACACACACACATAAATTAAAAACACAAAATCAAAAGCAAAACAAAAAAAATTTCAACCTACTTTTCAAAACAAAAAATCAAAACAAAAAAAAAATCAAAATTAAAAATTAAAAAAAAAATCAAAATAATATTTTTTTTTTCTATTTTTTTATTTTTTTTTCTTTTTTGACTTTCCACATATCGAAATAGGTTTTTTTTTCAAAATTTCACAACTTTTGCATACGGTAATGAAATTGCACAAAATTTTTGGCGTTGGAAAGAGGATGAGGCGAACTACACAGTTGTAAAGAAATTTTTAGGTGACTATACCATTTTGACCACTTTTTTCTCAGTCAAAGTCAAACCTACTTGCAATCTTCAAATGCACATAATTTGAGCAAAACTTAGTCTTTTTCAACAATTATTTTTTTAAATTGCATAGAATTCTGTGTAGAATCTGTTTATGAACTTATTTTTTCTGTAACAGTTTATTTTTCATTAGATTTTATCAGATTCTTAATTTTTGCATAACGATCATCTTGGCTAGTCTACTTGCTTTGTTTTCGATTCTGTGACTTGCAGGTGATCATTCGGGGTAGGAACAACATTAGGATCAACATCTACATCAACTTGGACAGAAAATAATTAGGTGCACTCATTCTATCTCTCATTGCATCTTCAATCTTTTTTTCATCACACACTTCGATTTGGGCTCATAAAATGAACATTGATTGATCACACATCATTAAAAATTGAGCTTAAAATAAACCAGTGTCTTCTATCACATTTGAATTTTGGGATTTAAAATAGAAAAAGTGTTTGAAGTGCCTTCCTCACATTTTAATTTCTAAGGGATAATCCCAACATCCAAATGCACATTTCAATTTGTGAAGAAGGCACTTCAAACACTTGTTCTATTTTAAATCTCAAAATCCAAATGTGATAGAAGACACTGGTTTATTTTAAGCTCAATTTTTAATGATGTGTGATCAATCAATGTTCATTTTATGAGCCCAAATCGAAGTGTGTGATGAAAAAAAGATTGAAAATGCAATGAGAGATAGAATGAGTGCACCTGATTATTTTCTGTCCAAGTTGATGTAGATGCTGATCTTGATGTTGTTCCTACCCCGAATGATCACCTACAAGTCACAGAATCGAAAATAAAGCAAGTAGACTAACCAAGATGATCGTTATGTAAAAATTGAGAATCTGATAAAATCTGATGAAAAATAAACTGTTATAGAAAAAATAAGTTCATAAACAGATTCTACACGAAATTCTATGCAATTTGAAAAAATATTTCGCTGAAAAAGGCTGAGTTTTGCTCAAGTTATGTGCATTTAAAGATTGCAAGTAGGTTTGACTTTGACTAAGAAAAAAGTGGTCAAAATGGTATAGTCACCTAAAAATTTCTTCACAACTATGTAGTTTGCCTCGTCCTCTTTCCAACGCCACCAATTTTGTGTGATTTCGTTACTGTATGCAAAAGTTGTGAAAATTTGAAAAAAACAACCTATTTCGATATGTAGAAAGTCAAAAAAGAAAAAAATAAAAAAATAGAAAAAAAATATTATTTTGATTTTTTTTTAATTTTTTAATTTTGATTTTTTTTTGTTTTGAAAAGTAGGTTGAAATTTTTTTTGTTTTGCTTTTGATTTTGTGTTTGTAATTTATCTGTGTGTGTGTGGTGGCTGGAGGAGGTGGGGTTGTGAAATGGCGGCGGTGGCAGGAGGAGGTGCAGGCGGGCGGCGATGTTGAGAGGTTGGGGGCAGTGGGGAGTGGCAGTGGGTCGCAGGTCAGAGATGGGTGGCAGAGGGGGGCAGTGAAGCTGGGCGGTGGGCGGTGGAGTTGGGCAGAGGTAAGGGAGTCAGGCGGCCGAGGGGAGACGGAGCGATGGGTTGAGCAACGCAGGCAGGGGTCGCGAGCGGGCGGCAAAGGAGTCCGAGGGGAGCGGGGGCCGCAGGGTGGTGGGCGGCACACAGGGGTCGGGAGGTTGGCAGGTGGCGCGCAGAGGTCAGGAGATGGTGGAAGCCGCGCGGAAGGGGAGGCGGGGAAGTAGGGAGATGGGAGGAGGCAGGGACAGGGGGAGAAGGGAGGGGGGATAGGGGTGGCATGGGAGAAGGGAGGGGAGGGAGTGGGGTTCGGGGGGAGCTATGGGGAGGGAATGTAGGGGGCCTGAGGGATGGGGTGGGCGGGGGATGGGGCGCGGCGGGGTGTAGGGGGGTCGGGGATAGGGGGTACGCAGGGGAAGGGGGATGGGGGGGAGCTGGTAGTGGGGTTCAAGGGAGGAAGGCTTCAGCCCCTATGGGTTTTTTTTTTTTTTGTTTTTTTTTTTAAATAAGAAATAAACAAACTCAAAACCTAATGTAATTTAATTTTTTTCTTTTTTTTAATAAAATGAAAATGATAAACTAAATAAAAGAAATAAATACAACCTATTGCCCCTTTTTTTTCAATTTTTTTTTAATTTTAGTATTTTTTTTGCAAAAAAAGACGTGGAAGAGTAAAAAAAATTTCAAGTAAGAAAACTAGAGAAATTAGAGGTGATTCTTACCTCTGAGGCCTCCCGGACTCAATGGTGAGCTCGGTTTGTGCGTAGGAGGCTGTTTGTGAGAGTTGATGCCTGAATGTTCTTTGAAACACCTGAATCTTGCAACGAAACTTCTAAGACAAACACTCACGAACAATGTGTATTAGATCACGGTGGGCACCAAAATGTTAATGAGAAATCAGATTAGTCAATTAAGAATAATAAACCCAATACAACAATAAAATATGAAGGAAAAAGGATTAATAATCATAAAGAGATACTTACAACCTTTACCTTTTGACTTCCATTGCTCCCCTATTCTTTCTTGATCTTGATGTGATGAAGATTGGCCCTCAGGGAGCTTGCTTCCTTGCTTCGATTCCTCAAGATGCAAAGGAGAAATGGCTGTGATACTTGTTGTGTTGAAGATGAGCTTCAAACACAAGGATAATGGAGGATATTGGAATGGCTAGAATGTGGAGATTTGAGAAGAATGTGGGCATGGTAAGGATGCCAGAATGAAGTTTCTAGAGAAAATTGGGCATGGTAAGGATACCTAAAAGAAGTCCCCCAATTGCTTAGAGAAGGGTCTCATTTATAGATTTTTGAAAAAGGAATGGAGGGTGAGGATCAAAAGTTGAGATCAAGGGCTCTCATTATTTGTGAATTTTAAATTCATAGTGAATGATTTAAAAATTTATTTTTAATGAGAGTGGATGACAATTGAATTAAAAATTCAATTAGTGGAGGACAATTGAATTTTCAATTCAATTAGTGGATGACAATCGAATTAAAAATTCAATTAGTAGAGGACAATTGAATTAAAAATTTAATTAGTGGACAATTAAATTAAAAATTCATTTTTGGATAATGGAGGATATTAGCTAATTAAATATTAAGAATATTTAATTATATGTGCAACATGGTGAGGTGGAAAGGATGAGGTGGAAAAATGAGGTGGATTTTGGACTTGAGACATTAGAAGAAATTTAGGGAATTTAATTAATGTGAGTCATTAGAAAAATTTAGGGAATTTAATTAAATAAAATATTTTTATTTAATTATGGGATAATGAACCAATCAAATAAACTTATAGTATTTATTTAATTGACAGAAGAAAATAAGAATTAAGATAAATATCAAAATATTTACTTAATTCAACCTGAGCCAATTTTAGGTGTATAGCAATTTGTCAACAAATCCAAGTCTTAAACTAAGAATTGACAATCTTGCAAGCTGAACGTGCCAGTACTAGCTATGCCTCACCCCAAACTCCTATGTCTTTTTCCCATACTCATGACAAGCCAAGCACCACCTCAAGTTGGAATTGTATACCACTTTGGCTCCTGGTCCTCCTTCACCATATTCTAAGACACATATCCCAAAGCATACCAGTTCTACAATAACACCACCATCTAGTTCCTCAAATTTTAAATTGCACACTAAAAAAGAATTAGATGAGTGGTCAGAAAAATGTTTTCCAAATTTATACAACAAAAGCAAAGCTAGGGAGAAAGCCAAATCAACTCATCCATTACCTCAATCATCTACCCATACAACTATGAAGGATGTGATCCAAGGGCTACTAGCAGAGAGTCAACCATGTCCCTAAACTCCAGTCCTTGACCTTACCAAAGATTAATCCAAGGCCATGTCAAATCCTACAACCCCTGTTGCAAGTATGAGGTGAACCAGTATTGTCATTGATGTCAACATACTCATATTGCATTGACAAGAGGGATTCGATGAGCAGTGTGCTGAGGATATTGAGAAAATTAGCCTCAGTCAGGAACAGTGAAGAACAGTGATGAGAAGAAGGCAAATGTATTGTATAGGATGCGAACCGGAGGATGCGGATTAAAGGGTTTGTAGATATGAGTCTTGAGATGCTTCAGTCAATATTTCAGAGGTCCGCATGAAGATCTGAAGGAGTTGTGGCTGTCGGTGTGGAACCAGTTCCGGTAAGTGTTCAGAGGTGACAGAGGATCACATAAAGGTCCGGTAAGGTCCGGAACTATATGATCCTAATCCGCGGATTGGAAGGAGTATTTGGGATGTCCTTGTGATGTGTCATCTCGAGTTGTGTATGATTTGGAGGTCCAGAAATACCTTTTGCATTATGACAGTGGCGACAGACAATGTTCTTGAAGTTTCAGATGAGGAAGAGAAGAGATTCCAGTACGTAGAAAAAATGTGGATGTACCTGGTCATTCAGGCAGGCTTGTGAAGGTTCTTGGATCATATTGAGGTTGTGTTGTTGGTCCGCATTGATGGTAGAGCCCAGAATTGAAGATAATCTTCCGGATGAAGTTCTTGCTCTGTTTTGCCGACCGGATGAGTTGTTCATCCTGCGAATGTTCTTGTGGTGGCCGACCGAATGTGTTATTCATCTTACGGATATTCTTATAGTTGATTGCTGACTTAGATAAATCGATGTCTTGTATAAATAAAGGTTTGTGAGTCCATTTAAGGTGTGAAGCGTGGAAGTGAGTGGTGTGGTGAAGAAAAGCACGAAAGAAAAAATAGAGGTTTTTTTGGGCTTAAATGGAACTGATCCGGACATGGTAAAGATGTCATTCTCCAGTTCAAGACTGTGATTCTTATCACTTTGTAGACAGTGTGTCTCCTTGTAGGTAGTGGGCCTCTTTATGAGCAGTGTGCTCGGGCAGTGAGCCCTAATTGGCAAGTGCCATTTTTGTAATTCCTTATTCTTCTAACAGAGAATAATCTTTGGGTTAATCACCCCGTGGTTTTCTCCCTTAACCAGGTTTCCACGTCAAAAATACTGTGTCATGTGTTTCTATTTCAAGTATTGTTTGTTTGTTTGATTCAATGTTGCTTTGATTAATAAAGTTCAAAAGGAGAAATAATTAGGATAACTGATTCACCCCCCCTCTCAGTTATCAACAATTGGTATCAGAGTAAGGTTCCTCTGAAAGGAGCTTAACCGCTTGAGGAGATCTAGGATGTCGTCATACAAAAAGGATAGTCCGAAGTTCGATGGAACCAATTTCACTCTTTGGAAGGGTCGCATGAAATGTCACTTGGAATGTATGGGAAAAGCATACTTGGCCATGGTTTCAAAACCATATGTACCTCCACAAGGTGGTCCGACAACTCTGAATGAAATCACAGAAGCTGAAAACAATCTGCGGACCAAGGAAGCTCTTCTAAGCGCATTGAATGACTCAGATCTCTCAAATGTTATTGACCTACCAACTGCATATGAGATCCTGACTAAACTGGAACTTCTGTATGAAGGAGATGAGTTTGTCAAGAGTGCAAGGTTGCAAAGTCTGAAAGGGAAATTTGAAAGATTGAAGATGAGAGATGATGAAAACATCACTACTTTTATGCCAAGAGTGAATGAACTAGTGTGTGGAATTAGAAATGCTGGTGGAACTCTGGATGAAAATGAGATTGTTTGCAAAATCCTCAGATCCCTTCCTGCTGCCTACAAAATCAAGGTTGCTGCAATTGATGAATTCAGAGCCCACACAACCGTCACAAGAGAACAATTGGCTGGCAAGCTAGCTGCATTTGAAATGACCGAGTTTGGAGATGATCCTCCCAAGACTTAATCTACTTTCAAAGCCAGTGCCTATGTGAAAGGCAAACAGAGATTTGATCCGAGAGAAAACTCTTCAAGGAAGATGTCATGGTATGATCAAGCAAGAAGAGACATGGAAGAAGAAGAAGTAGAAACAGCTCAACTTGAAGCCCTCATCGCAAAAAGACTACCAAGAGGATCCGGTAAGTATGAAGGAAAACTACCTTTTAAGTGCTTCAACTGCAATAAGATTGGTCATTTTGCTTCAAGATTTCTGAAAAAATCTGTACGGTCTAATACTAACAGACAAAGCTTTCAAAAGAAATACTATTATGTTCATGAAGAAGATGACAGTGAAGGAGTAACAGATGATGAATTAGAACTAGGAAGCAAATCCGGAAATGAATGGGTGTTTATTGCCATCAAGGAAGAAGATTCAATACTCTCTGAATCTGTCAATCACAAGGTTGTGGAAAAAGCTTTTGCTGCTCAAGTGGAAGAAAAGGATGATTGGGTTATTGACAATGGATGTTCTCACCATATGACCGGTGACAAGAATAAGTTTTTGAATTTGGAAAGGTATGAAGGAGGAATGGTAATATTTGGTGACAATTCTACTGGCAGAATCAAAGGTAGGGGAACTATTTCCTTTGATGGAAAGAGCAAAATAGGCAATGTACTATATGTTGAAGGATTGAAGCACAATCTTCTCAGTGTTGGTCAGTTAGTAGACAAAGGCTATGATCTCCGGTTTAAGAATGGAAAATGTAGAATCTTTACAAGCTCCGGAACTGAAATTGCATTCGGTGCTCAGACAAAAGGTAATATCTTTCATCTGGTTGGTTCAAATAAAAGTTGTCTGTTTGTTCAAGTTGATCTGAGTTGGTTATGGCATAGAAGAATGTGTCATGTAAATTTTGATAACATCATCAAGATAAGCAATACTCAGGCTGTAAGAGATCTTCTAAAATTGATGAAACCTACAAATAGTTTGTGCAAAGAATGTCAGCTAGGTAAACAGAGCAGAGTCTCTTTCAAAAGCAAAGATCAGTCCTCTACCGGATTGTTGGAATTAGTACATACTAATCTCTGTGGTCCGACAAGAATCAAGAGTCTGCAAGGTGATAGATATTTCATGTTGTTAATTGATGACCATTCCCAGATGATGTGGGTTACCTTGCTAAAAGAAAAATCAGAAGCATTTGAGAAGTTCAAAATCTTCAAAGCTATGGTAGAGAATCAAACCGGATTAAAACTGAAGTGTCTAAGGTCTGATAGAGGTGGTGAATTTACATCTAGTGAGTTCATTGACTTTTGTGAGAAGCAGGGTATAAGCAGACAATTGTCTGCTCCTAGGACTCCACAGCAGAATGGAGTAGTTGAAAGAAAGAACCAGACCATCCAGGAAGCTGCCAGGACAAGGATGTTGGAAGCAAATGTTCCTCAGATGTTCTGGAAAGAAGCTATCAGCACTGCAGTCTACACTCTAAATCGAGTTCAAATCAGAAACAATACCGGTAAGACCCCCTATGAACTTTGGTTTGGCATCACTCCTACTGTGAAATATTTCAGAGTATTTGGTAGCAAGTGTTATATTAAAAGAGATGAAGATCTAGGAAAGTTTGATGCTAGAAGTGATGAAGGAATTTTCTTGGGTTACTCTACTCAAAGCAAAGCATACCGATGTTACAATAAGAGACTGAGGAAGATGATAGAAAGCACTAATGTGAAAGTTGATGAAGGAATTGAAAAGCCCTCAAGACTTTATGAATTTGATGAAGATGACCAAGACCGTGTTCAGGTTCAAGGAACTCAATCCTCTCCGGTAAGACAGAGTCAGCCTGATCCGGTAAATCAGGAAGAAGAGATAGGTTTGAATGAGTCTGATCAAGAAGCAGCAGTGCAGGATACTCCCAAAATTCCAAGGTATGTAACACTGAACCACTCTGAAGATCAAATCATAGGTGACAGAAGCAAAGGTGTGCAAACTAGAAGGAATATTGCTCAAAATCAGGATGAATGTTGTCTGATTTCAAAGATTGAACCTAAAACAGTAAATGAAGCCTGCAATGATGAAAACTGGACCAAAGCAATGAAAGATGAATTGATGTCAATTGAGAAAAATCATACTTGGGATCTTGTTCCCAGACCTAGAGACAAGAATGTGATTGGAACCAAATGGGTCTTCCGGAATAAATTAAATGAAGCTGGTGAAGTAATCAGAAACAAAGCTAGATTGGTTTGCAAAGGCTACTCTCAAATAGAAGGAATTGATTTTGAAGAGACCTTTGCTCCGGTGGCAAGAATTGAAGCAGTCAGATTATTTCTTGCATTTGCTGCCTTTAAAGACTTCAAGGTATATCAAATGGATGTCAAGTCTGCCTTCCTAAATGGTGACCTGGAAGAAGAAGTTTACATTGAACAACCGGATGGATTTCAATTGTCTGACAATGATGATATGGTCTGCAAGTTGAAGAAAGCATTGTATGGATTAAAACAAGCTCCAAGAGCATGGTATGAAACGTTGGATAAGCATCTTGTGCAGATTGGATTTAGCAAAGGTACTGCTGACAGTAACTTATATTTCAAAATTGATCATGAAAACATTTTGATTGTTGAAGTGTTTGTGGATGATATCATTTTTGGAGGAAGAGATAGTATGTGCAAAACTTTTGCAAATCAGATGAAATGTGAGTTTGAAATGTCTATGCTTGGTGAAATGAATTTCTTCTTGGGTCTGCAAATTACTCAAACAAAGAAAGGGATCTTCATTTCTCAGACCAAATATGTGAAAGAATTGTTAAGGAAATTTGGTATGGAAGATTCAAAGCCAATGAACACTCCCATGGCAACCGGATGTAAGTTAAGCAAAGATGATGACTCCCCAAAGGCAGATCAGACAAAATATAGATCAATGATTGGTGGATTATTGTATCTCACTCAGACCAGACCAGATATAATGTAGGCTGTTGGTCTTGTAGCAAGATTCCAGGTTGATCCTAAAGAATCTCATGTTATGGCAATCAAAAGAATTTTCAGATACTTGAAAGGGACAGCTGAGTATGGTCTATGGTACCCTAGAGATCCGGATTTCTCTCTTCATGCTTACACAGATGTAGATTGGGCAGGAGATGTGGATGATCGGAAGAGCACCAGTAGTGGAGCATTCTTTTTGGGGAAAAGATTGGTTTCTTGGCTAAGCAAGAAACAAGATGCAATATCTCTATCTACAACTGAAGCAGAATACATTGCAGCAGCAAGTAGTTGCACTCAAATCCTATGGATGAAGCAGATGCTAAGAGATATTAAAGTTGAATATGCGGAGCCTATCACAATTTTCTGTGATAGTTCAAGTGCAATTAATATTTCCAAGAATCCGATATTACACTCTAAGACTAAGCACATATCTATCAAGTTTCACTTTTTGAGAGAACAAGTGAACAAGGAAGAAGTCAGGTTGGAGTATGTTCCCTCCAAGGATCAGATTGCAGATATCTTTACTAAACCTCTTCCCAAGGACTCTTTTGAATATCTCCGGGAGAAGTTAGGGGTCATGGCCCCTCCGGTGATGAACTAGGATGCACTGATGTGCATCAGTCCGGTGGATATCACAGTCATATCTTGTGATCCGGATTGATGATGGGGAGCTGCTACTAAGGGGGAGCAGCTAGTATGATTCTGATGTGTTAGAATTGCAAGTATGAGCCCTTTGCCATTGATGTCAAAGGGGGAGAGAAGATATGTGAAAAACAAGTAGCTGATGATCAAAGGGGGAGCAGTGACAGAATGGAGAAGTTCTTGTCTTGATGGTTTTTCACATCATATGTTGCCATCAATGACAAAGGGGGAGATTGTTGCAAGTATGAGGTGAACCAGTATTGTCATTGATGTCAACATACTCATATTGCATTGACAAGAGGGATTCGATGAGCAGTGTGTTGAGGATATTGAGAAAATTAGCCTCAGTCAGGAACAGTGAAGAACAATGATGAGAAGAAGGCAAATGTATTGTATAGGATGCGAACCGGAGGATGCGGATTAAAGGGTTTGTAGATATGAGTCTTGAGATGCTTCAGTCAATATTTCAGAGGTCCGCATGAAGATCTGAAGGAGTTGTGGCTGTCGGTGTGGAACCGGTTCCAGTAAGTGTTCAGAGGTGACAGAGGATCACAGAAAGGTCCGGTAAGGTCCGGAACTGTATGATCCTAGTCTGCAGATTGGAAGGAGTATTTGGGATGTCCTTGTGATGTGTCATCTCAAGTTGTGTATGATTTGGAGGTCTGAAAATACCTTTTGCATTATGACAGTGGCGACAGACAGTGTTCTTGAAGTTCCGGATGAGGAAGAGAAGAGATTCCAGTACGTAGAAAAAGTGCAGATGTACCTGGTCATTTAGGCAGGCTTGTGAAGGTTCTTGGATCATATTGAGGTTGTGTTGTTGGTCCACATTGATGGTAGAGCCCAGAATTGAAGATAATCTTCCGGATGAAGTTCTTGCTCTATTTTGCCAACCGGATGAGTTGTTCATCCTACGAATGTTCTTGTGGTGGCCGACCGGATGTGTTATTCATCTTGCGGATATTCTTATAGTTGATTGCCGATTAGATAAGTTGATGTCTTGTATAAATAAAGGTTTGTGAGTCCATTTGAGGTGTGAAGCGTGGAAGTGAGTGGTGTGGTGAAGAAAAGCACAAAAGATAGAACAGAGGTTTTTTTTGGGCTTAAATGGAACTGATTCAGACATGGTAAAGATGTCATTCTCCAGTTCAAGATTGTGATTCTTATCACTTTGTAGATAGTGTGTGTCCTTGTAGGCAGTGGGCCTCTTTGTGAGCAGTGTGCTCGGGCAGTGAGCCCTAATTGGCAAGTGCCATTTTTGTAATTCCTTATTCTTCTAACAGAGAATAATCTTTGGGTTAATCACCCCGTGGTTTTCTCCCTTAACCGGGTTTCCACGTCAAAAATACTGTGTCATGTGTTTCTATTTCATAGTATTGTTTGTTTGTTTGATTCAATGTTGCTTTGATTAATAAAGTTCAAAAGGAGAAATAATTAGGATAACTGATTCACGCCCCCCCTCTCAGTTATCAACAACCCCATCATGTCATCTGCAACCCCTTGAGCTTATCGAAGAGCCTTCTACCATGCACCAAAGTCAAGGTTCGTCACACATCCATATCGTCAACCAAGAGCCTATCTAAGGTCTTTTACCTCCACTTCAATTCAAACAACCCAAGAGATATGTCAAGAGCACACCTTAAAGTAAGTGGAAACACTAACCCCTAGTCTAAGTCAAGCTCAAATCACTCCCATCCAACCCCTGCATAACCTATATCTTTTCTATGATCAAGGTATTATCGCTGATGAAGAACCTATACAAGAGAACATTAATCCCATCACGCTAAATCCTATCTATGATCAAGATCCCATCTATGATGATGAGCCTATCTACGATCAAGCAGACCATGATGATCCTCTAAGCCCACTTTATGTGTTCCATGGTCCTGAGCCTATCACTCCATCTAGTCCTACCCAAAATCCAACAACTTCCAATTCCCCTGATGAGACACTTGCCTCCCAAGCAAGTGTAGAAGATCAAACCAGTAATGATCCTTCACCATCCATTATTGACCAAGCTACAAATCCTCCACCATATATCCTTGGTCTTACTACCTTCATGCATGAATGTTCTTTCTTAGAACACCAACAACCATTATCCTCCATCTCATCTTCTCCATCTAATAAAGAACTGGTGTCTAGAGTTCCACCTACACATAATCTCATTGTCCATTGTATACTCCAGAATATGAACTATCAAGGTAAAGGTTTAGGCCTTCATGAACAAGGTATTTTAGAACATATCCATGTCAATGTTCCTCCACCTTCATAGGACCTTGGATACATACCCCAAGATGAACAATCTCGAGATGTTGGTACTTCCTCCACTCCTCCTAAGTCTACCACTTTCCATCGCAAACCCTATCATATCCCCAAAACATATGTCGCCATTCTACCACCATCATCCTACAGTTGTCAAAAGCATGTGACCATACACCTTCCACCATCCAATCTACCTCCGCTACTTCCAACTCCTAACACCCCTCTATGCCTTTTACCACCACTTCTTCCAACACCTGATCCATCCATCTATAAATCCTCTAAATATCCCAATCATGGCCGACAAATGCACATATTGTCTAAACAAGGAGCTTTAACAACCTCACTTCTACCATCCTACGGGGATTCAATGACCCCACACCATAGCCCCCCATCCCCCCATCCCCTCTCCCCACACTCCTCGACCCCCCATCCCCCACTTGGGACCTTGCGTGCCCCTCCCCCTAAACCTCACTACCTACCCAGGCCCGCGGCCTCCCCCACCCCTTGGGCCCCCTGCGCCCTTTCCTCCCTCCACCCTGCGTACCCCCATCCCCCTCCTCCAAACCCCTGCACCCCTTCCCACCCTACAAACCCTTTCCTGCCGCCCGCCTCCCTACTACACTGCCCAGATCCCCCCCGCTCAACTAAACCCTGACCCCCACGCCACTCCCTCGCCGCCTGACTAGAACCCCCGACCCTTCCCGCCTCCCGGCACCTAGCTCCATGCAACGCTGCCTGCCCCCCCTCTGCCCACCACCCTGCTCCCTGCTCTGCCACCCTGCCTCCTACTCCACCACCCTCCCTTCCGCTTCGCCACCTCTGCCTGCCATGTCGACCCTGCTTCCACCTCCACAGCTCCACCCACCACCTCTCCACCACCACCTAGCCACCTCTCTACACACACAGCACAACCAATTTTTTTTTTTTTCAAAATAAAAATAACCAAATAAAAAAACAATAAAACAAACAAACAAACAAACAAAAAAGGGGAGTTATTTTTTTCCTCTTTTGATTGCCACTTAGCAAAATAGGCTATTTTTTTCAAATTTTCACAACTTTCACATATGAAGTCAAAATTTTGCAAACAAGGACTTGCCGTAAAGATGACGAGGCAAACTACGCAATGGTGAGGAAAGTTTCAGGTGACTGTATCATTTTACAATATTTTTTCACAGTCAAAGTCAAACCTGCCTCAAAACTTCACATGCTCATATCTATTGCAAATTTGATCCTTTTTCAGTGAATTTTTTTTCAAATTGCATAGAATTTTGCGTACAATCTGTTTATGAACTTATTTTTTCTGTAACATTTTATTTCTCATCATATTTTATCAGATTCTCAATTTTTGCATAATGATCATCTTGGCTAGTCTACTTGCTTCATTTTTCATTTTTATGACTTGCAGGTGATCATTCGGGGCTGGAACAACATCAAAATCAATATCTACATGAATTTGGATAGCGAAAAACAATCTAGGTACATTCATTCTAATATTTCATCTTCAATCATGTTTTCATCACATTTCGATTTGGGCTCATAAAATGAACATTGCTTAATCACACATCATTGAAATTAGGCATAAAATCAACCAGTGTCTTCCATTCACATTTTGATTTCAGCTTTAAAAAGAACCTGTGCTTGAACTGCCTTTCTCACATTTCAATTTCTAAGGGATAATTTCTAAGGGATAATTTACAACGGCAAGGTGACCTTGGAGATCAAAAACACCTCACTTGATTCACTTTTTTTTACCCTTTCCTAGGAGGCCTGCTAGGGGATTTCATCACCCCTAGGGATGACCTCATTCGAGGCTGAATCAAAAGACACCCTCATTGAAATCAAAATCTTGTCACTCTTGGCTAAGCCCCAAAGAACTTTCTACCTTTGGCAAGTGAAGGTGAAGGGTGGGTTACCCCCTTCTCCCGACTGTGTGACAAGATTTCACTTTCAATCCCTAGTCAACCTCGTGTAAACATTGCCTAAACCTAATTGGCCATACCCTACATCAAACTAGACATTAGGGCATGTTGATGTGTCTTCCACGTGTGCTTGATTACTCATCATCATTATTCTTCAAAATTCAAAATTGCTTATTGTGTCTTGCGTGACTGAGTCATGATTGTACATGTGATCATTTCATTGAACATTGCCAAACCAAGCAAAAAATAGACTTGGCACACTTGTCTCGAATTGTGACACATTTGCACTCTATTATGATGCATTTACTACTACATACCGAAACTAGTAAGCTTTTCCAGTCTTGTGCCAATGGCAAACCAATTAGAAGATATTGATCAAGAAATCCAATATCTAAAATTGCAAATAAACTTAGGTCCCTCGCCCCAAGATTGTATAGCAATTTCTCAACATATCCAAGTCTTAAAACAAGAATTGACAATCTTGCAAGCTGAACGTGCCAGTACTAGCTATGCCTCACCCCAAACTCCTATGTCTTCTTCCCATACTCATGACAAGGCAAGCACCACCTCAAGTTGGAAATTATATACCACCCAATCTCCTAGTCCTCCTTCACCATATTCTAAGACACATATCCCAAAGCATACCAGTTCTACAATAACACCACCATCTAGTTCCTCAAATTTTAAATGGCACACCAAAAAAGAATCAGATGAGTGGTGGGAAAAATGTCTTCCACATTTATACAACAAAAGCAAAGCTGGGGAGAAAGCCAAATCAACTCATCCATCCCCTCATTCATCTACCCATACACCTACGAAGGATGTGATCCCAGGACTGCTAGCAGAGAGTCAACCATGTCCCCAAATTTTGGTCCTTGACCTTACCAAAGATTCTTCCAATGCCATGTCAAATCCTACAACCCCTTCATGTCATTCACAACCACTTGAGCTTATTGAAGAGCCTTCTACCATGCACCAAAGTCAAGGTCCATCACACCTTCATGTTGTTGACCAAAAGCTTATCCAAGAGTCTTCTATCTTCACTTCAATCCCAACAACCCAAGAGGTATGTCAAGAGCACACTTTAGAGCATGTGGAAACATCAACCCCTTGTCTAAACCAAGATCAAAACATTCCCATCCGACCTCTACATAACCTTTATCTTTTCAATGATCCTATACCTACACATGAGCAAGAGATCCAATTTCCAACCATGCATAACCTATATCTTTTCTATGATCAAGATATTATCACTAAGGAAGAACCTATACAAGAGAATATTAATCCCATCATGCTAAATCCTATCTATGATCAAGATCCCATCTATGATGACGAGCCTATCTATGATCAAGCAGACCATGATGATCCTCTTAGCCCACTTTATGTGTTCCATGGTCCTGAGCCTATCACCCCATCTAGTCCTACCCAAGATCCAACAACTGTCACTTCCCTTGATGAGACACTTGCCTCCCAAGCAAGCATAGAAGATCAAACCAGTAATGATCCTTCACCATCCATTATTGACCAAGCTGCAAATCCTCCACCATATATCCTTGGTCTTACTACCTTCATGCATGAATGTTCTTTTCATAGAACACCAGCAACCATTATCCTCTATCTCATCTTCTCCATCCAATAAAGAACTTGTGTCTAGTGTTCCACCTACACATAATCCCATTGTCCACCGCATACTCCAACATATGAACTATCAAGGTAAAGGCTTAGGCCTTCATGAACAAGGTATTTTGGAACCTATCCATGTCAATGTTCCTCCACCTTCAAACAGCCTTGGATACATACCCCAAGGTGAGCAAACTCAAGATGTTCGTTCTTCCTCCATTCCTCCTAAGTCTACCACTTTCCATCGCAAACCCTATCATATCCCCAAAACATATGTTGCCATTCCACCTCCATCATCCTACAATTGTCAAAATCATGTGACCATACACCTTCCACCATCCAATCTATCTCTGCGACTTTGAAATCCTAACACCCCTCCATGCCTTTTACCACCACTTCTTCCAACACCATATCCATCCATCTATAAATCCTCTCAATATCCCAATCATGGCCAACAAATGCACATATTGTCTAAACAAGGAGCTTTCACCAACCTCACTTCCACCATCCCACGGGGATTCAATGACAAATATGTGGATGCCTCTACCTATATAATAAAAAATCCTAAGAGTCCTCATGACCTAGGATACAAAAGCCAAGAATCAAAGAATTATCTGTATCAAAAGTTGCATACACCCATACACCTCAATGCTAAATTGAAAAAGGTGTGGGTCCCCAAGCAACAAATGATTACTCCAAAAACTGCACAAAAGTTGCATACACCCAAACCCATACCTTCACAGGTACTATCTAAAAAAAAATGGTTTGGGTACTCAAACAAAAAGCCCTAAAGTTACATGAGGCATCCACCTCTCAATAATTCCAACCATTCACTTTCTCCCATTCCATCCAAAAGTCTCAAATTCTTCTATCCCATATGGCAAGCAAAAAATTAGAAAAATACTAAGTCTATGTGGGTCCATAAATTCCTAAATCATTCATCCACCAAGCAAAAATCTCCATTGCTTCCTACACCACCCTCCTATCATCAGCTTCAATGTTTATCACGATATGTGCAACCGTTGGTTATGGTTCCCTTCCATTCCACAACACTTCCGTATAACTCCATCTCCCCTCCCTTCCACTACTATCCTACATATCTTCCTCATCCTATGGTCCATGCTTTTACATAAACCTTCCCTTCATATTCTGCATCATAATCCACTATCTACCTACACCATATCACTTTCATATGATCCCCTACCAACATCTGTGAGAACACGTTACATTGTCCATTCGACAATATCTGTCTAGCGGGACTATCACCTTTCAAGGAACTATATACTTGAATCTTTCCATATCCACCTTCTCCTATCTAAATATTAAAAAAAAAAATGAAAAAGTAAAGAGAAATCCCTTTGTCCAATGGTGAAAACTAGGCAAACAGGCGCCTTGGATAAGTACCATGATGAAAACCTGGTAAACAGGCGTCATGTGTAAAGTTGATCTTCTATGTTACTTACACTTGGGGGCACCTTGTCTCATTGGCATATCACTCTTCTCCTATCATTTTCCCTTTGTACCATTTCCTATCCTATCTTCTATCCATTACATACCCATCCTGTCTTGTCCATCCATCCAAACTTCCTTTCCTCTATTCTTTGGTCTTGATAAAGATTGGGGGCACAATGTCGACAAATATTTTGAATGGCTCTTGACATACCTTATCCCTCCAAACCATGCAAATCTTTCATTATCCTCCTATTCTCCTACCGTCATAAACATTGCCATGAAAAATCCTAAGTATTCTACCAATTAAACACAACGGAATTCATAAATTGCAGACAATAACTTTTATATTGCTCGTAGATGAGATTTTACAACTTAGAACAATTTTTGATTGTCCAAATCGCTCAAGGCGCAGAACAAGAGCATACTCTTGCTTGGGCTTACACCTAGACTCAAAACCTTAACTTACTAATTCTTGAATTTGACTCCGAATGCCAAAACAAGAGCATTGGGTCCTTATTTATAATACAAGTCAGATGCCAAAAGATTATAGCAATTTTGAGTTCCGACCATACAAACTTAACACGCGTCTAACACTGTAGGTAGTGGAGGAAAAAGGTGAAGATAGTGCTCTACAGTGGAGCATACAAAGATTTGTCACATGAGACACACCGCATGTGATCACGGCTCACTTTACACCCGAAAGTGACTACGAGGATCTTGCTTTTTAGATAGGGTTGCATCCTATTGTCAGATCATAACGTGGCCGATATCACGGCACTGACAAGCCCATGTGCCAGCTACCATCAGAGTTGTAATCCTCTTCATCGGTGGAATCATTTGAGCTGTCAGCAACAGGACCAAGTTCATGTGTTTGTTTGATCTTTCTCATTGCTGCGGGTGAGTTATATCACTGAAAGTGCTGTTAGTAGCATGCTGTAGTACCTGTGGAGGCGTGCAGTAAGACCCATTGTTGAAGGTCAAAGGAAAGTGCCGTGTTAAAGGGCAGTGAGTCACGAAAAGTAGCAGGGAATATCGCGAACAAGTAATCAGTAAGTCTTTTTTCTCACTAATGGCATTGCGTAGATCTATGGATGCAAGTTCTGCTCTGTCTGATGTTTTACACAACTATTTCCAAGATGGCAATACTCATGTCGTAGATGATAAAGGCAATTTCAAGTTTCCAGATGTTAAAATTAATACATTCTATCTAGAAAAAGGGATTAAGGCTAAAGTCTGTGACTCAGTGCGTCAAAGTGAAATCAATCTTTTAGTTTCGGGTACTAGAATATGTCATATTTATTTACCTTTTCTACTTCCTGAAGATGTTTCCAGATGGCAGGATAAGGGATTTTTTCATGTTCATTTCCCACATGTAGATCTCATAGTCCATCCGCATTTTAATTATAATATAGGTGCTGAGTTTTTTGCCACTTTAATAGATACTCGCTGTCAAATTTGGGATCAAGCTGTCCTTAGTGCAGAAAAAGGGGATGGAATCCTATCTGTTCAGCCTAACTTCACTCTCTCTTTGTCTGATAAATTCATTTCTTCTACTTTCTGCTTGTTGTTACAAGTCAAAGGTGTCTCTTTAATGCCCGGATCTGTCTATGCAACCATCGGAGGTCGATGTATCTACCGGATAATGAATACTATGTCTCCACTAGTTTCCTTGCCCACGGGGGTATCTTTCCCTAGAGGATCTTCAAAAACTTCTTAATTATGGTCATTTTATAGATTCAACTAGTTTCGACATAGGATTCCCTATAATAGAACAACTGCTTGAATGTAAAAAACCACAGTTTATAGATCTTCCGATTCATAGGAATAGATTCTCTGACAGACCGCTATTTCAATCACGAAGAGTAGGCACCATTACTCTACAATCTATCCCAGGCCAAACCATTCTTGAGCAGCCATTAATAGATGAAACTCAAGCCAGAGCTCAACCCTTAGCTCGCAGTAGATCTATGGCCCACAGTTATGCTAGCTCTAAAAGGAAACCATTTGTAGATTATAACCCTGAAGAATGTTCTACCTCTAGCTCAAGTTCTCAAAAATTTATGCCTTCTAGATCTTCCTTTTCCTCAAGATCACACAAGTTTAGTTCAGGCCAAAACCCTGATCAAATAGATGAATTGGCAAGACAAGCTAGTGCTAGACTGCATCTTTCCCCTAAGCAAGAAGAAAACTTAGAAAAGACAAGGAGAAAGACAATTAAAATAGCCAAGTTAGGAGAACATGCTAGCATGATGAGAGAACATCTACCTAGATATGGATCTGAGCGCAGGGTGAAACATACAGTTCAGCTAGACTCAGCTACTGCCATAGAATTAGTCAGTTACAACCCTGGTAGTTGGCCAACTCAAGATAGTTATCAGGTGGTCAACCCTGATGAGAAAACATGGGGATAGTATGATGCAAAAGTTCATACTAAGGTGGGAACTAAACAAACGAAATCTGAAGCACAAAGAAATTGGCAGTCTGCATGGATGGAAACAGCTTCAGAAAACATTGATGACATAGCAGTGGATGTGAAACAAAATATTAATAGGACTATTTCTATTTATGATGGTATGTTGCAAGTTCAGAATAGTCAGTATAAGTCTGAAACTGCTATAGGAAGAATAGATAAACAATGTACCTCTACATTAAATAATTTTGGTACATTAAATTATCAGGTTAGCCAGACACATACAATGACCACTAACATCCAATCTAGCAGTGAAAGGTTAGAAAATGTTTCTAGTCAGATTTACAGTTAAGTGTCTGCATCTGAAAATAGAAGAGATACTCAGACTCAGGAAAACAAAGCTTTACTTGAGCATGTTGCTAGAAACTTAGAAAAAGTTAGAAAATATGCCAAGAAAATCCGAGTATCTCAAAAAGGAAAGGATAGTTCTGAGGAAGAATCTAAAGAGCCAAAATCTCAGAAAGCTCCAAAAGTAGAAATGAAGCCCAGACCTAGAATTCAAAGAAGGAAAAGTCTTCTGTTTACAGAAGAAATAGAAGAAGAGAAACTAGTATCTTCTACTCAAAGAAGTCATAATCCACAGATGCCTTCAAAGATTGTTCTTCCAAAACAAAAAGAACACATGCTACAGGCAACTGAAGAATTAAAAGATTGGCTTGCAGAATGCCAATTAGAAGATAATGAGCTTGTATATATGGAAGAACCAGCAGTAGCCATGAACTCTTCTGATGAAGAGATCTTTGAAACAGTTTCCCTTGTAGAATCTAAACCAGTTTCCGAAGAAGAAGAAATTCCCAATGATCTAGTCATAGAAATCTATGAAGATTGGGAACCTTTATATATGGCTAGCCAGGTAGAGGACAACTTTGATAGAGAAATGAAAGATATGGTGTCAGAGAATGCCAAGCCTGAGAATCTTAGAGCATATGCTACTTCAAGTTACATTCTGAATATAGATAAAGTCATTGATCCTTATGACACCATATGCACCTGGTGTGATACACTTGAAAATTTCTTTGATACTAGAGGGTCAATATGGTCTGAGGCTAATAAGGTATTGTATTCAGTAAGACTCATATCTAGAAAACTCCGTAATTGGTGGAATTCACTCCCTGATAATGGAATAATTTCACTAGATTTAGATGGGGATGAATATGTGAAAGAAAAAGACATGGGTAGGAATGACATTTCTGCTGAAGGTTTTGCAACATTAAAATTATATCAGATTGATTTATTCTGTGGCAATAGAAAGAATGAGATTCATGAAGCTGAAAAAATTCTTTATTCCTTGCAGTTAAAAGATCTTGGAAAATTGCATAAATATAATTTGGTCTTTGAAAAATACATGATAGCTGCAGGAAAGTTGCATGATTCCAGTAAAAAGAAGTTTTATTTGAATTCACTTCCATGTGCTTTAGGGGATTATGCTGAAGAATATGTGATGAATAAATATAAAGTTGGTATTGAAACCTATGGCTTCAGTGAATTGAGACAACTTGTTACTTATAAGCTTGATAAAGGATGTCTGTTAAAAGCTTTAAGTGATAACAAAGATCAATACAATTCTTCTTGTAATATGAAGGATTATTGCAATTTGCCACCAATCAATCAGCTCAAAGAATTCAAACATGTCAGAAAATTCAGTAGAAAATCTTGTGGAAAACACTGCAGTTGTAAAAAGTGTAAATATTCTTATGATAATGATGACTTTAGAAAACATTCTTCTAAGAAGAATCGTTTTAAGAAGAAATATAGGTTTGGTCCTGTAAATAAGAATTCTTTTAAGAATAGAAGGCCACCAAAGTATTTGTTCAGAAAGAATAATACTCAGAAGGCTAAAAATAAATCTGTACAATGCTTCATTTGCAAAGGGCCACATTATGCTACAAATTGTCCCAAGAAATATAATCCAGAAAATAAAGTTTATGCAATGTTTGATGAACAGTATAGTTTAGATGTCTGGGATATTGTACATTCTTCTGATGTTCTTGGTAGATCAGATGATTCTTTATTTGAGCTTGTGGAAATTTTACCTAACCAGTTTTACATGGCTAAAGATAAGCATAAAAAGGTCAACTTGCCTAGTTCTACAAGTTCTGAATCAGACAGTTCTCATTCATCTGATGATCATATAGTTACGAAGACTCTCAAAAAGGCAATACAGGATCTTGAGTTTAAAATCAGCATGGCTAAATCTAAAGATCCATATCATATGCCTGGTTCTTTGGAAGAAAGAAAAGCAGCTGCCAAGCAGCAGGTAAAAGATATCAAATCATGGGGAAAGGAGAAAATTGCTCTCTATAGAAAATTGAAGAAACCTTCCAAGCATTCTCCTACCAGTTCTCCTTCTCCATCTCCTCCAAAATCTTCTCATGGTTATATTCATCCTCGTTGGTCTTCTTCCAAACACTCCTCATCTCACCATCCTTCCAAACCTCACCATTCCTCCTCCAGACATCGTCATTCTTCCACATCTCACCACTCACCTTCTGTGTCCCTTGGTCATACTATTGATGCTCTCTGTGCAAAAGTTGACCGATGCAATGAGTCTGTTGACATCCTTTCTCGACAGTGTGCCCTCCAGTCCAAAGCATTGGACCAACTTTCTTCTCAGGTGGGGGATATTCTTGAATTATTAACCAAAGCCAATACTTCCTCCTCCCAATCTGAATCTGAGCCTGACATCCTTAGTGAATCTACAAAAGCCTTGTAAATGGTTGAAAATTGTACCTATATCTGAACCAACCTATGTTTTCCTGGTTATAAACCCATTCCACTTGATGCTTTTGTTGATTCTGGATCTTCTCGTAGCTTTGCAAAAACTGGTGCTATACCTCCTGAGTTCTGGAAAACTAAGACTGATTTGCTAGTAGGATACGCCATTAATGGAGAAGAACTACATATGGGAAGGTATGCTTAGGATGTCAAAATAGAGATTCAACGTAAGCAGTTTGTGGTAGACTTGATTGAACTTGATAGTTTAAGAGAAGATATTCTGTTTTGATTTACTTTCCTGACTAAATACCAGCCATTTGTTTTGAGAACCCATGAAATTACTCTTAGACATATAGATGGCCCTATCAAGATTCCCTCTCTCAAAATAGTCACCCACAAATTATCTGACAAAGTCAAGCAGCAGAAAAAAGAGTCTCTCAAGTTCCAAGGACCCCAATTACCCCTGTTGCTAGAACCTATAAAGGCTAAATTTGAAAAAGATTGTTGCAGTTTAAACCCTTTACAGTTTTGGACTAAAGATCATGAAGAATGTGAAATCCGGCTCAAACCTGAATGCCAGTCTGTGATACCATTTGAGCCAGCATATCTTATGAGTCCAACAGAAGTAAAAGAAATAGACGAGCATTTGCAAGAATTAATAGATGGAAAATTCATCAGAGACAACAAAAGCCCATTCAGTTGTCCTGCATTCTTGGTAAATAAAAGAGCTGAACAGATCAGAGGCAAGAAAAGATTTTGCATAAATTATAAACCTTTGAATGATATTATTTTGCCTTTTAATTACCCAATTCCATTCAGTACAGATTTAATTATGAGAGCAGCCTCAAAGAAAGTCTTTTCCAAGTTTGACTGCAAATCTGGGTTTTGGCAAATCAAGGTAAAGGAAGAAGAAAGGTATAAAACTGCTTTCTATATTCCTCAAGGTTTATATGAATGGAATGTCATTCCATTTGGCTTAAAGACTGCACTTACATATTTTCAACGCAGAATGGATAGAGCATTAAGAAGTTTAAAGGATTTTTGTTTTGTTTACATTGATGATATCATAATCTATTCAGATGATGACTCACAACATTTACAACACTTAGAAGCTTTGTATAATTCCATCAAAGAAAATGGAATTTGTTTGTCAGCCAAAAAGATGGTCATTGGAACGCAGGAAATTGATTTCTTGGGTCTGGTTTTGTCAAAAGGCAAGGTAAAACTCCAGCCTCATATTCTGAAGCATATTTCTAAATTTCCTGATATTTTAGTTGACACTAAGCAGATACAAAGGTTTCTGGGATGTTTGAATTATGTGAGTCCCTTCTATAATGGATTGGCAAAAGACAGAAAAAAGCTCCAAGCTCATTTAAAAGAAGGTGCAGGTCCCTGGACTGATGAATTGACACAAATAGTCCAAAATATAAAATAGAAGTGCCAGTACCTCCCAACATTACATCTACCAGAAGAAGGATATCCATTGATGTTATTTACTGATGCTTCTGATGATGTTTGGGGTGCTGTGTTAATACAGGAAATTCCTTCCAAAGGAGTGCAAGTTTGTGGATACAGATATGGAACTTTCACAGATACAGAATGCAGATACACCATTTATGAGAAAGAAATCTTGGCTATCAAGAAAGGTATCAAAAAGTTTAAGATTTTCCTTAAACCAGTACATTTTATTGTTAAAACTGACAGTCAGCCAATGAGATCTCTATTAAACAAGAAGCCAAATAAAGACATTGCCCATGGAAGAATTGCAAGGTGGTATCTTGATTTTATTAGTTATGATTTTGAGATTGAATGGATCAAAGGTGATAACAATCCTCTTGCAGATTCTCTCACAAGAGAAATGGCTAAGCTTGAAGAACCAATCTGCATGATTGTAGAAATTGGAGATACTCTAGTAAGGAAAGATGGTGTTGATGTTTTCTTGAGTCATGATGATCAAGGAAATGATGTATGGATTCCACAACTTCCTCCCGAGATCATTAAACCCATTCTAGATGTTTATTTTCTCAATAAATGGCTTCAAGAATTATGTGATACTATTAGAATAAACCATGAGTATGGCATTCTCACAGGTAGCCAGCAAACAGCTTTTCTCAAGCTTTTTGGTCTTCATAATGTAGCTATCTACTTTGCTCTCAGGAATGGTATCACTATGGACATCTGCATAACATCTTTATTACCTATGAACTGGCCTGTAAAGATTAAAAGAAATTTTCTTAAGTGTGCTAAATTTGGTTTCTTTAACAGCATTACACTATTACAAACTGAATTTGAAGATTATGCAGATTTATTTCTGGGATATAATGAGAAAGTGATCTAGGATGATATGAAAGAATTTTTTTATCATTTGCAAAGTAATTTTTCTAGGCAATTGAAGAAGGAATGACTGGTCCTTCAGGATATCTCCATAATAGGTTTTATTATGCTTTGCCAAGGATTGAATATTATCCTTTAACTCTGGAATGGTAACCACAGGCCTAGGTTGAAGATATGGAAGCAACACTATTTCCAACCCTAATTGCTGCTAGAACAGAAGTTGATTTTGCAACTCCAGATTTTGTCAGAAAGATAGTCTACACCTTTTATCCAAGAGATGATGATCTAGCTATAGCTTTTAGGCCTCTTCCTCAACACCTTCTTCCACCGACAAATTTAGATCATGATTATGATTTTGATGAACTTGGTCCTATTGCTGATAGCTCAAATGATTCCATCGATGAAGAGGATTACAACTCTGATGGTAGCTAGAACATGGGCTTGTCAGTGCCGTGATGTCGGCCATGTTAGGATCTGACAGTAGGACACAACCCTATCTAAAAAGAAAGATCCCCGTAGACACTTTCGGGTGTAAAGTGAGCCGTGATCACATGCGGTGTGTCTCATGTGACTCAGTGCGTCAAAGTGAAATCAATCTTTTAGTTTCAGGTACTGGAATATGTCATATTTATTTACCTTTTCTACTTCCTGAAGATGTTTCCAGATGGCAGGATAAGGGATTTTTTCATGTTCATTTCCCACATGTAGATCTCATAGTCCATCCGCATTTTAATTATAATATAGGTGCTGAGTTTTTTGCCACTTTAATAGATACTCGCTGTCAAATTTGGGATCAAGCTGTCCTTAGTGCAGAAAAAGGGGATGGAATCCTATCTGTTTAGCCTAACTTCACTCTCTCTTTGTCTGATAAATTCATTTCTTCTACTTTCTGCTTGTTGTTACAAGTCAAAGGTGTCTCTTTAATGCCTGGATCTGTCTATGCAACCATCGGAGGTCGATGTATCTACCGGATAATGAATACTGTGTCTCCACCAGTTTCCTTGCCCACGGGGGTATCTTTCCCTAGAGGATCTTCAAATCTTCTTGATTATGGTTGTTTTATAGATTCAACTGGTTTCGACATAGGATTCCCTATAATAGAACAACTGCTTGATCATAAAAAACCACAGTTTATAGATCTTCCTATTCATAGGAATAGATTCTCTGACAGACTGCTATTTCAATCACAAAGAGTAGGCACCATTACTCTACAATCTGTCCCAGGCCAAACCATTCTTGAGCAACCATTAATAGATGAAACTCAAGCCAGAGCTCAACCCTTAGCTCGCAGTAGATCTATGGCCCATAGTTATGCTAGCTCTAACAGGAAACCATTTGTAGATTATAACCCTGAAGAATGTTCTACCTCTGGCTCAAGTTCTCAAAAATTTATGCCTTCTAGATCTTCCTGTTCCTCAAGATCACACAGGTTTAGTTCGGGCCAAAACCCTGATCAAATAGATGAATTGGCAAGACAAGTTAGTGCTAGACTGCATCTTTCCCCTAAGGAAGAAGAAAACTCAGAAAAGACAAGGAAAGGAAAGACAATTAAAATAGCCACGTTAGGAGAACATGCTAACATGATGAGAGAACATCTACCTAGATATGGATCTGAGCGCAGGGTGAAACATACAGTTCAGCTAGACTCAGCTACTGCCACAGAATTAGTCAGTTACAGCCCTGGTAGATGGCCAACTCAAGATAGTTATCAGGTGGTCAACCCTGATGAGAAAACATGGGGACAGTATGATGCAAAAGTTCATACTAAGGTGGGAACTAAATAAAAGAAATCTGAAGCACAAAGAAATTGGCAGTCTGCATGGATGCAAACAGCTTCAGAAAACATTGATGACATAGCAGTGGATGTGAAACAAAATATTAATAGGACTATTTCTATTTATGATGGTATGTTGCAAGTTCAGAATAGTCAGTATAAGTCTGAAACTGCTATAGGAAGAATAGATAAACAATGTACCTCTACATTAAATAATTTTGGTACATTAAATTATCAGGTTAGCCAGACACATACAATGACCACTAACATCCAATCTAGCAGCGAAAGGTTAGAAAATGTTGCTAGTCAGATTTACAGTCAAGTGTCTGCATCTGAAAATAGAAGAGATACTCAGACTCAGGAAAACAAAGCTTTACTTGAGCATGTTGCTAGAAACTTAGAAAAAGTTAGAAAATATGCCAAGAAAATCCAAGTATCTCAAAAAGGAAAGGATAGTTCTGAGGAAGAATCTAAAGAGCCAAAATCTCAGAAAACTCCAAAAGTAGAAATGAAGCCTAGACCTAGAATTCAAAGAAGGAAAAGTCTTTTGTTTACAGAAGAAATAGAAGAAGAGAAACCAGTATCTTCTACTCAAAGAAGTCATAATCCACAGATGCCTTCAAAGATTGTTCTTCCAAAACAAAAAGAACACATGTTACAGGCAACTGAAGAATTAAAAGATTGGCTTGCAGAATGCCAATTAGAAGATAATGAGCTTGTATATATGGAAGAACCAGCAACAACCATGAACTCTTCTGATGAAGAGATCTTTGAAACAGTTTCCCTTGTAGAATCTGAACCAGTTTCTGAAGAAGAAGAAATTCCCAATGATCCAGTCATAGAAATCTATGAAGATTGGGAACCTTTATATATGGCTAGCCAGGTAGATGACAACTTTGATATAGAAATGAAAGATGTGGTGTCAGAGAATGCCAAGCCTGAGAATCTTAGAGCATATGCTACTTCAGGTTACATTCTGAATATAGATAAAGTCATTGATCCTTATGACACCATATGCACCTGGTGTGATACACTTGAAAAATTCTTTGATACTAGAGGGTCAGTATGGTCTGAGGCTAATAAGGTATTGTATTCAGTAAGACTCATGTCTGGAAAACTCCGTAATTGGTGGAATTCACTCCCTGATAATGGCATAATTTCAATAGATTCCAATGGGGATGAATATGTGAAAGAAAAAGACATGGGTAGGAATGACATTTCTACTGAAGGTTTTGCAACATTAAAATTATATCTGATTGGTTTATTCTGTGGAAATAGAAAGAATGAGATTCATCAAGTTGAAAAAATTCTTTATTCCTTGCAGTTAAAAGATCTTGGAAAATTGCATAAATATAATTTGGTCCTTGAAAAATACATGATAGCTGCAGGAAAGTTGCATGATTCCACCACAAAGAAGTTTTATTTGAATTCACTTCCATGTGCTTGAGGGGATTATGCTGAAGAATATGTGATGAATAAATATAAAGTTGGTATTGAAACCTATGGCTTCAGTGAATTGAGACAACTTGTTACTTATAATCTTGATAAAGGATGTCTGTTAAAAGCTTTAAGAGATAACAAAGATCAATACAATTCTTCTTGTAATATGAAGGATTATTGCAGTTTGCCACCAATCAATCAGCTCAAAGAATTCAAACATGTTAGAAAATTTAGTAGAAAATCTTGTGGAAAACACTGCAGTTGTAAAAAGTGTAAATATTCTTATGATAATGATGACTTTAGAAAACATTCTTCTAAGAAGAATCATTTTAAGAAGAAATATAGGTTTGGTCCTATAAATAAGAATTCTTTTAAGAATAGAAGGCCACCAAATTATTTGTTCAGAAAGAATAAGACTCAGAAGGCTAAAAATAAATCTGTACAATGCTTCATTTGCAAAGGGCCACATTATGCTACAAATTGTCCCAAGAAATATAATCCAGAAAATAAAGTTTATGCAATGTTTGATGAACAACATAGTTCAGATGTCTGGGATATTGTACATTCTTCTGATGTTCTTGGTAGATCAGATGATTCTTTATTTGAGCTTGTGGAAATTTTACCTAACCAATTTTACATGGCTAAAGATAAGCATAAAAGGTCAACTTGCCTAGTTCTACAAGTTCTGAATCAGACAGTTCTCATTCATCTGATGATCATACAGTTACCAAGACTCTCAAAAAGGCAATATAGGATCTTGAGTTTAAAATCAGCATGGCTAAATCTAAAGATCCATATCGTATGCCTGGTTCTTTGGAAGAAAGAAAAGCAGCGGCCAAGCAGCAGGTAAAAGATATCAAATCATGGGAAAAGGAGAAAATTGCTTTCTATAGAAAATTGAAGAAACCTTCCAAGCATTCTCCTACCAGTTCTCCTTCTTCATCTCCTCCAAAATCTTCTCATGGTTATATTCATCCTCATTGGCCTTCTTCCAAACACTCCTCATCTCACCATCCTTCCAAACCTCGCCGTTCCTCCTCTAGACATCGTCATTCTTCCACATCTCACCACTCACCTGATCACCTTGCGGTGCGAGGAGAGAGCATACACATGCACACTTGATTCACACTTGCAGTGGTAAATTATCCCTTTGAAATTGAAATGTGAGGAAGGCACTTCAAACACTTGTTCTGTTTTAAATCCCAAAATCCAACTGTGATAGAAGATACTGGTTTATTTTAAGCTCAATTTTTAATGATGTGTGATCAATCAATGTTCGTTTTATGAGCCCAAATCAAAGTGTGTGATGAAAAAAAGATTGAAGATGCAATAAGAGATAGAATGAGTGCACCTAATTATTTGCTATCCAAGTTGATGTAGATCCTAATCCTGATGTTGTTCCTGCCCCGAATGATCACCTCCAAGTCACAGAATCAAAAACAAAGCAAGTAGACTAGCCAAGATGATTGTTATGTAAAAATTGATAATCTGATAAAATCTGATGAAAAATAAACTATTACTAAAAAAAAGTTCATAAATAGATTCTACACAAAATTCTATGCAAATTAAAAAAAAATTCGCTGAAAAAGGTTGAGTTTTGCTCAAGTTATGTGCATTTGAAGATTGCAAGTAGGTTTGACTTTGACTGAGAAAAGTCATCAAAACGGTACAGTCACCTAAACATTTCTTTACAACTATGTAGTTCGCCTCGTCCTCTTTCCAACACCACCAATTTTGTGTGATTTCATTAACGTATGCAAAAGTTGTGAAAATTTTTACAAAAATAGCCTATTTTGATATGTGGAAAGTCAAAAAACAAAAAAAACAAAATTGAAAAAAATATATTATTTTGATTTTTTTTTGTTTTGATTTTTTGTTTTGAAAAGTAGGTTGTAAAAATTTTTTGTTTTGCTTTTGATTTTGTGTTTGTAATTTATGTGTGTGTGTGTGGTAGCTGGAGGAGGTGGGGCTGTGAAATGGCGGCGGTGGTGGGCGGAGGTGCAGGCGGACGGCAGCAGTGAGAGGTCGGGGGCGGTAGGGAGCGGTAGTGGGTCACAGGCCGGAGCAATGGGCGGCAGAGGTGGAGAGGGAGCTGGGAGTCGGGAGGCCCGAGGGTGGCGCGTAGAGGGGGCAGGGGTGGCGAGCGGGCGGTAGAGGAGTCCGAGGGGAGCGGGGGCCACAGGGGGCGGGTGACGCGTGGGGGTCGGGAGGCTAGCAGGTGGCATGCAGAGGTCGGGAGACGGTGGAAGCCACACGGAAGGGGAGACGGGGAAGCAGGGAGATGGGAGGAGGTGGGGACAGGGGGATCAGGGTGGTGCGGGGGAAGGGAGGGGAGGGAGTGGGGTTTGGGGGGAGCTGCGAGAGAGGGAACGCAGGCGGACCCTAGGGATGGGGTGGGCGGGGGATGGGTTGCAGCAGGGGGTAAGGGGGGGTAGGAGGTACGTAGGGGAAGGGGGATGGAGGGGAGCTAGTAGTGGGGTTCGAGGGAGGGAGGGGCTTCGGCCCCTGCGGGTTTGTTTTTTTTTTTTTAAATAAGAAATAAACAAACTCAAAACCTAATGTAATTTTATTTTATTTTTTAATAAAATGAAAATGATAAACTAAATAAAAGAAATAAATACAACCTATTGCCCCTTTTTTTTCAATTTTTTTTTTTAATTTTTCTATTTTTTTTGCAAAAAAAGACATGGAAGAGTAAAAAAAATTTCAAGTAAGAAAACTGGAGAAATTAGAGGTGATTCTTACCTCCGAGGCCTCCCGAACTCAACGGTGAGCTCCGTTTGTGCGCAAGAGGCCATTTGTGAGAGTTGATGCCTGAATATTCTTTGAAACACCTAAATCCTGCAACGAAACTTCTAAGACAAACACTCACGAACAATGTGGATTAGATCACGGTGGGTGCCAAAATGTTAATGGGAAATCGGATTAGTCAATTAAGAATAATAAACCCAATACAACAATGAAATATGAAGGAAAAATGATTAATAATGACAAAAAGATACTTACAACCTTTACCTTTTGACTTCCATTGCTCGCCTATTCTTTCTTGATCTTGATGTGATGAAGATTGGCCCTTAGGGAGCTTGCTTCCTTGCTTCGATTCCTCAGGGATAATTTACAACTGCAAGTGTGAATCAACTGTGTGTGTATGCTCTCTCCTCGCACCGCAAGGTGATCTTGGAGACTAAAAACACCTCACTTGATTTGCTTTTGTTTACCTTTTCCTAGGAGGCTTGCTAGGTGATTTCATCACCCCTAAGGATGACCTCATCCGAGGCTGAATCAAAAGACACCCTCATTGAAATCAGAATCTTGTCACTCTTGGCTAAGCCCCAAAGAACTTTCTACCTTTGGGAAGTGAAGGTGAAGGGTGGGTTACCCCCTTCTCCCAGCTGTGTGACAAGATTTCACTTTTAATCCCTAGTCAACCTCGTATAAACATTGCCCAAACCTAATTGGCCATACCCTACATCAAACTAGACATTAGGGCATGTTGATGTGTCTTCCACATGTGCTTGATTACTCATCATCATTATTCTTCAAAGTTTCAAATTCAAAATTGCTTATTGTGTCTTGCATGAGTGACTCATGATTGTACATGTGTGATCATTTCATTGAACATTGCCAAACCAAGAAAAAAAAACTAGACTTGGCACACTTTTCTCGACTTGTGGCGCATTTGCACTCTGTTACGACGCATTTACTGCTACGCACCCAAACTAGTAAGCTTTTCCAGTCTTGTGTCAATGGCAAACCAATTAGAATATATTGATCAATAAATCCAATATCTACAATTGCAAATAAACTTAGGTCCCTCGCCCCAAGATTGTATAGCAATTTCTCAACACATCCAAGTCTTAAAACAAGAATTGACAATCTTGCAAGCTGAACGTGCCAGCACTAGCTATGCCTCGTCCCAAAATCATACCTTCTTTTCCTATCTTAATGATACTATTGACAAGGCAACCGCCACCTCAAGAGGGAAATCATATACCACCCCGTCTACTAGTCCTCCTTTGCTATCTTCTAAGACACATAGCTCAAAGCATACCGGTTCTACAGCAACACCACCATCTAGTTCCTCAAATTTTAAATGGCACACCAAAAAAGAATCAGATGAGTGGTGGGAAAAATGTTTTCTAAATTTATACAACAGAAGCAAAGCTAGGGAGAAAGCCAAATCAACTCATCCATTACCTCATTCATCTATCCATACACCTACGAAGGATGTGATCTAAGGGCTACTAGCAGAGAGTCAACCATGTCCCCAAATTCTAGTCCTTGACCTTACCAAAGATGCTTCAATAACATGTCAACTCCTACAACCCCCTCATGTAACCTTCAACTCCTTGAGCATATTGAAAAACCTCCTACCATGCACCAAAGTCAAGGTTCGTCGCACCTTCATATTGCCAGCCAAGAAGTCATCCAAGAGCCTTCTATCTCAACTTCAATTCAAACAACCCAATAGATATGTCAAGAGCACACCTTAAAGCAAGTGGAAACATCTAACCCTAGTCTAAGTCAAGCTCAAATCCCTTTCATGCAACCTATCTGTTGTGTGGCTACACAACACGCCCCATTTTAACTTGGCAAAACAGGGACCCAACTTTTTGGCTTGGCTTGTGTTGTCTGCTTTCTGGCGGTCTGGTAAAAATGAGTCAGGTGCATCATCATCATGATATTCGATGAGGTAGGTCATCATCATAAGGTCAGTTTGTCAAAGTTCATATTTTGTTTCTATGACCTCATATTTAGAAAGAGCTTGAAATTCCATGCAGGTTTGCCTTTTACATCACCCTAAAATTCGTCCATATGAGAAAGTTATGACAAGTCAAAGGTCTAGTCAAACATGATTTTAGGAGGGTCATATTTCATAACAACGAGCATCATGATATTATAACATCACCTGATATTATAATATCATGTTGATATTTTAAATATCACCCTGCTTAGAAAATCCACCATCTGCATAATTTGCATGCGCACGTCAAAATCCTATCGGAGGGTCATCATCCTGATCTTTCAAGAGAGGGTCATATGTGCTGATATTCGCTAATATGATGATGGCGTCATCATATCCTCCTGATCTCCTTTTGCATGATCATGATGATCACCCTATCTTTTAAGGGAGGGTGATATTCCATTCCTCAGCATGATCATATTTTAAATATCACCCTAGCGTTAACCTGATGATGACCTCAACTCATCCTCATGCTTCGAAGACGGAATATGATGGTTACGTCATCATGATATTCGATGAGGAGGATCATCATATTTTTATCCTGTCATGTTGTCATGATCATCATGATCTTGTTTGTCTACCTGATATTTTGTAATGTCCTCCTGCCGAGAAATATGACCTTTTGCAAATATCCTGATGACGTCATCCCAATCTGATAAACGAAGAAGCAAATATCAGGATGACATCATCATCACATTTCCCTTCGGCAGGATATTTTCCAAAACATGATCCGGTTCGCGAATATGATGATGACATCATATTCTAAGTTTAACAAAAGCCCCAGATATCCTGATGATCATCATCATCCTGATCTTTCGAGAGGGTTACCTTGGCCGCAAAGGGGTCATATTACATTCACCACCTGATCATCTTCCTTAGGTGACCTGATATTACATTTATCCCCTGATCTTAACTAAACATGACGGTGACGTCATCTTTTGCATTTTAATGAAGCCCGGATATGACGATGACGTCACCATCATATTCCATTCCTCAGCAATAGGATCATATTTCATATCCTCCTATTTTCCTTCGACATGATAATGATGATGATGTCATTCTTTTCCCCAATATACAGAAGCGAAACATGACGGTGACGTCATTAGGACATTCGAGAAGGGGGAGCATCATATTCACAATATCCTGCAGATAGGTAGAAAGCTCTAAGTTTCCCCATCGGCAGCGCTTTGAATTTTCTTCCTGACAGTAGTGGTCTCGCCGATAGCATGCAAAGCCGGATTTGAAATAATTTGTTAAAAGCGATTGATTCCTCGTATATGTTGCGATGTATATGCACTAATTTGAAACCTGATATACAAGAAAATGGGCGAGAAAATAGAGCGATGGGAATTTGAAGGCCCGAGTGTATTTTTTCTAGTCAACGATGGTTGACCCGAGTGTTTTGACGCTGTTTAGGCATTTAGTGCATATTTTCCACTGATTTGGAGCCTGATTGCCTGTAGCTGCACATCTTGAGGCCTGTTTAATGTGAATTTTAACTTCATGCTGTGTTCCACATGATGATGAACTTAATGTTTGTCTATTTATTTGCAGGAAGTCATGATGCTGTTAGAGCTGTTGCTGAGCATTGTATGGTTGCACATGGAGGCAACATGAACCAGAAATGAAGAGGATATTGTCAAATATGCTGTTTGCCAGCTGGAGACCGAATCAAATCAAAGATGCTGGAATATTCTGTGCCAGCTGTATATTTGCCAACTGGCGAAGCATGTGCTTTTCATCTGGACCATTGATTATTATGAGAGGATCCTGATCCTTGGATCATTGTAACTATTTTCTGGCATTTGCTCTATATAAGAGCCAGAGCTTGTCAAAAGATAAAGGGAGATAGATAGATATATCTGGCAATAAGACATTAGAAAGAAGAGAAAGAGATACACAGACACATCTGGCAATAAGGCCAATTACGGTAGAATCAATTAGGAGATCGGATTACTGAGACTAATGAGGATAGAATTGTTGAAATGTCAAGGTTCTTTCTTTAGATCACTATAAATGTACCTGTTCTTGAGCATACTGAATGGATATGAAGTTTCAGATTACCTGATTGTAAATTTTACGTAATCTTCCTGTTGATTTCTGGATATGTACTGGTGAATGCTGTGTTCAACTGGAAGCGCTTTCATTTCATTACATGTTGTTGTCAACTTTTCCTTTGAAGATTTGCACTAGATCATGCGGATTTGTGGAATGTCCTGGTGAAGTATGATTCTAGTTTCCTTCTTTTCATTGCATGTATGGGAGCTTGTATGTGGATCAGTGATCTAAGTCAAGTAGTTTTGGGAATCTCATTCTTTAACCCTTTTCCTTTTTTTAATTTCATAAATTCATCACCATAACTGCAAGTCATGACAAATAACAAGCAGAATAGAGAAATATGCTGAAATCCCGTAGGTAACTGAAAATCCTTAGCATATTTGAGTTAAATGCATGTAGTATTGAAAATATCATGCAAAGAATTGCAAATAATGGTAGAAATCATGCAAATATCAGCCTGTAGGCACATTATTTGACTAAATTCACAGTACAGAGGTAGAATTATTAGAGATTTATGCAGAGCAGACATATAGAGCAGGATATTTGGAGAAATAATGATGAACTTTGCAGAAATACGTAAGGCCCCTGAATGGAAAACAGCAACACACATCAACCACTGAGTAATGTCAGTAGATTAAGACCTAATCAATGGAGACTTGGGATCATGAATTCTTTGAATTCATCGTATCTTTCAAGATGAGTAAAGGTTGTTGTGTAACTTTTATTCTATGTTTGTTTATGACTAACATCATGACCAACATAAAATGGCGCTAGAAGGAGGGCAGAACTGGAAAAGACACTATTGCTTCAGTCATCATTCATTTTATGCAGGCCCCTCGCTCCTAACGCAACATAAAATGGCGCTAGAAGGAGGGCCTGAGCTGTGAATTTCTGGATTTCTACAAATATTGCATAAATATTTCAGCATTTGAGTTAAATGTCTGCAAATATCTCTTATCTGAGATGTTTTGGTTGCACCTTTGCCAAGATCTAGCTTGAAACATCAAAGATTAGTTTGATTTTCTGGACTTTCAAGTTTTATTTTGAGATATGATAGATCTCATTAAAATTTCAAAATACTAAAAAAATTGAAAAATAGAGTCTCATTTTGATGGATGTATATGAAGGCAATTGTCAAGTTAACATTCCTTTATTCTGCACATGCTTCGCCAGTTGGCAAATTTACTGATTTGGAGCCCAATTGCCTGTAGCTACACATTTTGAGGCCTGTTTAATGTGAATTTTAACTTCATGCTGTGTTCCACATGATGATGAACTTAATGTTTGTCTGTTTATTTGCAGGAAGTCATGATGCTGTTAGAGCTGTTGCTGAGCATTGTATGGTTGCACATGGAGGCAACATGAACCAGAAATGAGGAGGATATTGTCAAATATGCTGTTTGCCAGCTGGAGACCGAATCAAATCAAAGATGCTGGAATATTCTGTGCCAGCTGTACATTTGGCAACTGGCGAAGCATGTGCTTTTCATCTGGACCGTTGATTATTATGAGAGGATCCTGATCCTTGGATCATTGTAACTATTTTCTAGCATTTGCTCTATATAAGAGCTAGAGCTTGTCAAAAGATAAAGGGGGATAGATAGACATATCTGGCAATAAGGCTAAGAAAAAAAGGAGATAGATAGATATATCTGGCAATAAGGCTAATAGAAAAAAAGGAGATACACAGACACATCTGGCATTAAGGCCAATTACTGTAGAATCAATTAGGAGATCGGATTACTGAGACTAATGAGGATAGAATTGTTGAAATGTCAAGGTTCTTTCTTCAGATCACTGTAAATGTACCTGTTCTTGAGCATACTGAATGGATATGAAGTTTCAGATTACATCCTGATTGTAAATTTTACGTAATCTTCCTGTTGATTTCTGGATATGTACTGGTGAATGTTGTGTTCAACTGGAAGTGCTTTCATTTCATTACATGTTGTTGTCAACTTTTCCTTTGAAGATTTGCACTAGATCATGCGGATTTGTGGAATGTCCTAGTGAAGTATGATTCTAGTTTCCTTCTTTTCATTGCATGTATGGGAGCTTGTATGTGGATCAGTGATCTAAGTCAAGAAGTTTTGGGAATCTCATTCTTTAACCCTTTTCCTTTTTTTAATTTCATAAATTCATCACCATAACTGCAAGTCATGACAAATAATAAGCAGAAATACAGAGGTATGCTGAAATCCCGTAGGTAACTGAAAATCATTAGCATATTTGAGTTAAATGCATGCAGTATTGAAAATATCATGCAAAGAATTGCAAATAATGGTAGAAATCATGCAAATATCAGCCTGTAGGCACATTATTTGACTAAATTCACAGTGCAGAGGTAGAATTATTAGAGATTTATGCAGAGCAGACATATAGAGCAGGATATTTGGAGAAATAATGATGAACTTTGCAGAAATACGTAAGGCCCCTGAATGGAAAACAGCAACACACATCAACCACTGAGTAACGTCAATAGATTAAGACCTAATCAACGGAGACTTGGGATCATGAATTCTCTGAATTCATCGTATCTTTCAAGATGAGTAAAGGTTGTTGTGTAACTTTTATTCTATGTTTGTTTATGACTAACATCATGACCAACACTATCCACAACCTATGTCTTTTCTATGATCAAGCTATTATCGCTGATGAAGAACCTATACAAGAGAACATTCATCCCATCACACTAAATCCTATTTATGATCAAGATCCCATCTATGATGAAGAGCCTATCTATGATCAAGAAGACCATGATGATCCTCTTAGCCCACTTTATGTGTTCCATGGTCCTGAGCCTAGCACCTCATCTAGTCCTACCCAAGATCCAACAACTTCCATTTCCCTTGATGAGACACTTGCCTCCCAAGCAAGCGTAGAAGATCAAACCAGTAATACTCCTATGCCATCCATTATTGACCAAGCTACAAATCCTCCACCATATATCCTTGGCCTTACTACCTTAATGCATTTCTTAGAACACCAACAACCCTTATCCGCTATCTCGCCTTCCTCATCCAATAAAGAACTCGCTGCTAGTGCACCTATACATAATCCTGTTGTCCACCGTATACTCCAGAATATAAACTATTAAGGTAAAGGCTTAGGCCTTCATGAACAAGGTATTTTGGAACCTATCCATGTCAATGTTCCTCCACCTTCATACAGCCTTGGATACATACCCCAAGGTGAGCAAACTCTAGATGTTGGTTCTTCCTCCACTCCTCCTAAGTCTACCACTTTCCATCGCAAACCCTATCATATCCCCAAAACATATGTCGCCATTCCACCTCCATCATCCTATAATTGTCAAAAGTATGTGACCATACACCTTCCACCATCCAATCTATATCTGCTACTTCCAAATCCTAACACACCTCCATGCCTTTTACCACCACTTCTTCCAACACCTTATCCATCCATCTATAAATCCTCTAAATATCCTAATCATGGCCGACAAATGCACATATTGTCTAAACAAGGAGCTTTCACCAACCTCACTTCTACCATCCCACAGGGACATAGATGGGATCTTCATCATAGATAGGATTTAGATGGGATTAATATTCCCTTGTATAGGTTCTTCATCAACGGTAGTATCTTGATCATGGAAAAGATATAGGTTATGCATGGGTCAGATGGAAGTGTTTTGATCTTAGTTTAGACAAGGGGTGGATGTTTCCACATGTTTTAAGGTGTGCTCTTGACATATCTCTTGGTCTTCTTGAATGGAAGTGGATAGATCTTGGATAGCTTCTTGGTTGGCAATATGGATGTTTGATAGACCTTGACTTTGGTTCATGATAGGAGGTTCTTCGATAAGCTCAAGGGGTTGCGGATGGCATGAATGGGTTGTAGGATTTGACAAGGCATTGGAAGAATCTTTGGTAAGGTCAAGGACTGAAATTTGGGGACATGGTTGACTCTTTTCTAGTAGCCCTTAGATCACATCCTTCATAGTTGTATGGGTAGATGATTAAGGTAATGGATGAGTGGATTTTGCTTTCTCCCTAGCTTTTCTTATGTTGTACACATTTGGAAAACATTTTTTGCAAAACTTATCGGAGGCTTCTTTGGTAGCCCACTTAGAGCTTGTGGAACTTGATGGCGGTGTTGGCGTAGGACTGGTATGTGTTGGCATATGTGTCTTCAAATATGGTGAAGGAGGACTAGGACACAAAGTGGTATACGATTTCCAACTAGAGGTGGTGCTTGCCTTGTCATGAGTATGGGAAAAAGATATATAATTTTGGGGCGAGGCATAGCTAGTACTGGCCCGTGCAGCTTGCAAGCTTGTCAGTTCTTGTTGTAAGACGTCCATTTGTTGAGAAATGGCTACACAATCTTGGGGCAAGGGACTTAAGTTTATTTGCAATCGCAGAGATTGCATTTTTTGATCAATATATTCTAATTAGTTTTCCATTGACACAAGACTAGAAAAGCTTACTAGTTTGGATGCGTAGTAACAAAATGCAAATGCGTGTCAAGTTGAGACAAATGCGCCAAATTGGTATTATTTTGAATATGTTGAAAGTTGTAGCAAATGCACTATAGGTTGTTTCAAATGTGCAATTCTAGTTTTTGTTTGGTTTGGCAATGTTCAATGAAATGATCACACATGTACAATCATGAGTCACTCACGCAAGACACAATAAGCAATTTTAAATTTTGAACTTTGAAGAATATGATAATGAGTAATCAAGCACATGTGGAAGACACATCAACATGCCCTAATGTCTAGTTTGATGTAGGGTATGGCCAATTAGGTTTGGACAATGTTTACATGAGGTTGATTAGGGATTGAAAGTGAAATCTTGTCACATAGCCGGGAGAAGGGGGTAACCCACCCTTCACCTTCACTTCCCAAAGGTAGAAAGTTCTTTAGGGCTTAGCCAAGAGTGATAAGATTCTGATTTCAATGAGGGTGTCTTTCGATTCTGATTTGAGCTTGACTTAGACTAGGGGTTGGTGTTTCCACTTGCTTTAAGGTGTGCTCTTGACATATCTCTTGGGTTGTTTGAATTGAAGTGGAGGTAGAAGACTCTTGGACAGGCTCCTGGTTGACGATATGGATGTGTGATGGACCTTGACTTTGGTGCATGGTAGAAGGCTCTTTGTTAAGCTCAAGGGGTTGTGGATGACATGACAGGGTTGTAGCATTTGACATGGCCTTGGACTAATCGTTGGTAAGGTCAAGGACCAGAGTTTGGGGACATGGTTGACTCTCTGCTAGTAGCCCTTGGATCACATCCTTCATAGTTGTATGGGTAGATGATTGAGGTAATAGATGAGTTGATTTGGCTTTCTCCCTAGTTTTGCTTTTGCTATATAAATTTGGAAAATATTTTTCCCACCACTCATCTGATTCTTTTTTGGTGTGCCATTTAAAGTTTGAGGAACTAGATGGTGGTGTTGTTGTAGAACTGGTATGCTTTGGGATGTGTCTTAGAATATGGTGAAGGAGGACTAGGAGCCAAAGTGGTATACGATTTCCAACTTGAGGTGGTGCTTGCCTTGTCATGAGTATGGGAAAAAGACATAGGAGTTTGGGAAAAACACATAAGTATTTCCTTGCTATTACTAACCTTTTTTCTTTCATATTTCATTGTTTGCCTAGCTATTCTTGACCTTGATGATGAAGAAGATTGGGCCTCAGGGAAATTGCTTCCTTTTCTTGTTGACGGTGACAAGAACAGAATGACTGAGATATTTGTTATGTTGAAGATGAGTTTCAAGCATAGGGACAATGAAAGATATGAGATGGCTAAAATAATTTTGGCATTATGAGGCTATGAAGAGGAGAATAGAGAAGAAATTGGGCATGCTGAGGATGCTAGAAGAAATTTCCCTAGAGGAAATTAGGCATGATAAGGATGCTAGAAAGAAAAGTCCCTAGAGGAAATTGGGCATGATAAGGATGGCAGAAGGAAGTCCCTAAATTTTGGCATTATGAGGCTATGAAGAGGAGAATAGAGAAGAAATTGGGCATGATGAGGATGCCAGAAGAAGTTTCCCTAGAGGAAATTAGGCATGATAAGGATGCTAGAAAGAAAAGTCCCTAGAGGAAATTGGGCATGATAAGGATGGCAGAAGGAAGTCCCTAAATTTCTTAGAGAAGGGTCTCATTTATAAATTTTCTGAAAAGAGAATGGAGGGTGATGATTAAGAGTTGAGATCAAGGGCTCTCATTATTTGTGAATTTTAAATTCATAGTGGATGAATTAAAAATTTATTTTTGGGAATAGTGGATTATGACAAATTGAATTTTCAATACAATTAGTGGAGGAGTGGAGGACAATTGAATTTTCAATTAAATTAGTGGATGATAATTGAATTAAAAATTCAATTAGTGGAGGACAATTGAATTAAAAATTCAATTATTGGATGACAATTGAATTTTCAATTCAATAGTGGAGGACAATTGAATTTTCAATTCAATTAGTGGAGGACAAAAATGAATTAGAAATTCATTTTTTGGGTAGTGGAGGACAAAAATGAATTAGAAATTTATTTTTTGGGGAGTGGAGGACAAAAATGAATTAAAGATTCATTTTGAGATAATGGAGGATATTAGCTAATTAAATATTAAGAATATTTAATTATATGTGCAACATGGTGAGGTGGAAGAGATGAGGTGGAAGGATGAGGTGGATTGATGAGGTGGATTTTGTGAGGTGGATTTAGGACTTGAGACATTAGAGGAATTTAGGGAATTTAATTAAATAAAAATAATTTTATTTAATTATGGAATAATGATCCAATCAAATAAACTTATAATATTTATTTAATTGACAGAAGAAAATAAGAATTAAGATAAATATTCAAATATTTACTTAATTCGACCTGAGCCAATTTTAGGTGTATACATTTTGCCCCTCTTTGAAGTAATGTGTTTTACCACGTTGTTTCAAAGAATAAATAGTCTAATAATGAAACATGCCCCAGTTTGCCCCTGGTATAGGTTATGACGATAGGATGTCCCCTCGGGAGATTGGACGGGGAGAAGGCGAAAGGCGTGAGACGAACAATCTCACGATGAGATAGGTTAACAGGAGATGAAATGGTGGGATGTAGAAGAAAGGGATGAATGATATGGAATGCAAGATAAAAAGATGACACACACAAACAAGAAGTAAGAATGCACAAATGATACAAGCACCAACAAGTTATTGCCCCTGTCAAGCGGTAAATCTAGTATATAGAGCGATGATGTTTGGTTTCAAGATTGAGATATGTCGTATAAGACTCTCGGGCTATAACCAGATAAATATTGCACCCGAAGACCAACACAAAACAGATTCACATGTCCTTGGGGCACCTACTATTGGTGTGTCATGCCATCTGGTCTGAAGAATGCTAGGGCAACATATCAGAGAGCCATGACAACAATCTTTCACGACATGATGCACACCATAATGGAAGATTATGTTGATGACATTCTGGCAAAATCACTTACAAGGGAAGGACACCTAGCAGTGCTGGATAAAATCTTCGCAAGACTAGAACAGTTCAAGGTGTGCCACAATCCAAAGAAGTGCGTATTTGGAGTTACCTCAGGTAAGCTGCTGGGATACATAGTGTCTGCAAATGGAATTGAGGTTCAGGTCCCTGAAATCATTGCATATTCTGACCCTGCCATCTGGTTTAGCCACTGGTACTATATTCGAAACCCATTCAGGATAATCTATAGCTCTTCTTTCACCATGAGGGCCACATGTGGATGCATCTTTTTGAGTTTTTGTTTGACCGGTTTAGCTCCTGGGGCTAAAGATAAATGATGCATGATAAGATTTGGATCTAGCCCTGGCATGTCAGTGTATGTCCAAGAAAAGTTGACTTGTTTTCTCTTGAAGAAATCTATAAATGTTGATTTTTCATGTTTAGTGAGAGCTTTTGCCATGTGGATCATTTTGGGTTCATCTCCTGTGCTGACATTGATTGGTTATGCTGGTTCTATTAAGATCGACGATCTCTCCTGATGTGTAAGATTGGGGAGAGGGTCAAGCCTTTCATCGTTTGGTGCCTCAAAGAGGTTTTCACCATTGGAAACGTCTTTATTTTTACTATTTTGATGATCTAACGTTGCTGTGGAGCGGTTTTCACCATTAGACCGTTCTTTTACCTTGATATTTTTATGACTGAAAGGCTTGGTACTCTCTCCAAAATAGGACTTCTAGTTGAGTTTAATAGCATAGCTAGCTTTGTGGTCTCCTGCAAGTATGTGATCTCTAAGCTCAAGATACTCGATGATGTCTTCGTCATTTTCAAAGGTGTCTAGCTCAGGGGTGGTGTCGTCTAGGTCTCGGTCGATAAGTTCAGGGTGTGCCAAAGGTAAGGGATCATTAGGTTGGTCTAGTTCAATGGCATTGATGGTTAGGACAAAGTTATTAAAGGTATGTATGAATTCTATGATGGTATTCTCCGTTAGTGGATCCGTCAAGGGTGAACTCATTCCTTCCTCACGATTTTCACTATTGTTATTGTGCGGTATGGACTCTAGCGGGCTAGCCCTTGGACCTTGTCCCTCTTTTGCGGAGGTTGGGTCATACTCATGGACAACATCAATATCTTTTTCATCACAAGATAGCTCAGAGAGGCTATCCCACTCATATTCATTAGAATCAGTTTCGCTCTTCATTTGCATTCTTTAAATTTGTTCAACCAGATTGCTAGTGGATGCTTCTGGTTATTTGCCTTTGTTCTTGTTGGTTCTAGTGATGCTTGATGCTCCAGTGTACCCTAGCCCTGTAGTGTCTCAGGCTGTTAAGGTATGAGGTTGGATGGGTTCAGTGATGCCATCCTTTCTTGAACTGAGTGGACCGTGTCCTTCATACCCCATTCTCTGTAGCATTTGAAAGCCTTGACCATATTGTGTCGTTTGTATAATGGGATGGTCATGTTGTGTTGAGGAACTACCTTCATCTTTGTATAGCCACTTTAGGATATCTTTTTCATCATTTTCATCTTCTAGGCTTCCCCATTTTACAAATGGTCCTTTGGTGGTTCTCTCTGCTTTGGGTGTTCTTAGGATGGGTCTCCCATAGGATTTAGGAGATAGAGTAGTGCCAAACAGAGGGACTGGGAGGCCGTGTACTCATCCAGGCCATTATCTTTGAGTTGGAGTTTTGGTTGAGACGTTCCTGAAGAGGAAGCAAGTGTAGCTGGGTCTATACGAGATGAAGAGGTGGCAAAAGCACGATTGGTGGGGATCACAACTTCTGGTTTGGGCTGAATAGAGTTACAGTATTGAAAGGGGTTAGGGTCACCTTGGATGGTGATCTCTTGACCTTCATGTGGGAACTTGATACATTGATGGTATGTGGAAGGTATTGCTTTCAAAGCGTGTATCCATGGTCACCCAAGAAGAATGTTGTAAGCTAGCTCCATGTCTAGGACTTGATAAACTACATCTTTTACTATGGGGCCCACTCTAATTGGTAGGGTAACAGTTCCTTTGGAAGTTCTCTCTTCCTCATCATATGCTTTGATGGTGATTTTTCTTTTCAGATCTATAGCCTTCTCTGAAAACCCCAATGTAAGGATTAGTTTTAATGTACAAATATTCAAACCAATCCCTCCATCTATTAGGACTCTTTTGATCTTGTGTTTGTGTATGAAATCTTTGATATGGAAGGAGGTGTTATGGGGTTGAGTGATTGACATATCATCCTTCTCAGTGAATGATAGGGAATGTGGTGAGGTAATGTGACCGACCATGGTTTGGAATTGCTCTTCAGCAAGGTTTGTGGGAATGGAGGCTTCCGCTAAGGCCTTGTCAAGTATGGTCCTATGAGATGGAGATAGACGCAGAATTTCCAAGATGGAGATGTGTGCAAGTGTTTTGTGGAGTTGATCCACGATACTATATTGGTTGGTCGGAGGAGCAGAGGCTCCTCTAAGGGTGACTTTGTTACTACAGGTAGTAACATTACAATCTGGATCTTTGTTTATAGTGATTACATTGATATGTGAATCACTTTCATAGATATGGTTAACAACAGAGTCATAGCTAACATTTGTGTAGTTCACGTTGTTAGAGCCACTGTTATTTCTGTTGGAAGGTCCTCCTTGCTCGTAGCTAGGAAGAGGATCCTTGAATGTCTAATGATCACTGTTGGAGGTATATCTCTTAATAGATATTTTGTTTTGCTCTATTAAGTCTTGGATTGTATGCTGGAGCACAATACAATCATTTGTCTTGTGCCCCCTATTTCGGTGGTATTCACAGAAGTCGTCGTTCCACCAATGGGGTTTGACTTTTGGTTCATACTCTCGTGCTGGGGGAAGCGTTATGAGATTGTTGGTGATCACCTTCCATAGGGCAGTTTCTAGTGACTCATCCAAAGGTGTGAACTTTCTAGTAGGCTGAAAGTTGGTAAACCTAGATTTAGTATTTCTTGGTTTGTTTTGTGTGGGGTTATTTTGAGGTGTTGATAGGTTGAAAATTGGTTGCTTAGGTGCCGCATTTTTGGCATCTACTACCCCGTCATTCACAATGTTTTTATTTTTCATCTAGAATCTAGGTTTGTCATTGTCGCTAATACCCTATATCGCAGAGTTCTCAATGGTAGTCTCCTTAGATGTCTTGATAGTGCGAAATATCAAACCACCCTGAGTGAAGTGCACGACGGTCTATGCGAGACCCACTCTAGTGGTCCTACCCTAGTTAAGAAACTCATACGCATGGGATACTACTAGCCAACTATGGAATAAGATGCCTATCATTTCGTAAAGAAGTGCAAAAAGTGCCAAGTCAATGGGAACCTGATACATGCACCAGCACAGGAGCTACAACCATTAACAACTCCTTGGTCTTTCTGTCAGTGGGGACTTGACTTAGTAGGCAAGATCCACCCTCCTTCCTCAACCAACCATAAATTTATTATCACTGCCACAGAGTACTTCACGAAATGGATTGAAGTCATGCCCTTAGCCAACATCACAGGCAAACAGATTACCTCCTTTATCTGAAACTATATCATTTGTCACTATGGTATCCCTTCGTCCATTATCACAGATAATGGACGACGCTTCAAAAATCAAGATGTCAAGGAACTATGTGACAAATTCCATATCTAGCACCGCTTTTCAACCCCCTACTACCCACAAGATAACGGCCAAGCTGAGGCATCAAATAAAACTATTCTGAAAATCCTAAGAAACTCATATGCATGGGATACTACTGGCCAACTATGGAATAAGATGCCTATCATTTCGTAAAGAAGTGCAAAAAGTACCAAGTCCATGGGAACCTGATACATGCACCAGCACAGGAGCTACAACCATTAACGACTCCTTGGTCGTTCTGTCAGTGGGGACTTGATTTATAGGCAAGATCCACCCTCCTTCCTCAAGCAGCCATAAATTCATTATCACTGCCACAGAATACTTCACGAAATGGATTGAAGTCGTGCCCTTAGCCAACATCACAGGCAAACAGATTGCATCGTTTATCTTAAACTATATCATTTGTCACTATGGTAACCCTTCATCCATTATTACGGATAATGGACGACCCTTCAAAAATCAAGATGTCAAGGAACTATGCGACAAATTCCATATCCAACACCGCTTTTCAACCCCCTACTACCCACAAGGTAACGGCCAAGCTGAGGCATCAAATAAAACTATTCTAAAAATCCTAAGAAACTCATACGCATGGGATACTACTGGCCAACTATGGAAAGATGCCTATCATTTCGTAAAGAAGTGCAAAAAGTACCAAGTCCGTGGGAACTTGATACATGCACCAGCACAGGAGCTACAGCCATTAACGACTCCTTGGTCGTTCTGTCAGTGGGGACTCGACTTAGTAGGCAAGATCCACCCTCCTTCCTCAAGCGGCCATAAATTCATTATCACTGCCACAGAGTACTTCACGAAATGGATTGAAGTCGTGCCCTTAGCCAACATCACAGGAAAACAGATTGCCTCCTCTATCTTAAACTATATCATTTGTCACTATGGTAACCCTTCGTCCATTATCACGGATAATGGACAACCCTTCAAAAATCAAGATGTCAAGGAACTATGCAACAAATTCCATATCCAACACTGCTTTTCAACCCCCTACTACCCACAAGGTAACGGCCAAGCTGAGGCATCAAATAAAACTATTCTAAAAATCCTAAAGAAGACTGTCAATGATGTTGGCCGTGATTGGCATGTTCAGCTAAATCTCGCACTGTGGGCCTATCGCACAAGCATCTGCACACCCACGGGTGCAACACCATACTCCCTTATCTACGAATCTGAAGCTATCTTTCCCATTGAAGCCGAGATCCCGTCCTTGCAAGTTTCATTAAAAGGCCTCATATCTGATGAAGAATACAAAGTGACCAGACATCAAGAGTTGGAGCTACTCGAAGAGAGAAGGCAACAGGCCTTTAACCATCTAAAAGCATATCAGCAATGAATGTCCAGAAGCTATAATCATAGGGTAAAGCCCCAAGTATTCCAAGTTGGTGATCTGGTCCTCAAAGAGAACCCTAGAAATCAGCAAGATAGAGAAAAGAAAGGAAAGTTTCAACCTAACTAGTTAGGTCCCTATGTCGTCATCATAGCTTATGGATCGAGGGCATATCAATTGGCCACACTGAAGGTGAACTGTTCGATGATCCTATCAACAGCATGCACCTTCGCAAGTTCTATACCTGAAAACCCCAATGTAAGGGAGTCCACAAAAAAAATTGAAAAAGTGATCAAAAACAGAACAAAAAAATCACAAAAATAGAAAAATAACAAAAAAATCGTCCTATGGGGAAAACCTGGCAAACAAGTGTCATGTGTACTTTTAGTTGCTCATGCAAATAAAAGCAAGTGGTGAAAACCTGGTAAACAAGCGCTATCTGAGACAAACCACTCCCTCCATTTGTTCCAACTTCATTCTCTCTTGTCTCTATCATATCGAACTAGTCCTTTGAACCATTGTCGAACTACGTCACCTCTGAGTTATCACATAGGCAAGGCCATTCTTAATGCGCCCTCGAGGCTTCGCTTCACTTCACTCCTCTCCTCTCCACTATCCCATCTATCCCATATCTAGTCCTTCTGTCAATCTGAGTCCACACCACTTTGCCATCGCGCAGGTCTTAGGTCCACTAGGGTTTACCCCAAACTACATTGCCTCTGTGTCGTCACGTAGGCAAGGCCATTTAGCAATGAGTCCCCGAGGCACTAAGTCAGTCCCTTAGGGTCTGTATCACCAATAAGGATTGTGAAATCTTCTCACTAGACAAGTGCACGCAGCAAAGCCCGCTTCCAAACAAAAGCCTTGATGCAGAACATCAACCTGTCCTAAACAAAGCAACACACCATACCAAAACACTCAAGCTAAATCTCATATCAATTATGGCAAGAAACAAACACATCTAAATGCAAGAATGTTTTGTGATTGGTTAGATTAACTTACAGAGTCTTGATTTATGCTATCATGCCTTTCTATGTTACTCAAGGATGCCAAAAGCTAAATATGTTATGATGGGGGCATGATTATTTTCTTTGTCTGCTGCTTATGGATTAAACTTTAGTAATGTGACTACTTTTGTCTAACGACATGATTGGCAAAAGATCATCGAGGACTCCGAGGTCTAAACATGAAAAGGGGGAATCCTTGTCTGTTGAAACGCAAGAAGTACTCAGGTCATCTAGATTCAATTTTGGCTAGATGCTTGTATTAACTTACTATATCAAAATCCATGTAAGTAATACTCAGGTCATTTCAGTTTAATTATATCTAGATGCTTGTATTTTCTTACAACATAATAAAGCCCAATGATGAAAGCGCTTCAAAATACTTGCTATATCAAGGTGAAAAATATCCATATCCATATCCATACCATATCCAACTGAAGTTCATATCCATACCATATCAAATTGCGTCCCATATCCAACTGAAGGTCTTGATTTATGTTATCATGCCTTTCTATGCTACTCGAGGATGCCAAAAGCTAAAGATGTTATGATGGGGGCATGATTATTTTCTTTGTCTGCTGCTTGTGGATTAAACTTTAGTAATGTGATGACTTTTGTCTAACGACATGATCAGCAAAAGATAATCGAGGACTCTGAGGTCTAAACATGAAAAGGGGCAATCCTTGTCTGTTGAAATGCAAGAAGTACTCAGGTCATCTGGATTCAATTTTGGCTAGATGCTTGTATTAACTTGCTATATCAAAATCCATGTAAGTGATACTCAGGTCATTTCAGTTTAATTATATCTAGATGCTTGTATTTTCTTACAACATAATAAAGCCTAATGATGAAAATGCTTCAAAATACTTGCTATATCAAGGTGAAAAATATCCATATCCATATCCATACCATATCTAACTGAAGTTCATATCCATACCATATCAAATTGCATCCCATATCCGTATGCATATCCATATCCATACCGTATCCAGTTGCAAGTCTATCCTTAATCCATGGCAATCAAGTCAAGTCAATCTTGTCAAATGATCCAATCACAATTAGTGGTCTTGATCCTTGTCTAGTCGTAAACCAACTCGATCAGTTAATCAATCAATTATCTTATACAGGATGTTGCATTGTCGAAATCAGACCAACACATGCATCTTACACGACATGCTTCATTTCCTGAAACCAGACACTATCCTTCATGTTGCTCTAGGGATCCATCATTCTCTGCCATGACAACACGCCTACTGTGTTGGTCTAGGGATATATCATTCCCTGCCATGACAACACTATCATATCAAATGTCTTAGACAGGATGTTGCATTGTCGAAACTAGACCCGGAGTCTTATACGACATATCTCATTCCTAAAACCAGACATCATCGATCTATATCCTAGGTTTACCGCTTAACAAGGGTAATACCTTCTTTGTGCTTGTATCATTTGTGCATACTTGCTTCTTGCTTGTGTGTGCCATCTTTTTATCTTGCATCCTGTATCATTCATCTCTTTCTTCTGCATCCAACCATTTCATCTCCCGTCAACCTATCTCATCGTGAGATTGTCCGTCTCATGCCTTCCGCTTCTCCCCGTCCAATCTCCCGAGGGGGCATCCTATCATCATAACCTGTACCAGGGGCAAACTGGGGCATGTATCATTATCAGACTATTCTTATTCTTTGAAACAACGTGATAAAACACATTGCTTCAAAGAGGGGCAAAATGTATACACATAAAATTAGCTCAGGTTGAATTAAGCAAATATTTTGATATTTATCTTAATTCTTATTTTCTTCTGTCAATTAAATAAATATTATAAGTTTATTTGATTGGTTCATTATCCCATAATTAAATAAAATTATTTTATTTAATTAAATTCATTAAATTCTTCTAATGACTCACATTAATTAAATTTCCTAAATTTTTCTAATGTCTCAAGTCCAAAATCCACCTCATCAATTCACCTCATCTTTCCACCTCATCTCTTCTACCTCACCATGTGGCACATATAATTAAATATTCTTAATATTTAATTGGCTAATATCCTCCATTATCCAAAAATAAATTTTTAATTCAATTGTCCTCCGCTAAATGAATTTTTAATTCAATTGTCCTCCACTAATTAAATTTTTAATTCAATTGTCCTCCACTCTTCCACTAATTGAATTTTTAATTCAATTGTCATCCACTCTCATTAAAAATAAATTTTTAAATCAGCCACTATGAATTTAAAATTCACAAATAATGAGAGCCTTTGATCTCAACTGTTGATCCTCACCCTCCATTCATTTTCAAAAATCTATAAATGAAACCCTCACCCAAGCCATTCATACAACTTCTTCTTGCATCAAATCCATGCCCAAAATTTCTCTCAAATCCCCTCATCACACCATTCCAATATCCTCCATTATCATGGTGTTGAAGCTCATTCTTCAACACAACAAGTAATCATAGCTATTATTCTTAATATTTAATTAGCTAATATCATCCATTATCCAAAAATAAATTTTTAATTCAATTGTCCTCCACTAAATAAATTTTTAATTCAATTGTCCTCCACTAATTGAATTTTTAATTCAATTGTCCTCCACTCTTCCACTAATTGAATTTTTAATTCAATTGTCATCCACTCTCATTAAAAATAAATTTTTAAATCATCCACTATGAATTTAAAATTCACAAATAATGAGAGCCTTTGATCTCAACTGTTGATCCTCACCCTCCATTCCTTTTTTAAAAATCTATAAATGAAACCCTCACCCAAGCCATTCATACAACTTCTTCTTGCATCAAATCAATGCCCAAAATTTCTCTCAAATCCCCTCATCACACCATTCCAATATCCTCCATTATCATGGTGTTCAATCTCATTCTTCAACACAACAAGTAATCATAGCCATTCTTCTCTTGTCATCTTCAACAAGCAAGGGAGCACATGCTTCTGAGGGCTTCACATTTATCAAGATCAAGAGCTGATAGGTGAACTATGGAAGAAGATAGGTAAAGGGTTGTAAGTATTGTTCTTAGTTTTGTTTTGATCAATCTTGTACTTTCATGTTTCATAGATGTATTGGGTTGTTTATTCATTGATTTGATAAGATCCATTTCACCTGTTTTTTTTTTGAAATGTTAAAATTAAAAAAAAAAAACCCAACACCTAATGTAATTTGATTTTTTTTAATTTTTTTTAATTTGCAAAAAATATTTTTAAAAGTAAAAAAAAACTTTCAAAAAATTTCAAGTAACAAACTAGAGAAATTATAGGTGATTTCTTACCTTCGAGGCCTTCTGGACTCACCGGTGAGTTTGGTTTATGCGTAGGAGGCCGTTTGTAAAAATTGATTCTCAAAAAAAATTTTGAAACACACATGAATCTGCAACAAAAACTTTCAACAACAAACACTCATAAACAAGAATGGGGTTAGATCACGGTGGGTGCCAAAATGTTACTGGTGAAATGGATTAGTCAATTAAGAATAATAAAACCTAATACATCAATGAAATATGAAGGAAGAAGGAAAAATAATCACAAAGAAATACTTACAACCTTTACCTTTCGACTTCCATTGCTCGCCTATTCTTTCTTCATCTTGAATGATGAAGATTGGCCGTCAAGGAGCTTGTTTCCTTGCTTCGATTCCTCAAGATGACAAGGAGAAATGGCTATGATACTTGTTGTGTTGAAGATGAGCTTCAAACACAGGGACAATGAAGGATATGTGATGACTAGAATAAGGAGAAGAAATTGGGCATGGATTTGATGCCAGAAGAATGAAGTTTCCCTAGAGGAAATTGGGCATGATAAGGATGCCAGAAAGAAGTCCCTAGAGGAAATTGGGCATGGTAAGGATACCTGAAAGAAGTCCCCTTAAATTGCTTAGAGAAGAGTCTCATTTATAGATTTTCTGAAAAGAGAATGGAGGGTGAGGATCAAGAGTTGAGATCAAGGGCTCTCATTATTTGTGAATTTTAAATTCAAAGTGGATGAATTAAAAATTTATTTTTGGGAAGAGTGGGTTATGACAAATTGAATTTTCAATTCAATTAGTGGAGGACAATTGAATTTTCAATTCAATAGTGGAGGACAATTGAATTTTCAATTCAATAGTGGATGACAATTGAATTTTCAATTTAATTAGTGGGGGATAATTGAATTTTCAATTCAATTAGTGGAGGACAAAAATGAATTAGAAATTTATTTTTTGGGGAGTGGAGAACAAAAATGAATTAAAGATTCATTTTTGGATAATGGAGGATATTAGCTAATTAAATATTAAGAATATTTAATTATATATGCAACATGGTGAGGTGGAAGAGATGAGGTGGAAATATGAGGTGGCTTGATGAAGTGGATTTTGTGAGGTGGATTTAGGACTTGAGACATTAGAAGAATTTAGGGAATTTAATTAAATAAAATGATTTTATTTAATTATGGGATAATGAACCAATCAAATAAACTTATAATATTTATTTAATTGACAAAAGAAAATAAGAATTAAGATAAATATTCAAATATTTACTTAATTCGACCTGAGCCAATTTTAGGTGTATACACTATTAGATTTGTGCAGAATGAAATATGTGGCTATAATGTTGTTATAAGAATCCTTGCTCTCTAGAAATGGGCACCTTACACCTTCACTAATCATTCTGTATTGCTTAAAGGCCAAGAATTTCTACTTCATCACCAATATGCTTGTCATGTCCCAATTAGTCAAGACGTCCCAATTCCAACCTTGTTCTAGAAAGAGCTTTATTCAACAAGCCCAGTAAGAGCTTCACCAACTTTAGGAAGAGGAGCAATATGACCAACTTCATTTTGCCCAACTCGTCGAAGATGACTTAGACTCTATGATTTATGGATGGTCCCAAATCAGCTTGAATCCTCTTTTGGTCAGGGGAGGAGACCAACTAGCTATGCTCCCAGAAGCTCATCACGAACACACCGATTCATCTATGGATCTGCTATTCTAGGTTTTCCTATTTTTCCTCAGGACCAACATTCGCCAAACATGGAAGCTGCAATCCAAACAAAAGAAGAAGCAATAACGCAAGGTGGTGTTAACATGATGACCTCCTCAAGCCTTGTCTTTTTATGCCAGTTCATTTTAAAGGCATTACAAAACATCATTTGGCAACATTGGTAGACACGGGCGCAAGTCTGAATATTACTCATTTTAGAGTATTTCTCGAAGATAAATGGGTGCCTGAGAAGACCAAAATATCTTTTGACGGACAAAAGAACGAAGCACATTCACATTGGGTAACATATGTTAAAATTCAATTTCCTAATAAAAGTATTGATACTATTAAATTTGTGCATAATGAAATATGTGGCTATGATATTGTTATAGGAATCCCTGCTCTCTGGAAATGGGCGCCTTACACCTTCACTATCATTTTGTATTACTTAAAGGCCAGGAATTTCCACTTCATCACCAGTATGCTTGCCATGTCCCACTCAGTCAAGATGTCCCAGTTCCAACCCTGTTCCAAATAGAAAAGTCTAAGCAGATCTAGCTCACCAAAGAATTGGACAATCATGAAGCTTCACTAGAAAGGATCAAGGAATCTTTCCAAAAAGATCTTTTTTCAAAGGATATTTCAAAGTTGTAGCGAAGATTTGATTATAGTCTACCATTCAAAAGGGACACTGCAGGTAATGAGCTACAACCAAAATGAAAGGCTAGTTCTTTCCTCGTGAATAAAGAAGAAAAGGAAATGTGTGAACAAGAGGTAGAAAAATTATTAGTCTTAAAACTAATAATTCCCAGTTCATCACCATATTCTTGTCATGCTATGTACATTCCAAAGTGTGATGAACATAGCAATGAATTACTTGAAACAAGACTAGCGGTTAACTACAAGCCACTAAATGTTTGTCTGGAATCCAACAAACATCCTTTGCCCTCAAAAGATTTTATCTGGCAATGTATTCAAGGATCTAATGTGTATTCTAAGTTTGACCTTACTAAGGGATTATGGCAGATAAAGATAAGAAAGGACCAGCATAAAACAACCTTTTCAGTTCCATAAGGATTATTTCAATGGACCGTCCTACCTTTTGGTATTAAAACAGCTCCATCAATCTTCCAAGGGATCATGGATAGTATTTTTCACAAATATCATTCTTGCATCATTCCTTACATTGATGATATTCTTGTATTTACTAAATGCCCTCAAACTCATGTAAAAGCAATTGAATTGTTACATAAATTGTGATTAGAAAATGCTCTGGTTCTTAACCCAGATAAACATCTCTTCTTCTAGAGGGAAATCATCTTCATAGGAATAAAGATTTTAGAGCATGGTCAGATGCAGACTCAGGATCACATCCTAAAGAAGGTCAGCAACCTTAAGGTATACACTATTAAGGATCTGCAAAAGTTTCTTGGTCTGATTAGCTATATTGCAAGACATTGTGCAAATATAGCTACTTATAGAACATAGCTAAATCAGCTTCTTGGCAAAAAACCACCTAACCAAACACCATAACCATCTAATACAAAACATTAAAAACAAGTGTCAATAGTTACCACCTTTAGCTCTTCCTGGCAATGGCTTTAAAATCATTGAAACTAATGCCTCTGAGTATACTTGGGCAAGTGTGCTAAAAGAAAGGCAGAATGATAAAGAGGTTATTATTCACTATGCCTCCGGAGGTTTTTCCTCAACTGAATCAAAATATCACTCTACTCACAAAGAGCTACTTGCGATAGTTAAATCTTTCCAAGCTTTCCAATTGTTTATTTATGATTCACATTTTCTTCTGAGATCTTATTTGCAGCACATCAAGGGTTTTCTGAACTCTACACTAGTTACTAAAGTCAAAGGAATCGCCTATTCTAGAGGACACAATTTCTTGACCAATTCAATTTTGAAATAGAACACATACCTAGCATAAAAAACATTATTGCTAACTTTCTCAGTCGAGAAGGCTCTGCCCCAATAGAACACACTGCACATATGGTTTTCATGATCATCTCCATCTCTACCTCTATTGTAGAGAGATATGATGGTTCTTTGAATCTTGTCAAATTTATTTACTCCAAAAATCACTTAAGTCAGTTGGGATATGATTACCAGATTCAGAATCACAGTCACCATTCAGCATTCTCTTCCACCTCTTCATATGAATTTCTTTCCACCTCCAAATGTTGAAGAAATTAATACTTTATGTTATCATTAGCCCATCGTTCACCACATAAATGTACGACCTCAAATGTTTGACACAATTGATCGAGCCAACATAATTGATCAAATTCAACACTTCATTAGTCTACCTATAGTTTCATGATACTCTGGTCCCTGCTCCTCATGGCTTACAATGTCCTCTTCACACTTCTCCCCACGGACGCTTCTGTTGCAAGTATGTGCCTAATCAGTGTTGTCATTGATGTCAACATATCTTTTTTTCATTGGTGTCAACTATGTCCTATTCTATTACTTGTTTAGAAGCTTTGTATGTTGAGGATATTGAGAAAATTGGCCCTTCCGGAAGAAACAAGTGAGTTGTAGTCAAGTACAGTATAGACAGTGAGTTGTATGCTGAAGAACAGTCTGGTAGATTACTCCGCGCACTTCTCACTACTTGAAGATCTCGGTCTGTGGATTGGAAGTTATTTTAAGGAATGTCTAAAGATGCTAAATCCTGAGTTTGAGCCTCCGATGTCAAGAATTAAGAGAGTTGTATTCACCAGAGTAAAACCTACTTTCTCTAATTATTCTCTGGTGACAGGGAGAAAGTGTTTTGCTTTGCATTCCTCCACAATAAAGTATTTTGCTCTGCAGTTCTAGAGGGAAGTCTGGGATGATGATAAGTGCCTATAGTTGCAATGGTTCATGATTTGGTGGTCCGCAAGCTAACTTTCTTTTATGAGAGTTGAAGACAGTGAAGTTCATGTGTTCCAGTGTGAAGATTCATATTGTTAGAGTGGTTAAGGTTTGTGCGGTTGTTCCTAATGATTATGACATGCTTGTGGATGCCTCCTGATCATGTTCCTATCTTGACATTGGTCCACGTTAGGGAATTGAGATCATGTTTGAAGATTGTTACCAGATAACGTAGCATGTAACCAGTCTTAGCCGACTTGATTAATTCCAATAATTGCAGAGATTCCTTGAAGATTGTGGAAGTGTGTTGTGCCATGGAAGATCATGTTTGGGTCCCAACTAAGGCATGGTGTGATCCACATACATCTATACTACAACTCCTTAGCATATTTTTGTATTAGGTCAAGACCTATTTTGTAAATGTTTGTAATGCCAACCTTGGGGATTGTTCCAATGTTGATGATTGTAATGCCGACCTTGATGATCATTCCAAGGTTGATAAAGTGTATAAATACTTGTAATTGAGTCATGGAAAAAGGGTCCTTGAGTGAAAATGGGAAGATAAGAAAAAGGGACGAGGAGATAAGGCAAAGCAGGGCATAGCAGAGCAGAGGAACTATTGTACTTCAATGAATTAATCTCATACATGAAGAAGATGGTGATTGTGGTAGTGAGCCTAGCAGTGAGCCACCAGTAGGGTTTAACAACCCTTATTGTAATCTTTCTAAGTTTAGAGTTGAGGCAGTGAGCCTGTTAGACCTAGCTATACTTCATGGCAATGAGCCAGTATGTTCTGGGCCTGTGGAGTGACCAAGACTGAACATCATTTTTCAAAGATTATAATATATTTTGAGAGCTAATCCTCTGCGTGGTTTTTCCCCACCTTGGGGTTTTCCACGTAAAAATCTAGTGTCTCTTGTGTTTAATGTTGTATCTGTGTTTAAGCTTCTAATTTCATGCATTCTTTGTTTAATTATAATAAGTGCGGATAAGTGGTTAATGTTAAAGTGGAGAAGTGTTTGAGTTTTTGGGACAACTAATTCACCCCCCCTCTCAGTTGTCCGATGCATTTCAACAATTGGTATCAAAGCCAAGTCCCTTCAGAAAGAGTCTAACAACTTAAGGGAGATTTTAAATGGAGTCAGAAGGAAAACAACTACACATCGATGAACCTGAATGCTCATCAAGAGATAACAAAGGAGAATTGTCCAAGGAAGCATGTCATGAAGAAAAATGTGTTAACTATCGAAGAAGTTCTGATCCAGAAGTTTGCATCAATAATAAAGCCATGTTTCAAGATGAGAACTATTGAGTTATTGATAGTAGTTGTTCAAACCATATGACTGGTGATAAGAGTAAATTTACAAGTCTAGAAGGATGTGATGGAGGGCTAGTTATGTTTAGAGATGACTGCACTGTTGAAATATGCGGAATAGGATCAATCAATTTTTGCAACAGATAATTTTCTAAAGATGTTCTTTATGTTAAAAATCTGAAGCAAAATCTCATAAGTGTTGGATAGTTATGCAAAAAGGGTTTTAGTTTTGTGTTTAAAAATGATACCCTTGAAAGCAAAGAAAAATCTGGAGCTGCAATAGCAATTGGAAAAAGGATAGAAGAGAATCTCTATCATCTTAGAAAAAATGACTTTCTTAGGTTCACATCTCAGACCAATGAAAGCTAGATCTGGCATAGAAGACTATGTCATGCAAATGTCAAGATAAAAGACTATCAATAAAAATAAGCCTAGTAAAGGATCTACCATAAATTGATGATGAAGGGGGTAAATCATAAAACACACAATAATAGAAATTGAACACAGAGAGTAGAACTTTCTTTTATTAATCTAGGCAACTCATTACATCACAGAAGCTTAATTACAATCAAAGGAATCAGTCCTCTACACGCTGCAACACACTACAGCTACCATCACCAGGCTCTAGAATCTTCCGCCTTCTGTAACCCCCAAATCAGCTAGGGTTTCTATTTTCCCTGCCTATTCTTGACTCTACACTTGCCCCCTTAACTCTCCTCTACCCAGGGTTCCCAAAAATGGTTATTAATAGCCTTTTTGGCGGCCAACAACCTAATTTCAAATTTTGCATCTCCCTCCAAAAATAGGTCAACTTCCGGGAGCCATAACTTTTGATCCGGGACTCCGATTGACGAACCGTTTTATGCGTCGGAAAGCTCGCGGAGTACTCTACGTGCTAAGAACTAGCTTTGTTGGTTTTGACCATTTTTGGGCCCGTACGAGGCCATTTAGTGCCTCAAACCTGAGTTTGAATAATTTTCAGGCATTTTTTGGGAAACATAAACTTTAATATCTTTCAGCTCGCAAATGATCTTCATATGATTCCTTCGCCAAAGGTCTTATATTTCCGTTATGTAACTTCTTGTAAATTTTGACTTCATTCCGTGCCCAAATGCAAACTTTCTAAAAATAGCAGTTTACTATTTTTAGCAGTTTGGGAAAACTAAAAGTTCTACATTATTATTCAGGCGATTATGGGACCAGAACCACAGATTTTGAGAAGAAATGGGTAGAACATCAACAATTTTGAAACACTTTTTTTTGGGTGATTCAAGATTGCCCTTACACCACTGGATGCTCCTGCATCAGACACCCAGGGTAATTTGAGAAGTGACCTTGTCACGTCTTAGGTGTTTGTGTCAGGAAAACTCAAACGGTCAACCTCTGCCTTAGACAACCAAGAAGAATCTTGAACAGGCCTTCCTTTCCATTTCACTAGATATTCTTCATATTGCCTGTTTCGAGTACTCCTTCCCACATGGCTATCCAAGATCTCTTCTATCTCCTCTATTGAAGTAGATGCCAGAATACTCCACTGCACTTCTGTTGGTCCATCCTCTGTTCCACCTTCATGATATTCTGTTAAATCAGCGATGTTGAAAATAGGGGAAATGTTGATCCCACTCGGTAGCTCTACCTCATATGTATTTTCAGAATCATGCTTCTTCAAGATTCTGCATGGTCCAAATTTCTTCATTTTTAATTTATGGTATGTTCCAATAGGGAACCTTTCTTTTCTCAAGTGAACCATGACTTCATCTCCCACCTAGAACTCCTTATACCTCCTCTTCTGATCTGCCTTAGCCTTGTACTGAGTAGTCATCTTATTAATGTGCTTTCTCACCTCTTCATGCAAATTCTTCATATGTTCTGCAAAGTCTTCAGCCTCGGCACTTGTCTTTTCTCCCGTATCCAGATTCCTTAACTCTGAAGCATTTCTTGGACTATTGCCATATACAATCTGGAATGGTGATTTACCAGTACTCCTATTGACAAAATTGTTGTAAGCAAATTCTGCTTGTGGTAAAATCAAATCCCATCCCTTGGGCTTATCTCCTACCAAGCATCGTAGTAGGTTACCCAAACTCCTATTCACCACTTTAGTTTGTCCATCAGTCTGTGGATGGTGTGCAGAACTGAACTTCAAGTCTATCTTCAACTTCTTCCACAATGTCCTCCAGAAATAACCAACAAACTTGGTATCATGGTCTGAAACTATGCTTTTTGGTAGACCATGTAGTCTCACCACTTCCCTAAAAAATAACTCTGCAATATGAACAGCATCATTAGTCTTCTTACAAGGAATAAAATGTGCCATTTTTGAGAATCTGTCCACCACCACAAAAATAGAATCATGTCCTCTCTGTGTTCTTGGTAAACCAAGAACAAAATCCATACTGATATCATCCCAGGGCTTCTCTGGTATAGGTAATGGGTGATACAACCCTGTATTCTGACTTGTTCCTTTTGCCATCTGACATACTCTGCAACTTTGCACAAACTTCCTCACATCCTGCTGCAACTGTGGCCAATAATAATTTTCACCAACAATTGAAATGGTCTTATCTCAACCAAAGTGTCCAGCCAATCCTCCACTATGCTTCTCTTTAATCAGGTTCTCTCTCATGGAACTCCTCAGAATGCACAACTGGCTTCCTCTAAACAACATGCCATCTTGGATTATGAAATCCAACCATCTTGTCCTGTCTAAAGTAACAGGCTCCAGACAAGCTTTCCAAGCCTCTACAAAATCTGGATCTTTAGGATACAAATTTTTGAGCTCATCGAACCCAACAACCTCTATCTTCATTTATGTCAACAAATTTTGCCTTCTGCTCAAGGTATCTGCAACTCTATTGGACTTCCCACTCCTGTGCTTCAAAACAAAGGTATAACTCTGCAAAAACTCAACCCATTTTAAGTGCCTTTGGTTCAACTTTCCTTGACTATTAAGATACTACAAAGCCTGATGATCAGTATATAAAACAAACTCTTTTGGTAATAAATAATGTCTCCATTTCTTCAAAGCCTAAACTATTGAATAAAATTCCTAATCATAAATAGAATACTTTTTCTTGGCATCATTAAGCTTCTCACTAAAATAAGCAATGGGCTTACCTTCTTGGCTCAAAATAGCTCCTATACCACTACCACTGGCATCACAATCTACCTGAAATACCTTATTGAAATCTGGAAGTGCCAAAACAAGTTGTTCTATGACTTTCTGCTTTAATGTATCAAAGCTCTTGTCTGCCCCTTTAGTCCATCTAAACTCTTTTCTATCCCCTCTCACTGTTTCAGTTAGGGGTGCACAAATGCTACTGAAATTCTTGATAAAGTTTCTATAAAAATTTCCAAACCATGGAAAGATCTTACCTCCGTTGCACTTCTTGGTGTAGGCCAATCAATGATAGCCTTTACTTTTTCTGGGTCTATCTTAAGACCTTCCTCTAAGACAACAAATCCTAGGTATACCAACTCCTTCTTTGCAAAACTGCATTTCTTCAAATTAATCAACAACTTCTCCTCCCTCAGCTTCTCTAGAACTCTTCTAATATGCATCAAATGCTCATCCCAAGTCTTACTAAAAATTAAAATATCATCCAAATAAACAATAACAAAACTTCCCAAAAATTCTTTCATTACCTCATTCATGAGCCGCATGAATGTGCTCGGTGCATTGGTTAGCCCAAATGGCATGACTAACCACTCATACAAACCTTCCTTTATCTTGAAGGCTGTCTTCCATTCATCCCCTTATCTGATACGGATTTGGTGATACCAACTCTTCAGGTCAATTTTTGTGAAGTACTTGGCTCCACTCAAACAGTCCATGATGTCATCCATTCTTGGCAATAGAAATCTATACTTGATCATTATCTTATTGATGGCTCAAGAGTCTGTACACATCCTCCATTCTCCATCTTTTTTTAGTGCTAGTACTGCAGGTACCACATATGGACTTAGGCTCTCCCTTATCAGTCCCTTCCTCAACAACTCCTGAACTTGTCTGTTCAGCTCTTCATTCTCTGCAGGGGTCATTCTATGGGCTGCCTTGTTTGGCAAACTGGCTCCTGGTATCAAATCTATTTGATGACTTATCTTCCTTACTGGTGGTAAACCTTCTGGTACATTATCAGAGATAATGTCCTGGAACTCTTCCAACATATCTGAAACTTCTGCTGGTACATCTTCACATTTCTCTTGACTAATCTTAGGAATCAATGCAAAGCAATGACGCTCATGCTTCATACCCTCCAAAAATTTCCTACCATCTACCAAACAAATTCTAGCAGTACTACATACCTTTTCTTCCACCTCCTTCAAGGGCTTCAACTTATGATGAACTCCATCCTTTGTTAGGGAATATGTGTTTGCACGGCCATCATGGACAGTGCTCCTATCATACTGCCACGGCCTCCCCAATAGCATATGACATGCATCCATCGGTAGGATATCACACAGTACCTCATCATGGTAGTCACCAATCTTGAACTTCACTAAACACTGCTCATTGACTAAAGCTCTATGGTCCTTCTGCAACCATGCAATCCGATATGGATGTGGATGCTTTCTTCTTGTCAACTTCAACTTGTCAACCATCTCTTCTGAAACCAAATTATCAGTGCTTCTGCTGTCAATAATAATATCACAACACTTACCCTCACATTTGCACCTTGTACGAAATAAACTCTTCCTCTGATTGGGTTCTTTCTCCTCATTCAGCAAGGTTCTTTTGACAACTAGGGTTTCTCCCCTTTTAGCATCTTCAGAATGCTCAGAATGTACATCTTCATCTACATGTGCAACTCATGCATTACCTTCAGGTCTTCTATTTGTCCTTCCTTGATGTTGCGGACACTCATATGCTCAATGCCCTTCTTCTCCACATTGGAAACAAGCTCCTCTAAAACCTCCTCTTCCAGGTCCTTGCCCAGGTCTGCCTCTTTCTCTTCCTCTTTGATCACCATTGTTCTAGTCATGACAGCGGTAGGTATTATCCCCTCTTTGATTTTGACTGGTGCCTGCTTCTTCACTTTTCTTTTGATCTTCATTACAGCCTCCATAGGGTCTTCCACCAGTCCTTCCACCTTGACCTCTTCCCCTTTGCTTGCTATCAAATCTTTTGTTCAGCTTTTCTTCCACCTTCAGGGAAAACTGGTACGCATCTTCTATGGTGGTCATTCTGACTAGGCTCAACTCCTCTTAAATACTCAGCCTCAACCCATTAATGTAATGAGCTACCTTCTCCTTGTTGGGCTCTGCATGACATGTCCTGATAGTAATTTTATAAAACTCTTCTGTATACTCCTTATTAGATTTGTTACCTTGCTTCAGTCCTTGCAGCTTCTTCAGCAACTCCATCTCATAGTCCACAGGAATGAACTGCTTTTTCAGTTTCTCCACCATCCGATCCCATCTGGTAATCTTTGCTTTTCCTCTTCTATTCCTCTCTAATTGGACCTCCTTCCACCAAATATTGGCGTGGCCCTTCAACTTTGTTTTTGTAAACTTAACCCGATCTGGGTCCTCCACATCTTCATACTCAAAATACTCCTCCATGTCATTGATCCAATCAATAAGCTGTTCTGGATTCAAATCTCCAGAATATGTAGAAACTTCAATCTTGGGCCTCTTTCCGATCTTCGAAATGACCCTCAGCAACCTTACTTCTGCAGCATCTTCAGCAACTTCTTGTTCTTCCTCAGATAGCTCTTCTTCAACTTCTTCACTTTCTTCTCTTGTCCTCGGCTCAAACCCTCTTCGTAGCTCCTCTTGCAATGCATCGATTTGCCTTTGTAGGGCTCTAAAACCCTCTTCTGTCAAAGCATTCCTCCCAACATGATTTCTTCGTGGAGGCATCTTGGTCTCCACAGCAAACCCACAACCTCAGGTCCTGGTGCAAACTGCCTCACGGTCGGCGATCTGTCTACACACTCAGGAATCCTCACTCTGATACCACTTGATGAAGGGGGTAAATCATAAAACACACAATAATAGAAATTGAACACAAAGAGTAGAACTTTCTTTTATTAATCTGGGCAACTCATTACATTACAGAAGCTTAATTACAATCAGAGAAATCAGTCCTCTATAGGGTGCAACACACTACAACTACCATCACCAGGCTCTAGAATCTTCCACCTTCTGTAACCCCCAAATCAGCTAGGATTTCTATTTTCCCCACCTATTCTTGACTCTACACTTGCCCCCTTAACTCTCCTCTACCCAGGGTTCCCAAAAATGGTTATTAATAGCCTTTTTGGCAGCCAACAACCTAATTTCGAATTTTGCATCTCCCTCCAAAAATAGGTCAACTTCCGAGAGCCATAACTTTTGATCCGGGACTCCGATTGACAAACCTTTTTATGCATCGGAAAGCTCGCGGAGTACTCTACATGCTATGAACCAGCTCTACCGGTTCCGGCCATTTTCGGGCCTGTACGGGGCCATTTAGTGCCTCAAACCTGAGTTTGAATAATTTTTAGGCATTTTTTGGGAAATAGAAACTTTAATATCTTTCAGGTCGCAAATGATCTTCGTATGATTCCTTCGCCAAAGGTCTTATATTTCTGTTATGTAACTTCCTGTAAATTTTGACTTCATTCCATGCCCAAATGCAAACTTTCTAAAAATAGCAGTTTACTATTTTTAGCAGTTTGGGAAAACTGAAAGTTCTACATTATTATTCAGGCGATTATGGGACCAGAACCATAGATTTTGAGAAGAAATGGGTAGAACATCAACAATTTTGAAACACTTTTTTTTGGGTGATGCAAGATTGCCCTTACACCACTAGATGCTCCTGCATCAATTGATTACTCAAGCAACATCATTTGCAGGAAATGTCAAGATAAAAGATTGTCAAGAAAAATATTATAGGATAAAGAAAGATCCTCCATTGAACGATTGGAATTGATTCATACAAGCCTTTGTGGCCCTACAAGAATACCAAGCCTCCATGATGACAGGTACTTTATGTTTTTTATTGATAATTTTTCTAGAATGACTTGGGTTACCTTTTTCAAGGATAAATCAGAGATTCTAGATGCACTCAAAGCTTTTAAAGAAATGGTTGAAAATGAACTAAGCATGAAAATCAAGAATTTGAGAATTGGCAAAGAAGAAGAGCTCACCTCCAATAATTTCAATATATTCTGTGAGACCTATGGGATAGAAAAATAGCTCTCTGTAAAAAATAAGGTAATGGAAGAAGCAAGTAGGACTATTCAAGAAACTGCAAAACTAATGTTGGAAGAAGCAAAACTAACAGATACATTTTGGAAGGAGGCGATTCAAACCACTATCTATACATCAAACAGAGTTCAAGTAAAAACCAAAGATGAAAAGACTCCCTTTGAACTATGGTATGGAATAACTCCCATTGTGAAATACTTCAAAATCTTTGGAAGCAGATGCCTTATCAAAATGGAAAAGGACAATTCTAAGTATGAGGAGGTCATATTTCTTGGATATTCATCTCAGACCAAAGCCTATCACTGCTACATCAATATATTGGAAAGGATTGTTGAAAGTACAAATGCTAAAGTTTATGAGAACACTTAAGACAACTTAGACCCAACAAATGAGGATCTACAAATTAAAGAACAAGAAGGTTCCCAGACTATCAGTGATAAAACAAAATATGTTGTGGAAGATCACAAAGCTGCTGTGAATCAAATAAATCTATGCTTGTTTGCCAGTATTGACAACAACAATTCCAAAACTACAGAAGAAAATGTGGATTTAAAGAAAGGTACAACAAAGGCGGATGATTACATCAACGAGTTAAGAAAGCAAATTAGGTAGCTTTAGCAAAGACTAAAGGAGGACAATGATGAAAGGACAAAAATTGAGGAATGTTTGAAAAACAAGACCAAAGACTGCATGAAACTTGAAGAAGAAGTTGTAGATCTAAAAGTTGATCTGAAACATGTACGAGCTCAATGAGATCAATTCAGCTTGAGCGCTACTAGATATGCTAAACTAATGGCAAGCCAGAAAAATGATAATGAGAAGGAAAGCATGAGACTTAAAAAGGGTAAATATTTTAGAGCAAGTCAAGAAGAGGACAAAAGCAGACAGAATCAAAGAAACAGACCTAGAAGACCATCAGTTAGGCAGCCAAACACTCAAAGGTACCCATCCTTCAATGGTTATTGTAATTCATAAAACAAGTTTGGTCACAAGGCTACTTGGTGTGGAAACGGGATGAATCAAAATGTTTCACCATTCTCTAGTCAATGCTTCACATGTAATAAATTTGGTCATAAAGCTGCTGAATGCAGAAGTAAAGTAAGCCAGAACTCTATTAGATGCTATGCATGCAACAAATTGGGACACAGGGAAAATAAGTGCAGGAGCCAAGGAAGAAAAGGCTATGGCATAAATAGGATAATGGAATCCTTCAGTGGCCATTGTTATACTTGCAATGAATTTGGGCATAAGGCCAACCTATGCAGGTCAAGGATAAATGGAAGGAACAATGATCAGAAAAGCACTGTTTACCTCAACAAGCTTGGACATACTACAAAATACTGTAGAACTAAGAACATGAAGAAGGAGGATCAATCAAAGTCAAGGATATCAGTTGAAAGAGTTGATCCGACAGTAGTCAAGAAAGAAATGAACAAGATTTGGGTCAGGAAGGGAATAAATGAAGTAAGAAATGAGTCTGCTCCAGACTTTGAAGCAGCTACTTCCTCCAAGAAGTAGATTGTGGTCCATGGCTCAGGGGGAACCATATTGAAAATTCTAAATCCCCTAGCCAGATAGTCTATGTAGAGATTTGGCACAAAAATATGTTATATCCCTTGAAAGGATTCTAGTCTGGAAGCTTGAAATGACCAAGTATGAGAAGTGTGCAAAAAAGTACCTTTGTGAGTTGTCCAGATCTAGATGGATGAAGTTAAGCCTAGAATAGTGTACAACACCAGATTACAAGAATAAATTAGTAACTTATGCACTAAAGAAATAGGCTGACAGGTCAAGGTGAAAAAGATATTGCCTTAGCTACCAATAAGGGTTTCATAGGTGTAAATGATATTGAGACAAGGATGCAGAAGAAAAGCACTATTTTCATAAGGTGGCATGATGATTAATAATGAACTATTAAGTTCCCTAGGAAGAAGAAGGAAAATTTGTGCACACTCTGATGTGCACTTCTAAAAGGAAGTATTAAGAACAACAAAAAGAAAGGAGTGTAGCAGTGCAAGTATAAATCAAGTTGGTTGCTAAGGACAAGAGGATCATAAGATATGACTATCTAATAAAGAGAGTAAAGTGTTACCATGTTGATGACAGAGGAAAGAGTGAAATTGCAGCAAAATTTGAAATTGAGGCTTGTCAAACCAAGAAGAAGAGAAGCTCATCAAGTAAGGGAGACTAGTCAGCTAAAGAAAGTTCAAAAGAGATCCTGGTTCAGAAGCAATAGATTGCAAGTATGTGCCCTTTGCCATTGATGTCAAAGGCAGAGATAAGTCATGTGAAAAACTCAGAAAGAAAGAGTGCAGATGTGTAAAGAGATAGGGGGAGAATCATGTCTTGATGGTTGTTACTATTTTTCACATCATATGTTGCCATCAATGACAAAGGGGGAGATTGTTGCAAGTATGTGCCTAATCGATGTTGTCATTGATGTCAACATATCTTTGTTGTCATTGGTGTCAACTATGTCCTATTCTATTACTTGTTTAGAAGCTTTGTATGTTGAGGATATTGAGAAAATTGGCCCCTCCGGAAGAAACAAGTGAGTTACAGTGAAGTGCACTATAGATAGTGAGTTGTATGTTGAAGAACAACCCGGTAGATTACTCCGCACTTCTCGCTACTTGAAGATCTTGGTCTATAGATTGGAAGTTATTTTAAGGGATGTATGAAGATGCTAAATCCTGAGTTTGAGCCTCTGGTGTGAACAATTAAGAGAGTTACATTCACTAGAGTAAAACTTGCTTTCTCTAATTATTCTCTGGTGACAAGGAGAAAGTGTTTTGCTCTACATTCCTCCGTAATAAAGTATTTTTCTCTGTGATTCTAGAGGGAAGTTTGGGATGATGATAAGTGTCTATAGTTTCCATGGTTCATGATTTGATGGTCTGCAAGCTATCTTTCTTTTATGATAGTTGAAGACAATTTTTGAAGACAGTTGTTATAACTAACTAGCTAAAAATAGCAAAAGCCTGGTCAGCATGATCTTATCCTGATCAGCATGACCTTATTACATGCATCTGGTCTTAACAAACCTTCTTGGAAACACAAACAAGACCTAAACTACTAACTACCTTATCAAGACCAGCTGTCAGGTAGGTGCTCCTGCACCATACTCCCCAAAAGAAAAGAACTCATGTCCCATGAGTTTAGTATGTGGAAGTCTTCCACCTTTACACTTTGCTTTGTCAGTCTTCTGACCTGCTCCAGCTTTGTCTGCTGCTGACTCTTGGCTGCTCTAAGACTGCTGAACTGTAACTTGCTTTCTGGCAAGTAAATCCTCATGCCGGTTGATGTAGGCGTTCCTCTCACATACCCTGTGTTTGTCAGGTTGCCTGACCAGAACCTCTTTCTGAACTGCCTCTATGGTGTTCAACTGTATCTTCCTGTCAATCTTCATAGGACAAGCAATAGTCCCAACTATGACAACATCCTTGTCATTCTTCTCAACTGATTGCTGGTTGCACCCCTATTTCTGCACCTGCTGCTGACCTCTATCAGTCACAACTGAAACTGTCTTCAGCTTGTTGTCTGTAACAACTCCCTTTCCTGCAGTGTCCTGAACTGCCTTCATGCCTGCTCCTCTAGGCATCTGCACAAACTCCTTCTTTCCCATTAAAATGATTTGAGCTGCCTTCTGTTCTGCAGCTTTTGCCTGCAATGGCATCAACTTAATAATCTTCCCATCCTTCTGGATGGTGTAGGTATTAGCATACCCATCATACAGTACCCTTCTGTCAAATTGCCATGGTCTACCCAGCAGTAGGTGACAACATTCCATAGGCAATATGTCACACAAAATTCTATCCTGATATGGTCCAATCTGGAAATCCACATATGCCTGTTCAGAGACAAAAAGTGATTGCCTATCACTCACCCAAGATGTCTTGTAAGGGTGTGGATGTGGAATTCTTGCCAACTTCAGTTTATCCACCATTTCCTGAGATACCATGTTGTCTGTTGAACCAGTATCAATGACAACTTTACATACCTTACCTTTGCTCTTGCATGTGGTCTTGAAAAGAGCTCTTCTTTGCATCATATCCTTTGATGCCTGCAAACTTGTTTTCCTTAACAGCAGTGATTCTCCACTCTCTGGATATCCATAATTCTCAGGACCTTTGTTTGAACTCTGTGCACTTTCTTCTCCTTTCTCTTCTTGTACCAGTTGTACTCTCTTATCACTTGTTCTATCATTTCTGGATGATGAACCTTTGTTTTCTGGACATTTGAAAGATGGATGACCAAACTCTCCACAGGTGTAACACTTTCCTGAAAATGTAGTAGAACCTCTACCACCTCCAAATCTTCCTCTATTGCCTTTCCATCCACCTCTGAAATCAGACTGTCCTTGTCCTTTACCAGTGTCTTCTTGACTCTCATTGATTTGCTTTTGTGCAGGGGCTGTTCCTCTTCCCCTATTGTTTCCTCTTCCTCTCATGGACTTATCATGTCCTCTATTCATCTTTTCTTCAATCCTGATTGCCATTTGGTAACAATCTTCCACATTCTTAGGGTTAGCTAACACTAACTCATCCTGTATGTTAAACCTCAAACCAGCCAAGTACCTAGCCACCTTTTCTACCTCATTCTCATGATGACCAGATCTCATACTCAACAGATAAAATTCCTCAGTATATGCTTTCACATCCCTGTCTTTCTGCTTTAAAAATTGCAGCTTCTTAAACATCTGGATTTCATAATCCCTTGGCAAGAATTTTCCCTTGATCCTTGCTACCATCTTATCCCAAGAAGTGATCTTAGACTTCCCTTGTTTCCTTCTCTCAGATTGTACATAATCCCACCATACCAAAGCATGACCTCCTAACTTGGTCTTTGCAATCTTTACCTTCTGATCCTCAGCAACATCTTCACATTCAAAGTGATTATCCAGTGCAGCAATCCAGTCCAACAACTCATCTTCATTCAAGCTTCCAGTATACTTGGAAACATCAACCTTTACCTTAGGTTTTTCACTCTGTACTGCCTTTAGCAGTTTTGCCAGTCTCTGGTCTTCAGCATCCAGATCTTCAGCTACCTCTTCATACTCTTCAACAGTATCTGCATCTTCTTCAGACTCACTGTCTTCCACTTCTCTCTTTTTGTTCTTTTCCAGGGCTGTCAGCCTGGCTTGAAGTGCTTCAGCAAGCTCCTTCATCTTCCTCATCTCTCTAGCATGTTTCTCCTTCATCTCCTGCAGTTCCCTTGCAGTACCACTACCTTTAGGAGGCATTTTGTCAACCTCTCAATCTACACACAACACACAATTCAACTCTACCTCTGCCCTTTCGGTGACAGAATCAACACACAACAGCCCAGACCTTTTGCTGAGCTCTGATACCACTATGATGCAGAGGCATCCACACTATAACCTTCGCATGTAGCATGAATGTCTGCAGACCAACCTCATCATCATCATCTTCGCCATCATCATCATATTCCCTAGAACTACCAACAGCATCATCATATTTCACGTTACACAGTCAGCATCATCATATTTCGGACGATCGCAAACATCCGCCTGCCGACTACTGTTCACCTCCGCTTTCCTTCTAACATCATCATCATGATGTTCAGCGGGCGCACACATCCTCCGGTTGCACTGTTCATCGGGCTCCGAACTCCATCGTCATCATCATATGCAACACTTCCTTCGTCAGCAGGATATTCAACATCCGGTTGTCCCAAATATCCTGATGACGTTCACCTTCAGCAGCTTACCTTCGATGCTCCGCTACCCGACGACACAAGCAACAGCATCATGATCTACTTTATCCGGTTCTCTTCGAAACCTCCTGATGACGCTAATACACTTTCTGCCGATGCCGATACTTAACGACAGCAGGATGAACTCGCATAGGGGGGATATCTCAATATCCTGATGACGATGACGTCATACCTGATGACGATGACGTCACCCAATATCCTGATGACCTCTTCAACACTTAGTCGAAAAAACCCGAACTCTCTCCCGCATCAACTCGCGATATGCGGATGTTTGGCACTTCCGATATGATGATCCTGATGCCGATACACTCCTCGGCTCCTCCTGCTGATGATCACCCCGACGAACTCACACTTCATGCAATCAACAACATCATGCCGATCTTCTCCACTTATCCAGATGACGATGTCCGAACTGTCTGCAGGATATTCACCAAGATATCCTGATGATGCCGTCTTCACGAACTTCTTCACTTAGCGAAATTTCCCTTCGCCGATCCACCAGGGATGACCCGATCCAACCTCAGGGTGATCTTCCAACTCCAGTTTATCAACTTGACCTAGCACATGAGGATGCTAGGCTTCTCAGCATCTGTCGATCGCAATCCTGCACACCTGCATGTAAACAGAAAACAAACTACAATCTAACCTACTGTACATTACCATTCCACCGATCAGATGAGTCAACCGGTGGAATGGATCAGGAAATCCATGACACCCTCTCAAACCAGCAGATCAATCAAGTAATGGAATGCAACCAGAGCAAGAACACAAACAGGATCACTTTATTGATTTCAAAGATGCAATACAATATGATCAATCTCTCTCTTAATCTCACTCAAGCTCGACCGATGATATCTGTCTGTCCCCCCAACATCAACCGATCTCATGCTTATAAAGACTTTCCCTACGAGTACTACTGACCCGACTCCAAGCGGCTGGGAACTCTCCAAGCGGCTGGGAGATCCCACCGAACATACATCATGACAGCTGTTATAACTAACTAGCTAAAAATAGCAAAAGCCTGGTCAGCATGATCTTATCCTGATCAGCATGACCTTATTACATGCATCTGGTCTTAACAAACCTTCTTGGAAACACAAACAAGACCTAAACTACTAACTGCCTTATCAAGACCAGCTGTCAGGTAGGTGCTCCTGCACCATTGACATTGGTCCACGTTAAGGAATTGAGATCGTGTTTGAAGATTGTTACCAGATAACATAGCGTGTAACCAGTCTTAGTCGACTTGGTTAATTCCAGTAATTGTGGAGATTCCTTGAAGATTGTGGAAGCATGTTGTACTGTGGAAGATCATGTTTGAGTCCTAACTAAGGTGTGGTGTGATCTACATACATATATACTACAATTCCTTAGCATATTTTTGTATTAGGTCAAGACCTATTTTGTAAATGTTTGTAATGCCAACCTTGGGGATTGTTCCAATGGTTGATGATTGTAATGCTAACCTTGATGATCATTCCAAGGTTGATGAAGTGTATAAATACTTGTAATTGAGTCATGGAAAAAGGATCCTTGAGCGAAAATGGGAAGATAAGGAAAAGGGGTGAGGAGATAAGGCAGAGCAAAGCACAGTAGATCAGAGGAACTATTGTATTTCAATGTATTAATCTCAGACATGAAGAAGATGGTGATTGTGGTAGTGAGCCAACAGTAGGGTTTAATAGCCCTCAAGGTTTAACAACCCTTATTGTAATCCTTCTAGGTTTAGGGTTGAGGCAATGAGCCTGCTAGACCTAGCTATACTTCATGGCAATGAGCCAGTATGTTCTAGGCCTGTGGAGTGACCAAGCTTGAACATCATTTTTCAAAGATTGCAATATATTTTGAGAGCTAATCCTCTTTGTGGCTTTTCCCCACCTTGGGGTTTTCCACGTAAAAATCTGGTATCTCTTGTATTTAATGTTGTATTTGTGTTTAAGCTTCTGATTTCATGCATTCTTTGTTTAATTATAATAAGTGCGGATAAGTGGTTACTGTTTAAGTTGAGAAGTGTGAGTTTTTGGGACAACTAATTCACCCCCCCTCTCAGTTGTCTGGATTTCAATAACTTCTACCAGTTCCAAATTGATCCTCAGTACACTCAGTTATGGGATTATGAGACACTTCAGCAGATCTTAAGTTTCATGGGTCCTAGTGGCTTTTACTTTGATTCTAATACATCCGTGGTTGATCGAATATGGAAGTTGGCTCAAAACCACTATCCTTGGTAGATACAGTGTGACTCCGAAGCCTTTTCTGACAGAATCATCACAAGAACAAATATTTACTAGCATGATGACATCCTTCTAAAAGAAGATATTCTTGATGCATAGGAAGATCCAATCTTTCTCTTTGAATCATCCTCTGAATCAAATAATAATGATGATGCCCACTGATATGTCAACACTGACTAATGGTGGGGTATTTCCACCATAGTGGTTACTTTATCTCCATTAGTTCAAAAGATAAAGTGAGATGCTACCTCATGTCTAAATATGTAAACCCACTTACGATAATGTGGGTACAAGATTCCCACTCGTGATCAAATGAGACCATGTTTTACTTGCTTTCGACTATAAAGCAATTGCATTTCGAGGCTACATGTCCTTGTCCTCGAAAGTCTAAAAGATTCTTCTACATGTCAAAATTCTATGGTCAGATTTCAAAGCTATTTTTAAATGTTTCACCCTTCCTTGGCTATAAAAGGAGGATGAAGCTCTCGTGTAAGGATGAAGCTCCCATGTCAGATTTCAAAGTTATATTATTGTACACATTACCTTTCTACTAAAACAAGAGGGTATGAAATGGAAAGCATTTTACATTTAAGGGTCCATAGGTCTAATCTTGATAAAAAACAGTCTCTCTTCAACAAATGCATGCATAACACACTTGACTTGATAAGGTTATCACATCATAGACCACATGATACCTTACAATAATGAAAATGTTGCAATCTCTCTTATTCCAACATAGGGGTGCAATAAAACAAATATCATAGCTTCACCTTACAAAAATGGCCTACAAGCTATGCAATCCCAAAGAAACAAAAGTTCCAATAACATCTTCAAGAACCAATGCTAATAAGAGCTAAAAGATAGCATGTCAATGGGAGGATAAATGTTATGTACCCATCCTTTTATGGTGTCATAAGACCAAAAAAGGTCCTAGCCATCTCTCGAGCTAGGAGAATTGTCAAGAGCCCATCATAACAAAAGCATACAACCCAAATAGAAACAAACACAATGGAAGCAAGAGATATACACTAACATATTTCAAGGGGCTTGATCTTAACCCTACTTATTTACAAAAGGGACACTCTTGTCTATCTACTCACATACACCTCAAATAGATACAACATCACCCAAATTATGAAATCAACCAAATTTTTTGACAAGCTGCAAGATAGAAATTAAACTCAAGCAATTAACTTCTGTAACTTAAATTGCATGCTTCATATTCAAGAAGAGAATGATCATATTAATTGTAAAGATGGAGAATACATAGCTTTGAGATTTAACAATCATATAACATATCTTACAAAAAACATTAAGACAGTCAGACTTATGATTATAGAGAGGTCTGAGGTTTTGATTCCCAGAATGGGAAGAGCATACTTCTCTACTTCTGTATTCAGACAAACCTAAGAAGCTTATCTAGACTCTAAAAAAGATTTACAGACTTCACTCTTTTTGACTTGCCAGAACAAAGCAAATGTTCTCCTTCTTTAGGAAGAGAGCACCACTTTTTCAATGTTTGGTAGTAAAGAAAAATTGAAATCTGTTAATCACAATATGCCACGCAAAAAGGGCTTATTGAAAAGAGATGCCCACTGTGAGAAAGATTCTCCAGGTAGACCCCAATATCTCATGAACACACAAGCTCGGACAGACCGAAAGACAAACATGTGGGACCGCTACATGTGGAGCATCACTTAACAGCCGAAAGTGAAATAATAGGAATCTTTTTTTATCATGGAAAGATTAACCTGTGGTTACAATAAGGTGGTAACCTTACCCCTTTTATCATGGTGTGGCCCACGTCAGTCATTTTTCCTCAGAGCGACTGATTACTCTGATGAGTGATGGACCCACTTATTAGTCGATGCTGTCAACTTCACCATGAGTACAGCGGGGACAATGTTCATCATCGTGAGGATCATGTAGAGAACATGGATGAGCTGGAGGATCTAGTTCTTTCCAAATAATACGAAGTGTTTTGCTTTTACATGGGCCAGAGATGCCAATGGCTTGTGCACCAAAATCGCCAAGTTCATGATGAAAGGTTTTAGTGTGAATCCAGATTGGTTGTTGGTGATTGAACAGGTGACAATTTGTGCACCATAAGTCCAATGCTGGAAAAGTGATTGATCTCCATATGGACCATATTGTTGGCAAACAAATCTGTTGATGAGATTATCATTATAGGAACCAATGGTTAGTTTCCAGAGAACTCCTATATATCCTGCAAATAGAAATTGTAACCCTTCGTTAGGATAAGGACCTTGAAACATATCCCACATGTTTTGGATGCCCTTTTCTTGATGCAACCATTGCTCTAGATGATGAATATGAGGGTTCAAAAATTTAACAGATAACTGAAATTGAATTTCATGATTCAGCAAATAACACTGAACATCTTCATCAACCAATTTAGCTTGGGCAGAGAATTGGAAAAAAGGATCAAGGTGCCATATACCAGAAGTAGCTAAAGTTTGTTTAGGTATTATCATGCATTTCCGATCAAACAGATAATCATTAGCCAAATCAAAATTGCACTGTTCTGTATGATTGTAGGGATTACTACTAAATTTAGGACAACTTTCTTCAAACCATCTTTCTTCCCAAATTCGCATGACTCGAACATTGGCACTGGGGGTAGGGATTACTACTAAATTTAGGACAACTTTCTTCAAACCATCTTTCTTCCCAAATTTGCATGACTCGAACATTGGCACTGGGGGTAGGGATTACTACTAAATTTAGGACAACTTTCTTCAAACCATCTTTCTTCCCAAATTCGCATGACTCAAACATTGGCACTGGGGGTAGGGATTACTACTAAATTTAGGACAACTTTCTTCAAACCATCTTTCTTCCCAAATTCGCATGACTCAAACATTGGCACTGGGGGCCGAGGCATATTCCTTTTGAGAGAGGAAACCTTCTCGAGAGAGAAAGTCTGTAAAAACATTCTGTGTGCCTGGGAGCTGTTGAATATCAAATTCAAATGTATCTAAAAATTGAGCCCATCTTAATAACCTTCCTCTGATGACCTTGTCTTTAGATTTCTTTTTGAAGAATCCTCTGAGATTTTGCAAATCGCTACGAACCAAAAATTTCTTATCAGCAACAAACATATGGAAACCCTTAAGAGAATTTACAAGGGCAAAAATTTCCTTATGAGTACTGTGATAAGCTAATTCATTCTTTTTGAAAGTGCCTGATGCATGTCAAACAATTTCTTCCTTCCCTTGGGGGTTTTTTTCTTTAAGAACCCGTGCCCAAACATTTTCACTAGCATCAGTCTCTAGGATTTTGAATCCATTGCTAGGAAGGTAGAGAGTAGGAAAGAGAGTTGCATTTGGCTTTAATATGAGATATGCAGGCATCATGTGTTTTGGACCATGGAGGAGGATTCTTTTGTAGTAAAGCATTTAGAAGAAGACGATCTTGTGCAATATTGGAGTAGAAACCAATAATATAATTGACTAAACCAAGAAATCTTTGCAATTCTTTAATGTTAGTCACAGGAATATTCTGAATTCGGGACAGGATATGCTCTTGAGCCTCCATTTTTCCATCAGGAAGTAGCTTAATACCAATAAAGATTATGGATATATGAGAAAACTCACATTTAAAGGGATTAATGGCTAATCCATGCTATTGACATACCTGGAGAAATTGTTACGGGTGCTGAAGATGACTGTCAAGTGATTGGTTGAAAACAAGAATATCATCAATGTAGGGAATGACAAACTTTTAATATGGCCTGAACAATTGATCCATGTGTTGCTGAAAGATGGAAGGTGTTGTTTTGATGTTGAATGGTAGAACTTTCCATTCATACAACTCCTGCAGAACAGAAAAAGTAGTTTTATAATAATCTGTAGGTTGAAGAGCAATCTACCAAAAACCTTTGGTGAGATCAAATTTAGAATAAACTTGATTGCCTTGTATAGTTTGCCAAATGTGATCTTTACTAGGTAGAGGATGACGGTGATCTTGTAAGCATTCATTCAGAGGCTTATAATTAACCACAAGTATTTTTTCTAGTAGTTCTTTACTGTATTGAAGATGACTGTCAGGTGATTGGTTGAAAACAAGAATATCATCAATGTAGGGAATGACAAACTTTGAATATGGCCTGAACAATTGATCCATGTGTTGCTGAAAGATGGAAGGTGTTGTTTTGATATCGAATGGTAGAACTTTCCATTCATACAACTCCTATGGAGCAGAAAAAGTAGTTTTATAATAATCTGTAGGTTGAAGAGTAATCTACCAAAAACCTTTGGTGAGATCAAATTTAGAATAAACTCGGTTGCCTTGTATACTTTGCCAAATGTGATCTTTACTAGGTAGAGGATGATGGTGATCTTGTAAGAATTCATTCAAAGGCTTATAATTAACCACAAGTATTTTTTCTGGTAGTTCTTTACCGTATTGATCATACTTGGGGACATACATAGCATGACAGGAAAAGGAAGAACTAGACTCCCAAATAAGCTTTTGCTCTAACAGTTCTTGAATGTCCTTATGGCACATCTGTATTTCTAATGGACTCATTAGAAAATAATTAGCTTTTCCTTTGGGTAATATGTCCCTATCTGATTCATCCCTTTTGGGGGGAAGATTGCAAGTTAATGTTCTATGATGCTTTTTTAGGTCCTTGGTTATAACTGTTGCGAGAAATTGTTTCTGCAATTCTTCTAATCTAGATTGGGAAGTTGCAATCTGCTTGGCCAACCACATTGTGTTTTATTTTTTCCTTTTATCAGAAGGGGTTTGACTGGTATATGCAAATTCAATGTGTAGTCGAAGAACCTTGTACTTGTCCATAAGGGTGAGAGTATCTTTTGTGATCAAAATAGGTTCCCAATTTTGCATTGCTTGATTGCCAATGACTCCATCATATCCATCAATCTCATAATGTACACAAGTTAGTTCTTCAGTATGTTTATCAAAAAATTGAATAGGAGCTTGGCAAAGCAGGGTGGAAGTGCCTTCCTTTACCAAAAACAATATTGGTGATTCCATTAATCCACTAATTTATAGGAAAACAATTGCACCGTACCACATTTAGATCTGCACCAATATCCCAAAGAAATGCTAAGGGATAAGCCTTAATACCTGGGAAGTGAATTTGAAGTTCTAGGCTTGGACAAGGTGTAGACGGTGGCTTTTTGAGAGCTCAATACTGACGTTGACTAGAGCTTCCAGTATTGAGATCAATTCCTTCAGCTTCAATTACAGTTCTAACCAAAGGACTGTACTACTTAGGCTGAGCAAAGCAGTTTGCTTCACTATTCTGAACTTTTGTAGGGAGTTGGAAATGAGCCGTGGAATTGAGCTTAGAAATGTATGATTCTAGTTCTTGGTTTTTTGACAATTCTTCAGTGAGATTTTTATTTTCTTCCTCTTCTAATTCCTAAATTTCAAGCTTTGCTTGATCAATCACTTTTTGGAGACAAACTTGTCTCTGAGATCTCCATATTCTTTTGGCCATGTTGCCCGGTGCTGGTGCTTCTAGTTGGTTATGCTGGGGAAGAGGAATTGCCTTTTCTAGGTGTTGGCTAGATGATGGTTTTGAGACTAAGACTGACTGTTGCATGAGATGTCGTTTTTGTTCTTCTAGTGTTTCTAGCTTTAACTTATTCTTTCTCCATGTTTCGGGACCAAAGTTTATTTCTCCTTGTAGTTTTTCTAGCTTACATATTTCACTAATGATATGATCTAGGGTGAGGTTATCACGTCGGATCATTCTGCAGAAGAAAGATACTTTTGACCCTGCATGATCAGATTGAGAAAGAGAATGATTGCATTGATTACAATATTACAGATTACATAGATCTGAGATTTCACACATATCACACATCACACAACAGACCTTAAGACAGTCAGACTTATGATCATAGAGAGGTCTGAGTTTCTGATTCCCAAAGTGGGAAGAGCATACTTGTCTGCTTTTTATAACTAGACAAACACTAAAGACTCTAAAGACTTCCTAACCTAGAGGGAGACTCACAGACTTCACTCTTTTTGACTTACCAAAACAAAGTGAATGTCCTCCTTATATAGGAAGAGAGCACCATTTTTTCAATGTTTGGTAGCAAAGAAAAATTGAAATCCATCAACACAAGACGCCACGTAAAAAGGGCTTATTGAAAAGAGATGCCCACTATGAGAAAGATTCTTCAGGTGGACCCCAATATCTCATGAACACAAAAGCCCAGACAGACCGAAAGACAAACATGTGGGACCACTACATGTGGAGCATCGCTTTATAGCTGAAAGAGAAACAACAAGAATCTTTTTTATCACAGGAAGGTTAACCCATGGTTACAATAAGGTGGTAACCTTACCCCTTTTACCGTGGTGTGGCCCACATTAGTCATTTGTTCTCAGAGCGACTGATTACTCTAATGAGTGACAAACCCACTCACTAGTTACTGTTGTCAATTTCACCTTGAGTACAACGGGGACAATGCCCATCATCATGAGGAGTGTTCAGAGAACATGGGTGAGCTAGAGGATCAGGTTCTTTCTAGATAGTTCGAAGTGTTTTACTTTTACATGGGCCATAGATACCAATAGCTTGTGTGCCAGAATCTCCAAGTTCATGACGAAAAGTTTTAGTATGAATCCAAATGGGTTGCTAATGATTGAACAGGTGACAAAGATGTGCACCATAAGTCCAATGTTGGAAAAGTGATTGATCACCATATGGACCATATTGTTGACAAACAAATCTGTTGATGAGATTATCAATGTAGGAGCCAAATGTTAATTTCCACAAGACTCTTGTATACCCTGCAAATAAAAACTGTAACCCTTCGTTAGGATAGGGACCCTGAAACATGTCTCGCATATTTTGGATGCCCTTTTCTCGATGTAGCCATCGTTCTGGTCAATGAATATGAGGGTTCAAAAATTTGACAGGTAATTGGAATTGAATTTCATGATTTAGCAGAAAACACTGAACATCTTCATCAATTGGTTCGGCTTGGGCAGAGAATTGGAAGAAAAGATTAGGATGCCATATACCAGGAGTAGCCAATGTTTGCTTAGCAACTATCATGTGTTGTCAATCAAACAGATACTCATTGGCTAGATCAAAATTGCACCGATCCCTGCAATTGTAGGGATTACTATTGAACTCAAGACAACTTTCTTCAAACAATCTTTCTTCTTGAATTCTCATGACGTGAACTTGAGCACCGGGGGCCGAGACATATTCCTTTTGAGAGAGAAAACCTTCTCAAGAGAGGAAGTCTACAAAATTATTCTGTGAACCTGGAAGATGTTGAATATCAAATTCAAATGTATCAAAAAATTGAGCCCATCTTAATAACCTACCTCTAATGACTTTGTCTTTGGATTCCTTCTTGAAGAAACCTCTGATATTCTGTAAATCACTACGAACCAGAAATTTCTTATCAACAACAAACATATAGAAAGCTTTGAGTGAATTTACAAGAGCAAGGATTTCTTTATGAGTATTGTGATAGGCCAATTCACTCTTCTTGAAAGAACCTGATGCATGTCGAACAATTTCTTCTTTCCCTTGGGGGTTTTGTTCTTTGAGGACGTCAGCCCAACCATTTTCATTGGCATCATTTTCTAAGATTTTAAAGCCATTACTAGGAAGGTGAAGAGGAGGAAACGATCTGCATTGGGCTTTTATACACGATATGCAGGCATCATGGGTGGTAGAATAGGGAGGAGGATTCTTCTGTAACAAAACATTGAGAAGAAGACGATCCTGTGCAACATTGGAGTAGAAGCCAGCAATATAATTGACTAAACCAAGAAATCATTGCAATTCTTTGATGTTAGTCACAGAAAAATTTTGAATGCGAGACAATATATGTTCTTGAGCCTCCATTTTTTCGTGAGGAAGTAACTTGATGCCAATAAAGATAATGGATGTTTGAGCAAACTCACATTTTGAAGGATTAATAGCTAATCTATGCTGATGACATTCCTGAAAGAATTGATGTGCAGATGCTGAAGATGACTGTCAGGAGATTGGCTGAAAACAAGAATATCATCAATGTATGGAATGATAAACTTTGAATATGGCCTAAATAATTGATCCATTTGTTGTTGAAAAATGGAAGGAGTTGTTTTAATTCCGAATGGTAGAACTTTCCATTCATATAACCCTTGTGGAACAGCAAAAGCAGTTTTATAATAATCTGCAGGTTGGAGAACAATCTGCCAAAAACCTTTAGTGAGATCAAATTTGGAATATACTTGGCTTCCTTGAATACTTTACCAAATGTGATCTTTACTAGGGAGAGGATGACGATGATCTTGTAAACAATCATTTAGAGGTTTATAGTTAACCACAAGCTTTTTTTCTGGTAATTCCTTACCATATTGATCATACTTGGAGACATACATAGCATGACAGGAAAAAGAGGAATTGGAGTCCTGAATAAGCTCTTGTTCTAACATCTCTTGAATATCGTTTTGACACATTTGTGTTTCTAATGGACTCATGAGAAAATAATTAGCTTTTCCTTTTGGCAATAGGTCCTTACCTGATGCATCCTTTTTGAGGGGCAGATGACATGTCAATGTTCTTTGATGCTTTTTCAGATCCTTTGTTATGACTATGGCTAGCCAAATTGTTTCTTCAATTCTTCTAGTCCTGATTGGGATGCAGTGATTTGTTTAGCTAGCCAAACTGTATTTTCTTTCTTCCATTTTTCAGAAGGAGTTTGGTTGGCATATGCAAATTCAGTCTGCAATCGAGGAACCTTGTATTTCTCCATAAGTGTGAGGGTATCTTTTGTTATCAAAATGGGTTCCCAATTTTGCATTGCTTGACTGCCAATAACTCTATCATATCCATCAATCTCATAATGGACAAAAGTGAGTTCTTCAATATGGCCATCTGAAAACTGAATAGGGGCTTTACAGAGCAAGGTAGAAGTGTGCTTGCCATTCCCAAAAATAATATGGGTAGTTCCAGGTATCCACTGATTTGCAAGAAAACAATTATACCTTGTCACATTTAGATCTACATCAGAATCCCAAAGAAATGCTAAGGGGTAAGCGTTAATTCCTGAGAAATGGATTTGGAATTCTAAGCCCGGACAAGGAGTAGCAGGTGGCTTTCTAAGAGCTCAGTATTATCGTTGACTAGAGCTACCAGTGTCGGGATCAATCCCTTCTGCTTCAATAGCAGATCGAATCAAAGGACTGTACTGCTTAGGCTGAGTAAAGCAATCTTCTTCGTTAGTCTGAACTTCAGTAGGAAGTTGGAAATGAGCCATAGAATTGAACTTAGAGATATATGATTCCAATTCTCAGTTTTTTGACAATTCTTCAGTGAGATTTTCATTTTCTTCCTCTTCAAGTTCCTTAATTTCAAGCTTTGCTTGATTAATTACTTTTTGAAGATAATCCCTTCTCTGAGATATCCATATTCTTCGAGCCATGCTGCCAGGTGCTGGGGCTTCTAGCAGATTACGTTGGGAAAGAGGAATTGCCTTTTCTAGGTGTTGACTAGATGATGGCTTTGAGACTTAAACTGACTGTTGCATGAGATGGCATTTTTGGTCTTCTAGCCTTTCTAGTTTTTGTTTATTATTTCTCCAGGTTTCAGGGCCAAAATTTATTTCTGCTTGCAATCTTTCTAGCTTACAAATTTCACTAATAACATGATCAAGGGTGAGATTCTCACGCCGAATCATTCTGCAAAAGAAGGAGACTTCTAATCCTGCATGATTAGATTCTGGTGTGTCTGGATGATGATCTTCTGGATGGGGTTCTTCTTCCTCTGCAGACTCTTTGGAAGAACCAAATTCCTCTGAGAGGATAATATCCTCAAAATTAGATGGATAGTCATCCACAAAATTATACTCATCAAGACCGGATTCTTTTACAATAGGACTTGTTGTGACCAAATCACACATCACCCCATTGGAGATGGGGACCCCCCTTTTTTCAGAGGCTTTGCATTGGGTCTTGATGATGTCTTAAAGCTATTTCATGATAAAGCCAGTGGTGTTTGAGTGTTAGATCCTGATGATTGAGATCCTGTGAAATTGGCTAAGTGCATTGTGAGTTAGGCGTGTTTTCCTACCTAAGCCAACCTACATTAGCACCTTAGGTACAAATCATTAGCATATGCGCCTTGGTGGGAAAGTTGCCAAGAATCTCAAGAATTGAAAATTTCATAAAGAGAGACAACTCAACTCTGGGGTGTATTTTGCATATCTAGTCACCATGTTGGGCACCTTGTTGTGAGGAGAAGTTTGAACTAGTGAGTTTGTGTGCCTTGGAGGAGGTAGCCTATTTTGAATCTCAAAGATGATCAAACATGCCAAAAGTAAGCCCTAAAGAAGTAGGCGCCCTTTGCCTTCAAAGTAAATCTTGTTGTGGCGCCTAGGAAGAGATGGCTTCCAATCACCTTCAGTACAAGCGCCTTGGGATGGATTGACGTGGAGGTTTTAGCGCCTATGATGAAGATTTTGTGCCTTTGATGAAATGAGAGCCCAGAGGTGAGCATGATTCCTTGAGCTCGAAGTTAGTACCTAGGAAGTGGATTGGAGTGCCTTAGATGGTTGAGATTGGTAAGCTTGAGCGACCTAGATTCAAAGAGTTGGAGATACGAGGATAGGCGCACTTTGCCACTCATTCCATTCAAAATATGAAGCACCTAAGTTGGGAGGCATTGTTTCTAGTGCCTAGAAAAGGATTAATGCTATGATGAGGATTTGCGCCTTTCATGTTTTGAGCGCCTTGGGAGTAGTAAGAAGAGTTTAGTGCCTAAGATGACCTTAGAAGGTGCCTAAAGGAAGAAAACTAGCTTTTAACACCCCATCAAATTGCGCCTTGATTGAGTCTGCCTAAAGACTTCAAAATTCAATAAGGAATAAACAAAAGGTAGTTTGGGCGCCCTTATGCTTCAAATCCCTTCTTTTTGGCACCCAACTTAGAAAAGGCGCTCAGTAACACCTATTCCACCATGAAACTGCGCCTATCAATGAAACAAGGTCTAAATCCTATGTTTGGGAGCCTAGGGTTGAGGAAGTCTCTTGAGCATGTAGATATAAGATGAAACCATCAAAATTCCAAGAGCTAGCTCTTAAGAGACCTAGGTGCTCATCATGTTTGTATCAACTAGATCTATTGCCTTGTTAAAACCTCCTAACAAGATGGATGCATAAGGAATAAAGAGAACACACTTAAGCATCAAGGTGCCAACCTTTGCTAAAACAATCATCACTTGTTGAGTTAGTGTTGGAATGTGTACAGCACTATGATAAAGAGAAAAGACAAATTGTGGCCAAGGATGGAACTGTTCTCGCCTACCTGCAAAGGGAAGCCATTCAGGAAACGTTGGTGATTGGTAGATGAGCAATTTTGCGAAGAAAATGAGGTTGTGCCTCCATTCTCCCCCCCGGAAGAAGCTTGATACCAATGAAAGTAATGGCAGACTGAGCAAAAACAGACTTAGAAGGGTTGATAGCTAAACCATGATGTTGGCAAACAGAGAGAAACTGGCGAAGATGTTCTTGATGGGAATTCATTTCCGGACTGAAGACAAGGATGTCATCAATGTAGGGCTGAATAAATTTGGAGTAAGGTCGAAAAAGTATATCCATTTTTTGCTGGAAAATGGAAGGAGCTATTTTAATCCTGAAAGGGAGAACCTTCCATTCATATAGGCCCTGGGGAACTGAGAAAGCAGTTTTAAAATAATCCTTGGGCTTCAGACTAATCTGCCAGTATCCTTTTGTGAGGTCAAATTTGGAATAGACATTACTTCCTTGGATGGACTGCCATATGTGGTCTTTGCTGGGCAAAGGATGACGATGATCCACAAGACACTCATTTAAAGGTTTATAGTTAACAACCAGACATTTTTCAGGTAATTCAACACCATTTTCATCAACTTTAGGGACATACATTGCGTGACAGGAAAATGGGGAATCTGAGACCTGGGTGAGATCTTGCTCTAGAAGAGATTGAATCTCCTTTTGACAAATAACAGTTTCAGCAGCAGACATGAGAAAATAATTTGCTTTGGCTTTTGGCAAAAGCTCATTTCCGTCATTATCCTTTTTTAAAGGGAGATCACAGGTTAAATTTTGCTGATGTTTAGATAGGTCTTTGGTCATGACAGAATCAGCAAATTCAGCTTTAAGCTTATCTATTATTTCTTCTCAGGCTTGAAACTGTTTAGCAAGATAGGCATGGCTTACAGGCTTTTTATTCTTGGTCTCTTTTTTTGACAGAGAAGAAAAGGAGAGAGACTGATAGACTCTGGGCAATTGATAAAGACCTTTGAAAAGCAAGAATTCCCTATCTATGACGAAAGGTTCCCATTCCTGAATGGCATTGCTTCCAAGGACCCCATCATAGTCTTCAACTTCATATTCCACAAATAGAATATTAGTTGTTTGATCCTCAAAGTTCATTTGAACAGGGGCAATACAGAAGGATGAGCTTCCTTCGGTTTCTTGATTAGCAAAAGTAATCTTTGTGTTGCCCTTTTGCCAGGCATCTTGGGGAAAAGCATTTCTTCTTGCTAGGTTTAAATCAGCACCAGTATCAATTAGAAAAGCTAGAGGATAACCCTGAATACCCCTAAAATGAATAGTCAGAATAACAGCAGGACAAATAGAGGTTATTTTTGCAGTTCTGCAGTAATTTTTCATCATGTTTAGATGACTGTTGAATCCTGTTTCTCTGATTGGAGAACCTATAAAGGCTTCCTCACTTAAGTACCTAAGGGGATCACTTTCTTCGAGAGGTTCTTCCTTTGGACGGATAAGAGGCTGACTGTGAGTCACAGAATGTTGGATTTCATCTAGAGAACTTGAAACAAGGGGACTATAAGGTTTTTCTTCACAAAACAGCTGATTTTCTCTAGACTGACTTTGGGAAGACAATTGTATGGAACCAGCAGAATTAAAACGATTTATGAACTTATCTAACTCAGGAGAATTATCAACTTCTTCATTTAAACAAGAATTTTCTTCTTCTTCTATTTCTAGAATTTCAGCTTGAGCTTGGGAAACTACCTTGAGAAGAAAATCTCTTCTGTGTCGACGCCAGAGCTGATGAGCCATACTTCCTGGAGCTGGAGATTCCAATATACCCCTTTCTGGGAGAGGCACTGTTGATGCAAAGCTTCTTTGCGAAGAAACTATGGAGGAATCTGTAGGAGGAATACCAAGGGGATACCAAGGAGAAGGTCGATATCCATGGGATCCGACTACTCTTTCTGAAGGTCTTACATTTGGCCAATTGGGAACTGAATCCCTCTTTTGAAGAAGATACAGCTTTCTTGCCCGAAGCTGTTCTAGCTTTGCTGTTAACTTCTTCCATGTTTCTGGACCCATATTCATCTCATGCAACTGGGCCTCGGTCTGCACTATTTGATCAACCAGTTGATCCAATTCATTTCTAGTGCTGTTTCGGAACATTCGACAGTAGAATGAGACTTCACTATCTGTGGAATCTTCAGAATCAGATTTAGATATTGCCATCTGATTCATCTTAGCTGTGACCTCTTCTCCTTCTGCAGAAAGGTAAGGGTCATCAGAAGACTCTGAATAGTCTGAACTTGAAGAAATTACTATGTCTTCTGAATCCGAGGGGTAGTCATCTATATAGACATAGTCTTTAGTGACACCATGGGCTTTTGCCGCCCGCATCTTTCCTCTACCCTTTTTCTTTTTTCTTTCAGGACACTTATTAGTAAAGTGTTCTCCTTTACAGATGTAGCAGGTTGGCTTCCACTTTCTACCTTTCTTTTGCTTATCCTTTTTACGAAAGAATCCTTTCTTTCGCTTCTTTTTGAAACTTTTATCTCAGACATCTAACCTTTTATCCTTCTTCCGAAAAGGTTTCTGAGATTTCTCCTTGAAGCAACCTTCACAGGAGTCTTTTACTTCATCAGTAAGTCTGGAGCAAGTTGTTGTAGACAAAATTGGCTGCACTTTCTTAATCTCTTTTTTAGCTTTTGCTTCATCACAGATGTCAGAATTAATTTGTTCTAAGAACTGAACCAGCTGTGGGAAAGTAACTTCTTTCATTTCTAGACCTTCAGCAACCATATTTTCCAAGACTTTTTTATGATAAAATTCACCTATTGTGGAACCCAAACTTTTCAGGAATGTTGTGTACATCAAATCATGCTTCTGCTCATGGCCAGAGAGGTAGAAGTGTTCATACTGTTGTTTACAGTATGATTTGAAGTTTCTAAGATCTTTACATTTATTCTTGATAAACTTCTGAAATTCTAACTTCTCCATTACGTCTCTTTTGCCTACAAACATTCTGAGAAGTTGAGCGCATACCTGATCTGTTCCACTATCCAGCAACCTTTCCTTGTAGTCATCTTCCAGACGTTCCCACACATGTTTTGCTGTGCCGGTCATTGCATTAAGAGCCTGCTTGATAACTTCTTTTTCATCTGCATCTGCATTGGTGGCCATATAGTTAGTTATCCATGACCGCATAGCATCTATTCCTCAAGTATTTTCCAATACTTCGAGTTTATCAAAATTTACTAGTGGGGGCGTATCAGCCTTATATGTCTAGATATTTTTAAAAAGATCATTATCCTTTGGACTACTTCCTGTGTCTCGAGCCATCTGGACTACACCATGGGATGGTGGTTGTTCCTCATACATTCCTGTCTGAGGGTTATAAACTTTTGACTCCTCAGCTAATGAAGGCTTTGAATGAAGACTAGGCCCCTCATACTGAGCTTTTAGGTAACCCTTAGAGTTGAGAGGGAAATTCTTTATTTTAACAATCTGTCTAGATGACTGAGCTGTAGACTGAATGACTAAGGATTCACTCCTTACAGTTGCCTGAATATTAGCAGACTCAATTGAAACAGAATCCCTGATCTCAATATTAGACTGGCGGATGGAATTAAACTCATCATGCATCTCAGAGATGCGTTGTCCATTGTGCTTAACATGCAGGTTAGCACCATTGATCTGAGTACCAAGCACATCCATTTCTAATTTAAGTTCATTGCGAACTTTCAAGAGATTGTCATGCTGCCTTTCGAAAGCAGCATCATGTTCTAATTTCCATATTTCAGTTCTATGTTTAAAAGCTTCATAACTCTCCTTTAACTCTAGCAGTTCCCTTTTGACAGTAGCTGCCCATTCATCAGAGAGTCGCTTTTCTAACTTTTCTAAAATCTGAACAACTGTATGGAAATTTTCCTAATGGCTAAGATGTGCTTTCTGGGACTTGACTACTTCTATTTCTGCCCATTTCTTTCTATCTTCAGCCAGTAGTAGGGATTTTCTAAGACAAAGGTTTGTCCAGTTTAACAGATTACTTTGGCTAGGAGCATTATCTCCTAGGGGGAAAACATGCAAAGGCCAACAATTGACTTTATAATGCCCATCAGTATCTATTAACATAAAATCATGGAAAGGAGGTATTCTACCAGGTATTGTACAAGGACCTCCGGGAGTATTAACAATTTTGAGGTTTTCTTCCTGTATACCTTGTTATGGCATAGCTATAGACCTAGCTGATATCATACGGACCTTGCCAGATTTTGGTGGGAAAACACAGGAACAATCTTCACACTTGAAAAGACCATTTTCCATTTCAGAGAATCTTTGGTGGTCACACGAGACTTTTGGTCTTTCTTCAGGAAAACTTGCATTTCTATTAATAGAGGGAATTTTGAATAAACTTTCAAACCCTTTACTGGGTTGCAAACGAACAGATTGAGATCTTGGAAGGCTAGGTGGTAAAGGTGTCATGGCTGGACTAGTCATGGCTGGACTAGGCTGATTAAAAGAAACTTCTCGACTCAGAGATGGAGAGGTCAAATCTCTACCTGAGGATCGAGTTCCTGACTGGGAACTACCAGCAAACTTTATGACCGCCTGATCATCTAATTCTTCAATTGAGATTCCTCTCAATCGATTTGTATTGGCCTCACTTCCTGCTTCTAGATTTTCTGAATCCCATAATTCAACAGCCCATTCTTCTGGCATTTTAATATCTTTATGTCGCACAATTTTAGGAGCTGTGAGCTAAGTGCTATCACTAGAAGATGTCCAAAGGGTGGACAGACCTTCTAAACCTTGAGCACGTTTAGGATTTATCATTAATGGCATGACTTTATTATATAAACGGTAATGGACCAGGAAAACCAGGGAATGATCAACAGAGTTCTTTTTCATGAATAGATTCATAGTGCGGAACTTATATTCTAAAACATCCCTAAGGTTTTCATCTTTCAAGCTTACTGGAAAGTCTAACAGACAATCTACAAAGATAGGTCCCTTTGCCATTGAGTCACAACCGGCTCCTAACAGGGAATGAGACAGCTTCAGAAATCTAGCATCTTTAAGCATCATAAGAACAATGATTGGTAAATCCTTTCGATAATGTCCGGAGATGCCTATTCTAACATAGGATAGATGCATAAACTGGGGATTGGACTTACTCTCATAGGCCTTCTTTCTAAACTTCTTGATCAGTTCATCAGAAAATATATTTAATTTTCCTTGATTTCCACCTTTAACTACATGCTGCAATTCGACTACATGACAGTTCTGGGAAGACTTATATCCAAACCACTCTTTCAAACCAACACTCTTATTATTCAACATATCTACTAGTCCTTTAGGAATGTCTTTATATATTTCGTGTGCAGGGATCCGTGGAACCTTAAAGGGTTTCTCAGGTTCTGTACCGACTACAGACACTTCATCTAAAGCGTTGCTAGAAGACTCTCCAGTACTAAACATACTTTCATTATTTGCAAAGAAGTTGGTAAACCTAACCTCTTGGTTTCGATCCGCTGTGAGATCGATGCTGCCTCCAGACTGGGAAGAGGGTTGAGATTCCATCTGCGCTCAAATCTGCACTCGAAAGGACCAGATAACTGCCCAAACTGCCCTTCACACCTTCCACACGGCTTCCAACGGGACTTACCTCTGGGACTGACAACTTGACTATGACGGCCTGAGACAATACAGGGAGCATATACAGAGAGCAATACAGATAAAGAGAGATTATTGAGGAGTTATTGTTAGGCAACAACGATAACAGACAGCAATAAGATCGTCTCCATTGGCTCTGATACCAAATTTAAGCTGCAATAGACAAACAAACATCTGATACCGATATCTTACACGCAAATGCGCGGTATGACCTTGATTATTAATAACACTCAGAAAAGATACATAGATGTTCATCTTTTACAATGCTCGCTGGAAACATTCTGATCTACTAAAGCTTTTAAGTAAGCTTTTACAACACTTTAATGCCGGACAGGCAATGAGACTTACAAACTTTCTAAAACCTATGAAGACTCTTGAGACATATTCTTCCAGACTTGAACTAGCTCTGAATTACCTTGTGAAATGCAGGCGGCCCTGGGCCCTTATATAGGGAAGCGAGGGCAGAACTTTTAACCCCGATCACATAATCCGTTGGAGTCCGTCAATGGAAGAAAGACACGCAAACAAAAGCGACACCTTATCCGAAGGGCATCCCATGTGAAGAAAGATTCCTCTGATGGGACCCAAATACCCGTGAACAAGATAAGGTAGGATAGAAAACCTTTCCTTTTACAAACGAGAGGAATAACTTGTACACACGTTGAGAGAGTGTGTTGGCCCCTTTAGCACATGGTGGAGGTCCATGTCTTTCTTTTCATTACGAGGAGAAAGATGCCCTCGATGAGTGACAAGCCCACTCATTAGCCCATTAAGATCCAGTGCTGTGAGATGAGGTACTAGATTCCTTCGGAAAGTATCCTAGGCATCCTTCACATAGTTCTCTGTCTGGATGATTGCAATCTAGCGCCCAATAGTAACCTCTTGAGTCATATGAGGGGACCCTTCTGTCATCTTGCGAATAATCATAACAATTTGCACATGTTTGAGAGGATGAGTGGGGAACCCAGCCTGACAATCTATCATCCTCTTTCAAGATGATACTCATCACTTTTACTTTATGTGGTCCGTTGAATCTTCGATCAATTGAGTAAGGAGTGGCCCAACTTACCCTGAAGGTTTTCACATGAATCCAAATGGGAGTTTGGTGACCATGGAAATGTCGAAGACGATTTCGGATGCTCCAATGTCCAAAAACAGAATCAACCCCAGCTGGCCCATACATCTGGCACAGATGTCGACTAATAGCATTCTCTTCAGCAGAATCAAACTAGAGCTTGAAGATACATCCAGTGTAGGCTGTAGTTCCATTAAACTACAAATCATCAGCTTGAGGATAAGGTCCTGAAAACATATTTCAAATCAGGGTTTCACCATTCTCTCCTCTAAGCCATTGAATTGGATTGCCGATTACCAGATTCAGAAAATGGACAGGGAGCACAAAATCTCCACACCAGTTCTGTAAGACATGTCCGACTTCAGGATCAATTGGTTCCGCTTCTGCAGAGAACTGGAACAACGGGACTTCAGTCCATAATCCTGGAATTGTAAGTTGTTGCTTGGCAACCAACATTTGAAATCTATCAAATAGAAAATCTGCAGCCATCTCGTGATTATGAAGATCCCTTCTTGGAAAGGATTACAGCTCCAAAATTCATTACTGGGCTCAGTCCACCTTTGTTCTCTAATTCGAATCACTCAGACTTTACCAAATAATTGTCTATGCTGTCCACTGGGAAGCTCTGGTTCTTTTGCGGTATCAAGCTGGATCTTAAAACCTTCCCTAGATTCAAAATCTGCAAAAATATTAACAACACTAGGTAAATGGATAAAATCAAATTCATAGGTACTGAGAAGCTGTGCCCATCTGAGAAGACGTCCTCTGGTTACCTTGTTTTTTGATTCCTTTCGAAAGAAACCTCTGAGATTCAAGAGATCACTTTTCAGAAGAAACCTTTTATCAGCAATGAACATTTGGAATGCCTGAAAAGTATTTTGGAATGCCTGAAAAGTATTTACAACAGCTAGAATTTCCTTATGGGTACTGTGATAATTTAATTCAGAATTATGAAAACTCCCTGAGACTGTTCTAACAATTTCTCCTTTATCCTTTGGATTATATTCAGGAGTCTTCTGTTCTCGGAGTATTCCAGACCAAGCATACTCACTTGCATCAGTTTCCACAATTTTGAAACCTAGTCCTGGTAACTTAAGAGTAGGTAACTGAGAACACTTCTTCTTAATGTTCATGATTATCTGGTCATGAAACTTTGTCCAAGGAGGTGGCTTCTTACTTAACAGCTTATTCAGAGACAACCGATCTTCGGCTAACTTATGGTAGAAACCAGCAATATAATTTACCAGACCCAGAAATCTCTGCAATTCTTTGACGTTGGTGACTGGTAGATGAGCAATTTTGCGAAGAATATGAGGTTGTGCCTCCATTCTCCCCCCCGGAAGAAGCTTGATACCAATGAAAGTAATGGCAGACTGAGCAAAAATAGACTTAGAAGAGTTGACAGCTAAACCATGATGTTGGCAAACAGAGAGAAACTGGTGAAGATGTTCTTGATGGGAATTCATTTCTGGACTGAAGACAAGGATGTCATCAATGTAGGGCTGAATAAATTTGGAGTAAGGTTGAAAAAGTATATCCATTTTTTGCTGGAAAATGGAAGGAGCTATTTTAATCCCAAAAGGGAGAACCTTCCATTCATATAGGCCCTGGGTAACTGAGAAAGCAGTTTTAAAATAATCCTTGGGCTTCAGACTAATCTGCCAGTATCCTTTTGTGAGGTCAAATTTGGAATAGACATTAATTCCTTGGATGGACTGCCATATGTGGTCTTTGCTGGGCAAAAGACACTCATTTAAGGTTTTATAGTTAACAACCAGACGTTTTTCAGGTAATTCAACACCATTTTCATCAACTTTAGGGACATACATTGCGTGACAGGAAAATGGGGAATCTGAGACCTGGATGAGATCTTGCTCTGGAAGAGATTGAATCTGCTTTTGACAAATAACAGTTTCAGCAGCAGACATGAGAAAATAATTTGCTTTGGCTTTTGGCAAAAGCTCATTTCCGTCATTATCCTTTTTTAAAGGGAGATCACAGGTTAAATTTCGCTGATGTTTAGATAGGTCTTTGGTCATGACAGAATCAGCAAATTTAGCTTTAAGCTTATCTATTATTTCTTCTCGGGCTTGAAACTGTTTAGCAAGATAGGCATGGCTTACAGGCTTTTTATTCTTGGTCTCCTTTTTTCATAGAGAAGAAAAGGAGAGAGACTGATAGACTCTGGGCAATTGATACAGACCTTTGAAAAGCAAGAATTCCCTATCTATGACGAAAGGTTCCCATTCCTGAATGGCATTGCTTCCAAGGACCCCATCATAGTCTTCAACTTCATATTCCACAAATAGAATATTAGTTGTTTGATCCTCAAAGTTCATTCGAACAGGGGCAATACAGAAGGATGAGCTTCCTTCAGTTTCTTGGTTAGCAAAAGTAATCTTTGTGTTGCCCTTTTGCCAGGCATCTTGGGGAAAAGCATTTCTTCTTGCTAGGTTTAAATCAGCACCAGTATCAATTAGAAAAGCCAGAGGATAACCCTGGATACCCCTAAAATGAATAGTCAGAATAACAGCAGGACAAATAGAGGTTATTTTTGCAGTTCTGCAGTAATTTTTCATCATGTTTAGACGACTGCTGGATCCTGTTTCTCTGACTGGAGAACCTATAAAGGCTTCCTCACTTAAGTACCTAAGGGGATCACTTTCTTCGAGAGGTTCTTCCTTTGGACGGATAAGAGGCTGACTGCGAGTCACAGAATGTTGGATTTCATCTAGAGAACTTGAAACAAGAGGACTATAAGGTTTTTCTTCACAAAACAACTGATTTTCTCTAGACTGACTTTGAGAAGACAATTGTATGGAACCAGCAGAATTAAAATGATTTATGAACTTATCCAACTCAGGAGAATTATCAACTTCTTCATTTAAACAAGAATTTTCTTCTTCTTCTATTTCTAGAATTTCAGCTTGAGCTTGGGAAACTACCTTGAAAAGAAAATCTCTTCTGTGTCGACGCCAGAGCCGATGAGCCATACTTCCTGGAGCTGGAGATTCCAATATACCCCTTTCTGGGAGAGGCACTGTTGATGCAAAGCTTCTTTGCGAAGAAACTATGGAGGAATCTGTAGGAGGAATACCACGGGGATACCAAGGAGAAGGTCGATATCCATGGGATCCGACTACTCTTTCTGAAGGTCTTACATTTGGCCGACTGGGAACTGAATCCCTCTTTTGAAGAAGATACAACTTTCTTGCCCGAAGCTATTCTAGCTTTGCTGTTAACTTCTTCCATGTTTCTGGACCCATATTCATCTCGTGCAACTGGGCCTCGGTCTGCACTATTTGATCAACCAGTTGATCCAATTCATTTCTAGTGCTGTTTCGGAACATTCGATAGTAGAATGAGACTTCACTGTCTGTGGAATCTTCAGAATCAGATTTAGATATTGCCATCTAATTCATCTTAGCTGTGACCTCTTCTCCTTCTGTAGAAAGGTAAGGGTCATCAGAAGACTCTGAATAGTCTGAATTTGAAGAAATTACTATGTCTTCTGAATCCGAGGGGTAGTCATCTATATAGACATAGTCTTTAGTGACGCCATGGGCTTTTGCCGCCTGCATCATTCCTCTACCCTTCTTCTTTTTTCTTTCAGGACACTTATTAGCAAAGTGTTCTCCTTTACAGATGTAGCAGGTTGGCTTCCACTTGCTACCTTTCTTTTGCTTATCCTTTTTACGAAAGAATCCTTTCTTTCACTTCTTTTTGAAACTTTTATCTCGGACATCTAACCTTTTATCCTTCTTCCGAAAAGGTTTTCGAGATTTCTCCTTGAAGCAACCTTCATAGGAGTCTTTTACTTCATCAGTAAGTCTGGAGCAAATTGTTGTAGACAAAATTGGTTGCACTTTCTTAATCTCTTTTTTAGCTTTTGCTTGGTCTGGAATACTCCGAGAACAGAAGACTCCTGAATATAATCCAAAGGATAAAGGAGAAATTGTTAGAACAGTCTCAGGGAGTTTTCATAATTCTGAATTAAATTATCACAGTACCCATAAGGAAATTCTGGCTGTTGTAAATACTTTTCAGGCTTTCCAAATGTTCATTGCTGATAAAAAGTTTCTTCTGAAAAGTGATCTCCAGAATCTCAGAGGTTTCTTTCGAAAGGAATCAAAAAATAAGGTAACCAGAGGACGTCTTCTCAGATGGGCACAGCTTCTCAGTACCTATGAATTTGATTTTATCCATTTACCTGGTGTTGAGAATATTTTTGCAGATTTTGAATCTAGGGAAGGTTTTAAGATCCAGCTTGATACCGCAAAAGAACCAGAGCTTCCCAGTGGACAGCATAGACAATTATCTGGTAAAGTCTGAGTGATACGAATTAGAGAACAAAGTTGGACTGAGCCCAGTAATGAATTTTGGAGCTGTAATCCTTTCCCAAGAAGGGATCTTCATAATCACCAGATGGCTGCAGATTTTCTATTTGATAGATTTCAAATGTTGGTTGCCAAGCAACAACTTACAATTCCAGGATTATGGACTGAAGTCCCGTTGTTCCAGTTCTCTGCAGAAGCGGAACCAATTGATCCCGAAGTAGGACATGTCTTACAGAACTGGTGTGGAGATTTTGTGCTCCCTGTCCGTTTTCTGAATCTGGTAATCGACAGTCCAATTCAATGGCTCAGAGGAGAGAATGGTGAAACCCTGATTCGAAATATGTTTTCAGGACCTTATCCTCAAGCTGATGATTTGCAGTTTAATGGAACTACAGCCTACACTGGATGTATCTTCAAGCTCCAGTTTGATTCTGCTGAAGACAACGCTATTAGTCGACATCTGTGCCAGATGTATGGGCTAGCTGGGGTTGATTTTGTTTTTGGACATTGGACCATCCGAAATCGTCTTCGACATTTCCATGGTCACCAAACTCCCATCTGGATTCATGTGAAAACCTTCAGGGTAAGTTGGGCCACTCCTTACTCAATTGACCAAAGATTCAACGGACCACATAAAGTAAAATTGATGAGTATCATCTGGAAAGAGGATGATAGATTGTCAGGCTGTGGCCCCCACTCATCCTCTCAAACATGTGCAAATTGTTATGATTATTTGCAAGATGACAGAAGGGTCCCCTCATATCACTCAAGAGGTTACTATCGGGCGCCAGATTGCAATCATCTAGACGGAGAACTATGTGAAGGATGCCTAGGATACTTTCCGAAGGAATCTAGTACCTCATCTCACAGCACTGGATCTTAGTGGGCTAATGAGTGGGCTTGTCACTCATCGAGGGCATCTTTCTCCTCGTAATGAAAAGAAAGACATGGACCTCCACCATGTGCTAAAGGGGCCAACACACTGTCTCAACGTGTGTACGAGTTATTCCTCTCATTTGTAAAAGGAAAGGTTTTCTGTCCTACCTTATCTTGTTCACGGGTATTTGGGTCCCACCAGAGGAATCTTTCTTCACATGGGATGCCCTTCGGATAAGGTGTCGCTTTTGTTTGCGTGTCTTTCTTCCATTGATGGACTCCAACGGATTATGTGATCGGGGTTAAAAGTTCTGCCCTCACTTCCCTATATAAGGGCCCAGGGCCGCCTGCATTTCACAAGGCAATTCAGAGTTAGTTCAAGTCTGGAAGAATATGTCTCAAGAGTCTTCATAGGTTTTAGAAAGTTTGTAAGTCTCATTGCCTGTCCGGCATTAAAGTGTTGTAAAAGCTTGCTTAAAAGCTTTAGTAGATCAGAATGTTTCCAGCGAGCATTGTAAAAGATGAACATCTATGTATCTTTTCTGAGTGTTATTAATAATCAAGGTCATACCGCGCATTTGCGTGTAAGATATCGGTATCAGATGTTTGTTTGTCTATTGCAGCTTAAATTTGGTATCAAAGCCAATGGAGACGATCTTATTGCTGTCTGTTATCGTTGTTGCCTAACAATAACTCCTCAATAATCTCTCTTTATCTGTATTGCTCTCTGTATATGCTCCCTATATTGTTTCAGGCCGTCACAGTCGTGTTGTCAGTCCCAGAGGTAAGTCCTGTTAGAAGCCGTGTGGAAAGCGTGAAGGGCAGTTTGGGCAGTTATCTGGTCCTTTCGAGTGCAGGTTTGAGCGCAAATTTGAGCGCAGATGGAATCTCAACCCTCTTCCTAGTCTGGAGGCAGCATCGATCTCATAGCGGATCGAAACCAAGAGGCTAGGTTTACCAACTTCTTTGCAAATAATGAAAGTATGTTTAGTACTGGAGAGTCTTCTAGTAACGCTTTAGATGAAGTGTCTGTAGTCGGTGCAGAACCTGAGAAACCCTTTAAGGTTCCACGGATCCCTGCACACGAAATATATAAAGACGTTCCTAAAGGACTAGTAGATATGTTGAATAATAAGAGTGTTGGTTTGAAAGAGTGGTTTGGATATAAGTCTTCCCAGAACTATCATGTAGCCGAATTGCAGCATGTAGTTAAAGGTGGAAATCAAGGACAATTAAATATATTTTCTGATGAACTGATCAAGAAGTTTAGAAGGAAGGCCTATGAGAGTAAGTCCAATCCCCAGTTTATGCATCTATCCTATGTTAGAATAGGCATCTGCAGACATTATCGAAAGGGTTTACCAATCATTGTTCTTATGATGCTTAAAGATGCTAGATTTCTGAAGCTGTCTCATTCCCTGTTAGGAGCCGGTTGTGACTCAATGGCAAAGGGACCTATCTTTGTAGATTGTCTATTAGACTTTCCAGTAAGCTTGAAAGATGAAAACCTTAGGGATGTTTTAGAATATAAGTTCCGCACTATGAATCTATTCATGAAAAAGAACTCTGTTGATCATTCCCTAGTTTTCCTGGTCCATTACCGTTTATATAATAAAGTCATGCCATTAATGATAAATCCTAAACGTGCTCAATGTTTAGAAGGTCTGTCCACCCTTTGGACATATTCTAGTGATAGCACTCAGCTCACAGCTCCTAAAATTGTGCGACATAAAGATATTAAAATGCCAGAAGAATGGGCTGTTGAATTATGGGATTCAGAAAATCTAGAAGCAGGAAGTGAGGCCAATACAAATCAATTGAGAGGAATCTCAATTGAAGAATTAGATGATCAGGCAGTCATAAAGGTTGCTGGATAGTGGAACAGATCAGGTATGCGCTCAACTTCTCAAAATGTTTGTAGGTAAAAGAGACGTAATAGAGAAGTTAGAATTTCAGAAGTTTATCAAGAATAAATGTAAAGATCTTAGAAACTTCAAATCATACTGTAAACAACAGTATGAACACTTCTACCTCTCTGGCCATGAGCAGAAGCATGATTTGATGTACACAACATTCCTGAAAAGTTTTGGTTCCACAATAGGTGAATTTTATCATAAAAAAGTCTTAGAAAATATGGTTGCTGAAGGTATAGAAATGAAAGAAGTTACTTTCCCACAGCTGGTTCAGTTCTTAGAACAAATTAATTCTGACATCTGTGATGAAGCAAAAGCTAAAAAAGAGATTAAGAAAGTGCAGCCAATTTTGTCTACAACAATTTGCTCCAGACTTACTGATGAAGTAAAAGACTCCTGTGAAGGTTGCTTCAAGGAGAAATCTCGGAAACCTTTTCGGAAGAAGGATAAAAGGTTAGATGTCTGAGATAAAAGTTTCAAAAAGAAGCGAAAGAAAGGATTCTTTCGTAAAAAGGATAAGCAAAAGAAAGGTAGCAAGTGGAAGCCAACCTGCTACATCTGTAAAGGAGAACACTTTGCTAATAAGTGTCCTGAAAGAAAAAAGAAAAAGGGTAGAGGAAAGATGCGGGCGGCAAAAGCCCATGGTGTCACTAAAGACTATGTCTATATAGATGACTACCCCTCGGATTCAGAAGACATAGTAATTTCTTCAAGTTCAGACTGTTCAGAGTCTTCTGATGACCCTTACCTTTCTGTAGAAGGAGAAGAGGTCACAGCTAAGATGAATCAGATGGCAATATCTAAATCTGATTCTAAAGATTCCACAGACAGTGAAGTCTCATTCTACTGTCGAATGTTCCGAAACAGCACTAGAAATGAATTGGATCAACTGGTTGATCAAATAGTGCAGACTGAGGCCCAGTTGCACGAGATGAATATGGGTCCAGAAACATGGAAGAAGTTAACAGCAAAGCTAGAACAGCTTCGGGAAGAAAGCTATATCTTCTTCAAAAGAGGGATTCAGTTCCCAGTCGGCCAAATGTAAGACCTTCAGAAAGAGTAGTCGGATCCCATGGATATCGACCTTCTCCTTGGTATCCCCGTGGTATTCCTCCTACAGATTCCTCCATAGTTTCTTCTCAAAGAAGCTTTGCATCAATAGTGCCTCTCCCAGAAAGGGGTATATTGGAATCTCCAGCTCCAGGAAGTATGGCTCGTCGGCTCTGGCGTCGACACAGAAGAGATTTTCTTCTCAAGGTAGTTTCCCAAGCTCAAGCTGAAATTCTAGAAATAGAAGAGAAGAAAATTCTTGTTTAAATGAAGAAGTTGATAATTCTCCTGAGTTAGATAAGTTCATAAATCGTTTTAATTCTGCTGGTTCCATACAATTGTCTTCCCAAAGTCAGTCTAGAGAAAATCAGCTGTTTTGTGAAGAAAAACCTTATAGTCCCCTTGTTTCAAGTTCTCTAGATGAAATCCAACATTCTGTGACTCGCAGTCAGCCTCTTATCCGTCCAAAGGAAGAACCTCTCGAAGAAAGTGATCCCCTTAGGTACTTAAGTGAGGAAGCCTTTATAGGTTCTCCAATCAGAGAAACAGGATCCAGCAGTCGTCTAAACATGATGAAAAATTACTGCAGAACTGCAAAAATAACCTCTATTTGTCCTGCTGTTATCCTGACTATTCATTTTAGGGGTATTCAGGGTTATCCTCTAGCTTTTCTAATTGATACTGGTGCTGATTTAAACCTAGCAAGAAGAAATGCTTTTCCCCAAGATGCCTGGCAAAAGGGCAACACAAAGATTACTTTTGTTAATCAAGAAACCGAAGGAAGCTCATCCTTCTGTATTGCCCCTGTTCGAATGAACTTTGAGGATCAAACAACTAATATTCTATTTGTGGAATATGAAGTTGAAGACTATGATGGGGTCCTTGGAAGCAATGCCATTCGGGAATGGGAACCTTTCGTCATAGATAGGGAATTCTTGCTTTTCAAAGGTCTGTATCAATTGCCCAGAGTCTATCAGTCTCTCTCCTTTTCTTCTCTGTCAAAAAAAGAGACCAAGAATAAAAAGCCTGTAAGCCATGCCTATCTTGCTAAACAGTTTCAAGCCCGAGAAGAAATAATAGATAAGCTTAAAGCTAAATTTGCTGATTCTGTCATGACCAAAGACCTATCTAAACATCAGCGAAATTTAACCTGTGATCTCCCTTTAAAAAAGGATAATGACGGAAATGAGCTTTTGCCAAAAGCCAATGCAAATTATTTTCTCATGTCTGCTGCTGAAACAGTTATTTGTCAAAAGGAGATTCAATCTCTTCTAGAGCAAGATCTCATCCAGGTCTCAAATTCCCCATTTTCCTGTCACACAATGTATGTCCCTAAAGTTGATGAAAATGGTGTTGAATTACCTGAAAAACGTCTGGTTGTTAACTATAAACCTTTAAATGAGTGTCTTGTGGATCATCGTCATCCTTTGCCCAGCAAAGACCACATATGGCAGTCCATCCAAGGAAGTAATGTCTATTCCAAATTTGACCTCACAAAAGGATACTGGCAGATTAGTCTGAAGCCCAAGGATTATTTTAAAATTGCTTTCTCAGTTCCCTAGGGCCTATATGAATGGAAGGTTCTCCCTTTCGGGATTAAAACAGCTCCTTCCATTTTCTAGCAAAAAATGGATATACTTTTTTGACCTTACTCCAAATTTATTCAGCCCTACATTGATGACATCCTTGTCTTCAGTCCGGAAATGAATTCCCATCAAGAACATCTTCGCCAGTTTCTCTCTATTTGCCAACATCTTGGTTTAGCTGTCAACCCTTCTAAGTCTATTTTTGCTCAGTCTACCATTACTTTCATTGGTATCAAGCTTCTTCCGGGGGGGAGAATGGAGGCACAACCTCATATTCTTCGCAAAATTGTTGCAGAGATTTCTAGGTCTGGTAAATTATATTGCTAGTTTCTACCATAAGTTAGCCGAAGATCGGTTGTCTCTGAATAAGTTGTTAAGTAAGAAGCCACCTCCTTGGACAAAGTTTCATCACCAGATAATCATGAACATTAAGAAGAAGTGTTCTCAGTTACCTCCTCTTAAGTTACCAAGACCAGTTTTCAAAATTGTGGAAACTGATGCAAGTGAGTATGCTTGGTCTAGAATACTCCGAGAACAGAAGACTCCTGAATATAATCCAAAGGATAAAGGAGAAATTGTTAGAACAGTCTCAGGGAGTTTTCATAATTCTGAATTAAATTATCACAGTACCCATAAGGAAATTCTGGCTGTTGTAAATACTTTTCAGGCATTCCAAATGTTCATTGCTGATAAAAGGTTTCTTCTGAAAAGTGATCTCCAGAATCTCAGAGGTTTCTTCCGAAAGGAATCAAAAAATAAAGTAACCAGAGGACGTCTTATCAGATGGGCACAGCTTCTCAGTACCTATGAATTTGATTTTATCCATTTACCTGGTGTTGAGAATATTTTTGCAGATTTTGAATCTAGGGAAGGTTTTAAGATCCAGCTTGATACCGCAAAAGAACCAGAGCTTCCCAGTGGACAGCATAGACAATTATCTGGTAAAGTCTGAGTGATCCGAATTAGAGAACAAAGGTGGACTAAGCCTAGTAATGAATTTTGGAGCTGTAATCCTTTCCCAAGAAGGGATCTTCATAATCACCAGATGGCTGCAGATTTTCTATTTGATAGATTTCAAATGTTGGTTGCCAAGCAACAACTTACAATTCTAGGATTATGGACTGAAGTCCCGTTGTTCCAGTTCTCTGCAGAAGTGGAACCAATTGATCCCGAAGTGGGACATGTCTTACAGAACTGGTGTGGAGATTTTGCGCTCCCTATCCGTTTTCTGAATCCGGTAATCGGCAATCCAATTCAATGGCTCAGAGGAGAGAATGGTGAAACCCTCATTCGAAATATGTTCTCAGGACCTTATCCTCAAGCTGATGATTTGCAATTTAATGGAACTACAGCCTACACTGGATGTATCTTCAAGCTCCAGTTTGATTCTGCTGAAGAGAATGCTATTAGTCGACATCTGTGCCAGATGTATGGGCCAGCTGGGGTTGATTTTGTTTTTGGACATTGGACCATCCGAAATCGTCTTCGACATTTCCATGGTCACCAAACTCCCATTTGGATTCATGTGAAAACCTTCAGGGTAAGTCGGGCTACTCCTTACTCAATTGACCGAAGATTCAACGGACCACATAAAGTAAAAGTGATGAGTATCATCTGGAAAGAAGATGATAGATTGTCAGGCTGTGTTCCCCACTCATCCTCTCAAACTTGTGCAAATTGTTATGATTATTCACAAGATGACAGAAGGGTCCCCTCATATGACTCAAGAGGTTACTATCGGGTGCCAGATTGCAATCATCTAGACGGAGAACTATGTGAAGGATGCCTAGGATACTTTTCGAAGGAATCTAGTACCTCATCTCACAGCACAGGGTCTTAGTGGGCTAATGATGGGCTTGTCACTCATCGAGGGCATCTTTCTCCTCGTAATGAAAAGAAAGACATGGACCTCCACCATGTGCTAAATGGGCCAACACACTGTCTCAACGTGTGTACGAGTTATTCCTCTCATTTGTAAAAGGAAAAGGTTTTCTGTCCTACCTTATCTTGTTCACGGGTATTTGGGTCCCACCAGAGGAATCTTTCTTCACATGGGATGCCCTTCGGATAAGGTGTCGCTTTTGTTTGCATGTCTTTCTTCCATTGACGGACTCCAACAGATTATGTGATCGGGGTTAAAAGATCTGCCCTTGCTTCCTTATATAAGGGCCCAGGGCCACCTGCATTTCACAAGGCAATTCAGAGCTAGTTCAAGTCTGGAAGAATATGTCTCAAGAGTCTTCATAGGTTTTAGAAAATTTGTAAGTCTCATTGCCTGTCCGGCATTAAAGTGTTGTAAAAGCTTGCTTAAAAGCTTTAGTAGATCAGAATGTTTCCAGCGAGCATTGTAAAAGATGAACATCTATGTATCTTTTCTGAGTGTTATTAATAATCAAGGTCATACCGCGCATTTGCGTGTAAGATATCGGTATCAGATGTTTGTTTGTCTATTGCAGCTTAAATTTGGTATCAGAGCCAATGGAGACGATCTTATTGTTGTCTGTTATCGTTGTTGCCTAACAATAACTCCTCAATAATCTCTCTTTATCTGTATTGCTCTCTGTATATGCTCCCTGTATTGTCTCAGGCCATCACAGTCGTGTTGTCAGTCCCAGAGGTAAGTCCCGTTGGAAGCCGTGTGGAAGGCGTGAAGGGCAGTTTTGGCAGTTATCTGGTCATTTCGAGTGCAGGTTTGAGTGCATATTTGAGCGCAGATGGAATCTCAACCCTCTTCCCAGTCTGGAGGCAGCATCGATCTCACAGCGGATCGAAACCAAGAGGTTAGGTTTACCAACTTCTTTGCAAATAATGAAAGTATGTTTAGTACTGGTGAGTCTTCTAGTAACGCTTTAGATGAAGTGTCTGTAGTCGGTGCAGAACCTGAGAAACCCTTTAAGGTTCCACGGATCCCTACACACGAGATATATAAAGACGTTCCTAAAGGACTAGTAGATATGTTGAATAATAAGAGTGTTGGTTTGAAAGAGTGGTTTGGATATAAGTCTTCCCAGAACTGTCATGTAGCCGAATTGCAGCATGTAGTTAAAGGTGGAAATCAAGGAAAATTAAATATATTTTCTGATGAACTGATCAAGAAGTTTAGAAAGAAGGCCTATGAGAGTAAGTCCAATCCCCAGTTTATGCATCTATCCTATGTTAGAATAGGCATCTGCGGTCATTATCGAAAGGGTTTACCAATCATTGTTCTTATGATGCTTAAAGATGCTAGATTTCTGAAGCTGTCTCATTCCCTGTTAGGAGCCTATTGTGACTCAATGGCAAAGGGACCTATCTTTGTAGATTGTCTGTTAGACTTTCCAGTAAGCTTGAAAGATGAAAACCTTAGGGATGTTTTAGAATATAAGTTCTGCACTATGAATCTATTCATGAAAAAGAACTCTGTTGATCATTCCCTGGTTTTTCTGGTCCATTACCGTTTATATAATAAAGTCATGCCATTAATGATAAATCCTAAACGTGCTCAAGGTTTAGAGGGTCTGTCCACCCTTTGGACATCTTCTAGTGATAGCACTCAGCTCACAGCTCCTAAAATTGTGCGACATAAAGATATTAAGATGCCAGAAGAATGGGCTGTTGAATTATGGGATTCAGAAAATCTAGAAGCAGGAAGTGAGGCCAATACAAATCGATTGAGAGGAATCTCAATTGAAGAATTAGATGATCAGGCGGTCATAAAGTTTGTTGGTAGTTCCCAGTCAGGAACTCGATCCTCAGGTAGAGATTTGACCTCTCCATCCCTGAGTCGAGAAGTTTCTTTTAATCAGCCTAGTCCAGCCATGACTAGTCCAGCCATGACACCTTTACCACCTAGCCTTCCAAGATCTCAATCTGTTCATTTGCAACCCAGTAAAGGGTTTGAAAGTTTATTCAAAATTCCTTCTGTTAATAGAAATGCAAGTTTTCCTGAAGAAAGACCAAAAGTCTCGTGTGACCACCAAAGATTCTCCGAAATGGAAAATGGTCTTTTCAAGTGTGAAGATTGTTCCTGTGTTTTCCCACCAAAATCTGGCAAGGTCCGTATGATATCAGCTAGGTCTGTAGCTATGCCAGAACAAGGTATACAGGAAGAAAACCTCAAAATTGTTAATACTCCCGGAGGTCCTTGTACAATACCTGGTAGAATACCTCCTTTCCATGATTTTATGTTAATAGATACTGATGGGCATTATAAAGTCAATTGTTGGCCTTTGCATGTTTTCCCCCTAGGAGATAATGCTCCTAGCCAAAGTAATCTGTTAAACTGGACAAACCTTTGTCTTAGAAAATCCCTACTGCTGGCTGAAGATAGAAAGAAATGGGCAGAAATAGAAGCAGTCAAGTCCCAGAAAGCACACCTTAGCCATCAGGAAAATTTCCATACAGTTGTTCAGATTTTAGAAAAGGTAGAAAAGCGACTCTCTGATGAATGGGCAGCTACTGTCAAAAGGGAACTGCTAGAGTTAAAGGAGAGTTATGAAGCTTTTAAACATAGAACTGAAATATGGAAATTAGAACATGATGCTGCTTTCGAAAGGCAGCGTGACAATCTCTTGAAAGTTCGCAATGAACTTAAGTTAGAAATGGATGTGCTTGGTACTCAGATCAATGGTGCTGACCTGCATGTTAAGCACAATGGACAATGCATCTTTGAGATGCATGATGAGTTTAATTCCATCCGCCAGTCTAATATTGAGATCAGGGATTCTATTTCAACTGAGTCTGCTAATATTCAGGCAACTGTAAGGAGTGAATCCTTAGTCATTCAGTCTACAGCTTAGTCATCTAGACAGATTGTTAAAATAAAGAATTTCCCTGTCAACTCTAAGGGTTACCTAAAAGCTCAGTATGAGGGGCCTAGTCTTCATTCAAAGCCTTCATTAGCTGAGGAGTCAAAAGTTTATAACCCTCAGACAGGAATGTATGAGGAACAACCTCCATCCCATGGTGTAGTCCAGATGGCTCGAGGCACAGGAAGTAGTCCAAAGGATAATGATCCTTTTAAAAATATCCAGACATATAAGGCTGATACGCCCCCACTAGTAAATTTTGATAAACTCGAAGTATTGGAAAATACTCGAGGAATAGATGCTATGCGGTCATGGATAACTAACTATATGGCCACCAATGCAGATGCAGATGAAAAAGAAGTTATCAAGCAGGCTCTTAATGCAATGACCGGCACAGCAAAACATGTGTGGGAACGTCTGGAAGATGACTACAAGGAAAGGTTGCTGGATAGTGGAACAGATCAGGTATGCGCTCAACTTCTCAGAATGTTTGTAGGCAAAAGAAACGTAATGGAGAAGTTAGAATTTCAGAAGTTTATCAAGAATAAATGTAAAGATCTTAGAAACTTCAAATCATACTGTAAACAATAGTATGAACACTTCTACCTCTCTGGCCATGAGCAGAAGCATGATTTGATGTACACAACATTCCTGAAAAGTTTTGGTTCCACAATAGGTGAATTTTATCATAAAAAAGTCTTGGAAAATATGGTTGCTGAAGGTATAGAAATGAAAGAAGTTACTTTCCCACAGCTGGTTCAGTTCTTAGAACAAATTAATTCTGACATCTGTGATGAAGCAAAAGCTAAAAAAGAGATTAAGAAAGTGCAGCCAATTTTGTCTACAACAATTTGCTCCAGACTTACTGATGAAGTAAAAGACTCCTGTGAAGGTTGCTTCAAGAAGAAATCTCAGAAACCTTTTCGGAAGAAGGATAAAAGGTTAGATGTCCGAGATAAAAGTTTCAAAAAGAAACGAAAGAAAGGATTCTTTCGTAAAAAGGATAAGCAAAAGAAAGGTAGCAAGTGGAAGCCAACCTGCTACATCTGTAAAGGAGAACACTTTGCTAATAAGTGTCCCGAAAGAAAAAAGAAAAAGGGTAGAGGAAAGATGCGGGCGGTAAAAGCCCATGGTGTCACTAAAGACTATGTCTATATAGATGACTACCCCTCGGATTCAGAAGACATAGTAATTTCTTCAAGTTCAGACTATTCAAAGTCTTCTGATGACCCTTACCTTTCTGCAGAAGAAGAAGAGGTCACAGCTAAGATGAATCAGATGACAATATCTAAATCTGATTCTGAAGATTCCTCAGACAGTGAAGTCTCATTCTACTGTCGAATGTTCCGAAACAGCACTAGAAATGAATTGGATCAACTGGTTGATCAAATAGTGCAGACCGAGGCCCAGTTGCACGAGATGAATATGGGTCCAGAAACATGGAAGAAGTTAACAGCAAAGCTAGAACAGCTTCGGGCAAGAAAGCTGTATCTTCTTCAAAAGAGGGATTCAGTTCCCAGTCGGCCAAATATAAGACCTTCAGAAAGAGTAGTCGGATCCCATGGATATCGACCTTCTCCTTAGTATCCCCGTGGTATTCCTCCTACAGATTCCTCCATAGTTTCTTCGCAAAGAAGCTTTGCATCAACAGTGCCTCTCCCAGAAAGGGGTATATTGGAATCTCCAGCTCCGGGAAGTATGGCTCGTCAGCTCTGGCGTCGACACAGAAGAGATTTTCTTCTCAAGGTAGTTTCCCAAGCTCAAGCTGAAATTCTAGAAATAGAAGAAGAAGAAAATTCTTGTTTAAATGAAGAAGTTGATAATTCTCCTGAGTTGGATAAGTTCATAAATCATTTTAATTCTGCTGGTTCCATACAATTGTCTTCCCAAAGTCAGTCTAGAGAAAATCAGCTGTTTTGTGAAGAAAAACCTTATTGTCCCCTTGTTTCAAGTTCTCTAGATGAAATCCAACATTCTGTGACTCGCAGTCAGCCTCTTATCCATCCAAAGGAAGAACCTCTCGAAGAAAGTGATCCCCTTAGGTACTTAAGTGAGGAAGCCTTTATAGGTTCTCCAGTCAGAGAAACAAGATCCAGCAGTCGTCTAAACATGATGAAAAATTACTGCAGAACTGCAAAAATAACCTCTATTTGTCCTGCTGTTATTCTGACTATTCATTTTAGGGGTATTCAGGGTTATCCTCTGGCTTTTCTAATTGATACTGGTGCTGATTTCAACCTAGCAAGAAGAAATGCTTTTCCCCAAGATGCCTGGCAAAAGGGCAACATAAAGATTACTTTTGCTAACCAAGAAACCGAAGGAAGCTCATCCTTCTGTATTGCCCCTGTTCGAATGAACTTTGAGGATCAAACAACTAATATTCTATTTGTGGAATATGAAGTTGAAGACTATGATGGGGTCCTTGGAAGCAATGCCATTCGGGAATGGGAACCTTTCGTCATAGATAGGGAATTCTTGCTTTTCAAAGGTCTGTATCAATTGCCTAGAGTCTATCAGTCTCTCTCCTTTTCTTCTCTGTCAAAAAAGGAGACCAAGAATAAAAAGCCTGTAAGCCATGCCTATCTTGCTAAACAGTTTCAAGCCCGAGAAGAAATAATAGATAAGCTTAAAGCTGAATTTGCTGATTCTGTCATGACCAAAGACCTATCTAAACATCAGCGAAATTTAACCTGTGATCTCCCTTTAAAAAAGGATAATGACGGAAATGAGCTTTTGCCAAAAGCCAAAGCAAATTATTTTCTCATGTCTGCTGCTAAAACTGTTATTTGTCAAAAGGAGATTCAATCTCTTCTAGAGCAAGATCTCATCCAGGTCTCAGATTCCCCATTTTCCTGTCACGCAATGTATGTCCCTAAAGTTGATGAAAATGGTGTTGAATTACCTGAAAAACATCTGGTTGTTAACTATAAACCTTTAAATGAGTGTCTTGTGGATCATCGTCATCCTTTGCCCAGCAAAGGCCACATATGGTAGTCCATCCAAGGAAGTAATGTCTATTCCAAATTTGATCTCACAAAAGGATACTGGCAGATTAGTCTGAAGCCCAAGGATTATTTTAAAACTGCTTTTTCAGTTCCCCAGGGCCTATATGAATGGAAGGTTCTCCCTTTCGGGATTAAAACAGCTCCTTCCATTTTCCAGCAAAAAATGGATATACTTTTTCGACCTTACTCCAAATTTATTCAGCCCTACATTGATGACATCCTTGTCTTCAGTCCGGAAATGATGGAGGCACAACCTCATATTTTTCGCAAAATTGCTCATCTACCAGTCACCAACGTCAAAGAATTGCAGAGATTTCTGGGTCTGGTAAATTATATTGCTGGTTTCTACCATAAGTTAGCCGAAGATCGGTTGTCTCTGAATAAGCTATTAAGTAAGAAGCCACCTCCTTGGACAAAGTTTCATGACCAAATAATCATGAACATTAAGAAGAAGTGTTCTCAGTTACCGCCTCTTAAGTTACCAGGACCAGGTTTCAAAATTGTGGAAACTGATGCAAGTGAGTATGCTTGGTCTGGAATACTCCGAGAACAGAAGACTCCTGAATATAATCCAAAGGATAAAGGAGAAATTGTTAGAACAGTCTCAGGGAGTTTTCATAATTCTGAATTAAATTATCACAGTACCCATAAGGAAATTCTGGCTGTTGTAAATACTTTTCAGGCTTTCCAAATGTTCATTGCTGATAAAAGGTTTCTTCTGAAAAGTGATCTCCAAAATCTCAGAGGTTTCTTCCGAAAGGAATCAAAAAATAAGGTAACCAGAGGATGTCTTCTCAGATGGGCACAGCTTCTCAGTACCTATGAATTTGATTTTATCCATTTACCTGGTGTTGAGAATATTTTTGTAGATTTTGAATCTAGGGAAGGTTTTAAGATCCAGCTTGATACCGCAAAAGAACCAGAGCTTCCCAGTGGACAGCATAGACAATTATCTGGTAAAGTCTGAGTGATACGAATTAGAGAACAAAGGTGGACTGAGCCCAGTAATGAATTTTGGAGCTGTAATCCTTTCCCAAGAAGGGATCTTCATAATCACTAGATGGCTGCAGATTTTCTATTTGATAGATTTCAAATGTTGGTTGCCAAGCAACAACTTACAATTCCAAGATTATGGACTGAAGTCCCGTTGTTCTAGTTCTCTGCAGAAGCAGAACCAATTGATCCTGAAGTAGGACATGTCTTACAGAACTGGTGTGGAGATTTTGTGCTCCTTGTCCATTTTCTGAATCCGGTAATCGGCAATTCAATTCAATGGCTCAGAGGAGAGAATGGTGAAACCCTGATTCGAAATATGTTTTCAGGACCTTATCCTCAAGCTGATGATTTGCAGTTTAATGGAACTACAGACTACACTAGATGTATCTTCAAGCTCCAGTTTGATTCTGCTGAAGAGAACGCTATTAGTCGACATCTGTGCCAGATGTATGGGCCAGCTGGGGTTGATTCTATTTTTGGACATTGGACCATCCGAAATCGTCTTCGACATTTCCATGGTCACCAAACTCCCATCTGGATTCATGTGAAAACCTTCAGGGTAAGTCGGGCCACTCCTTACTCAATTGACCGAAGATTCAACGGACCACATAAAGTAAAAGTGATGAGTATCATATGGAAAGAGGATGATAGATTGTCAGGCTGTGTCCCCCACTCATCCTCTCAAACATGTGCAAATTGTTATGATTATTCGCAAGATGACAGAAGGGTCCCCTCATATCACTCAAGAGGTTACTATCGGGCGCCAGATTGCAATCATCCAGACGGAGAACTATGTGAAGGATGCCTAGGATACTTTCCGAAGGAATCTAGTACCTCATCTCACAGCACTAGATCTTAGTGGGCTAATGAGTGGGCTTGTCACTCATCGAGGGCATCTTTCTCCTCGTAATGAAAAGAAAGACATGGACCTCCACCATGTGCTAAAGGGGCCAACACACTGTCTCAACGTGTGTACGAGTTATTCCTCTCGTTTGTAAAAGGAAAGGTTTTCTGTCCTACCTTATCTTGTTCACGGGTATTTGGGTCCCACCAAAGGAATCTTTCTTCACATGGGATGCCCTTCGAATAAGGTTTCGCTTTTGTTTGCGTGTCTTTCTTCCATTGACGGACTCCAACGGATTATGTGATCGAGGTTAAAAGTTCTGCCCTCGCTTCCCTATATAAGGGCCCAGGGCCGCCTGCATTTCACAAGGCAATTCGGAGCTAGTTCAAGTCTGGAAGAATATGTCTCAAGAGTCTTCATAGGTTTTAGAAAGTTTGTAAGTCTCATTGCCTGTCCGGCATTAAAGTGTTGTAAAAGCTTGCTTAAAATCTTTAGTAGATCAGAATGTTTCCAGCGAGCATTGTAAAAGATGAACATCTATGTATCTTTTCTGAGTGTTATTAATAATCAAGGTCATACCGTGCGTTTGCGTGTAAGATATCGGTATCAGATGTTTGTTTGTCTATTGCAGAAAAGGGAAGGGAGTCTTCATATGCCCTACAACAGCTCAAATGACTTTCAAAGGCAACTCCAAGATCTACATGCAAGAAATAAGGAAGAAGTGGATGACTGATTCATCGATGAAGATATACAACTCTGAGGATCCAAAGTATCACAAGGCAGACTTCAAACAAGAGATAAGTTATCTGATCATGTTCTTGAATCAAGTAACAGGTAGGCTTCAATCATCTACTTTTGAAGGATGGATGTATACTTACTTTGATCATGTGTTTACAAAGAACAAGATGGTTGACTGGGCTGGCCTTATAAGCCATTGCCTAGATGAATAGTTTGAGAATTTTGATGAAACGAAGTCTTTCTTCATGACTTCATACATTGTTTATATCTTGGCAAGAAATGTAGTCTACAAAGGATTAACAGCTAAAGGACAAGTAGGTACAAAGCCTGGACAGATTCTCTCATATCAGTGTTATCCTCAACTCCATTTGAAGAACATTAATCACTACAAGAGGTTTAATGATGCTTTTGCCATGTTCATAGTGAGAAAGTTGAGAGGTGAACTACATAGAAGATTAACAGGTGCCGCTAGGAACTTCATTAAGCAGTATGGAAGGTATTACATCCAATATGAAAAGTTCACATATATCAGGATTCAAGGTTTTACATCTTTTCCATATAGACTGCCCAGATATCCTTCAAATAGGATGGTGTTGCTAGAGGTTTCAAGACAGTTGTTAGAGTTTCATAAGATGCAGAAAGCAAGGAAGAGAGCTGGAGTTCAATTTCCTCTCTAGCTTGGTAGATATTACTCTTGTCCATCACTTCAGGCAGCTGAGCATTCAGAAGTTGGGCTTCAGGCGTATCATCTGCATCCGCATGATTCAAGGAGAGAAAACTTTGATCCACATGGAGCCATTAAACAGTCATATTCTTCCTACAAGCATATTGAACAATTGGAAGATCATTGGGCTAATGTTATAGATGATGATGATATTAGAATGCAAAAGTGTTCAAGGTTGAGGTGGGATTTAGTAAGAGCTACAAAGGTACTAAGGATTCCTGATCAATTAGAAGGTGAAAGAGCTCTTCTTGGTGATGAATACAATAAGATCCGGAATTTGCCTTATGATGTCAACTGGGTTGATAGAGAAAAGGTTGAGGATGAAGGGTTGATAAGGCCTATCATTGCTATCATTGAAAAGCAAATCAAGGACTAAAATGGGAGAAATTGATTGGCAAGAACAGCGCAAGGCACCTAGTAAAGATTCACAAAGCAAAGAAAATGAAAGAGATTCAGGACAGGGAAAGAAAAGAAAACAGCTTGAAATTGCCCAAGGAGAATCCAGTAAGAAGAAGAAAAGGATAAGTATTGAAACTGCTTCTTCTAGACAACCAGATGACACTCCACTAGATCAAAATATAGTGATACATGTCGAAAATGCACCTACAGAAGCCACAGTTGAAGAAGTACCTTCAAGTCCACATGACACTGAGATCATTGATGAAACTAATACTGAAGATAAGAATGGAACTGAAGAAGAATCATCTCAAGTACTAGGAAAACAAATGCAACAACAGGATCTGTCATCATTGCCAGAGTGGCTACAGGAAAGGATCAGAGAAAATTATGAAGTTGAGAAGTATCCTCCTCTTCCAGTTGATGAGTTACTTCTAGACATGTCAAAAGAAAAACCAAAGAAGAAGGCTAATATTCTTTCAAAGATCACTAAAGATGAAACAGGTGTAAGGAAAGTTCATGTAGCAGTTCTAAGGTTTGAGAAGAATATAGAAGATGTAACACCTGATGATTATGACATCAATAGAATCAATTTGGGTCCTTTAACTGGAATGCAAGTAGAAGAGCTTCAAGATTCAATTGATAATGCTCGAGCTATTATAAGACAGGAGACAGAAGGTAGAATCAAAGTTGAGCATAGATGCCAAGCCTTAGAGCAGTATATTTAGCATTTAGTTCATCCTATTCATCAACAGGAGAGAGTTGCTACACATCCATCCCTTCTTCCTCTAGAAATAGTTGAGCACCTAGAGGAGTTGAAGTCTTCATCTCATAGAATGAGAGATTGGATGAAAAGATCAAAGGAGGCTACATTTAAACATCTGGAAGATATCATGCAAGTGTGTGATAAGATTACTGATCTTAAGGAAAGGGTACTTGCATTGATGACAGTTTGTGTTGAATTCAAAGACATCAGAGAACATTATTTGCCACACTTGAAGAGCTTAATGGATACATCAATTGATGAGTTGGTACATGCTGAAGTGATTGAAGAAGGTAAGACATATGACTTCTCTTCTTGGTATTATGGCTTTCACATCAAAGGACAATTACTGGATAAGATAGAAACAGATATGTCAAGAGTCAGAAGTGTACTTTAAAGGATTCAGGATGGAATACATGCCTCTTTGATGAAGATCTGTAATCCATTTGGGGAGATGACTCTTGATAACATGAAAGAACAAGTTCAAACTTTCTATTTTCAAAAAGATGATGTTACTGATGAAAGGCTTGATAATATTTTTTCACTTGCTATCCACCTTGGCGACAACAAAGCAAGGATAACTGATTGGGAAAAGACACTTGGCCTCTATTCAGATGATGTACTTGAAGCTGAAGGAACCATTCAGAATGCGCCAAGTGTACCTTTGGATGATGTCAAGCAGATAGTGTCCAGGTTCATTGAATGCCAAGCTTCTAGTGATGGATATTCACATGGAGATTCTTCATAAGCTGATAACATGTCATTCTTATCTTCTTGGGAGGCGTGCCTTTGTTCTCTCTTTCATAGCTTCTTTCATTTAATAAAGATAGCCTTTTTCATTTAATAAAATAAGAGTTTGTTATAACTACTTGTGATCTGGCATGATCTGGTCCGCTGGCTCAGCTGATCGATCTTGACCTTTCATTCATTTGAGGTCTATAAAAGAGCTCTTGTTGCTCTCATTTGTACGATTGAAAACTCTGGAATTGTAGCAAAAGGCTCTCTGAAATAATATAAGATTCATTGCTTTGGTGACTCTATATATGTTTCGAAGTGTTGCATGGTTTGGATTTTCAAGCGAATATTAAGTTAGATTAAGTTTTCTTTAAGTCTATGTTAGTTGGTGGAAGGTTTCTTTATTGTTTGTGGTGAAATCTATAAGTTCACACCATTTGTAGTTTGTGGCTTGCGAATTGCAATGTATGGTTAGTCTGAACAAAACTGAAATTCAATTTGATCTTTATGTTTGTTGAATCCTTCATGAGTATAATTGATTTAAACATCTCGTAAAACCCTAGAAGATCGCATCAATCTTGTGTAGTTGTTTCTCTTGGTGAAGCAAGATCTGGTTTGATTTCACCTAAGCAGTAATTATCCTTACATTTAGGATTAGATTAGTGTTTCTAAACCTTACATCTTTTGTTCTTTTTATCCATTCAGTTAGAATTAGGATCAAGAACATCATTGCCAAATCATACACCATAAGTTGTAGTACTTAGATACTCTAGTGTTTGCCTTCATAATCATTGAATCAACAGATTGTTTGAATAATTGTCTAAGTCCCTTTGTCTTTAACAGCAAAACCATACTTAGTCACTGAGCTATCTCTTACAGAATCATCAGAAAGGAACCTTGGAGTCATCTTGTTTGATCACTTTGTTCAGCATTCGAGAGACTTTGCTCAAGAGGGAGTCAGATACTTTGTATTTCACTCTAATTGTTGACTTGTCCAAAAACAATCATCAACAGGACTTTGCCTTTGTTTTTAGCCTTGTGTCGGTCTGGACATTTATTAGCATAATGTTCTCCCTTACAGATGTAACAAGTAGGCTTCCAATTTTTCTAAAATTTATCCTTTTTTCGGAAATACCCTTTCTTGTTAGAAAACCTTTTCTTCCTGTGTTTTTTATAGGAGTCTGAGCATGCATAGCAAGTTTTCCCTTTATGTGTTTGCTTATGATTTTTATGGTCCCTATATTCAGAAAACTGAGTTCCGGGAGTGATTTGCTTACAGACCGTGGGAGAGATTAAAGGCTTGACCTTTTTCATTTCTTTTTTATTACGGACTTCATGGCAGACTTCTTCATTAATTTCTGTGAGAAACTGAACTAACTGAGGGAAGGTGACTTCCTTCAATTCCAGTTGTTCTGCCACTAGATTCTCTAAAACCCTTTTGTGATAATACTCACCAACTATATCACCAAAACTTTTCAGGAAAGTAGTATACATGTATTCTTGATTCTGTTCTTTTCCTGATTGATAAAAGTTCTTATATATTCTTCATCACAATATTCCTTAAACAGAGAGATTCTTGCACTTGCCTCTAATAAACTTCTTATAGGCCATTCTTTTTAAGGAGTCAATTCGTCCTACAAACATACGAACCAGTTGAGCACACTTGATCTATTCCTCTACTGATCAGATCATTTTTGTAGGATTCTTCTAAGCGATCCCAGACACGCTTAGCATTCCTGTGACAGAATTAAGCGCTTGCTTAATTACTTCTTCATTTACTCCTATGCTTGTGGAAGTATAGTTAGTGACCCAAGCCCTTATAGCATCTATACTTCGCATGTTTTCCACATCATCAAATGTGTCAAAGTTGACTAGAGGTGCAGTTTCAGCTTTGAAGTTTTGAAGATTGCGATAGGGTTCACTAGAGGAACCATTAGCCATTTTCAATGTCTCGTGACCCTTTTCTGCAGGAGCATCTCTCATTGTTCCCATAGCAGGATCCCAGATCTTTTCAATTGTAGGTTCTGCTGGTTTGGGATTAAGACCTTTGCCTTGATACTGGGCTTGAAGATAACTAATGGAACTTGTTGGGAATGAGAGTTTTTTGACAGGGGGTGGAGCTGTGAGAGAAAACATAATAAAGCCAGATTCTTGTAGAACAGTATTTTCTAAATGCAGAGTAGTTTGGCTGATACTCTGTGATATTACTGACTTGTTGAACAGTTTTGACTAGTGGAGACATCGGAACGGAGGACTTGTAGATCTTGACTATACACACCATGCTAGTACTGATGAGAGGCCCACCAGGCTTCCACTTGTTTAAACTGATTATAATCAAGACATAACTGATGAATTTCTCATTCAACAGTGGTCTTCCATGTTTCAATAAGCCACTGTTTTAGAGCTAGGAGAGTAGCCAAAACATAATGCATATTAGTTTGGGCGCTAGCATAGCGTTGTTCATTGGTAAGCTGCTCAAGATGGTGTTAATATTGCTGATCTTGAGAAAGCAACAACTGTTTTCATAGACAAAGATTTGTCCAGTTCAGAAGTTTGCTTTGGCTAGAAACATGGCTTTCACCTACAAGGGATACATGTTGTGGCCAAAATTCAATTTGGAATTTGCCGGTTGTGTCGAATTGCATAAAATCTTGAAAACGGGGAATGACCCCAGGGATAACAGATTGCCCAGCAGGAGTTTAAACTACCTGTTCATCCTTAGTCTTAACATCAGATTCAGGAAAAGAAACAGCTTTTCCCGACATCATCCTCATATGTTTAGGTGTGAAACAAACTGACAATTTTCACACTTCATGAGTCCATTATCTAATTCAGAAAAATTAACATGTGAACATTCAGGACCAAGCTTAGGTGTAACATCGCTTGTGTTGGTGGATGGAATAGGGCATTGGAACAAGTGTTCCCATCGACTAATTGGCTAGAGTCTCATAGACTGATATTTGAGACCAGATGTAGAAGTAGAGGCGACTGTTTTTACCTTATTATAGTCAAAAACAACTTCAGGCTTAACCGATTTTGAGCCTCCCACACTGTGTGGAAAGGCCCACAACCTCCCACAGTAGCATGGGAAGGCCATTCCCAACCACTGAAGCCTTCACAAAAACTTAAACACAATTTCTCTCTTGAATGATTTCAAATTGTTAACAAAATTTCTTTTATTTAGCATGTAAGGTGCAGATTCATTACAGAGAGCTTGGACTGTATGTACAACATCCCGTAGAAATTTTAGCAACTTTAGGCAATTCCAAAATATATATAATCGTAAGGGAATAAAATCTCTTTTACATAACTCAAGGCTAGTTAAAATATGCAAATAACCAAATTTCCAAATCCCTACATACTAATTTCATACCAAAAAAAAAAGGTCAAACTGAGAATTCATGAAATCATAAAAAAAAAGCTTTTTTGACACAATTTAAAAAAAGAAAAAGGAAGGATTGATCTTACAAATTGCTCCAGCCATCTAGCCCAAAACTCTCTCGATGTCCCTTTCCCTTCACTTCCTTGGCTATTTATAGAGAAATCCATCTCTATCTAGATCATTTTTTTCCAAGCATGTATGGTGGAACCCAATTTAATGTCTTCCTCCATTTCCAATTTGTCATAAATTTATGTGAAAAATCCCCATTTCAACATTAAATGTCATTTTTGAAAATTGACTTGAAAATGAGGGGAGTTGAATCCTCATTTATTTTTATTTTTTTCTAGAAGTGTACTACTCCCTTCTAGATTTTTAGTTTATTTATTTAAATTGTCTAAAAATCATTTATTTATTTTTATTATTATTTTATATTTAATATGACTTGACAAATTTGTTTCCATTATTGAATTTATTTTTTCTAACTTAGAAAGGTCAAATGTTAATATCTTTTATGTGGGTTAGCAATATAAAAGATATGATTTGAGTATTTGAATAACGAAATACAATTAAAGTAGTTATTACATCTATACTAAAATCTGACCAAACTCGTATATTTCATAAACTATACTAGTAGGTCTTGACACCAAAACCCTAAATTAAACCACTTCACATGATGGAGTTTTATTTTGTGACCATGTACCTTGGTAAATTAATGTTATAGCCTAATGTGACTAAGGTTCCCCTTGTGTTATGTTGTTGTAGTTTTAAATTTTGGATCATTTTTGTTTGGGAACCATGTGCTTGGGGTGTTTTAGTGTGTGTTAGGGGATGGGAGTCCCTTTAAGTTATAAATTCAGATTTGCACTTGTAAGTAATTTTAAAGAGAGTTAAAAAGTTATTTTTTATTTTTGGGTGAAAATAGACCCCTAGGGTAAGTACTCGTGGAGTGGGGTTTTTCTAGAATACTAATCTTGACCTATGGGCATGACTTGACCCTTCCAAAGCCTCTTTGAAAAGATGTAACATGACTTAATATGTAAAGAGATGAGATGTTGACTTGTCACTCTTCAATCTTCCCTACCTATGTTTGGATAAAGGGTTGTGTCAAGTACACCCCCATCCCAATGTCTCACACATGTGGGAGCACCCCTTAGATGAGTATATAAGAAAGAGTGTACAAGTACACTCCTCTCTAGACCTCACACATGTGTGAGTAGCATATGGGAAGCATGTGACCTTGTTTAGGTTTTAGGAATTGGAGTAAGTGGGTGAATTGGATGCCATGTGTCCCCGTCTCATTAGATGAGGATAAGTGATATGACATTCCCTATATGTACCTTCCTCTTAGGCTTGAGGGGGGATTTTTGGCTTATTTTCCTTGTGTCTTGTTTGAGAAGCATAGTTTTACATCATGAGAGAAAGGGAGATGAGGAGCTTTTGGATGAGGATTTGATGAAAAATTCAAGAAACCCTTTAAGAAGGAAGGAGATTCTTCATCCCTACAAACTTCATGTAGAGAGATAAACTTCCTCTCAACTCTTTATCATTACTTGCATAGTTATTTTTCTTGAGTGTTTCTTAGTTTGTGTGAAAGTGTGAAAGTATTTATTTTTATCTTTTGAAGAGAAATTGTGGAAATGGTCAGGTTTATAAATTTGGTGGTGTTGTGTTTCCTTGGGGTGTATGTGAGTTCGAAGAATAAGAGTGTTTCTTTTGAATGAGTAAGGTTTGAGAGAAAACCCCTTGAAATGTATTAATGTGTATATCTCGTTGTATTCTCTTATGTTTGTTTTACCTCTATATTGGGTTGTATATTTTATTGTGATAGGTTTTTGATGGTTCTCCTAGCTCAAGGGATGGCCAGACCTCATGTGGTCTAATGATGTTATAATGGGTGGGTGGAGAGCATTTCTCCTCCCATTGGCATGCTATCTTTTGGTTCTTCTTTGCATTGATTCTTGGAGATGTTTATTGGAGCTATTGTCTACTTGAGCTTGCATAGCTTAAAGGACATCCTTAAAAGGGAAACCAATGTATTTATTTTATTACACAAGTTGAAGAAGAGAAAGTTTTGTAATCATGGCATTGTTGTAAGTAATGTGTTAAGTCTTGCGTAGTGTATACATTAGAGGAGAAGAATTATTTATATTGATTAAGATATGCCTACACACTCCCTTCTATGGTTTATCTTCATTCCACATCCTTTTACCTATGAAAAAGAAATGTAGGCATGTGAAATTATTGCATAAAATAAAGTTATGAATGAAATTTTACTTTATGAAATTACCAAATACTTAGTCCAACTCTATTAAATTTTAAGGTTGTATTCAAACTTTATTTTTATGTAATGGGGTGGATTATCACCCTATAAAAATCTTAAGCTGTATCATTTCTTTGAACTTTGTTTAAACAAAAGAACAAATTAGATATGCATGGTTACAATTATAAGACTAGTTAGAAAATTCCTTCTTAAGTGAAAATAAACATATTGTTTTAATTAACAATTTAATCTCATTAGTTTTAAAATAAAGAAAGAGAGAAATACAACATTAGGTATATATGCATTAACAAATAAATAATTATTTCTCCTTTTCTTTAATAACATGCTCAAATCATATATTTTGACTTTAATATGCTTAATGCATGCATATTCATATATCTACAAGTTTACAAAATTGGAAGTTGTTATAAAATTTGGATGTGTGTATACATGAAATATTTAAGTTGAAAAATATATAAACTTGTAAATAGTCTTTTATATATGTATTTAAATATGAATAGTCTTTATATATGTATAAAGTTTGAGTGTGTGGGTGTTTAACAAGTTGTAAATAGAAAAATTGGAGATCCTTTAAAGAATAACTATGTTTTCTGGTTATACCTTGGGCAAACTAAGATCTCTTTTGTGTTAAACCTTGTAACTTAAGTATGATGTTTATTTTAATATTTTCAACTAATGTATTTTAGTTATTATAATGTATATTATGTGTGAGTGTTCCCTTGAAGTGCAAACTCATATTTGTATTTGTAGTGAATTTTAAAGAGGCAAAAATATCATTTTTTCCTTTCCTTATTTTATGTGAAAATAGCCCTCCTAGTCAACTACCTATAGGCTAAGTATCTTTTGTGCTATGAATTTAGGGTTTCAGAAAAGAATTGACTCATCCAATCTCTTTTGAAGAAGTGTGACATGGCTAAACATGTGAGAGATTGAGGATGGACTTGTCAACTCTCCATCTCTCATTCCTAGGATCATGTATGAGAAGTAGTGTCAAGTACACTCATCTTCGCTTTGCATCACATATGCTAGAGCACACAGAAGATATGCAACTTAATTAATGCTTGTAAGAAATAGAAGGGAGGGTGAAGTGGAGGCTATGTGTCATCATCCCATAGGATGAGGATGAGTGACATGGCACTCTCCATATAAAATTACCTCTATAGCTTTTGAAAGGAAAGTTTTTACCCATTCTTGTAACTTGGAAATTTTAAGAAAATTTGGGAAGCTTGAGTCTTATTTTTGGTAGAGGATTGAGAAGGATAGAAGATTGCCTAGAAAGATTGAGATTGTAGAAGAAAGAAGAGGATTTAACCAAGAGGGAGATTCATCATCAACTTAGAATCTACCTTGTGAGGTGGGCCTTCCATCTCCCATTTCTTAAGTGTGATTTATCTTTGTTTTAAGATACCCTTGCCTTGAATTTGGGAGTGGGGAAGTGTCTTGGTTATGAGATGAAGTTGAATGGAATTTCTCCACTCATTATATTTGTGTTTTTGTCTTTTTTGTGTTGTGTTATTGACTATGTGAACCCTTGGTTTAGGCTCTCCGTGCAAGATTGAGAGAAAACTATGTAATACAGTTGAAAGGTGTGGAATCTTCCTTGGGAAGCACCTATTGTGTAAAGGTTATAGCATTGGAGAAATGAGTAGTGAAATGGAATCCTTAGTGTAATTGTATTCAGATATTGTGAGATTCAGGAATGTGTTGTAAACAAAAAAAAGTTACATTTTACCTTTATAACCTATGTGTAAATATGGGAATTACAATTTAGCTCTAGAAATCTTCAAACTTTTCTTGTTTGTCTAGGTCCTCAAAGTTCCAACCTTTAAAGCACTCTATTTTCTTTTTAGGATTAAGGAAGATTATCATCTTTTAGTGTCTTATCTAGACGCACAACTAGCAATGCTAAACCTATAATTATACATTTATTTATAAAGAACCTTAAGAACATAGTAATGTCCATAAGAGAGTGAAAATTGGGCTATGGAATATTTTAATTTAGATTATCATCTTTTAGTGTCTTATCTAGATGTACAACTAGAAATGCTAAGCCTATAATTATACATTTATTTATAAAGAACCTTAAGAACATAGTAATGTCCATAAGAGAGTGAAAATTGGGCTATGGAATTTTTAAATTTAGATCATGTACAGTATCTCAAGGAAGTTCCAAAGGTATATGCGAGTGAATAAAGTATAAAATATACAAAGATCACAAAATTACAACAAATATAAATAAACAAATTTGTATTACATTTCTAAGGGAGAAGGTATATGCGAGTGAATAATGTATTAGATCATGTATAGTATCTCAAGGAAGTTCCAAAGGTATATGCGAGTGAATAAAGTATAAAAAATACAAAGATCGCAAAATTACAACAAATTTAAATAAACAAATTTGTATTACATTTCCAAGGGAGAAGGTACATAGTTGTTAATCCTTGCATGGAAGAGAAAAAAAAATGGATTTTAGTTTAAAAGATAGAAAGGAAAGATGACTAAATAAATACAATCTATCCTCTAAGCTAATGGGGCATTTATTATTCACTTTAAAACAAATAAATCGACCAGCGAATGAAAAAAAAATGTTGGATTTTTAAGGGGATATGGCTTGCCCAAAAGTAGAAATTACTTGATAAGTTATGGGGAAGATTGGCCTCCCATAAACATTAAAATTTTTATTAATTTATTTCTAGGGAGAAAAAATATATGACAAGATATATTTTTACTAAGCACAAATGTATTTTGGAATGAATGTTTTATAATTCAATAAGAGAAGTGAGTTTTGTTTTCTTGTGCATGTTACTTTTCTATTTTTCCAAATGTGGAGCTATTAAATTTACAGTTGTAGTATTTATTTTGGTAATTGTTGAAGTATTGTTGTATCTTTTAAAAATGAGAGCGAGAAAATAGTCAACAGGTTATTCAAATCAATTTATCTATGAGAGGTAGAAGAAATGAATGGAATAGATGAATATTTTGGAAGGTTTAATGAGAGGATCAAAGCTATTGAATGTAGGTAAAATTTGAAGATATTGAATTTGATTATTAGAATATAAGAACTTAAATAGATTTTGTAGAAGGGCAAATAGTTTCAAAGAAAGGGAAAAACAAGTTGAAGTAGACTTCAAAGGAGAGTTGAACCTTGATTTATTATTGGATTTGTTGGAGGAATTGTAAAGGAAGTTTAAAACAAAGAAAGAACATTGAAGAGGATGACCAAACAAGATTAATGTTTGAAGTAGCAAAACTTAAGTCATGTGCCCACATTTGGGGAAAATTACAAAATGAGAGAATACAAGGTTAAATGTGGCAGGGAAGTTCAAGCATAGGGGAGTAAAACTTGAAATAAAAGGTTTATCTATGCATGAATAATGAAAAGAATTTATGAGACTTTAAACTAGAACTGATTTGCAAGAAGATAAAGAGAAAGACAATGGCGAGGTATCATAATGGCCTGAATTTTTAGCTCCAAAATGAATTAGCTTTAGCAATTTATTCCTTACAATTGACCCACAAGAATAGAATGGAGACAAGTAATTCTTATTCTTAGTGACCCAAAAAATATTAGTATTGGAAATCAAAGAGAACATATAATCTTACCAAAGAAGGAGAAGTCTATTTGAAATGCAAGTGAAAAGACAAGGTTCTACCAACTATTTGAGAACATTTTAAATGTGCAAAAATTACATCTTTGTAAATCTAAATTTAAAACCTTATAGAATTTCCTCAAAGAAAAATCACAGCATCCTTATAGATAAGTCTTTCCTTGCTACATTTAACATTTGGTCTATATCAAAATGAGATGTTATCTAACATCATGTAAGTGGATTCTTGGCATCATTTATTGGAAATGTAATTTAATAGACAGAAACACTTGTAAGGTACTTCAAGAGAACATAAAGCCATTGAAGAATGAAGAAAGGTCAATATTTTGAAGAAAGGTTAGGATAAAGCCACTTCAAAGAGTCCTTGAATGACACTGAGAAGAATAAGGTATGCAATCATAAAAAAAGATTAAATGGGCCCAATTACATAATAAAAGAGAAATACTATGAAGATTCCATGTTTACTTGCTTGACTTGCTTCCATTGGAGAAAAGAGGGATATACACTCCAATTAATAATTTGATACTAGATCTTTGATGAATAATATCCAAAGTGTTATATGTTGAATATGAAAAGATTTGATCATAAAACCATGAGCATGTTGTACAATACTAATGATAATGACTATTAATCTAGAATTTTAGATTTCATATGACATGGGGAGAATGATGCAAAGCACACATCTTTGGGACATGGGGCAAGCCCATAGCTGATGGATTTAAGGGTCATTTGTCATACCTAAATTAACAATTAATTGGGAAATTTCAAGGAATACTAGCCTCCCACAAATTATAATTCCATAAAAACAACACCACCTACCTTCCTCTATAAACCCCTAGCATTATTCTAATTCTTAAGTTATTAGTAATTTCGAAATAAAAGAATTAATAATTTATTATAAAAGGAAGGTAGTAAGAATGCAGTTTTTTCCAGTATCATAACTTTGCATACGTTGGCCATGGTAGAAATGATTCAAAAGCCTCTATGAGGTGTAGCTAAAATTGATCCCTCATGCACATCTTCTGCTTGAAATGTTTATAGACAGGCTACAACTTTTTAAAGATTATTTCCCTATTGTAAGGAGAGTCTCAAGGAAGGAGAACATTTCCCTACAAGTTAGCCATTTACATGTTAGCCAGAGAGATAATATTTGATTGGTACTCAACCAAGATTTAGTTAGTTAAAAAGATTAAGAAAAATCAAAACACTGTAATAGAAATGAAGATCTGCTAAACTTGTGCAATGTTCTATTTTGAGTTGCAGATTAAAATTGTGTTGTAAGGTGAAAAAGACGGGAGTGGGCTGCATGACCGTCATTCACTACTTACAAACTTCTAAGCAAGGTAGCCATTTCCATTTTATCTAGAGCGATAGTATCTGATTGCAACTGAACCAAAATATGCTACCTTGCTAAGGTTAACGAAGACAACACTACAAGGCTAAGTGCTTCTTTTCCAATCAACAGTCAATCAAATTCTTCAATAATATTTTTGAATCAACACAATGAATCTGAAATCTCAAGAAAATACATGAACTATTCTATTGGGGGTTGGAATGTTTTTGCATATATGTGCTTTCTTAAATGGACCTTGTTAAATGAATCATTGGTTGATAAGAAAAATTCAGCAATGAAAATAATTGATAATCAGCCTCATAGAATACATGATGTTATGGAATAATCTATCTGAGTATTCTTGACAATGTCCCCTGTCCCTTCCCCGGGAAAACTACAGAATAATATTTTTGAATCAACACAGTGAATCTGAAATCTCAAGAAAATAAATGAACTATTCTATTGGGGGTTGGAATGTTTTTGTATATATGTGTTTTCTTAAATGGACCTTCTTAAATGAATCATTGGTTGATAAGAAAAATTCAGCAATGAAAATAATTGATAATCAGCCTCATAGAATACATGATGTTATGGAATAATCTATCTGAGTATTCTTGACAATGTCCCCTGTTCCTTCCCCGGGAAAACTACAGAATAAAAAAACTAATATATGGCTCCCTGCATTATTCCTTCTATAAATACAAGAACAGCTGTCAGGTTTGCCTCCCATTCTCTTTACATTAATATAGATACATCTTATTTCAGACCATAAGGACATACCTGAAATCTCAAGAAAATGAATGAACTATTAACTTAACTAAGTGCTTTGATTTCAATCAACAGTTAACTCTATTCTTCAATAAAAAAAGGATTTCTACCTGTTGGGGGTTGGAATGTTTTTGCATATATGTGTTTTCTTAAATTTAAATGAATCAATGAATCATTGGTTGATAAGAAAAATTCAGCAATCAAAATATTCGATAATCAGGCTCATAGAATACAACATGCTATGGAATAATCTATCTGAGTATTCTTGAAAATGTCTCCTGTCCCTAGGCTTGGAAAACTACAGCATTAAAAAAACTAATATATGGCTCCCTGCAGTATTCCTTCTCTAAATACAAGAACAGTATCAATCCAAAAGGGAAAAAGAATTAGAACTACCTTTGAGCTGTCAGGTTTGCCTCCCATTCTCTTTACAGTAATATAGATACTTCTTATTTCAGAAACTCCCTCCACCACAACACAACAATCGCAAGAAATCAGTATATCAAAATAGTATAATATCATAACCAATAAAACAGCATTCCTAAATCCATTCCTAAATGGTATAAAACTATTTGATATAAAGAACAGCATTCCTAAATGGTGTTTAAAACATTTAGAACCAAAAAAATCCATACCAGGAAATGGAGTAGTACACAAAATTCACAGTAAACAAAGATGAACTGTAGTCCAAGCCTCAAATAAAATCGGTCTAAAAAATAAGTGGTCTTCCAGAAATTTATGAGGCGAATCCATTGCTAACTATCCGTTGAAAATGCACGGCCAGAATGGAGACTTACAACCTCTGCATTTCTCAAGTACACACCCATAAAGAGGAGGGAAATCTAACCGTTGAAAAATTTAAAATTTGAATTGGGGAAAGCAAAGGAAGAGGCAATTTTTGGCTAACGTTCTTGATGGGTGATCTCCAACCCCTATCACCCACTTCCCCAAGTTTTAATATCGTAAGGGTGAACATTTCAATAGAAATCCATATTCATGCACACACATTAGTTGGACTTGTAGTAAAAGAGGATCACCATGGTCATCTCACATTAAAGGTTCCTTAATAGAGTATATCAACACATTCCCAATCATCCTACGCCCGATGGTCGAAGAACCACAACTTCCCATACACCCTCAAACAACTCTATAATAAGAGGATCATGTCGTGTTAGATAGGTGAAGTAGTAATAGTAAACTACCAGACTAGAGAGTTTAGTCCCTTCTTGAGTTATATAGGTTTTGCAAATGGTGTAGCAAATTAAGTGGGCTTGCTCTTGGGGGAAACTCCATGGTTAAGCGCGTTTGAGTTGGAATAGTATTGGGATGGGTGACCTCCCAGGAAGTCCCAATGCTTCACCCCTGTGTGCATCACCTAGATGCAATGAGTGTTAAGTGGACCATTCATTAACATGAGAGATGGGTTCATGTGAACCACTACTTATGAAATATGTGTCATGTGTTTGACTCAAAAACTACGCAGTTAAACCCTAAAATAAAATATCATAGTTTAGTCCCTTTCAAAATATGGAGGGGGTAAATGACCAATGGAGTAAGCCTTGCTATAAGGGGAAACATCTCTACATTTAAATATAGGCATTTAGATGACCTAACTCAAATCTAATAAGTGTGAATGATTATCTTTAAATGACTATAATTGAAATGTGGATTATGCTTTTCTTTTCTTATATGACATTTTCTCATGACATAATTGTTTTATCAACAACTTTAGTATTCTAAAGAAATTAGGTTTAATGAATGTAATAAACAGTACAATCTAATTAATTTAATTTAGAGTATTGACATATCGTATGACTAAATTTAGAAAATTAGAAATTAAAAAAGCGATAATACTTAACTAATTTTAATCGTCAATAGGTAATTTTCACATTGTTTGATCATAAATTTTAATCATACTTCAGAATCAGTTAAACTTAGGTGCATCAAAAGTAGAATGATGGAATTTGAACTAGGTCATTCTCAAAATTTGGTTAGGATCAAATACATAGTCTATACAAATATATATATGCCTTGATGTCTAGAACTACAATAAAGAATTGCGGTGTTTACAAACACCTTTAAGACCTTGCTAAGTGAGGATTGGTGCCTTATGACAAGTCCATAGATTCAATTCAACAATATTTTATAAGAGTGAAGAAGATAACATGCAACGAATGCATCAAGTGTTATCTTAATTGAAGGTAACCCAAATCTTGGAACTTGGAAAATGCAAAAGGGTGATGTGAAAGACCTAGTATGCAAGTAGAGTTTCAAAATTAGTTGATAAAGAGGTGATTCAATCAATATGTCAATGTAGTGCCACATCGTGATAGAGGCGGAGTGATTGGATTAGATGAGGATCCCTCTATGAACTTGGGTTATAGATGGATAGAAAAATTAATGGATGTAAATGACCTAAGGGGTGATGACGTTTTATAATAGATTTAGACATAATTTGATAGCTTTTGTGTGGGAGTTGACACATAATGGCTAGTTAGAAAGGAGTCAACTTGAGCCTAGGGAGATTTGATTTTTCAAACCTGAGGGTTAAATCCATGTCATGAAATCAACCTAAGAATGAAAACTAATATTACTTGGATGGGTTTAGTTATGTTTCTAAGGACCAAATGGCAAATGGGATGGTGGAAGATTAGTCAAAAGCATGTGTTAAGATCAAGTAATTAGGACACCTACACAAAGTGGTGTATAATGAATGGTAAAAGTGCAAGGTATACATTTTTCACCATTACATTGTATCATCACTTTGGTGTGCATGCAAATCTACATGTTTCAAGCATACCTGTTGATGAGTGTTTTAGCACACAACAACGTAGGTGTGATTGTTGGTTTCACACCTCTCTTGAAAAATGTATCCTATCTAAGATAAGACTACTCCAAGGTTTCTACAGCTAGGTCTTAGCTTGCATGGAATAACATAAGTGAAATGTCTAGCTATGCCAAGGGGTCTTACATGAAATGCAGAGTTTATGGAAGATGGCAGCAATGTATATGCAGAAACCCTAGTGGTTCAGACTATAAAGTCTAAAATTTTCTAGCAAATGGGCAATGAAATGCTACTTATAACCTAACCTAACAAACTTGATATAAATAAAATGCAAAAGGAAAAGGAGAGAGAAGGGATAAGTGATCCTACGTGACAGTCACAATGGGGTAAAATGCTGCAGATAGACAAATACTTTCAATAAACCATTCCCTATTTCACCAAGATAGGAAACCCACAATGTTGCAAGAAATGATGCAATCTTCAAAGGATCCTTATGATTTTTAAATTGCATTCACTCATTAAACACCTGGACAATGGCGCATCTTAACTAGTGGGATGCAGCCAAACTATATTCAATGATAGGGCCCGGGCTAACTATACATAGCAATTTACCATTAGCAAGCACTAATAGTATGGACCAAAGCCTTCATAAGATATCTTAACATTTACTCATCATTGCAAAAGAACAACTAATTAAATTTAGATTGATATGAACCATGAAAACTAAAGAGGATAACACAAGAACACAAATTCCTAACAACCTGCAAAACTTGCTTTGTATTGATCACAATTTGGTAGAGTCTCAACAATTCAATATCTAATCTTACTTACAAATGATAGAAAAGGATGGCCCTTTTATAGACAAAACACCATGCCGAGTTTTTCAATGGATGGTGGAGATTAACTCAACACCAACGGTCCAGATTACATGGCATTCAATGAAGTACAGTAGTTAGTTACATTTTCATATTTGCATTTATCTTTTAGGAAAAAGACAAAAAAATAGCTTGCAAATACATTGAATCTGGACAAAATGGATACCCATTTGGTTGTACATGATGAAAAGTCAATTTTTAAGGCCTAATAAAGCCAAAATAGAGTCACATGACACTTGAAAACTTGAGCTAATGTGAATTCATGAGATTCCAAGTGTTGAATAGACCAAGAAGAGTATTGTGGTGAAGGTATATGCAACTAGATGCTTGTTGGACCAACATTGCATGACTGGATGACTTAGATAGCTATGAACAAGTCTTGGACAGTGGATTGGTTCTGCAGAAACTACCATGAAAGAAGCATGATCTTCAATGTCTTCTAGCTCTTGAGACTCATCTTTATCATCTTGAACATTATATTGATCTCCTCTTATAGGTGCAGCCACAATTTGGTTGATAGAATGTCGATTATGTATTTCTGGGTCAACAAGGTACCTCTGTATGTTCATCCTTCCAAGATGGCTCCAATTAGCTCCCACAAGCTCCTTTGTGCTCTTAGACCTACAATAAATAATACCAAGTGACAAGGTGTCACTATACCTCATCATTTAATCTATTTTCAGATGTCAAAAACTAGGGCTGTGTCCACAGCTGTCTGCAACTAGGGATTCTACAGTTACCAGTTTATAGCTAATCCTAATTTGAAAAGAGATTAATCTATCTGCTTGCTGAATAAATTTAATGAATGCTGGAAAATAGAATAAAACAGGTAATTTACTTAAAGTAAAGAAAAATAGTAACTTGCATTTATCTATTAAAAATAGTGAACACCTTTATAATAAAAAGCTAAAACAATAAAACAGCAGTACTAGCCTCCTGCCTGAGTGGTGAGAGTGGGCCCTTGCTCCACACCCTTGAGGCTGAAGGCTACAGTAGGAAATCAGCACAAAAGATGATCACAACTAAATTCAATCCAACTCATTCACTCTGCATTCATGAAAATATTGCTAACACAAAACTGAGATCTCTGAGAGTCAGAATAATTCAATCATTATCTATTTCTTCTACTGTTTCTGAGAGTATATATAAAAAAATGAGTGATGATATATCACTGAACTTATCTACCAGTCTTTCTATGAGATGACACCATCTCTTTATTGTACTTAACTGTCTAACTATGAAAAATAACCATGCGATAAAGGTAGACTTGAGTGGAACAGAAGTCCACTCAGAAATCTAAGTTTGAGTCTTAATACACTTGGGCAATGAGGCCCTAAAAATAAGAATATTGGATTAGTTCCATCCATAACTCATGCAAAATCTTTGAAAAGATAAAACTTCAGCAGTTTAACTAAAGTTGACCCTTCACCACTCAAGGGATGATTTGAGTGAAGTGAGGGGTATTAAGATCACCGCTGAGAGTGTCTGGTCGGCAGCTCTGCTGGAAATATGCCCTGCTCTTAGGAGGCGCCGTAGATAATTGTTCCTATCTGCAGCTCCGAAGATACTCCAGACTCTCGCAGAGCTCCAGAGAGGCATTCCTCATTTCTTCAAAACTTCAGGTGTCATGGTTCTGTGGTATTGTCTCTGGAGATCATTGAAGACTATCTCTGGAGATGCACAAAATTGTTGTTCCTGGCATCTACACCTGTTGATTCAAAAAGAGAGAAGTTTCTGCATTTTTCCATCAATTCCACGCACATTAGTCACTTCAATCAGAAATTCTAATCTTAAGTAATCTATCCCAATTAATCATAAAATAGAACAATCTTGCTAGCTTATTTGGGTGCAGACACTAGGAAAGATGAACTCAGAAAGGGAAAAAGAGAGGCAAAAAGATGTATTTCATGAGTGCAACTTGGCACTCATCACCAAGCATCAATTTCATCATAAACAAGTGATTTTCTATTAGTTTGGATCAAAACATGTCCATTTGCAGTCATGGATCAGTAAAAAACAACCCATTGTCAATGTCACTTTCTCTATGAACAACCTCTTAAATCCAGTTATTTTTACATGATTTTCTACAATTTTTTTACCATTTTTAAGTACCCATTTGGCCAATATATTGATCTAGGATGTTTTCACAGTCATTAGGATCCATTTTAGAACTTTTAGTTCATATTTTTCTAGCCTTTTCTGCAAAAAACAAGATTTTTGGGGGTCACCGACCTTTGATGTGCAGTGGCATTAATTGTCATAAAATGTTGGTGCAGGTGCACCTAGAAAATCATGTTTTCTTTTTGTAATAAGGTCTATTGACCAATGCATGTCATTTCAGTTTGTGTCTAGGTTCATTTTGTAAGTCCCAAGTGACTTAGGGCACATTTGTCAAATTATAACCGCATAATACCAAAAATAGGGCAGTAGGGCAGTTGGAGGCTATTTAGACGGTTGTCTCCCAGCCATTTGGATTGGTCTCCTAGCCGCTTGGAGTCAGTTTGGTATTCCTCAGGGCAAGTTGATAAATACCTAGAGGAATGAACCAAATGATCATGGTAATCAGATCAAAGAAGGGTGTGAATGTAATTGTGTATTGTGCTCGAAAGAAATAAAGCTATTATGTTCCGTCAATTCAATTTTTGTTTCTTGTAACTGCAAATTACGTAACTATAGGTTTCCATTCTTTCTGTGTTTTCCATTGTTGTCGTATGTCGTTGTGAAGCATTCCGCTAGTATGATTTCTGTTGAAATCAATGAAATGGCTTCGATGTACCAGTATTCATTTTGTTGCTTGTTTTCTTTTTCCTATTCGGCGATGTAGAGGATCCAGACAGGGTGTTTCGCATAGTAGGTTGACCTAGCATCTCCATGTGCTAGGGTTCAGAGAAGGCAAACTGTGCATTAGTGTATTGGCGTAGCAAACCCTAAGGTGGCTGATAGTAAATGTCTCACCGACAAGTGAAGATCAAAGGTGATATCGGAGTGATCGGCGTATCGGTAGCTCCGGAGTAAGTTTCACCGATGGAACAAGTCTTGCCGAGGGCATTGGTTCATCGACGCATCAGCCAAGCATAGCAAGCGCCCACCGATAAGGAAAGTCACACCGAAGGTAAATGCCATTGGTAAGAGTTGTGGCATCAGAAGCCAAGTTAAGAGTTTCATCGACGAGAAGAGTCATACCAATAAGGTCACATCCAACTGGCGGAAGCTGTTACAGTTAAGGCAAAGGGAACTTAACAACCATCATGGTGTTGGCAGAAGGATGAAAGACTTGGCTGATAAAAGAGGTCTCACCGATGATGGAGAATTAAATGACTCGGTGTGAGTCCTGCAATATCTCGCCAAAAGTTAAGTTAGCTATTGGTGTAAGTTTGGTCACGGTAAGACTTGAGGAAGTCCTTCTGACGATGGTTGTTTAGCCGATCAAAATGTATCGGTGGCTCTTTTGCTAAGTCTTGTTGATTAAGAGGAAATAGTGACCCAATCTGCGGTTTCCGTTGTGCGCTCCCCATCATATTGGTTATAGATCTCAAAAAGATTTGGGTGGCAAGTCGAATTGAGGATTTGCAAGAGTGTTGACATTTGGGTGTTGTCTGTGAATAGTGTATGTCAGACAGAGAAAGTGAATCAAAGGCAGTGAGGATGCCTCCCAAAAATATGTCACAGGACGCCATCAAGACGCTGATCGAGGAGATGCTTGACTCCAAGTTGGGAGAGTTCAAGCAGTCCAAAAGCAAAGATAAGGAAGATGAAATTGATAGCGAGGAAGGAGATACAGAAATTGAGGAAACCAATAAGAGGACAGAGGAGATACCAGCAGACCAAAGGGCATTTGTAAATGCTTTAAAGTCAGTCAATAGGGACACCATAGATGGGTTACCTATGTATAGTGGAAGAATGGAAGCTGAAGAGGTGATTGACTAGATTGAGGCATTAAACAATCATTTTGAATACAAAGAAGTCCCTGATGATAAGAGGGTTAAGTTGGCAAAGGCAAGATTGAAGGGATCAGCTCTTGCATGGTGGAATTATGAGCAAGGAGAGAGAGTTAAGGAGGGGAAGAATATGATAACCTCCTGGGAAAGGATGAAGACCAAAATCAAGGCACAATTCTCACCCCTGGACTATAACATGCAGATGTATAAGAAATTGCAGAATCTCTGACAGAGAGACCTTGATGTGAATGCATACACACAAGAGTTTCATAAACTCAGTCTCAGATAAAAGAGACAAGAAGAAGAGTTAGAGAAGGTGGCCAGGTATTTGAATGGCCTAAGGATGAACATCCAAGATGAGATCAACATCTTAGCACCAGAAACAGTGAACAAGTGTTTCCAAATGGCCTTAAGGGCTGAAGAGAAGATAAAGAGAAAAAGTGAGTAGAATAATAGAGGTAGAGGTGGAAGAAGTTTCAGAGGCAGAGGTAGTTTTGGAGGAAGAAGTCCTAACCAAAGGCCTAGTGGTGAGTCTAGCCAAGAAGAGCAAGTTGGAGACTCAAGTAGCAGAGGAGGCTACCAAGGAAGAAGGCCTAATGGAAGAGGTGCCAGGACAAATGGATTAGGTAGAGGATCCAAGTTCTCCAATATGAGATGTTATAACTACAATCAGATAGGGCACCCGGCATACTAGTGTCCAGAGAAGGCCTCAACTTCTCATGGTGGTGAGAAGAGAACCACTTTGATTCAAGAAGATGCAAGGAGTGTGACATCTCCTGAAGTGAATCTAGCATCCGAAATGGGAGAAAATCTAATGCTCAAGAGGACGTTGCTCAAAGGAACCAGTACAGACTAAACCATCTCAAAGAAGGGCTTTGTTTAGAATCAACTACAAGATCCAAGGTAAGGTTTGTAAAGTTATTATTGACTCTGGTTCTATTGATAATATCATATCTTTGGGAGCAGTGAATAAGTTGAAGTTAGAAAAGATACCCCATAGCAGTCCATATAAAGTCAGTTGGTTGAATAAGGGGCAGCACATACTCATCAATGAACAAGCATGGGTAGAATTTAGTATTGGGGGTATAGAGATAAAATCTTGTGTGATATCCTTCCAATGGATGCTTTCCATCTTTTGTTAGGCCGACCATGGCAGTTTGACAGAAAGGCTCATCATGATGGAGAAAAGAATACTTACTCATTCCAAAAGGATGGTGTGACTTATAGGATACAATCATTAGTAGAAGAGGATCCACAATATGTAGGGTCTAGTGTAATGATGGTAGGAGAAAAGGAATTCATGGACACATTAAGGGAAGGTGGTGGAGTAGGTTTTGCTTTGATTGTGAAGCCTAAGGGGGAAAAGAAGGAAAGTGTGAGGGAAGTAGGGCCTAAGGAGGTCAGAGATTTGCTTGAAAGTTACAAAGGAGTGATTCCAAAGGATATACATGATTCCCTACCACTAATTAGAGACATTAGCCATCAGATAGACCTCATACCAGGAGCAGTACTTCCTAATAAGGCAGCATATAAAATGATCCCTCAACAGAATGAAGAGATAGCAAATCAGGTTCAAGAACTCCTAAAAAAAGGGCTGATAAAGAAGAGCCTTAGCCCGTGTGCAGTACCTATTGTCTTAGCCCCAAAGAAGGATGGGAAATGGAGGCTTTGTACCGATTCTAGGGCCATCAATAGGATAACCATCAGATATAGGTTTCCTATTCCTAGAATAGAAGATCTAATGGATTGTTTGGGAGGGGCTACTTACTTCTCCAAGATAGACTTGAAGAGTGGGTATCACCAGATAAGGATAAGAGAGGGGGATGAGTGGAAGATAGCATTTAAAACTAATGAAGGGTTCTATGAGTGGCTTGTGATGCCTTTTGGTCTTTCAAATGCCCCTAGCACCTTTATGAGACTAATGAATGAGGTGTTGCAGGAATTCATAGGGAAATTTGTGGTAGTCTACCTTGATGATATTTTGGTGTTTAGTAAGAGCAAGGAAGAACACTTGAAACATTTGTAGATAGTCTTGAAGAGGCTGCAAGATCAGAAGTTACTGATAAACTTGGAAAAGTGTGACTTCATGAAACAAGAATTGGTGTACCTAGGTTTTGTCATCTCTAAGGGTGATTTGAAAATGGATTCTTCCAAGGTAGAGGCTATTTTGAATTGGCCTACACCTAGGACAGCAGGAGAGGTCAGAAGTTTTCATTGTTTGGCCATATTTTATAAAAAAATTATTAAGAACTACAGTGATATTTGTGCACCTATGTTAGAGACCATCAAGGGTGGAGGAAAGATGAAGTTTGTGTGGACAAAAGAGGCAGATCAGAGTTTTGAAAGTCTGAAGCAGAAAGTTGCCAAGTATCAAGTGGGTTGGCCATAGGAGTTGTGTTGAGTCAAGAAGGCAGACTAGTAGCCTTTTTCAGTGAAAAATTGAATGAAGCTAAGAGGAAGTACTCCTCTTATGATTTAGAGTTGTATGCCATGGTACAAGCTTTGAAAAAATGGAGGCACTACTTGCTTCCTAAAGAATTTATTGTATACACTAACAATCATGCTCTCAGTTTTTTGAATGGATAGGGAAAGCTCAATCATAGACACATGAAATGGGTGGAAAGTCTTCAAGTATACACCTTCATTATCAAACTAAGAAGGGGATAACCAATAAGGTCGCTGATGCTTTAAGTAGAAGGGTGTTGACAGTGCAAGCAGTGCAGCTACAAAGCATGGGTGTTGAGTCACTCAAAGGATTGTATGAAGAGGACTGAGATTTCAAGAAGATTTACAAGGTATGTAGTGAGTTTTCCAATGCTTTCCACAGTGAATTTTCATATTATACATTGCAGGATGGACTTTTGTTTAAAGGGAGTCAACTATGTATCCCTAAGTGTTCAATGAGGGATAATATAGTGAAGGAGAAACATAGTGGTGGCTTAGGAGGACTTTTTGGGCTCAATAAGACCTTAGATCTTGTAAGAAGATTTTACTTTTGGCCATGAATGCAATGTGATATCAGAAGATTTGTTGAGAGTTGTATGATTTGCCAGAGAGCAAAGGGGATCTCAACCAATGCAAGACTATACCAACCTTTGCCCATACCAAATAGACCTTGGGAAAGTTTCAGTATGGATTTTGTGATGGGATTACCAAAGACAAGGACATGTTATGATAGTGCATTTGTTGTGGTAGACAGGTTCAGCAAAATGGTGCACTTTATTCCTTGTAAAACCACCAATGATGCTAGTTACATTGCAGGTTTGTTCTTTAAAGAAATTGTCAGGATTCATGGATTGCCTTTGAGTATTGTAGCTGATAGAGACAACAAATTTGTGGGACATTTTTGGAAAACCTTGTGGAAATGATTGGGTACAAACTTATCTTTTAGTTCAGCCTATCATCCTTAGACTAATGGCCAAATTGAGGTTGTGAATAGGTCATTAGGCAATCTACTGACATGTCTGACAAGAGAACATGACACTAGTTGGGATGTGGTACTCCCACAAGTAGAGTATGCCTATAATAATTCTACAAACATAAGTACAGGTTTAAGTCCTTTTGAAGTTGTTTATGGTAGTTATCCCAGAGGAATTTTTGAATTGAGAGATGTTCAAGGGTTGGATAAAAGGAGTGGACATGCTGATACATTTGCAGAGGCTATGAAAGAGATTCATCAACAAGTCAGAGATACTCTACACAAGAACAGTCAGAAGATCAAGGCTAGAGTGGATCAAAGGAGAAGGGTGTGTAGTACCAAGTAGGAGATATGGTCATGGTTCATCTCCACAAGAACAGACTGCCCAAGGGAAGCCACAACAAGTTGATGATGAGAAAGATTGGACCTTGTCAGATTATGGAGAAATATGGTCCTAATGCTTACAAAATTGACCTTCCTGATGATATTTCTATTTCACCTATATTCAATGTTGCTGATCTAACATTATATAGGAGTCCTGATATAGGCGAAGATACAACAGATTCTGTCCAAGACAATGCAGAGTGGGTACAACACTTACCACCTAAGGAACCATCTACAATGGAGTGTATCATGGATAGCAGGATAGCTAAGAAGACTAGAAATCAGACCTATTTTGAGCACTTAGTCAAATGGCAAGGACTTCCAGAATCAAAAGCCACATGGATGCTAGAAGAAGACATCAAAAAGCAGGGTGGTGATTTACAACAGTTAGTCTCTAAGAGGACTTGAGACAACTTTCACCAGGGAGTATGGTGCAGAAGCATGTAGAAAATCATGTTTTCTTTTTGTATTAAGGTCTATTGACCAATGCATGTCATTTTAGTTTGTGTCTAGGTTCATTTTGTAAGTCCCAAGTGACTTAGGGCACATTTGTCAAATTGCAACCGCATAATGCCAAAAATAGGGCAATAGGGTAGTTGGAGGTTGTTTAGATGGTTGTCTCCCAGCTATTTGGATTGGTCTCCCAACCGCTTGGAGTCGGTTTGGTATTCCTCAGGGCGAGTTGATAAATACCCAGAGGAATGAACCAAATGATCATGGTAATCAGATCAAAGAAGGGTGTGAATGTAATTGTGTATTGTGCTTGAAAGAAATAAAGCTATTATGTTCTGTCAATTTAATTTCTATTTGTTGTAACAGCAAATTGCATAACTGTAGGTTTCCATTCTTTTTATGCTTTCCATTGTTGCCATATGTCATTGTGAAGCATTCCGCTGGTACAATTTCTGTCGAAATCAACAGGATGGCTTCAATGTACCAGTATTCATTTTGTTGCTTGTTTTGTTTTTCCTATTCGGCGGTGCAGAGGATCTAGACAGGATGTTTCGCATAGTAGGTTGACCTAGCATCTCCATGTGCTAGGGTTCGAAGAAGGCAAACTGTGCATCAGTGTATCAGCGTAGCAAACCCTAAGGTGGCCCATAGTAAATGTCTCACCGACAAGTGAAGATCAAAGGTGATATCGGGGTGATCTACGTATCGGCAACTCTGGAGTAGGTTTCACCGATGAAACAAGTCTCGTCGAGGGCGTTGGTTCATCAGCGCATCAGCCAAGGATAGCAAGCACTCACCGACGAGGAAAGTCATGCCGAAGGTAAATGCCATCGGTAAGAGTTGTGGCATCAGAAGCCAAGTTAAGAGTTTCGTCGACAAGAAGAGTCATACCGATAAGGTCACGTCCAACTGGCAAAAGCCATTATGGTTAAGGTGAAGGGAACTTAACAACTATCGGGCTATCAGTAGAAGGATGAAAGACTTGGCCAATAAAAGAGGTCTCACCAACGATGGAGAATTGAACGACTCAGTGTGAGTCCTGCGATATCTTGCCAAAAGTAAAGTTAGCTATTGGTGTAAGTTTGGTCATGATAAGACTTGAGGAAGTCTTTCCAATGATGGTTGTCTGGCTGATCAAAATGTATTGGTGGCTCTTTTGCTAAGTCTTGTCGATTAAGAGGAAACAGGGACCCGATCTGGGGTTTCCGCTGTGCGCTCCCCATCAAATGTGCCAAAAATCCACACAAACTTGGTAAAATGTTCATCATGATATGCCAAATAGATATGAAATTCAAATCCATCAAGAAAATCTAATTTGCCCCTTGAAAAACTCAATTTTTAAGCCAAAATACCAAAAAGCGTTGATTTTGCTTCCAACTGACTTAGCGCAAATTTTGGGTCCATCCGACCTTAGTGCGGATTTTGGGTCTGACCAACTAAAATGGTGCTCCATGAGGTTAGTCAATTCCATTTTTAGCATAGGTCCGTTGGGTCTATTTTTAGCACAAAGTTTGTTGGTAGGGTTTTTCAAAGTGACCGACCTACGCGAGTTTTAGCACCGACCGACCTGTGCGACTTAAGTCGATGGAAGGCTATTTCAGCACAAGTCAGTAGAAGGCAATTTTAGCACAAAGGTCGGTTGGGGTCATTTTTATTGCAAAGGTTGGTTTGTTAGCACTAGATTTGGAAAGGTCCAGGATGAAAGAATATTTAAAAATATATTTAAGTATAATTTTAGATATACTTTTAGGATGTTTGAGATGGGTTCCAGATCCATAGGATTTCATATGCAGATTCTAGAATTTTGTGGTTCCATCAGATTTTAGACTTAGCCATTTTTCAAGATTTTCAAGGTTTCAGATTAGCCAAATCAGGGCTTCAAGAGCATGCAACAAGATGAAAGCTTATGGACCCCTTAGTGAAATCTAATAGAATTTGACATGATTTTGCAACTGTAAGATCTGGAAACTAAGAATTTCAACATAAAACATCATGTAGAAGCAATTTCAAGGGCAATATCCAGTGACATGGGATTTTGGATCAAAATGCAGTAACACCCAATTTCAGTGCAGAAGGCAACAAATGGCTATTTCTTAAGCACAAGACCACTCAATATACTCCCAAGTCAATCATGAAAGACATCAAATGACTCCAAACATGCAAAATACCCAAATCTAGAATAAATCATGCACTCTAAGCACAAATTCACCCTCTCATTGTCAAAAGAAAGAAAGACTGAGATTCCAAACCAAAGCAAAAGAGGGGGTCTCCATTTGGCAAAATGGGGCATGTGTGCAAGGCACAACAATACCAATGTAGAGAAAAGTTAAAAACAAACACAACTAGAAGTAGAATAGTCATAACAATGATTCAAAGTTCACTTGTAAGCTACATATAAACTTTAAAAGTGATTAGTAAGGACATGCCCCTTGATATTGTGTGTGCCCCTTAAGGTGCACACATATCAAGGAAGGAGAAAAAGATAGGATAATAGCCTAATAACTTAGCAATGTCTATAGAAATGAATCATAAACATGGTAATGTGAGCATGAAACATAAGCATGAAAACATTTAGGCATAATAAATTAATGAAAAATCAAAGATATTTACTTTTTGGTGTGTGAAAGAGGAAGAATAGAAAATTAACCCATTTTTCTTCCCAATTAGAATAATTGTGGATACATATAACTTGCAAAAAGAAACAACCTTGCCCCTAAGTAGCAAGACTAAGTGAAAAGCATATAAGAACACAAAATGACATGTGTAAATAAAAAATTTAAAGACATAAATCAAACAGAACCACAATATGTATCACTTGAATTATTACGACATTTTCCTTTACTGTCATGATATATAAATGAAGTATGATCCACTAATGTTTCTTTATGAATAAATAGGTCATGTAATTCAATCCAATATTTTAAGAATAGGTGCACTAGTAAGCCTCTCCTTGTGAACTTAAAAGGCTTTCTCATAGTACTTGAACCAAAAAGCTCATTCCCTTTCCATTGAACAGAAGTGATAGGGTGTGCCACCCTAGAGAGGTCTGTTGGTCCTCAAATCAGCAAACAATAAACCCTAAAAATTTGCCACTTCATATGATCAGATTTAATGCGAGACTTGGCCAACAAAGACAGGAGATTGTTTGCACTTGTCTCCCTTGCACTTTAGGTTCTACCACACCTAGGGGGTATCCCTCATTCACAACAAAAGATTCATCCTTGACTAACTCAGGTAGAATGCTCTCATGTATGGACCAAGATTTGTAAGATAGACCCCAGACTGGCAACATTCTTGGACTATCCCACTGGTTAAATCTAAAAAGATGCAACTAAAAACCCTACTCCTAAAGTTCCTAAAGTTTACTAATGATAAAATTGTTTTTTGTTTTGATGTTTTGGTTGAAAGATTAGGGTTTGAATCATGAAATCCCTCTAACTCACGATCAGTGCCTATCTCAGGGTGCAGAGTCAAATCTAGATATGAAGAGTATTATCAACAACAACACAAACTCATAGTTTCAGACGGCTTATTTGTTTCTGCCTTACAGACACAACTAAGAGTAAGTATTTATATTGACCATTCTTATGAATATCCCTGTTATCAGACATACATCTGTTGATAACTGAGAGGGGGGGGTGAATCAGTTATCCTAATTATTTCCCTTATTGAACTTTCTTATTAATTGATGCAGCATTGAATCAAACACTAAAACATTAACATGAAATAAGAAACACATAACACAGTATTTTTGACGTGGAAACCCTGTTAAGGGAGAAAACCACGGGGTGATTAACCCAAAATTATTCTCTGTTAGAAGAATAGGAGATTACAAAAAATGGCACTTGCCAATTAGGGCTCACTGCCCGAGCACACTGCTCACAAGAGGCCCACTGCCTACAAGAAGACACACTATCTACAAAGTGATAAGAATCACAGTCTTGAACTGATTGGAAGCATCTGCATATGCTGGAGTTCAGTTCCGGTTAGGCTCAGTACACTGATCTGCTGCACTTCATCTTTCCTCTGTTCTTTATTCTGCTATCTTTCACATACCGGATCCTTTTTGCTACTTCTGCTCTATTCTGGACTTATTCGCATATATCTTCACACCATCACACCCTTCACAACTAAATCCATCCTCTATATATATCCGCACAAGTAATTTCATCACCTTTCTAGTCGGCATCCGGAACAGTCTAGTTTCTTACAAACTCTTGTTCTGTCGGCTGAATCCTTCCTCACCAAGCAATGCGGATCAAGCATATACTTGTAGATATCATTAATCATGTCGGCCAAACATGATTCATGCCTTCACAACCTCTATCATCAATAGTAACACATCCGGAAAGTAGTCTGATGCTCTGTCAGTCAGTTCTTCCTCTGTTTTCACTCTCTCAGGAATCCGGTACTCAACTATTCATATCTTTCTCCTTGTCCATCACCGGAGGCTAAATCCTTGGAATATACCACTCAAGGTAGTCCTCTTGACTTCCCCAAATCCGCACTGCACCAAGACACTTCCTCTGAGAGATCCGGATCAATCTGTCGGACCTTGCCACATGCTCTGTTCTTGTTCACCGGACCACAACAATCTTTATTCTGACTTCCGGTAGAGACACATTATGACTTGCGGATATGTGGGATGACCTTTGTTGCCATCAATGACAACAACTATGAATCCATATAGTGTCTCTTGCCAACAATCTCCCCCTTTGGCATTGATGGCAACACTTAGTGAAAAATGACTAAGTGTTTTCACTATGCTCCCTCTTTGCTGATGCTCTGTCTTTATATACAATTTCTGGAACTCCCCCTTAATTGGATTCCTCATTTTTCACTGCTCCTCACTCCCCCTTTGACATCAATGGCAAAGGGTGGGCTCCGCACACCAAAATTTTCAAAAATTTTCTATACATAGCCGCATATTTACATACTCACATATACTGAAGAATGTCTGCAAAGGATGTCTGCAATTGTATCATTTCTGTAGCCTAACTTTGCTTCATTCTATCCAAAATTGAAATGTGACCACTCAACAAAAATGCAAAAGCTTCTGCCCGCTTGAGATCTGTCGGATCTTTTGTTTGGGCGGTGGTCTGAGCATCACTGATGGCCTCATGCATAGTTTCCAACTTAGGGATTATAATCCTTCTAAGTTCTCCCATCCGGTTAGTGATATTCTTCCTTTCCTTCTCAAGATTCTTTATTTCATTCAAGACTGCAATAGTCTGACATTCTTGATTTATTATGGAGGAAGAGAGAGGATCAAAACTTTGAGATAAGCTTTGTAGCTTGTCCTGTTCCTCTTTTATTTTCTTATCAATTGCTGCTATTGCCTTTGGCCAGGATATACAAAATTTGTAGATGTCACCGCCATCCTTAAGAGCATTCTCTAAGCTCTTTATTCCAATGCTCACAATCTTCCTATCTTTAGAGATTAATTCTAATATTTCTGAAAATCTCTTATCCAAAAATTCCTTCCGGACCTTTTCTTCAGCTGATTTTTCTAGAGAATCAAAATGTGTATCAACACTGCTGACTAAGGTTTTTAGATTACCTGAAGAGGAGGCTGTCGGATCTATCTAGATTGATGGCATAATCTTTACAAGTACTCCGGAAGCAGCCTCTATCAACTCACAGTCTTCCATATGAGACTTCAGGAGTTTTTCATTTGCCTTGGCATTTGCAAATGAAGCTATCTTCATTGTTTGTACCGGAGAGAGAGAGTCAAAGTCGAATGGGCCTTTTAGAAGCTCCGGTTCATCAATCTCTAAAGTTTCTTTGCTCAAAAATTGTTGAACAGTTTGTGCAGTGTCTCTTGCCGGAGACAAATGTTTCTTTTCTTTTGCAGTCTTGGAACTGTCAACCTCTTTGTCTTTCACCACTGCTTCCTTCTCCTGTAATTGCTCTTCTTCTTTGGATCCGGAGACTGTAGGGGAAACCGGAGGAGAGATGCTTGTATGTTCAGGGCCCACTTCTTCCGGAACAGATGATTCCAAATCCGCAGCTGTTTCTGCACCTAAGTCCTCTACAACAGGAAGATTGAATCTTTTGAAGGCCTTCCGGAGGATCTCTTCTGTCTCTTGGGCCACTTTGTCAGTCTCACCAAGCATGAGTTGATTCATCCTAGCTTTACTTCTGAACTCATCTTTGCAGTCCTTGAAGATTATGTTCATTGTCTTGGGATCAATTTGAGGATATAGCTGAATAGCTATCTGCTCCCGGATCTCAAGATCTTTGGCATGAGCATTGTTCTTTCTTACTTCTAATTCCTTTTCTAGGCTTTTAGGAATAAGAGATATGATCTCAATGAAAGCCTTATTGTATATGTTCAGATATTTGACTGTGGCTTCCTGAAGAGTCTTTTGGTCAGCCTCACTGAAGTCATCATAAGTTTCAGTCATTGGTTGAAGGTTTCCATCCACCGTGACCGACTTGATTACATTCTCTAGAGACAGAGTGGGCTTTTCAACAGATACCTCCGCCATTTCATCCTTGTCTTGGCCTGTGGAGGGTTTACCGGATCCTTTCTTCTTCTATTTCTTTATTTCTTTTACTCCCTCATCTGACTCTGTTTCCTCTTCATCCTTTTGGCTTCCATAAGCCCTTGTGGCTTTTGTCTTGGATCTCTTACCGGATGCCTGGACTTCCGGTTTTGAACTTTTGGTTGAGGGAGGTGCAGATCTCTTTGATGATCTGGTCCGGGTGGGAGCTTCAACCGGAGCACTTTCTTTACTTTTCTCTTCTTCCTCAGCCTTCCTCCTCTTTTCCCGGCTGGCATCAAGTGCCTCTTTTGAGATGCCTAGGCCTTGAGCAATGTGCTCTACTTCTTTTCTCACCTTTCTTTTAATCTCAGGTTCCCTGAGTTCTACATGTATTTTTACACTCAGCTCCTCAAAGGTTCCAAACCTTTCTGCCTTAGGATCTTTGGGCTGACTTAGCATGTGTTGAACATGCAGCTCCACTATCTGTTCATCCACTTCATACCCCATGGGCATGATCCAGACAGTCCTTGGCTCCACTGCCTCCATTAGGCACTGATCAGTGTCAACCATAAAGCACACTGAGTCTTTGTATTTTTCAACAAGAGACTGGGGAATTCTCTCTCTTGCTTGCATCATGCTCTGAAAGTTTTTGAAGTATCCCCATAGAGCTGTATTTCTCGCTTTTGCATCCCCAAGTCCATGCAAATAGTCTCTTATCTAGACTGCAACAGGTTTGTCATTCTGCCATACCCATCCACTTGATCCGGGTAGCTCATTCATGAAGTAGAAGAATATACATACAATAAGAGTACCATACTTAAAGGAATTCTTCTTATCCTTCTTGATTTTCTGTATATTTTCCATTAATTGGCTTAGCAGTAGTTCGCAGAGATCATATTCTGCATTCTTTCTTAGCATTTCATAGGCAGTGTATACTGCAGTTCCGGATACAGAATTCTCCCTGCTGGAGTGATAGATCTTGTATCCTATTATCATGGATGCATATTTGATATCCGGATCCGAAATATCTTCAATGGTCATTGCCCTCTTATCAAATTTTGATCCGGTGGCCTCAGTTACAATGTTGTTCTTGACAGATTTGAGGATAGGTATCCCTCCGGAAGAGTATAGACCAGTTACTGCTCTAATTGCCTCTTTTGTGATCTTGCAGGGTCTATCCAGCCATAGAAAGTTGTCATGCATCCTGCTCAGTACATACCGGACCCATTCATCTTCTTCAAAGCAGGGGAAATGAATAAATTGCTCAAATTGTTTCTTCTGGATATCCTTATACTCTGGTTTAAGCTCAAAAGCATTGTCTATCAGTTGCTTGTGATAGAGGTCTCTTAATTTGAATTCCCCAAATTCCTCAATGCTTGCATGTATGTAAACCCTAATGTCTTCAGTATGTAAAACTCCGTGAGGAACACTAGAGAAGGCTCCTAGTGGATCTGCCTCCAATGATTTGTAAGGATGTTTCTTGAATGTGGGGCGAGGTCTATCAGAGATCTTAACTATATTTGGAGTAGCCATTCTTCAAAGATTTGTAGTGAGATAATGAAAAACGGAGAATACCTTATGCGCCTTCGGTTTGCACGGAGTGGTTGGATTGATTTCTTTATGCAATAACTTCGGCAGGAGATCCTTGGTGTGCTTGATGAACCTTGTTGCAGAGCTCCACTTTTCGCTTCTTCTTGAGTGCAGAATGAGCAAATGACTTTTGAGAAATCCCTTAAATTGCTCCGTGAACCCTAATATCTGTCTGCAATAAATGCTTCACCTACATCATTCCGGTTTGCCTTGTCTGGATAGCTTGGAGTATCCCGGATTAGTCCTGATCTGTGGATATCATCTGGATCTTTCAATCATGAATAAATCGAGGTAACATATTACAAGAACATCCCAAACACTCTGTCCAATCCGCAGAACAAGATAGTGCACTTCCGGATCTCTCCGGACCTTTTTGTAATCCTTTATCATACCGGAGCATCTCCCTGAACAGGTCTTACTTGATCGATCACAGCTTCTTCATAACTCCATGCGGACCTCTGAAAACTTGACTGAAGCATCTCAAGACTCATATCTGCAAACCCTTTAATCCGCATCTTGTGCCACATCCGGCACCACTTGTTTGGCTGGGGGAACAGGATTTTCTTTGAGTCTCCCCCTGAGCCTGAGCTCACCTTTTAGTTTCCGGAAGAAATATCAGCACTAGAGTCTGGTGCGGATCCAACCTCTACATTCTCTAAACTTTTCTTCACCCAAATCTTGCTCATCTGATTCCTAACTTCATCCGCATTCATCTTTTGTTTACCCTTGTCTTGATTCTGATTATACACCGGACCTCTTTTGTCCTGATTCTTGTTTCTGCAGACTTTAGCATTATGACCGGACCTATTGCAGATTTGGCAAATAACATTTCTTTGCATATTTGACTGATATCCTCTTGATCTGCATTGATTAGCCATATGACCTACTCTATTGCATGTGAAGCATCTACCTTTGAATGATTTGTTTACTTGCATAATTCTGCATTCATGGGATTTGTGTCCATACCTTTTGCAGTTGAAGCACTGTCCGGAGAAGGATGAATTAATCTGATTCATTCTCATTCTGCACTGATTAGCTTTGTGACCAAAGTGGTTGCAGCTGTGGCAGTATCCATTGAAGGATGGATATCTTTGAGCATTTGGCTGTCTTACCGGAGGTCTTCTAGGCCTGCTCCTTGGATTTTCTGATCCAAGATTCTTCTGACCGGATCCGGAGCTTTCTCCTTTCTCATATCCTAAACCATACTTGTCATCTGTCCTCTTTTGACTTCCAAGAAGAACTTCAAGTTGAGCAGAACTTATCTTGAATTTCTCTTTATATTCATTTGCTGTTTGAAGGTCTCTTTTGAGAGAGGCAATTTGATCCTCAAGTTTTTCTTCATTATCTTTGGCATCTTCAAGATCAGATTCAAGATGTCTGATAATCCTGTCCATCTGGTGGCATTCTTCTGATTTTTCTTTAAGAGATTGTCTTAGATTGTCTTCAGCCTTTCTTTTTTCTTCAATCTCTTGAGTAAACTTTATAGTTCCTGATTCCATTTCATGTCTTAACATAATGACTTCTTTTGATAACTTTTCACATAACTTGGTTTGCTCAGTCAATTCTTCATTTGTATTGCTTTCTTCACTTTGTCTTGCCAACTGTTGGAGCAGCTCCTTTCTCTTTTTCATAGAGAGACTTAATTTGTCTTTTAATTCTCTCATGAATTCATCAGCCTGTTTGAGTCTTTCCTTTAATTCACTGACTTCAGAATTTGACTGTTCAAGATCCTCAAGAGCAGTCTTGAGTTGCTCCCTTAAACCATATGCATCCATTTGAACTCCCAGATCTTCCTCAAGCTGTTAGGCTCTATTAGGAGGAACTTGGCTCTGATACCAATTGTTGATAACTGAGAGGGGGGGGGGTGAATCAGTTATCCTAATTATTTCCCTTATTGAACTTTCTTATTAATTGATGCAGCATTGAATCAAACACTAAAACATTAACATGAAATAAGAAACACATAACACAGTATTTTTGACGTGGAAACCCTGTTAAGGGAGAAAACCACGGGGTGATTAACCCAAAATTATTCTCTGTTAGAAGAATAGGAGATTACAAAAAATGGCACTTGCCAATTAGGGCTCACTGCCCGAGCACACTGCTCACAAGAGGCCCACTGCCTACAAGAAGACACACTGTCTACAAAGTGATAAGAATCACAGTCTTGAACTGATTGGAAGCATCTGCATATGCTGGAGTTCAGTTCCGGTTAGGCTCAGTACACTGATCTGCTGCACTTCATCTTTCCTCTATTCTTTATTCTGCTATCTTTCACATACCGGATCCTTTTTGCTACTTCTGCTCTGTTCTGGACTTATTCGCATATATCTTCACACCATCACACCCTTCACAACTAAATCCATCCTCTATATATATCCGCACAAGTAATTTCATCACCTTTCTAGTCGGCATCCGGAACAGTCTAGTTTCTTACAAACTCTTGTTCTGTCGGCTGAATCCTTCCTCACCAAGCAATGCGGATCAAGCATATACTTGTAGATATCATTAATCATGTCGGCCAAACATGATTCATGCCTTCACAACCTCTATCATCAATAGTAACACATCCGGAAAGTAGTCTGATGCTCTGTCAGTCAGTTCTTCCTCTGTTTTCACTGTCTCTCAGGAATCCGGTACTCAACTATTCATATCTTTCTCCTTGTCCATCACCGGAGGCTAAATCCTTGGAATATACCACTCAAGGTAGTCCTCTTGACTTCCCCAAATCCGCACTGCACCAAGACACTTCCTCTGAGAGATCCGGATCAATCTGTCGGACCTTGCCACATGCTCTGTTCTTGTTCACCGGACCACAACAATCTTTATTTTGACTTCCGGTAGAGACACATTATGACTTGCGGATATGTGGGATGACCTTTGTTGCCATCAATGACAACAACCATGAATCCATATAGTGTCTCTTGCCAACAACATCCCCATATTTGACTTAAAGCACTTTAGTCTGTTCTTTAAATAGAAGTCAAAAACCAAATATGAAATGCAACAAGTGTGTAGATAAGAAATAAGAAAACCCTTAGCTTCTTCATTCAAAAGAAGTATGCAAATAACAATGGAGACAGTCAGCATAAACACGCACTCACATCACTACTCGTATTGTTCAATCTGAAACAGATGGATTGCATATGAAAATACATTCAACATATGAGATTTAAACTTAGAACAGAGATGGGGTAGCTGTCAGAGCCAGTATTTCCTTCCACTCCTCAAAACATGCAATCTTCTAACACAATACAAAGTGGAACAACATGTTCTTATAGACACAAGAACATGTTGCTCTAAAATTAATTACATCATGGAGGTAGGTGAGATTTTTTCCATTACATTTTGCCTCCAAAGTACATTGGGAATAAAATATTCTACATTAAAAGAGGAGAAGAAAAAATGAATAAAATATGTTTTAATTTCCCTTTTTAATTTTTTACATTTGCCAGATATTCTCAAATTCCTACGGGAGCTAAAGACTCCTCATTCCTCTATGTGCAACTACAATATGAGGCAATGTGGCCTCATTTTCTACTCTTCCTTGATTGTATTCATCCTCTAAGATGACATAGAACAACATTCAGCAGCTTCAAAGTCAAAATTTTACATCACTGGGTCGTTTTTGCTGATACAGGGGCTTTTTCCACTCTTCTAGCAGCCATAAAATGATGTAAATCTGCTTAAAACCTTTGCCAATGCCTCAAGAATGATCGTAGGGTGATTTTGCAGCCTATAACAACAATTTTGGGTTAAGAATGACCTCAAAAAAATGCCTAAAAGTCAAAAACGTGATTGCCATTTTCAATCTGCAACAAAATCCATTTAGAGCAGCGCAAAACTCGTCGAAATTGCCAAAGAAGCAAAGGAGACGCCTGCATTTAGCTTGCAGAGGAAGTGGAAGGGCAGAAAATGCCCTGCGATGGGCATTTCGCACCATCGTAGGTGTCTGAAGATGCACAAGGACTTCCCATGGGATGGTGCGATATGCACCAAAAGTCACATCTTCTCCTTTAATAAACTTTATTCTTAGGTTTAAATAAATCTTTTCCTTCAATATCTGAATCCATTCATCTCATTCAAACCTTTTTTTTTTTAAATGCCATTTAGTATTTTCTTTTCAATATATGCATTTTAAAACTTTAGACTTAGGCAAAATTTAAATTTCCTTCTCCAGGGATATGGTGCATTTTCACCGCAGGCAAACCGGGCACTTGATGATCATGAAAATTTGCACAGGGGTATTATCAATTATTTCAAGAAAACCCATCTCCTCGAAATTTGTATCACCTACCGAATTCAGGGACCTGCTTTGTAAACTAATTTATCGGATGCTTTCGCTGCAGTAAAAAATAATTAAAATTCCACATCATATGGACTCTGATTTCGATGAAAATGGAAATGGAGAGGTTTGAGACCATATCGAGAAATGGGTTGCCCTCAGATTTGCAAGATTTGCAACTTCATGGGATGCCAATTTTAGCTCGATTGCAGTCAGAAAACAATTAAATACCCCATCAAAACTCACCTTGGAAGCACAAAACTAAGTAGGCATGTTACCAAATGTGCCAAAAAACCTCCCACTAAATGGATTTGCAATATGATGCTTGAGTTGCAAGATTTTAATTGATGAAGGTGGCCTCCGGGGTAAATTGAGCAGCCTATCGACCCAGCCTTTGTCGACACCTAGAAAGAGTATAGACACTTCAAATTTGCAAAATTTGAAGGTGTCAACAAGGTCAATAACAAAATGAGGGCAATAAACCACTAACCCCAGGAAACTCTAAACCTTTGAAACATTAATGGGTGTTCACCACTCCATTATAGCAGAAGTTTCCATAGAATAAATTGAAATACCATTGCCAAAGACTATATGACCCAAATATTATACCTCTAACAGGAAGAAATCATAGTTTGCCAAGTTGTCATACATCTAGTTCTCATGAAAACACTACAAAACTTGGCTCAAATGACTCTCATGTTCCTCTAGATAGTGATCTAGAATATATCAAGATGTCATCCTAGAAGACATAAATAACTTGATCTAAATAAATGAAAAACACCCCAATCATGGAACTTGTGAACACATATGGAGCATTAGTCAACCCAAATGGAAACTTTGTTGAACTTACATTTTCTTTCTCTTGATATGTATCTTTTGGAACATTTTCTCATTTGATCGTTATATAGGATACTTCACAAACAAGCTTATATTTAAAACCTATTGGGAACTGGGGATTCACTCATGTACTTGATGGACTGATTGGCTATGAAAATGCCTTTTCTTAGAGCTAGGCCTTAATCTTTTCTTAAGTACTGTCTCACCAACAAAATGAAAATTCCTAAAGCTTACCTTAAAATATAGAGAAATATTATGGAGGATAGGTAGCTTTAGGCTTCTCTATTAATTATAAAATTATATTATAATGCAAACATTTAGATGCCCTTACACTATTCCAAATGGATCCTTATATAGGCACAAGGAGACATCCTAAAAAGTTCTAGAAAACAATGTTTAACAAGTAGATAAGAAAAGTTCTAGAAAACACTATTTGACAACTACGACCAATAGTGATGTGGGTCTCACCATTTACTAAGTGGCAATATCTGTACATTAAGTAGTGTATAAAAGATTCATAATGCACTATATTTCTCCACTTATTTACAAAAGTAAATAAGTAGTTTACAAAAGTAAATAAGTAGTTTACAAATCCCAATGATCAACATCCCTAACAAAATAGGATAACTCATGTGGGTAAAGATTGTGGCATGCCCACTATCTAACTTTATTTGATAATGACAATCCCATTATCATAGTTGGTTTGATATCTATTTTAACCATCATGGATGGAGTTATGTGACTACAAACAAGTTTGATGTTATAGTTAACTATCTATGTTGCCTCTAATTTTAGTAGAATCTCTTTAGATATGTGTTGGTCATTTTTCTAAATTGTATGATTCTTCTAAGATCAAAATACCCCAAATCTTGAATTTTTCATTTCTTTGGTTGTATCTCTTGCATCTTCCTATGTGTGAGATTAGATTTAATTTAGGCATATCTATTGGTTCTGCGAAATTCATAATAAATTGCTATTCATGTGAATGCTTAATTTTTTTGACTTCATATCTAGTTGTTCCTACTTGATACCAGTTTCCAGCTATCCGCATTCTTGTATGGAACATGAACCACTCTAGATGATAATGAGGCTAGGTTAGACAAAGATCAACAACATGACCAAGCATTTCATCTATATAGTTGGCTCTATAGGGGGTCATTTTTGACATAAGAATTTTGTAATGTGGGTAACATACTAAGTATAGTTTTGAAGCCTTATGTCATGATCTTCATGGAAATGTTGTATAATTGATCTATTATCAATATAGATCAATGCTTCTTTATAAATCCTATCCAATTTTTTTAGTAGAGCAATATTTACACCTATAATTATTGTTGAAAACTTGATATTTCATGTTCTCAGTTATGTCTATGTATTATTAAATGCCAATTCTTGATTTTATAATAGTGGCATTCCATATTTGAAGAAATAATCTTCAAGAATTGATCTTTGACATTCTCCTAGAAGTTCCTTGATTTTCCTAATGGTTATTGTGGCCAAATCCTCTAGAATTAAATTTCCTTTAGCATCAAACCTTTTGACCATAAACATAAATTCCTTTTGAGTAGTTCTATTTTTTGTATAATGGGTAAAATGTGGGTTTTTTAAAGGTATTGAACCCTTGTACAATCAAGAATAGAGCCCTCTAGCCCAACAATAGACATCCCATCAAGAAATAGCCCATTACAAAGCAAAAAGAGACAAGACTATACCAATGCGTTGAGCTGACAACCCAACCAAACCTTGAAGAATCACTCAAGAGAACCTACATAGTCCCTAATTCCATCCTAATACCCCTCCCACCCTAATTCTATGAGTTCAAGTTTAAAACAAAATTTGGAGGACCTTTTCTCCTCATTTGGACTACAGTCCAAGAAACTAAGTCATTCTCTTCAACAATATAGGAAGTCAACAAAAGAGAATCCACCTTCACTACCATATAAAAAAATAAAGGAGAAATTAGACATGTAGAAAAGGTCCAAGAATGTATATCTAGAGAAAAGAGCAGCCCACTAGGAGCATCCATTGACAGTAAAATAGAAGCATCCATTGATGGTAAAATTGGAGCTGTTGAATGTCAAGAACACTGAGAGGAGGGGAATCAGTGTTCAATAAATCTTTTCATGTACTTTTACTTTTAACCATTTCAAAAGAATAATCCAATAGAAGCAAAATATGCAACTAAACAACATCCACAAAGCATGACACATAACACCAAGATTTTACGTGGAAAACCCAAAGAGGGAAAAACCACGGAGAGGATTAGCTCTCATAAATATATTGCAATCTTTACAAAAATGATGTTCAGGCTTGGTCACTCCATGGGCCTAGACCATGCTGGCTCATAGCCATGGTGTACAACTAAGTTTAGCAAGCTCACCGCCGCAACCCTAAACCTAACAAGATTACAATAAGGGCTATTAAACCCTACTGGAGGCTCACTGTTGGCTTACTGCCTTGATGGCAAAAACATGCTTCCACTCAGATCACACATGATAACTGAATACTGCTTAAGCATCTACCACTATGCTAGGGTGCAGTCATTTAAGAACTATATTTTGAATCCCAAGTCTTCATTGCTGCTGATCCTCTAACTCTGCTCCACTATTCTTATCTTTGCATCACACACATATATTTCCACACCACACACTATCCTCAACCAAAGATCATCACCTTTATATATCCGCATCATGATTTACTCCATAATAAGGTCGGCATCCAAGAAGTGAAACTTGTACATAGAAAGATGTACCTTGTTGCTCAATCCAATGCACTATGAGTTGCGGGGACCCAAATCTTCTCCCAAACATGTTCATATAGGTCAGCTTTAATCATTCAATTACTTACATAGATCTTTCACACGCTAACCTTTCTCTGCATCATGATTTATCTCACCAGTCGACCTATTCCTCGAGAGCATGCTTAATAGGTTCATCTACTGACTTACATCTTCTACTACTAATCACAAAACACTTCCAAAATCATATCAAGGACTCTTTATACACTCCCAATCTTTCCCTCAGAACTGTAAGGCGTCATATCATCTTGTTGAGAAATGCAGACCATTAGAACTCAAACTCTGTCTCTATCAAACACTGTGCCGATACTTAACAACTTGTAGCTATCCTTCCAGTGAACTTTAGATCTCCTATCTCTAGAATAAGATACTCCATATAAGTGTTTACAATGCCTCAAAACCACATAACGAAATACTTTTCTGCGGAGGAATGCGGACCACTGCACTAGACCCTGTTCACTATTCTTGCTATACCTTTGCTTACCCGGACTTAGACATTTCTTCAAGATGACTTACAGAGAGAATCAGATCTTAATCTCTGAGGCATAATACTATCAAACAATTGAGAACATCATGTCTAAACTGCATTACCAGATCATCATCTAGAAAGAGATACAGAATAGTCTACCAAGCTGTTCTTCAACATACCACTCACTATATATACTGCACTTCATTGTAACTCACTTGTTTCTTCTGAAGAGGCTAATTTTCTCAATATCCTCAACATACAAGTCTTCTAAACAAGTAATAGAATAAGATACAATTGACATCAATAACAACAAGAATATGTTGACATTAATGACAACACTGATTAGGCACATACTTGCAACAATCTTCCCCTTTGTCATTGATGGCAACATATGATGTGAAAAACTACAACAGCCATCAAGACAAGATTCTTCCCCTTTCTCTTTACACACATGCACTTCTTTCTTTCTCCAAAATTCTTCCCCTTTCTTTTATACATCTACACTCTAAGTTTTTCACATGACTTCTCTCCCCCTTTGACATCAATGGAAAAGGGCACATACTTGCACTCATCTGTTCTGATCTAATATCTCTTCTAAACTCTCTTCAACTGACTACTCCCCCTTGCTTGATGCTTTCCTGACTGTAACTTTGGTTCTTCATGTGAATTTCTCTCCTTCTTGGTTTGCCAATTCTCACCTTAGGATCTTGCTGCTATTGCCCTATTTTCCCTGCTAGCAACACTGCAATACTTACTGCACTTTATCAGAAATTCATATTAGCATCATTTACTTGCTTGCCATGGGAGATAATTTCATAATCTTCTTGACTTCAGCAACCATCTCTGATTATTACCTACACTTCTTTTTCTTTTTATTGCTCTGACTGCTCCCTCTCAGGAGTACACATCAGACCATATCTAGAACCTTCACATGCTATCACTTCTAGAGTAACATATCTTGTCTTCTCATAGCTTCAGACATGACTTTGTCTACAGGTTTTCTTCTGCAAGCTTCCCTTATCATCTTTCTCCTCCTTTTCTATTTCCATATTCATGTGAGCCTTACTCTCAATAGGTTCAATTTACATTACATTGACCTCTTTCTTTACTTTACTATCATATATATGCCTTTGAGTTTTATCTTTGGATGTCATGGTCTTCTATTAGCAAATAGGTCCACACTTATTCTTCTTTGTCTCATATTTTGGTTTCTTGAAGCGATTTGTTTCTCCCTTGAAACATCAGATAAAACCCCTACTTGGGCAATGAACTGTAAATTCAATTTGTAAGCTTCTTCCTTCTACTTGCCGATTGATGATTTGCCCTCAACCTTCTTCCTTTGAGGCTTCCTTTTCCCCTTCTCTTCTTTCAATCTTGTTAACCTTTCCTGCATCTCCCTCACAAGTTTTGGGACCTTTTTGCCTAGAACCTTTCCTTTAATCTCCTTGGGTTTTTCTTCTTTAGTATCTGCCCTTTTCTTCAACAACTGCTACTGCTGATTTCCTAGGCCCTTCAGGTTCAACACCAACTTCAACCGACAGTTTTACTGCCCTTGCAGGTTTAGACTCAATGGTCTCTAATCGTTTGCCACAGTCTTGGATAGTTCTGGACCTTTTCTTGGTTCAACCAGGTCCTCCTTTTCTTGGTTAGTTCTTCTATGTTTCTTCTTTTGCTGCTTTTGCTTCTTAGATGCAGCTAAATCATTGAGAGGTAGAGGCTCTTGAACACTTGTAGGCCCTCCTTACTTTTGACCCTTGTCAACATATATCATCACTTACCTTGTACATTTCTGATACTTGGTCATTTTAGGCTTTTGAATCCTTGCCTTTTCTTTGAAGTAAAAGGACTTTTAAGTTTTTCAACCCTATTTTGATCCTATCTACTTCTAAATAATCATGTTTTCTCTCTACAAGCTTCATCTCATTCCTCAGCCTATCCCTCTTGCAGAAATCACTTCCTCTCCTATAGTATCTGCTTAATAGACACAACTATTTATTTCATTCAGTGCATTTTTATTTTCTTCCACATCAGCTCTACCAAAGATTCGACCCTTAGTGCACTCTACTTCCCATTCTTGTTACTTTAACTCTTTCTCAAGAGGTAGTGAATCAAACACCCTCTCCATCTACCATCTAGTTGCATTATCATCACTGCCTCAAACACAATCCAAGTACTTGTGGATAATCCTATTCTCAAATTTGTAATGCTTCTCAGCCTCGGTTGCATTTACATTTCTAACCATGTAAAGACAGTAAATACACTGTCTTGACCTTGACATACCAATCCTAATTCTCACAAAACAACCCACAATGATCTATTCAAATAATGGCTCCATGAACCACTTGGCAAGCTTTGATCCCTAGATTGTTATACTCTTAATATCTTCAAAGGAAGAAATATTAGAATTTGTGCCTTCTCCGTCACTGTCATCTAGATTTCCTTGACTGTTTGGACTCTGATCCTATTACTAGAGGATGATGGAGTAGAACTAGCATGAGACTTTCATCTATGAGGTGAAGAATCCCATCTTCTAGATGACCCAACAGCGTTCCTTCGCTTTCTCTGCACATCTAAATCCTGTTCCTTCTGTCTCCTTGCAACCAATTCATATAAGGCATTTTCTTACACTGTCCTGGTAGATTTCACAGAAGAGCGCGTACATGAAGATGGTGGCCCTACATCTTTTCCCTTCTAATTCCTAGTCTCATTTTGTCGAGCCTCAACCCTCTTTCGTACCAAAAATTATCTATCCCACGCCTTTGCTTTCTCTGCCAAAATCATCTCCCTATCTAGTTCAGATATCTTTTGAAGCCACTCCCTATCTTCATCATCTTATCACTATCTGAATCATTTATCTGGCCCCCATCATCATTATCTTTTTTACCAGAATCAAATCTCTTCTTCAAAGGCATCCTTGACCCAGATGTCTTTCTATTTGTTGTTCCAACATTATCAGAATCATCCCCATTATCAGAATTGGAATCATTGCCATTGTCTAAAAAGGAATTAGATTTCTTCCTCTTTGTTGGAGTTTGATTCCTATGGGCATTAGTTTGACCAGCTGTCTCCAGTAGCAAATTCTCAAGATCTACCATAGTCCTTGCTTGATTTGCAACTACTACAAATACAACCTTCCAGGGGCTTCTAACTATGCATGACTAGGTAGAATCATTTATTGTCAGTCAAAAAGAAGAATTTCCATGACGCAGATTAAAGAATCTTGTAGTTCTCAAAGCAAATTGATACACTGTTGTGCCAAAGGTGAAAACAAGTCCCTTTTTACCCTCTGCGTGATTGACTTAATCACCATTACATGCTCATCCCAAAAGGTTGTTGAAGACCCTCACTGTAGAATATGATCGATTAGGATTGCTCCACAATATGCCACGTTAACTCATTTTCTTCTGGTTCTTCCTTCTAAGAGCTATGTCCCATCAGATTTCATCATACGCCTTCATGCCAGATTTTGGCACCCACTTTCTAGCTGGGGGATTTGGATTTTCTACTCTGTTCCCCCTAAGCTGGAGCTCTTGATTTACTTCCCAGAGGAAGTATCTTCACCGAATACTGGTATGGATTGATCCCTAACTTTAATTGCTTCTTTCTTGATCCATACCTTGTTCATTTATTTCTTGATTTCAACTGGATCAACTTTCTCTTTTCCCTTGTCATTTCTCTGATCTAATTTCCTTTCTTCAAAATAGTGATTTCTCTTCTCATTCCTGCTTCTACAAAACCTTGCAACATGCCCAAATTTGTTGCAATTGAAGGACACCACATAATTTTTACCTTGATTCCTTTTATTTATTTAATTTGATCTACATTGATTAGCCATATGTCCAAAACTATTGCATGCAAAACACTTTCCATTGAAAGATTAATTGTTCCTAAAATTTTGAAGATTAAGTCCTACCAAACTTCTGCATTCATTTGATCTACTTTTGTTCTTTCTGTAACTTCTGCTTCCAAATCATATAGGGCTTCATTTGTTGATAACAATTGGTCATTGGCTTCTTTGTATTTGTCTTTGAATTTCTTGACTTGCGCCTTCAGCTTTAAGATGCATTGATCAGCATGTTTTAGATTTTCCTTCAGATCTCTGACCTCTACTTCAGAATTTTCAATATCCATAAGGGTTACTTCCAATTGGTTGTATCTCTCATAATTTCCATACCTTCTTGTTGCCACGATCACATTATCCTAGATCTTCCTTAAGCTGTTAATCTTCTTCCAAGGAACCTTTCTCTGATATCAATTGTTGAATATTAGGAACACTAACAGGGGGAGGGGGGTGAATTAGTGTTCTATAAATCTTTTCATGTACTTTTACTTTTAACCATTTCAAAAGAATAATCTAATAGAAGCAAAATATACAATTGGACAGCATCCACAAAAGCATGACACATAACACCAAGATTTTACGTGGAAAACCCAAAGAGGGAAAAACCATGGAGAGGATTAGTTCTGATAAATATATTGCAATCTTTACAAAAATGATGTTCAATCTTGGTCACTCCACGAGCCTAGAACATGCTGGCTCACAGCCATGGTGGACAACTAAGTTTAGCAGGCTCACTGCCTCAACCCTAAACCTAGCAAGATTACAATAAGGGTTGTTAAACCCTACTAGAGGCTCACTATCGGCTTACTACCTTGATGACAAAAACATGCTTCCATCAAATCACACATGATAACTGAATACTGCTTAAGCATCTATGCCAGGGTGCAGTCATTTAACAACTATATTCTGAATCCCAAGTCTTCATCGATGCTGATCCTCTAACTTTGCTTCACTATTCACATCTTTGCATCATACACATATATTTCCACACCATACACTATCCTTAACCAAAGATCATCGCCTTTATACATTCGCATGATGATTTACTCCATAATCAAGTCCACATCCAAGAAGTGAAACTTGTACATAGAAAGATGTACCTTGTCACTCAATCCAATGCACTATGAGTCGTGTGAAATGAAATCTTCTCCCAAACATGTTCATATAGGTTAGCTCTAATCATTCAATTACTTACATAGATCTTTCACATGCTAACCTTTCTCTGCATCATGATTTATCTCACTAGTTAGCATGTTCCTCAAGAGCATGCTTAACATGTTCATCTGCTGACTTATAACTTCTACTACTGATCACAAAACACTTCCAAAATCATATCAAGGACTCTTTATACACTCCCAATCTTTCCCTCAGAACTGTAAGGCATTATATCATCTTGTGAAGAAATACGGACCATCAAAACGCAGACTCTGTTTCTATCAAGCTCTATCAAACACTATGCCATAACTTAACAGCTTGTAGCTATCCTTCTAGTGAACTTTAGATATCCTAGCTCTATAATAAGATACTCCATATAAGTGTTTACAACACCTCAAAATTGCATAACAAAATACTTTTTTGCGGAGGAATGTGGACCACTACACTAGACCCTGTTCACTGTTGTTGCTATACCTTTGCTTACCCAGACTTAGACATTTCTTCAAGATGACTTTAGAGAGAATCATATCTTAATCTTTGAGGCATAATATTGTCAAACAATTGAGAACATCATGTTTGAACTGAATTACTAGATCATCATCCAAAAAGAGATGTAGAGTAGTCTACTAGGCTATTCTTCAATATACCTCTCACTATCTATACTACACTTCACTATAACTCACTTGTTTCTTCCAGAGAGGCTAATTTTCTCAATATCTTCAACATACAAGTCTTCTAAACAAGTAATAGAATAAGATACAGTTGACATCAATAACAACAAGAATATGTTGACATCAATGACAACACTGATTAGGCACATACTTGCAACAGGAGCAACCCTCATTTATGAATTGGAAGCAATCTAGACCCAGTCCAAGAGGAGTAGGTACAAAAGTGTCAGAGGTAGCATGTTCACCCACCTCTGAGGGGATGAGATCAGATGGAATAGATGAAGAATATCCTTCCACCAAGAGTTTGCACTGTTAGTGCTACACTTGGAGTGATGACACTAATAAGCCAAGTGACTACTATTGAAGAAACAATGATAATGAAATAGTAAGTCCTTGTAATATAGTAGCTAAACCCAAGGGTGACCCTCCACCCGTAAAATAATCTCTACCAAAAGATCCTTAGAGATGTCAAGATTCAATATGATGCATACAAAGGTCATGTGGGAGTAAATCAAGGTAGAAAACTTAGTTATCAAATAGTATCCAAACACATTACTAATAACTTCATAATAAAAATCTAACCAAAATTGTAGAGGAATATTAGGTGTCCACACTGAGACTGGCATAATATTAGAGGATTTGGTAGTAGGGTTGAATATATGGAACCAAGTTTTTAGCATGAGAGAATGTTGTCCCAACATCCAAATCTATTTGTAGAGCACCACATCTCAATCTTTAGTGGATTTGAAAACCATAATGAAGAATCCCCTAGCACAAGGGTAAATCTCCAATTTACCATCAATCAAGGATAACCATGATTTTTAGAGCCAATTGTGGAGCTCAAGAAAACTAGGCCAAAATTGATTAAAATAGCCAATCAAACGCCTTTCCATAAATAAATCTTCACCTTCAACAATCTCTAAGCCAAAGGACACAATTGGAGAAATCATTGCATAGGGAAGGGCCTTGATCTTCCACCTACAATGATTCCCCAGCCTACAAGATGTGGTAGGCAACATAGAAGTAGCCATCACATTAGCAAAAGAGTGGGGAACTACATCATCCCATAGCCCCATCACCCCATCAACTCCAAAATGTTCTAGAATAGACTAACGGTCAAGAACATAGCAACATTCCATTAGCTAGCAAATAGCAAGGGAAAGAAAGGATCCCTAGCTACCATTACCAAAACATGCATAAGAGCATCATCCCCAAACAATGAACCCAAACCATCACACCAACCAAGAACTCTAGAGGGAAGACGAGGAGTGGAAGCTAAGGGGAGCAAGGGGAAGACCTACAACAAATCGAAAGGTAAAGCACAAGAGGAGTCGAGTAAGTGCAAAAAGTATGGGGGCCCAAAAAGTGGCCAAAATTCATAATTCTTCAAAATGTTCTCATGTTTTGGAAAACATAATGCACACACATTATGGCTCATACACATTTTTAGAATGTGAGCACATTATAATGCACCTGAATTCTAGTTTTGACCAATCAAATATCTCCCTTAGGCTTGGAACAAGTTTGAATTTACTTATCCTAAGGGTTGAACATTTAGTTTAGGTGCCATTGATGTGTTTTACAAAAATACAAAGACCAAATAAATGTCAAGCATGCTCTCTATCAAGTTTATGTAAATTATAGGATGAAATTCCTAAAAACAACACTGTGACATAAAGCTCTATATTAGATTTCTAACCATATATTTTTTTAAAAGTCTAAATATATTAAGTGTTGCATGTGTTGTCATTGAGTTGTGTTTTGGAAGGTTGCATGTGATGTTAATAGTGTGATGTTCAGTGATGACAAAAGAGTAAGAGTTTAGAGGAGCAGACAAAGGAGTGTTGATCAAAAGAGTTGTGATGTGAAGGGTTTAGTGATGAAAGTCAAGAGCATGGTGTTGATCAGTATCATCTGTACACAATTGTACCTTATTTATCGAATTTCATGGGCAGGTGAAAGTTTTTAGGTTAAGGATGTGTTAACATGAAGATTTTTGTTTTTAATGAAAAGAGTTGTGAATGTTGTATTCATTGTCTCTTGATGAAAATCATTACAAAAGCTATGAAGGAAAGTGTGTAAGGTTTCAAATTGGCAAAGGCAGCTAGGAAGTTGTACTGAAGAAGCTCAGGAGAATGCTCCACATTCCTCCACATTGGGAGGTATGGCCTTGCGGTTTGGAAGTTAGAAAGAGATAGGTGTGAAGTATGTATGATCCTAATTTTAGAGCATAGAAGTTAACGCAGAAGATTCCAAAGCTAGCAGAGTGAAGACAATGGTTTAGAGTTGTTGCAAATAGAATGAGTCAAAGAAATGCTTTGCATTTCTCTGCATTTGAAGGTGTGATCTTGTGACTTGGAGGATAGTTGTATATAGGTGAAAGGTATGCATGGTTCAAGTTTGAAATGATAAGATGTACCATAGAGGTTCTCTGAAGTCAGTAGAGTATGGACAAATCATGTTGCTGATTAGAGTTGTTAGGAGGAGAAAGTAAAAGCTACTGCATTACATAATTTGGCTTTGTTGTTTGGAAGATATGTTTAGAATGACTATATGTTTTCTCATTTCAAGCTTCAGATGTTGAGGTGTGTTGCAAGTTTGTTTTTCAATGATATATTTCAAGGTTGTGCATTCAAAGTTTGCAAGTGATGTTGGATTTGGTGTCTGTTTTCTTGTGCTAGAAAGAAGATCCATTATTCAGAGAAAGGAATGCATGGGAATGTTTTTTTAAGTCATATAATACTTGTGAAGTGATCTGCATGATGTTATTTGGTTTCTCTAGTACCACTTTAGGTCTGGATCTTGTAAAGCAGACTTGATACATCTCTAGGTGATTGCGCCATGTGTTTGGAAGTATGTGCTAGCATGAAGATGTGTGCTAAGACAAAATAGGTCTTTTTTATCACTTGGTTTGAACCACATTAGATTTCTACATAGCTTCGGGTGTCAACTTCTTGTGATTGTTGCACATTTCATGCTACACATTTCATCTTGGCCAACAAAGGAGAAAGTTTTTGAATATTGTGGAGGATATAAATGAAAGATAAAAGTTTGTGTGAGGATGTATGTGTGAGTGTGAAGGACTATGTGTGTTGTAGAAGTAGCAAAGTGGTTTTGAGTAGAGGTGTTGAATATATATGTCAGTGTGAAGAATGTTGATGCTGCGGAGGTAATTGATCAATGGAATTTGTCAAGGGTGTTGTACAGACATTGTAGCCTCTTTTTGTAAGTGTTATAGCACTGTAGGGAGTTATAACTTCCTTTGGTTAAAGCCATAGAAACTATAATTTAGGGAGTTGTAGCTTCCTTTGAGTTGTATCCCACAAAACTTGTTGTAAATCTATTTTATTATTTGTGAGGCTAGATTTAGATAGTAGATCCAAGAAACTTGCTCATCATGGTTTTTCCCTTCTAGGGTTTTCCACGTAAATTTGGTGTTATGGTTGTGTGATTGTTTGTTGTTCTTTGATTTGCATAGTTTGATTCTTTATTTGTTTAAGGCAGTAAAAATATTTGGTTGATAAATTTAAATTGGATTAAGTTTTTGGCATATACTGATTCATGCCTCCTCTCAATATATTAGTGTGTTCTAACAATTGGTATTAGAGCTGAGTTCCTTGGTATAGCCTAATAGATGAAGGTAGATCTTGGAGTAGAACACATGGCTCAAAAAGAGTCATGTTTTAAAGCATTGATATTTGATGGAAGTAACTATGCCTTCTAGAGTGTAAGGATGGAAGCTTATCTTAGCTCTCTAGGGTATGATGTTTTGAGAGTTGCAATGGATGAATATATTGAACCTAAACATCCTTTTACATATTCAAATGTGAAGAAGGCTCATGAAAACAATACTAAAGCCAAGAATGTCATCTTAAGTGGTTTGGCCAGTTCAAAGTTTGTCAAGGTAGTGTAGTGTAAGACAATCACAGAGATATGGGATAAACTCAAAAATCTCTATGAAGGAAATGACATTTTAAAGAAAGAAAAATTACAATCTTACAAAACAGTGTTTGAGAATCTAAGGATGAAAGAAGAGGAAAACATTGCTAGCTATTTTCTCTGAGTAGATGAAGCAGTCAATGGAATTAGAAGTCTAGGTGAAGAATTAGTTGATTCAATGGTTGTGAAGAAATTCTTGAGAACCCTCCCTCATAGGTTTGATTCAAATGTTTCTACTATTGAAGAAGCCAAAGATCTGAAGAAACTCACCATGGAAGAGTTGTTTGGGTTTCTCACTGCCTATGAGATAAGAAATGAAGTTATAGGTCCATACAAAAGAGAAGCTTCCTTCAAAGTTGTGAGGAAAGAAGGAATATTTGGTTCATATAGTGAATCTAAGGAAGAAGAAGAAAACTTTGTGAGAAAGCTAAAGAAGGGATCAGGCAAGTATAAAGGTAAGTTACCTTTCAAATGTTTTATTTAAATGTGGAAGAGTTGGTCAGTATGAGCTTCTAAATGTACTTTTGGAGAAAATAAAAATAGTAGCAAGGGTTTCAAAAGGAAAAAATTCAAGAGGAATCTCCTTTCCAAAGAAGACTATAGTTTATCAGAAGAAGTAGATCACTACTCATCAGATGATGAAAGAGGAGAATCTCTATTCATGGCCATGGTAATCCCTAATATGTCTTACAAGACTATAGATGAAGAAGAAAGTGAAGTTGATTTTCAAGGTGAACTCATTTCTTCCCTTAAAGACTTGGAATGTGCAAGGAAAGAGGTCAAAGAACAAAAAGCCCTAGTTGAAGCTAAGACAAATGAATGCACAAAACTTGAGAAATAAATCTTGTCACTCAAAATAGAATTGGAGACAACAAAGTCTAGAAATCTGGATGATCCTAAAGAAGCAAATCTCATCATGCATCAAGGAAGATCAGGAAGATCTTTTCATGCAAGACAATTATTCATAAATAGGTTCAATCATGCCTTTTTTGGTTATTTCTTTATTTGCAATAAATTTAGTCACAAGGCTATAGATTGCAAGTATGGAATGAATAGAAGAAATCTTGTAAGTAAGAACTCTCTTGCTTCACTATTGGATGCCAGTGTGGTATGTCATATTTGCAATAATTTTGGACATATAGTAAAATATTGCAAGAGTGGATTAGCAAAATCAGAATCTCAGATAATTGATGTTACTGAGAAAGACAAGGAGAGTGACTCTTCCAAAAGATAGGAGATAGACAATGAAGTAGAACATTCAATGATTGTCCGAACAACATTTCATGCTCAAGGGAAAACAAATATCTAGGTAATAGACAGTGGATACACAAGCCACATGATAGGTGATAAGAGCAAATTCATCAATCTTGTTAAGTGGAATGGTGGATCAGTCAAGTTTGGAGACAATTCATCTACAAAGATTTGTACAAAAGGCACCATAAGTATTAATGGAAAATCCAGAATAGAAGATGTTCTTTATGTGGAAGGTCTCAAGCACAATCTTCTCAATGTAAGTCAGATATGTAGTAAAGGATAAAATCTCATATTTCATGATCAAGGGTGTGAAATCAAAAGAGTAAAGTTTGGTAAATTAATGGCAGAAGGTGCTAGGATAGAAAACAACTTGTACAATCTAAAAGGTGTTAATGGAAGGACTTGTCTTCTAGGAAAAACAAATGAATGTTGGTTGTGGCATGAAAGGATGGGATACATCAACTTTGATAATATTATGAAGATCAACTCCATACAAGTAGTAAGAGACATGCCAAAGATCATCAAGCCTACAAGCACCTTATGCAAGGAATGTCAAATTGGGAAGTAGAAAAGGATAAGATTCAAGACCAAGGAGTATTCTTCTACAAGGCCATTGGAACCGATCCATACTAATTTGTGCAAGCCTACCAGGACAAAGAGTCTACAACGTGAGAGGTATTTTATATTTCTTATTGATGATTTCTCTAGAATGACATGGGTTACATTTTTGAAAGAGAAATCAGAAGCTTTTTGTAGGTTTAAGATTTTCAAGTCCATGGTTGAAAATGAAAATGACTGATAGAATCAAGTGTTTAAGGTTTGATAGAGGTGGAGAATTTACATCAAATAAGTTTGAGGAATTTTGTGAAGAACATGGGATAAAGAGGCACCTATCTGCTCCAAGAACTCCTCAACAAAATGGAGTAGATGGCAAGGACAATGTTGAGTGAAGCCAAGCTACCTAATACATATTGAAAGGAAGCAGTCCATACTATTGTCTATATTCTTAACAGAGGACAACTAAGAGTGAACAACACCAAGACACCTTATGAGTTATGGTATGGAAGACTAGAATCAGTCAAGTATTTCAAAGTTTTTAAAAGAAAATGCTACATCAAAAGAGATGAAGAAGGCTTGGGAAAATTTGAATCAAGATCTGATGAAGGAACCTTTCTTGGATACTCAACTAGGAGCAAAGATTACAAGTGCTATAATAAAAGGCTGAGGAAGATAGTTGAAAGTGCAAATGTTAGGGTTCATGAAGAGTCACATCAAATCATAGATGAGCAAGAAGATTGTTGGTCAAATAAACCCGCCTGCACAGAAGAAGAAGACGAAAAAGTTGAAGAAAAGGAAGAGACACAAGAGAAGGTCACCAAGACTCCTACAAATACGTTTAGAAGAATCACTTAGAAGATCAGATAATTGGAGACAATAATCAAGGAGTGTAGACAAGAAGAAGATTTGCAAGAGCAAATGAATAGGTAAAATTTTCTTTACTATCAAGAGTAGAACCGAAAACGTTTGCTAATGCTAGCAGGGATGAAGGATGGATCCAAGCAATGGAAGAAGAACTAAATTAGATAGAGAAGAATCAAACTTGGGAATTGGTGTCAATCTACCTACAAATGAAAATGTGATAGGTACCAAGTGGGTATTCAAAAATAAATTGAATGAAGATGGAGAAGTGGTTAGAAAAAAAGAAAGGTTGGTTTGCAAATGCTATTCACAAGTAGAAGGAATTGATTTTGAGGAGATATCTACCTCAGTGGAAAGAATGGAAGCAATCAGGATGTTTCTTGCATTTGCAATTCATAAGGTTTCAAGGTATATCAAATGGATATCAAATCTGCATTCTTGAATGGTGATTTAGAAGAAGTCTACATAGAGTAGCTTGATGGATTTCGGTTATCAAAAGAGCCAAACATGGTATGTAGACTTAAGAAGGATTTGTATGGTCTCAAACAAGCCCCTAGGGCTTGGTATGCAAGGTTGGACAAGTACTTACTCTAGCAAGGCTTCAAGAATGGTACGACATATAGTAATCTTTACATAAAAATTGAGGGTGAACAAATTCTAATTGTTGTTGTGTATGTTGATGATATAATCTTTGGTGGCAATGATGAAATGTGTAAGAAGTTTGTAGAAGAGATGCAAAAAGAATTTGAAATGTATATGATATGTGATTTAACATTCTTTCTTAGACTCCGAATTGCCTAATCAGATGATGACATCTTTATCTCTCAATCAAAGTGTTGATAACTGAGAGGGGGGGTGAATCAGTTATCTTACTATTTTCTTCTTTCTTAACTTTCTTAATGATCAATGCAGCATTAATTCACATAAGCAAACATAACTATGAAATGGAAATACACATGACACAGTATTTTTGATGTGGAAACCCTGTTAAGGGAGAAAACCACGGGGTGATTAACCCAAGATTGTATTCTCTGTTAGAAGAATGGAAATACAAAATGGCACTTGCCAATTAGGGCTCACTGCCCGAGCACACTGCTCACAAGAGGCACACTGCCTACAAGAGACTCACTGTCTACAAAAAGAGTGTTATATAATACTTGAACTGATTGGGAGCATCTACATATGCTGTAGTTCAGTTCCGGTTAGGCTCAGTACACTGATCTGCTGCACTTCATCTTTCCTCTTCTCTTATGCTGCTTTCGTTTCACATACTGGACCTTCCTTACTGCTTTCGCTCTGCTCTTCTACTTTTAATCGCACATCACTAACAACGACGACACATTTCACAACTAAATCCATCGTGTATATATATCCGCACAAGTGATTTCATCACCTTTCTAGTCAGCATCCGGAATAGTCAATCTTTTCACAAACTCTGATCTGTCGGCTAAATCCTTGCTTACCAAACATTGCGGATCAAGGATATACTTGTGGAAATAATTAATTATGTTAGTCAAACATAATTCATGCCTTCATAACCTTTACCACCATCAGTAACAGATCTGGAATAAAGTCTGATGTTCTGCTAGACAGTTCTTCCTCTGTTTACACTGTCACTCAGGAACCTGGTACTCAAGTATTCATATCTTTTTCCTCATCTAACACCGGAGGCTAAATCCTTGGAATCTGTCACTCAAGGTAGTCCTCTTGACTTCCCCAAATCCGTACTTCACCAAGATACTTCCTCTGAGAGATCCAGACCTGTCTGTTGGACCTCGTCACATGCTCTATTCTTGTTTACCGGACCACAACATTCTTCACTCTGACTTCCGATAGAGACATGCCATGTCCTATGGATGTGTGGGATGAACTTTTTTGCCATCAATGACAACAATCATGAAGCCATATAGTGTCTTTTTCCAACAATCTCCCCCTTGGGCATTGATGGCAACACTTAGAAAAATGACTAAGTGTTTACACTATGCTCCCCCTTGGCTGATGCTCTATTTTTATATACATATTCCAGAGCTCCCCCTTAGTTGGATTCCTCATTTTTCACTGCTCCTCACTCCCCCTTTGACATCAATGGCAAAGGGTAGGGTCTGCATACCAAAATTTTCAAAAATTTAACTATACTTGGCCGCATAAGTATATACATATGGAATACTTACATATACTGCAGTATGTCTACAAAAGTTGTTTTCAGTTGAATGAATTCTGTAGCCCAACTTTGCTTCATTCTATCCAAAATTGATATATGACCGCTCAATAGAAATGCAAATGCATCTACCCTTTTTAGATCTGTTGGATCATTTGTCTGGGCTGTGATTTGAGCTTCTTTTATGGCCTCATGCATGGCCTCTAACTTAGGGACAATTATCCCTCTGAGCTCACTCAACCTGCTTATTCTATTTTTCTTCTCTTTTTCAAGCTTCTTAATCTCATTCAAAACTGCAACTGTTTGACATTCTTGATTTATTATTGATGTAGTAAGTGGATCAAAATTTTGAGAAAGTTTTATCAGTTTATCCTCCTGTTCTTTCATTTTCTTCTCAATCTCCACTGTTGCTTTGGACCAGGATATACAAAATTTGTATACTTTTCTGCCATCTTTAAGAGCATTTTCTAAGCTCTTTATCCCAATATTCATATTTCTCCTATCATTAATTATCAACCCTTGTACCTCTGATAATCTTTTTGCAAGAAATTCCTTCTGGACCTTATCTTCTGCTAACTTCTCTAGGGAATCAAAATGTGTGCTAACACTATTGACTAGAGTTTTGAGATTATCAGATGAGGAGGCTGTGAGATCCTTCTGAAATGATGGCATAATCTTTTCTAGCACTCCGGAAGCAGCTTCTATCAACTCACAGTCTTCCATGTGAGACTTTAGGAGTTTTTCTTTAGCCTTTGCATTAGCAAATGAAGCTATCTTCATTATCTGTACCAGAGAAAGAGAATCAAAATTAAATGGTCCTTGTAGAAGCTCCAGTTCATCAATCTCCATTGTTTCTTTGTTCAGGAATTCTTGGACAGTTTGTGTAGTGTCTCTTGCCAGAGACAGATGTTTCTTCTCTTCTACATTCTTAGAGCTATCCCTTGGAGCTTTCTCTCCTTCTACATTCTTATCACTAGCAGTTGTGGTCTTCTTTGTTGAGGTCTTCTCTCCCTCTGCAACCTTGGTATTGTCAACTTCTTTTTCCTTCACTTCTGCTTCTTTCTCCTGTATTCTGTCATCTCCTTTAGATCTAGAGGCTGTAGGGGAAACTAGAGGATAGATATTTGTTTGTTCATGAGCCACCTCTTCCGGAATAGTGGATTTTGAGCCCTTGTCTTTACCAAAGTCCTCTGTGATGGGAATGTTGAACTTTTTAAGAGCATTTCGGAGGATCTCTTCAGTCTCTCTTGCCACTTTGTCAGTTTCACCAAGCATGAGCTGATTCATCCTGGCTTTGCTCTGAAACTCATCCTTGCATTCTTTAAAGATCATATTCATTTGCTGCGGAGTGATTGAAGGGAAGAGTTGAATGGCAACCTATTCCCAGATCTTGAGATCTTTTGCTCGAGCATTGTTCTTCCTCATTTTAAGCCTTTTCTCTAAACTTTTGGGAATTAGAGAGATAATTTCAATAAAAGCTTTGTTGTAAGTGTTCAAAAATTGAACTGTGGCTTCCTCCAGAATCTTTTTATCTGCTTCATTATATTCATCATAGAATTCTGTTAAGGGTTGCAGGTTCCCATCCACAGTGATTGCTTTCACTACAACATCTAAGGATAGAGTGGCTTTTTCAGCAAGTTCCTCTTCCTTCTTTTCTTCTCCTTGACCGGTAGAGTGTTCACTGGATGATTTCTTCTTCTTCTTCAGTTTCTTTATCTCCTCATCTGATTCGGTTTCCTCTTCATCTCTTTGACTGGCATAAGCTCTTGTGGCTTTTGACTTTGATCTTTTCTCTCCTTTGCTGGATGCCTGGACTTCCAATTTTGATGTTCTTGAGCTTTTGGCTGTGACAGGTGTAGATCTCTTTGATGATCTAGTCTAGGTTGAGGTTTCTACCGGAGCACTTTCCTTGCTTCCCTTTTCTGCCTCTTTCTTCTCTTCCTCAGCTTTTTGCCTCTTTTCCCTATTGGCATCAAGTGCCTCCTTTGAGATGCCAAAGCCTTTTGCAACTTCTTCAACTTCTTTTCTTACCTTCCTTTTGATCTCTGGCTGCCTTAGCTCAGTGTGAATTTTTACACTTACTTCTTCAAAGGTTCCAAATCTTTCTGCTTTTGGGTCCTTTGGCTGACTGAGCATGTGTTGAACATGTAGCTCTACAATTTGTTCATCAACTTCATACCCCATAGGCATGATCCAGACTGTCCTTGGCTCTACTGCCTCCATTAGGCATTGATCAGTGTCTACCATGAAGCACACTGTATCCTTGTATTTCTTAACTACTAATTTGGGGATTCTTTCTCTGATTTGCATTATATTTTGAAAGTGCTTGAAGTAACCCCACAGAGCTGTATTCCTTGCCTTAGCATCCCCAAGTTCATGCAAGTAATCTCTGATCTAAATTGCTACCGATTTGTCATTTTGCCATACCCATCCATTTGATCCGGGCAGCTCATTCATGAAGTAGAAAAATAAACATAATATTAGTGCACCATATTTAAAAGAGTTCTTCTTGTCCTTTTTGATCTTTTGTATGTTTTCCATTAATTGGCTCAAAAGAAGTTCACAAAGATCATATTCTGCATTCTTTCTCAGCATCTCATAGGTAGTATATACTGCAGTTCTAGATACTGAATTCTCCCTACTGGAGTGATATATCTTGTATCCTATTATCATAGATGCAAACTTGATATCCGGGTCAATAATATCTTCAATGGTCATTGTCCTCTTATCAAATTTTGATCCGATGGCCTCAGTTACAATGTTGTTTTTGATAGATTTGAGGACAGGTATCCCTCCAAAGGAGTATAAACCAATTACTACCCTAATTGCCTCCTTTGTGATCTTGCAAGGTCTATTCAGCCATAGGAAGTTATCATGCACCCTACTCAATACATACGAGACCCATTCATCTTCTTCAAAGTAGGGGAAATGAATGAATTGATCAAAATGTTTCTCCTGGATACCCTTATATTCTGGTTTAAGCTCAAAAGCATCATCTATCAGTTGTTTGTGATAGATATCTCTTAGTTTGAATTCCCCAAACTCTTCAATATTTGCATGTATGTAAACCCTAATGTCTTCTGTGTGCAAAACGCCATGCGGAACACTAGAGAATGCTCCTAAGGGATCTACCTCCAATGATTTGTATGGATGTTTCTTAAATTTAGGGCATGGCCTATTAGAGATCTTTACTATATTCAGAGTATCCATCTTTCAAAAGATTTGCAGTGAGATATTGAGAACGGAAAATACCTTTTGTGCCTTTTGATTTCACAGAGTTGGCCGGATTGATTTCTAGATGAATTGACTTCTGCAAATGATCTTTGATGAACTTCAGGAATTTTCTTGCAGAGCTCCACTTTTCGTTTCTTCTTGAATGCAGAATGAATAAGTGATTAGTGAGAAAACCCTTATATTGCTCCACAAACCCTAATGTCAGGTTGCAATGAATGCTCAACCTAAGTTATTCCGGTTTGCCTTATTCAGATGACTTGAAGAACTAGACCAATCCTGATCTTTAAACATCTTGCGGATCTTCCAAATCTTAACCATAGTTTGTTTGGATGTTTCCCTTATGAACCCTTCAATCTGCAACTCTTCTTGTGCCAGTTCTGGCACCAATTGACTGGCTGGGGGAACAAGGGTTTCTTTGTGTCTCCCCCTAAGCTAGAGCTCACTTTTTAATTTCTGGAAGGAATATTAGCACCAGAGTCTGGTGCGGATCCATCCTCTACATTCTCTGTACTTTTCTTCACCCAAATCTTGTTCATCTGACTTTGAACTTCATCCTTATTCACTTTTTGTTTTCCCTTATCTTAGTTCTGATTATGATATACAAGACCTCTTTTGTCCTGATTCTTGCTTCTACAAAATTTTGCAATATGACTGGATCTATTGCAAATTTGGCAAACAACATTTCTTTGCATATTTGATTGATATCCTCTTGATCTGCATTGATTAGCCATATGACCTATTCTATTGCATGCAAATCATCTACCATTGAATGATTTGTTCATTTGCATGTTTCTGCATTCATGAGATTTGTGACCATACCTTTTGCAGTTAAAACACTATCCAGAGAAGGATGAATTAGTCTGATTCATTCTCTTTCTGCACTGATTAGCTTTATGACCAAAGTTATTGCAGTTGTGGCAGTATCCATTGAAAGATGGATATCTTTGAGCATTAGGCTGTCTTACCGGAGGTCTTCTAGGCCTGTTCCTTGAATTTTCTGATCCAAAATTCTTTTGACTGGATCCAGAGCTTTCTCCTTTCTCATATCCCAAACCACACTTGTCATCTACCCTCTTTTGACTTCCAAGAAGAACTTCAAGTTGAGCAGAACTTATCTTGAATTTCTCTTTATATTCATTTGCTATTTGAAGATCCCAATTGAGAGAGACAATTTGATCCTCAAGTTTTTCTTCATTTTCTTTAGCATCTTCAAGATCAGATTCAAGATGTCTGATAATTCTATCCATTTGGTGGCAATCTTCTGATTTCTCTTTGAGAGATTGTCTTAGATTATCTTCAGTTTTTCTTTTCTCTTCAACTTCTTGGGTAAACTTCATAACTTCTGATTCAATTTCATGTCTCACCATAATGACTTCTTTTGATAACTTTTCACATAACTTGGTTTTCTCCTTCAGCTCTTCATTTGCATCATTTGTTTCACCTTGACTTGCCAATTGCTGAAGCAGCTCCTTTCTCTTTTTCATAGAGAGACTTAATTTGTCTTTTAGTTCTCTCATGAAATCATCAGCCTGTTTGAGTCTTTCCTTTAATTCATTGACTTCAGAGTTTGACTATTCAAGATCATCAAGGGCAGTCTTGAGTTGCTCCCTTAAACCATATGCATCCATTTGAATTTCCAGATCTTCCTCAAGTTGTTAGACTCTGTTAGGAGGAACTTGGCTCTGATACCAATTGTTGATAATTGAGAGGGGGGGTGAATTAGTTATCCTACTATTTTCTTCTTTCTTAACTTTCTTAATGATCAATGCAACATTAATTCAAATAAGCAAACATAACTATGAAATGGAAATACACATGACATAGTATTTTTGACGTGGAAACCCTGTTAAGGGAGAAAACCACAGAGTGATTAACCTAAGATTGTATTCTCTGTTAGAAGAATGGAAATACAAAATGGCACTTGCCAATTAGGGCTCACTACCCGAGCACACTACTCACAAGAGGCACACTGCCTACAAGAGACTCACTGTCTACAAAAAGAGTGTTATATAATACTTAAACTGATTGGGAGCATCTACATATGCTGGAGTTCAGTTCCAGTTAGGCTCAGTACACTGATCTACTGCACTTCATCTTTCCTCTTCTCTTATGCTACTTTCCTTTCACATACCAGACCTTCCTTACTGCTTTTGCTCTGCTCTTCTACTTTTATTCGCACATCACTAACAATGACGACACATTTCACAACTAAATCCATTGTGTATATATATCTGCACAAGTGATTTCATCACCTTTCTAGTCAGCATCCGGAATAGTCAATCTTTTCACAAACTCTAATCTGTCAGCTGAATCCTTGCTTACCAAACATTGCGGATCAAGGATATACTTGTAGAAATCATTAATCATGTCAACCAAACATAATTCATGCCTTCATAACCTTTACCACCATCAGTAACACATCCGAAATAAAGTCTGATGTTCTGCCAGACAGTTCTTCCTCTGTTCACACTATCACTTAGGAACCCGGTACTCAAGTATTCATATCTTTTTCCTCATCTAACACCAGAGGCTAAATCCTTGGAATCTGTCACTCAAGGTAGTCCTCTTGACATCCCCAAATCCGTACTTCACCAAGATACTTCCTCTGAGAGATATGGACCTGTCTGTCGGACCTCGTCACATGCTCTATTCTTGTTTACCGGACCACAATATTCTTCACTCTGACTTCTGGTAGAGACATACCATGTCCTGTGGATGTGTGGGATGAACTTTCTTGCCATCAATGACAACAATCATGAATCCATATAGTGTCTCTTGCCAACACAAAGTATGTCAAGGAGATGTTGAAGATGTTTGGTATGGAAGATGGCAATCTAGTGAGTACTCCTATGGTAACATGTCATTTGAATAAAGATGATGAGTCATCTCAGGCTAATCATACTCTGTATAGGTCTATGATTGGGGGCCTATTGTACTTAACAGCATCAAGGCCTGACATTATGCAAGTTGTTTGCTTGGTTGCATGTTTTCAAGCTAATCCAAAAGAAAATCATGTGAAGGCAGTCAAGAGAATTTTTAGATATTGGAAGAGCACTCTGGATTATGGATTGTCGTATCAAAAAGGTGATGAATTTTCTTTGAGTGCTTACACTGATGTAGATTGGGCCAGTAGTGTTGATGATAAAAGAAGTACCAGTAGTGGAGCTTTCTTTTTGGGAGAGAGATTGGTCTCATGGTTTAGTAAGAAGTGGGATTCAGTGTCCTTATCAATAGAAAAAGCATAGTATATAGTTGCAGCATCCTGTTGCACTCAAGTGGTGGATGAAGCAAACATTGAAGGATACCAAGGTAGTGTATGATGCATCCATTTCTATCCTATGTGGCAATACAAGTCCCATAAATATTTCAAAGAATCCAATGATGCATTCTGGAACCAAGCACATATCTATCAAGTATCACTTATTGAGAGAGAAAGTTGCAAATCAAGAGGTAAAACTGGAATATGTACCTACAAAGGATTAGGTTGTAGACATTTTTACAAAGGAACTTTCCAAGAATACATTTGAATATCTGTCTAGGGGGAGTATTTCAAGACACATTTTTATCCTTGGATTGATGGAAGTTACCTCTTAGGGGGAGTATGTAGATGAGAGATTAAAGAGAATGGAAAGGGTTATGCAGATAGGGGGAGCTTGTATGTTGTTGCAAGAATAGAAGAAGACCACTAGCCCTTTGTCCTTGATGTCAAAGGGGGAGAAATTTGTTTATTAGGTCAGTGTTGCCATCAATGCTAAAGGGGGAGATTTTTGCATATGTGTTGTCATTGATGTCAATAGAGTTGTGTTGTGGAAGGTTGCATGTGATGTTAACAGTGTGATGTTCAGTGATGATAAAGGAGTAAGAGTTGAGAGGAGTAGTCAAAGGAGTGTTGATCAGAAGAGTTGTGAGGTGAAGGTTTTGGTGATGAAAGTCATGAGCATGTTGTTGATCAGTATCATCTGCACATAGTTGTACCTTATCTAGTGAAGTTCATGGGCAGGTGAAAGTTGTCAAGTTAAGGATGTGTTAACATGAAGATTCTTGTTTTTAATGAAAAGAGTTGTGAATGCTGTATTCATTTTCTCTTGATGAATATCATTGCAAAATATATGAAGGAAAGTGTGTAAGGTTTCAAACTAGAAAAGGTACAGGAAGTTGCACTGAAGAAGCTCTAGAGAATGCTTTGCATTCCTTTGCATTAGGAGGTATGACCTTGTGGTTTGGACAATCGTTCAGAGTTGTTGCAAACAAAATGAGTCAGAGAAATGCTCCACATTTCTCCTCATTTGAAGATGTGATCTTGTGACTTAGAGGATAGTTGGATATAGGTGAAAGGTATACATGGTTCAAGTTTCAAATGATAAGATGTACCGTAGAGGTTCTCTAAAGTCAGTAGAGTATGGACAAATCATGTTGCTAATTAGAGTTGTTAGGAGTAGAAAGTAAAAGCCACCGTATTTCACTACATTACATTATTTGGCTTTATTGTTTGGAAGATATGTTCAGAATGTTTGTATGTTTTCTCATTTCAATTTTTAGGTGTTGAGGTGTACCACAAGTTTATTTTTTAATGATATATTTCAAGTCTGTGTATTCAAAGTTTGTAAGTGATGATGGGTTCAGTGTCTATTTGCTTGCGCTAGAAAAAAGATCCATAATTCAAAGAAAGGGATGTATGGGAATATCTTTGTAAGTCATATAATGCTTGTGAAGTGACCTGCATGATATTATTTGGTTTCTCCAGTACCACTTTAAGTCTGGAGCTAATATGTGGAAGAATAAGTGTTTGTGAAGCTGACTTGATATATCTAGGTGATTGCACCGTGTGTTTGGAAGTATGTACCAGCATGGATATGTGTTCTAAGATAAAATAGTCCTGTTTATCACTTGGTTTGAATTGCACTAGATTTATACATGGCTTTGGGTGTTGACTTGTTGTGGTCATTACACATTTCATGCTACACATTTCATATTGGCTAACAAAGGAGAAATTCTTTGAATCTTGCAGAGGATATAAATGAAAGATCTTGAAGTTTTTTGCAAATGTATGAGTGTGTGTGAGTGTGTGAGGATGTATGTGTGAGTGTGAAGGAGTGTGTTGTGGTAGTAGGTGTGTTGTGGAAGTAGCAGAGTGGTTCTAAGCAGAGGTGTTGAATATAAATGTCGGTGTGAAGAATGTTGATGCTACAGAGGTAATTGATCAGTGAAATTTATCAAGGGTGTTGTGTTGAATGGAACAAGACAACTGAGAGGGGGGGTGAATCAGTTGTATCAAAAACTTTAACTTCTTTAAACCACAAATAACTTCATAATCACTTAACTTATTTCCTTATTCTATTATGAGAATTTAACATGAATAGTAGAATCAAACATGAACACATCAACACCACATACACATGAACACTAGATTTTTTACGTGGAAAACCCTAAAGAAGGAAAAACCACGGTGAGTGTCATCTCACAATATAAATGTAGTAACAATACTGAATATCAAATGGTGGCTTACTGCCCAAAAGGATGGCTCACTACTAAAGGTTGGCTCACTATCAGGGGTGGCTCACTGCCAAGGGTTGAACTGATTAAGTAGCATCTACACCATGCCTGAGTTTAGTTCCATTGAAGTGCAATAAAACTCCTTTACTAACCCCTCATTCCACGGCTCAGGTAAAACTAATAACCACTTTGCCACAAACGACAGCTCTTGGTTTACCTCACGGATGGGAATTAGTCAATCAGGTAGGGGTCATTGCCCTTTTCACTGGTAGGTCCTCTCAATGGGCAAGCTACTTCAGGGGTCCTGTGGTACTCCTCACAATGAGTTTTAGGGCTATGCCTAGACACTTCCCATAGTTAAGAGGATAGGGATTATTCCTTGATCCAAACTTGCAATTGAAATGAACAACACAGATGCAAAGAAAAAAGAACTACTGCAATAATCACAGCGCCTGGAGGCCACTGCGAAAAAAATTTCAGCAAAAATTCCACCCAGTGAGCCCAAGAAAGCACTCTGATACCAGATGAGAGGAACCTCCTGCAACAATATAATGAAAAATGTACGAAATAACAAAAATAGCAGAAATACAAAAGGAATTTATTGATTGCAGGCCACTTCAAGGGGGCAACCTCCTTTGAGCAAGCTCAATACAATAAATTCTTGGATGCCTTCATTAGCCTCAACATGTACTTATAGACTAAGTCTAATCTAAACAACTATTACTCCTCATGAATGTGGGATAATACAATATACTCACGGGACAACTTACAAAGCATATGCATCCAATAATATACTAACAAAGTAAAGAGAAGGGCTAAACATGGGTTCCTAACATCTACTTTTACACTTCACACTTATATTCACATCTTCACATGCTCACCCCTAAAACATGAATTCATTACTGTTAGGGTTAGCGGGCAGAAGATATCAATTAAATGCAAATAAAGATTAAATAGAGGAATGGAAATACACAGAAATAATAACAATGAAAGACAAGTTTTAACGTGGTTCACCCAAACTCAGGCTACATCCACCAAACAAAGAGTCCAATATTATTATCTAGTAAATCAAACCGATTACAATCAGCAATCCCTGCAACTCAATACCACTGCAAATGCTATAATACAATATATCAAAACCCTAACCCTTAGCTGCTTTTATCAAGCCTTTTTATCGGTTACAAAAATTAGGGTTTTCTTATGTCGGTCATAAAAATAGGATTTTTTATGTCGGCCCGAACCCTGGTGAGGATACATGGCTAGTGTATAGTACTTTCCTGATCAGTCACCACCTACCAACAATCTCCCACTTGGAGACTGATCAAGCTCCACACCAAACAATCTCCCACTTGGAGACGGATCCTGGACGACACCGCTGTGCGTGCAGCTCCCACTAGAAATAAGCACTCGGGACTCTACTGTTCTATTTTTATTGTTTTCAGTCTAGAAGACCAACTGAAGCTAAAGAGGAGCTCAGCTTCTCCCTTGTCACTACCTTTGTAAACATATCTACTAGATTTTCATCTGTATGTATCTTTTCCAGCCTTAACTGTCTATTATCCAACACCAACCGACTAAAGTGATACCTCAACTGTATGTGTTTGGTCTTTGAATGCAAATCAAAATTCTTTGCAAGATGTATGGCACTCTGACTATCTGTATACAAAGAATTGTTAGCCTGTTGTGTGCCCAATTCTTCCATGAATGATTGCAGCCATATCATCTCCTTGCTTGCCTCTGTTGCAGCGACATACTCTGCCTCTATGGTGGATAAAGAAACCACCTTTTGCAACTGTGAGATCCAACTCACTGATGTCCCACCTATAGTAAAGACATAACCTATAGTACTCTGCCTGGTATCAATATCTCCTGCCAAATCTGAGTCGACATAACCTGCTAAATCAGTATTAGAGCCCCCAAAACATAAATGTTTATTGGATGTACCTCTCAAATATCTGAGAATCCATTTTACTGCATTCCAATGCTCCAATCTGGGATAACTCATATACCTGCTTACGACTCCTACATCATGTGTAATATCCAGTCTCGTGCATACCATGGCATACATTAAACTTCCTACAGCTGAAGCATATGGTACCTTGGATATTTTTTCTTCCTCCTCTTATGTCTTTGGACACATCTCCTTAGTCAATTTCAAATGACTAGGTAAAGGTGTGCTGACAGCTTTTGCATTCTCCATGTGGAATCTCTGCAACACCTTTTCAACACAAGCAGCCTGAGATAGAGTCAATTTCCTATTCATCCTATCTCTGCAAATTTTCATACCAAGGATTTGTTTTGCTGCCCCCAAATCCTTCATATCAAATGACTGTGCTAACTATTGTTTTAACTCTCTTATAAGATCCATGTTAGACCCAGCTACAAGCATGTCATCAACATATAAACATAAAATAATGTAGCTGTCATTATCCAACCTCTTAAAATAAACACAATGGTAAGAATTACACCTGCTGTATCCTTGTTCAGCCATAAAACTATCAAATTTCAAATACCATTGCCGAGGTGCTTGTTTCAGGCCATACAAACTCTTCTTCAATCTGCACACCTGTTTCTCCTTACCTTTGACCTCAAATCCTTGGGGCTGTTCCATATATATCTCCTCCTCCAAATCACCATGGAGAAAGGCAGTTTTCACATCTAGCTGTTCCAAATCCAAATCTTCAGCAGCCACAATACTTAAAATAGTACAAATAGAAGTCATCTTGACAACCAGAGAAAATATCTCATCAAAATCAATGCCCTTTTTCTATGCAAATCCTTTTACAACTAACCTGGCCTTAAATCTTTTCTTACCTCCATCTTCCTCTTTCAGCCGGTAAACCCATTTGTTTGGTAAAGCCTTTTTACCTGCAGGTAACTTACATAATTCCCAAGTCTGATTTTTCAGCAAGGAGTCCATTTCTTCTTTCATAGCATGCTCCCACTAAACCTGTGTATCCACCTGCATAGCTTCATCATACCCTTCTGGTTCACCAGCGTTTGTTAATAAAATAGAATACAAAGAGGGAGAAAACCTTTTAGGAGGTCTACTTAGCCTTGTTGACCATCTAACATTCACTGGAGTTTGTGGTATTTTTGGTTGCTGTTGCGGAGCATGAGGAACCACTGGAACATCACTATTTGGAGTATCATCCAGCACCACATAATCTTTTTCTTTCTTCTCATGCTGCTGTAACTGATCTTTGTACAATACCTTCTCATTGAATATAACATCCCTGCTTCTCACAATTTTTTGATTTTTAAAATCTCAAAGCCTATAACCAAATTCATCAATGCCATATCCAACAAAAGTACACTTTTTTGATTTTGCATCCAGCTTGGTTCTATTTTCAGAATCTACATGTGCAAATGCTTCACATCCAAAGGTTTTGAGAAAAGAATAACTCACCTTCTTACCTGTCCATTCTTCCTTTGGAATACCACAGCCCAAAGGAACTGAAGGACCTCTATTAATTAAATATACAACAGTGTTGACAGCCTCTGCCCACATGTTTAAAGGCAGCCCAACATGCAATCTCATGGTCCTTGCATGCTCCATTATTGTCCTATTCATGCATTCAGCCACTCCATTTTCATGTGGAGTCCCTGGAACCATTTTCTGCCTACGAATTCCATTAAAGGAACAATAATCTTCAAATTCTTTGCTGCAATACTCACTGCTATTATCAGATCTGAGACATTTTAATCTTTTACCCATCTCATTCTCAACCAAGCTGCTCCATTTCTTAAATGTTTCAAATACATCAGATTTCTATCTAAGGAAATAAATCTAGACCTTCCTAGTTGCATCATCTATGAATGTAACATAATACCGAGAGCCACCAAGAGAAGATACCTGAGTTGGTCCCCATACATCTATATGCACAAGTTCTAACTTTTTATTTTTCTTTTGATTCCCATCCTTAAGAAAACTGACTCTCTTTTATTTACCATACACACAACTTTCACAGAAATCCATATTAATCATTTCAGACCTGGTAAAACTTTCTTAGAATGAAGTACCTTCATACCTTTTTCACTCATATGTCCAAGTCTATTATGCCACAGTGTTGTCTCAAAACCTGTAGCAACTTTTCCATTCTCTTCCTGCAAACCTACAGCAGCTGTTCTTGAACCTGTTTGTTTTTTCTCTGTAATAGCTAAAGTAGAAGGAATAGTATGACCTGTACAAAGATATAAGGTGCCTACTTTCAGACCTTTTGCTACTACTAAGGCACCTTTTGTAACTGTCCAATTTTTATCAGTAAATGTAACAATGCAACCTTGTTTAGTTAGCTGCCCTGCTGAAATTAAATTCCTACTGAGCCTTGGAACGTGCCTTACCTCTTGTAGTAGCCAATGATTCCCATTCTACAACTTAATCTTGATTCTTCCCTTTCCAAGAATCTGATAAGGTTCGTTATTTCCCAAATAAACTAGACCAAAATCCCCTTAGACATAATCAAAAAAATAACTTCTATGGGGTGTAGCATGAAATGAGGTCCTTGAATCTAAAACCCATGAATTATCAGCATTATCTAGGGAAAGAATCAAAGCATCATCTTTAGATTTATTACTTACCACATTTGCTTTCTTATTTCCTTCTTGTTTGTCTCCTTTATTTTTCTGAGACCAGAAATCTTTCTTCAGATGACCTGGTTTCCCACAGTACCAGCAATCCTTCTGTCCTCTGGTTTGGGATCTTTTGTCCCTTGATTTTCCTCATGACTTCCCATACCCTCCAGAACCTTTTCCTCTCTCCTTTGATCTGCCCCTGCTTTCTGCATTCAAAACACTACCTGATGTGGATCCACCTGAGCTTTTCTTACGAATTTTCTCACTCAGAATAACACCAATAACATCATCAAATTTTAAGGTATTTGAACCAGAAACAGAGTTACTAACCGCCATTACCAAACTATCCTAGCTTTCAGGTAATGAACATAATATCAAGAGAGCTCTAACTTCTTCATCAAATTTTACATTTAAAGAAGTCAATTGACTGACAATCGTATTAAATTCATTTAAATGATCTATCACAGATCCACCTTCAACCATTTTCAAATTAAACAAATGCTTCATGAGAAATACCTTATTTGAGGCTGAGGGTTTTTCATATAATTTAGCCAAAGCTTTCATTAGACCATTTGTTGTCTTCGCTTCTGTTATATTGAATGCCACCAATGGTGCCAGGCACAACCGAATGGTTCCCAATGCCTTTCTGTCAAGAAGATTCCAATCCTCATCAGACATTGTTGCCAGTTTCTTGGATACTCCTTCCAATGGCATCCATAAATCCTTTTGATAGAGGTAATCCTCCATCTGCATCTTCCATGACTAATAGTTCTGCCCATTGAATTTATCGACCTTCAATTTACCCTCATCTGCCATTGCTCCCACTCAACCGTGAGACTTTCCTATAGATGATAATCGAACACAACCCACTTTGATACCACTTGTTAGGGTTAGCCGGTAGAAGATATCAATAAAATGCAAATAAATATTAAACAAAGGAATGGAAATACATAGAAATAATAACAATAAAAGACAAGTTTTAACGTGGTTCACCCAAACTCGGGCTACATCCACCAAACAAAGAGTCCAATATTATTATCCAGTAAATCAAACCGATTACAATCAGTAATCCTTGCAACTCAATACCACTACAAATGTTACAATACAATATATCAAAACCCTAACCCTTAGCTACTTTTATCAAGCTTTTTTTTTGTTACAAAAATTAGGGTTTTCTTATGTCGGTCATAAAAATAGGATTTTTTATGTCGGCCCTAAAAAAAATACATGGATAGTGTATAGTACTTTCCTGATCAGTCGCCACCTACCAACAATTACATGTATTTATATAATTCATCAACCTTGGAATGTACATCAAGGTCTGCATTAGAATCATCAACCATTGGAACAATCTCCAAGGTCAGAATACATACATACATCAAATTAGGACTAGACCTAAAAAAACTTGTAGACTAAATTAATAAAGGAGGAACACTTCACACCTTAGCATGGACTCAATTACATCTTCACATGCTACCACACATTTCTACAATTTAGGAAATTCATCCACAAAGAGTGTTAATCATCTAGGTTGGTCAGATTGGTGTAATCATCAAGAACACTTGAATACACACTTTGAAGATCTTCATTATAGCTTCTAGATCAAACACACACCTTCAATGAACTCAGGGGACATCCACAAACATCATAGAATCATTTGGAAACTAGAAAATCCAACCACAATAGATCTCAACTTATTTCACTTGAAGATGGATCACAGACTGCTCTCAATAAGACATTGTCAAACTCTGCTAATTATAAACTTGCTCTCTATAGATTCAAATCACATATCCTTTGGAATGAAGATGACTAAGGACCTTATAAGCTTAAGTCTAGAACCGCAAGGCCAAATTCCAATCTACAGAGAAATGCAAAGAAAACACTTTCTCTCTATCGCTCTGCAAACCTTGCCAGGCACAGTCTTCACATTGGTGAATAGAACTTTTTCTAAACAACAATCCAGACCACCAAGTTCTAGATTTAGCATCTTTAGACACTTATCTAAATCATATCCAAAGTTCATACTCTGGTCTTCAATACACGAAATATGTGGAGGAAAATACTCAGATAGTGTTCTTCAATCAATTAACAAAAAATAGTATCAAAAGATATAGTTAACACAAATGACAACATAGATATGTTGACATCAATGAAAACATCAATTAGCACATACTTGCAACAATCTCCCCCTTTGTCATTGATGGCCCAACATATGATGTGAAAAACATGTTCCACCATCAAGACACAGTTCTACTTCAGAACCCTGCCTTTCTTTTTACACATCTAAACTCTTTCTTCCTCTGAGATTTTCACATGATCTCTCTCCCCCTTTGACATCAATGGCAAAGGGCTACACATCTTTTTCCACTACACATACTTGCACTTGTTCTTAACTTCTTTGAATACTCCCCCTTAGGAGTACATATCAAACTGTATCAACTTTTACTCACATTTTAGAGGACCTCAGGACTTTCACAAATTAACACTTCGAGAGTAACATATCTTGTCTTTTCAAAACTTTAGACTAGATTCTACACAAATCAGAGTAAGACATCTAACCATTAAACTTTCCTTCTTCTTTAGGAACTTAACATCACAACTTTTATCATCCTTCATGACAACTTATGAAAATAATGTATATTATGATAATATAACAATGATAACACATATAGCCAATAATTTCCTTAGATCCACAATCATTTGTTTGTAACTTTTCTTCTATAGGCTCCTCTTATCATCAATCATTACTACCAGCTCCCCTTGAGAGATAGTCATCATTAGTCTAGATAAAACAATGTCTTCTTCAACTTGCCATTCAAGAAAGCATTCTTCACATCCATTGGATATACTTTGAAAGGCTTTATGTGCTGTAAATCCTAGAAACATTCTTATAGCCTTAATTCTTACCACTAGAGCATAAGTCACCTCAAAACCTATAATTTCAACTTGTGAATAGCCTTTGCATATAGGTATAGCTTTATTTACCACTTCTCCATTTTCTAAAAACTCACTTTGTTCCAAACATCTTATTTGCAAGCCTAGGGACAAGTTCCCAAGTCTGATTCTTCTCAATTTGCATTAGTTCTTCTTGATCCAAAACTTATCTTTACATGCTCAACAACTGTCTTAGTTTCAACCCTTGAAAGTAAACATAGATTTACCTGTTCATCTAAAATTCTTCTTCTTGTCAATACACCTTTTATCTTATCTTCAATGATCTGGTCTTCTATGTGATGCTTCTACACAAAACTTAGGACTCTTAGGAATCCTGCATTTTCTTCATCTTTTTATTCTTCACTACTTAAAGACTCATCCGATTCATATCCATTTGCCTTTGATTTCATCTAATACTTTCAATCATCATGAAAATTACTCTGTACTGGAAACAACTATGTTCTATCAACCCAAACTTCTATTACCCTTTACTCTCAAGCCAATTATAAAAATTAGACAAACTTATGGATATAGATGTAACCAATGATCAATAACCATATGCTAGAACCACAGAGTAATATCTTCAAAAGAAGACCAATGCGGACCAAGTTACTAGAACACTGTAACTTGATTTTATCAGATAGATATTTAGCCAGAATTCATAACCTGTCCTCTTTCCTGATCAAATCTTCTTGTATAGCAGACTTCTCAATCTGCACAACTCTTCCTTTATCCTTTACAAACATAGTCTCTACCCTAACTTGAACCTTTGCTTCTAATCCTTGACCTTGTCTCTTTGTGCTGAGGAATCAACACCAATCATTTGGCAGGGGAGAATAGATTTCAAATAAGACTCCCCCCTCAGCCAAAGCTCTAATCTTAGTTTTCAGATGGAACGTCTGCACCAAATACCGGTAGAGGATCATCCTCAACCTCTATTACATCCTTCTTCACCCAAATCTCATTCATTTTCTTCTTGTTTTTTGCAGTATCGACCTTTTTTACTGGTTTCTTCCCTTCTGCCTGAATATCCTTCTTCAGGTTCTTGCTTCTATAGAATTTTTCAATATGTCTAGGCCTATTGCAATTATAGCACACAACATTCCTCTGATTGTTGTTCCTACCATTCATTCTAGATCTACATTGATTAGCCTTATGTCCAAATCTATTGCATGTAAAGTAGTTACCCTTGAATGATTGAGCATCCTTTTCATTGTTATAGCCATTTCTTATCTAACTTCTATATTCATTAGCTCTATGACCAAATATTTTGCATGTAAATAAATTACCTCTAGAAGTTTGAACATTCCTTCCATTGTTGTAATTGTTCCTTATCTGACTTCTGCAATCATTATCTTTATGACCTATTTTATTGCAGGTAAAGTACTGACCAGAAAATGATGGAACATTTTGATTCACTCTGCTCCTACATTGAGTAGCCTTATGACCAAACTTATTGTGTGAATTATAATAACCATTGAAAGATGGGTACCTTTGAGCATTTGGTTGCCTAACTGATGGTCTTCTAGGCCTATTTCTTTGATTCCTAATTTGCTTGCCTTTGTCCTTCTTGTTCTCAGCATCCATTGCTTGTCTTGAATTGGAACTTTCACCTTTCTCAAATCCCAAGCTTTCTTTTTCATTAGGGCTCTTCTGACTAGAAATCATTTCATCATTGAACTTTTCTTCATAGCTCTTTGCCTTCTCTAAATCTGACTTTAGGTTCACAACTTCTTTTTCAAGCTTTGTATATTCTTCAGATTTGTTTTTCACCAACTAATTTAGGTCTTCTTTTGCTTTTTCTCTTTCTACAACTTCCACTTTGAAATCATTCAATGTTTCATTTGTTGATATTAATTGTTCACTGACCTCCTTATATTTTTCTTTGAACCTCTTGACTTGTTCTCTTAATTTTCTGATACATTCATCTTCTTCTTTGACATTCACCTTCAGATCTCTGATTTCATCTTCAGTTCTTCTAGGTCTTCAAGAGAAACCTTCTTGTGTGCCATCCCAGATCTACCTCAAGCTATTAAGCTTTCTTCCAAGGAACCTTGCTCTAATACCAATTGTTGAATGGCACAAGACAACTAAGAGGGGGGGTGAATCAATTGTATCAAAAACTTTAACTTCTTTAAACCACAAATAACTTCACAATCACTTAACTTATTTCCTTATTCTATTATGAGCATTAAACATGAATAGAAGAATCAAAACATGAACACATCAACACCACATACACGTGAACACCAATTTTTTTACGTGGAAAACCCTAAACAGGGAAAAACCACAGTGAGTGTTAGCTCATAATATAAATGTAGGAACAATACCAAATATCAAATGGTGGCTTACTGCCAAAGGGCTCACTACCCAAAAGGATGGCTCACTACCGAGGGTGGCTCACTATCAAGGGTTGAAATGATTAAGTAGCATCTACACAATGCCTAAGTTTAGTTCCATTGAAGCACAATAAAACTCCTCTGCTTTGCTCCTCTTTTACACTTCGCACTTATCTTCGCATCTTCACATGATCACCCCTCAAACATGAATTCATTACATGTATTTATACAATTCATAAACCTTGGAATGTACATCAAGGTCAACATTACATCATCAACCATTGGAACAATCTCCAAGGTCGGCATACATACATACATCAAATTAGGACTAGACCTAAACAAACTTGTAGACTAAATGAATAAAAGGAGGAACACTTCATGCCTTAGTACAGACCAAAATACATCTTCACATGCTACCACACACTTCTACAATTCAGGATATTCATCTGCAAAGAGTGTTAATCATCTATGTTGGCCAGACTGGTACAATCATCAAGAACACTTGAATACACACTTCCAAGATCTTCATTACAACTTGTAGATCAAACACATGCCTTCAATGCATTCAGGGTACATCCATGAACATCATAGAATCATTTGGAAACTAGCAAATGCAACCACAATAGATCTCAACTTATTTCACTTGAAGATGGATCACATACTACTCTCAATCAGACACTATCAAACTCTGCTAATTAGAAACTTGCTTTTTGGAGCTTCAAATCACATATCCTTTGGAATGAAGATGATTAAGGACCTTATAAGCTTAAGTATAGAACCACAAGTCCAAACTCCAATAGGCAGAGAAATGTGGAGCAACTCACTTTCTCTCTGTCACTCTATAAACCTTGCCAGGCACAACCTTCACATTGGTGAATAGAACTATTTCTGCACAGCGATCCGGACCGCCAAATTTAGATTTAGCATCTTTAGAAACTTATCTAAATCATATCCAAAGCTCATACTCTAGTCTTCAACACAAGAAATATGTGGAGCAAAATACTCAGACAATGGTCTTTAATCAATCAACAAACAACAATATTATAAGATATAGTTGACACAAATGACAACACAGATATGTTGACATCAATGACAACATCAATTAGCACATACTTGCAACATGTTGTACAGAGGTTGTAGCCTCTTTTTGTAAGTGTTGTAGCACTATATTGAGTTGTAGCTTCCTTTGGTTGAAGCCATAAAAACTATAATTTAGGGAGTTGTAGCTTCCTTTGGGTTGTAGCCCACAAAACTTGTAAATCTATTTTATTATTTGTGAGGTTGGATTTGGGCAATAGATCCAAGCAACTTTCTAACTGTGATTTTTCCCTTTTAGGGTTTTCTTCATAAATCTAGTGTTATGGTTGTGTGTTTGTGTGTTGTGCTTTGATTTGCATAGTTTTATTCTTTATCTATTTAATGCAGTAGAAAGATTTGGTTGATAAAGTTAAATTGGATTAAGTTTTTGGCATATACTGATTCACCCCCCTCTTAGTATATTAGTGTGTTCTAATATTAAGGTCTTGATATCTTACTAGTTTTAGTAGTGTTTTTATTTTTCACCAAAAACACATCTATTATATTTTATACATAATTTTTTATTTGCTCATCCCAATTTGAAAAAAAAATCACATATTCACATTCTACATTTCATTCTACACACATTGAAAAAAGTTTCAAGTTTTAATTATTTTTTAAAATTGAGGGAGCATGCTCAATTTTCTATTCTTTTAGGATGTGTCCACTTTGAAAATTAGTGAAAAATAATATTCATCCAAAAATTAGGAAAAGATTCCGACATAAACTGCATGATGTTAGCTAACTTTCTACCAAAGAGATTTATGAAATACCTAAAAAATGTCAACAATTTAGGGGGAGCACACCTGATGCTATGTTATGTTTTTCTAACAAAAATAGGACCACTTTGTGTGCTCTCCCTATTTCACCCTCTTAATCTCCACCATTTAAAAAAAATACTAGTTTAGAAACTAGATTTTGAGTAATATTAATCTCCTTGCCACATCTTTAATTTTTTTATGTAAGCACCTTGAATTACTCATTGAAGTTTAGTTTTTATTGATTTAAAAATGTGGCCACTTTTGACTCCCTTTTGGCCTTCGATACACTTACCCAGTCATCACATAGGAGTAGTTTTATTTTTGTCTTTCACCATGTTTTGTATTTATTTTTCTTTGCACTTTATCTTATAAAACTTGTAATGCAACCTAGAAATTTTTACTTTAAATTTTTACCAAATTTCATGTTTTTCCATTGATGAAGCTTATTTGTACTAGAAATCTTTGATTCACACTTGAGAATATTAATTTATGAGATTCTTAGATGAGATACTTTCTTCTTTTCTTTCTAAATCCTCTAATCTAATTCTAGTTTGTATTTTTAGAGGAGGCATTATAGGCTCTTTTTTGAATCGTCTAGGCTTAAAATTTTCTTTATAGTAAGAAGAATTGTCTTTTAACTCTGTAGTCTTCTTCTTTCCTTACTCTAAGACTTTCCTCCAAATATAAGATTTTTTTTTCTTGTTTCTGCTATAGCCTATTGGTTTTTGTGTTTGTCTTTTGCCTTCCTTTTGAAAGTCCCTTCTTTATAGGAGGCAAATTTTCAAAAAAAATCCTTTTCTTATTTTTATTAGTGTTTGGCTTTTACCAAGATTTCAATAGAGCTTAAAATTTTATTCTTTCTTTCTCTTTCAGCTGATCCTAGTTTATCTTTACATTCCATTTGCTTAAAAGGACAAATGAGGACTTTCTCCTCCTTTTCACCAAAGTGAAGCTTAATACAATTTTATTATCAAACAAAAGGATAGTGCTTTTGTAAAAAATTGCACCTTATTAGCAAATCGTATGTATGACGTTCATATTGTCAAAAATTATAGATAGATCAACTATTTCCTATTCTAATTTTGACTCCCATTTTTTTAAAAATCTGTAACAATTTATTATCTACTCCTTATATGTCGCTTTTCTTATCTTTCCACAACCAAGAGGGTAGAATGTGACTTTTTTCTAAACTTGTTAATGTACCAATATTAATTAAAGAATGAATAAGATATAGAGTGTCTTTCTCTATTTTAATAAAAACTACGATTATAGTGCTATATTGAGAAAATTGGCTAGTAAGCATAGAACACTTTGTCATTTCATCACATAGATTTTCTACACAAACTATATCTGATCCAGGACTATTATTAGACAAACTCTTTACATATGTCTTTTGTCTTCAAACTTCTTCTTCTTCATCATTTTTCTTCTTTTTATTTTTTCATAAGACAAAATTTGTTTCTTCTTTATACATCATATTCTTTTTTTATACTTTTTCCTAAAAGAAAGTCTTCTAGGTTTTCTAAATATACAAATTATTCATATGTATCAAATAATAGAAGAGAACTTAACTCCTTTTTACTCCTTTATAGATTCAAGACAATGTTTTTTGTTGATCTATTAAATTATGACCATCAAATATAAATTCATTTTCTAAGAACTTGTGATTATCAAACATTAGTAGTCAATATCATTTAGAGCTTATCACCATTACTAATTCATTCTTTTCATACCCATTTTTAGCCATTGATTGATTATCAACTTTTCTATGTGATAAGCATGAATTGAAATCTCTAGACTTACTACTTCTTATTCTTCTTGACCTACTATATTTGATTTATAAATTACCTCTCTATATTTTTTTGTGCACTGAGTAGCCAAGTTTCTCATACTATATTCATGAGTATCATAGGAAAGTACAACAATACTTGATTTTTTTCTTGAGGATGAACTTTCTTTGTTTAATTTTATTATTTTTGGTGTGTTGTATGACAAAATTTCTTCACCTACAAACTCAACAATTAATCCATCCTTCACTTCAGCAACTCAAACAAAGAGAATTTTGAGATTTCTTCAAATGAAGCTTCACAATAATTAATTCAATATCTTCTTTTGTATACTAAAACTCTTATAACTAAAAAACTCAAATATAGGTAGAGAGTAAACTACTCACCTAATAACAACCAGAAAGCTAAAGGTATACTAGTTAGACAAGTAATTTTATGCCATTAGATTGAAAGTCAAAATATTATACTGCGAACTCTAGACTCTAATCTTATAACTAGGTTTCATTTAAAAGGAATTATCAAAAATCTAGTTTCAACATTCAAAGCACCTACTCCTACTCCTAGGCTCTAATACTAGATGGGGGATCTAAACATAAGAAGATTTTTTTTCTCATGTAACAGGTGCCTATGTGACCATTATAGATAATACGAAGAAAACATTGGAACTTTGGACACATATCATTTGGAACATTTTCTTTACTTCAATTCTCATTCTGTATCACGATAAGCATGCTACCATAAATTGTGTCATTGATGTGTACTTGGATGTATACTTTATCTTTCTCTCCACGATGTGTGCCACATGGTGTGCCGGATGTAGATACTTTTTCAATAGCCTTAGAAAAATATCCTCTATCATGATGGGGTGTGAAAGATATGTATATATAACCATTAATATCCTCAACTTGTACCACTTTCTTGTCAATAAGATCTTAAAATTTTTACTTGAATGACATACATGATAGGCACAATAGTAATAAGAAATATGATTCTTTAGCATAGGCCTTGATGGATCAATGGGAAATAGGAGGCAAATTGATAAGTTGGGCTAGCAAAATTTGTTTCAAAATATAATATGGAGGATTTTTTAGTCTAGTGAACTTCCTTTATTATTTACTTATGGTGGTGTGATGTGTGTATGCACAATAGTGTGATAAAAAGTGTAATCTCGTGCTTATATTGAATGGTATGGCATGTATATGGTACTGTACTAAAGCACAATACAATGTTCCACTAGTAGCCTAAAATCATGCTAAGTTTGAAAAATACATGGAGGTTCAATCTAAGAAAGAGGGATTCAATCTGGACAAGATGGTTCAATCTAACCCCCCAGATAAAACTAGCCTTAGATTAAATACCCTTTTGTTGAGCCTCCAACATATCCTCCTCTACTCCTATCCACATTCTAATAAAAATATTAATTCACCTCATGTTTTTTTGGAAGTTAAAAAAAACATCTAAATAAAAAATATTATAGTTATATAACCCTAATTGTTATCTTTCAAAAAATTATAATATGGTATCAATTTTTGTTGTCACATAGATTTGCACCCAGTGCTGAAGGCTTTTAGGGTTCCAACAATCTAGTGAAACACTGAGATGACCTCTAGGTGTGGGACCCTACAGGGAGGCCAAATCTCTAGAGAGAGGTTGGTTCCTTTGCTGAATATGAGAGATTCAACAATCTTAAGACTAAACCTAATCTATCCACCTATTTATGAAAAGAGTAAGAGGGATGAAACTAAAATAAAAGGGGAGGTGATACACCAGGTTTGAATATGAGAAGCCCCCCTAAACAACCATGTATGCATAGAATAACAATATCCAATGGACCAACATACACAAATCATGAATTACTTGTAGAGGTAAGAGAAACTAAATGAATTCCAAGAGGAAAGATGCATTCACGGATGGATATCAAATAGAAAGATACACAGAGAAAGAACAATTCATGAGAAGGTAAAATTTGATGTCTATTCTCAAAGAGGCATGATTATAGTTGCAAGAGATATGGTTTGTAAACCCAAAATCCAACCTGAATACATTACATTTAATGCTTTATATAGCATTACAATGGAGCACCATTACCTACTGTAATGAATGCGCCCATGAGCCTATCAAAGATATTTTAATGCCAGAAGAGACATCTACCTGCAAAACTTCAATGCAGAAAATATCTAGATTCACCGAGTAGTTGGAAGATATTTTGGATCTTCAATGTAAGCAGCTGGATCACTCACCTGCAACAATTAATGTGAAATATCTACCCCTGGAAAGCTTGCAACACCTCAAGTTGGCCACTTATATGTCTTGTCAGCCGAGTCTGCATATTCATCTTTAGTTGGTAACCATCCTGATATTTGAATACATATTCATATCCGGATCATGATTTTAGATCATAATTTCAAATTGAGAATATTCCTTGGAAAGACTGCCAAATGAAAGAGGAGGAAATTCTAAGCACTTTTGCCTTTTGGATCATGTAGAAATTCCTTAGGATGAGAGAGATAATCACGGTCAAATATACAGTCAACAGGCATATGGATATCCATGAGCATCTTCAAAGTCTGCATATTTGCAAATATCTAGATGATATAGCCTAACCACACACAATATTCTTCATATCCTGATAACCAGATGCACCCATCAAAATTACCTTCACGACATGGAGAAACTACCATCTGCATGGGTACCCAATGTCAGAATACTAAATTAAATATGACATCCTTGAATATCCTGATGATGTCATTAGCATGAAGAGCTTCATTGAAGAGAGGATCTGGATGATGTCATTAGGATATTTAGCACTATAGGATAATATATCGGTGGTGGAATGTTTGGATGACGTTATCGTCATATGCACTTCTTTGGAGGAGGGGACCAGATGATGTCATTAGGACATTCGCAAAGAACATGAGTATTGGGAAAGATTTGGATATTAGGAAATATCTGAATGTTAGGAAAACATATAGGCATTTACTAAGGTCCACATATTTGGAAAGCATCTGGATCTTAGTTAAGATCTAGATGTTAAGAAAACATCTATATATTAAATAAGGTTCGGATATGGGAAAAGGTTTGGATGTTAGTTAAGATCAGGATGTTAAGAAAACATCTGGATATCAACTAAGGTCTGAATACTCAAAAGATATTGAGATCTTAGCTAAGATCTGGATATTAAGATAATATATGTATATTAACTAAGATACGGATATCTGAACATTAGTTATTCATACCAAAATGACTAAGTATAAAGAAGGAAAATCTCTGCAAAGGAAGATATTGAAGGTAAAAGGTTTCTGGGTTTTTCTAGGTTTTTTGCAAGGATTCTCCAGATGAGATTTTAGGGACTTTTACAAGATAGAGCACTAGGATTTGAAGTATTTAGGTCCTATAGGGCTATAACAGGGATATCGAGGAGATTTTCAAAGTGAACTATTTGACTATGGGAAGAGGAAAATAGGTCAACATTTTGGCAACTTCTCAGGGATGTTTACCTGCTAAACAATTAGATCAGTGGACTTAAGCATCCATTAGGCATAGAGTCCAAAGAGGAGTTGAAATAGGTTAAGACCACTAGAACCTGCCTCCCAAAACATAACAAAGGAAGAGGCCTGCATTTTCCTAATGATAATGCAGCCTGTATAAGAGTACTTAGGGAAAGGGAAACCTAAAATAGAAATAAACTAGAACAATATGTATAAGACCTCATACCAACCTTAATGGTAGGGTTTGAGATGGATCCCATTCACTGAGATTGGTAGGACTCCATCATCTAGCCTTGAAAGAATGAAGGCATTTGTTTGCTTGGTGCTGATGATGACATAAGGCCCACTCCAAAGTGCATCAAACTTGGTGTGGCCTCCAGGCTTGGCTTGGTCTACATCCCATTTTAGGATAAGATCACCTTCCTTGAAGGTCTAGACCTTGACCTTTTTGTTAAAATACCTTTTAGTCTACCTCTAATGTTCTTCTAATGTGATCATGGTTGATTGTCTTTATTCTTCTAGTTCAGTTAATTTAGCCATCTTGACAGACCTTGCATCTTCTCCTTCCAACTCCAACTACCGAGTCAGTTCTAATGTAGGAAGCTCTAAAGATATAGACAATCTAGCCTCTCTTCCATACACAAGAACAAAAGGAGAGTTCCCAATGGCTCTCTTGTATGCGATTCTATTAGCCTAAAGAGCTAATCTAATTTTATTGTGCCATTGCCTCTGGTTTGTCGCCATGGTCCTCTTAAGGATATTGATCATGTTCTTATTGGTGGACTCAGCCAACCCATTACTTTGGGACTAATAGTTGGATGAAGTCTTCAAAAACAAATTATACTTAAGAGCCCAATCAGCAATCCTAAAACTAGTGAATGCTCTCACATTATCAAAAATAATAGTATGAGGAGCTCCAAACCTTGTCATGATTTCTTCCAAGAAATATATGATAGATGACTCAGTGGCCTCCTTGAGTGGGACTACTTCAATACACCTGGTGAAGTAATCCATTGTAGTCAAAACCCACTTATGACTAGCACTGGAAGAGAGATATATCATGCTAATGAAATCCAATTCCTAGTGTGAAAAGGGTTGATCAGCCTGAATAGGGTTGAGTGGAAGTGCTACCAATCTTTTCTTTCTAGTAAAGAGAGCACACTCCTTGCATCTTGTTGCCTTTTCATGGGCATAATTGAATAATGTGGGCCAAAAGTAACCTGCCCTCATTATTTTCATCGTTGTAGCTCTAGCAAAGAAATGGTCACCAGCTAGGCTAGCATGAAACTCACTAAGAAGTTTATTAACCTGATCCTCTTCTATGCATCTCAGTAAGATTCCATCTAAATTTCTCTTGAAGAGAACACCATCTATCAATGCATAAGGGATAGACTGCAGCTTGAAATGTCCTCTTTTAGTTCTGGTCAATCCATAGGGATAATCACTAGTGGATAGGAAACTAGCCATATCTGTTGTCCAAGAACTCACAACTGATAGCTCAGTTGTAGGTTCCTCCTCATTCAAGTGGTATGATGAATTCACTTTATCTAATGATGTCTGAGCTAGTTGTTCACATAGTCCTCTACCTCTAATCAACTTAGTGGCTTTGATGATCACATCATACTCAAGGATCTTAGTGACCCAACTAGTTCTCTTTCACTAATCTTAATTCCCATTATGTAATCTCTCACACTAGGATGAGAAACTAAAACTTTAACATGGTTATTTTCCAGCATATATCTGAATTTCTTCAAAGCTCTAACAATGGAAAATACCTATTTATCCATGGGGTTGTATTTGACCTCAGAGTCTTTCAAGGTCTGACTAAAGAAGGCAAGGGGCTACTCTAGTCCTTGTTTATTTTGCTACATCAGGACAGCAACAACACTATTCTCTCCTCCATGTGCATATAGGATAAAGTCCTCATAATTTAGATTCATGAGAGTAGGTGCCTAGGCAATCTCCTCCTTGATCTTTTCAAAACCATCCTTCCCTTCCTTAGTCCATCTAAAAACTGCATCTTTCTTGAACATAAGGGTTAGAGGCTTCACCAAGCTAGCGCAGTTAGGAATAAACTTCCTAACAAAGTTAATCTACCCTAAAAATGACTGTAAAGCTTTTTTTTGAGTAGGTAGGGGAAGAGAAAGGAGAGATGATGTCCTTTTGGGGTCTATGGATATCCCATCCTTAGATACTATGTGACCCAAAAGCTTACCTTGGGCAATAATGAAAATACATTTCTTGGGGTTCAGAGACACCGCAAACTCTGCATCTTTGGAAGACCTTTTCCAGATGCTCCATGTGATTTTCTCCCTTCTTGGAGAAGACTGTGATGTCATCTAGATAAATAAGGATGAACCTATTGATGAATCCTTTAAAGGCAATATCCATTGCCCTTTGAAATGTAGCACTAGCATTAGGCAAACCAAATGGCATCTTTGCATATGCCATGGTTCCCCATTTGGTTGTGAATGCTGTCTTAAATCTATCCTCCTCTCTAACAATGATCTAGTTATAGCCAGAGAAGCCATCTAATAATGAAAACCTTACTGCCCCTACAACAGTTTGCAAAATTTGATCCATAGAGGGCAGAGGGTAATGATCCTTTAGAGTTTGAAGTCTACAGAGAGCCTAATCTCTTCATTTTTCTTTCTCACAGGCACCAGATTAACAACCCAAGTAGAATACTTGATGGGGAAGATAATCTTTATTTGTACGAGCTTAGCAAGCTCTTTTCTCATGAGCAGCTTGGTTTTTGGATTTATAGGACGCTGCTTTTGGTGAACTGGCTTATAGTTAGGATCTATATCAATGGCATGCTGAGCCACATCTAGATTGAATTCTTTAAGATTTTCATATGTCCATGCCAGGACATCATTATACTTTTGGGCAAGTTTTATGAACTCTTGCTCTTCTGCCTTGTTGGATATCTTTCTTAGTAGAAACTCCTTATCCTGGGTGACAATTACCTTTTGGTAATCTTCTTTCTTGAAGATCATGTTGTTTCTATCACCCATGAACTCATCATCATGGCTGAAGATGGCTTCAAGGGTGACTAGACCCTTAGGTAGCTTGTTTGATTTGAGTTGGATGATCTAATCGCCATAGCATTCCTACAACCTAAGCTGCACCATGGAAGAAAACTCTACTTCATTGTGAATGAAGCTCACAATCTGTTCATTGCTGTCAAAGACTTGCCAATGGATATCATTATCAAGAACATATGGTTTGATGACAACCCTCACATGTTGATTAGGACCCTAAAACAAATCTATAGGTGGAAAAAACTAAGCCCCCACCATCACTAATTGATCAACATCATCATTTAGTTTCCTTTGGATTACTTGCAAGTTGAGAGCATCAAAACTCTCAAACAGGTCCCAAACTCTCTGTCTATAAGCTCTTAGAAGCTAGTATTTTGTTGCACATCTCTCTTTGATTTGGTTGACCACCAATTTAGTATCACCAAAGATCTCTAGATTCTTGATTTTATTCTTTTCTGCTATCAACAGGCCATGGACTAATGCCTCGTACTCTGCTACATTATTCGTGCAAGAAAAATGCAACCTATGAGCATAATGCAACTTCTTACCACTTGGAGAGACTAGTAAAATGCCTGCACTGCTCCATTTCTGCTTTTTACACCATCAAAGTGTCATGTCCACATGTAGTCATGACACACATCACATGTGTCATGTCCACATTTGTCATGTGGTGATGACACAAAATATCAAAAAAAATTCCACGCTTCCCTAGTAACCCCCTCGCACGCGTAAGCATGCTTGGTGGCATTATGCTTAAGGCGTAAACAAAATAGTTGAATGCAGGGTAATACGTACATGTGCGCATACCGAATGCAATGAAGGCCAACTAGGGGGTCAGCGCGATGCGGTTAATGTTGCCAATAAGGTTAGGATCAACGATTGAAACCCTAAGTCAACCTATGTGAATGAAGGGATTCTGACGTAAGTCAAAATCAATAGCCAAAAATCAAATGTATGAGAGGATGACAAAATACCAAAATCAAATGACAATACTCAGCGAAAATAATATTATAATCCCAAACAGGGTTAAATTTCACTACCCTAACTAAACCCTAAATTCTAGAAAAATTCAGCAGCATAACACCTCACGGGCATGAGTAGGGTTTATTGTACTAAAACTAATTTGATCAATAGGTTTACTGATTTGGATTAATAAATTACTTACGTTTCACTAGTTGCATTGGTAAATCAGTTGATTAAGTTAAATGAACATTTTTCAACAAAGTTTGATCATTTTGTTCTCCTTCACGTTTTCTACAATTTTATATGTTTCTCAACAAAGTTTGATCAATTTGTTCTCCTTCACGCTTTCTATCAATCAGAGTTATCTCTACATTATTTACATTATTCCTAATTTCTTGGTAGATCAGATCTCAGAATTACAGGTTTCACTAACTTCATTTAAATGGTTTACTAGGTTTCCGAGTCAGGTTTAAAACAACGTTTAAATTAATTTTGGTAATTAAATTTGCCCAACATGATTAAAAGGAATATTAAATTTATATTAATAACGATGTAGGTTTAAATCATCCTCGTCAAGTTAGGTTTTATAATTTAAGATGTAACCTGTTTGTTTAAAATAAATACCTCACAATATTTAAATTTTATAAATTTAAATGATACAAATAAATCCTTTCCTCCCAAAAATTGAAATTAAAATTCAATAAATTACAATCCATCTAATCGTGATTAAATCAATTTATTTACATCCACTAATAGATAAATGAATAATAATATTTTAAAAAGAATAAAGTTTTACCCTTTAATTAATTATCTCAAAATTTCCTATATAATTTCCAAACTCAAAGCAATGAACAAAAATAATAACAAGAGGGGAATTTAAATCTTAAATTGGATTTTATTCCCACCTTGCCCTAATTTCTTCCAACATTAAAATATAATTTTCTTTATGGGCAAAAAGCCCTAACCCTATTTTTTTGAACTCATTCTTATCTCTTTTATCTTTCTTTCTCTTTCTCTCTCATTTTGTGTTTTTGGTTGTGTTTGTAGGTTTAATGGCCACATATGAAATGCATATGATGGCTTGCAAATGATATATATATATATATATATTGTGTTTAAAAATTGTATTTTCTTTTGAAGTATATATATTTTATTTTTATTTGCTAAAATGCCAAACCCTAAGTTTATTTATGTGGCAGGGGGGAAGGAGGTGCCGCTAGGAGTAGCGATGGTGGCAGCGACAACATCTTGAGGAGGGCAGCACTGTGGGTGTGGTGGCCGCAGAGTGGTGGCTGCACTGAGAGGGGGCCGCGGAGGAGGAGCCACAACGGGAGGGACAGAGACTGCAGGTCAGCAGAGATACGGTGACCACGGAGGTGTTTGATAGGCTGTGCGGGGGTTTGGAGGCAGTGGGGAGTGTGGGGAGTGGGAGGAAGCCCCCACCCACACCCCACATAGTGGGGTGTGGGTGGGGGCTCTGCCCCCCTCCCCACACCTTTAGTAAAAGCAGCGACGGTGGGGGGTTCGAACCCCCCCACCACTCCATTCAGTACTTTTTTTTGTATAAAACAAAACCTACGAACTGTTATACACAATCACTTCCTCTATTCTTTACTCATCGGATATTTAATGTTCTTTAAATATATATATACACACACACATACACACAGAAGTTTCACAATTACAGTTTATATAAAAGTGAAATAAAATTATATATATATACCTTTGTATATAAAATGTTATCTATGAATTTTATTTGGCAGCCTAATACAATCAATTTATTTGTAAATACATTTAAAAAAATACATATATTCAAATTACACAAAATTATATATATAATTATATATATATATATATGTATATATATATATGTTTATATATAATTATATATATATTTTTATTTTCTCCTTCTAATCTCTTACTAATTTTCCTTTTTAAACAATTACACAAAGATATATATCTATTTCCTTTTGTCAAATTTTTTTTATAAAGCAAGAACTCATATTTCTAACAAAATACATTCATTGCATTATTAATTTTTTTTTACATTTGTAAAGAAAAAATATACAATAATTAGATACCTCTAATTCATAACAACAACTAATTTTCTTTCTTTTCATAATAACAAACTACAAATTTCTAGTTTTATCTCAAAATTAAAAACCACAACTCTTCTATTTGACAAAAAAATTACATACAAATGAAATGACTTTTAAAACAAATTTTCTTCCTTCAACCTTTTTGAAGGATAAGAATTAAATCAACAAATTATAACTTTCAATACAATGAAAATATCTTACTCACAACTTAAGAAAATATAATTTTACAACAAGAGAGAGGACAAAGTCCTCCTCTTTGAAAACCAACAAAAGATGTAACTCCTAAATAGGCCAAACTCTTTCTCAAGAGTAAAGAAAATAAAATATCACACCAAGAACAAGGTGTTTTCTCCAACTTCACAACATAGCTCCAAAGAACCTGCATATCACAACAAGGGGAAATAAAACCACACATCTTGTTCTCCTCCCTACCATAGACCCACAAGAGGGTCACCCTCGAGCTAGGGAGATCATCCACATACTAGGGAACTCATTCCACATCACAATAAAGCACTCAAGCAACCAAAACACAATTTTACACCCATGGATAACACAACACAAAAACTCAATCAGGATGAGTTCAAAGGGGTAGGGGAGTGGACAACACTCAACTCAAGAGTGTCACTCCTTCAAATATCCCATTACAAAAACCTCATAAGGCCTCAAGCCAACACCCTTTAAAACACAATTTTCCCAAGTTTCCATTTTGGCTCTCAAGCCATTTCACATATTGCTCAAAAACCTCATATTTGCCCTCAAGGCTACAACACCACAAACACAAGGAAGTGACCTTGAGGAGGTTCACTCCTCCCCCACCCCACACTTGTTGAGCATCTTCTCCCAAGTGGGAGAGGTTCTTACAACACCCTTACAAATTTCCCCACAACAACAAATAAAAACTCAAAGTAGAGCTCACACAAAGCATCACACAACAAATGGAAATACATAAGGAAAGGCCTTAGCCTTGAAACCAACCTTTAAAAGCCCAAATATGGAAGAAGGTTGATGCAGAACTTCTCCAAATCCTCCTCCAACATAAGCCACAAAACTCTATCTTTTCCCCAAAGTAAAATTCAAACAATAAAATTATCCAAAAATTCAACAACCCATAATCTTCTCCAAGTGGGATTAAAATAAGCTCAACCCATAAGCTTTGAGGATTGGGGAGGTGACACTTGTCACCTCCTCATTCTTCCTCCCCACTACAAGCAAGACCCATGGGATGGGTGTTGACACATGTCACTCACCCATCCCCAAGTCTCTCTCACCCCTTCCACTTGTCCTCTCTCAAACATGTGGGAGAGAAAAGTGGAGCTTAAGAGGGAATGGGTGACACATGTGTCCCCTTCCTTTCCTCCCAAGAGGGACCACACAACTCCAATTTACCCTCACCAATTGTGAGAGAGACTTGGAGTCAAGTCCTTCACAATTTGGGGGTCTTGGAGACATCTCCAACCTTGGGAAGTGGAAAGGGATGGGGTTGAGTGTTGGGATCACTCATCCTCTCCCTCCCATGCCTCCAATTTCGTCACTTAACTTCAGAGTGAATTTAAGGTGACCAAATAGAGGTTTACCAAGGGTTACCCAAGTCAAAAAGGTCCCTAGACCCATGGGGTACAACCCAGGGTCAAGTTTAGCCCAGTTAGAGCACCCAGGGTTGAGTTAAAGCACATGAAAAGGGGTCTAAAAATTTATAACTTAAAAAATGAAATTCAAAATACAAAATTCTTACAAAACCAATTAGAATTCAAAATAAAAGAGGGGTAGGCTTAGCCCAACTAACAATATGCAATTAACATCGCCAAATTTTCATCATGCACAGAGTTGATCTTAGTTCCTCGTGGAACTAGATCGGTTTCACGAGGGATAACAACATCATGAGTGGGATGATCTCCAGTTTCCATGGCTTGTTAGAAATACCTGCGTACTCAATTGCAAAGCTAATTCCACATATGTATATAATAGCTGAAGCAAATTAAAACATACACTCACATAAAATATCACAAGTTTGCATAAGCATAAAGGAAGTCATATTACAATTAGATTCTAAATTCTGCATTTCAAACATCCATTCCCAAGATTGAATCACAAAACAATTTTTGATCTAAAATCACCCAATTAGTTTTCCCATAACATCATAATATAAAGCATCTGTCTAAAATCACCCAATTAGTTTTCTCATAACATCATAATATAAAGCATCTATCTAACATCATCAGTAAACCAATATCCAAGTCTAACACATCGTAAACATACTAAGAATAATAATCCACATACATCATAAAGTCTAATAGTTCAGGAATTCAGGATCAATAGTCCCACAAGTCTAAATGTATCGGCAATAGTAAAGCAGTCAAATATACAGGAATGAAAAAGGTAGGCCTCATATCCTCCCCCCTAAGATTGTACTTCCTCCGGGAAGTCATCAAAGAGGTGAGGATAGAGAGCCCTCAATCTCGCTGCATCCTCCCATGTCGCCATGACCTCATCGTATAGGTCCCACTGGACTCTAACCTAGTCCAACTCTTGACCTCAAAGGTCTAGCATCTGATGAGCCAATATATGAATTGGCTCCAAAGCCAGTTGACCATCTACCTCTACCTGAAGAGCACTCCAATCCAATACATGAGATAAGTTAGATATGTAACATTGTAAAACTGAAACATGAAAGACATCGTGGATATGCGACAGGCTGGGTGGCAAGGCTAGATGATAGACTACAAGTCCTATCTGCTCCAAGATCTCAAAAGGTCCTACAAACTATGGTGCGAGCTTAGAGCCCTTTCTGTAACGGATTGGACTCTTATGTGGTTGCACTCTCAAAAAATACTCTGTCACCCATTGAGAAGCTCCGATCAATTCTCTTAGCATCGACATACTTCTTCTATCTATCCTATGCCTCTTGAAGTCTTTGCCTAATCAGTGTGACCTACTACTCCATATCCTAAACTATCTTTAGACCAATGGCAACCTTATCCTCTATCTGATCCCAACTCAATGATGTCCCACATGGTCTGTTGTATAAAGCGTGAAAAGGAGGCATACCCAACAAGCTATGATGCCCATTATTGTAGGCAAACTCAACCAGATACATATACTCCTCTCATCTAGATTGATGGTCCATAACATACATACGAAGCATGTCCTCCAACACATGATTAACTCTCTCTATCTGTCCATTGGTCTCAGGATGGTAAACGTAACTAAAGTTGAGCTGTGTACCCAACGCCTGCTGTAAGGCTCTCCAAAAGGCTGAAGTAAATACTGAATCTCTATCAAAAATGATACAGTGAGGTACCCCATGTAATCTAACAATTTGATCCAAGAATACTCTCACCACTGATGGTGCATTGTACATTGTGTGTATAGGTGAGAAATGCGCCACCTTGGTCAACTTGTCAACTGTCACCATGATGGCATCATGGCGGCGTGATGACATAGGAAGACCACCAATAAAATCCATGGAAATGGTGTCCCATTTCCACTCAGGTATCTCATGAGGATACAACAGTCTTGCTGGATACTGATGCTCGGCCTTGAGCCTCTAGCACTCAAGGCAATGAGCAACATATTTTGCAATGTCTCGTCTCATACCTGCCCAATGGTATAACTATTGCAAGTTGTCATGCATCTTCTTCACCCCTGGGTGTGCTGCATAAGGTTCTCTATGAGCCTCTAAAAGAATCACTGCACAAAGATCACCAACATGAGGTACATAGATGCACTGTCGATATCTAAGCAAACCATCAGACTCAAGGGAATATCTTGTAAAACTGCCCTTAAGGGCCCTCTGTTTCTTAATCTCCTATTGCACCTTAAGAAACTACTCATCCTTAGGCAGATGCTGTAAGATACACTCTCTCAAGTCCACACTTAATGTCAAGGTCAGGATCTCGTGGCACCTTCAACTCAAGGCATCGGCGACCATGTTCTCCTTCCCTTTGATGTAGTGGACATCAAAGTCATACTCGCATAAAAACTCCATCCAATGCCGCTGGCAGGCATTCAAATTTGGCTGTGTGAAAATGTACTGCAAGCTATGGTGATTCGAATGGAGCTCAAAGCATCAACTCAAAAGGAAGTGTCTCTAATGAACAAGAGCATGTATAACTGCTGTGAGCTCTAAATTGTGAGTAGGGTGATTCAGCTCATGTGTCTTGAGCTTATGCAACTCATATGCAATCGCCCTACCACCCTGCATGAGCACGACTTCCAAACCCTCTAGTGATGCATCTATGCAAACAACAAAATCCTCTGCAGGATCTAGAACCACTAATATGGGAGTGCTGGTAAGATGCTCCTTGAGGACCCCAAAGGTCCTCTCACACTACTCGGTCCAAGTGAAACTCTTCCCTTTCTGTTAAAGGGAAGTGATGGGATGCACTATCCTGGAAAAACCCTCTACGAATCTATGGTAATAACTGGCTAATACCATGAAATTCCTGACCTCTGTCACATTGGTGGGTGCTAGCCAATTCTGAATAGCTCTAATCTTTGATGGATCTATGGAGATGCCATCGCCTGATAGGATTTGCCCCAAGTATTGCACCTTTGTCTTGAAGAAGGCACACTTTGCCAAGTTACCATAAAGCTGCTACTCTCGCAAGCACTACAAAACATGACGTTGATGATCCACATGCTCCTCCTTGGTTCGCAAGTAGATCAAAATATCATCGAGAAAGATGATCATGAACTGATCCAAGTAAGTGCGAAACACCCCGTTCATGAGACTCATGACCACTACAGGGGCGTTCGTCAACCCGAAGGGTACCACTGTGAAATCATAATGGCCATATCTAGTTCAAAAAGTAGTCTTATGAATATCTGCCTTTGTGATGCGCAATTGGTGATACCTAGATTTCAGATTAATTTTTGAGAACACTCTGGCTCCCTGCATCTGGTCAAAAAGGTCATCAATCCTAGGCAAAGGATAATGGTTCTTCACTGTCACCTTATTCAACTGCCTATAGTCCATGCATAATCGAAGAGACACATCCTTCTTCTTCACAAAAATAACCGGTGTGCCCCATGGTGAAACACTAGGTCGGATGTGCCCCTTCTCAAGTAACTCCTATAAATGCAGTTTGAGCTCTATGAGCTCATGTGTAGTCATCCTGTAGGGTGCACGAGACACTGGCTCTGCACCTGGCACTAGATCGATGTGGAAATCTACCTCTGCATGGAGACATACTTGGTAATTCTAGTGGAAACACATCGGCAAAATCTCTTAGGATAGGGTGGTCATTCAATGAAGCCTCAGGCTCATCCTCTGATCTGTCACTAACCATGATAGCGAACATCTGACATCCCTTCCATATGCAACACTTAAGCTACTGAGTGGATATCATACGAACTGCGGTGGGCTTCTGAATGCCCACTATCTCAACTGGTGAACCATGATCATCTAAGTAGCTAATCATCCTTTAATGACAATCTAGCTTTGCTCTATGGGCCACAAGCCAATCCATCCCCAAAACCACATCGTAGGATCCTAATTGCATGACTCTAAGGTCACAAGATGTGGTGAAGGAACCCAAGGAAATCTCACAATCTCGAACCAAGGTATCTATTGACATCTTGGCCCTAGAGGCCAACTCAACCTCCCACCTAATGTCCTACCTAGAAGCCACCAGCCTGCAACATTCCACTAACGATGTAGACAGAAAAGAATTGGTAGCTCTAGAGTGAAAAAGAAAAGAGATGGGGGCATCCTCTATCATACTTACTGTCTCAATAACTGAGGCCTGAAAGTTGGCCTGGCGGTTGTCAACTGCTACAAACATGCGGTGGGATTTGCCCACATCTCCTACAGTCTGTTCTGACCCTCCAGAACGGGGCTGTCCCCTTGCTGTGAAACCCTGTGGACACTCTCTGGCCAAATGCCCTACCCCACCACAAACATAACATAGGCCCCTAGCCTATAACTATCCTGACTGAGTCCTACCTGACTGTTGTTGTCCAGTCCGTCTTGTGGACCCCTGTGAGCCTCTATACGACTGCTGTGACCTCGCGGGTCCCACAAATGATCCTTGTTGTCTCTAATCCCTACGTGGGCCCTGCTGCTGCCAACCACAGTTCTATCCTCCTTGAGCCCTCTACTAGGGTCTAGACCTCTACTAATGCTGCTACTGCTACTGTGGAGGCCTAGGAGGTAATGATGGAGAATTAAATCCTCCTCTCTGTAGTGTTGGTTGTGGTCTACTAAAGTTCTGCTGCTGCTAGTGATTACGGTCCTAAAACTGCGGGCGTGAATTCTTCCCTCATCCCTGAATCTCCTTAGCAATATAAGCCTTCTCGGCAGCCTCACTCATAGTCTGGGGGTTTGCCATATGCACTGGTCCTGCTATCCCCTAATTCAAACCTCTGATGAATTTGTGCACCAAGAATTTCTCATCATAGAGATACTCTTTGTAACATGAAAGCTTAATAAACTGACTCTCATACTGTGCAACTGTGAGTCCTCTCTCCTATAATTCGTGGAACTTATCTATCTGGTGTTGTCTATAATGATCTGACAAGTAACGCGCATTAAAGTACTCTATGAATGTGTCCCATGTGAGTGTGTCTAATGATAACCAATGCTTGCACTCCTTAGTGCTCCACCAGGTAGCTGCTACATCTCTCAGAAGGTGTACTGCCACTCATGCTTTCTTGTTGCTCCCATAGGGTCACAACTCGAAGCACCTATCTAAACTGATGAGCCAAGCCTCAACCTCGATAGGGTCGCAACTCGAAGCACCTATCTAAACTGATAAGCCAAGCCTCAACCTCGGCTCCCTCTGTAGCTCCTGTGAAGGTAGGTGGATTAAGCCTAAGTAGGTCTCTAATGGGATCTCCTCTGTCTCTATGTCCTATGACTGGCTCATCCATACCATACTCATAAGGTCCATGATGTACCTGCTCTACCCTCACATCCTCATCTCATCTTAGATGTTGCGGAGGACTCCTACTTTGTGCTCTGTAGTATCAGGTATCTCTACAAAAGGTTCCATATGTGGCACCTCTCATGGATTGACGTGGGGCTCAACATGTGGCTCAACTCGTGACTCAACACACGGCTCCTCACATGGCTCCTCTCGTGGATCAACACGAGGATCGTCACATGGCGCTGGTATAACTGGCGGTAGCCTCTCTAACATGGCCTATAATGTCTGTAAAATTTGAGGACCTATATCAAGTACTAGTAGTGCCTGTGGTATTGGTTGATTTGCTATGGCTGTGGGTACTTGTCCCTCTACAGAGGAATCACTGTGCACCTCAGCAGATGCAGTGTTACGCAATCACGCTCGTTGAACACGTTAGGGAGGCATCCTACAAAACAAGGTAGGCACTAATTAATCAAAGTTGCGGAATAAATAGTGTGCCCAATTACACCTAGTGTTTAAACTTGGGCTCTGATACCAAATTTCATGCCCACATGCGGTCAAGACACGCATCACACGTGTCATGTCCACATTTGTCATGTGGTCATGACATGAAATATCAAAAAAATTTCCACGCTTCCCTAGAAATCCCCTCACATGTGTATGCATGCTCGGTGGCGTTATGCTTAAGGTGTAAACAAAATAGTTGAATGCAGGGTAATACGTACATGTGTGCATATGGAACATAATGAAGGCCAACTAGGGGGTCATCGCCATGCGGTTAACGTCACCAATAGGGTTAGCATCAATGATCGAAACCCTAAGTCAACCTATGTGAATGAAGGGATTCTGACGTAAGTCAAAATCAATAGCCAAAAATTAAATGCATGAGAGGATGACAAAATACAAAAATCAAATGACAATACTCAGCGAAAATAATATTATAATCCCAAACAGGGTTAAACTTCACTAACTTAACTAAACCCTAAATTCTAGAAAAATCCAACAGCATAACGCCTCACGGGCGTGAGTAGGTTATTGTACTAAAACTAATTTGATCAAGAGGTTTATTGATTTGGATTAATAAATTACTTATGTTTCACTAGTTGCATTGGTAAATCAGTTGATTAAGTTAAATGAACATTTTTCAACAAAGTTTGATCATTTTGTTCTCCTTCATGTTTTCTACAATTTTATATGTTTTTCAACAAAGTTCGATCAATTTGTTCTCCTCATGTTTTCTATCAATTAGAGTTATCTCTGCATTATTTACATTATTCCTAGTTTGTTGGTAGATCATATCTCAGAATTACAGGTTTCAATAATTTCATTTAAATGGTTTACTAGGTTTCCGAGTCGGGTTTAAAACAACGTTTAAATTAATTTTGGTAAAAAATTTGCCCAACATGATTAAAAGGAATATTAAATTTATATTAATAACGTTGTAGGTTTAAATCATCCTTGTTGAGTTAGGTTTTATAATCTAAGATGTAACCCGTTTGTTTAAAATAAATACCTCACAATATTTAAATTTTATAAATTTAAATGATACAAATAAATCCTTTTCTCCCGAAAATTTAAATTAAAATTCAATAAATTATAATCCATCTAATCATGATTAAATCAATTTATTTACATCCACTAACAGATAAAAGAATAATAATATTTTAAAAAGAATAAAGTTTTACCCTTTAATTAATTATCTCAAAATTTCCTATATAATTTCCAAACTCGAAGCAATGAACAAAAATAATAACATGAGGGGAATTTAAATCTTATATTGGATTTTATTCCCACTTTGCCCTAATTTCTTCCAGCATTAAAATATAATCTTCTTTATGGGCAAGAAGCCCTAACCCTATTTTTTTGAACTCATTCTTATCTCTTTTACCTTTCTTTCTCTTTCTCTCTCATTTTGTGTTTCTGGTTGTGTTTGTAGGTTTAATGGCCACATATGAAATGCATATGATGGCTTGCAAATGATATATATATATATATATATATATATATATATATATATATTTATTATGTTTAAAAATTGTATTTTCTTTTGAAGTATATATATTTTATTTTTATTTGCTAAAATGCCAAACCCTAAGTTTATTTTTGTGGCAGGGGGGAAGGAGGTGCCACTGGGAGTAGTGACGGTGGCGGTAGCAACATCTTGAGGAGGGTGGCATTGTAGGTGTGGTGGTTGCACTGAGAGGGGGCCACGGAGGAGGAGCCACAATGGGAGGGATGGAGACCGTAGGTCGGTGAGAGGGATGGAGACTGCAGGTTAGCAGAGATACGGTGGCCGTGGTGGTGTTTGACAGGCTACACAAGGGTTTGGAGGTAGTGGGGAGTGTGGGGAGGGGGACGGAGTCCCCACTCACATCCCACACAGTGGGGTGTGGGTGGGGGCTTTGCCCCCCTCCCCACACCCTTAGTAAAAGTAGCAACGGTGGGGGGTTCAAACCCCCCACCACTCCATTCATTACTTTTTTTTTGTATAAAACAAAACCTGTGAACTGTTATACACAGTCACTTCTTCTTTTCTTTACTCAGCGGATATTTAATGTTCTTTAAATATATTTAAATATATATATATACACATACACACAAAAGTTTCACAATTAAAGTTTATATAAAAATGAAATAAAATTATATATATATATATATATATATACCTTTGTATATAAAATGTTATCTATGAATTTTATTTGGCAGCCTAATAAAATCAATTTATTTGTAAATACATTTAAAAAAATACATTCATTCAAATTACACAAATATATATATATATATATATATATATATATATATATATATATATATATATATATATATATATTTGTATACATATATGTTTATATATAATTATATATATATTTTAATTTTCTCCTTGTAATCTCTTACTAATTTTCCTTTTTAGACAATTACACAAAGATATATATCTATTTCCTTTTGTCAATTTTTTTTTTATAAAGTAAGAACTCATATTTCTAACAAAATGCATTCATTGCATTATTAATTTTTTTTACATTTGTAAAGAAAGAACAAATACAATAATTAGATACCTCTAATTCATAACAACAACTAATTTTCTTTCTTTTCATAATAACAAAATACAAATTTCTAGTTTTATATCAAAATTAAAAACCACAACTCTTCTATTTGACAAATTTTAAAATTTACATACAAATGAAATGACTTTTAAAACAAATTTTCTTCCTTTAACCTTTTTGAATGATAAGAATTAAATCAACAAATTATAACTTTCAATACAATGAAAATAGCTTACTCACAACTTAAGAAAATATAATTTTACAACAAGAGAGAGGACAAAGTCCTCTTTGAAAACCAACAAAAGATGTACCTCCTAAATAGGCCAAACTCTTTCTCAAGAGTAAAGGAAAATAAAATATCACACCAAGAACAAGGTGTTTTCTCCAACTTCACAACTTAGCTCTAAAGAACCTGCATATCACAACAAGAGGAAAGAAAACCACACATCTTGTTCTCCTCCCTACTATAGACCCGCAAGAGGGTCACCCCCGAGCTAGGGAGATCATCCACACACTAGGGAACTCATTCCACATCACAATAAGGCACTCAAGCAACCAAAACACAATTTTACACCCATGGATAGCACAACACAAGAACTCAACCGGGATGAGTTCAAAGGGGTAGGGGAGTGGACAACGCTCAACTCAAGAGTGCCACTCCTTCAAATATCCCATTACAAAAACCTCATAAGGCCTCAAGCCAACACCCTTTAAAATGCAATTTTCCCAAGTTTCCATTTTGGCTCTCAAGCCATTTCACATATTGCTCAAAAACCTCATATTTTCCCTCAAGGCTACAACACCACAAACTCAAGGAAGTGATCCCGAGGAGGTTCACTCCTCCCCCACCCCACACTTGTTGAGCATCTTCTCCCAAGTGGGAGAGGTTCTTACAACACCCTTACAAATTTCCCCACAACAACAAATAAAAACTCAAAGTAGAGCTCACACAAAGCATCACACAACAAATGAAGATACATAAGGGAAGGCCTTAACCTTGAAACCAACCTTTAAAAGCCCAATTATGGAAGAAGGTTGATGTAGAGCTTCTCCAAATCCTCCTCCAACATAAGCCACAAAACTCTCTCTATTTTTTCCCCAAAGTAAAATTCAAACAATAAAATTATCCAAAAATTCGACAACCCATAATCTTCTCCAAGTGGGATTAAAATAAGCTCAACCCATGAGCTTTGAGGATTGGGGAGGTGACACTTGTCACCTCCTCACTCTTCCTTCCCACTACAAGCAAGACCCATGGGATGGGTGTTGGCATATGTCACTCACCCATCCCCAAGTCTCTCTCACCCCTTCCACTTGTCCTCTCTCAAACATGTGGGAGAGAAAAGTAGAGCTTAAGAGGGAATGGGTGACACATGTGTCCCCTTCCTTTCCTCCCAAGAGGGACCACACAACTCTAAGGTACCCTCACCAATTGTGAGAGAGACTTGGAGTCAAGTCCTTCACAATTGGGGGGTCTTGGAGACATCTCCAACCTTGGGAAGTGGAAAGGGATGGGGTTGAGTGTTGGGACCACTCATCCTCTCCCTCCCATGCCTCCAATTTCATCACTTAACTTTAGGGTGAAGTTAAGGTGACCAAATGGAGGTTTACCCAAGTCAAAAAGGTCCCTAGACCCATGGGTACAACCCAGGGTCAAGTTTAGCCCAGTTAGAGCACCCAGGGTTGAGTTAAAGCACATGAAAAGGGGTCTAAAAATTTATAATTTAAAAAATTAAATTCAAAATATAAAATTCTTACAACACCAATTAGAATTTAAAATAAAAGAGGGATAGACTTAGCCAAACTAACAATATGCAATTAACATCACTGAATTTTCATCATGCACAGAGTTGATCTTAGTTCATCATGGAACTAGATCAGTTTCACAAGGGATAACAACATCGTGTGTCAGATGATCTCCAATTTCTGTGGCTTGTTAGATATACCTGCACACTCAATTGTAAAGTTAATTTCAAATATGTATATAATAGCCGAAGCAAATTAAAACATACACTCGCATAAAATATCACAAGTTCACATAAGCATAAAGGAATTTACATTACAATTAGATTCTAAATTCTACATTTCAAACATCCATTCCGAAGATTGAATCACAAAATAATTTTCTAACATCACCCAATTAGTTTTCCCATAACATCATAATATAAAGCATCTGTCTAACATCACCCAATTAGTTTTCCCATAACATCATAATATAAAGCATCTATCTAACATCACCCAATTAGTTTTCCCATAACATCATAATATAAAGCATCTATCTAACATCACCCAATTAGTTTTCCCATAACATCATAATATAAAGCATCTATCTAACATCATCAGTAAAGCAATATCCAGGTCTAACACATCATAAACATACTAAGCATAACAATCCACATACATCATAAAGTAATAGTTTGGGAATTCAGAATCAATAGTCCCACAAATCTAAATGTATCAGCAACAGTAAAGTAAATAGTCAAATGTATGGGAATGAAAAAGGTAGGCCTCACACAAAGAACATCTTCGATGGGCCAATGGGGTCGTCATCTAGTTTAAGTACTGAAGGGATTGAAGGATCTCCTTCATGGATCATGTAGTTGCCCAAGTCAGTAGCTTCAGTGGTATCATAAGGATCAAAATTTTCATGATCCTTTGCCCACTCGTCTAGAAATAGGTCAAGGATAGGAAGAGGTGAAGGTTCTGCCGTAGTAGGCTCTAGATCATGTACTTCCTCACCCTGAATCATCACATGTGGATTCACCAGGTTGTGGTCATAATTCTCTACATGATAATCTAAAATTGGTTTAGCCTTAATGGTGAACCATGTACCATACCTGGTCCTTAATAATATATGAGATGAGTTAGAAGAAAGGTAGCCACCTACCTTGGCTATGAAATCTCTTGATAGACAAATGGAAAAGAAAGGAGGAAGATCAATAACTGAAATGTCCTATTTGAAAGTTAGGTTCAGACATGCATGTAGAGTCAAGTCTAGTCCTTTGATCACTCCTACAGTGTTCACAGAGGTGCCATCTAGTTGCAATACTCCTGATAAAATAGGGGTATACTTGATGCCTATGCATTCATTATCTTCTTGGGCATGACTAAAACATTAGCCCTAGAGTCTATCATGCATTTGTGCACTAAAAATTTGCAAATGATCAAAGACAAGTAGAAAAGAGATGGTTTCTTGACTGCACTTACTTGTCCTTCATTTAGTTGCACAAGACTAACATGATCCTTCTCTTTTTTCATAATTGATGGATATGATGCTGCTAACTCAGCAGATGGGAAGTACCTTAAGGCTTCTTACAAGAGATCCCTTTGTGAAGGGATAGAGATTACTTCCCACATGGAAACATTGATATTTGTTTTCTTCATTTGTTCCACAATATTTAATGGAACAATGGCTACCTTTTGCATGGAGGGAATCCATGTTCCCCCTTTTGATTGTTTTGTAGGTTGTTCAGGCACCTTTAAGCCTGACAGAGTTTCTTTTATAACAATAGATCTGCTATTCTGAATTAGAACTGTGGTGCTGACCACTTTTTCCTTAGGGACATGCTCCTTTTGTAGTATAGTGGGCATGGGACTAACCTCCAAGTGCCTCTTCTTTGACTTGATGTTGTTTGCAATAGCATAACAACACTGTCCATAGGCTGATTGATAGCACAAAAGTCTTTTGTAGTCCAAAGCATTATACCAGCATCAGGGGTGGTCTCATTTGGTGCTTTAGGATTGTTATTTGATGCTTCAGATAATGATGCCTACTGAGTATGCAAGTTTTGCACCATTAAAACTCTTTCTTGTGCTCCAAAAGCACAAGTGGACTAATTATGAGGTTGGTTGCAGGGGTAGCACCAATCTGCCTCGTGGGTCAGATTATTCTGACTAGGGACTAAAGCCCTAACTGATTCACAGCTGGTATTTGTTGGATAGGTCTAATGGTTTGTAAAAGTTGTGCAGGGTTAGGATTTTGGTATCTATTTTGTTGGTAACCCTAGTTCTAGTTTTGATTTCTATTAGGATTATACCCTTGATTCCAATTTTGATTAGATGACTACCCTTGATTATAGTTCTGATAGGGTTTGGGAGCAATCCGAATAGCTATACTATTCAACTTATTGGTCAAATTAGACATTAGGGTTTTAAGATCACTCTCTTCTTGAGAAAGAGAGGATGTTGAAGTTTTAGACTATAGGATAGGAGCAATAATGGGCTGCTAGGATGAGGAAGGCAGCTCTAGAAAAAGTGGAACAGGGGGCCTAGGAGTAATTCTTCGAGCTTGTATTAAACAATTTTTAGCTTTAGAGTTGTCTCATAGCCAACGGGTAGGGTTTCAACACCCATTGATTGTATCATCACTGTGATGTCAAAATTCAAATATCTTGTTGGAACATTCAAATTTTTGAAAAATTTTAAGTGCCCATGATGAAAATTTTGATTCACACTCATAAATGTACTTGAAAAATCTGCCCCAGTGACCTACTTTGGAGGGTCATAATTCAGAGCCTGTTTTCCTTCATGGAAAATCACTTAGTGAGTGTTTTGATTTGACATATGTGAACATGTATGTTTGATTTCAGCTTCCTATGATGAGTTTTGATAGGGTTTTGAAGCATCAAGTTGGAGGGTTCTAGGACTGTTTTATCGTTTGCATACTCTCAGGCCTACGAAGTAGCTTTCTGTTCAAATTGATATTTCATAGCTGGGTGATCATCATGGAAAATGGATTGGTATTCTACATTCCCCTCACATTCACTTACTCCCTAGTCCAGTTTCAAAGCCTCAAGATCAAGTTTGATATTTTTTCAAGGCCAAAAGCAAATGCAGTGTCATATTTTGAAAGTTGCATTTCTAGAATGTTTCAGAGAGGTCAGCTTTGACCCTTAATATTTTGTGAAGAAAATGGATTGGTGAAAAATCCCCTTGCACACATGCTCAATGGACCTAAATGAACAAGTTTTTCTAGTGGTAGCTTCCCAGGAGGAGATTTGGTGTGCTCAAGTTGGTCATTGATAGGTACAGTTGCAGAAAAGGCTAAGTGAGCCACTTTGAATGTTGATATCTTTCACCTCATGATGCATTTTTCCAAGCCATTTATCACAATGAATTCTTGGATCATATGTCTGCATGTTTGTGCATTTTCATGGCTTCAGGAGATTGTTTGGCTAGTTTTCTAGGGTGATTTTGGAGCTCACCTGAATTGTTTTGATCATAGTGCAAAATCCTAGAAAATAGATTCTGATGATTACCCATTTCATTTTTTCTCGCCAGATGCATACTAATGTAGCCTCAGGTTAATTTAGGACAAAAAACTTGTTTCAAAATGAAAAAGTTTTTAGTGAGGCCCACAATGGGACCTGACATGTGTCACACAAGTATTGTTGGTGCATATTATTTAGAGAAGGTTGCTCTACAAATCCAGAGATATCTACAAAAGGCATTAGATTTTGTCATGGTGGAAGCAAGAAGAAATGGATTTAGGTTTATTTTAAGCATTGCTAGTAATCTCAATGCCTATAGTGGGAAGGGTCAGTATGTACAATGGGCTTATGAAGCAGAAAGTTGGAGTGGAGTACCTAAATAGGCCAGTCATATCTGCATGGGAGCTTATCAATGAACCTCACTGTCTGTCAGATCCATCTGGTCATAGTCTCCAGTGTCTTTCAAATCCAAAGAAGATCATAAAAAGCATTCAGAGTTGGAAAAGGCTTGGAAGGCTGGGCTTGCAATAGCAGAAGTTGATGTAGATGGCAAGGAGATTAATCCTTACATCCTTTAGTATATGTTGTCAGCACCTTGGTATTTCAATGCAGAGAGACCGAGTTCAAAACATCAAAGGAAATAGAAGTTGGATCCATATTATTCAAAAGATTGATAAAGGTGCAAAGGTTTACTAGGTTGATAAATACAGAAAGGGTGTATGCATAAACTATGGGGCAATGACACATGATGCTAAGTCTTGCATGGAAGAACCTCATAAAATTGGAGCAAAATGGACAAATAGGTGAATTTCTCCTAATGAGAAAGTGGAGAACTTTGATCTTGATTATGATGGAAAATGGGATAGATGGAAATGGTTCCTTTGCAAGTCACTTTGACATAAGCAGTTATACATAAGAAAAATTGCTACTAACTATGAAATCAATTTGAGATCACTTGGTCAATGTTCTTGATCTATTTAGTTTCAGACGGTTGTTATAGATAAATTTAGAGTTCTTGCAGTTGTAGAAATACATAGCGGGCACACACGAAGGTGAGAAGCCTGGCTTGAAAGATAAGCATTGGTTAGCATTGCATTGAGAGTGTGGTAGATTGGAGGGATAAGAAAATCTAATTTTAGAGCATTGCTAACCAATTCCTCTACAAACTATGCACTTTCTCCTGATGTTCTTCAAAAATGCAATTTTAGATGATATATGTGCTTGATTTTGTCCGTTTTTCTATGTGCAATGGTTGGTATCATTTCATCATTTGTTGTGGATTCATTGAAAGAGCTTGGAAAAATATCTCAGGATAATGGCATGGGTTCCATGTTGATGCCGTAGATTCTTTCAACATGAATTGCTATAAGTGATGTAATGCCCCTCGCTTTTTGCTTGTGATAGATGTTATTTTCATGTTTCCTATGACAGTTCTGGTATAGATGATAGTCTTTTATTGCATGTTTACAGTTTCGAGATATTTGGACCAGCATGTTATGGTTTAAGTTCTCCTTGATCATGATGGACATATTTGAAGATTATAGATTTATGTTGCTCTGAGTTAATGAGTTATTCGATCATGATTATGATGTATAACTGGTAATGGATGTAGTTAATTAATGATGTGTTTACATGAATGGAATAGTGTCGCATTACTCATGTTTGAGTACCCTACCACGCTGCGATTTTCGTTTATTGTGTCTATGATTACATGATTATATATTGATATATGCACAACCTTGTTGTTTGTTGCAGGATGCAAGTACCAGGCATCAACTCCACCTGAATTACTAGGTCTGAGCGTGCCCTAGCCAATGGAGTTGTTGATTGGAGTTAGCATAAGGTTCCCTAATTAGTCAACATCCTCAAGGAGGATGAGTTTCCAGTGTTGTATCCTGTCGTCACCGTTAGTGGGACTATTGTCATCATGTCCTATGGCTTCACATGGGGTTAGGTATCATCCTGTAAGTTAGGATATATCCAATTTAAGTGTCAATTTATGCATGGTTAGTATTTCATTAAAATAAGGTTAAATTTAAGCTTAAATTAAATAAACATTGCTAAGGAAATTATGTGTGGTTTATTAATTATAAATGATTTAATTATTGATAATTGGTAAAACTAATATGAAAATAGTAAATAAATAAATAAACTAGATAAATGATTAAATGAAATAATAAGTCCTAAGTTGTAAGTGGATTAAATTAAAAAGAAAAAATAAGATTCATAAGTAAGATGATTAAACAATTACCATTTTGATAAAATGAATTGATGGTAATAAAGATAATATTCTAAGGATTAAATATTAGGGTTGTCGCCTGGTTTTATGTGTTCAATATTTGGAGATGAGCAAAATTAATGTCTTCTGCCGTCAATTGCAAGTTTGAGGTGTGGAATCCCTCAGTAAAGTGAAATTGAAGAATCTCACGAGAATGTGGGATGTTGGAAGAAGAAAGGCATGTCTCTTGCAATTCCCTGAGGAATGGACCCATGTTTTGAGACAGTGGGTTGTCAGGAAGAGAGGCGGGCCTTCTGCATTTATCCGAGGAGATAGAGTCTTGGTTGGGGGAGGAAAAAGAATTTTGGAAGAGAAGAGAAGGGGATTGGATTAAGAGAGAAAAGAAGACTCTTGTAAAAAGCTTAAAAATTTCAGGTATGCACTGTATATATGCCTAATTCATATGAAATTGTATTAGAACTAGGTTAACTGTGTTTTCCTCCATTGATGAGAGTTATTCAAGAATTGGTATTTAAATTCTTTCTATTTCTAGTTTTGAGACTTGTCACAATCTTCCATGTGCTTCAGATACAATTGAAGGTCTCAAATCTGACTTGTCCTTATACCCATGTTTGTATATTTGAATGCTGAGTTAAATCCTTTTGTGGAATTGAGTTTGCACCTCTTCTGTGGGAAATCTCTTGTTGTGTTTTGGGATTCCTTACCTAACATTTTGTAGAACAAACAAATTGCACCCTTTAGATTTGTCTTGTGCATCTGATAGGGCACATAGACTAGTGCTTAAACAAAACTCTGCTTTATCTTTGTTGATTTCTTTCTCAGAACCCTGGTGTATTACTCATGTTGGCCCTGTATATATATATATATATATATATATATATAATAGGTATGCAAAGATATATATGCATAAACTCTTGTCAAATGAAATCGCTTTAAATTCTTTGAGCGTAGCAATAAATCCACTCTACAAAATTTTGCATCCATATTGTGATCCTATGTCTACCTGTGGAATTGATGTAATGGAGGAAGAACCTCCTGCCTTTCTGAATCCTATAGCTATCCACATCTGTGGGTTTTTTATCACCTTTGTGAAGTGTTATGCTAGCTGCAAACCTATCGATTCTCCCCAGTTGATTACCACCTCTCCGAGTTACCACTTAGGTATTTGCTTTAATCTCACTACACACGTATCAATAAGTGATCATGCCGTTTTAGTTTACCATTTTGGCTCAAGTGGTTGTAATTTGGCTATGGCCGCAATTTATCTCCTAACCTGTTAGATAAACTTGTTGAAATTCTAATCTTGGCCTCAATGAAATGTCATTGTTAAATCTACAAATTAGAAATATTGGGGGCAACTTTAAGGTGGTCGGTTGTCAGATACTTCAAAAACCTTCGATGTGTTTCCTTATTCACTGGCTATTAGCTATTCACCTTGCAGTTCTCATTTTGGCAAGATTAACGCTCTTGAGTTTTAGGCAGAAATTCCATACCATGCCGTGAGTTCTTATCTGTCGCAATTTGCTTAGAAGATTCTAATCCTCTTTCTTGCGAATTCAGTCTTGTAATCTTTGCATTCACTTTAACAAACTAAAAATGTGAAGGTTCATCATAGGTCTAATGCCTATCTCGGCAGCCATTGTGTGCTTTCTGTAGTCTTCGCTATTATTTGGTGACATCCTATCAACCAACAACAAACGTATTGCTAATTATCCTCTGGCATGTTGTCGCAAGTCTTTATGATTAATGCTAGTTTCGTTCCGTCAATGAATGCCTTGCACTGCACAAAGATCTCTGGGGTCTTATTCATGAACTGTTTACATCATTATGCAAATATTGTCTCTGACAATCATTGCAATCATGCTTTGCATTTTGCCATCATCGTTCTTATCTGCATTGTTGCATTCTATCCAACAGTTTATGCGCTCTGCCAATGCCTCTACATTATATTCTGAGCATTTCCAAATATAATATCTGGAAGAGTTGCCTTATTTCTTTTAATGCATCGATGGACACCTTTTGCTATTCTTAAGTGACCTCCGGCGATGGTAGATGGTGTGGAGGTTGGCCTTCAATCTTCTAGATGCACGTGCCTTTAAACCAATTCATTTTTGTGTGGATCTTACAACTGTGGTAATACTTGGATGCTGTCCTTTAGCAGTGAGTCGTCTCACCAAATCCGTTTTGTACATATCCTGCACTCGTTGCATTCCGGGAGATTACACCCCTTGAAGAGTTCGGTCTTGTCTCATTCCTTAATTGCCCTCTCTACATATTACTCTATGATTGAGAGGAGTAGTGGATGTCAGTGACATTTTAGGGGTTCCTCGAGAAGGTCAGCAGCCAATTGTGGGCCTAAGTAAATAGGGCTTCCCTTAATAATTTTAATTAGGGTTCCTTAATAATTCATAGTTAGGGTTTTGGTGATGAATAAGTAATATTAGAAGATACAAATTAATGTTATTTAGGTAGGCTATGGTGTTTAAGTAATTATTTTCTTGGTATGATTTTATATATCACTCCATATGCATAAATTTAAATAGGTTAATTAATGGAGGTTTAAGTTGAGTGATAATATTAGGTTTTGGAGTCTTACTTGAATTTTTTTTATTAGTATTGAAATTTAGTTCAAATCAATATAAGTTGAATATTATAACTAATTACTTGATGCAATTAGGTCAAGTTTGAAATGTTATGGGATTAAATTTATTAGATTATTGTTCTGTCATGGAATGTGGTTGTTATAATCGTGTTGTGTTGACACAATTTTATAATTTTATTAGTTTGATTATTTAAATATAGTAGATGTGTTAAAAAGGGTAACGTTAATTATTTAATGGTCTCGGATGAAAAATAATTGTTATCAAGTGATTTGTGGAATATTATTATTATTATTATTATTATCATTATTATTATTATTATTATTAATACATTGGTCACGTGACTTGTTTAAATAAGCTAATGAAATTTATGTGATCAAATTATTAGGTTTATTAAATTTAGTATGTAATTGGATCATGATAAGGAAGATGGCATATTAGATTGAAATAAATGGAAGCTCGATATGTGGAATAATAGTTTGGATAAATGAAATTTAGTGTAGTATTAAACTCTATCACCTTCTCTTAATAAATGACTTATTGAACTAGAACCCGTTTGTGTGTTAATGTACTTTGATTTCTCATAAATGTTATGACAATTAGACCAATGTTATTTGATCTATATGTATTTGTAATTGTTGACTACGTAGATGTTATTAAAATTGTTTCTTTTATTTTTATATATGGTTATAAATTAGATCGGAACTCTCAAATTTATCCATATGAATTAAATTTAAAATTATATTATAATCATTTAATCAATTTGTTTTATAACACTGACAATAGTGGTCCACTTTAGTTTCATTAATGATATTTGCATCTTGTAAATTAAATTAAATGATTATTTAATAAATATTTACATATAGTTCACTTTATTGTAAATATAGATTTATTTCTTAATATGAATACAATCAAATGACAAGCTAAATTTTAATGATTAATATACTATTGTAATAACTTAGTCAATTGCAATTTGCTTTAGTGGATTAGTTGTAAAGAAAGTAAGATTTAAATTATAAGTATAATTGATTTCTTGTAATATGTTAATTCTATCTGTGCGGCATAACCCCGTTCATATGGTCTTTTGATTCCATATCTACCCATGTGGCTAGAGTTCCAGAGGCTTATCTTGGGATGTCTTGAGATCATGATGGTCTATGAAGTATGTCATCCCTAGTTATGTATGGACTAAAAGACAAGGGGAAAGATAAATGCACTTCCTTGTGGATGTATTGTTATCCAACTGGTTGTATTAGTCTTGTATCCAGTTTTGTGGTGAGTTATGGAACAGGGTGACATGGTGATGCGGGAGCATCCAAGGGGCCACTTTGGAAAAGAGACCCGGGAAGGGCACAAAGAGATGATCATAGAAATGTAGGGGTAAAATGTCCTAAGGGGCCTGATAAGGACCCTAGGACCAAAATGAATGTGATAAACACCTAGGTAGTTTAGTTTTGTTTTGTGGTTCATTTTGGTGTGATGTGTTTCCTCAGGTCCAAGCGACCAAGAATATGATTAGCTGGCAAGAAACGGGATGTAACTGTGAGGTGAGCGGTTGCAGAATGGTTGGCATTCCCACCACTACAACTGCCACCCATGGAGAGTATGTCTTAAGAGTCTTTTGTGATTAGATGGGTAGGGGTGTATATGTAGAGTAACAATCAGATTTCAGGTTGAAGAAATAAAAATTTCCTTTTTGACAATGAGTTTTACTTCCAGTTCTGTAATCTTGTGTATATCTTCTGACTGGCATCAAAATAGACATTTTCCATTTTGTTTTTGAGTGTAACTATGCCTAAACGGACCCATCCATGGATGTAAGAGTCTGGTTCTCATGGAGCGGTCCATAGTAACCTGTACCATATTTGACTAACACTAACTGTGCAGAGGAGATATGAAGCTGTGAGGTGATCACCAGATGGAATGTGGACTTTGAGCCATGAGGAGAGATTGGTATAGAATGGAGTTGAGGAGGAAAACTGTGTGGAAGATTTCTGTGTTGTAGGCGAGCGTCGGACTATCGGCGTAATTTAGTGGGGAGGAGAACATGTATTGGCGTGTCAATGAGAGAACTAAAGACACTACCGATAGAGGCCGTCTTACCGACGACTAAGTGGATGGTATGCTTTTCGGCATGAAAAGTATTATCGGAGCGAAGGGGGAAAGTTACACTGATGGTAGTGGGTTTCATCGATTGGGGTGACGGGTGTGAAGTGTCACCGATGAAGGACATCGGTGTAAGAAGCACCATCGGTAGTAGATTTGGAAGTCACAGCGAATGCTAAGGTCTTGCTGATAGAGAGGATTTTGGCATGAGGTGGTGACATCGAAGAAAGGCCAGAAGGTTGGCCCGATAGTTATTATGTTGCCAATAGTAATTTAAGTCACATCGGTAGGAAAGATACCATCGAGCGGAGAAGTTTAGACTATACCGATACGAGATATCTTGCCGATAGGCGATTACAAACAATACACTCATTGGTGTGAGATGGGCATCAGAGTGAAAGGGTTGAGAGAAGCCGATGGAATTTAGTCTTGCCGATAGGGGTATATTGGTAAGACATTCATCAACGATGGGCTGATAGAGGTTTTTTCGGGGGAACAACGGAAGAGTCTGGCCGATACAGGCCAAAATCACCATTTTGGGTGGACTGTGGGATTTCCTCTGCATCACATGGAGATCATAGAGTTGTAATGAATATGTGTTATTATGGGCAATGGTCTAGGAGTTCTACCCTTATGATTATGTTATGGAGGGTTAATGCCTTGCATTGTTATATACATGTTGATATAAGGATAGTTGTTATGCAAGATGATTAATGCCTTGCATGGTTCCTGTATCCTCGTTGTTGTGATGTCTTGCTATGCTTGTTGAGTAGGGTTTTCTAGTTGTAGGTAAGAGAGTGGCTTCCAATGTGGGGCCGGTGCCAAGTGGCCAGCCAGGGTAACCCATTGGGAGTTGGTAATTCAGTGATAACATAATAATAAATCTAGGGGTTGGGTAGTTTTCACACTAACAAGATAATAAGATTTTCCTCACTCATGCCTATAGTGCTAGTTCAGACTAAGGATGAGGGGAGAAGGCCGGGATTGGTAGATCTACTTCCTTGTCATCACGAAAGGAAGGTTGATTCCCCATGCGTCATCCTATGGGCTGGTGTCTAGAGAGAGACTGTTAGGGTAACCATAGATGGGGGCCGGTATCTAGAGAGAGACTGCCTGGGTAACTCATGTTAGGACCATGCGATGACACTCTCCTTACTACAGCCTAGCATTCCCTAGTTGTACTCTCCCCATTTGTTAAGTGTTGCCTCTAGAAGTACTGTTGTGTTGTTTTGTGATGATGACTTGTGATGTTGGAGTCATGTGTTGTCTCATAGCCTACTGTCTACCTGACCGTATGTTGTAGTGGGGACCTTATGTTAACTCCTAGCTTGGGGGGTGGACCTCAGGGTTCCACATGGTCAGGTGGAAGAGCTTTATCCATTGGTTTTCCCTTGCCGTTGTTCATGAGCGAGGAGGATATATCTTGTGTATCAGACTTCAGATCTTGTACTTGTTTATGAAGACAGTTTCTATGCTCATGTACTAGCCTATGCAACAGTTGATTCATAATGTATGTATTCAGATGTAATCTGGATAGTGATAATGTAAACTACATGATGATGTACTCATATGTATAAACTTTTGAATATGTACATGTAACCTTGATCAAGTTGATTATCTAACTATGGCATGAAATGGAGATGTATCTGTATAATCATTGTGCAATAGTTTTAGAATGAACTGCTGATGTTAGTTAACAATGTATGTTAGGTTATGACAAGTAATGCAACCATGGAACCTTAGAAGACAAGTTGTTAGTTTCATGATGTGTATTAAATTGTTCAACATTACCCTGTTACTATTACAAAAAAAAATCTTCCGCTTTGCATAGCATAAATGTGTTGTTCTCTAAGGTTTCCATTGTGGGGCATTACATTTTGGTATCAGAGCGCGGTTTAAACACTGGGCACCTTGGTTAAATTTGAGCCCATTATGAAACCTTGTGCTTAAACTCTATAGTATGATTTAACTCCTGTTACGACGCTTTTCTTAATATAATAATTTACCCTTTTTGTGTGTACGATAGATGCCTAGATGTAGAGGCCAAGGTCAGGGCAGAGGTAGGGGTCGTGGGAGAGGTGGTGGCAGTATTCCTCCTCCCAGCTCTCCTCATGGGAGTGGCCATGAAGGCGGGGGTCAGAACATGGAAGGTTAGGATCAACCTGATGGAGCCCAGTTGAGATAGATTCTCAAGGAGGCCCTTGCCTATTTAGGTCCTAGACAGGTGGGTGAGCAGCCTAGAGGTGGTCAGGAGGTAGACCAGTTGGGTCCTAGAGAGAGGGAGAGATCTCCCAGGTGTAGGGAATTGATAGCTGAGCAGGAGGCCACACTAGCCAACCATATGAGGGACTTACTAAGAGCACGTCCTCCCATCTTTGATGGAACTGGTAGAGGACTTGAGGCAGATGTTTTGCCATGCATCTGTATGGCAGCAATAGAAAAGCCAGATGTGCTATTCTGCATCTTCGAGGGTTTGCTTCGACATGGTGGAGGCTAGAGGAGCAGAAGCTGCATTTGGACATTAGCACTGTGTCTTGGGAGTTGTTTGAAGATAGATTCAAAACCTACTTTCTGTGAGGCCTACTTTTTACACTACTGTTCATGAGACTATTTGCAGTGATTTTTATTATTATTTATATGTTGAGAGACTTTTGTTCTGGAATCTTGCTTATTGAACCTAATTGAATTTAAGGAAATAATTGTGCAATGATAATTTAGATATTGTTTTGAAGAAAATGATGAATGGATATGGAAACTCAAAATGATTCTATGGTTGAACATTTAAGATGCATATATTTAGTTTTGCTTCAGCTATGATATCTCTATGTGATATTGACTTCGAGTTTGAGTGTGCAGGTATAGCTAACAAAACCACAAATACAAGAGACCATCTCATACCTATGTTGTATCCCTTGTGAGCTGATCTAGTTCAATGAGGAACTAAGATCAACCTCGTGCTTAGAAAATGTTGTAATGTTGTAATGTGTTAATGTTGCATGAGGTCAAGGGAATAAGGGTTATCTTCTGAATTACTTTTATTATGATAAGTGTTGTAAGTAATGATGTTTTTTAATCTTGTTTAAATTTTAATTCTTTTAGACCCTTTATCTTGTGTTTTATTTGACTCTGGGAGTTCTAACTGGACAAAAATCAACCCTGGGTTATACCCCATGGGTCTAGGGATCTTTTGGGCTAGGATAACCCTGGGTTAACTTCCATATGGTCACTTAAACTTCACAGTGAAGTTAAGTGACGAATTTGGAAGCATGGGGGACAATGGGATGAGTGGAATCCACACTCAAGCCCACTTCCAAGTCATGGAACAACTCCATGATCCCCTAATAATGGAGTGTTTTGTCTCTATGTGCCTCTCTTTTGGTGGGGTTCCCTTATTTGGGGGTAGTGTGTCATCCACTCCATTTGTATTTTATTTTACTTAATGTATTTTAAATTCACCATGTGTTGTAGGTAGGACTATAGTGGGGAACCTATCGAGTGGGGGTCAATTGTTTTATGACCACTAGGATAATGGATGAGTTGTGGTTAATTGTTTAATGCCACTTGGGAAATTAGGAAAATAGAGGGAATTAGTTTAAAAGAAAGAGAAGGAGGAGAGTGAGGGGGTTGGATTATTGTGAGAAGAAGGGAATTTTGGAGAAGAAGGTGGGAAGAGGAGCTCTACTTCAACTATCATTCCATAATTGGGGTTTGGAAGGTTGGTGATACAATTCTACTCTCTATGTGATTGTTGTTTGAAATGTATGTTTGTCTCTGGTTTGATGAATGAGTTTGAATTAGTCTTCTTTGAGTTTTTTTGTTAGTTTTGGGGTTTTGTTTTGGGTGTAGAAAGAGCTCCTTCCAGTTGGAAGGCAATGCTCATCTTGTATAGGGAAGGGGAGGTGTGACCCTCCCCAGGTGTCATCTTGTTTCTTGATATATTTCATGCCTTGTGAGCATGTTGGTTCTTTTATAGCCTAGAGGGCTTATGGCCTTGTGTGCCTATTGGGATATCCTTGGTGATTGGGTTTATTGGAAGGCTTGAGGCCTTGTGGAGGAAGTGAATATTGTTGGCTTGAGGCCTTGTGTTACTATGTGGTATAATGTAAAGGAAAAATGACACCTGGGGGTTAGAGATGTCTACTTCCCTACCCTCCCTGAACTCACCTAAGCTGAGTCTTTGTAATGTGAGTCAACCATGGGGTTTTGTGTGTAAATTGCTTAGTTATTGGAAGTCAATGTTGTGAAGTGTTGTCTTGTATATTCTACCCTGGTATGAAGATGGTCTCCCTAGCTCGGGGGTAACCCTCTTGCGGGTCAAAGGTAGGGAGGAGAGCTAGATGGTTCTTTTTGTCTCCCTTGTTGTCTTGCAAGTTAATGTTGAAGCTTGTGAAAGGGATTGAAGAAGTTTTATCTTGATAAAGAATCTGTTTACCTTTCTATTGAATTAAGAGCTTGGTCTCTGGAGTTCATTATGTGAAGGATGTTGAGAGAACTTCTCTTTTGAAATTGTTGTAAAGTTGTTACTTTGGGAGTGGAGGGATGATCCTCCCTTATCTTGTTAAGAGCTGTGATCTTAATTGTTGTATACATTTCATCATATGTGTGGGTTGGGAGAATAAAGTAATTTACTTCCTTGAATGTTTGAGAGTTGTGGAAGTTCTTACAGTTGATTGTTCTTTGTTTTCAAGTTTTAAATAGTGAGACTTGTTGTTAATTTGAACCAAATGAAAAAATATATTCCTTGTATTATTTAGTGAGAAAATTACTTTTACAGTTTATGGATGATGTATATGCTCTTGTAAACAAACTAAAACTTGAAGTTAAGTTGCCTTAGACTATAATCGAAATCGGATTTTTACTAGACTTTTGTAAATTATTGGAATAAAAGATTCATTAGTTTTATGAAATTACTTCTGAACTTTAAAAGTAGTGAAATGGAAACTCTTTACTTGATAAAGTTTTACATGGTTAATTGTTCTATCCATTTGAGTATTTAATTTATTGTAGATTAGAAAGTTAAAGTTAGTGAGAAAAGAAATTACTGTGAGCCTCAATAGATATGTTTATATGTATATCTTTACTTTTAAAATATGGTTGATTAATTTGATATATTGTATTTATACTTATTATGAAGTGAAATTGTGAAAACTGATATATATATATATTAATAGTTCATATCAAAAGAAATTGTGGAAATAACAAAATTATTGATATTCTTGTGAAAATATGTATATATATATATATTTAAAATAAATTTAAATTAATGGTAATTGTGAAAATGATATATACATACATATATATATCATTATTTAATATTATTGTAATTTTGAAATTATGAAATAATAAAAAAAACCTGAGAAGAGTTTGCTGTTTTAGAAAACAATACACAGTTGATTTTAATGATGGTGGTGGGGGTTTAAACCCCCACCAAACTTTTTACATTTGGGGGTGGGATGGGGCGGAGCCCCAACCACACCCCACGGGATGTGGGTGGGGCTCCGTCCCATCCCACATACCTCGCCGCTTAACAAACCACACCCCCCCATGCCAGACCTTTTACTGTCGCGCCTTGCGCACACCATAGCCGCGGTCTACTCTATCCCCCGCGTGCTTCGCACCACGGGCGCCGAATACCCCCTGCCTCTGCCATTTTGTTAACATCTGCGTGGCCCATAATCCACCACCTTCGCCATGCAAGCCGCCCCCACACTCCGCTCATTCGCCACTTTCAATCGCCCCTCCGCCTTCAAAAAACCTCCTCCACAGCTCCTACGACCCACACCAAGGCCACCGCTCCCCCTACAACTACAAACTCACAACAAAAAAAATAAAGAAGGTTAGGGTTTATAATCACCTCATTGAGATAGTAATCTATTTTAAAATGATATCAAATTGTAAGTGGAATTTCCACCAACATTACATAATAACATTTATTTATATAAAAATAATATGAGTTGGTGTTTACAAATTACTCTATAAAATTTTAAGTGGGAGTTCCACCAGTATGGAATATATAGATTTTAATTAAATAAATCTATTTATATATGCATAAATAAATATGTATATAAATACAATTATATATGTTAATTATGGGTTTCTATTTAAAAGAAAAGAAATCAAGACACTAGATAGATTTGTATGAATGATGATTTACATTTATATACACTTATATATATATATATATATATATATATATATATATATATATATATATATATATATATATATATATATATATATATATATAAATTTGTATAAATAGATAAATGTATTGTAAGTTTCAATTAAGAGGTGTTTCAAGAAAAGATATAGGTATAAGATTAATCATTTAATCATTGTGAAAAGGGTTTATTGAATTAGAACATATATATTATTATTGAACGTTATTAGTGGGGTAATTGAAGGTCAGGTTAATGTACTGACACATTTGTTCATTTGTAAAGAAAATTGTATTTACGGAAATTATCTTTTCCGAATGAATTACCAAGTAGTAAAAATAGTTTAACGTTTTGAAATTAATTGCCACAAAAGAAACTATACAAGAGAAAATAGGGAAAAGCATAACCAAGCAAACAAGAAACTATTAATTCTTTTAATTACCAAACACCTACCGGAGAAAACCTAAAACGTTGCCAAATTTAAACCGACACCAAACATAATGACAAAATATCTACATGCACATGTGAGATGATCATTCGGTATTAACTATCTTTTAGACAACTTAAACATGCTTATCGAGCACACTTGTGCGTGCGAGGGAGGCTTTCGGGGTAGTTAAGGGAAAATTTTTGATATTTCGTATCATGACCACATGACGCATGTGGACATGACACGCGGATTAGTGTGTTGTGAACACATGGGAAAAGCGGGCATGACACTTTCTCTCTGACCATTGGAGGCAGCGTCGAGTAGACGAGTTTCATGAGCTAAGGCAGTTGGCCATGACAGTGGAGCAGTATGAGCGCAGATTTTATGAGCTCAAATAGTATACAGGTATCAGGGATGACGAGCCCATGTTGGTGCAGCATTTTATCAGGGGCTTGAATGCCTAGATTAGTGGAGGAGTTCGTGTATTCAAACCTAAGACTATGGAGGTTGCTGTGGAGAAAGCCCGGCTAGTGGAGGAGAACTTGGCTATGGCCCTCGGTGGGCATACAGGTGTGTGCATTGGTAGTGCACCTTTGTCAGGACATGGTTCTTGAGGTGGTCACACCCAGGCATCAGGTTCTCATGCACCCTCAAAGAGTGGTCAGCAGCAGCAGTATTCGCAGTTCGAACAAAAGAATTCTCAGCATCAGCAAGGGAATAGGTTTCAAAATAAGAAAGACTAGTCTTGGCAGTGCAATAAGCGTAATCATTATGATCAGTCAGCCCAGAGTGCACAGTCTACAGTAAGTAGGGGTAGTTTCCAGTAGTCTAGTACCTTTCGGGGTAACGGTGGTTTTGGTAGAGGCACAGGGTGCTTCTCTTGCTGCCAACAGGGCCATATTGCCAAACAGTGCTTGCAGAAGGGTGCATCAGGATTTGGACATCGACCGGCAGCATTTGAGCCAATGGTTGGTGATGCAGGCAGGTCACACCGAGTCTTTGCAGTAGTGGATGACCAGAAGGTAGAACATTAGGGCACTGTGGTGGAGACTTCTGGTTGCATGCGAGGTATTGATTTTTCTGTTCTATTTGACTTCGGTGCATCTCATTCATTTATATCGCCTTCCCTTGCGAAGCATTGTGGTTTAGTGGCAACAAAGCAAGATGATAGGTGGTAGGTTGAGTTAGCTTCCGGGGCTAAGATAGTAGTTGAGTCTCTAGTTTCAGAGTGTAAATTAAAGATTGGCTCTCTATCTACTTCTATGGACCTTCGCATTCTACCCCTGGGTTCATATGACAGTTTTGGGGATGGATTGGCTGGAGGCCCATCAGGCAGTGATAAATTGTCAGCATAAATTAGTTAGATGTGTGGATGATTCTGGTGTTGAGGTTGAGGTCGTAGGAGTTTAGAGACTTGTTTCCCTACGTATGGTCTCTACTATGCAACTCAAGAGATGCATATGTCGGGGATGTTAGTTGTTTGCAGTGACTGTTAGTGATTTAGAGATGGAGGAGAGTTGAGAGGCAACTCTTGACGATCACCCACTCTTGAGAGAGTATGCGGATGTTTTTCCTTCTAATGTTCCGGGGATGCCACCTAAGCGTGACATCAATTTCAGGATTGATCTAGTTCTCGGTGCAGAGCCTATCTCACGAGCTCCATACAGAATGACCACTTAGGAGCTCAAGGAACTTCGATTGCAGTTGGAGGAGCTATTAGCCAAATGGTTCATATGACCTAGTGTTTTCCCTTGGGGAGCACCTGTGATCTTTGTGAAGAAGGATGGATCCCTACGGCTATGTATCGATTATCGACAGCTCAACAAAGTAATAGTGAGAAATAGGTATCCCTTGCCTCGGATCGATGATTTGTTTGATTAGATTAAGGGGGCGAAGGTATTCTCTAAAATTAACCTTAAGTCAGGATATCACCAGTTGCAGATTTTTGAGGCAGATATTCACAAAATAGCATTTCTTACCCGTTACGGACATTACGAGTTCACAGTGGTACCATTTGGGTTGACGAATGCACCTTCGGTCTTCATGAGCTTAATGAATGGTGTGTTTCACACTTATCTCGATCGATTTGTCCTTGTATTTCTTGATGATATATTGATCTATTTGAGGACTATGGAGGAACACAAGGAGCATTTGCGTCAAGTGTTGCAGTGTCTGAGAGAAAATCAGCTTTATGCAAATTTGTCAAAATGTGCATTCTTCTAGACAGAGGTTAAGTATTTGGGTCATGTTATCTCTAGAGAGGCTATTGTAGTAGATCCCTCAAAGATCCAAGCTATTATGGACTGGCCTGCACCCACCAATGTTTCTGAGGTCCATAGTTTTATGGGGTTGGCAGGTTACTATCGTCGCTTCGTCATGGGGTTTTTGAGAATTTCTCATCCCATTACTTCTCTTCAGAGGAAAGGGAAAAAGTTTGTTTGGTCACAGAAGTGTTAGGAAGCCTTTCAGACTCTTAAGGGATAGCTGACCAGTGCACCTATATTAGTAGTTCCTAATCCTGACAAAAACTTTGTTGTTTGTACTGATGCTTCCTTGGAGGGTTTGGGAGCAGTTCTAATGCAGGATGGTCATGTGATAGCCTATGAGTCTCACAAACTCAAGGATCATGAATTGAAATATCCCACTCATGACCTGGAGTTAGCAGCAGTTGTGCATGCCTTGGTGAGATGGAGGCATTTTTTGTTAGGGCATCAGTTTGAGCTGCACAGTGATCATCGTAGTTTGCAGTATATTTTCACGCAACCAAACTTGAATGCAAGGCAAAGGCATTGGATGGAGTTCTTGTGCGAGTATGACTTTGAGGTCAGATATATTCAGGGCAAGGAGAATGTGGTAGCAGATGCTCTTAGTCATCGGAGGCATGTGATCTCAGCAGTTTCTCTTACAGTTGATTTGAGAAGTCAGATTCTCGCTGCTCTTCCTTCTGACAGTTGGTGCTAGGAGGTGAGATCTGAGATTGAGTCTGGCAGACCTTTAGAGGGTAGGTTCTCTGGTTACTCCTTTGAGTCAGATGGCCTTTTGCGACATTTGGGTTGTATCTATGTTCCTAATTTTGAGGGTCTTCATACCCTAGTTTTGTCTGAGGCACATAGGGCACCCTATTCTGCCCATCCGGGTGTCAAGAAGATGCATACAGATATGTGTCAAATGTACTTTTGGAGTGGTATGAAGTGAGATATTGCTGATTTTGTGTCGAGATGTCTTGAGTGTCAGAGGGTGAAGGTAGAGCACCAGCACCCTGCAGGTCTTTTGCAGCCTCATTTGATTCCTGAGTGGAAGTGGGATATCATTTCAATAGACTTCATTGTTGGTTTTCTGATGTCCTCTCGACAACACGATGCTATTATGGTCACTGTAGATAGGTTGACGAAGGTAGCTCACTTTTCTCGAGTCCGTGCTTCTTACAATGCCTCTACGGTGGCTAGAGTGTTCATGGAGGACATCGTCAGGCTTCATGGGATTCCTCGTAGGATCATCTCTGACAGGGATCCAATATTCACTTCTGCTCTATGGAATTCCTTACAGCACACCTTGGGGACACAGCTAAACTTTAGTTCAGCTTATCATCCTGAGACTGATGGTTAGACTGAGAGGGTTAATCAGGTTCTCGAGGATATGTTGAGGATGTATGTTATGGATCAATAGAGCCATTAGGAGGACTACCTTTACCTAGTAGAGTTTGCCTATAATAATGGTTATCATAGTTCTATTGGCATGTCTCCCTTTCAGGCCTTGTATGGTCGTCCTTGTAGGACCCCTTTGAGTTGGGATCGTCTGGAGGATAGAGTTCTTTTGGGTCCGGATATGCTTAGAGATATGGAGCAGTAGGTTGAGAGGATTAGAGAGCATTTGGTGGCAGCTCAGGATAGGCAGAAGAAGTATGCAAATGCTCACAGGATTGATCGTCAGTTCTCTATTGGGGATTGGGTGTTCTTGCAGGTGCGACCGTGGAAGAGTCCAATCCGCTATGGGAAGGGCTCTAAGCTAGCACCATGCTTTGTAGGACCTTTTGAGGTGTTGGAGAGGATCGGTCCAGTTGCTTACCGTCTTGCTTTGTCGCCTAGCCTTTCTTGCATCCATGATGTGTTTCATGTTTTGGTACTTAGAACTTACTATCCAGATAGTGCTCATATTCTTGATTGGACTGCTCTATAGGTAGAGGACGGGCAACTGGCTTTGGAGCCCGTAGGCATTCTTCAGCATAGGAGACTCGCTCTCAGGGGCAGAGACGTGGAGCAGGTCAGGATCCAGTGGGATCCTAATGATGAGACCTCCGCTACCTAGGAGGATGCTACCAGAATGAGGGAGTTATATCCTCACTTATTTGCAGGCTTCCAAGAGTAAGCCTAATTCTAGGGGGGGAGGATGTAATGCCCCTCACTTTTTGCTTGTGATAGATGTTATTTTCATGTTTCCTATGATAGTTCTGGTATAGATGATAGCCTTTTATTGCATGTTTACAGTTTAGAGATATTTGGACTAGCATGTTATGGTTTATGTTCTCCTTGATCATGATGGACATATTTGATGATTATAGATTTATGTTGCTCTAAGTTAATGAGTTATTCGATCATGATTATGATGTATAACTGGTAATGGATGTAGTTAATTAATGATGTGTTTACATGAATGGAACAGTGTCGCATTACTCGTGTTCGAGTACCCTGCCACGCTACGATTTCCGTTCATTGTGTCTATGATTACATGATTATATATTGATATATGCACAACATTGTTGTTTGTTGTAGGATGCAGGTACCGAGCATCGACTCCACCTGAATTACTAGGTCTGAGCATGCCCTAGCCAATGGAGTTATTGATTGGAGTTAGCATAAGGTTCCCTAATTAGTCAACATCCTCAAGGAGGTTGAGTTTCCAGTGTTGTATCTTGTCGTCACCGTCAGTGGGATTGTTGTCATCATTTTGTCATCATGTCCTGTGGCTTCACATGGGGTCAGGTATCATCCTGTAAGTTAGGGTATATCCAATTAAATTGTCAATTTATGCATGGTTAGTATTTCATTAAAATAAGGTTAAATTTAAGCTTAAATTAAATAAACATTGCTAAGGAAATTATGTGTGGTTTATTAATTATAAATGATTTAATTATTGATAATTGGTAAAACTAATATGAAAATAGTGAATAAATAAATACACTAGATAAATGATTAAATGAAATAATAAGTCCTAAGTTGTAAGTGGATTAAATTAAAAAGAAAAAATAAGATTCATAAGTAAGATGATTAAACAATTACCATTTTGATAAAATGAATTGACGGTAATAAAGATAATATTCTAAGGATTAAATATTAGGGTTGTCGCCTGGTTTTATGTGTTCAATATTTGGAGATGAGCAAAATTAATGTCTTCTGCCGTCAATTGCAAGTTTGAGGTGTTGAATCCCTCGGTAAAGTGAAATTGAAGAATCTCACGAGAATGTGGGATGTTGGAAGAAGAGAGACATGTCTCTTGCAATTACTCGAGGAATGGACCCATGTTTTGAGACAATGGGTTGTCAGGAAGAGAGGTAGGCCTTCTACATTTATCTGAGGAGACAGAGTCTTGGTTGGGGGAGGAAAAAGATTTCTGGAAGAGAAGAGAAGGGGATTGGATTCAGAGAGAAAAGAAGACTCTTGTAAAAAGCTTAAAAATTTCAGGTATGCACTGTATATATGCCTAATTCATATGAAATTGTATTAGAACTAGGTTAACTGTGTTTTCCTCCATTGATGAGAGTTATTCAGGAATTGGTATTTAAATTCTTTCTATTTCTAGTTTTGAGACTTGTCACAATCTTCCATGTGCTTCAGATATAATTGAATGTCTCGAATCTAACTTGTCCTTATACCCATGTTTGTATTCTTGAATGCTGAGTTAAATCCTTCTGTGGAATTGAGTCTGCACCTCTTCTGTGGGAAATCTCTTGTTGTGTTTTGGGATTCCTTACCTAACATTTTGTCGAACAAACAAATTGCACCCTTTGGATTTGTCCTATGCATCTGATAGGGCACATAGACTAGTGCTTAAACAAAACTCTGCTTTATCTTTGTTGATTTCTGTCTTAGAACCCTGGTGTATTACTCATGTCGGCCTTGTATATTTAGATATATATATAATAGGTATGCAGAGATATATATGCATAAACTCCTGTCAAATGAAATCGCTTTAAATTCTTTGAGCCTAGCAATAAATCCACTCTGCGAAATTCTGCATCCATATTGTGATCCTATGTCTACCTATGGAATTGATGTAATGGAGGAAGAACCTCCTACCTTTTTGAATCCTACAGCTATCCACATCCGTGGGTCTTTTATCACCTTTGTGAAGCGTTATGCTAGCTGCAAACCTATCGATTCTCCCTAGTTGATTACCGCCTATCCGAGTTACCACTTAGGTATTTGCTTTAATCTCACTACACACCTGTCAATAAGTGATCATGCCATTTTAAGTTACCATTTTGGCTCAAGTGGTTGTAATTTGGCTATGGCCGCAATTTATCTCCTAACCTGTTAGATACACTTGTTGAAATTCTAATCTTGGCCTCAATGAAATGTCATTGTTAAATCTACAAATTAGAAATATTGGGGGCAACTTTAAGGTGGTCGGTTGTTAGATACTTCAAAAACCTTGGATGTGTTTCCTTATTCACTGGTTGTTAGCTATTCACCTTGCAGTTCTCATTTTGGCAAGATTAACGCTCTTGAGTTTTAGGCAGAAATTCCACACCATGCCGTGAGTTCTTATCTGTCGCAGTTTGCTTAGAAGATTCTAATCCTCTTTCTTGCAAATTCAGTCTTGTAATCTTTGCATTCACTTTAACAAACTAAAAATGTGAGGGTTCATCATAGGTCTAATGCCTATCTCAGCACCCATTGTGTGCTTTCTGCAGTCTTCGCTATTATTTGGTGTCATCCTATCAACCAACAGCAAATGTCTTGCTAATTATCCTCTAGCATGCTGTCGCAAGTCTTTATGATTAATGCTAGTTTTGTTCCGTCAGTGAATGCCTTGCACTACACAAAGATCTCTGGGGTCTTATCCATGAACCGTTTACATCAATATGCAAGTATTGTATCTGACAATCGTTGCAATCATGCTTTGCATTTTGCCATCATCGTCGTTATCTACATTGCTATGTTCTATCCAATAGTTTATGCACTCTACTAATGCCTCTACATTATATTCTGAGCATTTCTAAATATAATATCTGGAAGAGTTGCCTTATTTCTTTGAATGCATCGATGGACGCCTTTCGCTGTTCTTAAGTGACCTCCAGTGATGGCAGATGGTGTGGAGGTTGGCCTTCTATCTTCCAGATGCACATGCCTTTAAACCAATTCATTTTTGTGTGGATCTTCCAACTATGGTAATACTTGGACACTGTCCTTTAGCAGTGAGTCATCTCACCAAATCCATTTTGTACATATCCTACACTCGTTGCATTCCGGGAGATTACACCCCTTGAAGAGTTCGGTCTGGTCTCATTCCTCAATTGCCCTCTCTACATATTACTCTGTGATTGAGAGGAGTAGTGGATGTCAGTGACATTTTAGGGGTTCCTCGAGAAGGTCAGCAGCCAATTGTGGGCCTAAGTAAATAGGGCTTCCCTTAACAATTTTAATCACATCTACGTAATCAACAATTACAAATAGATATAGATCAAATAACATTGGTCTAATTGTCATAACATTTATGAGAAATCAAAGTACATTAACACACGAACAGGTTCTAGTTCAATAAGTCATTTATTAAGAGAAGGTGATAGAGTTTAATACTACACTAAATTTCATTTATCCAAACTATTATTCCACATATCGAGTTTCCATTTATTTCAATCTAATATGCCATCTTCCTTATCATGATCTAATTACATACTAAATTTAATAAACCTAATAATTTGATCACATAAATTTCATTAGCTTATTTAAACAAGTCACGTGACCAATGTATTAATAATAATAATAATAATAATAATATTCCACAAATCACTTGATAACAATTATTTTTCATCCAAGACCATTAAATAATTAACGTTACCCTTTTTAACACATCTACTATATTTAAATAATCAAACTAATAAAATTATAAAATTGTGTCAACACAACATGATTATAACAACCACATTCCATGACAAAACAATAATCTAATAAATTTAATCCTGTAACGTTTCAAACTTGACCTAATTGCATCAAGTAATTAGTTATAATATTCAACTTATATTGATTTGAACTAAATTTCAATACTAATAAAAAAAATTCAAGTAAGACTCCAAAACCTAATATTATCACTCAACTTGAACCTCCGTTAATTAACCTATTTAAATTTATGCATATGGAGTGATATATAACATCATACCAAGAAAACCACTTGGCACCGACCCCACATTGGAAGCCACTCCCTTACCTACAACTAGAAAACCCTACTCAACAAGTATAGCAAGACATCACAACAATGAGGGTACATGAACCATGCAAGGCATTAATCATCTTGCATAACAACTATCCTTATATCAACATGTATATAATAATGCAAGGCATTAACCCTCCATAACATAATAATAAATCTAGGGGTTGGGTAGTTTTCACACTAACAAGATAATAAGATTTTCCTCACTCATGCCTGTAGTGCTAGTTCAGACTAAGGATGAGGGGAGAAGGCCATGATTGGCAGATCTACTTCCTTGTCATCACGAAAGGAAGGTTGATTCCGCATGGGTAACCATAGATGGGGTCCAGTGTCTAGAGAGAGACTGCCTGGGTAACCCATGTTAGGACCATGCGATGACACTCTCCTTACTACAACCTAGCATTCCCTAGTTGTACTCTCCCCATTTGTTAAGTGTTGCCTCTGGAAGTACTGTTGTGTTGTTTTGTGATGATGACTTGTGATGTTGGAGTCATGTGTTGTCTCATAGCCTACTATCTACCTGACTGTATGTTGTAGTGGGGACCTTATGTTAACTCCTAGCTTAGGGGGTGGACCTCAGGTTTCCACATGGTCGGGTGGAAGAGCTTTATCCATTGGTTTTCCCTTGCCATTGTTCGTGAGCGAGGAGGATATATCTTGTGTATCAGACTTCAGATCTTGTACTTGTTTATGAAGACAGTTTCTATGCTCATGTACTAGCCTGTGCAGTAGTTGATTCATAATGTATGTATTCAGATGTAATCTGGATAGTGACAATGTAAACTACATGATGATGTACTCATATGTATAAACTTTTGAATATGTACATGTAACCTTGATCAAGTTGAATATCTAACTATGGCATGAAATGGAGATGTATCTGTATAATCATTGTGCAATAGTTTTAGAATGAACTGCTGATGTTAGTTAACAATGTATGTTAGGTTATGACAAGTAATGCAACCATGGAACCTTAGAAGACAAGTTGTTAGTTTCATGATGTGTATTAAATTGTTCAACATTACCCTGTTACTATTACAAAAAAAAAGCTTCCGCTTTGCATAGCATAAATGTGTTGTCCTCTAAGGTTTCCATTGCGGGGCATTACAAGTGACTTCTTACAAATTTTGATTGTTCAACTCTTTGGGTAAAAGGACTCGAGTTCTATGACTAAGGCTCTCTCTATAGATGGTGAAATATATCTAATTTCTATCATATATCTCGATTGTGAGATGGTTGGCAATGGGTATGATTCCCTAAGAAGATAAAGGGAAGAGGAATTCTTTCTTTGGCACCATAGTGAGAAGTTTACAATTGCATTTGTTTTGTTCATCGCACCCCTCTAGAACAAATATTGTAGTTGTTAAGAATCTTTGAATATGTGTTGATCACCACAATATAACAAAAAAATGATTTCCAAGATTATCGCGAGAGAAATTATTGTGAGAAATGTGAACAATGTTCTAGCATACATGCGTATGAGATGTGGGTGCATGAACAGTTTGGAAAATACTTCAAAGATAATCTCATGGATAGTAGTAATTACAAGATATGCACAGAACGAAGATGTTGTGAAGAATTTGGATTGCCGTGGTGTCTTTCTCGCACCCCTGCAAATGTAGAGTAAACCATGTGCGAGATGGCGGGCTCTTCTTGCATCCTAGGAACCCTTAGACCCGGTGTGGGAGGGAAGCGACTATCCAGCCCCCAAAAATGCATGGGGGCATGGATCTTTCTTCCTTCCCCATGCATTTATATGGCCACATGCATGTGCTCTCTTGACCATAATATTTTAGCGTACATCAGTTTTAGTGTACTATATCGTTGTTGGATGAAGCTGACACCAAAATACTTTAGTGTACGTCATCTTTAGTGCATTCTATTGCTGTTAGTTGTTAGTACCAGATAGTCATGACAATTCTTGTTAACTTTCACCAATTTTGCTTAAAAACGTTATGATGGTCTACCCTGTTGGTCACTTAGACTTTTCGTGCATTGCTTACATAATGTTTTTTTATTTTTTCATGTGTTATTTCTCACAAGCATATATAGTTGTAATTAAATATAAGAATAAATAGTTGTAACTTCTCATGGGTTCATCTTGTTGTAAATATATGAATAAATATATTTTAATATTATATTTAGGTTAAATATATTATATTAAATATTTGTATATATTTATGATTTAATTATATTTATTTTATATATAAAATATATGATATAATTGTATTTATTATTATACTCTATATTTTATATAATATAATTATTAAATCTATTTCTATATTTTGTAATATTTATTATTATATTTTATATAATAAACGTTATTAAATATAAACATATAATAATAGATAATTAATATATATGTATATATATGATATATTTTTCATATAATACTATTTGAATTAATTTATAAGAAATCAATCTCTCTGTCTATATATTTCTCTTTCTCTCTTCTCCCTATCTCCCTTTCCCTCTCTCTATATATCAATTTGGACTAAAGTAGGTCTAATGTTGTCTTCAACAACTTTTTCAAATATCAAACTTGGTAGCTACTTGGCAACCCAGTGCTAGTAAAACTCATGAATTATATATTTTGGTTGAATCTACCATATATATATATATATATATATATATATATATAGAGAGAGAGAGAGAGAGAGAGAGAGAGAGATGCCTAAAGACATCCAAATCATTTGTTGTTTGCATTTCTAACCTTTACTCAAATACACTTCCTACAACTCAAATAAAGATTTATCTGTGTCATAATAATAACACTTATGTTAAAATATTAATAGGGTTAGTGTTATTATTAGAGTTACAACCAAAATTATGGTTAAATTATGTTAAATAAGGTTAGATTTTGAAATACGGTAATAAATATTATTATATTTAATAATGTTATACGATATAATTATATATTAATTTTATTAACTTTTTTATAATAATGTAATAATAATATGAACTTAATTATTATATTTAATAATGTTATGCTATATAAATTTGATTTAAAATAATTAATATTATATTAGTAATATTATTAATAATATATAATTATATTATATTATATAGTATATAATAATATATATTATTATTATAATGTAATAATATAAATAAATATATTAAATTTATATCTTTCATTCCCAGTATTCTTGCATTAAATCATAACCAGTCTCTCCACTTTCAAAAAAATCTTGCTTGGCTTTATTGTCCCATGATTACCTCATACAAATTCATTACAGTTATATAATGATGAAGATTGTCAAATGAGTACGAGTGACAGGTATTGCAAGCATGGCCATCGGAGGCCATCTTGATGGCTAGATAGACATTGCGGTCAAAGACTAAGCATGTATGCAATTGTAAGTATTTTATATATAAAATTATATTGTTGTTAGGAGGAAACACACCCCTACGAACTATTTGTGGGGTAATAAACTAGCACTTGCACCCATAGTGTTGGTGTTCCCAACTGATTGTTTTAGTTTTCCTAAAAAGTAGCCATTTTTTATCCACAAGATCCTCAGGTCAGTGGCCAACGAACATGAGACAATTGTTTGTTCTCCTCTGCACTTTAGGCTCTGCTAGACCTAGGGGGTATTCCCTTATTCAATATCAATATGATAAACCCTTACTACAAATAGATATTGACATTAAGAAAATATGTTCTCCTGAATGTAGACCAAAATTGTATGATTCCTTCAAAGTTGGCTAGCTTTGGGCATCATTTCATTTATGAATATGAGAACATTAAACTAAAACCCTAAACCCTACTCCTAAAATTGATAAAAGGTTTGTTCTTTTAATTTTGTTTCATGTGATTGTTTGGTGATGGGATATTTTGTGAAAATAAGCCCAACTCTGATCAATGCCAATCCTAGAGTTCAGAGTCAATTCTTCATATGTAGAACATTTAATCTATATCTAATTCAAAGCATTTACTCTATTCCTTGAACAGAAGCAAAAAACCAAACATGCAATACATCAAATGTGTACCCAAGAACTTAGAAACCCTTAATATCTTTGTTTAAAATAGAAATGCAGATAACATAGGAGACAATTAATAGAAACACATGCTCATAGCATTATTCATATACTTCAATCTGAAACAGTCAAAATGCTCATGAACAACATATTCAACATATAAGAAACTAAAACTTACAACATCAGAAATATGGGCAACCTAGCAGAATTGTATTATATTTCAATGTTCAAAGCTTTCCCAATCCTCCAACAACCATTACAGAGTAGTACTATATGTTCTTTTATAGACACAAGAATGTAGTACTCAAAAATCATTACATTATGTTGGTTACATGAATCTTGCATTACAAGACACCACCCACAGGCATGGGGAATCTAATTTCAAATTACATATTGAATAAAGAAAAGACAAAATACAATCTTTGTTGGAGATATTAACAATTCTTTAGAAAAGCCCTTATCCCAATGATGAAGAAAAGGTATCACATGATTGGTTGCTCATTCATCTTGGACACATTTATCCATATTTCTCCACCTAGGATGCACATGACTTCTCTAATGGCCATTAGAAAGGAATCAATTTTGCTATCTTTTCATTGTGCCCTATGTATCTTACATCTAATAAAATCTTTGATTCCTTGCAAAATAATTCAAAATTTATTTCAAGTACATGCAACTTATCTAGTGTAGAGCTCAAAATCTTCATACTAGGATCTCCATCTACACAACTAGAAGATATTAATTGGCCAGTAATATTTTCAAAGTTAGATTTCCACTTATCCAAGCTCTTTGTTTGTCCGTTATCTTCTAATATACTTGGCATTATCTTCTTATCTATCTTCTCAATAAACTATCTTTTTTCATTCAAAACTTTGTCCAATTTCAATTGGAAAGCCACAACCTCCTCTAACAACATCAACATATCAAGAGTCAACTTAATTTCTAGTAGTGCATCTGAAGCAAATCTTGAGCATCTATGAACATCCCTTATTTCTCTAGTCCTTTGCAACCACACTCATAACATATCCTTCAAGCATTCCTTGTCCTGCTCATGCTTATCTAGGGCTGCTCTTAAGCTTAAATAGGATTTCCATGTATCATCTACCCTGGCTTAAACCTTAGACATCATGTGATTTATCAGATTTGTAACCATGTCTTTGACTAAATTCTTTTTTTCATATTTCAAAATTTTTACCTCTTCCTTAAACTCTTTGATTTTAGAGAGTAATGCCTCTCTATCTATTGGGAATGCCTCTATAGTCTCTATTTGAGTTGGAGCACTCCGAATTGAGGTACCTGGAGCATATAATCTTTGCTCCTTCAACTTAATTTTAACATTGCTTGCCCATACTTCAGGAGAAGTTCATCATAATCCATTTGTAATTTATTTGTCATAGCCTCTGTAAATTGGGCTGTTTGGACATTCAAACTAGCAGCTTGAGGAGCTAGAGTGTCTGAAACTCTCTTTATTATAACATCCCATGTCAACTTACCTAATCCAACCCTTGGCTTATTATTATTAGTGGCTAATGCCCATACTGCCAGGGTCTCAAACCTGGGATTAAATCCTACACCAGAGAGTACCTTCTCTACTTGATCATTAGATACATCCATGTCATTCCTTGTTACAGTATCAAAATCAATTGCATCATCTAAGGTACAATGTGGAAGCACTAGTAGACCACTCTTCTCCACCCAAGCTCTTCCCTCATCAGGGGTCATCTTGCTAATATCTTGACTTACTTTATTCAGCACACTCTAAGTTATTTCTTCATATTTTTTAGGGTTTTCTCCTCTCTTAGCTTCCTCGACCTTCTTCTGGAACTCCTCATTCCTTAGTTTCAACACATACCCCTTGAATTCTGGGGTATTGATGAATGCATCATCCTCCATAAATTATGCACATGCCATCACCCTAATATGCTCTCTATCTACATAGTTACTAGCAAGTGCCCTGCTCAGTCTAGTGTTAGGGGAAGAATATGGCCTTATTCTCATAGGAGAATTTTCTTGTTGAGCCATTTCTTGTTCTTGTTCATTTACCTCCTCCAAGTCAATCAATTCAATTTCCTCTTCATGCTCCAAATCAGTTATTTTTACTTTCTTAGCAAGAGGTGCACTTGGAGACATATTTCCTCTCCTATAGGGCTTTTGTTCTCTTTGAAGAGCCTATGTAATTAGGGTCTCTGCATGAGCCATGATCTTCTAAATTCTTTTTATGGGGTCACTTTCAGCTACAAATGCTCCTGGGTAAGCAGGATTGAGATCAATTCTCATACTCTCTGCTTCCATCACCTCTTGCCACCTTCCCCTCAAAAAGTGCACTTTATTAATTGTGGCACAATTTCATCAAACAAAACTTGATGGATGTATTGAGGTCTCTTAATGCCAAGCCTCACCTTATTGATATATCCCTTAAGGTCAAATACCCTTGGTTGCTCCAGTCCCATCTTGTAGATGACTAGCACTGAATCAATTTGATCTAGAGCATCTTTATTGGTGGCCTAGAAATCACATAATTTAATAGAAGTGGGAAAGAATGACCCCTTCTTCTACAGTCTCTTCCTTGCTAGATTCATTAAGTTGCCTAATTATTTCCAGAAAAGCAATTCTCTTTGGCACAAACCTAGGCAATATATGGGCAGGTGCAAAAAGTTGGGGGGCCAAAAAGTGGCCAACTTTTTTTCAAAAAACTTTAAGCCATAATGTGCTCACATTATGGCTTGGTGATGACGAACCTAAGGCTCGGGCAAACCAAGCCATAACATACTCGCATTATGTTTAACTATATAAAAAAAGAGCATTTTGCTCATTCATTCCTTTTGTTTTCTCTACACCCGTGGCCTGCAAACTCTAAGGAGCATGTTCACATTTTTGAAGACCAAATTCGACACCAAAATCTCACTGATTCATCGCCAAAATGCCACCACAGCGTCGAGAAGGCCAAAGGAGTGAGTTTTATTTGTTTTTTGTGTGAATTTATTTCTAAATAGGTAGGTTTAAGTTGATTTTTGATGTAAATTTCCTTAATTGATAGGAAATGTTAATGCACCTCCTCCTCCTCCTCCTCCTCCTAAAAATCCACAAAATCTTGAATCACCTGAATAGTAAATACCTTCCGAAGAACAACTCAAACAAAAAACTCCTCCATCCATTCCTTGACATGCCCTTGGAACACAAGAAAATCTAATGGGGCAAATTGAAAACAATAAAAAAGAAATTGAAGACATAATTGCAAGGTTGAAAGATCCTTCAACTTCAACCTTGCATAGATCCACACTTGCTCAATCTCTTGAATCTATGTTATCAAATGTAGATTCAATTAGCAAGAAAATATCTAGTTTGTCAGAAAAGAGGAGATAATTTAGAGAGTATTATGTAGACAAGCTATCGTATGAAGAAGTAAAAAAGTTACAAATTACAAAATTGGACTTGTGTTCCATTTTCACAAACCCACGAACAAATCAACCTCAATCCATTACATGTAAAAGGTTCCATATCCATTGGTGCAAGAACCAAGTGATAAGGGGCAATTTTGGGCAAAGGTGGTGGATGTTTTTTGACCATCCTCCATGCAATAATAATGAGGTCTCATAATACTTTTTGAGGAAACTCTACTGCAAGTTTGTCCTCAATAAAGTGCTAGACTATTTTGATATGCGGGAGTTTCAGGGTAGAGGTGGGGGGTCAGCACAAGATAGACTAGCGTTACATGTTGACCCACAATGGCCAGTGAGATGAGTAGTCAGAAAACCAACCTATGAGCATGTGTCTATCCCTTCCATTGTGAAGGAGAGTGTTGAGGTTGAGACACTTCAATCCATTAGTGCCTTGACCTAGAGCATCATAGAGCATGCCAGTCCTATAGCATAGCGTGGATCAGGGGAGACTGCGAGGAGTAGGGTTCCACCCCATACTTGTCAGACTTGCGGGTCAGCCTATGGCTATGACCCCATGGATAGTCAGGATGTAGGTGTGTAGGGTACATCTGCAGCTGATCAGATGGTGATGACATATACCCTCCTAAGTGAGACTTTTGACCTTGATACTTAGGTAAATGTTAGCAAGTTCATTGAATTTAATTTATTAAATTTTAGTTTTGAAATGCAAGATTAACTAATTTAGTTTGATGATTTTGATGAAATTTTAGGGTCTTAGCATTGATGCAGTTATCAGTAGTACTCCACCTGCATTTTACACTATGACATCTACTACCGGGGTATGTAACTAGTAAACAATTATAAATATTACATGTGAATAGCATTGTTATATGAATGGTATTCTAATATCTGATTTTGGATGTTGAATAGGTTAATCCTGGAGATTTCATGGCAACACCTGCCAGTGGTGGTGTAGTTCAAAGATTCACTGAGGTAATAAAATAAATAGTTTAACTAATGAATTGTACTTACTAGTTTTTTGTATTTTATATTCATATCGTTGATTACATTGCATTGCACATCTTTCAAACTCAAAGCATTATTAGACATTGCATAACTAATAGCTAGATGTTGATAGATGACAAAATTTCAATTACAATATAGTTAATTTAAAAAAATGCCTCAAAGAAATGTGCTCTCATGGAATGCCATGAGAAGCAGATGCATAGATAAGGACATCACCATGAGACCACTTTTCTTTGAGGCATCTTTTCAAACAACTCATTGCGTTGTCTATGCTACCACATTTTCCATACATGTCTACCAAAGCTTGTTGATCCCCTCCACACTATTCTTTGACAAATTCTCTCTAATAATCTCATCCAATTACCACTAATTAGACCATAGGACATGACACCAGAGAGGGGCGTCAACCTATGACGTCTTATATAGCAGATGATTGACTCAAACATCATCTAGGTTTTAGGTATTAATTATGAGGGAAACAAGTCACCCCTAACCAAAATATTCAAATATACACTAACCCTTTCCCCTACAAACTTATGTTAATCCTATTGGCTCAATTTCTTCCATCCCTACATCTAATCCTACATATAACCCACCTAAGTCTAATGAGTACCCTTCATTTAATACTACTATATTCTTTGAGATGAAAGAGAGCACAAAATCCTCCAAGAACTCACATAAGCATGTACGAAAAGAGCACAACAACAATGGAGACTTGAGGAAGCATAAGAAAGAGATATAGTATATCACCAAGAGCGAAAAATCTTCACTGTGATTATGAGTATTATGTGTCTAGTTGTATCATAGTGATGCATTGGTGACAATGAATATCATAGTGTGCTTTATTGTGTGTACTTCCATGTTTAGGTGAACATGTGTGTATGTTAGGAGCCATGACTTACATCACTATTCTAGTTTCGTAATTGAATATTGTTGTTTTATTTTCAGATGATGAAGGCTGCGGAGACACCTCCCAAAGTTCATAGGGCAATGGATTATGGTGTGTCCACTGTGATTCATAGCTCCATGCCTTTAATGGGGGTATGAGGCGGATTAGTAAATTTCAAATTACATTCATTGTTATAGTTGTTTATTTTTGAAAAATCAAATGATTATTGATTTGAAGTTTAATTTCTATCTAGATGGTTTCTATAGGACATGACATCACCACAACCTAATCCTGCTACTAAGGCAAATGAGGAGACAAATTATATGGTAGCAGTAAGTGATTATTTTGTTAAATATTTCATTTTTTATAACATGTAATTTCTATATATTAATGTCTATACTTTTTATTGTAATAGCTATAGATCCACGAAGAACTAAATAGGAGGAGCAACCCTTAGGTTCATAGTAGACCACCCTCATACACGTCTCCATCCTCCTGAAAATCAAAGGCTACTCGTGATCCATTCCATTCACTGAACATAGGGGAATGAATTCTTATTGGGGTCCTTTGTTGTATGGATATATGGCATTTGTGGACATATATTTTGTATTGCATATAGGAGACATTGTATGCCTATATGACATTCTTGTAAGCCTATATGGCTATTTTGTATATATGATATACTTATATTGATAGATATTGATGTATGCCTATATGGATATTTGGTTAATACAAATCTTTTTTATTGATGGCGTCCATATTTGTATTATAAATCCACATTTCAATTGATATTTGTAGATGGTTACTTCAAATATTTAAAGTCCAATTGTATTACATATGATGTTTGTTGATCCAATAAGCCAGCTATCACCTAAACCTCATTCTAGAACTAAAAGATAAAATTTGTATTTAAAATAAAAATGAATCATCATGTTGAATATAAAATATTAATATTCTTTATGAGTTGCTCAATTAAAAATATTCAAATGAGTATGTTGATCCATATTCTTTATGAGTTGCTCAATTGAAAATATTTCATAATTTCTTGTTATTATACCATATTGGGATGCAAAGAGTATGTTTGTTGTCTTGAATAAGATAGTCAAAATCATATGCTTATGAGCACTTGATGACCATTGTGGTTATTAAATGTAATTCCTCTTGCATATAAGGCAAGGTTATGAGAGTACATTGAGTCTTACCTAATTTGAGTATGCAACATAACATTGGGAATATAGGCTTCCATAAGTCATCAACAATCCCTTTGAGAATGTGGTTAATATTATAAATGTATACTTTGCATCTCACCATGTTAATATGTATCATGTCATCACATTTACCAATTTGACTCTAATTCCATAAAGCAATTTGTAGATTATTTGTCATTGATGTCAAGGTTGATGCCATGGTGTTGATAAGGTGATACAATGATTCAAGGTAGGTGACTGTGATGAGGTGCATGATGTTGTGAATATGGTTTTCATGATAAGGTCTCTCAGTTCATGTTGATGCTGCACAAGACAAACATGGTTCATATGATGCAAGGTTCATGGTCATGGTGGATGTGGTTTTGTTCATGCAAGGTTTTGTTGTGAATATGGTTTTCATGATAAGGTCTATCTTGGAAGGTTGATATGATGCAAGGTTCATGTTCATGGTGGATGTGGTTTTGTTCATACAATAAGAAGTCAAAGAAGACACAAGCTTTCATAATCATACTTCAATGTCATCATCAAGGAGAGTTATATTTATCAAGGGGAGTCATGAGTTTGATTCAAATGTGAAGTTGTTCATTTCTTAGAACCCTAAGCCTATGATAAGTGTCATACTCTAATGTCTTTCTTCTGATGTCCTTGAGGTCTCTTAAATGTCCTAGATATCTCTTGATGGAAGTTAGAATGTTTAAGTCTTTCTTATTGATAGTTAGGGTTTGCATATTGGGAATTAAACCCTAAAAACAATCTACTTTTCTTAAGACTTTAAAAACCTCAATTGCTTGTCATGTGTAAAGTGTACTTATGTTTTAATTTAATATCGACTTATAATCATAGGTTACTATCACTTAAGTCAACCTACTAAAGGGTCTCTAAGTCATTATTTCACCAGCCCTTCAAGCTAACTCAAATGACCTCTTTGGTAAACTCTCATAAGCCCAAGCGCATACAGAGACATACCTATGTGATGATGTGTAGCATGAAAAGAATAGTGAAGAATAACTGATGATTGAATGGTGTCTTTTAAGGAAATTACGGAGAAATTGTGAAGGAATTTTATCATTTAGGGCTTGTAATATGATGCAGAGGGCCAGTAAATTTTAGAATGAGATCTATGAGACATGTTTGGAGATTTTGGTCATTGATATGAGTTTTTGGAAGGAATATCTACATGTCTACATGAGGATTGATTAGTTTTATGCAGGATATCATGGTATTTGTAGTGTTTGGAGATTGAAGACTAGTTAGTGTTTGTAGCTCGAACTATTTTGACATGTTTAGGTGTGAAACAAGACTATGCCTAGCCTAAATGTACCCATCTAGACATGTTGGAACTATCAGTTTGGCCACACGAGGAGAAGAAGAAAAGTTACACCCCGTTGCAACTTTACACTACCTCCTTTTGACAATTTTTGGGGCAGCAGAAAACCTTTCACTATGGGCAAACACCTCAGAGATATAAAAAATTGAGAGAGGTTATTGTAGAGGGATCCTATGTGATCATGTTTCCTTAGACAAAATGTTTCTAAGTGACATGGTTTATGAGTAACAACTTGTCAAAGATTGATGCCTTTTTGCGCTTTGGACTCTTCAGGGATATCGCCGGTACAATGTAGGTTAGACTATTTTGACATGTTTGGGTGTGAAACAGGACCATGCCTAGCCTAAATATACCCATCCAGATGTGTTCAAATAGCTGGTTTGCCTGCATCAGGAGTAGGATGAAAGTTACACCCCTTTGCAACTTTACACTATCTCCTTCTGATGATTTTTGGGGCAGCAGAAAACCTTTCACCACAGGCAAACACCTTAGAGATATAAAAAACCAAGAGAGGTTATTATAGAGAGACCCTACATGATCATGTTTCCTTAGATAAAATATTTCTAAGTAGCATGGTTTCTGACTAATAGCTTGTCAAAGATTGCTACCTTTTTGCACTTTAGACTCTTTAGGGATATCACAGGTACAATGTAGCTTAGACTATTTTGGCATGTTTGGGTGCAAAATAGGACCATGCCTAGCTTAAATGTACCCATCCAGATGTATTGGAATAGTCAGTTTGGATGCATTAGGAATAGGATGAAAGTTACACCCCTTTGCAACTTTACACTATCTCCTTCTGACAATTTTTGGGGCAACAGAAAACCTTTCACCACGAGCAAACACCTCAGAGATATAAAAAACTGCGAGAGGTTATTATAGTGGGACCCTACATGATCATGTTTCCTTAGACAGAGTGTCTCTAAGTAACATAGATTTCAAGTAGCAACTCGTCAAAGATCACTGCCTTTTTGCACTTTGGACTCTTCAGGGATATCACCGGTACAATGTAGCTCAAACTATTTCGGCATGTTTGGGTGAAAAAAATGACCATGCCTAGCCTAAAAATACCTATATGGATGCATTGGAATAGTTAGTTCAGTTGCATCAGGAGCAGGATGAAAGTTACACCCCTTTGCAACTTTACACTACCTCCTTCCGATGATTTTTGGGGCAGCAAAAAACCTATCACCATGGGAAAATGCCTCAAAGATATAAAAAACTGAGAGAGGTTATTGTAGAGGAACCCTATGTGATCACATTGCCTCAGATGAAATGTTTCTAAGTGACACAGATTCTGAGTAACAACTCATCAAAGATTGCTGCCTTTTTGTACTTTGGACTCTTTAGGGATATCACCGGTACAATGTAGCTCAGACTGTTTCGGCATGTTTGGGTGTGAAACATGACTATAGCTAGCCTAAATGTACCTATCTAGATGCATTGGAACTATCAATTTGGCTGCACGAGGAGATGAACAAAAGTTACACCCCTTCGTAACTTTACATTGCCTCCTTCTGATGATTTTTGGGGCAGCAGAAAACCTTTCACCATGGGCAAACACCTCAGAGATATAAAAAACCAAGAGAAGTTATTGTAGAGGGACCCTACATGATCGTGTTTCCTTAGATGAAATGTCTCTAAGTGACATGGTTTTTGAGTAACATCTCGTCAAAGATTGCTACCTTTTTGCACTTTGGACTCTTCAGGGATATCGTCAGTACAATGAAGCTCAGACTGTTTTATCATGTTTAGGTGCAAAATAGGACCATGCCTAGCCTAAAAATACCCATCCAGACATGTTAGAACTATCAGTTTGGTTGTATCAGGAGTAGGACACCAAAAATGTAAAAACACAAAAAGTTGCTTGTGCAACTTGACAACATTGATAGTTTTTTGCAACAAGACTCAGACTAAAACTGACCCCAAATGACTCAAACTAACTCAAAAACATATGAAATGGTCTTAGAAGACCTTATTACATACAATTGACTCAATCAAAACAAAATTTCACTGTTTGACCCCTCTTGGAGGCATGACAACCTGGGTGCCCCTGCACCATGAGGACATTGAAGTCGATAAAGTTTTCCTATTAAGAAAAAGAGCTTCCCTTAGCTTCAAGAAATATAAATATTCTATACTGACAAGGCCAATAACATGAAGGTGGAAGCTCATGTGGCCTCACCTAAGACCTAAGACACATGTATTCTAGTAGACGTAGGACACCTAAGACACCTATTGTATATTATGTATCTAGATTTTATAGACATAGTAGTCCTAAGACACCTAGTCTTTATACCTTATCGTAGTCTAGACCTAAGTCACCTAGACACCTAGATTATAGTTCTACCTAAGACACCTATTATGGTAGACCTAGTTGACATATAGTACCTACCTAAGACACCTAGATTCAATTATACCTTATCCTAGTCTCTAAATAGGTAGTTGATATATAGTATCTACCTAGAAGACACCTAGATCATTCTAGATTATACCTTATTCTACTCTTGAGATAGGTTTTTGATATATAGTATCTACCTAAGACACATAGATTAGATTAAATACCTTTTTTCTAATCTCTATCTACCTAGTTGACATATAGTATATACCTAAGACACAAGTAGAGACACCTATTATCTAGTTAGAAACCAAGACACCTAGAGGCACCTATATTTTATACATTACCTAGATTTTATACAATACTCTTAGGATCAACTTCATCCATCACTTAGGTCTAACCCCATGAAGCATAACATGATGATGTAAAAATGTGTATGTGTAAAAATGCAGCAACAAATAAAAAAGACAAACCTATGTAAACTTACAAATTAATGTGCATACTTACAAGTCAATGTGAATACTTACAAATTAATCCAATGAATCATCCAGGTCTTCTCTACTCTTTATTGTGTCAAGTATTGCCTCATGGTCAGACTCATGCACCTTCCACAAGGTCTTGTTCAAAGGTCTACCCTGTTATTGTATCAAAGAAACATTGGATGCCATGACAAGGTTCAAGTAATGAAAAATCTTCTGATGTGTGTCAAAATCTTGAAACAACCAAACATTAACACTCTTATGTGGGTACCTTCTAAGCCATGTTCCAGTAACAACCATTGAGCCTGTAGGGTATTCGATGTTTTCTCCATCTATAACTAGGGCCTCCAATTTATGTTTGGCCTTAACACAATGACACAAGTAATAATCTGTTCCCTCTTCATTATCTTCATCTGCAATAACTGCATATACATGTCCTACATTGATGTGTAGCAAATTAGATGAAATTAGTCAACATTACAAAAACACTACAAAGTAAGATAAAATTAGGAATTTCAAAAACTATGCAAATAGATATATTACCTGGTTGAACTAGATCTAATATGTGGTCAAAGTCAACTGATGATTCCATCTCTATTAGTTCTAGTGTCATCGAGGGTCGATATGTGTTAAGTGGGATAAGATAACTTAACTACCATTTATCAACCCACTCCTTTAACTCACACTCATCCCAGGCTTGAATTGTACATGAAGAACAAAAGCATGCCATCTTCCGCATATGGATACTCCATGAACCTACAATTAAGCTTCTGAAAGAGTACATCTCACTTGATCCTATCAGTGTACAATAGTCCTCATATGGTGCAATGTTAGTATCATCTATCAACAAAAAAATCTACGAACTGGAGACTTACCTTCATTACCTAGACCCATGGAAGCATTACACCACTCGACTATTGATTTCACATATGTCAACTTTGCATTGTCTTTATGCTTTCACTCTTCTCATGTTATGGCTCTTTTGATACATGCTCCTACACCATCATGCTCCCCCTTTCGATACCTGACCTCACAAAAGTTCCAAATATGTTGAACACCTATAAAATTATGCCTCCTACTCAGCCAATAGAAATTCTATGAGTTCTTGAATTGTGATGCATAGTTATTAGACAAATATGATATGTTGACTGAATGATATGCCCCTTCTAGCCAAATCATTGTAGAACACCTAAAAGAAACCTTGCACGAACTCCATAGAATGCATGAGATTACCACTAATATAGAAATGATACTCCCTTATGATCTTTATGTCATCCTCTGTACTATCATTCACATGCATGAATGCGATGTGCACAAATATAGAAACCTGTGTCGAATTGTAGTATTGTGATTACACCTCACGCTATGGTTGTAGACTGTAGTTCTCTGCAAAGTCAATGACTAAAACAATGCTACCAATTGGAAATGTGTCCTTGCATAACTTGAATTTCAAGTCCAACCATCGAGCTCTATGGGCATGTCTTGCATGCTCATACACTATACTGTCACGAAATATAGCCATAAACTGACACACTAGAATCTTTTCAATAACCAATTCACACCTCTTTGCTTCTTTACCCTCTTTGGTATTGTATGCCACTATTTTATACTTGCCGAACTCTACCAGTTCATTTCCAACCACGTGTTCTTTCCATATGTTCACATATTGGCATATGTTGCAAGCCACTGTGATGCTGACATGTGCCATCCAAGCATAATTTCCTATAGAATATTTGACCTTCCTCTCTATCACATAAAATTCTTGATATGAAGTCTCTTGAAGATGTTGGTGGGGCACGTATGCCACAATCCTACAAAACATTGTTAGTATGCAAATCTAAACATATAGACTGATAAACATCAAAATGGTTATAAAATTCAATATGTTATCTACAACAACAAGTAGTGTGTGTGTGTGATTTATCTTGACATAGTAAGGTTTTAACATTTCAAAATATCTTTGACAAATTTTAATTTGAGGATACATCTCTAGAAATTTACCAAAAAATTGTGTTTGAGTCATATCTAAAAAATGATTTGGATGTGGCTCACGATTTCAACTATTGATTCTCCTTCTTACCACATCCCTTTGATTCGGATATACCCTTGTGTAATTCTTCCAAAAGTCTTCAATTAGTGATCTCAATGCTTCAACAATTGGTTTATCTTTTCATGGTAGTCTCCCCGAGGATGCCCATAATTCATTGGCATTGGTGTCCTCAATTCTTTGGTGTCTTCCTATGGCTCTTGATAAACTTTTCCTATTAATTCTCAATTCTTGACTCATCTTTCTAATGAGACAAGCTTTCTTCATTTGACTACTTACTATAGTCAATGTAATCACACATTCTATTGCATTACTATCTTTTGTGAGTGATGTGTCACCCACACTATCATATGCGCTCATAAGATTTTTGACAATAGATTTTTCACTTAAAGCCTCTGATGTTCTCAACCCAAGAATCTTCATGATGGACCTATACTTTATACTTGGCATCATTTCAATGAATAGTTGACATCTTGTGGTCTCATTTAACTTTTCAAAGAACATTCTCCAAATCTTATGAGCATATCTTCTACAAGTGCATTTTGGAATCTTACTTTCCATTAGCTACAAAATATTCTCATCAATATCAATCAAATACTTTAGCTTTCTATGCAAAATTCTAGGTTGTGTTAAGATAGGTAAATTCATCTCAACATTAGGAATTTCATCAATATTTAAATGAGATGGGCTAGATGGCATACCTTCAATTAAAGATGACATATATGACATACCTTGAGGTTAAGGTGGGAACAATGGTGTACCTCCTTCATCACATCTGAGTGATGATGTACTCTCAACTTGAGATACAGTAGATGGTGTCCCTACATGTTGACTTGCGGTAGAGGATGTTTCTCCAACTATGGTATTCAAATCTCTCATAACACGAAGTTTTTGCATTCATTCTCTTTGTGTTGCCAATACCATATCTTTTTGTGATGGTTGTGGTTCCTCTTCAATTGGCATGTCTTCATTTATCGTGTCCAATTTCCTCTTCTCATGAAGTTCCCTCATAGCCACTGCTTTCTTTGCATTCTTAGCTTCTATCTCTTCCTGTGTTGGTTTAACTCTTGGTCATTTCCTTAGCATGACAAAGAATTTGTCTATAGCATGATAAAGAGACCAATATTAGTTCCTAAGAAATGAATCCATACAAACAACTAAAATATATTGCAGCGATACAAAGCATACAAAGCATTATTGCAGCCATACAAAGCATTATTGCACAATGTTATTGTAGCCATACAAAGAATTATGGTACAAAGCATTATGGTACAAAGTTCACTTTAGTCCTATGAGGATAAGGTCAAAGGAGAGTCACGTATAGAGGCTACAAGTGAAGAGTACATGGGACTTCATGTTGACTACTTGTTGATAACCATCTAGTCATGAAAGGATATGTGATTGAGATCGTCAGAGACATCACACTAGGGCATGCTTTGGATTAGTGTAGAGGGTGAAGAAGGGATATCAAGAGACAATTATTAAAGTGAAGGCCCATTAATATGGCAATGCCAAACTCAAGTAGATAATCATGTGCATTTTAGAGGCAAATTATTCCAGGCTGTTGTAGAGAAACTCTTTGGAAGGTGTTGTTTGGAATTAAGGTGTCTCAACCTTGGTAATTCCTTGCATTTATTATTGTAATGTAATTTATTTACTTAGCCTATGTTGTAATTTTGTTGCACATCCTATTTTATCATTTAGTGTGAAGTGGCATGATGAGTTGTCACTCCACTTGTAAGATGACTAGGATGGTCAACACACTCCATGTGGAGATAGGTATCCCTTTTGTGTGGTAGTGATTTTCTACCATGTGTTGGCATCTTGACAGATTCTTATGACATAATCTATGACATGTAAGAGTAAAAAATAGAAGGTTCTATGACAGGTGAAGACATGTGTCACAATGCATCTTGGAAGAAGGCATCTTTGGGCACCCCAAGGAGGGTTATGACATGTTGTAAGAGAATATGCTATTTATAGCCTGTTTATGACATATTCTCTTACAACTATAAGATATGTCAGTATGACAGATTCTATGATGGTTGTAAGAGTCGTAAGAGCATCTATCATTGCCCAACTTGGGAATAGGAGACCTCTTTGGGATGGGGTGACTTGACAAGTGTTAGGAACATCCTATAGTGTTGGACAAGTGTCCATAGGTGTGGGTTTTGGTCCATGAGGCCATGTTGGACTCCCATCTCAAGATAGAGCCATTTTTGCCTTGTATTTTCTATATAAATTGGTGCTTTGGAGTGGAGATGTATTATGTGATTGATAGGTACTGTTATGCTGCTAGTTTGTCTCCAGATATGAGTGTCAAAGACTCCTGAGAGCTTGGATTGCAAGTGTATTGTAAACCATTTTAGTTTTGATAATACATTGTACAGGTTTTGGAGTGTGGGGTTTTTCACCTGATAAGGGTTTTCCCCACGTATATCTTGTGTCTCTCTCTTCTGTCTCATTTCTATGTGTATGTGTATTTCTGCAATATCTCTATTGTTGTTAACATTTTGTAATTGTAAAGGATAAAATAAATTTGCACTCTTCTCTCCTCTTTAGATTAGTGTAGGAAGTAATTTCCACACACCTAGCTTCCTTTAAGTTGGTATCAGAGCTTGATCACCTTTGGTCCTAGTTGTTGGGTAGGGTTTTTTTTGAGCTAATCTTAGGTTGAGTGGGAGCTTTGTGCAAAGAATTCTATAATCTTGTTGTAGGAAAGAGATGGTAGGCACATCTAGAAGATTAGAGGTAGAGAAATTGAATGGCACTAATTTTGAGTTATGGAAACTTAAGATGAAAGACATGCTTGTTGATCGTGACCTATGGGAAACTGTATCCAGTGTAAAACTAGCTACAATGGCACAAGCTAATTTGGATCTCAAAGATCAGAAGGCTAAGGGTCTCATAAGACTCAGTGTAGCTGATTCTATCTTGTTAAATGTCCATGAGGAGAAGAGAACAAAAAACCTTTGGAAGAAGTTGGGAGATGTTTATCAGGCCAAGTCCCTAGTGAACAAACTTTTTCTGAGAAAGAAGATGTATTCTCTGAGGATGGAGGATAGAGGATCTATTGCATATCACATGAATGCCTTCAACATGTTAATTACACAATTGATATTAGTTGGTGTGAAGACAGAAGAGGAGGATTGTTGTATGACCTTGCTTTGTTCTTTGCCAAACTCGTGGGATCATCTTGTGATGGCTATTGGGAGCACACCATCCACTTTCACAATGGATGAAGTGGTATCTTCACTATTAGCTGAAGAGATGTAGAGAAAATCTTCTGAGGCAGCCAAAGAGGCTCTTGCAGTTTGTGGAAGACCCAAGGAGAAAGGGAAAAACAAGGACAAGAAAGCTGAGAAGTGCAGATCCAAATCTCGTGGGAGATCCAAATCTCCTAGAAAGTCCAAGGCTCTCTATTAGAACTGTGGAAAAAATGGACATTTCCAAAAGGAATGCAAGGAAGAAAATAAAAAAGAAGAAGAATAATGTCCCAGATTCAGATTCAGACAAATCACAAGATCATGGTGATACCTTCATCACAACCCTAGCCACCCATGCATCTGATGAAGTGTGGTTGATTGATTCTAGTGCATCATTCCACATGACCTTGCATCGAAGCTGGTTCACGACGTATGAATAGTTTGATGGTGGAAGAGTGTACCTGGGTGATGATTCTCATCTAAAGATTGTTGGTGGTGGAAGAGTCTCAATCTGATTCCCTAATGGATGAGTGAAGGGGATCACTGGGGTTATGTACATCCCAGGCTTGGTACATAACCTACTTTCTGTAAGTATGTTGAATGATGTAGATGTGTAGGTTGTCATTTTGAAGGATGGATGTAAGATGACTAGAGGATCTACGGTGCTTGCAAAGGGTACTTGGAGAGGTACTCCGTTTCAGCTGGAGGCATGCACTTCATAGTGCAATAGTTCTTCTAACTTGAAGAAAAGAGTTGTAGCCACTTCATCCCCACCATCTGAATGAGCAGTGAAGAAATCTATTGTAACACATTCTGATGGTAGTGCACATGCTTTATAAGTTAAACTTCCTACTGAAAAGACTATGTTATGGCATTTGAGATATTGCCACATTGGTGAGAAGAATCTTAGAACCTTGAAAAATAAAAACCTCATTGAGGGGTTAAATAATTGTAATCTCGAGTTCAACTTTTGCGAACATTGTGTATATGGAAAGCAAAACCATGTTTAGTTTTACTCTAGTTCTCACAAGTCTTTTGGTGTATTGGATCTTATTCATTCTAATGTGTTTGGTCCTATTATTATTCCTTCAATCTCCAAATCTATATAATTTGTATCTTTCATAGATGATTACAGTAGGACATGGGTTTATTTTATCAGAAGCAAGACTAAAGTCTTTAGTCGGTTTAAAGAGTTTAAATCTTTTGCTGAAAATCAAGCTAGTAAAAAGATTAAGTGTTTGAGAATTGACAATGGTGGTGAGTTTTTTTTGGCAAAGTTTGATAAGTTCTATAAAGAGCAAGGGATTGAAAGACATAAGACAACTCCATACACCCCATAGAAAAATGGAGTTCCAGAGAGGATGAACAGGAAATTGATGGAGAAGGCTAGGAGTATGCTTAGTGGAGCAAGCCTTAAACAAAAGTTTTGGGTTGAAGCTGTAGCCACTGCTTGCTACCTAGTAAATAGGTCTCCTACATTAGGTCTTGTTGGGAAAACACCTATGGAGGTGTGGTCTAGTAAGAAGCCTTCAGTAAAACATCTTTGTGTTTTTGGTTGAGGCATATGCACATGTGCCTAGGGAGAAATGGTCTAAATTGGAGAACAAGCATGTTAAGTGTATTTTCATTGGCTATGGTGTCGGTGTGAAAGGATACAAGCTTTGGGATCCTGTGGCTAAAAAGTGTCGTATAGCAGAAGTGTTATCTTCAGAGAGCTAACACCTTCTTCTATTGTTTTATAGCCAGAATACACAAAAAAGAAAGAAGATGTGGTTCAGTTTCCTTCTACCCCTAAGAAAACTGAATTGATAGACCCAGTGAGACCTGATGATGAGGAGAACTCTAGCAGCTCTAAAAGCTCAGAAGAAGAAGCAAAACCTCAACCTCAGCCATTGAGGAGGTCTACATGAACAAGGAAGCAACCTAATAGGTTTGGTTATTCATTACTTGATTCTAGTTGTTTTTTTGCCTTGCTTACTAACACTGATGAGCCTAGAACTGTGACAAAGGCTATGGGCATGAAAGATGCAGGTTCCTGGAAGGAGGCCATGGAAGATGAGATGGCTTCTTTGGAAAAGAATAAAACATCAGACTTGGTGGATTTTCCTAAAGGACAAAAACCTGTTGGATGTAAATGGGTGTTCAAGAAGAAATTTAGTGCAAATGGTTGTGTTGAAAAGTACAAGGCTAGACTGGTTGTGAAGGGGTATTCACAAGTGGAGGGAATTAATTATGGTGAAATTTTCTCTCCCATAGAAATGCTGACATCTATTTAGTTCCTGTTATCTATTGCAGTAACTTATGACTTAGACATAGAGTAGATGGATGTGAAGACATCATTCCTTCATGGTGATTTGGAGGAAGAGATTTACATGTCACAACCAGAGCATTACATAGAGAAAGGTAAAGACAATTTGGTTTGCAAGTTGAAAAAGTCTTTGTATGGTTTGAAGTAGTCTCCTAGGATGTGGTACTTGAAGTTTGATGGCTTTGTGTTGTCGGTTGGATTTCTGAGATCGAAATTAGATCATTGTGTGTATTAAAAATTTGACAATGATTGCATTCTCATTATTGCATTGTATGTTGATGATATGTTGTTAATTGGGAATGGTAAGAATATGATTTCTAATTTGAAGTCTCAATTGTTAGCATAGTTTGAGATGAAAAATCTAGGGGCAACCAGTTACATTCTAGCTATGGAAATCAAAGAGACAGAGCTAACATAAAACTTTGGTTAAGCTAGAGTAAGTATGTGAAGACCATGTTGGATAGGTTCAGCATGGCATATTGTAGACCATTGTGTGTTCCTATTTATTTGGGGACAAATTTGTCTCTTAATGATTGTCCAAAATATCCTAGTGAGGTGGAGGACATGACCACAGTGCCTTATGCTAGTGTTGTTGGCAGTTTGATGTATGCTATAGTCTGCACAAGACTAGACATTGCCCAAGTAGTGGGAGTCCTTAATCTATTTATGGCTAATCCTGGACGGGTACATTGGGATGCAATTAAGTGAGTGTTTAGATATTTGAGGGGTACTTCTGAGTATTCCATATGCTATCATGTTAATGCTACATGACCTCTGCATTCAGTTTTTATTCATGTATTTGTGGATTCTGATTGGGTGGGTGACATTGATAGCAGGAGATCCACCAGTGCCTATGTGTTCACTATGTTTGCTGGTACAATTAGTTGGATGAGTAAGTGACAACCTGTGGTTTCTTTGTCCATGATAGAAGCTGAGTATATGGAAGCAACTCATGCTTGCAAGGAAGCCATTTAGCTTAAGAGATTGTGTTTAGATATTGGTGTTGATGCAGGACAGATTATGATTTGTTGTGATAGTTAGAGTGCAATTTGTCTTGCAAAGAACCCAACTTTCCATGCCAGAACAAAGCATATTGATGTATAGTTTCACTTTGTGAGAGACATGGTAGAGGATGTAAAGGTGAATTTGGAGAAGGAAGATACTTTGAATAATGTTGCAGATGCAATGACGGAATTAGTGGGCATAGAGAAGTTCAGATGGTGTTCGGAGTCTATGGGCCTCTTAGCCTATAGCAGTTAAACACTCTTATTTCTATTGGCTCTTACAAAGTGTTTAACAAGTGGGAGAATGTTGGGAATTAAGATGTCTCAACCTTGGTAATTCCTTCCATTTATTATTGTAATAAAATTTATTTATTTAGCCTATGTTGTAATTTTGTTGCACATCCTATTTTGTCATTTAGTGTGAAGTGACATGATGAGTTGTCACTCCAATTGTAAGATGACTAGGATGGTCAACACACTCCATGTGGAGATAGGCATCCCTTTTGTGTGGTAGAGGTTTTCTACCATGTGTCAACATCTTGACTAGTGTGTAAGTGAATCTTGACCGAAATAGTTATGACAGATTCCTATGACAGAATCTATGACATGTAAGAGTCAGAAATAGAAGGTTCTATGATAGGTGAAGACATGTGTCACAAGGTATCTTAGAAGAAGACATTTTTCGGTGCCCCAAGGAGGGTTATGAAATGTTGTAAGAGAATATGCTATTTATAGCCTGTTTATGATATATTCTCTTATAGCTGTAAGATATGTCAGTATGATGGATTCTATGATAGTTGTAAGAGTCATAAGAGCATCTGTCATTGCCCAACTTGGGAATAGGTGGCCTCTTTGGGATGGGGTGACTTGACAAGTGTTAGGACAAGTGTTAGGAACATCCTATATTTTTGGACAAGTGTCCATAGGCATGGGTATTGGGCCATGAGGCCATGTTGGACGCCCATCTCAAGATAGAGCCATTTTTGCCTTGTATTTTCTATATAAACAGGTGCTTTGGAGTGGAGATGTATTATGTGATTGACAGATACTATTATGCTACCAGTTTGTCTCCAGATACGAGTGTCGAAGACTCCTAAGAGCTTGCATTGCAAGTGTATTATAAACCATTTTAGTTTTCATAATACATTGTGCAGGTTTTGGAGTGTGGGGTTTTTCACCTGATAAGGGTTTTCCCCACGTATATCTTGTGTCTCTCTCTTTTGTCTCATTTTTGTGTCTATGTGTATTGCTGCAATATCTCTATTGTTGTTTTAACATTCTATAATTATAAAGGATAAAATGAATTTGCACTCTTCTCTCCTCTTTAGATTAGTGTAGGAAGCGATTTCTGCACACCTAGCTTCCTTTTAGGTGTTTGTAATGCTTGAAAAGGTTGAGGCAGACCCATTTTGACATGTTTGGAGTCTTGGTTTGAATATTAGAGGCTTGGAGATCAAAAAACATGTAGTTACCTATTTGCACAAGGCTAATTAGGCCTCTTGTCAAGTGGGAAAGTCAATTTTAAGGTCTTGTATTACAAAACAACCACCCTTAAATTTTGGATATGTTTTAAAACTCCTGAAAGGGTATCCTAAACAACTTTTGGATTGTGGGTTGGAGTTGTTTTCTGCAAGATATTCCACAAAAAACCTATTTATTGTCCTACAAGGGAAATATAAGATAATTATGGAATGATGAAGCCACTATGACATGATGAATTATACGATTCATGAAGACAATGATGGAGATCCATGGAGAAAACCAAGGAGGACAAGATAAGACACCAAATTTGTGAAGTTTCCAATGGCAACAAATTTACCACATAGCTGTCCTTAGCTAATCCATGATTGCAAATGGATGTATTTTGGATTCTATTGACTAAAAGTGACTTATTTATGATGAATATAATGCTCAGAATTATTTCTTGTACGTCTATGAAGTTGGAAAAGTGGACATTAGCTTGGAAACATGTATATTTGGAGACATACCTAGGACTGTCATAAAAATCATTAGACTAATCTTTGTAATTTTGGGTATTGAATGGTATATAGTCTATCAAGGTAACCACCGTCATGTGCTAACAAAGGACAATTATGAAATTATGAAATATTGTTGTGTCATGTGCATACAAATCATCATGAATAGGTACATAAGGAATGTCCTAGCCCAAGATATGTGCATACAAATCATCATGTCATGTGCATACTTGTATGATCTTGGAAACTATTCATTTGTATTTTAACTTGCCAATGTGACAAGATAATAGTATTTCATTATGCTTAAGGGATTGTATATTTATATGTTGTAAGGATTTATTCTTGTATAGTTTGACATCACGGTATGTTAAGGTCTGTTTAATTCATTATTACACATAATTATTAAAGAGCCCAAGTGTAGAAAATATACATGGCACCATGTGAGATTGTAGGCTGCTTTCTTGATCGTGATTGTGTCTATTTTAATTAATGTTGACCTTTCAGATATCTTTTATTATGCATACCATGAACTAATTTAAAACATAGTCTATTATATAAACACAAGATATGTATACATAGTCTTTTATTATGCATACTAGATACAAGTGATATAAACATGTATGATAAAGCATGATAAAGTAATTCAAATAGAATTAAGGAAAATGTAAAGAAAATGCATGTAAAGACTTGACATACCTAAAAAATGGAGATTCAAATGGAGAGAGTACCCAATTATATAGTGTTTTTTTTCTTGCATCAAACTCCTCAACAATTTGAGTTTTTCACCACTTGCTTCCTTTTCAATGTTAAATTGAATAACATTCAAATAGAATTAGTAACAACAATACTATTAACCAATCTATAATGTTAAATTCCTAAAATTCAATCACAATTAAAATTGCAACACTACAAAAACTAAAACTTGATTAGATATATATCAATTTCGATGTGAAAACTATGTTATTTACTCCTTCTCAAGTTGGCAAAGTAGAAAAGGTGGTGGCAAAATCTTGCAAAGGTGGTAGAATGTGCAAAATGTGCATGTGAACTTCCCAACAACATGAAAACACTTTTTTTTGTCAGAACACGCGCATAAAAAACATGAAAATAGAGCATGTGGGCCTGGATCATGGGGGTCTAGGCCTTTTTACCATTTGTATAGCAAGACAAAATGCGAGCGTGTTATAACATGTTTGCATTTTGTCCTACTATAGATTGATCCATAAATATTTGTGCCTATCTCACCTTTGATAGCACCTTTACAATATCTCTCACCTCTAGTTCCATTAGCTCATGTTCTATCTCTCACCTCTCTATATCTCACTTATCTCTCCCCCTCATCTCTCTACCTCTCTACCTCTCCCCTCTCTATGTCTCTTAGTCGCTTCTTGTCTACCTCTCCATCCATCCTTAGCCATCTAGGTCTCACTTAACCCTAAACCATTAAACCTCAACCCTCAACCCTTAAACCTTAAATCCTAAACACTATCTCTAAACCCTTAACACTTTACCTTAAACCCTATTCCCTCAACCATAAACACTAATCCCTCAACCCTAAACCCTACACCCTATCACTAAACCCTTGACACTCTACCTTAACCCTAATCCCTTGATCCTCAACCCTCAACCCTCAACCCTAATCCCTCATCCCTATACCCTAAATGATATCCCTATTCCTAAACCCTTGACACTATACGTTAAACCCTAATCCCTTATCCCTAAATCCTAAACCCTATCCCTTAACCCTTAACCCTTAAACCTTAAACCCTAAAACCTTAACCCTCGACACTATATATTAAACCCTAAACCCTTAACCCTTAGCCCTAAAGTCTCAACCCTCAATCCTTAAACCTTCAACCCTAAACCCTATCCCTAATCCCTATACCCTTGACACTCTACTTTAACCCTAATCCCTTGACCCTCAACCCTATCCCTAAACCTTCAACCCTCAACATCAAAACCTAATCCCTCAACCCTCACTTTTGTCTCCCACTCAACTCTCTACCTCTCTACATCTCCCACTTACCTTTATCTACCTATTCGTAAACCCTAAACCCTATCCATGAACCCTCTACCCTTGACACTATATGTTAAACCCTAATCCCTTAACCCTTAGCCCTAAAGCCTCAACCCTCAATCCTATCCCTAAACCCCCAACCCTCAAACCTCAACCCTCAACCCTCAACGTCAAACCCCAATCCCTCAACCCTTAACCCTAATCCCTCAACCCTAAACCCTAAACCCTAATTCCTCAACCCTCAACCCTCAACCCTAATCCTTCATCCCTAAACCCTAAATGCTATCCCTATTCCTAAACCCTCAACCCTTGATACTATACCTTAAAACCTAATCCCTTATCCCTAAACCCTCCAACCCTATCCCTAAACCCTCTACCCTCTACAATATGCCTTAAACCCTAATCCCTCAACCCTTAAACCTTCAACCATTAAAACCTTAATACCTATAACCTTAAACCCTTAAACCCTAAACTCTTAACCCTTAGATACCCTTAAAACCCTAAACCTTAAACCCTAAACCTTAAACCCTATAATCTCAACCCTTAGATACCCTTAAAACCCTAAACCTTACACCCTTAAACCCTATACCCTATACACTTAACATTAGACACTCAACCTTGAACATTATCCCTCAACCTTCAAACCTCTACCCTATACCCTATACTTATGCCCTAAACCATCAACCATCATCCATATGCCTTATACCCTCAACTTTAAACCCTAAACCCTATATCTTAGAGACTCAACCTTGAACATTATCTCCCATTTATAAACTCTCAACCCTCTACCTTATACCCTCAACCCTATACTTAAGCCCTAATCCCTCAATCCTCAACCCTATACCTTAAACCCTGAAACCTACACCCACAAACCCTCATCCCTATACCCTATAACCACACCCTTATACCCTAAAGCTTGAATATTGTGCCTCAACCCTATACTTAAAACTTAAACCATACACTCTCAACCCAAGTCACCCTATGCCTTAACCCTTAAACCCTTAACCTTATCCACCCCTCTCCTCCCCTATCTACCTCACCCCCATCTCTCCCCTATCTTGCACACCCCTCTCCCCTAAATTATAGGTCTCTCACTTGTATATCTCTCATGACTCTCTACATATTTCCCTTCCTCTCCACCTCTCTCCCTCCTCCTTACCCATCTTTCCCTCAAGTTGTCAACTTCACTCTCTCATTTTATTATATCTCTCCCCTCACCTCTCTATCTCTCACCTTTATCTCCCACTCACCTCTCTACATCTCCCCTCTCTATGTCTCTTAATCACTCCTTGTTTGCCTCTCCATCCATCCTTATCCATCAAGGTCTCTTAATTAACCCTAAACACTAAACCTTATCCCTAAAGCCTCAACCCTCAACCTTTAATCCTTAAATCCTAAACCCTATCCCAAAACCCTGAACCCTGAACCCTTAATCCTTAAATCCTAAACCCTATCCCAAAACCCTCAACCCTTGACACTATACCTTAAACCCTAATCCTTTATCCCTAAACCCTAAATCCTATCCCTAAAGCCTCAACCCTTAAGCCTTAAACCTTAAATCCTAAACACTATCCCTAAACACTCAACCCTCGATACTATAGTTTAAACCCTAATCCCGATACCCTATAAAGCCTCAACCCTCAACCCTTAAACCTTAAATACAAAACCCTATTCCTAAACCCTCTAAACTTGATAGTATACCTTAAACCTTGATCCCTCAACCCTAAACCCTTAATACCTCAACCCTTAAACCCTCAACCCTTAAACCCTAAACCCTTAACCCTTAAACTCTAAACCCTTAAAACCTCAACCCTTATCCACCCCTCTCCTTCGCTATCTGCCTCACCCCCATCTCTCCCCTATCTCTCTCACCCCTCTCTCCCTAGGTTATAGGTCTCTCACTTGTATATCTCTCACAGCTCTCTACATATTTACCTTCCTCTCCACCTCTCTCCCTCCTCCTTACAAACCTAATGGGATCCTTGTAGCCCTAGAAATGAGAACAGTCAGCAACAACTCCTTCATGTGGCCTTCAAACTTGAATCTTATACAATCCTAAGATACCCTTTGGGATGCCCTACAACATATAAAAGACTCATTGTGGGTTGTTTTACAACATGTGCCACTTTCAATAAGGTTGTCCTATTGCAAAGAGCCCCAATTAGCCCAAAATTACAAAGAAAGTACTCTTAAATGGAACCACCAAACTCTCTGAACCATTTGGATACTTCATATGGGTGGAAAAACAATGGATTTCAAGGTTTTATGGCCTCACAGTCGACTGCAACAGATTTGGTTTATACTGTTCCTTCACTAGGCTTTCACACAACACCTAACACATGAGGATGTTAGGTTTCTTCACAACAACTTCATCAAATGTAATTCCCTATCACCAAAGCTCATGGAAAATGTTGAAACAAACTCTACCCTATCCATTCCACTAATTTTCTACAGGTCTACATCAGTGGAATGGTTGGAACCAAGGAATTTGTAAATAAAACCCTAGATGAGGGTTCTACACCCACTTTCAGAAAAATGCCTATAACTTTTCAATATAATTACTTCAAACCTTCAAACCAAGAGAATTTTATAGTAGACTCACCTCTCTTTCAGATGACCATGATCATGCATAGTGACTCACCCGTACAGCAGGACAGTACGGCCTGTAGTAGTAGATTTGACAGGAAAATGGGCAAAAAATTATTGTAACTTCTTTATTATCTCCTCTAATCATTTCAAACTCTTTCTTACATTGCAATGTACCTCTGAAAGGTTTAAAAAGGCCTTCATTTGATCTAAATAAGGTAGTTTGGGTAGGTTAGATTGGTGGGAGGGTGTGAAACTACCCTGCAACCACTGAATAACCAATGTCTTTGTCATTTTTTGCTCCTAATTACATGAATCAGCAGGTGGTTTTTGTGTTTTCAGAGTTTACAAAGTGTCCAAACATTATTACAAGACAAATAAGCCTTTGACAAGGCACTAGACCTCTTGACACCTCCCTACATGCCTTAGAAAGGCTTACAAACATGAATCTTTATGACTGCCTCAACTATGACATCAACATGATGACTTTTGGACATGGTTGGACATGGTCCTTATTACAAACATGGGGTTGGTCTTCCAAGACCTTATTACAACATCATGAACATGAAAACAAACATTAATAATGCAAGATGAATGGAGGTCTCCTTAGTGCTCCTGCACCATACTCTTGGGGTCAGAAAGAACTCAAGTCTCTTGAGGAAGTAGATCAACAAATGGTCCCATGCTTCAAGATGTCTTCTTCACTCATCCAAGTGGCATCTTTAGTAGGTAGACCCCTCCATTTGACAAGGTACTCCTTGTAAGTCCTTCTTCTAGTCTTCTTCAAGACTTTGGTGTCCAAGATGCATTCCAATTGCAAGGGTTGATTGGGTGGAAGACCCTTAACCCATTCCTCATCTCCTGCTATTGTCACATCTACCTCTGAATCTGCATCATTACCACCTTTGAAAGGAAACAAATCTAAGACATTAAAGATAGGAGATATGACCAAGCCTTGAGGAAGCTCAATCTCATAGGCATTAGGCCCAAATTTGTGCACAATCTGGCAGGGTCCTATTTTATTCATGAGGAGTTTAGTTGGCTGCCCCTTTGGAAGTCTTTCCTTCTTCAAATGTGCCATGACCAAATCCCCAACCTTGTAATGCACATCTCTCCTTCTCTCATTGGCTTTCTCCTTGTACTTCTCATTGTTCCTTTGAAGAGTTTCTCTTACATTATCATGGATGTCCTTCATGGCCAGTGCAAAGTCTTCACCTTGAGCACTCTTCCTTTCCAATTTGTGTAGATCTCTCAATTGAAGAATGTCTCTTGGGTGAATCCTATAGACAATCTCAAATGGAATCCTTCCTATTCTTCTATTGGTGGAGTCATTATAAGCAAATTCAGCTTGAGGGATGATCATATCCCATGCCTCTCCATGGTGCTTTGTAAGACATCTCAGAAGATTTCCCAAGGACCTATTCACTACCTCAGTTTGGCCATTTGCTTGAAGGTGATAGGCTGAAGTGAATGACAATTGAGTGCCGAACTTCTTCCACAAAGTATGCCAAAAGTGGCCCACAAACTTTGGATCCCTGTCAGTCACAATGTTAAGAGGTAAACCATGGATTCTAACAATTTCTTTAAAGAATAAATCAATAATGTGTGAAGCATCATTAGTGCATTTACATGGCAATAAATGAACCATCTTACTGAATCTATCCACCACAACAAATATGCTATCAAAACCTCTTTGAGTCCTAGGAAGACCCAAGACAAAATCCATACTAATACTTTCCCATGGCCTATGAGGAATAGGAAGTGGTTGATATAGACCAGCATTAGATGAAGTACCTTTTGCCCTTTGACAAGTACTACAACTTTCAACAAATTTTCTGATGTCTGATTGCATTTTAGGCCAAAAATAAAACCTTTTCACCTAATCCAATGTTTTATCTAGCCCAAAGTGACCTCCTAGTCCACCACAATGTTTTTCCTTTATGATGTTCTCCATCATGGAACACCTAGGAACACATAATTGGCTGCCTTTGAACAACAACCCCTGCTGCAACAAAAACTAAAAAAAATCAGAATGATAAGAGTCTAAAAACTGTGAACAAACTTCATATACCTCCTTGAAATCTTCATCATCCTAGTACATATGTTTGAGAGCATCAATCCCCACACTTTGTAACTTAATTTCTTGCACCATACACACCCTTCTACTCAATGCATCTACCACTTTATTGGCTTGCCCCTTCTTGTGTTTGATGGAAAAGGTGTATGCTTGGAGTTGTTCAACCCATTTCATATGCCTGTGATTGAGTTTCTCCTATGAATTTAGAAAACTAAGTGCATGGTTGTCAGTATAAACAATGAATTCTTTAGGCAAGAGATAGTGCCTCCATTTCTTTAAGGTTTGCACCATGGCATACAACTCCAAGTCATAAGTAGAATACTTTCTCTTACCATCATTTAATTTTTCACTAAAGAAAGCAACTGGTCTACCCTCTTGACTCAAGACATGCCCTATAGCAAGGTTACTAGCATCACATTCCACCACAAACAACTTATTAAAATCACACAAAACAAGAATGGGCTGTTGTGCTACATTTTGTTTTAGAATTTCCAAAGAATCATTGGCTGCCTTTGTCCAAGAAAACTTACATTTCTGCCCCCCTTTAATGGTATCCAACATAGGTGCACAAATATGACTAAAACTCCTTATAAACTTCCTATAAAATGTTGCCAAACCATGAAAACTTTCTACATCACCTGCTGTTTTAGGAGTTGGCCATGACAAAATGGCCTCTACCTTTGCTGCATCCATCTTCAAATTACCTTGGAAGATGACAAAACCAAGATAGGTGAGTTCTTCCTTTAGGAAGACAATCTTCTCCATGTTGATCATCAATTGCTCATCATGCAATTTCTTCAAAACCTGATCCAAGTGCTGTAAATGTTCCTCCTTGGTCCTGTTGAAAACAAGAATGTCATCAAGGTACACCACAACAAATTTGCCAATGAAATCCTTCAACACCTCATTCATAAGGCACATAAAAGTACTTGGGGCATTGGATAGGCCAAATGGCATCACCAAACACTCATAAAGACTCTCATTTGTTTTGAATGCTGTCTTCCATTCATCTCCTTGCTTTATCCTAATTTGATGATACCCACTCTTAAGATCAATCCTGGAAAAGTATCTAGCCCCTCCTAAATAGTCCATTAAGTCCTCAATCCTTGGCATGGGAACCTATATCTTATAGTAATCTTGTTAATGGCTCTAGAATTCATACACAACCTCTATTTACTATCCTTTTTAGGGGCTAGGACTATTGGGACAGCACATGGGCTAAGACTCTTTCTCACCAATCCCTTATCCAACAATTTTTGCACTTGCTTGGCAATCTCTTTATTTTGAGAAGGTGTCATCTTATAGGCTACTTTGTTTGGCAAAGTAGACCCTGGTATGAAGTCAATTTGATGGATTATGTCCCTAATAGGTGGTAATTCATTAGGAATCTCCTCTACCATGATACCCTTATACTTCTCTAACAATTGTTCCACCTCCTTAGGAATATCTTCCTCACTAGGACCATGCAAATTAGGACTGTTTTTAGGCTTCAAAATCAGAGCATACCCTTGGGTTCCTTCTTAGGTGTCTAGAAACTCTTTACCACTCACAATCATGACACTTGACCCAACACTCTTCTCTACATTCTCATCTGACAATGGATCCATTCTATACTTCCCACCATTCTTTGTTATGATAAAAGAGTTAGATTTACCATAATTTTGGGATTGAACATAATATTGCCATGGACATCCTAACATTAAATGACAAGCATCCATGGGGATTATATCACACAAAATCTTGTTCTTATATTCCCCTATGTCAAACTCTACCCAAGTTTGTTCATCTACCAAAAATTGTTGCCCCTTATTCAACCATGACACTTTATAAGGACTAACATGAGGAAGTCTTTTCAATCTCAACTTGTCTACCATCTCAATGGAAACTAAATTTTTAGTTGAACCTGAATCAACAATTACCTTGCAAATCTTAACATAGGCCCTGCATGTTGTCCTAAACAATGTCTTCCTTTGAGGGGGTTCTTTTGTTTGGGGCACCTTCAACATAGTCCTTCTCATCATCAAACTTTCTCCTTCATGGACTGGGGCCGCACCTCCAATTGGGGAGTTAACACTTTGCCAATGTTCCTTTTGGATCAACTGGTTCCTTCTCTCTCCTCCATAAGAGCTTGAGGCTTATTTTTTAGGACATTTGAAGGCTAGATGTCCCACTTGGTTGCAATTGTAGCACCTCTCCCTGTTCCACCAAATCTACCCCTTCCATTGGGTCTCTTTCCTCTAAAGCCTCCTCTAGAACCTAATTCTCCACTTTGTTCTTGGGAACTAGATTCCCCTTGACTTCTTTGGGACTTATTTCTGCCTCCAAAACTGCCCCTACCTCTAAAATTTCTTCCACCTCTTCCTCTATTTTGCTGCTCACCTTTCCTCTTCAACTTCTCTTCAGCCCTCAATGCCATTTGAAAGCATTTTTCCATGGTTTCAGGGGTTAGTTTATTGATTTCATCTTGTATACTAAACTTCAAGCCATTTAGATACCTTGCCACTTTACCTTTTTCATCCTCCATATGTCCACAATGAAGAGATAACTTGTGAAACTCCTCGGTGTAGGTGGCCACATCCAAATCTCTTTGTTTGAGATTTTGTATCTTCTTGTAGATCTGCACCTCATAATCTAATGGAAGGAATTGGGACTTGATCCTCTCCAACATTTTTCTCCATGAGGAGATCATGCTCTTCCCACTCTTTACCCTCTCACCTTGGGTGTAATTCCACCATGTGAGGGCAACACCTTTGAGTTTAGTTTTTACAAACTTTATGCTCTTGTTTCTAGGAACTACTTTATATTCAAAGTAGTTAAATAGGGCCTCAATCCACTCCATAACTTCATCAGTATTCATCTTGCCACTAAACATTGGAATCTCCATCTGAGCCTCTGAAGAATCTTTGACAGTTGCCTTGATGGCTTTAAGGAAATATTTCTGATTTGCAGGTATCTCTGCCTCTTCTTGATCTTCTTCTTCCTCCTCTTTTTCTTCCTCCTCATTAGAACCTTCATCTATCCTCTTCCCTATTGTTAGTGCCTTCAACTTACCTTGGAGTGCTTCCTTGACTCCACTCTTAATCTTCTCTTCCATCTCCTTGAACTTCTTAACGACCTCAGTGGTCATCCCTTTTGGAGGCATGTTGCTAGCCTCTCCTTCACTCTCCTCTGCTGACATATACCAGGTCTTACACAAAACCAAAAATAGAACCTTTTATGGCTCTGATACCACTATGATGTAGAGAACTTAGGATAGTTTGAGGATTCCATAGATTGACTAGACCTTCCTTGAACACTCAAGATCCTAAATCATGCATCAACATGAAAAAGTGGGAACAACAGTTAGTTTCTTTCAAACCAACATATAAAGGCTTGTTTGACATACTATGGGACCCATCTAGACCATTGGTTATGGTTTAACAAGTTTGGATTTAGGACTTCCTTTACAAACCTAATGGGATCCTTGTAGACCTTGAAATGAGAACAGTTAGCAACAACTCCTTCATGTGGCTTTCAAACTTGAATCTTAGACAATCCTAAGATACCCTTTTGGATGCCCTACAACATATCAAAGACTCACTATGGGTTGTTTTGCAACATGTGCCACTTTCAATAAGGTTGTCCTATTGCAAAGAGCCCCAATTAGCCAAAAATTACAAAGCAAGTACTCTTAAATGGAACTGCCAAACTCTATGAACCATTTGGAAACTTCATATGGGTGGAAAAATAATGGATTTCAAGGTTTTTATGGCCTCATAGTTGACTACAACAAATTTGGTTTATATTGTTCCTTCACTAGGCTTTCACACAACACCTAACACATGAGGATGTTAGGTTCCTTCACAACAACTTCATCAAATCAAATTCCCTGCCACCAAAGCTCATGGAAAATGTTGAAATAAACTCTATCCTATCCATTCCACTAATTTTCTATAGGTCTTCATTAGTGGAATGGTTGGAACCAAGGAATTTGTAAACAAAACCCTAGATGAGGGTTCTACACCTACTTTCAGAAAAAATGCCTATAACTTTGCAATACAATGACTTCAAACATTAAAACCAAGAGCATTTGATAGTAGACTCACCCCTCTTACAGATGACCATGATCATGCATAGTGACTCACCCGTATAGCAGGACAATATGACATGTAGCAGCAGATTTGACAGGAAAATGGGCAAAAAACTGTTGTAACTTCTTTATTATCTCCTCCAATCATGTCAAACTCTTTCTTACATTGCAATGCACCTCTAGAAGATTTAAAAAGGCCTTCATTTGATCCAAAGAAGGTGGTTTGGGTAGGTTATATTGGAGGGAGGGTGTGAAACTACCCTACAACCACTGAATAACCAATGTCTTTGTCATTTTCTGCTCCTAATTACATGAATTAGTAGGTGGTTCTTGTGTTTTCAGAGTTTACAAAATGTCCAAAAATTATTATAAGACAAATAAGCCTTTGACAAGGCACTAGATCTCTTGACACCTCCCAACATGCCTTAGAAAGGCTTACAAACATGAATCTTTATGACTACCTCAACTATGACATCAACATGATGACTTTTGGACATGGTAGGATATGGTCCTTATTACAAACATGGGGTTGGTCTTCCAAGACCTTATTACAACATCATGAACATCAAAATAAACATTAATAATACAAGATGAATGGAGATCTCCTTAGTGCTCCTGCACTACATCTTTCCCTCAAGTTGTCAACTTCACTCTCTCATTTTATTATCTCTCCCCTCACCTCTCTATCTCTCACCTTTGTCTTCCCCTCACCTCTCTACCTCTCCCCTCTCTACATCTCTCAGTCACTCCTTGTCTACCTATCCATCCATCCTTAGCCATCTAGGTTTCTCACTTAACCCTAAACACTAAACCTTATCCCTAAAGCCTCAACCCTCAACCCTCAACCCTTAAATCCTAAACCCTATCCCTAAATCCTCAACCTTCGACACTATACCTTAAACCCTAATCCTTTATCGCAAAAACCTAAACCCTATCCCTCTCAACCCTTAAACCTTAAATCCTCAACCCTATCCCTAAACCCTCAATCCTTGATACTATACCTTAAACCCTAATCCCTTATCCCTAAATCATAAACCCTATCCCTAAAGCCTCAACTCTCAACCCTTAAACCTTAAATCCTAAACCCTATCCCTAAACCCTCAACACTTGATACTATACCTTAAACCCTAATCCCTTATCCATATACCCCAAACCCTATCCTTCAAGCCTCAACCCTCAACCCTTAAATGTTAAATCCTAAACCTTATCACTAAACCCTCTACCCTCGACACTATACCTTAAACCCTAATCCCTCAACCCTAAACCCTTAATACATCAACCCTTAAACCCTCAACCCTTAAACCTTAAACCCTAAAGCCTTAAACCTTCAACCCTTATCCACCCCTCTCCTCCCCTATCTACCTCACCCCCATCTCTCCCCTATCTCTCTTACCTCTCTCTCCCTAGGTTATAGGTCTCCTTGTATATCTCTTATAGTGCTCTACATATTTCTCTTCCTCTCCATCTCTCTCCGTCCTCCTTACCTGTGTTTCCCTCAAGTTGTCAAATTCACTCTCTCATTTTATTACATTTTTTCCCTCACCTTTCTATCTCTCACCTTTGTTTCCCCTCACTTCTCTACCTATCCGTAAACCCTAAACCCTATCCATGAACCCTTTACTCTCAACACTATAAATTAAACCCTAATCCATTAACCCTCATCCCTAAAGCCTCAACCCTTATTCCTTAAACCTTCAACCCTAAACCCTATCCCTAATGCCTCTACCCTAAATGCTATCCTTATTCCTAAACCCTCAAGCCTTGAAACTATACCTTAAACCCTAATCCCTTATCCCTAAACCCTAATCCCTTAACCCTCATCCCTAAAGCCTCAACCCTCAATCCTTAAACCTTCAACCCTAAACCCTATCCCTAATCCCTCTATCCTTGACAGTCTACTTTAACCCTAATCCCTTGACCATCAACCCTATCCCTCAACCCTTAACCCTCAACCCTCAACTCTCAACATTAAACCCTAATCCATCAACCCAAAACCCTAACCCTATCCCTAAACCCTAAACCCTCAACCCTCAACACTATACCTTAAACCCGAATCCCTCAACCCTAAACTCTAATCCCTCAACCCTCAACCCTAAACCCTATCACTAAACCCTCAACCCTTGACACTATAACTTAAACCCTAATCCCTCAACCCTCAACCCTAATCCCTCAACCCTCAACCCTAATCCCTCATCCCTAAACCCTAAACGCTATCCCTATACCTAAACCCTCAACCCTTAACACTATACCTTAAACCCTAATCCCTTATCCCTAAACCCTATCCCTCAACCCTTAACCCTTAAAACTTAAACCCTAAAACCTATCCCTAAACCCTTGATTCTCAACACTATATCTTAAACCCTAATCCCTTAACCCTCAGCCCTAAAGTTTCAACCCTCAATCCTTAAACCTTCAACCCTAAACCCTATCCCTAATCCCTCTACCCTCGACACTCTACTTTAACCCTCATCTCTTGACCAGCAACCCTACCCCTAAACCCTCAACCCTTAACTCTCAACTCTCAACATTAAACCCTAATCTGTCAACCCTAAACTCTAATCCCTCAACCTTAAACCCTATCCCTAAATCCTCAACCCTCAACACTTTCCTTAAACCCTAATCCCTCAACCCTAAACCCTAAACCCTCAACCCTTAGCACTATACCTTAAACCCTAATCCCTCAACCCTAATCCCTCATCCCTAAACCCTAAATGCTATCCCTATTATTAAACCCTCAACCCAAGACACTATACCTTAAACCCTAATCCCTTACCCCTAAACCTTAAACCCTATCCCTTAAACCTTAACCCTTAAACCTTAAACCCTAAAACCTATCCCTAAACCCTTAACCATATACCCTTAACCATATACTTAAGCCCTAATCCCTCAATCCTCAACCCTATACCTTAAACCCTGAAGCATACACCCACAAACCCTCATCCCTATACCATATAATCTCACCCTTATATCCTAAACCTCAAATATTGTGCCTCAACCCTATACTGAAATTAAACCTAAACCATATGTGCTCTCAACCCAAGTCACCCTATGCCTTATATACCCTCAATCCGTATCATAAACCCTAAACCCAATATCATAAACCCTAATCCCCACCTTACACACTTAATTTTATATACTCAACAACCTAAATATTAACCCTCAACTGTAACCCTCAACCCTCTAATCTCTACCCTCTACCCTCTACCTATTACTTAAGCCCTAATCCCTCAACCTCAACCCTCAACCCTCAAAACTATACAGGCTCAGGTCCTTATATACCCTAAACCCAAAACACTTACATACATACATACATACATACATACATACATGTACATACATACATACATACATACATGTACATACATACATACAAACATGCATACATATATACATACATACAAGAATGCATACATGTACATACATACAAGCATGCATACATGTACATACATACAACCATACATACATACCTACAAGCATACATATACATATATACATCCATCAAACATACTTATGAAACTTGAACATAAATCATTCAAAGGAAGACATAACGCGAGTGCATTCTAACGCACTCACGTTTTGTCAAACTAGGCAAACATCGACAAACATGCAAAAAAGGGAAAAAAGCACAACATAACGCGAGTGTGTTATAATGCGCTCGTGTTATATGGTGTTTTGGGAATCCCAAGACTTAGGCTTGGGATTTGCTTTGGATTTCCAACCCAAAGGCTTGGAGTGCCTTCCCAACATCCACATACGTGTTTTTGCAAATTCTACAAGATTTCACATAATTTTGTTTGTGCTAACCCTCATATTTGCACGTGTTTCAAGGTCAAACAAATCAAACACCTAGGTAATGTTAGGCTTTCTCTTAGTTATTTAACGATGTAATTTTTTTTCACATTTTAATAATGTTAAGCCTTTCATCTTTAATTTCTTTTGTTTGTGTGTCCGTTTTTGGGAAAAAAACCATTGTTTGGTCTTTTTTTCATTGTAAATTAACCGTTCATTGAAATTTCAAAAAAATTACATTTTTAGAAACTAGACTCCATTCTACACATATTTAAAAAAATTGCTTTTCAATTAGTTTTCAAAATTTATAGGGGTAGCATGGCCAAAATTCTATTTTTAGGATGTGTCCACTTTGAAAATTAGTAAAAAATCAAATATTCATAAAAAATTATTAGAAAAATTAGGGATAAACTACATGTTGTTAGCTAATTTCTCACCAAAGTGATTTTAAAAATACCAAAAAAAAGTTAACCTTTTGAGGGAGCCACAAAACATGTTATGTTATGTTTTTTTGACAGAAACAATGCCAATTTCTATGGCTCCCTCTTTTGAACCCCTTAATCTATACCATTTAAAAAAAAATTAGTAGTTTAGAAAGTAGACTTGGAGCACTATGAACATTGTTTTGGTTGCATCTCCAAATTTTGAGTGTAACTATGCTCAATTTCTCATCCAAGGCCAGCATTTCCTGATTTCAAGAAAAAAATGGCCACTTAAGACCCCTTTTTGGCCCTCCATCTTCTTGCACTTACCCATATATGGGGCAACCTTGCTCCTATAGACTCTAATGCAAGTGGTGTGAGTATGCAAAAACTAGTCCCCCCAATTGTATTAAATTCCCAACTCAGGGATCCTGTCCCATGGCCTCAAAAAATCAAGCACATCTTTACGAATCCTTTCTCCCTCAGCCTCCATGAAACCAAGCAGCCTTTTAACAAAATGCTCCTCAAAAATCACATAATCTGTATCTATACAATTTACATCTATCATGCACATCCACACCCGTACAAGGAGCATATTGCCATCTTGATCAACTTCCTTCACATGTAGGTCTTGATGCCACATCCCCAGTCCAACATACCAAAATATGTGGCACATCATTGAGTACCATTTGAACTCCACATTGGCTTCCATAGTGAACAAATTGTTCTTTATCTTTACAAGTTGCTTATGTATCTTTTCTGATATGTAGGCTGCATAATCATAAGCCTTTGTAGTTGAAATATCCTGCATAGTTATAGCCAACATCATAGTTATAGGCATTTTATCCAATGCATCCTTCCCCAACACCTAGCAAAGAGTGTGATATGTCCTGACAAAATAATGCATGAATTGAGAGATGTTAAAGGGCTCCTCTTCCCTGTTTGAGATTTTCACCAATTTTCCATCTATGCCCCTTGACCTATGCTTGGGCAATTTGAAAGCCCTGTATCTATGTCAAACTCTGTTGTAATCATCCTTCAAGGCATTGAGGTCAATTTTCTTGCTGACAAGAGGGTTCAAACCAAACACCTTTAAAATGTAGGACCTTGTAGTCTTGATCATGACTGTATTATTTCCTGCTCTAACTACTCTAGCCACAGGGTCATATCTCTGCGCCACTACCCTAACAAAATCTAGATTGACAAATATGTTTGGATACATTAGCTTCACCAAGTCTAAATTCTAGGCATTGTAGATTGGGGCCTTGTATTCTCTTCTATCATACCAGTACTTAAACATAATCCATCCTAGCATAGGTAAATTGGCATCTCGGCATGTAATGCATAGGTCCAAAAATTTGTCATTAGGCCCACCTGGACCATATACATTCGCAGGCCTTTGTGAAGACCCAGGCAACTGAACCATAAGGTCCTCATCCAAGTTCCATTTTTAGTTGGATGGTTGACTTACTTGACTCATTTTGAAATTACTTTGAACAAACTAGGGCTTTTCCTTTCTCTATTGATGCTCATAACTATTCACATAATGATAATTCAATTAAAATGCACATAGTTGGTAAAGGCAAATTATTGGTTCTCTTTCATTGCAAATGCTTTTGAATCTCTATATCTTCTCGTTCAACCTTCACTATGTGCCATAACTCTTCTTGTGTTCATGAAAATGATATGAAAAACCCTATTTTTCATCCCTAAAGAAGCTTACAATTTAGGGTCTGCAGCATTAATGCACATCACTTCGGCTTTTACTGCAATTTGTGCTATAGATTGCTTCCAATGTTCATTACAGTAAGTTCAAATTTTGGTTGTTGATTTGAGCTTCTTTCTATGAGATCAATAGTCATGAATTACCTTCCAGATTCAAAAATCTGTTCCTTATGTTTGAAAAGTTGTTGACCAATGACATTGTTCCATGTCAAACACACTTTTCCTATTGACTCCTCTACTTTTTGCCCAATGTGGACACATGACTTCATTTTGTAGTAGTGTAGTGGGAAATAAGCCACTACCTTTTGGCTCTACGTGAGTGCGCTAAAGCTTCCACATGTACCTCCTTATGCAAGCCTTTACTTTTCCTTCGAAAGTTGGCCACGTGTCACAATCTCGCGGCCGCGTATTGAATCTTCCCTTCTGACAAGATTCCTTTGCACGCTTGCACTACCATTAGATCCTTCATTTCCTATAGCTTACTTCTCAACCCGACACCTGGCAGCACTTCCTTTGTTGATTTAGAATCCTCGATCTTATGGTTGTAAGCCCAACCATCCTCGATAGCTGTCTCCATCTCGCAGCCCCATAGTAAGAATATGACATCACCTTAGATGTTCTGCGGGCTCACGATATCCTTCCATGTGGCACTTTTAGGCCCTACAAAGACTTAAGGCTTAGACTTTATGACATGACGGGCTACAAATGGTAACATTAGGTAAAAGGGGCTAGTTACTTCATGACTTATAGGGCTTAAGGTTATAACTTAAGTAACCAATGACCTAGGCTAAACGATCAATGACAAATTATAACATGAAGTAAAGCAAGACCATGGAACTTTAGGGTTTAATGGGAAATAAAGATGAATACTTGCATAACTGACTTGAAATCCTAGACCTAGGCAGGTACCACCACATAGGAGGTTCAAGGGATAGGCCGATAGGAAATTGAAAGTAACATTTAAATATATATTTTAAGTCATTTTATAAATTTTAAGAATTAATGTTTTAATATTACATAATTAAATTATATAAGAATAAATCTATACATGCTTTGACTACAAATTTGTATTTTGATAAGAAATGGCATCTATTTATTCAACCCTCCCAAGACTTGTGTGTCAAGTAAGGTAATCTATTTTACCATATCCTTGACAGTCCCAAAATATCTTCTCAAGGCAATTCCATTATAGAGGCTATTCATCCATGTTAACATGTGCTTTGTAACGCCCGCCTTGAACGCCTTAAAGAATACACACTTTTGCAATATGAAACAGGAAATTTTTTTTTAAATGATTAAGTAACGATAACAAAATCAATTACGACATATTCTCTAAGGGTTCAAGGCTGCATCACTTAACGAATCGACTAACACAAATTAACATGCATCAATAACTGATCCAAATCCATGCTCAAATAAATAACTTATTCACATTCCTTGCATTCATCAAATAACGGAATCCGTATGATTAAATACATAACTGAAATGCTTTCATATAAGTACATCATAACATCATTACATTGCTACTTTTAGTCTTCATCAAAAGTTACATACATAAGAATGTTCTGTTACACAAATCTGGTACAAGGTTATACACTTACATCCTCATCATTGTAACAAGTACAACTGGAACAAATCCTTCCTGCATATGATCTTGACAAGAATAACCAATGGATAAAATAGCTCTTCCACCCGACCATGTGGAACCCTAAGGTCCACCCCCCGAGCTAGGAGTTAACATGAGGTCCCAAATACTGACAGTCAGGTAGACGAAAGACAAACAAGAACAAAGGATGACCAAACGCCAATACAACACATGGCTATAACAATACAACACAACATAACTTAACTTAACTTTCACTTTCACTTCCAGAGGTGACACAAAACAAATGAGGAGAGATCAAACAAGGGATGCTAGGTTGTAGTAGGGAGAGTGTCATCGCATGGTCCTAACATGGGTTATCCTGACAGCCTCTCACTAGGCGCCGGCCCCCATCTATGGTTATCCTGACAGCCCCTCACTAGGCGCCGGCCCCATAGGGTGACACATGCGGAATCGACCTTCCTTTCATGAGGACAAGGAAGTCAATCATGCCGACCAGGCCTTCTCTACCCATCCTTAGTCTAAACAAGCACTACAGGCCATGGGAGAGGAATCCATTAATCTTATTAATGTGAAATCTACCCTTAACCCTCTAGTTAATTTTAGGTTATCACTTGATTAATCTACTTCCAACGGGTTATCCTGACTGCAACTTTGGGCGCCAGCCCCACGTTGAAAGCCACTCTCCTTCCTAACACCTAGTAAACCTTAAAACATCATGCAAGACTTAATAACAACACACGTATAAGTACACTGCAAGGCATAAACTTTCTTGCATCAAAATAGAATCATAACATCAATTGTTATCCAACACTTTTAATCATTACAATACTTTATCCTTTAATAGATTTCAGGTCTCTCCATACGCCAAAACGGCACAATAAGATCACAAGTGGTTTGATATTCCATCCTGAGATTATTACTTTACAAGACACAACATTCAACCTTGACAGAACCTCATTATACTTCATACTTTGTTTGATACACATAAACGCTATTACATCACAATTACAAAATAGCAATACACAAGTTGCAAATACGTAACAACGACAACTTAGCCTCTGGAATACAAGTTTGAACAACCTCAATCTGACTCATTACGACACTTCATTCAATTCAATGCAATTCAGATTCAAGAGATGAAATACTACAATTCATTCTCAGTTTAATGCAAACAGCTACTGAAATAAAATCAACATTATATTACAACAATTAAATTAATACCTTGCAACCAAATCTCTAACTAACCTTATATTGTTTCAAAAGATAAATAAATTGATTAACTAAATTATTACAATAATAGATAAAAGAACCACTTAATTCCAGATACGATCTTATAAACTTTCCTTCAATCTTATCCGATTAGCTTTATTCTATTAAGGATAATAACGCTAGGAGAGATATCTTACGACTGAACGACAATCACACGAGGCAAATTCAATCACGAAATGTTTGTTGTTCTTCATACGGTCTTGCAGACATTCTAGCGGACTCAACCAAAAGGATTCTTTTATGATGATTTGAAGATGTTTCTGAAACTGATCTTATCTGTGGTGAGAACGATCGTAAATGCGCCCTATGCGAACAGCTTGGGATAACTTACTACTGAGATGCAAAATTGCTATTGACCGTTTTACCATTGATATGCATTTGGTCTGACGACTTCTGGCTATGATTACTAAACTTGCAAACTTACTGCGTTGACGGTATCCACGTACATCATTTGCTCATTTTCTAACGAATAGCAATAATCACAAAAGACGGTGAAAATCTAGAAAAACGCTATGTTACAGCAATGGTTTCTAGAGGGGATCTTATTGCAGTTTACGCCGTTTAAGAACAAATTTCCTGGTGCAGCGATGGATCTTTGTTCACTAAATACATTGCTACAGAACAAGGGTGAATGTTTCATAAACTGAATATATATATCTCTAGAGCCAAAAGTAATATGTCAGTCGACTGTCTACGGGACTTTGCACCCTGGGATTCTATAGTTATCAGAAGCAATTGCTCTACAGCTCATGGTTTGAGAAGGATCAGCATTAGAAATGGAAGAATATGCAGATTAGTAAATGGCACACCAAGCAGATTATAATTGTGATGAAGAATGCCTGATAAAAGTGTAGTTACTATCTCAAAAGAAAATGCTTCCAATCTTTCTCTGCCGGTCCTAGGGAAACCTGGGTTGAAAGCTTGCTATTGACATCTGAATAAAAGCCTGGCCTTGGATTGAACTTGGGTTCTAACTCCAGGTAAAAAAAAAAAACCAGAAACTAATTACCAGTTATTAGTTTACAATAGTTGTATTAAATTGATATATTTCCAGTTGAGATATTACCGGGAGGAGGGGCTTGTGGTGGAGTAACAACAGCTGCACGCGTTGAGAAAGAAAAGGCCTAATATTCTTACTATCAAATCTAAATATTCATCTAATGTATAAATGGGAAAAGTATAAGAGTATATAAATTCCCAGTCACCATTATTTGATTTAAAAGTCAATTAAAGCCAAAACCTAACTTAGTCCGTGACAACCAAATGAGAAACAAAGTTCTTTCTGGGAGATCGAGAGGCCAAGCTTTGGGTAAGAAACCATGCTTCAAAGTATAAGCATCAATGATCCCAATAACAAAGCCAAATGAAGGAACAAATCAGAGGGAAGGCAAGAGAAATTTAAACCGTGTTTTTGGGACACCCTCTCTTAGATGTGGATGCAGTTGCAGCGTTCTTCTTCTGCGATTGTCGTCTCAGTGTGGTCTCTCTATGCTTAAGATAAATTGCACAACCCCGGCATTCACAGTTTTGAGGATGTGGGTTCCCTGGGATGCTCTACATGAAGAGCAGCAAGGAGCAACATGATACCAAAAGCAGCACCATAAATAACAGCCCTACTCCATCCAAGCATCATTGTTTACCAGTTTTGCAGGAGAAACTTCAATTCCCAGGTGCTCAAAACAGATCTGGCAGAACTGAATTGGACTAGATTCCCAACATGGTCTTTGCAAGGCTAGTATGACTTGATATATAGCTGGATAAGAAAATAAGGGCCAGCAGGGAACAGGTTTCCACGGCAGAGAATCAAGACTAGGCCACAAAAGTAATGGGCAGAGCAATATGCCACTGGACATGGCATTGAAAATAAAAGTCAATGTGGACATTTAATAAATCGATTGTGATTGGGTAAATTGTCATCAGTGCACTGTCTGTTTCGTCTGCCTCAATAATTTCCCGTGGATCTTCATCAGTATCGCTTGATTTGCCTGAGAGCTGCGTACAAACTGCCATGTCGCCGCCCATACTGGTATTATCTTGGTGCACATCATTGGGCGTGAATGCACAGACTTGCCAGCTCACCAGATGAAAGAATCCATCCGTTTCTCCATCTGCTGGTCTCTCTTACCCCCACAATACATATTCATACATATTTTCTCCGATCTTCTTCCATCGCTTTTTCCTTTATCACTCTCAGATTATTTTTCAATAAAACAGTCCGTGTATTGCTTTACTTGGCTTTCACTAGAAAACTGTTTATCATGGGAGGAAAACTCGTATCATGGAAAGAAAACCTAAAATAGGTCCATCTATAGTTTCCAAACCAGCAGAATCTTCAATAATCGATAATAACAAGGGGCTCGATATCTCCAGCTATGGAGTAAGTCAGACAATGAAACATAGCACAATACTCAGAATATGGCGAATAAAAGCAAGGCAGAACGCAAGCAGCAAGGGCAGCGGCTACCTACTACCGTCGGTCCTCAAAAGATTAATACCAAACTCACGCAAACAGAATACCCACCATCTGCAGGCCGTCCTCCCTCAGGCAGGTATGCGCACAACCCAATCGACTCGTAAATGGCGAAAGAAGAGGCTCCGGGACTCTTATTCACCACGAATGATGGCAAGGCAACGGACACACCAAAGAATACTAGGTAACTGGCTTAAGCAAAAGGGTTCGGAGTCCTCCATTCAAAAAGAATGGAAACCAGTCAGCGGACTATCCAGCATTATCGGCCCATACAAGAACTAAAACCATCACAGCAAAACAATAACATGGAATGGCGGAAAATGAGGCTCCCGAGATTTTCAACCAAATCAAATAATGATAATGCAATAGCAGCGCTTCCTATGTTATCATTCCAGTTATAAATATTTCTAAGGGATACCAACAGAATACAACTAAACCTCAAGTAAAAATTGATATACAGCGAGTTTCCAGACCAATTTCCGGCTTAAACACAGAGAAGGAAACAATAACAACATTAATCTGATCTTATAGGAACAACTAGCTGTAGCCAACAGCGATTTACGGTGAACTTATCGAGGTGTCCTTTACATCTACAAACCCTACCAAGATTACGCCGGACTGAGAGAGAAGATAAGCTACAGAAAACACAACATGGCATCTATGAATTGGAACCCTCACACGGACGATCTCCCTTAAATGTAACCTGGAAAAATAGTTCTAATCTATTGGAGGACGGTGGAATTTATTACAGACCCAAGGTTTTCATCTAAACCCGTCTACAGAGAATATTTGCAGAAATGGCAGAACATTCTGGCAGAAACCATTGAACCAAAACCATTTCATAATCTGACAAAGACGCAAACAATCAACATGTCCAGATTCAGAAAAAAATAAACAGCGAAAGAAGGCAAGTATTCCAAGGAACCTGGTTTCGCATTCAACCCGATGAATCTGCTCTAGTCGTTGCAGTACCAAGCTACTTCTTTCCTTTCACCTGTCATGCTGTCCTTGATGCCCCTACAGCTCTTTTATAACTCAGCCTCTCTCCTCTGCCAAGGGCTTGGCACGTGATCCCGGGCAAAACTCATTAAAGAATATGTATTTTTATTTAATTTAAAGATCCCAATTATTAGATACTTTATTCTATTATTATTTTTCTTTATAGCCGACCCCAAAGTATTGTTATAAATAGAATAGTACCATTTCGACAATTATATAATTTTGTACTATCCTTTAATTTATTTTATTAATCAAGTTGTGAATCACAATTTACAACATGATTACATCTATTTATTTATTTAAATATTTATAATAATTAATATTATATTGAATAATACAAACTTCTTACAACTTTATTTATCAACAACACTTCTATTAAAATACTAATTTATTTATAGCTAAAATCGACAACTAACGACATTATGCCCAATAACAACATTTATACTCTTCCGTAGAATAATTCTAATTAAAGCACAACATTACCACACATACCTAGACACCTGCAGAACTCATTAGACTCCAAGATACAATATTACCTGACAGTAAGACATGGGCGAACGACAACAAATAACCTCAAGGGTAAATTGACGACCAAGAAACACTGACTAGGGACCCCACGTTAACTCCAACCAACTAATCCATTGGCGAGGGCACGCTCAAACCTATAATCAGGTGGAGTCGATGCCTAGTACCTGCATCCTGCAGCAACGCACGTTAACCATAACAAGATATACATATACATCACATGCAGTCCTATCGTGAATGGAAATCGCAGTGAGGTAGGGTACTCGAGAACGAGTAATACAACACTGTTCCATTCACGTTTATAAATAACAATCAACTATATTGAACAAGGTATCAGATTACTAATCTTACGACATAAAATGATCAACTAACTTCCAATCTATAAAATGAATAACTTCAAAGCATCTAAAACATCAGTTCATTTATTAAATTGTAAAGCATAAAATGACATAATCCAACATCAACATCTGTTATCATAACAATTAAGTTCACAATGAAGTAACAAGATAACAAGAGATTCATCATCTACGGTCTAGGACACTATAAAGTTTAAGCAAACATCAATCTGATGGACGACGAGATGAGGGGCACTACATCCTCCCCCCCTAGGATCAGGCTTACTCCTGGAAGCCTGCGAACAAATATGGGTGAAATGTATTGAGTTTGGGCAGTTTTCACAACACTATGCAAACATGGGAGCACACACTATGCATTAGATCTATTAACAGAAAAGTCTTGATATACTGACTTTACACCTTTAGCCGCATGATACCATAATTTATCATTTTATAAGCACTATATTCATGATTTAACACACATACACGAATTCAAATTACCATGAATCACATCTCAAGGCTGCACAAGGATCCATCTGGACACCGGAAACTGACCTACTAAGGCATGTCACAAAATCTATGAGCCAAAAGCCAACATCTATCCCGCACAATCCATACCACACACTCTGAGACTTAATGGTGCTAGGGCACACACACACATGGTTAGACCATCCAAACAAGACAACAATGACCTAACTCCAACAGCAAGAAATAGTTAGCCTCCAAGAAATAGTCCTAGCCTCGGATATCCCCATCCTCAAGGTTCCCTGTGTCTGCTTCCTCGTATACACTCACCAAGTCTGCCTCATACATCCTTGGAGAGGAATCACAATACGATACACGGTCGGCATCGAAAACAATAAGGAGAAAATAGTTCAGCCACCAAAGTCATATACAAATATCAAATAAAGATTAAATTTCTTCAACGAAACAAGGAATGCGCGCAATTCAACACTAAATCAAATGTAACCACAAGGGTTACGCACAAATGAAGATCACAAGGTGTGGCTAAACCATCACAATTAAAAACAAAGTGTCAGCCTTTTCAATTAATAGAAAATCATCAAAAATTATAAGGAAAATACACAATCTTTGAAATTGCACTGTACAACACTGCGTGACTAGGTACTAGTCACCAAACGAGGAAGGAGGGAACAACGTCAGGTTATCCTCAACTTTTATTTCACACAATAAGGGCTCTACATAAGCACCACGAAAATCCAAGAATGCATACTTCACAAGAGGATGTACAAGCATCTAGTCCTCTACCTGACAACTTCTCTAACTACAACAGAAGCTCCTTACGGTTGGGATGATCTTCAGGGAACACTTCTCCCCTAAACTCCCAAACGTTATCCATCACAACAAACAACTGACAATCTTGCCACAAACCTTTCTTCGACTGCATGGCAGAAATCATGGGAATGGATCTCCACATGCCAACTACCTCTACCTTGACCTCTGGGCACCTACCTACGTACACACTACCAAGGGACACCCTCACGCTGTTAGGCAAGGATGACAAAGGAAGAAGAAAATCTACAGAGTTTAAGCAACTAGGACAACATAATGGGACTATGCACACCCAGAGTACCCAGTGTTTAAACCTGGCTCTGATACCAGATGTAACGCCCGCTTTGAACGCCTTAAAGAATACACACTTTTGCAATATGAAACAGGAAATTTTTTTTTAAATGATTAAGTAACGATAACAAAATCAATTACGACATATTCTCTAAGGGTTCAAGGCTGCATCACTTAACGAATCGACTAACACAAATTAGCATGCATCAATAACTGATCCAAATCCATGCTCAAATAAATAACTTATTCACATTCCTTGCATTCATCAAATAACGGAATCCGTATGATTAAATACATAACTGAAATGCTTTCATATAAGTACATCATAACATCATTACATTGCTACTTTTAGTCTTCATCAAAAGTTACATACATAAGAATGTTCTGTTACACAAATCTGGTACAAGGTTATACACTTACATCCTCATCATTGTAACAAGTACAACTGGAACAAATCCTTCCTGCATATGATCTTGACAAGAATAACCAATGGATAAAATAGCTCTTCCACCCGACCATGTGGAAACCTAAGGTCCACCCCCCGAGCTAGGAGTTAACATGAGGTCCCAAATACTGACAGTCAGGTAGATGAAAGACAAACAAGAACAAAGGATGACCAAATGCCAATACAACACATGGCTATAACAATACAACACAACATAACTTAACTTAACTTTCACTTTCACTTCCAGAGGTGACACAAAACAAATGAGGAGAGATCAAACAAGGGATGCTAGGTTGTAGTAGGGAGAGTGTCATCGCATGGTCCTAACATGGGTTATCCTGATAGCCTCTCACTAGGCGCCGGCCCCCATCTATGGTTATCCTGACAGCCCCTCACTAGGCGCCGGCCCCATAGGGTGACACATGCGGAATCGACCTTCCTTTCATGAGGACAAGGAAGTCAATCATGCCGACCAGGCCTTCTCTACCCATCCTTAGTCTAAACAAGCACTACAGGCCATGGGAGAGGAATCCATTAATCTTATTAATGTGAAATCTACCCTTAACCCTCTAGTTAATTTTAGGTTATCACTTGATTAATCTACTTCCAACGGGTTATCCTGACTGCAACTTTGGGCGCCGGCCCCACGTTGAAAGCCACTCTCCTTCCTAACACCTAGTAAACCTTAAAACATCATGCAAGACTTAATAACAACACACGTATAAGTACACTGCAAGGCATAAACCTTCTTGCATCAAAATAGAATCATAACATCAATTGTTATCCAACACTTTTAATCATTACAATACTTTATCCTTTAACAGATTTCAGGTCTCTCCATACGCCAAAACGGCACAATAAGATCACAAGTGGTTTGATATTCCATCCTGAGATTATTACTTTACAAGACACAACATTCAACCTTGACAGAACCTCATTATATTTCATACTTTGTTTGATACACATAAACGCTATTACATCACAATTACAAAACAGCAATACACAAGTTGCAAATACGTAACAACGACAACTTAGCCTCTGGAATACAAGTTTGAACAACCTCAATCTGACTCATTACGACACTTCATTCAATTCAATGCAATTCAGATTCAAGAGATGAAATACTACAATTCATTCTCCGTTTAATGCAAACAGCTACTGAAATAAAATCAACATTATATTACAACAATTAAATTAATACCTTGCAACCAAATCTCTAACTAACCTTATATTATTTCAAAAGATAAATAAATTGATTAACTAAATTATTACAATAATAGATAAAAGAACCACTTAATTCCAGATACGATCTTATAAACTTTCCTTCAATCTTATCCGATTAGCTTTATTCTATTAAGGATAATAACGCTAGGAGAGATATCTTACGACTGAACGACAATCACACGAGGCAAATTCAATCACGAAATGTTTGTTGTTCTTCATACGGTCTTGCAGACATTCTAGCGGACTCAACCAAAAGGATTCTTTTATGATGATTTGAAGATGTTTCTGAAACTGATCTTATCTGTGGTGAGAACGATCGTAAATGCGCCCTATGCGAACAGCTTGGGATAACTTACTACTGAGATGCAAAATTGCTATTGACCGTTTTACCATTGATATGCATTCGGTCTGACGACTTCTGGCTATGATTACTAAACTTGCAAACTTACTGCGTTGACGGTATCCACGTACATCATTTGCTCATTTTCTAACGAATAGCAATAATCACAAAAGACGGTGAAAATCTGGAAAAACGCTATGTTACAGCAATGGTTTCTAGAGGGGATCTTATTGCAGTTTACGCCGTTTAAGAACGAATTTCCTGGTGCAGCGATGGATCTTTGTTCACTAAATACATTGCTACAGAACAAGGGTGAATGTTTCATAAACTGAATATATATATCTCTAGAGCCGAAAGTAATATGTCAGTCGACTGTCTACGAGACTTTGCACCCTGGGATTCTATAGTTATCAGAAGCAATTGCTCTACAGCTCATGGTTTGAGAAGGATCAGCATTAGAAATGGAAGAATATGCAGATTAGTAAATGGCACACCAAGCAGATTATAATTGTGATGAAGAATGCCTGATACAAGTGTAGTTACTATCTCAAAAGAAAATGCTTCCAATCTTTCTCTGCCGGTCCTAGGGAAACCTGGGTTGAAAGCTTGCTATTGACATCTGAATAAAAGCCTGGCCTTGGATTGAACTTGGGTTCTAACTCCAGGTAAAAAAAAAAAACTAGAAACTAATTACCAGTTATTAGTTTACAATAGTTGTATTAAATTGATATATTTCCAGTTGAGATATTACCGGGAGGAGGGGCTTGTGGTGGAGTAACAACAGCTGCACGCGTTGAGAAAGAAAAGGCCTAATATTCTTACTATCAAATCTAAATATTCATCTAATGTATAAATGGGAAAAGTATAAGAGTATATAAATTCCCAGTCACCATTATTTGATTTAAAAGTCAATTAAAGCCAAAACCTAACTTAGTCCGTGACAACCAAATGAGAAACAAAGTTCTTTCTGGGAGATCGAGAGGCCAAGCTTTGGGTAAGAAACCATGCTTCAAAGTATAAGCATCAATGATCCCAATAACAAAGCCAAACGAAGGAACAAATCAGAGGGAAGGCAAGAGAAATTTAAACCGTGTTTTTGGGACGCCCTCTCTTAGATGTGGATGCAGTTGCAGCGTTCTTCTTCTGCGATTGTCGTCTCAGTGTGGTCTCTCTACGCTTAAGATAAATTGCACAACCCCGGCATTCACAGTTTTGAGGATGTGGGTTCCCTGGGATGCTCTACATGAAGAGCAGCAAGGAGCAACATGATACCAAAAGCAGCACCATAAATAACAGCCCTACTCCATCCAAGCATCATTGTTTACCAGTTTTGCAGGAGAAACTTCAATTCCCAGGTGCTCAAAACAGATCTGGCAGAACTGAATTGGACTAGATTCCCAACATGGTCTTTGCAAGGCTAGTATGACTTGATATATAGCTGGATAAGAAAATAAGGGCCAGCAGGGAACAGGTTTCCACGGCAGAGAATCAAGACTAGGCCACAAAAGTAATGGGCAGAGCAATATGCCACTGGACATGGCATTGAAAATAAAAGTCAATGTGGACATTTAATAAATCGATTGTGATTGGGTAAATTGTCATCAGTGCACTGTCTGTTTCGTCTGCCTCAATAATTTCCCGTGGATCTTCATCAGTATCGCTTGATTTGCCTGAGAGCTGCGTACAAACTGCCATGTCGCCGCCCATACTGGTATTATCTTGGTGCACATCATTGGGCGTGAATGCACAGACTTGCCAGCTCACCAGATGAAAGAATCCATCCATTTCTCCATCTGCTGGTCTCTCTTACCCCCACAATACATATTCATACATATTTTCTCTGATCTTCTTCCATCGCTTTTTCCTTTATCGCTCTCAGATTATTTTTCAATAAAACAGTCCGTGTATTGCTTTACTTGGCTTTCACTAGAAAACTGGTTATCATGGGAGGAAAACTCGTATCATGGGAAGAAGACCTAAAATAGGTCCATCTATAGTTTCCAAACCAGCAGAATCTTCAATAATCGATAATAACAAGGGGCTCGATATCTCCAGCTATGGAGTAAGTCAGACAATGAAACATAGCAAAATACTCAGAATATGGCGAATAAAAGCAAGGCAGAACGCAAGCAGCAAGGGCAGCGGCTACCTACTACCGTCGGTCCTCAAAAGATTAATACCAAACTCACGCAAACAGAATACCCACCATCTGCAGGCCGTCCTCCCTCAGGCAGGTATGCGCACAACCCAATCGACTTGTAAATGGCGAAAGAAGAGGCTCCGGGACTCTTATTCACCACGAATGATGGCAAGGCAACGGACACACCGAAGAATACTAGGTAACTGGCTTAAGAAAAAGGGTTCGGAGTCCTCCATTCAAAACGAATGGAAACCAGTCAGCGGACTATCCAGCATTATCGGCCCATACAAGAACTAAAACCATCACAGCAAAACAATAACATGGAATGGCGAGAAAATGAGGCTCCCGAGATTTTCAACCAAATCAAATAATGATAATGCAATAGCAGCGCTTCCTATGTTATCATTCCAGTTATAAATATTTCTAAGGGATACCAACAGAATACAACTAAACCTCAAGTAAAAATTGATATACAGCGAGTTTCCAGACCAATTTCCAGCTTAAACACAGAGAAGGAAACAATAACAACATTAATCTGATCTTATAGGAACAACTAGCTGTAGCCAACAGCGATTTACGGTGAACTTATCGAGGTGTCCTTTACATCTACAAACCCTACCAAGATTACGCCGGACTGAGAGAGAAGATAAGCTACAGAAAACACAACATGGCATCTACGAATTAGAACCCTCACACGGACGATCTCCCTTAAATGTAACCTGGAAAAATAGTTCTAATCTGTTGGAGGACGGTGGAATTTATTACAGACCCAAGGTTTTCATCTAAACCCATCTACAGAGAATATTTGCAGAAATGGCAGAACATTCCGGCAAAAACCATTGAACCAAAACCATTTCATAATCTGACAAAGACGCAAACAATCAACATGTCCAGATTCAGAAAAAAATAAACAGCGAAAGAAGGCAAGTATTCCAAGGAACCTGGTTTCGCATTCAACCCGATGAATCTGCTCTGGTCGTTGCAGTACCAAGCTACTTCTTTCCTTTCACCTGTCATGCTGTCCTTGATGCCCCTACAGCTCTTTTATAACTCAGCCTCTCTCCTCTGCCAAGGGCTTGGCACGTGATCCCAAGCAAAACTCATTAAAGAATATGTATTTTTATTTAATTTAAAGATCCCAATTATTAGATACTTTATTCTATTATTATTTTTCTTTATAGTCGACCCCAAAGTATTGTTATAAATAGAATAGTACCATTTCGACAATTATATAATTTTGTACTATCCTTTAATTTATTTTATTAATCAAGTTGTGAATCACAATTTACAACATGATTACATCTATTTATTTATTTAAATATTTATAATAATTAATATTATATTGAATAATACAAACTTCTTACAACTTTATTTATCAACAACACTTCTATTAAAATACTAATTTATTTATAGCTAAAATCGACAACTAACGACATTATGCCCAATAACAACATTTATACTCTTCCGTAGAATAATTCTAATTAAAGCACAACATTACCACACATACCTAGACACCTGCAGAACTCATTAGACTCCAAGATACAATATTACCTAACAGTAAGACATGGGCGAACGACAACAAATAACCTCAAGGGTAAATTGACGACAAAGAAACACTGACTAGGGACCCCACGTTAACTCCAACCAACTAATCCATTGGCGAGGGCACGCTCAAACCTATAATCAGGTGGAGTCGATGCCTAGTACCTGCATCCTGCAGCAACGCACGTTAACCATAACAAGATATACATATACATCACATGCAGTCCTATCGTGAATGGAAATCGCAGTGAGGTAGGGTACTCGAGAACGAGTAATACAACACTGTTCCATTCACATTTATAAATAACAATCAACTATATTGAACAAGGTATCAGATTACTAATCTTACGACATAAAATGATCAACTAACTTCCAATCTATAAAATGAATAACTTCAAAGCATCTAAAACATCAGTTCATTTATTAAATTGTAAAGCATAAAATGACATAATCCAACATCAACATCTGTTATCATAACAATTAAGTTCACAATGAAGTAACAAGATAACAAGAGATTCATCATCTACGGTCTAGGACACTATAAAGTTTAAGCAAACATCAATCTGATGGACGACGAGATGAGGGGCACTACATGCTTGAGAGATTTACTAAAGATTTAATTTATAGAATTCTAGAGTTCCAATCATTGCAAATAATTGGGCTTGAACAATAACTATGGTCTTATGTTATAGAGTTGGCAGCTAAAGAAGTCCAAATTTACCATTTCAATTTACTCCACATTGAGACTACAATTTTACATAGGCAACAATATGAACACAAGGGATGGGCTAAGAGGGGTTGTGAATTATGTAAGGCATGCAATACATTCAAGTGTAACTTGATAGAATAATGAAACCTCCATTTCGTACTACTAGAGAGGAATAGAAAAATAGAGATATTATAGGAGAGTGAAATAGAGATAAGCGATATAAAGGGAGACATAAAAAAAGAGAGGAAGAGAGAGACATAAAGAGACATGGAGAGGGAGGGAGAGAGAGATAGAAATAGACATAGAGGGAGAGGGAGTTTTTTATACAACTTTTTATTTTTTAGAGAGGGACGCAGAGATAGATCCAAATGGATCACTTCTTCTTACTATTATTAAAGACATGATAATATTTAACATAAATGTATATAATTAATATAACTATTTTTTAAGGAAAAGTTACTATATGAACTCAATTTTTAGGTCATATATGTTTACCTCATTTGTATGACCTCCAAGGTTAGTGATTGTTTATCACTTTCATTTATCATTATGACCTCTAATATTCAATGCCTAAAGACATCCAAATCATTTGTTGTTTGCATTTCTAACCTCTACTCAAATACACTTCCTGCAACTCAAATAAAGATTTGTCTGCCTCATAATGTACCCATATTCCCTATGAAAGAAAATATGCCTCCAAATTTTCTTCGGCCAATTTATACTTGTAAATGGTTTCTTTTCCTCTAGGTACATTATGACGCAGATAAATCATTATTTGAGTTACAGGAAGTGTATTTGAGTAGAGGTTAGAAATGCAAACAACAAATGATTTGGATGTCTTTAGGCATTGAATAATCTCTCTCTCCTTTTCTCTCTGTCTCTTTCTATATCTCTATGTTTCTCCATGTTCCTCCTCTCTTTCTCCTCCTCTCCATCCAAGATCTCTATCTCTATCTCTCTTTCCCTTCTCTATCTCTCTTCCTCTCTTCCCCTCTCTATATCAATCTCCCTCTCTATTATTCTCTCTCCCTCTATCACTCTATCTCTCTTCTCTAGCTTTTTCTCCCTCCCTCTCTTTGTCCCTCTCTTTGTCCCTCTCTTTCTCTCTCTCTCACAATCTCTCTATCCCTCTCTATGATAGATTCAACCAAACTATATAATTCATGGGTTTTACTAGCATTGGGTTGCCAAGTAGCTACTAAGTTTGCTATTTGAAAAAGTTGTTGAAGACAACATTAGACCTACTTTAGTCCAAATTGAAATATAGAGAGAAGGAAAGGGAGATAGGGAGAAGAGAGAAAGAGAAATATATAGAGAGATTGATTTCTTATAAATTAATTTAAATAGTATTATATTAAAAATCTATCATATATATATATATATATATTAATTATCTATTATTATATGTTTATATTTAATAATGTTTATTATATAAAATATAAAATATAATAATAAATATTACAAAATATAGAAATAGATTTAATAATTATATTATATAAAATATAGATTATAATAATAAATACAATTATATCATATATTTTATATACAAAATTAATATAATTAAATCATAAATATATACAAATATTTAATATAATATATTTAACCTAAATATAATATTAAAATATATTTATTCCTATATTTAGAACAAGATGAACCCATGAGAAGTTACAACTATTTATTCTTATATTTAATTACAACTATATATGCTTGTGAGAAATAACACATAGAAAAATAAAGAAACATTATGTAAGTAATGAATGAAAAGTCTAAGTGACCGACAGGGTAGACCGTCATAATGTTTTTAAATAAAATCGGTGAAAGTTAACAAGAATTGCCATGACTATCTAGTATTGACAACTAACAGTGATATAGTGCATTGAAGATGACATACGCTAAAATATTTTGGTGTCAGCTCCATCTAAAAGTGATAGGGTACACTTAAACCGATGTACGCTAAAATATTATGGTCAAGAGAGAACATGCATGCGGCCATATGGACGCATGGGGAAGGAAGTAGTATCCATGACCCCATGTGTTTTTTGGGATTGGATAGCCACTTCTGTGTGGGAGAGTGGTGGTCTTACTTTTTCTCCCCACACTCCCGTAGAAAACCCGAAGTGATGATGCGGGCTTGTAGGATGCCTTTCAAGTTTTCCCCACATCATCGCAGGAGGAGTGAAATTTATGTGTGGGATAGCAGGAAATAAAACTTAATTTTTTAAAAATTTCTTACAAAGAACCTTGTGGGAGATTTGTGAAAAGCATAAAATATCAAATACATTGCCAATAAAAATATTTTTACATTTGAAAAGTAAAAATTTAATTTTGGTGAAAAAAGTATGCCTGATAGGTGTTTTTGAAAGGTGGGAATAAAAAATATATTTTCACCATGGGATAAAGGAATGGTAATTATTTTACCAAGAATATATTGGTGAAATGTGAAAATATAAAAGGGGATATTAATAGTCATTTTGACTATTATTTCAACATTGTATGGGCAAAATATTTGGTCACAGGAGTATAAAAAAAAAGGTGAAAAATAAATATTTTTGATGGCAAAGAATGTGAAAGGTTGCTCCAGAAGGTGCGTGAAGGGTCAAAGGGCAATGTATATATGGTGAAGGGTCAAATGTGGAAGAGAAAAACATTGTGAGGCCTGATCTTTAAAGCATATCAATACTGCATTTCTTTGGTGTCATACTTCTAGTTCTCAATTACTTGTTACTTGTCTTTGATATTTTATTTGGTTGTCTCCATGTTTTTTCCTTGTTATTTGACTTAACATATCAAGGATATGCTTAGTTCTTGGAAACACATTTGTTGTTTTGAGTGATTTATTTGATTGGGTTTCCTCGAGGAGGAATTAAATTCCATTAAGTAAATCTCAGTAATTTGGAGAAAACAATCTGGATGTATAAATAGAGCTAGGTAGAAATAATTTTACATGTTTATGCTAGGAATAAACTGAATTATGCCAAGTAATTCAAGTTGTGGCTAGAAGGAAAGCACATATATTTTTGTGAATAGACTTTGATACCTAGGAGTAGGCACTGATCAATTTATTTCCAGAATCAATTCCTTGTACAAAATATTTTCAAATACAATTTTGGTTTTCTGTTTGTAGGAGTAGGAGTAGAAGTAAAGTAATTGAATAAAAACCATTTTCAGATTCCATGCCAGTTTGAATGTGGTTGAAGAGATGCTTTAATTAGAGAAATTATGCATAATCTACTTAATCATCACTAGTCAGTATTGGAGAGTTCATATTCAATGATAGAAAGGTACACCCACCTAGGCAAAGCAGAGCCTAAAGTGTAGGGAAGTCAAATCTATTTGATTGATTCTGTTAGTTGGCCAAATTGGTTATCAGACATGATCATAAAGTTTGGAATCCTTTTAGGGTCTGGTAAACTACAGATATGAGTCACAACAAATTGGTGACTCTACTGGGGAGATGAAGTGTCAAGTCATACCTTGGAATCTCTGGTTAAAAATTTTGCCCATCCAAGTCAAAACAAACTTTTAATGGTGAGGAGATATGTAAATGACACTACTGGAGATAGAACAAGAAAATGAAACTCATTCCTCTTTGAAAGAGGTGGTGACTCTGTCAAAAACCTAATAATAAAATGAAACAAAGTGAGAGGCAAAAATTGCTGAGGTGATACCATGAATTGGAGCAAGAGTTGGAGCAAGAATTGCTTTAGTTGAGGGCCTTGAAGTAATATAGATCTTATTGTATCCAGCCTGTTAGAGGTGCATATCCTTTTCCCCTAGTCAAGGAGGTGTGAAAATTCAAAATCAGGGATTTGACTAGCATATAGGGGAATATCAATATCAATATCATGCACCATTTCAAAATATACAAGGCAATATGTATTACCATGGAGATGTTTACCAGAATATGCATCAACAATATGCACCCTAATATCAACAGTATCAACAATATCAGGTTCATCAAGGAGATAATCCATTTGCAAGAGGATATCCTGAAACTATGACATTTCCAACTACTTTTGATCAGCCAAAAGAGGAAGCATGTGCAGGTGAAGTTTTCAATGATAACATTCCAGATTTGAATGAAGACAAACTTGTGGAAGATCAACTTCTCACTTTGCAAGAGGACTGCAACATTGAAGGTGCTTTTGAAAACACACTCCATGAGGAGTGCATCAGCAATGGGCCAAATGAAGAAGCAAGTCCACCTGGCAGTAAACATGAAGCACATCCATTGGCTAATATAGTTGGTAAAGAAGAGGTATGTACATATGAGAATGATTTTCAAAGCTTTTCAAACCCATTGTATGATGAAATGATAGAGGAAGATCAGATGATACTTTGCCAAGATGTGTCAAAACATGATTTTCATGTGTATTCAAATCCATTTTATAATGAGGATGAAGCACTTTTAGATGATCAAGATGTTGCATGTGAAGAAAATAATTATGTTGATGAAAAGAATGCATTTCATTTGTTATTTTCTAAGTGCTGGTATGATGATGAAAAAGGTAAAGAACACATCAATAATGAAGTGAATGAAGAGGTATCAAATGAATATCAAAGAATTGATAATAGAACATTTCATATGGGAGCAAGCCATGATGCAAATGGGCCATAATATGAATGTTTCTCTTTCTATTTTTTGGAGGATTGTTTTGTTAGACTTAGGGCACACAACTAAGAGGGGGGGTGAATCAGTTGTGCAAAAACTTTCTCTAATTCCCACACTTAAATCTTCTTACTAATTAGCAGTATATTAAACATGAAACATAATGCATTCAAATCAAAGGAAGAAACTCATCAACACATAAGACACCAAGATTTTGACGTGGAAAACCCGATTAAGGGAAAAACCACAGGGTGATTAACCCAAGAATATATTCTATGTTAGAAGAATAGAAAGATCAAAATGGCACATGCCAATTAGGGCTCACTGCTTGAGCACACTGCTCACAAGAGGCTCACTACCTACAAAGAAATAAGTATTACATACATGAACTGGAGAATAGCATCTTCACTATGCTTGAATCAGTTCCATTAAGCTCAATACACCTGCTCTGCCTTTCACTCTACTTTTTGCTACCACACTCTCATCTCCACATGACACACTTTGAAATGACTTCTCAATCCCTTATTTATACACGACATCGACTTAGGAACAATCATCTAAGTCAGCAAACACCTACAAGAGCATCTTCAAGATGTGTAATACATCTGGTCGGCCAGTCTTAGGAAGAACACCAACATCCAGTGGTTATTCTTCAAATACAAACTTTAACTTCAGTGCAGACCACCAACATGAATTGGAACTGATCCATAGATCACCGCAAGCTTTCTTGAGTCACTAACAACATCCGCACTTCATCTACTTACTGGAATCCTTCTCTCCTTCATTTGGAGCCTCAAGAACATAGTCTGTCATCACTGTCACAAAGGAATAGGTTCTTCCGGACCTTCAAGCCATAAACCAATCTACTTGACACTTTACAAGGACGTCCTCAACACTTCCTCCAATCCGCAGAATGGGATAAAGCATTACTGGACCTCACCGGACCTATCTGTGTCACTCTGTCACCTCTAGACACCTGTCAGAGCTGGTTCTACTTAAGCGACCATAACTTCTTCAGATCTTCATGTGGACCTTTGAAAACTTGACTAGAACATATCAAGACTTATATCTACAAACCCTTTAAACCGCATCCTCTGATCCGCAACCTATCTTGGACTTTTACCTTATTGTCATCATTATTCTTCATTGTTCCTGATTGAGACTAATTTTCTCAATATCCTCAGCACATAGCTCATCCAATCCTTCTCATTAATGTAACATGAGTATGTTGACATCAATGACAGCACCAGTTAGACCCATAATTGCAACAATCTCCCCCTTTGTCATTGATGGCAACATATGATGTGAAAAACCATCAAGACAAGAACTTCTCCTTACTGTCACAACTCCCCCTATCAACAACAACTATTCACATGTCTTCTCTTCCTTTACTACTCCCCCTTTGATCATCAACCACTTGTTTTTCACACATATTCTCTCCCCTTTGACATCAATGGCAAAGGGCTCATACTTGCAACTCCAATACTTCAGAATCATACCTACTACTCCCCCTGAGTAGCAGCTCCCCATTATCAATCCGGATCACAAGATATGACTATGATATCCACCGGACTGATGCACATCAGTGCATCCTAGTTTATCACCTGAGGGGAAATAACCCCTAACTTCTCCCTGAGATACTCAAAAGAGTCCTTAGGAAGAGGTTTAGTGAAGATATCTGCAATCTGATCCTTGGAGGGCACAAACTCTAGTTTGACTTCATCCTTGTTCACTTGCTCTCTTAGAAAGTGAACTTGATAGATATATGCTTAGTCTTAGAGTGTAATACTAGATTCCTAGAAATATTTATTGCACTTGAATTGTCACAGAAGATTGTGATAGGCTCCTCATACTCTACTTTAATATCTCTTAGCATCTACTTCATCCACAAAACTTGAGTGCAACTACCTACTGCTACAATATATTCTGCTTCAGTTGTAGACAAGGATATTGCCTCTTACTTCTTGCTTAGCCAAGAGACCAATCTCTTTCCCAAAAAGAAAGTTCCACCACTAGTACTCTTCTGGTCATTCACATCTCCTGCCCAATCAGCATCTGTATATGCATGAAGAGAGAAATCATGATCTCTAGGATACCACAGACCATACTCAACCATTCCTTTTAGATATCTAAAGATCCTTTTGATTGCCATGACATGAGATTCTCTGGGATCAGCCTAGAATCTTGCAACAAGACCAGCAGGCTACATTATATCTGGTCTAGTTTGAGTGAGATACAACAATCCTCCAATCATTGATCTCTACTTTGTATGGTCTACCTTAGGAGATTCATCATCTTTGCTCAGCTTACATCTGGTTGCCATGGGAGTATTCATTGGCTTTGAATCTTCCATTCCAAATTTCCTCAACAATTATTTCACATATTTGGTCTAAGAAATAAAGATTCCTTTCTTTGTTTGAGTAATTTGTAGACCCAAGAAGAAATTTATTTCACCAAGCATTGACATCTCAAACTCACTTTTCATTTGATTTACAAAAGTCTTACACATACTGTCTCTTCCTCCAATGATGATATCACCAACAAATACTTCAACAATCAAGATGTTTTCATGATCAATTTTGAAATATAAGTTACTGTTAGCAGTACCTTTGTTGAAAACAATCTTCAAAAGATGTTTGTCCAATCTTTCATACCATGCTCTTGGGGCTTGCTTTAGTCCATACAGTGCCTTCTTCAATTTGCAGACCATATCACCATGCTTAGATAATTGAAATCCATCCGGTTGTTCAATGTACACTTCTTCTTCTAAGTCACCATTTAAGAAAGCAGACTTGACATCCATCTGATACACCTTGAAATCCCTGAAGGTAGAAAATGCAAGAAATAATCTGACTGCTTCAATTCTTGCCACTGGAGCAAAAGTTTCTTCAAAATCAATTCCTTCTATTTGTGAGTAGCCCTTGCAGACCAATCTGGCTTTATTTCTGATTACTTCACCAACTTCATTTAGTTTGTTCCAGAAGACCCATTTGGTTCCAATCACATTCTTGTTTCTAGGTCTGGGAACAAGATCCCAAGTGTGATTTTTCTCAATTTGCATCAACTCTTCCTCCATTGCTTTGGTCTAGTTTTCATCATTGCATGCTTCATTTATTGTCTTAGGTTCAATATTTGAAATCAGACAATATTCATCTAAATTTTGAGCAATTTTCCTTCTAGTCTGCACACGTTTGCTTTTGTCACCAATGATCTGATCTTCAGAGTGGTTTAGTCTTACATACCTTGGAACTTTGGGAGTTTCTTACACTTCTGCTTCTTGATCAGGCTCATTCAGACCTGTCTCTTCTTCCTGATTTACCAGATCAGTTTGAATCTATCTTTCAGAAGAGGATTGAACTCCTTGACCCAGAACACCATTCTGATCATCTTCATCATGTTCATAAAACCTTGAGGGTTTCTCTATTCCCTCATCAACCTTCACATTTGCACTTTCTATTTCTCAGTCTCTTGTTATAACACCGGTATGCTTTGCTTTGGGTAGAGTAACCCAAGAATATCCCTTCATCACTTCTAGCATCAAACTTGCCTAGATCTTCATCTCTTTTGATGTAACATTTGCTACCAAAGACTCTAAAATATGTTACAGTAGGAGTAATGCCAAACCAGAGTTCATAAGGAGTCTTACCGGTATTGCTTCTGATTTGAACTCGATTGAGAGTATACACTGTAGTGCTGACAACTTCTCTCCAATAGATCCGAGGAACATTTGCTTCCATCATCATGGTCCTAGATGCTTCCTGGATGGTCCGGTTCTTCCTCTCTACTACTCCATTTTGCTGAGGAGTCCTAGGAGCAGACAACTGTCTCTTAATCCCATGTTTCTCACAGAACTCTATGAACTCACCGGATGTGAATTCTCCACCTCTATCAGACCTTAGACATTTCAACTTTAGTCCTGTTTCATTCTCCACCATAGCCTTGAATATTTTGAATTTTTCAAGAGCTTCTGATTTCTCCTTTAGAAAGGTTACCCACATCATCCGGGAATAGTCATCAATTAGCAGCATGAAGTATCTATCACCTTGAATTCTTTTGGTTCTTGTAGGACCACAAAGATTAGTGTGAATGAAGTCCAATAGTCCGGTAGAGGATAGTTCCTTGCTTTTGAATGAGACCTTGCTCAGCTTACCCAACTGACATTCCTTGCACAAGCTGTTAGTAGGTTTCACCAATTTTGGAAGATCTCTTACAGCCTGAGTATTGGTTATCTTGATGATATTATCAAAATTCACATGAAACATCCTTCTATGCCATAACCAACTCTGATCAATTTGAACAAATAAGCATCTTTTTTTAGTACCAATCAAATGGAAGATATTACCTTTAGTTTGAGTACCGGATGCAATCTCTATTCTAAAACTTTCAAAGATTTTGTATTTTCCATCCTTGAATCGAAGATCATAGCCTTTGTCCACCAACTGTCCAACATTGAGAAGATTGTGCTTCAAACCTTCAACATACAGTACATTACCAGTTTTGTTTCTTCCATCAAAAGAGATAGTTCCTCTTCCTTTAATTCTACTAGTAGAATTGTCACCAAACTTTACCACTCCTCCTTCATACTTTTCCAAATCTACAAACTTGTTTTTGTCACTTGTTATATGGTGAGAGCATCCACTGTCAATGACCCAATCATCCTTCTCTTCAATTTGGGCAGCCAGAGCTCTTTCCACAGTCTTAAGATTAGAGGACATTGGATCTTCTTCCTTGAAGGCAATGAACACCCATTCATTTCTGGATGTGTTTCCTAGCTCTGATTCATCATCTGTTACTCCTTCATTATCATCATCTTCATGTACATAGTAACAGTTCTTTTGGAACCTTGGCTTGTTAGGATTTTGTCTTGAAAATCTTTTCGGACACCTTGAGGCAAAATGACCAATCTTATTGCAATTAAAACACTTAAAAGGTAATTTTCCTTCATACTTACCGGATCCTCTTGGCAACCTCTTTGCAATAAGGGATTCAAGTTGAGCAGTTTCTACTTCTTCTTCTTCCAAATCTTTTCTTGCTTTTTCATACCATGACAATTTCCTTGAAGAATTCTCTCCTGGATCAAACCTTTGTTTACCTTTAACAGAGGCACTGGCTTTGAATGCAGATTCAGTCTTGGGGGGGTCATCTCCAAACTCTGTCATTTCACATGCAACCAATTTCCCAGCCAATTGATCTCTTGTGACAGTTGTATGGGCTCTAAATTCTTCAATGGCAGCAGCCTTGATTTTGTAAGAAGTAGGAAGGGATCTGAGAATTTTACCAATAATCTCATTTTCATCCAAGACTCCATCAACATTTCTAATTCCACAAACCAGCTCATTCACTCTTGGCATAAAAGTGGTTATATTTTCATCATCTCTCATCTTCAGTTTTTCAAATTTCCCTTTTAGACTCTGTAACCTTGCACATTTAACATACTGGTCTCCTTCATGTAAAAGTTCTAGTTTATTCCAAATCTCAAAGGCAATTGGTAGGTCAATAACATTTGAGAGTTCTAAGTCAGATAATGCACTTAAAAGAGCCTCTTTGGTCCACAGATTGTTTTCAGCATCTGTGATTTCAATTAGGGTTGTCGGACCACCCTGTGGAGGTACATATGCTTTTGTAACCATGGACCAGTATGGAAATCCCATACACTGCAAGTAACATTTCATGTGACCTTTCCAAAGAGCAAAGTTGGTTCCATCAAACTTCGGACTATCCTTCTTGTAAGACGACATCCTAGATCTCCTCAAGTGGTTAAGCTCCTTTTAGAGGAACTTAGCTCTGATACCAATTGTTAGACTTAGGGCACACAACTAAGAGGGGGGGTGAATCAGTTGTGCAAAAACTTTCTCTAATTCTTACTGATTAGCAGTATATTAAACATGAAACATAATGCATTCAAATCAAAGGCAAAAACTCATCAACACATAAGACACCAAGATTTTGACGTGGAAAACCTGGTTAAGGGAAAAACCATGGGGTGATTAACCCAAGAATATATTTTCTGTTAGAAGAATAGAAAGATCAAAATGGCACATGCCAATTAGGGCTCACTGCCTGAGCACACTACTCACAAGAGGCTCACTACCTACAAAGAAATAAGTATTACATAAATGAACTAGAGAATAACATCTTCACTATGCTTGAATCAGTTCCATTAAGCTCAATACACCTGCTCTGCCTTTCGCTCTGCTTTTCACTACCACACTCTCATCTCCACACGACACACTTTGAAATGACTTCTCAATCCCTTATTTATACACGACATTGACTTAGGAACAATCATCTAAGTCAGCAAACACCTACAAGAGTATCTGCAAGACGTGTAATACATCCGGTCGGCCAGTCTTAGGAAGAACACCAACATCCGGTGATTATTCTTCAAATACAAACTTTAACTTCAATGCGGACCACCAACATGAACTAGAACCAATCCATAGATCACCACAAGCTTTCCTGAGTCACCAACAACATCCGCACTTCATCTACTTACTGGAATCCTTCTCTCCTTCATCGGGAGCCTCAAGAATACAGTCTATCATCATTGTCACAAAGGAATAGGTTCTTCTAGACCTTCAAGCCATAAACCAATCTACTTGACACTTTACAAGGACGTCCTCAACACTTCCTCCAATCCGTAGAATGGGATAAAGCATTACCGGACCTCACTGGACCTATCTATGTCACTCTGTCACCTCTGGTTCTACTTGAGTGACCATAACTTCTTCATATCTTCATGTGAACCTCTAAAAACTTGATTGGAACATATCAAGACTTATATCTACAAACCCTTTAAACTGTATCCTCTGATCCTCAACCTATCTTGGACTTTTACCTTGTTGTCATCATTGTTCTTCACTGTTCCTGATTGAGACTAATTTTCTCAATATCCTTAGCACACAGCTCATCCAATCCTTCTCATTAATGTAACATGAGTATGTTGACATCAATGACAACGCCGGTTAGACCCATACTTGCAACATGTTTGCATGATTCTCATGGTTTGTAGCAATGTGATATGAACCATGAAGCAATGTATGAATGCTTCAATTTTTAGTGTATTTGCAAAAACCTTCATTGAATCTTGACAATAAAATAGACAATGCTAGATATTTGTTACATGGTGATGGTGTTTTTCAATTTGTGCTTGGTAGTGAGATACAGTTTGATAGAACTAAGATTGGCATGGGAGAATATAGTGATATGTTTCAATGTGCCAGTGGCAATGTTTGTTTTCAAATTTGCAATGATATTGCTTTCAGATTTGTTGTGATGCAATCATATTAGAATAAGGTGTATGATAGAGGTAAGAAGAGGCCTTTTCTTTTTCTGGTGGCCTTGTGCCATCAGTTGTGGTGTGATTTTTCAAATCATACCAGTTCAGGGTAGAGAAGGAGAAGTGGGACTTTGTTGCCCAATGAATATTGCACCGATCTGCTCCACCAGAGATCTAGATTCTTTCTATGCCCGCAAGAGGTATACATCCCCAAGCAAGAGCCACTATTGGTACATTCAATTTTTTGCAAAATTTTAAGTGCCCATGATGAAAAATTTGATTTGCACACTCAAAAATGCACTTGAAAAATCTGCCTCAGTGACCTACTTTGGAGGGTCATAATTCGAAGCCTGTTTGCTTTCATGCAAAATCACTTGGTGAGTGTATTCATTTGACATATGTGAACATGTATGTTTGATTTCAGCTTCATGTGATGAGTTTTGACTTGGTTTTGAAGCATCAAGTTGAAGGGTTTTGGGACTGTTTTGTTGTTTGCATACTCTCAGGCCTGTGAAGTAGCTTCCTATTCAAATTGATATTTCACAGTTGGTTGATCATCGTGGAAAGTGGATTGGTTATTTTGATTCCTCTCACATTCACTTACTCCCTAGTCCAATTTTAGAGCATCAGGATTAGATTTGATATTTTTTCAAGGCTAAAAGCAAATGCAGTTTGTCATATTTTGACAATTGCATTTCCAAAATATTTAAGAGAGGTCAACTTTGACCCTTAATATTTTGTGAAGAAAATAGATTGGTGAAAAATCCTCTTGTACACATGCTCAATGGACCTAAATGAACAAGTTTTTCCAGTGGTAGCTTCCCAGGAGGAGATTTGGTATTTGTTCAAAATGGTGACTTGGTGTGCTCAAGTTGGTTTTTGACAGGTGCAGTTGCAGAAAAGCGTAAGTGAGCCACTGTGAATGTTGATATCTTACACCTCGGGATGAGTTTTGCCAAGCTGTTTGTTGCAATGAATTCTTGGATCATATGTCTACATGTTTGTGTAGTTTCAAGGCCTTGGGAGATTGTTTGGCTAATTTTCCAGGGTGATTTTGGAGCTCACTTGAAATGTTTTGATCATAGTGTAAAACCTAGAAAATAGATTTTGATGATTACCCATTTCATTTTTTCTCGCCAGATGCATACTGATACAACCTCAGGTTAATTCAGGAAAAAAAGCTTATTTCAAAACAAAAAAAAATTAGTCGGGCCCATAATAGGACCTGACATGTGTCACACAAGTATTGTTGGTGCATATTGTTTAGAGAAGGTTGCTCTGCAAATCCAGAGATATCTACAAAAGGCATTAGATTTTGTCATGGTGGAAGCAAGAAGAAATGGACTTCGGTTGATTTTAAGCCTTGCTAGTAATCTTGATGCCTATAGTGGGAAGGGTCAGTATGTACAATGGGCTTATGAAGCAGGAAGTTGGAGTAGAGTACCTAAATGGGCTAGTCATATCTATATGGGAACTTATCAACGAACCTCACTGTCTATCAGATCCATTTGGTCATAGTCTCCAGTGTCTTTCAAATCCAAAGAAGATCATAAAAAGTAGTTGGAGTTGGAAGAGGCTTGGAAGGCTGGGCTTGCACTAGCAGAAGTTGATGTAGATGGCAAGGAGATTAATTCTTACATCCCTTAGTATATGTTATCAGCACCTTGGTATTTCAATGCAGAGAGATCGAATTCAAAACATCAAAGGAAATGGAAGTTGGATCCATACTATTCAAAAGATTGATAGAGGTGCAAAGGTTTACCAAGTTGATAAATATAGAAAGGGTGCATGCATAAATTGTGGGGCAATGACACATGATGCTAAGTCTTGCATGGAAGAACCTCATAAAATTGGAGCAAAATGGACAAATAGGAGAATTGCTCTTGATGAGAAAGTGGAGAACTTTGAGCTTGATTATGATGGCAAACGAGATAGATGGAAATAGTTCCTTTGCAAGTCACTTTGATAGACGTAGTTATACATAAGAAAAAATGCTACTAACTATGAAATCCATTTGAGCTCACCTGGTCAATGTTCTTGATCTGTTTAGTTTTAGATGGTTGTTATAGATAAATTTAGAGTTCTTGTAGTTGTAGAAATCTATGGTGGGCACACATGAAGGTGAGAAGCTTGGGTTGAAAGATAGGCACTGGTTAGAATTGCATTGAGAGTGCAATAGATTGCAGGGATAAGCAAATCCAATTTTAGAGAATTGCTAACCAATTCTTCTACAAACTATGCACTTTCTCTTGATGTTCTTCAAAAAAGCAATTTTAGATGATATGTATATTGGATTTTGTCCCTTTTTCTATGTGCAATGGTTGGTATCATTTCATCATCTATTGTGGATTCATTAAAATAGCTTGGAAAAATATCTCAAGATAATGACATGGGTTCCATGTTGATGCCATAGATTCTTTCAACTTGAATTGCTATAAGTGGATTCTTACAAATTTTGATTGTTCAGCTCTTTGGGTAAAAGTACTCAAGTGCTATAACTGAAGCTCTCTCTACAGATGGCAAAATATATCTAGTTTCTACTGTATCTCTTGATTGTGAGATGGTTGGCGATGAGCATTATTCCCCAAGAAGACAAAGGGAAGAGGAATTCTTTCTTTGCTACCATAGTGAGAAGTTTGCAATTGCATTTGGTTTGTTCATCGTGCCCCTCTAGAACAACTATTGTATTTGTTAAGAATCTTCGAATATGCGTTGATCACCACAATATAACAAAAAATTGATTTTCAAGATTGTCGCAGGAGAAATTATTGAGAAATGTGAACAATGTTCTAGCATACATGCGTATGAGATGTGGGTGCATGAACAGTTTGGTAAATACTTCAAAGCTGATCTCATGGATAGCAGTGATTACAAGATATACACAGAACATAGATGTTGCAAAGAATTTGGATTGTTGTGGTGTCTTTCTCGCACCCTCATAGATGCAGAATAAACCATGTGCAGGATGGCGGGCTCTTCCTACATCCCCGTAAGGAGCCCTCAGACCCAGTGCGAGAGAGCGGTGGGCTTACTTTTTCTCCCTGCACTCCCGTAGAATACCCTAAGTGATGATGTAGGCTTGCAAGATGCCTTTCAAGTTTTCCCTGCATCACCGTAGGAGGAGTGAAATTTATGTGTGGGCTAGTGGGAAATAAAACTTAAAAAGTTTTATTAATTTCTTACAAAGAAGCTTGTGGGAGATTTGTGAAAAGCATAAAGTATCAAATACATTGCCAATAAAAATATTTTTACATTTGAAAAGTAAACATTTAATTTTGGTGAAAAAAGTATGCCCAATAGGTGTTTTTGAAAGGTGGGAATAAAAAATACATTTTTACCATGGGATAGAGGAATGTTAATTATTTTACCAGGAATATATTGGTGAAATGTGAAAATGTAAAAGGGGATATTAATAGTCATTTTGACTATTATTGCAACATTGTATGGGTAAAATATTTATTCACGGGAGTATAAACAAAAGGTGATAACTAAATATTTTTGATGGCAAAGAATGTGAAAGGTTGCTCCAGAAGGTGCGTGAAGGGTCAAAGGGCAATGTATATATGGTGAAATAAAAAATGAAAGAGGGGGGGAATCTAATTTTGGAAGAGAAAAACATTGTGAGGCTTGATCTTTAAAGCATATCAATAAAAGAAGACTGCATTTCTCTGGTGTCGTACTTCTAGTTCTCAATTACTTGTTAATTGTCTTTGGTATTTTAGCTGGTTATCACCATGTTGTTTTTTCCTTGTTATTTGAATTAACATATCAAGGATATGCTTAGTTATTCGAAACAAATTTGTTGTTTTGTGTGATTTATTTGATTAGGTTTCCTCAAGGAGGAATTAAATTCCATTAAGCAAATCTCAGTAATTTGGAGAATTCAATCTGGATGTATAAGTAGAGCCGGGTGGAAACAAATTTGCATGTTTATGCAAGGCATAAACTAAATTATGCTAAGTAATTCGAGTTGTGGCTAGAAGGAAAGCACAGATCTTTTTATGAATAGACTTTGATACCTAGGAGTAGGCACTAATCAATTTCTTTCCAGAATCAATTCCTTGTACATAATATTTTCAAACACAATTTTGGTTTTTTGTTTGTAGGAGTAGGAGTAGAAGTAAAGTAATTGAATAAAAACCATTTTTAGATTCCATGCCAATTTGAATGTGGTTGAAGAGATACCTTAATTAGCAAAATTGTACATAATCTACTTAATCATCACTAGTTAGTATTGGAGAGTTCATATTTGGTGATAGAAAGGTACACCCACCTAGGCGAAGTAGAGCCTGGAGCGTAGGAAAGTCAAATTAGTTTGATTGATTCTGTCAGTTGGCCAAATTAGTTATCAAACCTGATCATAAAGTTTGGCATCCTATTAGGGTATGGTAAATTGTAGATTTGAGTCCTAACAACTCTAAAAAAATACAAGAAAGAGCCTAATGGGGATGGCATGAGGGTAGCTAGAATTCTCTCCCACGTCCAATGGAATCTAAAGTTGAAATCTGTGAGCATCTCACTTGGAGCCCTCGTGATAGTCGTCAACTACTCAAGCAATGAAATGTTGTCTGCCCTCTCTCTAAACTGTTTGTAGAGGGCCTCTCCCAGCTTGTCGAAGGTATGTATCAAAGTAGGGGTTAGGCTCTTGAACCATTGAAGAGCTCTCCCTTTAAAAGATGAAACCATGAGACAGACTGCAACATCTTCATGTTGTATATGATGGAGTAAGCACACGTTGGCTATGTCTTTGATGTGCTCAGCATGGGTTATATAACCATCACCTATGAAGGGTGAAACACTTTTCTAGGCTATAGCAGGTGTGTCATTGTATGCATCCAAATCTAATGGACTTCCTCCATTGAAGGCACGAAAGGAAAATTCCTTGCCATCCTTGGAATATTCAAATTCAGTCTAGGGATATGCAAGCTTCTTCTATTATACTAAAACCTAACAGGAGAGGGTGTGGATTGAGCCCTTGAAAGAGGTAATGTAAGATTGTTGTTCCTTCTAATAGGAGACCTAGATAACCTAGACCTTCTCCTTGACGCAGTAGCAGATAGTTTGGTAAAATGTAAACTACCTCTTGAAGATGCCCTAGTTTGCACATGCATAAAAGATGGTGCTGATCAAAACTAGATGCATGTAGAGTCACTAGGTGCATGAAAATTTGCAAAAATGTAGAGTGCTAAGAAGAACACCAGATTCTCATCTTGATTCTTTCATTGCTTATGCTTTTTAGTCCCACTGGGCATGCTAGAAATTGTTGTCACATAGATTTACACCCATTTTTGAAGGCTTTCAGGGCTCCAACAATCTAGTGAAACATTGAGATGACCTCCAAGTGTGGGACCCTACAGGGAGGCCAAATCTCTAGAGAGAGGCTAGTTCCTTTGCTGAATATGAGAGATTCAGTGATCCTAAGACTAAACATAATCTATCCACCTATTTATGAAAAGAGTAAGAGGGATGATATTGAAATAAAAGGGGAGGTGATACACCAGGTTTGAATATGAGAAGGCCCCCTAAACAACCATGTATGCACAGAATAAAAATATCCAATAGAACATACACAAATCATGAATTACTTGTAGAGGTAAGAGAAACTAAATGAATTCCAAGAGGAAAGATGCATTCACAGATGGAGATCAAACAAAAAGATACATAGAGCAAGAACAATTCATGAGAAGGTAAAATTTGATGTCTATTCTCAAAGAGGCATAGTTATAGTTGCAAGAGATATGGTTTTTTAAAACCAAAAGCCAACCTGAATACATTACATTTCATGCTTTATATAGCATTACAATGGAGCACCATTACCTACTGTAATGAATGTACCCATGGGTCTGTCAGAGATATTTTCATGCTAGAAGGGACGCCTACCTACAAGACTTCAATGCAGAAAATATCTGGATCCATCAAGTAGTTGGAAGATATTTTGGATCTTCAATGCAAGCAGCTGGATCACTCACGTGCAACAATTAATGTGGAATATCTACCCCTGGAAAGCTCACAGCACCTCAAGTTGGCCACTGATATGTCTTGTCAGCCAAGTTTGCATATTCATCTTTAGTCAGCAGCTATCCTGATATCCGGATACATATTCATATCTGGATCATGATTTTGGATCATAATTTCAAATTGAGAATATTCCTTGGAAAGCTCACCAAATAAAAGAGGAGGAAATTCTAAGCACTTTTGCCTTTTGGATCATATAGAAATTCCTCAAGATGAGAGAGATAATCGCAGTCAAAGCTACAGTCAACGGGCATATGGATATCCATGAGTATCTTCAAAGTCTACATATTTGCAAATATTTGGATGATATAGCTTGATTGCACACAATAGTCTTCATATCCCGATATCTGGATGCACCTGTCAAAATTACCTTTGCAGCATGGAGAAACTGTCATCTGCATGGGTACCTGATGTCAGGATACTAACTTAAATATGCCATCAGCATGAAGAAATTCATTGAAGAGAGGATCTAGATGATGTCATCAAGATATTTAGCACTACGAGATAATATATTAGTGGCAGAATGTTTGGATGATGTCATCGTCATATGCACTTCTTCGTAGGAGGGACTAGATGATGTCATCAGGACATTCACAAAGAACATGGGTATTGGGAAAGATCTAGATGTTAGGAAAACATTTGGGTATTTACTAAGGTCCACACATTTGGGAAGCATCGTGATCTTAGTTAAGATTTAGATGTTAAGAAAACATCTAGATATTAAATAAGGTCCAGATATGGGAAAAGGTCTAGATGTTAGTTAAGATCCAGATATTAAGAAAACATCCAGATATTAACTAAGGTGTGGATACTCGAAAGATATCAAGATCTTAGCTAAGATGCAGATATTAAGATAATATCTGGATATTAACTAAGATCTAGATATCTAGACATTAGTTATCCATACTAAAATGACTAAGTATAAAGACAGAAAATCTCTGCGAAGGAAGACATTGAAGGTAAAAGGTTTCTAGGTTTTTATGGGTTTTTTGCAAGGATTATCCAGATGTGATTTTTAAGGATTTTTGCAAGATAGAGCACTATGATTTGAAGGATTTTGGTCCTCCAGGTGTGAGGCCAATTATTTTTACCTCCCTTATTTTGATCGATATGCATTTTAGTTGATGACATTATCAGATTTTTAGTGACTATGGTTATATTATGCAGACTTGGTTTTTATCTCCTAATTATGATAGGACATTGATTAGACAGATGTGATTTGATTTGATCAGATTTGGTGCTATTTTGTGATTTGACATATGAGATGTATATGTGATGATATCTTTGTGATAAGATTTTAGTTATTTATGTGATGTGGACTATTTGACATGAGATTGAAAAATGCAGTTTAATTCGGAATTATGTATTGATGATTATTGTTGTATGCGATTGCGTGAATTTAATTCCCGTTGCTTCGGCTATGATTTCTCATGATATGATTGACACTTGATCGAGATGTGCAGGTTTCACATTCCCTAGCCACGGGAAAATTGAAGGTAGAATTCACACTATGTTATCCCCTGTAAACCGATCCGTTCCCAAGAGGGATAAGGATCACATTTGAATTTGAATGATGATTTAAGTACTTGATTTAATTTTGTTATTTCAGCCTTAGTACCCCTTGTCTATTTATTTAATAATAAGTGTTGTATAATTTTACTCAATTTACACCACTTGGTATTTATTTTATTTTGAGGCCATTTAAATGTGGATTTTTAACCCCCTTTGTGAACCCTAGTGTCCCAAAAGTTACCCTAGGCGGTTAACCATGAGTATATGGTCAACTTGGACTATCTAACCCTAGATTTGACTCACCCTAGGTCACTCTAAACTATGGTTTAGTAAAAGTGACGAATTTGGAAATAAGGGAAGGTGGGAGATGGGCCATGCCTTGGGAAGACTCAGCTCCCTTCCCAAAGTTTGGAAATCATTTCCCAAGGAAGACTTGGGAGGTCTCCAAGACTCCCAAGTGAGTGGGAGCTTCCTCCAAGACCCTTGTCCTTTTGGGGGTGTGAGTGGGAATCCAACTCACCATTTGTCCCCCCAACTTGTGTGAAGAGCACAAGTGGATGAGGTGAGGATTGAGGTGGAATGAGAGGATGACACTTGTCATCCTCACATCTTCCCACCCTTGCAAGTAGCATGGGAGGAGGAAGGAAAGGTGACAAATGTCACCTTCTCATCCCTCAAGGCCAAGTTGATGGCCTATAATAGCTCCTCTTGTTGAGGAGTGGGGGTTCTTTTTTTTTCTTCAAGGTTCTTGCAATTTTCATTTTCTTGCTATCTTTGGAGGAGTTTGAGAAGGTTTGAGGATTTTCTTAGAGATTGGAAGATTTGGGAAGGCTTGGAGCTCTTCACCAAAATTGCTTCCATTAAAAGGGCTTGAAGGTAGGCCTCTTAAACTTGTTTTCTCACCCTTGCTTATTTAATGTATTGTATTATAATTTTTGGTTGCTTTGTTGTTTGCTTTGTCTTGTTGGGATGGGAGTATGGTAAGAGCACCTCCAATGGAGGTAAAGCTCAACTTGTTTGGGTAGGGGAGAGAAACCTCCTTGAGGGAACTCCCACAGTTATTTTTGCCTTGGGGGCTTCTCATTGTTGTGGAGAATATTTTTATAATGGCAAGAGTGCCATGGAGTTTTTTTTTTGTGACATTGGAGAGTTGTGGGTTCTTGGTTATTTTAGCTTGAGGCCATGTGTTGGAATTTCATTATTTGGGTGACCTTTGAATTGAGGAGTCCATTCCCTACCCTCCTTAAACTCATCTTTATGAGTTTAGTTTTGTGTCAATCCTATGGGCTGTTTTGTGTTGTTGATGTTATTTCTTGTTGTGGAATGTACACCTATGTGGATTCCCTACCTCCATAGCTTGGGGGTGACCCACTTGCGGGTCTATGGTAGGGAGGAGAGCTTTCGAAGTGGCTGGTTTTGTTGTTCTTGTTGTTGAGTTTATTGCAGGTTTTGAGTGGAGAAATGAAGTGGATGGGAGCCCCTCTTTATGTGGCTTTGTAGTACTTTTATGGCTGTTGAAGCCATGGCCATTGTGGCCTCACTGTATTTTATTTTGTACAAGATTGTTTGATTATCTTTGCCATGAGTTGGTTGCAATATTTGTTGTATGAAAAGTATTCTTTATTTAAGAAAAGGGTTGTTTATTCTTCCTATGAGGTGAGTTAAGAATTGTGAAATGCATGGGATATGTTATTTACTTTCTATCATTATTCTTCAAAAAAAATGTATGAGAAAGTTAGGTAGATTCTTGAGTTTGCAAGAGAAAGATTGAGCAGGATTAAACTAAGTCTTCTATTTAGTTGCTTGAAAATATATTTCATAAATGGTGTAGGAAAAGTTAAATGGGCATGTTCATTCTGTCATACAGAAATTATTTCAGAACAACATTGTAACTCTGTCATTCTATGAAAAAGAAAAGAAAAAAAAAGAAAATACATGAATTTCTGTAGCTGTATGTATTAAAAAAAGGGGGTCATTGCTCAGATAACTATTTAATTGATTTCAAAAATGTATGCAATATTATGTTAGACCATTGTTTATGCAGATTAGTGTAAAGTGTATATTTATAGATGTAACTGTTATTTTAATAAATGAAAATCAAGCTTCCTGTATTTTTTTAATTTACAGTGTTTATAGAGAAATTTGTAGAAGTTTTATTTCTGTGATATTTTCTTTTTAAATAGACTGTGTATCTTTCAGAATACATATACATTATTATATATATGTATACATATCTACATATATGTATATAAAATGTATATTTATTAATCTAGGATTTATATATATAAAAAAAAGAGATGTAGATAAAATGAAATAGAAATTAACATAGATTAAAATTTACTTACACAAACCCTAACCGCAGTGTTCTGTTGTTTGTTAGACTGTTGAAAATTGAAAGATAAAAAAAACTACTAAGTCTGTGGGTGGCGGTGCCACCCACAGTACTGCTATATAATGAAGGGGTGTGGGGAAGGAGGCTTAGCCTCCTTCCCCACACCCCCCCTAACCCTGCACTCCCTACCGTGCTAGCGACCCTGCTGCCGGACCATGACCGCGTAGACCGCCGCCCTCCGCCAGAGACCACAACTTCCGCGGCCTCCGCTCTAAACCTCCCCTCCAACAGTGCCCATCCCCTCCTCTACAGAAAATGCCACCTCAACCTTCCGCTGTCCCTCTACACGCTGTTTCTTGCCATGGCCCCACCTTTCTGCCACCTTCAACCGGTATTCAGCCTTACACTCTACCATTCGGCCTTGCAGTGAACACTCTAACCCTAACCCTTGCACTCTCCATTTTGTTGAGATACCTACTTTCAAAAGTGAATAAGAACATATTTAAATAATATATCTGTATATCTATTGTAAAAAAAAAATTATATATAGTAAAAGAAAAAAAAGACAAGAAATATGAATGGAACTCTTTTTTTTCCGAATGCTTACCTTCGTGGGAGGTCGCCTCCTTTTCTGATACAAAACCCTAACCTGCAATAATGTAGAGAGCAAAACAAAAAAAGAGATAGAAAAGAGAATAATGGGATTAGGGCAAACAAGAGGAGAGAAAACAACAAAAAATAAAATAGGGTTTCCATTTTGAAAACTTAGTGTCAATATTTGTATTAGGGCTTTTCTTATTTTGTTTTGTGAGAAGATATTTTATTTGGAGAGGATTTTATTGGTGGGGATTTATTTTATCCTTATTTTAAACCTTTCCTTTTCCTTGTTGATTAATTTAACTCTTGGAAATCTTTTAATTTGGTTTCAAAATTTGAATGGGGAAATTTTCTTTGCATTTTGATTATTGTCTTGTAAATTTAATTTAATTTGGGGAAAGGGTTAAGTTTATTCCTTTTGGGAAGAAATTTTCCCTTGTTGATAAATTCGTCCTTGTTGAGATTTTCTTTAATCTTATTATATTTTTCATTATTATTTTACGAGGAGAGTTATTTAAACTCCCCTCCTCCCTTTATAAAATTTTGAGTAAGTTATTAAATATAATTGCCAAATTGTATTTAATAATGAACTCGATTCTCTCCTTGAACTTATTGACGTCTTGTTGTTTCACTTTATTTTATTAATTTATTTTAAATCGTTTCTGAATTTATTCTTTAGTCTGATTTAATTTTATTATTAATTTTTACTTAATTCCCTAAGGGTGATTTGTTTTTTTTTAAAATTTATTTTGCGTTTATCAAAAACACACTATGCTGTCAAATTTTTCCTAGATTTCTAGGGTTGAATTTACTTTATTTTATTAAATTCCCTTGCATCATTCTACTTCAATCATGTGCCATCTTACTATCTTGCTTAAACACTTTTTGATCTAAGTTTAATTAGGGTTCGTTGCTGGCGAATTCATCTCTACCTAGGAAACTTAGGGTTCAGATTAAATCAGTCTAACCCTAGAAGCGATACCCTTCATGTCGCATACCCCCTAGATGGCCCTCGCCATCGGTTACATTGCCATGTCTACACCTTTGTGTATTGCCACCGAGCATGTAGACGCGTGCGAGGGGGTTCCTAGGGATAGGTAGGAATGTTTTTCGTAGCTCGTGTCATGAACACATGGCAAATGTGGACATGACACGTGTGCTTGTGTGTTGTGTCTACAAGGGAGATGCAGGCATGACACCAGGGCTATACCACGAATATCCAAGAGATTTTCAAGGTGAACTATTTGACTCTGGGAAGAGGAAAATAGGTCAACAGTTTTTTAAATACTATATATTTTTTAATTTCATAATCAACATAGGTATATTACAAAATAAGTAATAACCATTTGAAACATTGGGAAGAATAATAAACTATTTTGGAAATATCTCAAAAAAATGTATTACACTTTGTCGATGTGCTTGTTTTAATTAAAAAATTAATTTTGTTATATATACAAAGAGAAATGTGTTACATTAAATATAGGCCTAAAAATTTTGTTATTACTGATTGAAAATTCAATAATAAAAAAAATAAATAATAAAAAATTATCAAATTTTTTTTGCAATAATTATTGGAACTAATGATTTATGTCTAAGAAATCATGAAAAAGATCTTATTTGTAGTTCAAATTATGTGTTACAATTACACAATAAAAATAATAGAGATATAATATTTTTTATTTTTGTTTGTTTTTGGCCTTCCTTTTGAAAATCTCTTCCTTATAGGTGGCAAATTTTTAATAATTTTCCTTTTCTTATTTTCACCAATGTTTGGCTTTTCCAATGTTTCAATAGAGCTCAGAATTTTGTTCTTTCTTTCTCTTTCAACTAATCCTCCTCCTCCTCCTCCTCCTCCTCCTCCTCCTCCTTCTTTTGACTCCTTACATTTTTTTGTGATTTGTAACAAGTTATTATATGCTCTTCTTATGTCACTTTTCTTATCTTTCCACAACTAAGAAGGTAGAATGTGATATTTTCCTAAACTTGTTAATGCACCAATACCAATTAATTCTCTAACAAGATATAGAGGGTCTTTTTTCTATTTTAATATAAACCTAGATTTTATAGTAACTCTTTATGTTGAATGTATAGAATTCTTCTTCCTCCTAAAACCTCCTCTTCCTCTTCATCTTCTTCCTCTCTTCCTCCTCCTCTTCTCCTTCCTCCTCTTCTTATTCTTCCTCCCCTTATTCTTCCTCCTTTTCTCCCCGTCCTCCTCCTCCTCATTCTTCTTCCTCCTTTTCCTCTTCCTCCTTTCTCCTCCTCCTCCTTCTACTCCATTTTATTCCTCCTCCTCTTCTCCCTCTTCATGAAGAAAAATTTATTTTTCTTCTTTATAAACATATTTTCTTTATATATAGTTTTTCCTAAACGAAAATCTTCTAGCTATTGAAGTTTCCCTAAATTTAAAGATTCTTCATATGTATCAAATAATAGAGGAGAACTTAACACTATTTTTTATTCATTTATAGATTTAATACAACATTTTTTTGTTGATCCATTACACTTTGATCATCAAATATAAATCTATTTTATGAATCATCGAGAAATTTATAAAGAAAACTTTCTTTCCCTAAAGAGAGCATGTAATTATCAAATATTAGTAGTGAATATGATGTTATAGAGTAAAACGTTTACCCTTGTTAATAAGGACCTATTTTAACACCTTTTTGAACATTAAACGATTAAATCTTGATCTCAATGAATAAACCTAACAAAATAAAGTTAGGACTAGTCTAAGCCCACAATATTAGACACTCCTCAGAGTTTGTGGGGCTAAAGGACCAGGGTGCCTGAGTGCCTTAGTCCTAGATGGGACCTTTAGCCCCTCTCTTATTGTGTTGGCTTAGAACACCTCCTTAGCTTGTACATGTCGGCCCTATTTGGTTTTATTTATCATTTGTAAGAGGGAATGCATATAAAAGCAAGTTAGTTTATTCATATGAACATATCTAAGTTATCTAAGTTCTCTAAGCAATCTAGGCATACTTGCACTCTCTCTTCTTCTCTCTCATGCTCTCTATTCTTCTCTAAAGCTCTCTATGGTGGATTATTGTTGTTGCACTAACTTCTTGCAGGTCTTGTGAAGATCTTTCTATTTCTTTGGGCTACACCAACATTTTGAGTCAAGTTGTGACACCACATCAAGCATGCTAGGGTTTTCATGCTCATAGTGAATTCTTGCCTTCATGCTTTGTTCTAGCATTCCATTCTACTTTAGATTTGCCTCTACCTTCCTTGGGTACACACTCTTTGAGATCTTATTATTGCTATAGTGGAGGTGGAAACACCATTCACAGAACTCCACTTAGGCAAGCTCCTAAATAGCACCCAACTATTTTCCTTCTTGTGTGTGTGTATAGGTAGCATCTGGAAGAATCTATAGCATGAACACATAAGGGCAAAGACACAGGAAAATTAACATTCTGCAAAACCCTAATTAGTCTCTAGGGTGCGCAAGTTCCCTAATCCTTTTTGACTCCCCAATCTAGATCCAGGTTCTACTTTTCCCTCTGATCCCTATTGTGGTGTTAGATTTCTAATATTTGTTTTTGACAGTCGTATTTTCACATATCTTACTTAACCAGGGTTTCTACTTTGCCCTAGGTTCAAGATTGGTTGGATTTGGTTGATTCTCCTTTATACAATAAAGGGACAAAACCCTTTTGGGTAAGTGCAAGAAGTTGGGTCCACATAGAGCAGAAGTCACAAGAAAAAAAATCTTGGTAGAAATAGGTACCCGTTTAGGAACAAGTGCCCGAGCCTAAATGGGTACCCGCTTAGGAATGAGTGCCTGAGCCTAAATGATTACCCACTTACGAATGGGTGCCCAAGCCTAAACATGTACTCACTTAGGAATGGGTACCCATTTAGGAATGGGTTCCCGATCCTAAACAGGTACCCATTTAGGAACGGGTACTCGTTTTTATATAGATATTTAAATTTGAAAAAAACCATGCGCACTTTTTTTTCCCACACAGAAGGAATGGGTACTTGTTTTAAAATGGGTACCCGTTCATAATGCATACCCATTTTAGAATGGGTACCCATTCCTAAAAGCTTAGGCTCAGGAAAGGAATGGTAAGCCAACCCCTTGCCTTGGACCTACAAGTTTTTTTCTAAGTACAGAACAAGAGAAAAGACTGAGTTTACCTATATGGCTGACGACATTCTTTTCTGAATTTTTTTATGAAATTAAAACCCATTACAGATGATAGTGTCTAGTTTTCAAATATGTAATTTTTTTTATTGGACTTGTTTTTCTATTTATTATTTAATTTATGAGCAAACTGGTCCAAAACTTGAAATGATAGGTGTTTGTATTTTTTTAATAACTTTTAATTTAAAAAAAAACTTTATATGTCATCAATCTACACATCATTCTTTACACAGTGAAAAAAAATCAATTTATGATTAGTTTTGCTCAAATTATGTTGGCCGTACATGAGGGTTTTCGAAAATAACAATTAGGGCCAATAAAAAATTAATAAAAAAATATCCTCATCAAACTTCATTGTACTACACATCTTTCCTCAAAAGGATTTAGAAAATACTTTTATTTAGGTCAAATTATGTGTAGTGTCCCTCAACTGGTTGTCTATTGGACTGATATTTGCTTAGTAGTAATGGACATTATGACAGTATTTTAGATCGTTTGATGATGGATTCCTAGTTATTTTGTTACTTCATTATGGACCTAATCAGTATAGTAACAATTGTTGATGTTGGATTCTATTATCTTATGCTTTACAATTTGATAAATAAACTAGATGTTACAGATGTTTTGATGTTAATTGCGATATTGGATTGTAAGAGGATTGAATGTTTTATGTTGTTGATTAATATCAGATACCTTGTTCAACATAGTTAATCATTTATTCATAAACGTGAATGGAACAGTATTGTATTACTTGCTCTCGAGTACCCTACACCACTGCGATTTCCATTCACTACAGGACTGCATGTGGATATATATATTTTGTTATGCTTAACTATGCGTTGTTGCAGGAATGCAGGTACTAGGCATCGACTCCACCTGATTACAGGTCTGAGCATGCCTTCACCAATGGATTAGTTGTTTCGAGTTAACGTGAGGTCCCATGTCAATGTGGTCTGGTTGTCAGTTTATCCTTTTGGTCATTGTCTGTCATTCGATCATGACTTGCAGACAGGTAATATTGCACCTTGGAGTCTAACTAGGTTAGAAAGTGTCTAAGTGTAAGGTTTCGTTGTGCTTTAATTAGAATCATATTACGGAAATTATAATGTTGATAATTAAATATATTTATAAAAGATCATATTGGGTATAATGTCGATAGTTGTTGATTATTGTTGTAAATAAATTATTATTTTATTAGAAGTATAGTTGTTAATAAAGATTGTAAGAAATTTTGTATTATTTAATATAATATTATTTGCAATAAATATTTAAATAAATAAAACAGTTGTACGTTATGTTGTAATTAGTGATTTACAACTAAATTAATAAAATAAATTAATATATAGTTGTACAATTATAGATTGTTGTAATGTTATAACTTTATTAAATACAATATGGTTGGTCGGCTATAAAGTCATTAAATGTTGTTGAGAATTATGTGTTTACATTTAAAAAATAAAATAAAATAAAATAAATAAATAACATTTTGGGATCATTAAATTAAATAAAAATATAGCTCGAGGGGGGAGATGCACGGGATCACATGCCGAGTCCCTTGGAAGAAGGAAGGGACTGTGTTATAAAAGAAAAGCTGTAGAGGCAAAGAGGAGAGCATTACAGGTGAAAGAAAAGAGAAGGCTGGAATAAGAAGCTTGGAACTGCAGGAATTGAAGCAGACTCGTTGATTTGACATCGTAGCCAGGTTCTGCCGAATGCCTTATCCCTAAATCTTATTCTGAATTTGCAAATGTTGTTGTTGTTTATTTATTTCCAAATGGTTTGTTGACTGGACATCCACTTTAAGGTATACTACGATCTACAATCAGTTTGTATTCTGAGATTTCCCCACCAAATCTTAAACCCAGTTGCTCATTTTCGTAAGCCACTTTGTCTACGTTTAAATAATGCAACTCTTAGGGTTTACAAATCATTTTCTGCTCAATGAATTTCATTGTTTAATTTGCTTCCTTCCACTCCATTTGCCTGAACATTCTATCGCTTCTGCAATTGTTCATCTCCAATGGACTGATTGATATGTGGGTCGTTGGTTTGTAGCAGATAGATAGAACCTTTGTAGTCTTCTCACCTCCCATTAGACTCTTAAACTAAAAAGTGTTTTCTTCAAGGTGAGATCGCCACAGTTCTGTATAGTAATTGGTCTTCCTTCAAAGGTATAACAATGAATCCCTGGTAATTAATATATACTCTCAGTCGTATTTACCTGCAGTAGATTTCAACATGGCATCGGGTGTATGGAATCGCAACTCTCTTTCTCTCAGCCACTAAACATACATGCATCAAACAACAGACTCCAACTCCACATTGCAACCCTAAACAATCTCTGTACAAGCGATTTGATATGTTATGACAACTTCATATTGTGTGGAACGCCCTTGGAGTGTCACAAAACTTCACATTTGGTATCAGCGTATAGTTGTTAGGTTTTGAACTTACAAATAGACATCAGAAAAAATATGTAAACCATTACTAGATCCACTGTTGTAATTAATGTCCCACTTTGATGTGCTGAAGTTACTGTTTCAAGAAAGATTGTGATGAAGTTGGGGAAACTACAGCAACAGATACCAAATGCTTGCTTTCATACTCGATTCTGTAAATCTATTCTTCTGAGTACTCCTTGGGTACTTTTAACAGAGCTTTGAAAGCTATAATCAAGCAGTGAAAAACGAGAGGATGGCATAGTAGAGGTTGCAGGCAATAATCTTAGATCCACATCCCACTATCATAATGAGAATTAAGAAAAAGGAAAAACAAAAGGAAAGAGCAAAATCCTGCTCTAAGGAAGACTGTAGTAGCAATAAGCCTGCCTTCTTTGGATGCTATTTGCTCCGCTCCCTTCGCCCCCATTTCCACGGAACCACCTATATAGGGTAATTTTCGATTATAATTTTACATAATAGGTTTCTGTCATTTCAATTGTTTGTTCCTATTAATTCAGTTTTTATATTATGGTTTGCGAAGGCCATACCAGAGAATTCCCAGTTATGAAGGGCAGCATATGGACCTTATTATCACTTGATTTGTTTGATCATGGACATGAGAGGATGGCATTTCTCTTGATATCTCTCCTTCAATTACAGCATTCTCCTGCTCTGCAACTGTGTTCAATTTTATATCATGGATCTACTTGGTGAATCATAAACTAGCAGCATCTGAAGAATCAACATAGCTTTTCATTGAAAGATTTGATTTGTAACACAGGCCGAACAATACACTGTGATGATAGTTGTCATACTCAGGCAATACACAACGATCTCAAAGTTGGTAATTGTGATCAATTTTAGCATAAGGCATAGTGGCAAAGTGCATTGTGATAGCAGCGGTCAATATTGGAAGGTTCTATAGTTTGCAGATTCGTCATCATAGAAGACTGATGGTCACTCAACATCATCAAATCGTGCCATTCTGACAATATCCATATCAGAAGAAGCTGTCACATGTTAAGAAGGATTCATGACCATTTGCCATCAATAAAGGATCTGTGTATTCATGTTTGATTTTAGAAAGCCGTCAAGCCGTCCAAGAGTATATTAGCACCATATCTATGATATCATGCAAGTTGTCCAGTCCAACACCTTGTGTATCTACATCAAAGCTTCATAGTAAATGAGGAGGAAATTCATTGATTATCAGAGTTTCGTAGCTGGTCTTTACGCAGGATTGAGTCTTTACATTTGAGACATCATAAGACAAGATAATAGACTTATGGTTGGTATGTTTACTATTTTGTATCTGATCATAAGTTTGTTGGTCTAATTTCAAATAGATCTGGTTTCTTGTCATTGAAATGTAAATGTGATCTATCATTCAAATCTTTAATTTGAATGATTATATATCTACAACCTGTTAGAAAATCAGAAACTCAAACAATAGCAGACTCGACAGGCTCATGGCCTGGACAGCGATAGTGTAATGGAAAAATCATTGACATAGTTCTTTTTGCAAAGCAGAAAGCTTTTCCAATAAATTAACAAATGCAGTTCACTTACAAAGTTGAAATAAGATTGCTGTGTTGGCAAAATCCTTATCTTCTTTTATCACATCACAAACATTCTCTAGTTTCCTATTTATTCATTGACTGGGTTATTATTAGATTTACATTAGATTTACTAAACAATTACATCCCAAGCAATTCTCTGTAGAATTTACATGACAACCATAGTGTGCATTATGGAGAGTGCTTGAGTCCCTTGCAACAACTCCATTTCGGATATACCCTGCAATCATTCTTTTATTAAGGATTGCTGTTTTACCTGGGCACACTTCTGAGAGGTTCTTTCCTACAGATCACACCTTTACATTAGTTTAACGGACTGCAATACAGTCCACACAACCGATACAGTCTTAACTGATATATCACTGATGGAGATGGCGCTGCCTCTGAAGGCCGATGCAGCAAGGGACAGCTAAGCACATACAGCAATCAGCGATTTGAATTCTACGGAGATTTTGTAATCTACCCATTTCTATTAGAAATTAAACCTGAGGGGAAGTGATCTCTGAACTAGTAATTACACTTTCCATGTTTGGGAGATCTGCACAACAGTTAGAAGCATGAGCAAGATGTGGGGATCTCAAAGAACGTTTTTGGATACCGTAAAAAAACTTAGCCATCAAACCTATTGCCTTCGTTATTTTTGTGATTATTGGATACCGTCAATCTTATTAGATTTGCAAGTTGAGGAAGTTGTTAGACTAATCAACTGTCATCCATTTCAATGATAAAACAGTCAATAGCCATTTTACTCCTCATTGACAACCTATACGAGCTGTTCACGTTTCATTCAAATAGGATCATTTACGATTCTTTTACAAGACAGTAGGTTATAATAAATAGTAATAGTAGAGAATGTAATCTAATGTTGATTTTATTACAGAAGTTGTTTACATTGAACAGAGAAGAAATTGTAGTGTTAACTCTAGAACTGTATTAAACTGTTTGAGTTAAGTATTCCAGTTGTTGTAATGAGTCAAATTGAGGGTGGTTAAACTCGAATTCTAGAGGCTAAGTTGTCATAGTTGAGTATTTGCAACTTGTGTATAGTTGTTTTTGTATTTACGATGTAATAACGATTATGTGGATCAAACATAGTAATGAGGTATTGTCAAGTTGATTATGTGTCTTGTAAAGTAATAATCTCTGGATGAGATATTAAACCACTTGTGATCTTAATGTACCATTTTCTCATATGGAGAGACCTGGAATCTGTAAAAGAGTAAAGCGTTGTAATGTGATAGGAAATGGATTACAATTAGTGTTTGATTCTGTTTGTAATGCAAGAGGGTTTATGCCTTGCAATGAACATGTATGTGTATTGCTATAATGCCTTGTATGGTGCTTAGGGTTTACTAGGTGTTAGGAAGGAGAGTGGATTTCAACGTGGGGCCGACGCCCAAAGTGGCAGTCAGGATAACCCGTTGAAAGTAGATTAATCAAGTGATAACCTAAAATGAACTAGGGGGTTAAGGGTAGATTTCACATTAAACAAGATTAATGGATTCCTCTCCCATGGCCTGTAGTGCTTGTTTAGACTAAGGATGGGTAGAGAAGGCCTGGTCGGCATGATTGACTTCCTTGTCCTCACGAAAGGAAGGTTGATTCCGCATGTGTTACCCTATGGGGCCGGCACCTAGTGAGAGGCTGTCAGGATAACCATAGATGGGTGCCGGCGCCTAGTGAGAGGCTGTCAGGCTAACCCATGCTAGGACCGTGCGATGACACTCTCCCTACTACAACCTAGCATCCCTTGTTCGGTCTCTCCTCATTTGTTTTGTTTCACCTCTGGAAGTTAAGTTGTGTTGTGTTGTTTATGTTATTGTCATGTGTTGTATTGTTGTTTGGTCATCCTTTGTTCATGTTAGTCTTTGTCTACCTGACTATCATTGTTTGGGTCCTCATGTTAACTCCTAGCTCGGGGGGGTGGACCTTAGAGTTCCACATGGTCGGGTGGAAGAGCTTTATTATCCATTGGTTATTCTTCATCGAGTTCATGTGCAGAAAAGATTTATTCCAGTTTTTAGACAATTGTACTTGTACCAGTTGATGAAGATGTATGTATAATCTTGTACCAGATTTGTGTAACAGATTATTCATATATACGTAATTCTGATGTAGTCTAAAAATGGTAATGTGATGAATATGAATAAGTTATTTAATTGTGCATTGGATTTAGATCAGTTATTGATGCATGTTAGATTATGTTAGTTGGTTTGTAAAGTAATGCAGCCTTGAATCCTTAGAGAATATATCGTAGTTAGTTATGTTAACATTATTTGTTATCTTAAACATTTTAAAAAAAAAAATGTTCCTGTTTCATGTAGCATAAATGTGTATTTCTTTAAGGTGTTCAAGGCGGGCGTTACATCTGGTATCAGAGCCAGGTTTCTAACACTGGGTACTCTGGGAATTATATTAGCCCATCAAGCTATACTAGTTGTTTAAACTCTGAAGAATATATTCATTCGTAGTCCTTGCCTAGCAACCTAAAGATGTTAAGTGGCAAGTGGAATTAGTCTCTGGATCTAGGGTATCAGTAGACTCTCTTGTGTATGGTTGCGAGTTGAGGATAGGTCCCTTATCTACCATGGCGGATCTTCGCATTAAACCACTAGGATCCTATGACATAGTGTTGGGGATGGATGGGTTGGATGCCCATTGTGTAGTGATGAGACTTCAGCTACCTAGAAAGATGCATCCCGAATGCGAGAGCTATATCCATATTTGTTCGCAGGCTTCCAGGAGTAAGCTTGATCCTAGGGGGGAGGATGTAGTGTCCCTCAACTGGTCGTCTATCGGACTGATGTTTGCTTAGTAGTAATGGACATTATGACAGTATTTCAGATCGTTTGATGATGGATTCCTAGTTATTTTCTTATTTCATTATGGACCTAATCAGTATAGTAACAATTGTTGATGTTGGATTCTATTATCTCATGCTTTACAATTTGATAAATAAACTAGATGTTACCGATGTTTTGATGTTAATTGCGATATTGGATTGTAAGAGGATTGAATGTGTTATGTTGTTGATTAATATCAGATACCTTGTTCAACATGGTTAATCGTTTATTCATAAACGTGAATGGAACAGTGTTGTATTACTCGTTCTCGAGTACCCTACACCACTGCGATTTCCACTCACTACAGGACTGCATGTGGATATATATATTTTGTTATGCTTAACCGTGCATTGTTGCAGGAATGCAGGTACTAGGCATCGACTCCACCTGATTACAGGTCTGAGCGTGCCTTCGCCAATGGATTAGTTGTTTGGAGTTAACATGAGGTCCCATGTCAGTGTGGTCTGGTTGTAAGTTTATCCTTTTGGTCATTGTCTGTCATTCGATCATGACTTGCAGACAGGTAATATTGCACCTTGGAGTCTAACTAGGTTAGAAAGTGTCTAAGTGTGTAAGGTGTCATTATGCTTTAATTAGAATCATATTACGGAAATTATAATGTTGATAATTAAATATATTTATAAAAGATAATATTGGGTATAATGTCGATAGTTATTGATTATTGTTGTAAATAAATTATTATTTTATTAGAAGTATAGTTGTGAATAAAGATTGTCAGAAATTTTGTATTATTTAATATAATATTATTTGCAATAAATATTTAAATAAATAAAACAGTTGTAAGTTATGTTGTAATTAGTGATTTACAACTAAATTAATAAAATAAATTAATATATAGTTGTACAATTATAGATTGTTGTAATGTTATAACTTTATTAAATACAATATGGTTGGTCGGCTATAAAGTCATTAAATGTTGTCGGGAATTATGTGTTTACATTTAAAAAATAAAATAAAATAAAATAAATAAATAACATTTTAGGATCATTAAATTAAATAAAAATATAGCTCGAGGGGGGAGATGCACGAGATCACGTGTCGAGTCCCTTGGAAGAAGGAAGGGACTGTGTTATAAAAGAAAAGTTGTAGAGGCAAAGAGGAGAGCATTAGAAGGCTAGAATAAGAAGCTTGGAATTGCAGCAATTGAAGCAGACTCGTCGATTTGACATCGTAGCCAGGTTCTGCCGAATGCCTTATCCCTAAATCTTATTCCGAATCTGCAAATGTTGTTGTTGTTTATTTATTTCCAAATGGTTTGTTGACTGGACATCCACTTTAAGGTATTCTACGATCTGCAATCAGTTTGTATTCTGAGATTTCCCCACCGAATCTTAAACCCAGTTGCTCATTTCCGTAAGCCGCTTTGTCTACGTTTAAATAATGCAACTCTTATGGTTTACAAATCATTTTCTGCTCAATGAATTTTGTTGTTTAATTGGCTTCCTTCCACTCCATTTGCCTGAACATTCTATCGCTTCTGCAATTGTTCATCTCCAATGGACGGATTGATATGTGGGTCATTGGTTTGTAGCAGATAGATAGAACCTTTGTAGTCTTCTCACCTCCCATCAGACTCTTAAACTAAAAAGTGTTTTCTTCAAGGTGAGATCGCCACAGTTCTGTATAGTAATTGGTCTTCCTTCAAAGGTATAACAATGAATCCTTGATAATTAATATATACTCTCAGTCATATTTACCTGCAGTAGATTTCAACATGGCATCGGGTGTATGGAATCGCAACTCTCTTTCTCTCAGCCGCTAAACATACATGCATCAAACAACAGACTCCAACTCCGCATTGTAACCCTAAACAGTCCTTGTACAAGCGATTTGATATGTTATGACAACTTCATATTGTGTGGAACGCCCTTGGAGTGTCACAAAACTTCACATTTGGTATCAGCGTATAGTTGTTAGGTTTTGAACTTACAAATAGACGTCAGAAAAAATATGTAAACCATTACTAGATCCACTGTTCTAATTAATGTCCCACTTTGATGTGCTGAAGTTACTGTTTCAAGAAAGATTGTGATGAAGTTGGGGAAACTACAGCAACAGATACCAAATGCTTGCTTTCATACTCGATTCTGTAAATCTATTCTTCTGAGTACTCCTTGGGTACTTTTAACAGAGCTTTGAAAGCTATAATCAAGCAGTGAAAAATGAGAGGATGGCATAGTAGAGGTTGCAGGCAATAATCTTAGATCCACATCCCACTATCATAATGAGAATTAAGAAAAAGGAAAAACAAAAGGAAAGAGCAAAATCCTTCTCTAAGGAAGACTGTAGCAGCAATAAGCTTGCCTTCTTTGGATGCTATTTGCTTCGCTCCCTTCGCCCCCATTTCCATGGAACCACCTATATAGGGTAATTTTTTATTATAATTTTACATAATAAGTTTCTGTCATTTCAATTGTTTGTTCCTATTAATTCAGTTTTTATATTATGGTTTACGAAGGCCATACCAGAGAATTCCCAGTTATGAAGGGTAGCATATGGACCTTATTATCACTTGATTTGTTTGATCATGGACATGAGAGGACGGCATTTCTCTTGATATCTCTCCTTCAATTGCAGCTTTCTCCTGCTCTGCAACTGTGTTCAATTTTATATCATGGATCTACTTGGTGAATCATAAACTGGCAGCATCTGAAGAATCAACATAGCTTTTCATTGAAAGATTTGATTTGTAACACAAGCCGAACAATACACTACGACAATAGTTGTCATACTCAGGCAATACACAACGATCTCAAAGTTGGTAATTGTGATCAATTTGAGCATAAGGCATAGTGGCAAAGTGCATTGTGATAGCAGCGGTCAATATTGGAAGGTTCTATAGTTTGCAGATTCATCATTATAGAAGACTGATGGTCACTCACATCATCAAATCGTGCCATTCTGACAATATCTATATCAGAAGAAGCTGTCACATGTTAAGAAGGATTCATGACCATTTGCCATCAATAAAGGATCTGTGTATTCATGTTTGATTTTAGAAAGCCATCAAGCCGTCCAAGAGTATATCAGCACCATATCTATGATATCATGCAAGTTGTCCAGTCGAACGCCTTGTGTATCTACATCAAAGCTTCATAGTAAATGAGGAGGAAATTTATTGATTATCAGAGTTTCGTAGCTGGTCTTTATGCAAGATTGAGTCTTTACATTTGAGACATCATAAGACAAGATAATAGACTTATGGTTGGTATGTTTACTATTTTGTATCTGATCATAAGTTTGTTGGTCTAATTTCAAATAGATCTGGTTTCTTGTCATTGAAATGTAAATGTGATCTATCATTCAAATCTTTAATTTGAATGATTATATATCTACAACTTGTTAGAAAATCAGAAACTCAAACAATAGCAGACTCGACAGGCTCATGGCCTGGACAGCGATAGTGTAATGGAAAAATCATTGACATAGTTCTTTTTGCAAAGCAGAAAGCTTTTCCAGTAAATTAACAAATTCAGTTCACTTACAAAGTTGAAATAAGATTGCTGTGTTGGCAAAATCCTTATCTTCTTTTATCACATCACAAACATTCTCCAGTTTCCTATTTATTCATTGACCGAGTTATTATTAGATTTACATTAGATTTACTAAACGATTACATCCCAAGCAATTCTCTGTAGAATTTAGATGACAACCATAGTGTGCATTATGGAGAGTGCTTGAGTCCCTTGCAATAACTCCATTTCGTATATACCCTGCAATCATTCTTTTATTAAGGATCGCTATTTTACCTGGGCACACTTCTGAGAGGTTATTTCCTACAGATCACACCTTTACATTAGTTTAATGGACTGCAATACAGTCCACACAACTGATACAGTCTTAACTGATATATCACTGATGGAGATGGCGTTACCTCTGAAGGCCGGTGCAGCAAGGGATAGCTAAGCACATACAACAATCAGCGATTTGAATTCTACAGAGAGTTTGTAATCTATCCATTTCTGTCAAAAATTAAACCCAAGGGGAAGTGATCTCTGAACTAGTAATTACACTTTCCATGTTTGGGAGATCTGCACAATAGTTAGAAGCATGAGCAAGATGCGGGGATCTCAAAGAACGTTCTTGGATGCCATAAAAAAACTTAGCCATCAAACCTATTGCCTTTGTTATTTTTGTGATTGTTGGATACCGTCAATCTTATTAGATTTGCAAGTTGAGGAAGTTGTTAGACTAATCAACTGTCATCCATTTCAAGGATAAAACAGTCAATAGCCATTTTACTCCTCATTGACAACCTATACGAGCTGTTCACGTTTCATTCAAATAGGATCATTTATGATTCTTTTACAAGACAGTAGGTTATAATAAACAGTAATAGTAGAGAATGTAATCTAATGTTGATTTTATTACAGAAGTTGTTTACATTGAACAGAGAAGAAATTGTAGTGTTAACTCTAGAACTGTATTAAACTGTTTGAGTTAAGTATTCCAGTTGTTGTAATGAGTCGAATTGAGGGTGGTTAAACTCGAATTCCAGAGGCTAAGTTGTCATCGTTGAGTATTTACAACTTGTGTATAGTTGTTTTTGTATTTACGATGTAATAACGATTATGTGGATCAAACATAGTAATGAGGTATTGTCAAGTTGATTATGTGTCTTGTAAAGTAATAATCTCTGGATGAGATATTAAACCACTTGTGATCTTAATGTACCGTTTTGTCATATGGAGAGACCTGGAATCTGTAAAAGAGTAAAGCGTTGTAATGTGATAGGAAATGGATTACAATTAGTGTTTGAATCTGTTTGTAATGCAAGAGGGTTTATGCCTTGCAATGAACATGTATGTGTATTGCTATAATGCCTTGTATGGTGGTTAGGGTTTACTAGGTGTTAGGAAGGAGAGTGGCTTTCAACGTGGGGCCGGCGCCCAAAGTGGCAGTCAGGATAACCCGTTGAAAGTAGATTAATCAAGTGATAACCTAAAACGAACTAGGAGGTTAAGGGTAGATTTCACATTAAACAAGATTAATGGATTCCTCTCCCATGGCCTGTAGTGCTTGTTTAGACTAAGGATGGGTAGAGAAGGCCTGGTCGGCATGATTGACTTCCTTGTCCTCATGAAAGGAAGGTTGATTCCGCATGTGTTACCCTATGGGGCCGGTGCCTAGTGAGAGGCTGTCAGGATAACCATAGATGGGGGCCAGCACCTAGTGAGAGGCTGTCAGGATAACCCATGCTAGGACCGTGCGATGACACTCTCCCTACTACAACCTAGCATCCCTTGTTCGGTCTCTCCTCATTTGTTTTGTTTCCCCTCTGGAAGTTAAGTTGTGTTGTGTTGTTTATGTTATTGTCATGTGTTGTATTGTTGTTTGGTCATCCTTTGTTCATGTTAGTCTTTGTCTACCTGACTATCATTGTTTGGGTCCTCATGTTAACTCCTAGCTCGGGGGGGTGGACCTTAGGGTTCCACATGGTCGGGTGGAAGAGCTTTATTATCCATTGGTTATTCTTCATCGAGTTCATGTGCAGAAAAGATTTATTCTAGTTTTCAATTAATTGTACTTGTACCAGTTGATGAAGATGTATGTATAATCTTGTACCAGATTTGTGTAACAGATTATTCATATTTACGTAATTCTGATGTAGTCTAAAAATGGTAATGTGATGAATATGAATAAGTTATTTAATTGTGCATTGGATTTAGATCACTTACTGATGCATGTTAGATTATGTTAGTTGGTTTGTAAAGTAATGCAACCTTGAATCCTTAGAGAATATGTCGTAGTTAGTTATGTTAACATTATTTGTTATCTTAAACATTTAAAAAAAAATATATGTTCCTGTTTCATGTAGCATAAATGTGTATTTCTTTAAGGTGTTCAAGGCAGGCGTTACATCTGGTATCAGAGCCAGGTTTCTAACACTAGGTACTCTGGGAATTATATTAGCCCATCAAGCTATACTAGTTGTTTAAACTCTGAAGAATATATTCATTCGTAGTCCTCGCCTAGCAACCTGAAGATGTTAAGTGGCAAGTGGAATTAGTCTCTGGATCTAGGGTATCAGTAGACTCTCTTGTGTATGGTTGCGAGTTGAGGATAGGTCCCTTATCTACCACGGCGGATCTTCACATTATACCACTAGGATCCTATGACATAGTGTTGGGGATGGATGGGTTGGATGCCCATTGTGTAGTGATGAGACTTCAGTTGCCTGGAAAGATGTATACCGAATGCGAGAGCTATATCCATATTTGTTCGTAGGCTTCCAGGAGTAAGCCTGATCCTAGTGGGGGAGGATGTAGTGTCCCTCAACTGGTCGTCTATCGAACTGATGTTTGTTTAGTAGTACTAGACATTATGATAGTATTTTAGATCGTTTGATGATGGATTCCTAGTTATTTTGTTATTTCATTATGGACCTAATCAGTATAGTAACAATTGTTGATGTTGGATTCTATTATCTTATGCTTTACAATTTGATAAATAAACTAGATGTTACAGATGTTTTGATGTTAATTGTGATATTGGATTGTAAGAGGATTGAATGTTTTATGTTGTTGATTAATATCAGATACCTTGTTCAACATAGTTAATCGTTTATTCATAAACGTGAATGGAACAATGTTGTATTACTCACTCTCGAGTACCCTACACCACTGCGATTTCCATTCACTACAGGACTGCATGTGGATATATATATATTGTTATGCTTAACTGTGCATTGTTGCAGGAATGCAAGTACTAGGCATCGACTCCACCTGATTATAGGTCTGAGCGTGCCTTTGCCAATGGAATAGTTGTTTGGAGTTAACGTGAGGTCCCATGTCAATGTGGTCTGGTTGTCAGTTTATCCTTTTGGTCATTGTCTGTCATTCGATCATGACTTGCAGACAGGTAATATTGCACCTTGGAGTCTAACTAGGTTAGAAAGTGTCTAAGTGTGTAAGGTGTCGTTGTGCTTTAATTAGAATCATATTACGGAAATTATAATGTTGATAATTAAATATATTTATAAAAGATAATATTGGGTATAATGTCGATAGTTGTTGATTATTGTTGTAAATAAATTATTATTTTATTAGAAGTATAGTTGTTAATAAAGATTGTAAGAAATTTTGTATTATTTAATATAATATTATTTGCAATAAATATTTAAATAAATAAAACAGTTGTAAGTTATGTTGTAATTAGTGATTTACTACTAAATTAATAAAATAAATTAATATATAGTTGTACAATTATAGATTGTTGTAATGTTATAACTTTATTAAATACAATATGGTTGGTCAGCTATAAAGTCATTAAATGTTGTTGGGAATTATGTGTTTACATTTAAAAAATAAAATAAAATAAAATAAATAAATAACATTTTGGGATCATTAAATTAAATAAAAATATAGCTCGAGGAGGGAGATGCACGGGATCACGTGCCAAGTCCCTTGGAAGAAGGAAGGGACTATCTTATAAAAGAAAAGCTGTAGAGGCAAAGAGGAGAGCATTACAGGTGAAAGAAAAGAGAAGAAGGATGGAATAAGAAGCTTGGAACTGCAGTAATTGAAGCAGACTCGTCGATTTGACATCGTAGCCAGGTTCCGCCGAATGCCTTATCCCTGAATCTTATTCCGAATCTGCAAATGTTGTTGTTGTTTATTTATTTCCAAATGGTTTGTTGACTAGACATCCACTTTAAGGTATTCTACGATCTACAATCAGTTTGTATTCTGAGATTTCCCCACCAAATCTTAAACCCAGTTGCTCATTTCCATAAGCCGCTTTGTCTACGTTTAAATAATGCAACTCTTAGGGTTTACAAATCATTTTCTGCTCAATGAATTTCATTGTTTAATTGGATTCCTTCCACTCCATTTGCCTGAACATTCTATCGCTTCTGTAATTGTTCATCTCCAATGGACGGATTGATATGTGGGTCATTGGTTTGTAGCAGATAGATAGAACCTTTGTAGTCTTCTCACCTCCCATTAGACTCTTAAACTAAAAAGTGTTTTCTTCAAGGTGAGATCGCCACAGTTCTGTATAGTAATTGGTCTTCCTTCAAAGGTATAACAATGAATCCTTGGTAATTAATATATACTCTCAGTCATATTTACCTGCAGTAGATTTCAACATGGCATCGGGTGTATGGAATCGCAACTCTCTTTCTCTCAGCCGCTAAACATACATGCATCAAACAACAGACTCCAACTCCGCATTGCAACCCTAAACAGTCTCTGTACAAGCGATTTGATATGTTATGACAACTTCATATTGTGTGGAACGCCCTTGGAGTGTCACAAAACTTCACATTTGGTATCAGCGTATAGTTGTTAGGTTTTGAACTTACAAATAGACGTCAGAAAAAATATGTAAACCATTACTAGATCCACTGTTGTAATTAATGTCCCACTTTGATGTGTTGAAGTTACTGTTTCAAGAAAGATTGTGATGAAGTTGGGGAAACTGCAGCAACAGATACCAAATGCTTGCTTTCATACTCGATTCTGTAAATCTATTCTTCTGAGTACTCCCTGGGTAGTTTTAACAGAGCTTTGAAAGCTATAATCAAGCAGCAAAAAACGAGAGGATGGCATAGTAGAGGTTGTAGGCAATAATCTTAGATCCACATCCCACTATCATAATGAGAATTAAGAAAAAGGAAAAACAAAAGGAAAGAGCAAAATCCTGCTCTAAGGAAGACTGTAGCAGCAATAAGCCTGCCTTCTTTGGATGCTATTTGCTCCGCTCCCTTCGCCCCCATTTCTGCGGAACCACCTATATAGGGTAATTTTTTATTATAATTTTACATAATAGGTTTCTGTCATTTCAATTGTTTGTTCCTATTAATTTAGTTTTTATATTATGGTTTGCGAAGGCCATACCAGAGAATTCCCAGTTATGAAGGGCAGCATATGGACCTTATTATCACTTGATTTGTTTGATCATGGACATGAGAGGATGGCATTTCTCTTGATATCTCTCCTTCAATTGCAGCTTTCTCCTGCTCTGCAACTGTGTTCAATTTTATATCATGGTTCTACTTGGTGAATCATAAACTAGCAGCATCTGAAGAATCAACATAGCTTTTCATTGAAAGATTTGATTTGTAACACAGGCCGAACAATACACTGCGACGATAGTTGTTATACTCAGGCAATACACAACGATCTCACAGTTGGTAATTGTGATCAATTTGAGCATAAGGCATAGTGGCAAAGTGCATTGTGATAGCAGCGATCAATATTGGAAGGTTCTATAGTTTACAGATTCATCATCATAGAAGACTGATGGTCACTCAACATCATCAAATCATGCCATTCTGACAATATCTGTATTAGACGAAGCTGTCACATGTTAAGAAGGATTCATGACCATTTGCCATCAATAAAGGATCTGTGTATTCATGTTTGATTTTAGAAAGCCGTCAAGCCGTCCAAGAGTATATCAGCACCATATCTATGATATCATGCAAGTTGTCCAGTCCAACGCCTTGTGTATCTACATCAAAGCTTCATAGTAAATGAGGAGGAAATTCATTGATTATCAGAGTTTCATAGCTGGTCTTTACGCAGGGTTGAGTCTTTACATTTGAGACATCATAAGACAAGATAATAGACTTATGGTTGGTATGTTTACTATTTTGTATCTGATCATAAGTTTGTTCGTCTAATTTCAAATAGATCTGGTTTCCTATCATTGAAATGTAAATGTGACCTATCATTCAAATCTTTAATTTGAATGATTATATATCTACAACTTGTTAGAAAATCAGAAACTCAAACAATAGCAGACTCGATAGGCTCATGGCCTGGACAGCGATAGTGTAATGGAAAAATCATTGACATAGTTCTTTTTGCAAAGAAAAAAGCTTTTCCAGTAAATTAACAAATGCAGTTCACTTACAAAGTTGAAATAAGATTGCTGTGTTGGCAAAATCCTTATCTTCTTTTATCACATCACAAACATTCTCTAGTTTCCTATTTATTCATTGACCGGGTTATTATTAGATTTACATTAGATTTACTAAACGATTACATCCCAAGTAATTCTCTGTAGAATTTAGATGACAACCATAGTGTGCATTATGGAGAGTGCTTGAGTCCCTTGCAACAACTCCATTTCGTATATACCCTGCAATCATTCTTTTACTAAGGATCGCTGTTTTACCTGGGCACACTTCTGAGAGGTTCTTTCCTACAGATCACACCTTTACATTAGTTTAATGGACTACAATACAGTCCACACAACCGATACAGTCTTAACTGATATATCACTGATGGAGATGGCGCTGCCTCTGAAGGCCGGTGCAGCAAGGGACAGCTAAGCACATACAACAATCAGCAATTTGAATTCTACGGAGATTTTGTAATCTATCCATTTCTGTCAGAAATTAAACCTGAGGGGAAGTGATCTCTGAACTAGTAATTACACTTTCCATGTTTGGGAGATCTGCACAATAGTTAGAAGCATGAGCAAGATGCGGGGATCTCAAAGAACATTCTTGGATACCGTAAAAAAACTTAGCCATCAAACCTATTGCCTTCATTATTTTTGTGATTATTGGATACCGTCAATCTTATTAGATTTGCAAGTTGAGGAAGTTGTTAGACTAATCAACTATCATCCATTTCAATGATAAAACAATCAATAGCCATTTTACTCCTCATTGACAACCTATACGAGCTGTTCACGTTTCATTCAAATAGGATCATTTATGATTCTTTTACAAGACAGTAGGTTATAATAAACAGTAATAGTAGAGAATGTAATCTAATGTTGATTTTATTACAGAAGTTGTTTACATTGAATAGAGAAGAAATTGTAGTGTTAACTCTAGAACTTTATTAAACTGTCTGAGTTAAGTATTCCAGTTGTTGTAATGAGTCAAATTGAGGGTGGTTAAACTCAAATTCCAGAGGCTAAGTTGTCATAGTTGAGTATTTGCAACTTGTGTATAGTTGTTTTTGTATTTACGATGTAATAACGATTATGTGGATCAAACATAGTAATGAGGTATTGTCAAGTTGATTATGTGTCTTGTAAAGTAATAATCTCTGGATGAGATATTAAACCACTTGTGATCTTAATGTACCGTTTTGTCATATGGAGAGACCTAGAATCTGTAAAAGAGTAAAGCGTTGTAATGTGATAGGAAATGGATTACAATTAGTGTTTGATTCTGTTTGTAATGCAAGAGGGTTTATGCCTTGCAATGAACATGTATGTGTATTGCTATAATGCCTTGTATGGTGGTTAGGGTTTACTAGGTGTTAGGAAGGAGAGTGGCTTTCAACGTGGGGCCGGTGCCCAAAGTGGCAGTCAGGATAACCCGTTGAAAGTAGATTAATCAAGTGATAACCTAAAATGAACTAGGGGGTTAAGGGTAGATTTCACATTAAACAAGATTAATGGATTCCTCTCCCATGGCCTGTAGTGCTTGTTTAGACTAAGAATGGGTAGAGAAGGCCTGGTCGGCATGATTGACTTCCTTGTCCTCATGAAAGGAAGGTTGATTCCGCATGTGTTACCCTATGACAGCCTCTCACTAGGGGCCGGCGCCTAGTGAGAGGCTGTCAGGATAACCCATGCTAGGACCGTGCGATGACACTCTCCCTACTACAACCTAGCATCCCTTGTTCGGTCTCTCCTCATTTGTTTTGTTTCACCTCTGGAAGTTAAGTTGTGTTGTGTTGTTTATGTTATTGTCATGTGTTGTATTGTTGTTTGGTCATCCTTTGTTCATGTTAGTCTTTGTCTACCTGACTATCATTGTTTGGGTCCTCATGTTAACTCCTAGCTCAGGGGGGTGGACCTTAGGGTTCCACATGGTCGGGTGGAAGAGCTTTATTATCCATTGGTTATTCTTCATCGAGTTCATGTGCAGAAAAGATTTATTCCAGTTTTTAGACAATTGTACTTGTACCAGTTGATGAAGATGTATGTATAATCTTGTACCAGATTTGTGTAACAGATTATTCATATATACGTAATTCTGATGTAGTCTGAAAATGGTAATGTGATGAATATGAATAAGTTATTTAATTGTGCATTGGATTTAGATCAGTTATTGATGCATGTTAGATTATGTTAGTTGGTTTGTAAAGTAATGTAGCCTTGAATCCTTAGAGAATATGTCGTAGTTAGTTATGTTAACATTATTTTTTATCTTAAACATTTAAAAAAAAAAATATGTTCCTATTTCATGTAGCATAAATGTGTATTTCTTTAAGGTGTTCAAGGCGGGCGTTACATTATGTTGGTCGTACACGTGCATAGTATGGTAAAAAAAGTGACTTTTAAACAATGGTTTTTATAAATGCCTATTGAAAATCGATTTGTATCATCTGGGTATTAAAATAAATTACATATTTAGAAACTAGACTCCGAGTACTACATTTAATATTACTAATTTTTTTTAAGATTTAATATTTAAGTACCTTAAATGTTTAGGTCAAATGTGACAAATTCTGAAAATCAGGGAAAACACTTCCACTTTTTGGCCAAAAAGTGGACCCAACTTCTTGCACTGACCCTTGTACTTTGTCTCTCCTTCTTGGGTAGAATACAAGCTCAATTTATGTTCTAATGTTAGATAGAAGAGGGTTTAGACCTAGTTTAATCTCTTGGGCTAGGGCTCTCTTTTCTACAAAACATTTTGGTGAACCCGTCATTTCTTGCACTTTTGCATCCTTCTTGCTTCATATTTGAGCTATTTTCTACCCTAGATCTGATTAGGCTACATTCATTCATCATTTGGCATACTTTCATATCTTAATTTTATATTGTTTCATTGTTAGGGTTTGGAAAAACCTTGCATTTTTAGAAAATCTAGCTATTCTTGAACCTAGGGTTTGGAGATTAGTGAGTTGTTTCAGATATTTGTGGCATGATTAAATTGATTTCATTTGATGTAGCATATCATACAACTCTTGCATTTTTTGCATTGAAAAGTGAAAAATCAAGCATTTTAGGCTTAGAAAAAGCATATTCATTGCATAGGTTTTAGATGATCATAGAAATATTTAAATTTCTGATTTTTGCATCAAAAATTATTGGTATTTTAGTAATTAATCATTTCATAGTGTTATATCTTGCATTTGAACCTCTTCATTGTTAGGGTTTTTCAAAAAGTTGTTATAAAACCTAGTTAATTTGAAACCTAGGGTTTGTAATTTGAAATTTTGTTTCATATTTTTCTGATGACATTCACATTTCAAATCTGATTTTTCTTTACTCTAATACATCATTTAATCATTTCCTAGTTGTATATTTGGCATTTTAACTCATTCGTTATTAGGGTTTTCAAAATTTTGGCATTTTTGGAAAACCTAGCTAGTCTTACATTTAGTGGTTATACTTGAAATCTCATTTTCAGATATTTGCTATGTTTAATGATTGCTAAATATGATTTTAATTTTCTTTAACTCATCATATGTGTCTTATTTTTTTTTAAATTAGAAAGCATGAGCATTCATGTATTCATCTTCTCTTTGAAATTTGAAAGGCAATAGCATAAACAAAACTATCTAGCTTCATTTGACACTTATGCATCTTCATTTAAAGCAAAGATTTCTAAATCCCTCTAGTATTTTTTTAGGAAAATCATTTGCACACACTACACATCTTACATTTGCAAGAATTATTTTTTGTGGTTACCAAAAAATCACATTTGTGGAAAGCCCCGCATATCTTGTACTTGTAGGTCATTAATTGTAATCTTATTTTAGATACTCAAATCATGTATCAATTCAATTGTACATTGTTGTTCCATGTCACACTTACATCTATTATTAGATTCTTCATATTACTTCTCTCAATATTAGAGGACTTTATTAAATTCATCTCCATGGATAGTCATGATAAAGATGATGGTGATAGTTCTTATTCTACTAAAATTCATGATAATATCATTGACATTACCTCTAAGGCATATGATGGTGACCTAGCTTTTCCGACATCACCCTATTCTTTGGATCCCTCTACCAAAAGTGAGAACATTTTGGTGCAAGAGGATGAAATCATTGACACATTCCTTAATATTACTTTACCTTCTCTTCATTTGAATGATCTCTCTTCTAGAGATGTGGCATTAGAGGATGTTGAACATAATATTTCTATTTCTACTTCCACCATAACACATGATGATTCCATGAATCATCCTATCAATCTTCCTCCTTTGGTTGAATGTTCAAGTACCTTGGATATAACTAATAATGTGAAGACCCCTGATCTTCCTCCTTTGGTTGAATGTTTAAATACTTTGGATATTACTAAGGATGTGAAGACCCTTGGTATTCCTCACTTGGTTGCATGTTCAAGCCCTTTGGATATCACTAAAGATACAATCACCAACAATTTTCTTAACATAACTCTACCCCCTCTTCATTACAATGATCTCCCATCAAAAGATGAAGCATTCATAGATTCTTATATTATAATGGATTCCCCATGGGAAGACTTAGACATTCATCTCAAAAATATATCAATATAAATTCTATCATCATTAATAAAATTATTCTGCCTGCTAAGGGTATAGTGAGTAAGTCCATTAATGTTCAAAATTATATTCCTAAAATTATGGTACATGAGGCACCTAATTTGCCTCCTTTATCTAAACCTATGATTACAGTTTGAGGTGTTCCAAAACCATCTCAAAATCCTGGTTACTTTCTCAATATTGCAAAGAAGATTACTCAAATAAACTCATATGATTTATCACAAATACAAAACCCAAAATAACAAACAAAGTAAGAAAGCCCTCAGTGTGCCTACTTCTCTTCCACCTTCTCAACCTTTTTCCCCCCACTTCCTCATCTTCCTCAACATATTGGTAGATAATATGATCATTTCAAGCAGCTCCACGCTACTCCGGCTAAGATCTCTCTATGGGATTTAATACAAACATCACCTTCATACCACAAAATGCTCCAAGAGGCCCTACAAAAGGTATTTGTTCCACCTTTTGTTATACCAAATGATGTATCATCTCAGTTTAGTTTTATGCATGTGACAACATCGGATATCTCATTTCAACAACATGAATTACCTCCCATAGAGGTGCAAAACCAATATGAACCTCTCATGATATCTTTCATTATTAATAGAATGAGGGTGAGACGCACTATGATTGATGGTGGATCAGGTCTTAATATTTGTGGCATAGACTTGTAACATAAAATCAATGTTGATACATCTTTCATCAAACCAAATAAACTAATCCTTCATGGCTTTGATAATGTTGGTAAAACATCACTAGGTACAATCACCTTAAATATTAAGGTTGGATCTATGACATTTCCTACCCTTATCTATGTCATACCTAATTCTCTTTCATAAAATCTTCTTCTTGGTAGACCTTGGATTCATGCCATGGGGCAGTTTCGTCTACCCTTTATCATTCAATAAAGTTTATTTTTGAAAACAAACTCTATTCAATTGAAGATGATTTGGTTCTAGAAAACTGGTTACAAATGGAAGCGTGACATCAAATTTCTCTAAAGAATTTGATCTCTTCTTTAAAAAAAGCAAAACCACTATACTTCATTGCTAACAACAATGTTGGTTAGGATAGTGTTGGTCCTTTGAATGAATTTTCAGTGATGATTGGGGTTCGTGAGATTTTACACCCACCTTTGTGGGTGAGTATAAAATCTCACCCTCACACCCTAAAATCTCAAAGGTAAATGAAGTTTCTTCAATACAATCTCATACTCCTAACAAACTTAAACTCAAGAGTAATAATGATGGAACTCTTCATATTGATGAAGATCCGCTTTCTTCTAAAGAAATGGTGGCCATTTGTGATAAAGTATCATCTCAATTTAATGAATCATCTTCTTCTACTACATGTCTTGGTAATGATGAGGTCCCTTTAGTTTTCAACCCCCATGGGCTTATTGAAACAAAGGTTAACCCTCCTCACCATGATGAAAATTGTGATCCTTCTTCTTCAATACATGATGACAACTCTCATTTCAATAAAGTTAGTCATATGACCTCTCCTCTACATGTGGAATTGGAGATTCGTTATGGGCGTGGATTCAAAATTATTTAAAAACAAGGATACAATGGAAATGGGTTAGGATGTAAAGAACAAGGAATTAAGAAACCTGTGGAACCAACATCACACCTGTCTAAAATAGGTTTAGGTTTTCAGCCTTCTCCTACATTCTCTCCACTATGTTCACAACAAAAAAAATTGCTTCCTACTCCACCTATATCTTATATTCTATCTCAACAAGAGTGTATGTTGTTGAGCCTACTCAAAGACCACTTAATCACTCTTCCTTCTCCAACACACAAAAAGATTCAACAAAATAATCACTCACCTCATTATTGTGCATATCATCAAACACTTGGCCATTCCACTAAGGAATACCAAGTCTTGGGTGAAAAAAATTAAACAACTTTGAACAAGGTATGGCTCTAGCACTCTTCATCATGCTTGATGTATTCCCTATATTAGCTTGTCCTCCATCTATTTTATCATAAGCAAGTTGGGGGAGGACGATTTGTTATAGACTGACTTGCAAGTGTGGTCCCTCCTAATTTTTTTTATGCTTGTATGTATTGTTATCCTATGTTGTGATGTTGTAGTTCTCCCTTGACACCATTGTTAGCACAAAGGTACAAGGAGTAAGAACATGTTGTGTCATTCCTCTATATGCATATTCATTCTTCTATATGTCGTGATATACAATTGTGTTATTTTCTTGGATGATCTAGCATCCTTTCATGATTCAATTTATGTGTACTCTACTTTCATGTGATCTTTCCTCCATCATATTCATAGTTATGATGTTTTATTTATATGGTACCTTATTGTAATGCTTAGCATCATACCATGACTACACAAGCCATTGTGTATAATTCCCATGAGTATCACCTTGGTTTTCTCATCCTGGGGGAAACCCTTTGTTGTGATGTAGCTTTTGAAAACACAAATCATTTAGGCATGTGATTTTAAAAATATCCCGTGCCTATTTTATATTTCTATCTTAAAGGCAATTACTCCCTGATGGAGTTAGCAACCACTTTAAGGTGGTGGCATACATTGTGCTATGAGCCTTACTCTCATTTTTCTATCAAAATATTTATTGATTACATTTTGGAAATGATTGTGGTACACTTAGAAACAAGATCTTGAGTCTATCTTGTTGAACCTCCTTGCATGTTTGGAATAAGGGTTGTGCTACCAACTAGAGTTTGGTAGTAAGGTAGCTTCATCTTCTTATTCTACAAGGTTTCACGTAAATCCTCTTGCAGGAGGTGGATTGTGTATTCCCTTGAGTAGAAACACTTCTCTTTAGATAGATTATGTGTATGATGTGTTTGTATCCTCTTGTGCTTCCCATTTATAACTACCCCCTTAGCATTCTTCTTATTGTAGCTTAGGGAATGATGCATGGTGATTGAGACAACCTTTTAGATTGAGGTCTCTTTTTTCATGCTGAATCAAGGTCTTCTGTTATGTGATTTTTGTGATTGATATATGATGTGTGTATTCTCCTTATATATTCTTATTCTTTATATGTTCTTCACACCTCATGTGTGCCTCACATGTATTCTCTCTATGTGTTCCTTATGTATGTCTCTTGAGTGCTTTGTGTGTATTCCATGTGTGTTCATGCATATTCTATGTATACTTGGTGTATGGCATGTATACTTTGTGTATGACATCTATACATTGTGATTTCTTAAGTGTATGTACCTTGCACATACCTTGTCTTATCTCATGTTTTCTAAGTACTTCATGTATGCATAAATTATATCTTTTGTTTATACCAATCATCATAGACTCCTAGAATCCTAAACTTGGGGGCTTCATCACCCCTCAATTTTGGTGACATTCTATGGTTTCTATGTTTGTTGTGATTGAAACCTGTCTTCTCCTTACTTTAGTGTGAGTTCAAACGTAAGCTTGTACTAACACTAAAGTGGGGGCTAAATGTTATAGAGTAAAATATTTACCCTTGTTAATCAGGACCTATTTTAACATATTTTTGAATATTAAATGATTAAATCTTGATCTTGATGAATAAAGTCGATAAAATAAAGTTAGGACTAGTCTAAGCCCATGACATTAGACACTCCCCAGTGTTTGTGGGGCTAAAGGACTAGGATGTTTGAGTTCCCTAGTCCTAGATGAGTCCTTTAGCCCCTCTCTTGTGGTGTTAGCTTAGAACACCTCCTTAGCTTATACATGTTAGCCTCATTTGGTTTTATTCATCATTTGTGAGAAGGAATACATATAAAAGAAAGTTTATTTATTTGAACATCTCTAAGTTCTTTAAGCAATCTAGGCATACTAGTACTCTCTTCTTTTCTATCATGCTTTCTATTATTCTCTAAATCTCTCTATGGTGGATTATTGTTGTTGCACCAACTTATTGTAGGTCTTGTGAAGATCTCTCTACTTCTTTGGGCTACACCAACTTCTTGAGTCAAGTTGTGATGCTACATCAAGCATGCTAGGGTTTCAATGCTCATGGTGACTTCTTTCCTTCATACTTTGTTCTAGCATTCCATTCTACTTCATATTTGCCTCTACCCTCCTAGGGAACTATTGTCACATAGATTTACACCTAGTGTTGAAGGCTTTTAGGGCTCTAACAATCTGGTGAAACATTGAGATGACCTCCAGGTGTGGGACCCTACAAGGACACCAAATCTCTAGAGAGAGACTGGTTCCTTTACTAAATGAGAGATTTAGTGATCCTAGGACTAAACCTAATCTATCCACCTGTTTATGAAAAGAGTAAGAGGAATGAAACTAAAATTATAGGAGAGGTGATACACTAGGTTTGAATATAAAAGCTCTCTCAGAACTGAGAAAATGTAAAGCATAACCAGATATAACTGATAAGTACACATAGATTTAATTGATCCTAATAGAGGTAAGGAGAAAGCAATGGCTGAGAAGAACAAAGTATTCATAGACAAACCATCCTTAGATTTATACAGAGTTAAAAATATCACAAAGAGGTGAGAATAACTAGCATATATTCAATTAGAAGGCACAGTTACAGTAGAGAAGGGCTATGTTTGAATACATAATGAACAAGTATACAACCCTTATTACATCTCTCAAAGATGTATATATAGCATTTGAGCACTTGACCTAGGTCAATTACAATAAATTTGCCCCATGGGTTGTCAAAAGAAAACTTACACCAGAAGGGACGCCTACCTGCAAGACTTCAATGTAGAAAAATATCTGAATCCATCGAGCAGATGGAAGATATTTTAGTCTTCAATGCGAGCAGATGAATCACTCACCTACAACAATTAATGTGAAATATCTACCTCTAGAAAGCAATACTTCAAGTCAGTTGTTGATATGTCTTGTTAGCTAAGTCTATATATTCATCGTCATTTGACCACTATCTTGATATTTGGATGTGCATATCCATAACTGCATCATGATTTTTGGATCGTAATTTCATGGTGAGAATATTCCTTGAAAGCCCACCAAATGAAAGAGGATGAAAATCTAAGCACTTTTACCTTTTTGGATTATGTATAAATTCCTCAGGATGAGGGAGATATTCATGGTCAAAGTTATAGTCAATGGGCATATGGATATCCATGAGCATCTTCAAGGTCTGCACATTTGCAAATATTTAGATGATATAGCCCAACCGCATACAATAGTCTTAACATCCTGATATCTAGAGGCACCCATCAAATTTACCTTTGTAGCATGGTGGGGCTGTCATCTACATGAATACATGATGTTAGGATATTAACTTCATATCTAGATATTAACTTAATATCTAGATGCTTCTTTAATATGCCACCTTTGAATATCCTGATGATGTCATCAACATGACAAACTTTGTTGGAGAGGAGATCTGGATGATATGATCAGAATATTAGCACTACAGGATAATATATTGGTGGTGGAATGTCTGGATGATGTCATCATCATATGCACTTCTTTGGGGAGGGGACAGGATGACGTCATTGAGACATTCGCAAAGGGCATGGACATTGGGAAAGATATAGACATTAGGAATTATCTAGATGTTAGGAAAACATCTAGGTAATTACTAAGGTTCACACATTCAAAAAGTATCTGGATGTTAGTTAAGACCCAGATGTTAAGAAAACATCTGGATATTAACTAAGGTCTAGATATAGGAAAAGGTTTGGATGTTAGTTAAGATCTGAATGTTAAGAAAACATCTGGATATTGACTAAGGTTCGGATATGCAAAAGATATCAGGATTCTAGCTAAGGTCTAGATATTAAGATAATATCTAGATGTTAACTATGATCCAGATATCTAGACATTAAATATCCATACCAAAATGACTAAGTATGAAGATGAAAATCCTGTTGAAGGAAGACATTGAAGGCAAAAGGCTTCTGGCTTTTTTTGGGTTTTTTGTATGGATTCTATGAACAAGTTTTTAGGGATTTTTGTAGGGCAGAGCATTTTAATTTGGAGGGATTAAGGCTTGTAGGTCCATATTCCAAGGGATATCTAGGAGATTTTCAAGGTGAACTATTTGACTCTAGACAGAGAAAAAAGGGGTCAACATTTTGGTGACCTCTTGGGGATGTTTGCTTTCTAAACAAATAGATCAGTAGCCTTAAGCATCCATTGGGCATAGAGTCCAAAAGAGGAATGAAATAGGTCAAGACAACTAAAACCTACCCCCCAAAACACACAAAAGGAAAGAGGCCTACATTCTCCTAATGACAATGCAGCCTGTGCAAGAGCACTTATGGAAAGGGAAACCTAAAACTGAAATAAACTAAATCAATATATACAAGACCTCATACCAACTTTAATGGTAAGGTTTGAGATGAATCCCATTAACTGAAATGGGTAGAACTTCACCATCTAGCTTTGACAAAATAAAGGCATTTGCTTGCTTGTTGTAGGTGATGATGTATGGCCCACTCCAAAGTGCATCAAACTTGGTTTGGCTCAGTCAACATCCCATTTTAGAACAATATCACCTTCCTCTAAGGTCTAAACCTTGGACTTTTTATCAAAAATTTTCTTGGTCTGCATTTGATGTTCTTCTAATGTGATCATGGTTGACTGTCTTTATTCTTCTAGTTCAGTCAATTCAGCCATCGTGATAGACCTTGCATCTTCTCCTTCAAACCTCAATTGTTGAGCCAAATCTAGTGCATGAAGCTCTAAGGATATAGGCAATCTAGCCTTTCTTCCATACACCAAAACAAAAGGAGAGCTCCCAATGGCCCTATTGTATGTGATCCTATAAGCCCAAAGAGATAACTTGATCTTATTATGCCAGTACCTCTTATTTGTTTCCATGGTCCTCTTCAAAATCCTGATTAAGTTCTTATTAGTAGATTCAACCAGCCCATTACCTTGGGGGTAATAATTAGATGAAGTCTTTACGAACACATTATGCTTAAGAGCCCAATTGACAATCCTAAAACTAGTGAATTCTTTAGCATTATCAAAAATAATAGTATGAAGAGATCCAAACCCTATTATGATTTCTTCCAAGAAATACATGATATAGGACTTAGTGGCCTCCTTGAGTGGGATTGCTTCAACCCACTTGGTGAAGTAATCCATCGTAGTTAAAACCCACATGTGACCAACACTAGAAGCAGGGCTTATCATGCCAATGAAATCTAATCCCCACTGTGAGAAGGGTTGATTAGCCTGAATAGAGTGAAGTGGAAGTGTTGCCAATCTTTTCTTTCTAGCAAAGAGGGCACACTCTTTACATTTTCCTACCCATACATGGGCATCATTGAATAATGTGGGCCAAAAGTAACCTACCCTCATTATTTTTATTTTTGTAGCTCTAGTAAAGAAATGGTCACCAGCTGGGCCAACATGAAACTCACCAAGAAGTCTATCAACTTGATCTTCTTCTATGCATCTTAGTAGGACTCCATGTAAATTTCTCTTGAAGAGAGCACCATCAACCAAAGCATAAGGGATAGACTGTAGCCTAAAATGTCTTCTTTTGGTTCTATCTAGTCCATAGGGATACTCACCAGTGGATAGGAAACTAGCCATATCTATCGTCCAAGAACTCACAACTGATGGCTAAGCCATAAGTTCCTCCTCATTCAAATGGTAAGATGAAATCGCTTCATCTATTAATGTCTAAGCTAGCTATTCACACAATCCTCTACCTCTAATCAACTTAGTGGCTTTGATGATCACATCACACTCAAGGATCTTGGTGACCCAACTGGCTCTCTTTTCACTAATTTCTATTCCCATTATATAATCCCTCACACTCGAGTGGGAAACTAAAACTTTAATATGGTTATTTGCCAACATATATCTAAATTTCTTTAAAGCTCCAACAATGAAAAATACCTATTTGTCCATGGGGTTGTATTTGACCTCATAGTCCTTTAAGGTCTGGCTAAAGAAAGCTAGAGGCTATTCCAATCCTTGTTCATTTTGTTGCTTTAGGATAGCAACAATACTATTCTCTCCTCTATATGCATAGAGGAGAAAATCCTTCTCATAATTTGGGTTTATGAGAGTAGGTGCTTGAGTGATCTCTTCCTTGATCTTCTCAAAACCATACTTCCCTTCCTTAGTCCATCTGAAAGCTACATCTTTCTTGAGCATAAGGGTTAGAGGCTTCACCAAGCCAACGTAGTTAGGGATGAACTTCCTAACAAAGTTGATCTTCCCTAGAAATGATTGTAAAGCTCTTTTGTGAGTAGAAAAGGGAAGAGAAAGGAGAGATAATGTCCTCTTAGGGTCAATGGATATCCCATCCTCAAATACTATGTGACCCAAAAGTTTACCCTAGGCAATGGAAAAAATACATTTCTTGGGGTTCAAGGATACCTAAAACTCTACATCTCTGGAAAACCTATTCCAAATGCTCCATATGGTTCTTCCCCTTCTTGGAGAAGACTGTGATGTCATCCAGATAAATCAAGATGAACCTGTTTATAAATCCTTTTAAGGCAATATCATTGTCCTCTAAAACATGGCGCCAACATTAGACAAACCAAATGGCATCTTTGCATATGCCATGGTTCCCCATTTGGTTGTGAATGTTGTATTAAATCTATCCTCCTATCTAAAAATGATTTAGTTATAGCCAAAGAAGCCATCCATTAATGAAAAGCTCTCTGCCCCTGCAACTATTTGCAAAATCTGATCCATAGAGGCTAGAGGGCAATGATCCTTCAAAGAAGCACAATTTAGGTCTCTGAAGTCTACACAGAGCTTGACCTCTCCATTCTTCTTCCTCATAGGCACCAGATTAGCAACCCAAGTAGAATACTTGATGGGGAAGATAATCCTTTCTTGTATAAGCTTGGCAAGCTCTTTTCTCATGAGCATCTCGATTTTTGGATTAATAGGCCACTACTTTTGATGAACTAGCTTGCAATTAGGATCTAGATCGATGGAATGTTGAGCCACCTCTAGATTAAATCCTTTAAGATCTTCATATGTCCATGCCAGGATATCATTATACTTTTGGGCAAGTTTTCTGAGTTCTTTCTCTTCTACATCACTGTACACTTTTCCTAGTAGCAACTCCTTGTCTTAGGTGACAGTTACCTTCTGGTAATCTTCTTTCTTGAAGTTCATATTGTTATTTTCACCCTTGAACTCATCATCATGGCTAAAGATGGCCTCCAGGGTGAGTAGACCCTTGGGTAGCTTGTTGGATTTGAGCTGGATGATCTAAACTTCTTTGTGCTCACAGGTTCTGTCAAGGAATCTACAACATTTGTCAAAGTATCAACTTTCTCCAATTTTACCTTCCCATCCTCTACCATGTCATGAATAAAATGGTACTAGACATCAATATGCTTAGTCCTCACATGGAAAGTAGGATTCTTTGCCAAACATATGGCACTTTGACTGACACAACAAATAGTAATATTCCTTGCATCAAAACTAACATCAGAACACAATCTCTTAAGCCAAATGGCTTCTTTACAAGCATGAGTTGCTTCCATGTACTCAACTTTAGTAGTGGACAAAGTGACTATAGGTTGCCACTTACTCATCCAACTAATAGCACCACCAAACATAGTGAACACATAAGCACTAGTGGATATCTTTCTGTCAATGTCACCTGCCCAATCTGAATCCACAAATCCATGAATACAAAGTGAATGCTAAGGTCCTGTTGGATAACCATGATAACATAAGGAATACTTGGAAGTACCCTACAAATATCTGAACACTCTCTTCACTACATCCCAATGTACCCGTCTAGGATTAGCCATAAATTGACTAAGGACTCCCATTGCTTGGGCAATGTTTGGTCTTGTATAGACCATCGCATACATCAAACTACCAACCACGCTAGCATAAGGAAATATGCTCATATCCTCTATCTCAAAAGGAGACTTTGGACAATCTTCAATAGATAACTTTGTCCCTATTGTAACATGAACAGTCAAAGGTCTACAATCCACCATGTTGAATCTCTCCAACATAGTGTTAACATAATTACTTTGGCCTAGCCAAAGTTTTCTATTTGCTTCTGATCTGCATCCTCAGAATGTACTGAGCTACCCCTAGATTTTTCATCTCAAACTGTGCTGACAACTGAGACTTCAAATTAGAAATCAAACTTTTACCATTCCCAATGAGTAACATATCATTGACATACAATGTAATAATGAGAATGTGATCATTGTCAAACTTGTAATAAACATAATGATTTGATTTAGATCTCTAAAATCTAATACTCAACACAAAGGCATCAAACTTCTGGTACCACATCCTAGGAGACTATTTCAAACCATACAAAGACTTTTTCAACTTGCAAACCAGATTTTCTTTACCTTTCACCACATAGTGCTCTAGCTGTGACATATAGATTTCCTCCTCCAAGTCACCATGAAGGAATGTTGTCTTCACATCCATCTATTCCACTTCTAGATCATATGCTGCTACAAGAGATAATAGGAAATGAATAGATGTCAACTTTGCAACGGGAGAGAAAATCTCACCATAGTCAATTCCCTCCACCTAAGAATACCCCTTTGCAACCAATCTAGCCTTATATTTCTCAACACTACCATATACATTGAATTTCTTTTTGAACACCCATTTGCATCCAATAGGTTTTCATCCTTCAAGAAAAGGCACCAAGTCCCAAGTATTATTCTTTTTGAAAGAAGCCATCTCCTCTTCCATGGCCTCCTTCCATGTATTTAGGAGAAAATTGGGTTTATTTAGTTTAGTGTTTAAATCCTTCTTTCACCCTTTACCTTCAAGGACCTTCAAATCGAGTGGCAGAGCACTAACAAGTCCTTGGTTACTTACAAATGTAGGGAAGCTTCGATTAGGGTGTTTAATTATCAAATTTCCTTCTCCTATGCTTAATTAACCATTAAAACCCTAATTTTTTAAATACAACAGTAAACATATGAATTATAGAAAAAGCTCTTGCAGAGGGAAGTAAAATGACAAATCACATAGTGCCTATTTTTAGAGTTTCGAGGCAGAAAAGTCAGGGACACAGAAGAGGGTGCCCAAGTCCAAGGCCTATATTTTTGTCCAGATCTGAGAACTCAGTCTGCAACTCTTTCCTATTGTTCCAGAGATTTTCCCATCATGAAAATTGGAGGACTAATGAGTGGGCGCCCAAGTCCAATGGGTAGATTTTCCTTTTGTTCTGCAATTCTAACACTTTAAGATGTCTTCATGCAACTTCACTTTGTCCAGCTCCTCAAACTATAACCTGCAACCATGAAAACATTAAGAGGGGGTTGTGGTGTTTAGAGGCTTGCTTTAGTCAAGGCCCAGAGGACACTTAAGTCTCTAAACACCTTTGTTAGATAGAGAGTGTGTGCCTAGGGAGGCAGAGGCAAAAACTGAATGAAGTAATGATCACAAACAGAATATAACATCACTTTGTAGTGAAGATCTCATGGGAGGAAAATGCTCTTCATTCCATGATGAAATGGATGCTCAAATCTACAAACACAAACACATAAACCACACAAATATGCTCTTGCAACACAATGAAAGCTTTGAATCACCTTGAGAATGCCTAAACATAACAATTGCCATCTAGTTTACAAATGAATGCTTAAACATGCTTTTATATGCAACTACAAACACTCCCACCAAGTTTTTCGTAATTCAAACTTACTGTGTCGGCATAGGACCCAAATAACAGTCATAAACTGACACCTAAAAATTGGGACTGCCCCAAAATAGGGTAGGATTAGGGCGTGGGAACCCAAGTCCTCCCCCCTATTTTGGGCAAGGCTAAGCTCAAGGGGTCCTCCTAGGTCCCATTTGTCATATTACCTAGGGTTCATTCCATCGGGATGCCAAATTATGAAGTAAGATGTCCTAAATACATGCAAAAGACCCAGGAGCTACACCTAAAGAGGGAAAAGCCCCTAAGGAGACATTTTCTAACATTACATTTAGCCCCCACTTTAATGTATGTATAAACACGAGGCCAATACATTCATTAAAGTAAGTTCACAAACACAGAAAACACTCCAAGCATGGAGAAGACATGCCAATCACATAAAAAAATAGTAATAGGTACACAAAACAAGGAGATGACAGTTATAGTCACGTAGGACATGGAGAAGATAGTAAATGCAAAGAAGACACACTAATGCATGGAAGATAGGCATGATATCTTTTCTTTTCTTTTTCTCATATATATGAAATGCAGATGCAAGTACTGGAAAGTAAACAAACCTCCCATAATACAGGATGCACTCATTGTGCAAGTCTTTATACTATATATATGGGGTAAGACACATGCAAGACATGCAAAACCTCCAAAAATGTAAGATGCACTCATTGCACAGGTCTTTAGACTACATATGGGGCAACAAACATGCCAAACAAAGAAAGCACACCAAATACACACACTTGAAGACACAGAGAAAACATGACAGACAAGCGATGGTGTGTTCCCTATTTCTAGGCTCATCACCATCTCAGGAACATTATAGGCACACACTGATGATTGGGATTTGCCACAACAATCGCTGAAGACACGCTTAAGGGTTGAGTTAGTCATAGAACTGCTCCCCACCTCCGCAGAGGATTTTTGAAAATGACAGGATGATGCAATCTGCTCTGAGAAATACACCATCCCTACCTCCACAGAGGGCTTAAGATAAAAAGGATATACATGATATCCTACCTCCACAGAGGGCTTACATGATTGATTGATTGAATGCAAACAATCTCAAGATGCAGGATGCACTCATTGCATAGGTCTTTAAACTGCACCTGAGGACAAACACATTGCTAACATCTATAATAGATAACTTACCTTATATATTCCCCCACCTTAAGGTGGTTGATATCACATATCAATATCAAGCACGTTAAGGTAGGAAGAAAACACACAAGGGAACACAAGCTCTCATAAATCTCATGCCCCTCAGAGGTGACATGTACTTTACGATCGCCAAATGTTCCCACAAACACATCCCTGCAAGAAACATGTTAGTGTCTACAACATCATGATAAACGACAACATCAATGCATATGATTAATCACACAAAGAGCCAAGGTTATACCATGAATTTGGAGTTTGAGGATAACCGTGGGGCTATATCATGAAGCTCTCTGAATTGAGTACCACCAAGGCTAGATTCAAAGACAAACAAAGGTACACAGAGCAATAGTATTGTTAAGGTTTGTAAATGAGATAAAAACATCATCAAGTTCACTACATGGAAAGCATGAGTGCTTCCACTTGCCAAGCATCAGATAAGATATACAACACCATCATCATATTAGGAACTAAGTCCAATTTTTGATTGCTCTCAAAAGGGACACTAGGTCTGCATCAGTATAAATATTTTTTCATCATCTACCAGCTAGATAGAAACACTAGAGGAAGGGAAACAATAAATAAGAGAGGAGAAGAAAGTGTCTTAGGGATAGTCAAGTAGGAGGGTACCCCCAAGTCACCAATTGCAATGCTATGTCCGTAAGAAACAACACACAACAATGAAATCAGAGAGAGGTAATATAGAAGGATGATGATACAAATAGAAGAAGGTCACAACAGAGGTGGTCTCCTAGTATCCCAGACCTTATGGGAGAATCCAAGGTCATCCCAGGAGGCCTAAACAACACATAGCACATCACGGGGGAAGCACATCATGAGAGAGATAAAGGGTTAGATATACTTACCTGTAGGGTCTTCGCGCTAGCGGCTATTATCAAGGAGGTCATCATCCTCCCAAATCTAAATGCTAGAAAGAGGTACAGGTTGTTCCATTTGTCTGTCTAATGTATTTTGATCACTTCCTGATCCCTGAAGGGATATCAAAGGGTGGACCCTGACATAAGTATCATTTCTTAGTGGACTAGGTGGTTTATGAAACTGATCCTTATCCACCTCAATCACACCAAATAGTTCAAGATAATCAAAATAGTGTTGCATTGTCAAAATGTCATCCCTTAATACTACACTTTGGTTAGGAGGATTTTTCAAATTACTAGAGCTAACCCTAATCTTTTCATCTGAGTTATCTAAATGTTCAGCTGTATGATTAGTAGGGTAGCTTGTGAATTCATTATCACTCTCATAATCATTGTTAATATCATTGCCATATGTTTGAGCTATTAATTCCAAACTATTATGAGAAGTGTCGTGCTCTTCATCCAAAGTGTGTTTTATCAATTCTTCTACTACCCAAGGGTATGTATTGATGAGAGATATGAAGTTGTTAATATTAGATACATAATCAAGGATCTCAAAGGAAGATGACACCAATATATCCTTGTGATACATGGCTTGTATATAGGGTATGACATAAGGATGTGTACTAATGAATTTGTAAAGATTTTCAAATTTTAAAATATATTCATGTAAAAATTCCAAAAAGCACTGAGAGGATGAGGCCATGAATTCCAAATCAGATTTAAATTTTTTTCCCAAAGTATGTCGAAGATAGGTGCGAAACTATATGCAAAAATGGCCTAAAAATGCTTGATTTTTGTACTTTTTTCAATGCAATTAAGTGAAACAAAGGGTGTTTTAAGGATTTTGATTAGGGGAATCAAGTTATATGTCTGATATTAGTCCAAAACAATAATAATATCCTTCACAACACACTCTTGATTCAAATCTAAGATAATGCCAAGTCAAAATATAGTGAAAATATGTCAAAATAGGTACTTTTTCACCAAATCTCGATACAAAAGAGCATAAAAAAAGGGTGTTGTGAGGAAAATTATGATGGAAAGAAAATTATATTAGTAATAACATCCACTTAATGATAATATATCAATCACAACATGCTTTTAGTGCCACTTAAGGTCAAACCCTAGTGAAAATATAGCAAAAATAGGTTATTTTTCACGGTTTTTCACTTCCAAGACCTAGAAAAAGGGGTGTTGTAATTAATTTAAGGAGGTGAAGAAAATAAAAGAAATTATATTAGTCACCTCAATCCATAAAATTTACCACAACACACTTGGAGTGCAAACTAGGCCCAACCCTAGGGCAAAAATAGCAAAAATAGTCAATTTTTTACCAAATTTTTAATACAAGGGCTCAATAAAAGGGTGTTGTGAATATTTTTAGGAGGGGAATAAAATAATTACCTTGATAATAGAAAATTAATGCAAAAATATTCTTCACAACACGCTTATGGTGCAAATTTAGAGAGTTGATAAGCCAAATCTAGTGAAAATTATTGTTTCTGAAGCCCTAGGTTTAAGATCTTGACACAAAATGTTATGTGAATGCTTTGAGGTCTGATTTATGATAAAAATTAAATAATATCAGATATAAAAATGAATTCCAATCTTTAATATGCAAAATGCAAGTGCAATTTTAATGAAAATGCATGAAAATTGCTAGTTTTTTGTTGAAATTTCTTATGCAAAAATGCAAATATTTGAAATCTAAATACAATTTTACACTAAAATGAAAGACTACAACCAAATTATAATTTGAATGAGCCTCTAAAATTGGTAGAAAAATATGAAAGAAGATTTTTCCTACTAACCCTAGATTTTGGAATTACTAGGTTATATGAAAATTGTCAAGATTTCTACAAAACCCTAGCAATTAAATGATGAAAATGCAATACAAATTTCTGAATTTTTGTATTTTTCTATATTGTATATCATATCTGATGTAAAAATCATAAATTAGGAAAATTTAGAAAGAATTGATGCAAATTAGTAAGCTTAACAATGCAATTTTTTGAATTTTTCCAAATTTTTTAATTTTTTTGAAATTTTCTTAATGCAATAAGATGAATAACTATATGAATAAATGAAATCAATCCAAATCTGAAGAAAAATACTTAGAAAGTTTCAATTAAGTCCAAAAACACGGGTTCACCAAAATGTTTTAGGTAAAATTTGGATTGCTTAATGTTTTGGTTGTTAGATGTTTGAATCCTCCTTTCACCTAACACATTCAAGGACTTTGGATCAAGTGGTAGAGCACTAACAAGTCCTTGGTCACTTACAAATTTAGGGAATCTTGGATTAGGGTGTTTAATTATCAATTTTCCTTCAATATGCTCAATTAATTATTAAAACTCTATTTTTGTAAATATGATAGTAAATGGACGAATTACAGAAAAAGCTCTTGCAGAGGGAAGTAAAATGACAAATCATAGAGTACCTATTTTTGGAGTTCTGAGGTGGAAAATTTGGGGACACAGGAGTGGGCACCTGAGTCCAAGGCCTATATTTTTGTCTGGATCTGAGAACTTAGTTTGCAACTCTTTCCTGCTATTCTAGAGATTTTCCCGTCATAGAACTTGGAGGACTAATGAGCGGGCACCCAAGTCTAGGGGGAGATTTTCCTTCTGTTCTACAATTCTGACACTTCAAGATGTCTTTTGACAACTTCACTTTGTCCAACTCCTCAACCTATAACTTGCAACCATGAAAACTTTGGGAGGGGGTTGTGGTGTTTAGAGGCCTGCTTCAGTCAAGCCCTAGAGGACACTTAAGTCTCTAAACACCTTTGTTAGATAGAGAGTGCATGCCAAAGGAGGTAGAGGAAAAAACCAAATGAAATAATGATCACAAACACAATATAATGTCACCTTGTAGTGAAGATCTCATGGGAGGAAGACGCTCTTCATTCCATGATGAAATGGATGCTCAAATATGCAAACAAAAACACATAACCACATAAATCTACTCTTGCAACACAATGAAAGTCTTGAATCACCTTGAGAATGCCTAAACATAACAATTGCCATCTAGTTTACAAACAAATGCCTAAACATGCTTTTATATGTAACTACAAACAATCCCACCAAGATTTTCATAATTCAAACTTATCGTGTCAGCATAGGACCCAAATAACGGTCACAAGCCAACACCTAAAAATTGGTACTGCCCCAAAATAGGGCAGGACTAGGGTGCGGGTGTCCAACTCCTCCCCCCTATTTTGGGTAGGGCTAAGCTCAAGGGGTCCTCCTAGGTCCCATTTGTCATGTTACCTAGGGTTCATTCCATCAGGATGCCAAATTATGAAGTAAGATGTCCTAAATGCATGCAAAAGACCCGGGAGCTAAACCTAAAGAGGGAAAAGCCCCTAAGGGGATATTTTTTGATGTTACACTAGCAACTTGCATTTTCATACCCATAGCCTCTTTCATAGTTCTAGGCTCATTAGTGTTAGAAATCAAAGAAAAAAACAACTGAAATCATGCAATGAATAACCAAACCTATTAGGTTGCTGCCTTATTCATATGGACCTCCTCAAAGATTGAGGTTGAGATTCTTCATCTTCTTCTAAACTTTTAGAGCTACTAGAGGTCTCCTCATTATCAGGTCCAATAGATGTTTTTGAATCAAATTTCTCAAGGGTGCAAAGAAGTTGAACCACATCATCTTTCTTCTCTTCTTTCTTTGGCTACAAGACAACTGAATAAGGATTGAGCTCTCTGAAGATCACACTTCTGCTATACAGAACTCTCTTAGCCACTGGATTCCAAAGCTTGTACCCTTTCACACCAATGCCATAACTGATGAAGGTACACTTTATAGCCTTGTTCTCTAACTTAGACCTCTTCTCCTTAGGCACATGTGCATATGCTTCACAACCAAATACTTGAATGTGTCTTAATAAAGGCTTTTTACTAGAACATACCTCCATAGGTGTCTTATCAACAAGCGCTGATGTAGGAGACATATTAACCAAGTAACAAGTGGTAGCAACAACTTTAGCCTAGAAGTTTTGTTCAAGACCAGCTCCACTTAGCATACTCCATGCCCTCTCCATCAATGTTGTATTCATCCTTTCTACAACTCCATTCTGTTGAGGGGTATACGGAGTTGTCTTGTACCTCTCAATCCCCTATTCTTTACAGAACTTGTCAAAATGTGCCGAACAAAACTCACCACCATTGTTAGTCCTCAAACACTTAATCTTTCTATCCTTCTGATTCTCTACAAGAGCTTTGAACTCTTTGAATCTATTAAAGACTTCAGATTTACTTCTAAGGAAATACACCCATGTCCTATTGTAGTCATCAATGAATGAAACAAAGTAAATAGATTTTGAAATTGAAGCAACATTAATAGGACCAAACACATTAGAATGAATCAAGTCCAACACCTTAGAAGATTTGTGAGAAGTAGAATAAAACTAAACACGGTTTTGTTTTACATAAATACAATGTTCATAGAAATTGAAGTCAAGATTACAATCATTCATACCCTCAACAAGATTTTTATTTTTTAGGGTCCTCAAACCCTTTTCACCAATGTGACCAATCCTTTGGTGCCATAACATTGTCTTCTTATCTAGAATTTTCATCTCCATAGAATGAGCACCCTTAGGTACCTCGAAAGCATGACCATCGGAAGTAGATACAATAGTCTTTTTTGCTGTTGGTTCCAATGTTGAGGATGAAGACTCTAAAGTTCTCTTCTTCAAAATAAAGGCACTATTGCACTAAACTACGCATGCATCAAGCTGAAATAGAGTGCCAATCTGAACACCCTTAGCCAACACCATAGATCTTCTAGTCATCTTACATCCTTCATTCAAGAAAACAACCTGCACACCCACATAATTCAACTTACTTATAGAAAGAAGGTTCCGTGTCAAACCATGGATATGTAGAACACCATTGATTCCCTTCACTCATCCATCAGGGAATCGAATCAAGGCTCTTCCATGGCCAACAATCTTTAGGTGAGAATCATCACCCAAGTACACCTTTCCACCATCGTATTCTTCATACTTCAAAAACCAACCCTAATGTGAGGTCATGTCAAAAGATGCACTAGTGTAAAAAAGCAACACATCCTCAAATTCATGTGTTTCCAAGGTAGCAAAAAAAATGCTTCTCCTTCATCCTGAGAGGACTTGTCAGAATCCAAATCATAATTCTTCTTCTTTTTCTTTTTCTCCTCCTTGTACTCCTTGTGGAAGTGACCAAGTTTGCCTCAATTCCAACACAGGGCCTTGGACTTTCCGGGAGACTTAGATCTCCCATGGGATTTGGATCTTCCTTTTTCTTCCTTCTTATCCTTTTTCTTTCCCTCCTCTTTAGATCTACCACAAACCTCAAGAGCCTCCTTGGCTGATTCGGAAGACTTTCCCTGCATCTCTTTAGACAACAACAAAGAAACCACTTCATCCATCTTGAAGGTGGTAGTGGTACTCCTAATGGCCATAGCAAGGTGGTCACATGAATCTGGTAAGGAACATAGTAATGTCATACATAGATCCTCCTCCTCCATCTTCACACCAACAAAAGTCAACTAGGCAACAAGCATATTGAATTTATTCAGGTGTTCAGCAACACATCCTCTATCTTCCATCCTTAAAGAATATAATTTCTTTCATAGGAATAACTTGTTCACCAAGGATTGAGCTTGATAAACATCTCCAAGCTTCTTCCAAAGTTCCTTTGTGGTCTTCTCTTCATGGATATTTAGAAGCACTGAATTAGCCAAACAGAGTCTTATCAAAACCTTAGGTTTTTGATCTTTGAGATCCCTGTCTTCTTGAGACATTTCTGTTGGTTTTGTACCAGATATGGCATCCCATAAATCTTGATCTACAAGCATGTCCTCTATTTTGAGTTTCCACAACTCAAAATTACTATCGTTAAACTTCTCTATCTCAAACCTCCTAGATGTGCTCGCCATCTCTTACCTGCAACAAAGATTTCAAAATCCTCTACACAAGCTCCCACTCAAATGAAGATCAACTCAAAAAACCCTCTACCCAACAACTAGAACCAAAGGTGATTAGGCTCTGATACCAATTGAAAGGAAGCAAGGTATGTGGAAAACGCTTCCTACACTAATCTATTGAGGAAATATTTATGCAAATTTTTACTTTTACAATTATAGATTAAGATGCACATTAAAAGAAATATAATTACAACTTCCAAATACAAAATACAAAACTCACAACACAAGATATACATGGGGAAAACCTTTTTAGGTAAAAAACCCCACACCCCAAAGCCTCCCAATATATTATTAAGGAATCATGAAGATTACAATATACTTGCAGAGAAAGCTTTTATAGGAGTATATTCAACTAGAGATCTAGGAGGTAACTCAACATCTATAACATTCTTACACACAACCTCCATCTCTAGCTCTTGATATATAGGAGATACAATACAGTACACCACCAACGGTAATTACAAAACCATGAGCTAAAACCACCCAAAAGTGGTACCCAAATTATCTCCAATCAAAGATGCCTTATGATGTGCCAAAACACACACCAACACATGTAACTCTCCCCTTTACATCTTTTTTATGTGTCCAATACATTTTTATATTTCCCAAAAATAGAAGGTCCAACTTCCAGAGGTCATAACTTTTGATCCAGGTGTCCAATTGATGAACTATTTGATGTGTTAGAAATCTTGTGAAGAGATCTCTCACCCTATAACCTACTTTATCAATTACAATGATTTTTGAAGCATTTAGGGAAGTTTCAATTCTGTTAATTGAGTTCAAAACTTTTTTCTGGTAGTTTCAAAAAATAGAAACTTTAATATCTCGCAATCCAAATATGATCTTGAGACTAAACTCACTTGAGATGTTCACTTAGCTGTTCTGCACCTTCTAGGAAAAATTTTAGGTCAATCCAAGTTTAATCGAAGGACTTACTAAAATAGTAAGTCTCACCATTTTTAGCTCTTTTGGAAACTTTGAAAGTTCTAAAGCATTCTCTAGGATAAAGGGTATTCGAAAAGACCAAAACTAGGAAAAATAGTAATCTTTCGAAGTTGCAAGGTTGAGACACTTTTCTTAATAATATTGTTCCTTTCACCCTTGAACTCATCATCACAGCTAAAGATGGCCTCTAAGGTGACTAGACCCTTGGGTAGATTATTGGATTTGAGCTAGATGATCTGGTCACCATAGCAATCTTGCAACCTAAGTTGTGCCATAGAAGAGAACTTCATTTCATTATGAATGAAGCTCACAATCTACTCATTGATGTCAAAGACCTACCAATGAATATCATTAGTAGGAACAAATAGTCTGATAACAACCTTCACATGCTAATCAAGTCTGTAGGTGGAGAAAACTAAGCCCCCACCATTGCTAATTGATCAGCATTAGCATTTAATTTTCTTGGGATCACCTACAGGTTGAGAGCATCGCAACTCTCAAATAGGTCCCAAACTCTATGTCTATAATCTCTTAGAAGTTGGTTTTTTTTGCACATCTCTTTGACTTGGTTGACCACCAATTTGAAGTATCACCGAATATCTCCAAATGCTTGATTTTATTCTTTTCTACTATCAATAGACCATGGACCAATGCTTCATACTTTGCTACATTATTCATGCAAGAAAAGTGCAGCCTATGAACAAAATGCAACTTCTTACCAGTTAGAGAGACTAGAAAAACACTTACACCAACCTCATTTCTACTCTTTGAACCATCAAAGAACATCTTCTATGGGCCATTAGAGTCATCACCTGGTTTAAGTATAGAAGGGACTGAAGGATCCCCTTCATGGATCATGTAGTTGCCTCAGTAGTATCATAAGGATCAAAATTTTCATGATCTCTTGCCCACTCATCAAGAAAAAGGTGAGGGATAGGAAGAAGTGAAGGTTCTACCTCAATAGGTTCTGAGTCATGCACTTCCTCACCTTGGATCATGACATGTGGGTTCATAATGCTATGGTCATAATTCTCCACATGATAGTTTGAAATTGGTTCAGCCTTAATGGTGAACCATGTGCCATATCTGGTCCTTAGTAGGATGTGACACCAGTCAAAAGAAAGTTAGCCACCTACCTTGGCTGTGAAGTCCCTTGATAGGTAGATGCCAAAGAAAGGAGGAAGATCAATGACTGATATGTCCTTAAAAGTTAGGTTCGGACATACATGCAAAGTCAAGTCCAGTCCCTTGATCACTCCTATAGTGTTCACAGAGTTTCCATCCAACTACAATAATTTTGATGGAACATGGGTATATTTGATGCCTAATGCATCTACTATATTCTTGGGCATTACTAAAACACTAGCCCTTGAATCAATCATGCAGTTGTGCACTAAAAATTTGCCAATGATCAAGGACATGTAGAAAAGAGATGGTTTCTTAACTATACTTACTTGTCCCTCACTTGGTTGCACAAGACTAGTAGGGGTCTTCTCTTTCTTCTTTGATGATGAGTCTAATTCTACTAATTCAATTGATGGGAAGTGCCTTAAGGCCTCTTGTAATAGATCCCTTTGAGAAGGGATTGACATTACTTCCCACATAGAGACATTGATAATTGTCTTCTTCATCTTTTCCACAATATTTAATGGAATAGATGTTGTCTTGTGCATTGAGGGAATCCATGTTCCCTTCTTTGTTTGATTTTTAGCCTATTCAAGGACTTTTGAGCCTGATGGAGTCTCTTTTGTAGCAATAGATCTGCTATTCTAAATCAAAATTGTGGCATTGGCCACTTTTGCCTTTGGAACACACTCCTTTTGTAACACAGTAGGCATAGGATTAGCCTCCAACTTCCTCTTCTTTGACCTGATGTTGTCTGCAATAGGCATAAAAACACTATACATAGGTTGAAGAAAAAATCCTTTGGAGTCCATAGCATCATACTGGCATCACGAGTAGCCTCATTTGATACTTCAGGGTTGTTGTTGGCTACCTCAGATAATGATGCCTAATGAGTGTGAAAGTTTTGCACCATCAAAGCCCTCTCTTGTGCCCCAAAAGCACAAGAGGACTGATTATGAGGTTAGTTGCAGGGATAGCACTAATCTACCTCTTGGGAAAGAGTATTTTGAGTAGGGACTAAAGCCCTAACTAGATTCACAGCTGGTATTTGTTGGATAGGCTAAATTATTTGTAAAGGTTGTGCAGGGTTAAGATTTTGGTATCTATTTTGTTGGTAAACCTAGTTCCAGTTTTGATTCCTATTAGAATTATACCCTTGGTTCCAATTTTGATTAGATGTCTACCCCTAGTTATAGTTTTGATAGGGTTTTGGAGCAGTTTGAATAGCTATACTATTTACCTTGTTGGTCAAATTAGACATTAGGGTTTTAAGGTCACTCTCTTCTTGAAAAAGAGAGGATGTTGAAGCTTTAGGCTCTGGGATGGGAGCAATAATGGGCTTCTGGTATGAGGATGATAGATTTGGAAAATTGGAATAAGAGGTCTGGGAGTAATTTTCCCAGCCTGTATTAAATAACTTTTAGCTTTTAGAGCTGTCTCATAACCAACAGGTAGGGTCTAAGCACCCATTGATTGCATCATCAGTGCAATGTCAGAATTTAAAGCTCTTAAAAAGTACAAGAAAGCACCTTGTGGAGATGGCATGAGGGTAGCTAGAATTCTCTCCCATGTCCTCTAGAATCTGAAGTTAAAGTCTACCAGCATCTCACTTGGAGCTCTCTTGATAGTCATCAGTTGCTCAAGCAATGAAACATTGTCTACCCTCTCTCCAAACTATTTGTAGAGGGATTCTGCCAACTCGTCCCATGTATGGATGCAAGGGTCAGGCTCCTAAACCATTGAAGAGCTCTCCCCTTAAGAGATGAAACCATGAGACAGACTGCAACATCTACATGTTGTATATGATGGACTGAGCATACATTAGATATCTCTTTGATATGCTCAACAGCGGTAATAGAACCATCACCTATGAAGGGTGAAACACTTTTCAGGGCTGTAGTAGGTATGTCATTGTATACAAGCAAATCTAATGGACTTCCTCCATGAAAGGTCACAAAAGGTAGATTCCTTGCCATCCTAGGGATATTCAAGTTCAGTCTAGGAATATACAAGCTTCTTCTATTGTATTGAAACCTAACAGGAGGGAGGTGGATTGAGTCCTTGAAAGAGGTAAAGTAAGGTTGCTATTCCTTCTTCTAGGAGATCTAGATAACCTAGACATTCTCCTTGAAGCAACAACAAATAGCTCACTGAATTGGAAGATACCTCTTGAAGATGCCCTAGTTTGCACAAGCATAAAAGATGGCGCTGATCAGGACCAAGAGCTTGTAAAGTTTTCATGTGCATAAATTTTTTACCAATATGTAGAGTAATGAGAAGAACACCAAATTCTTAGCCTAATTCTTTGATTGCTAATGCTTAGAGTCCCACTGGGCATGCCAAAAAATGTTATCACATAGATTTGCACCTAGTGTTGAAGGCTTTTAGGGCTCCAACAATCTAGTGAAACATTGAGATGACCTCTAGGTGTGGGACCCTAAAGGGATGCCAAATCTCTAGAGAGAGGCTGGTTCCTTTGCTGAATGAGAGATTCAGTGATCCTAAGACTAAACCTAATCTACCCACTTGTTTATGAAAAGAGTAAGAGGGATGAAACTAAAATTAAAGGGGAGTGATACACCAGGTTTAAATATAAAATCTCTCTCATACCTGAGAAAGTGCACAACATAACCAGATATAACTAATAAGTACACACAGATTTAACTGAGCCTAACAGAGGTAAGGAGCAAGCAATGGTTGAGAGGGATGAAGTATTCATAGACAAACCATCCTTAGATTTACACAGAGTTAAAAACAACACAAAGAGGTGAAAATAAACAACATATATTTAATTAGAAGGCATGGTTATAGTAGAGAAGGGCTCTATTTGAATACAGAATGAACAAGTATCCAACCCTTATTACTATTGGTTTTAGGACAGACAACTGAGAGGGGGGTGAATCAGTTGTGACAAAAACTTTCTTTTCTTCAAACACTTAAATCCTTCTTATATTTCTACAACATAATAATGATTCAATCATGGAAGCACAATACAATAACTCAAGAGTAGAAACACATTAACACATATGACACTAAGATTTTAAAGTGGAAAACCTGGTTAAGGGAAAAACCATAGGATGATTAACCCAAGATTGTATTCTCTGTTAAAATAATAAGAAGAACAAAATGACACTTGCCAATTAGGGCTCACTGCCTAAGCACACTGCTCACAAGAGGCCCACTGCCTACAGGAGACACACTATCTACAGAATAATATAAATATTACATACTTGACTAGAGATTAGCATCTTCACCATGCTTGAGACAGTTCCATTTAAACTCAACACTTCTACTCTAGTTTTCACTCTTCTTCTCTCTACCACTCTCTCATCTTAACCAAGATACTTTGAAATGATTTCACAAATCTTATTTATACAAGACATCAACTTTAGATAATCATCAAAGTCGGCACAACATACTTTATTTTATTATAGAGCAATTACAAATATACAACTTGATTTGTTACAAAGATATGTTTCACCACACTGTTGGCCACACATATCTGGGACTTCAATCTTCTTTGAGCAACATGCCATGCTTCATAGAACATCTTCAAGATCATTTGCAAGATGTGTAAAATATCCAATCGGCCATGATTAGGAAGAACACCATCACCCAAGAGTAAATCTTCAATTACGAGCTTAATCTTCAATGCAAATCGCCAACACAAACTGGACACAATCTAGAGACCCCCACAAGCTTGCTTGAATCACCAATAACATCCACACTTCTGCTTACTAAAATCATTTGCATCTTCATCTAGAACCTCAAGAACATAGTCTGCCATCACTGTCACATTAGAATAAATGCTTGCAAACCTCCAAACCATGAACCAATTGAGTTGTCAATTCACATTGGCTTCCTAAACATTCCACCAAATCCACAGAACAAGATATTACATTTTTGGATCTCACCAGACCTATTTGTCTCACTTTGTCACCTCTGAATAGCTGCTAGAACCACTTTTACTCATATGGCCATAACTTCTCCAAATATTCATGTAGACCTCTCAAATCATGACTGGATCATCGTTAGACACATATCTACAAACCCTTTGATGTGCATTCTTTGATCTTCATCTAGCTGGGATCTTCACTTCATAGAGCTTCACTGTCTTCACTTTTTTTGATAGGACTAATTTTCTCAATATCCTCAGCACACAACTCATCCAATCCTTGACATCAATGCAACAGGAGTATGTTGACATCAATGACAACACCGGTTAGGCCTATACTTGCAACAATTACATCTCTCAAAGATATATATATAGCATTTGAGCACTTGACCTAAGTCAATTACAATAAATTCACCCCATGGGCTATCAGAAGAAAACTTACGCTAGAAGGGATGCCTACATACAAGACTTCAATGCAGAAAAATATCTAAATCCATCGATTAGCTAGAAGATATTTTGAGTCCTCAATGCGAGCAATTGAATCACTCACCTGCAACAATTAATGTGAAATATCTACCTCTAGAAAGCTTTAGCAGTACTTAAAGTTAGCTACTAATATGTCTTGTCAGCTGAGTCTACATATTCATCTTTAGTCGGCCACTATCCTGATATCTGGTTGTGCATATCCATATCCAAATCATGATTTTGGGATCGTAATTTCATGTTGAGAATATTCCTTGAAATCACACCAAATGAAAGAGGATGAAAATCTAAGCACTTTTGCCTTTTGGATTATGTAGAGATTCTTGAGGATGAGGGAGATATTCACGATCAAAGTTATGGTCAATGGGCATATGGATATCCATGAGCATCTTCACGGTCTACACATTCGCAAATATCTGGATGATATAGCCCGATTGCATACAATAGTCTTAACATCTTGATATCTAGAGGCACCTGTCAAATTTACCTTCGTAACATGGATGGGCTGTCATCCACATGAATACTCGATATTAGGATATTATCTTGATATCCAGATATTAACTTAATATTTAGATGCTTGTTTAATATGCCACCTTTGAATAGCCTGATGATGTCATCAGCATGAAGAACTTTGTTGGAGAGGAGATTTGGATGATGTCATTAGGATATTAGTACTGTAGGATAATATATCAGTGGTAGAATTTTTGGATGATGTCATCATCATATGCACTTCTTTGGGGAGGGGATAGGATGATGTCATTGAGACATTCACAAAGGGCAAGGACATTGGGAAAGATCTAGACATTAGGAATTATCTAGATGTTAGGAAAATATCTGGGTAATTACCAAGGTCCACACATTCAGAAAGTATCTAGATGTTAGTTAAGATCTAGATGTTAAGAAAACATCCAGATATTAACTAAGGTCTGGATACGGGAAAAGGTCTGGATGTTAAGAAAACATCTAGATATTGACTAAGGTCAAGACATGTGAAAGACATCAGGATTCTAGATAAGGTCTGGATATTAAGATAATATCAAGATGTTAACTAAGATCTGGATATTTGAACATTAAATATCCATACCAAAATGACCAAGTATGAAGATGAAAATCCCTTTGAAGGAAGACATTGAAGGCAAAAGGCTTTTGGGTTTTTCTGGGTTTTTTGCAAGGATTCTCCAAATGAGTTTTTAGGGATTTTTGTAGGGTAGAGTACTAGAATTTGGAGAGATTAAGGTTTGCAGGGGTAATATTCCAAGGGATATCTAGGAGATTTTCAAGGTCAACTATTTGACTCTGGACAGAGAAAAAATGGGTCAACAGGAACACACTCTTTGAGATCTCATTATTGCTATAGTGGAGGTGGAAACACCATTCATGGAGCTTGACTTAGGCAAGATCCTAAATAGTACCCAACCATTTTCCTTCTTGTGTGTGTAGGTAGCATTTGGAAGAATCTATAGAAAACAAATTACAAGAAGCAGGAACACAAAAGGGTGAAGACACAAGAAAGTTAACATTATGCAAAACCCTAATTAGGGTCTAAGATGCCCAAGCACCCTAGTCCTTCTGGGCTCCAAAATCCAAATCCAAGTTCTACTTTTCCCTCTGTCCCTACCATTGTGTTAGATATTTGATATCTATTTCTGACATTCATATTTTCATAGATCTTTCTTAACTAGGGTTTCTACTTTTCCCTAGCTTGATTGGTTAGATTTGGTTGATTCTCCTCTATACAAAAAAGGGACAAAACCCCTATAGTTTGGCTCTCCTTCTTGAGTAGAAGCCAAGCTCAATTTGTGTTTTAATGTTAGATAGAAGGGGTTTTTGACCTAGTTTAATCTCTTGGGCTAGGTCTATCTTGTCTACCAAACATCTGATTCAAAGCTTATAACCATTACTTATTCATCCTTTTTATACCCATTTTTAGCCATTGAATGATTATCAACTTCTTTATATGCTAAGCATGAATTCAAATCTAGATTTACTATTTATTCTTCTTGCTCTACTATAGCAATTCAAAAGTTACTTATAGAAAATATTCTAATAATATCTTCAGTAGTATCGTAAGAGAGTACAACAATACTTGATTTTATTTTTCTTGAGGATGAATTTTATTTGCTTGATTTTCTTCTTTCTAATGTGTTGTATGATGAACTTTCTTTTCCTAAAAAAGTCAATAATTGATCAATCCATAGCTTCAACAACTCAAATAAAGGGAATTTTGAAATTTCTCCAAATGAAGCTTCACAACAACAAATTCAAGAATATGCTTTTGTATACTTAAACTATTATAACTCAAAAACTCAAATATGTAGAAAGTAAACTTCTCACCTAAAAAAAACTATCAACATGAAGGGGTACTATCTAGATAAGTATTTGTATTCCAATAGATTAAAAGTTAAAATATTAAACTATGAACTCTAGACTTTGATCTTATAACTAGGTTGCATTCAAATGATACTATTTAAAATCTAGTTTTACATCCAAAGCACCTACTCCTACTCCTAGGATCCTATACCAAATGGAGGGTCCAAACACAAGAATACTAGTTTTTCATGTGTAGTAGGTGCATGTGTGACCATTACAGATGATATTTAGAAAACAAGCTTATATCCACAATTGCTTAGGACTCTGTTATTAATAAGTTGCGACTAGGGGGTTGCTCCCATTTGTATATATTATCATAAAACAAAGATAATACATCCTATTTAACAAAAATCTCTATTATAGAGCTAGAACAAATCCAATTACTATCAAAATCTTGGTAAGATATCTATATCTAATCCACCTATAGTTATTAACTGCCTATAACTATTACATATCGACAAAAACAAATTCAAGTCCCAAGTCTCATACCCCAAAAATTTCCTCTAAGCTGTCAATGATGCATTTCATTAGCACATCCACTCCATCCACTTCTACAATTCCCATAATCTTTTTGAGGAATTCAAAACCACTAGTCACCTTCCTAAATCTTTGAGTTTCCAATTGAGGTCTATTGGTGTTGATAAAAGGGTGCCATGTTAAAATATTACCTCTAGCTTGAAGCCTATGGAAATCTTCAGGTAGAGGGATGTTGTTTCCATAGCATGCAATGCTAAGCACCTCATTGAGTCCACCTAGGAACTATTTCCATACTAGCACCATGACCAATGTCCTCATAGTGTCCTTAAGTTCCCCCTGGTTGAGAAGAACAACCACTATCATGGAAGGAATATCTAAATTTACCTTGTATTTATGTTTTGATACAATAAATTATTCACCAAGGATACACTGGACTACAAACAAAATCAAACCATTATTTGTTTTGAACAAGCATTGTAGTCTTTTTTAGAAATATTACCAAGGAACACCATTTGTCTTTGTGATCTTGCCAACTAGATGGGAGTATCCATGGTGCTAGATCAAAACTACGAAACTTCTAATCCTGATGATGGTAACAATTCTAGATAAAAGATACCAAGAATTTAATCATCATGTGGTATTCAGTGGTGAGAAGCATGCGAAATAAATGTTATTCAATGAACCATTACTGTAACAATCACATCCACCAACTCAAGCATATTACACAACTATCAATGATGATTACTTAAAGAGTCCAAACTACTATGATTGGAAAACAAATTTTGACATGAATATGATATCAAATAAACCATGAGCTCCTCATCCCTCTCCACTGTTGAGTTGGCTAACAAGTCAAATTCTTTATTTCCTTCCATATAAACATGGTTAATTATAAATTCCTCTAATTTATTAATCAAGTCCAACGCTATAGAGATGAGTGGATTTAGCTGCCAACTTAGGATTTTCTTTGTTCTAACTGCATTAATGATGATGGGGGAGTCTCCTTCAATCTTGACCCTCCCCAAATTAGTCTTAATACACAGTTGAAGCCCAAGGATCAAAGCTTGTAATAATGCCTCATTGTTAACCCCTTCCTTGCTTCTCCTTGAATCCAAACCAATGACCTCCATCTTCCAATTTTTGATGATACATCCTACCCCTAATTTCCATGGGTTGCCTCTAGAGACCCCATCAAAGTTCAACTTGACCCATTCCTCCACTGATGGAGCCCATTTAACTTCCATGTGTCTCCTTCAGGAATCATCTCCCACAACCCCATTAATAGGGGGTCCTCAAGCCCTTCCAATTTTTGGTCATCAGATTGTGCCAAGAAGTAAACACCCTATCAATAGAAGTCATGGAGCTGGTCCAGTTGTTAACCACCTCCACTATTGCAACTTCAATATTGTTTTGAAGGGAAAGAGACAAAATTTCTTTATCCTGGAAAATCCTCCTATTTATTTTCTTCCACAATTCCCAAACAACAATGGAGGGATAAATGATACATAAACAAGAAAAAGTAGCAATTTCATCAGAATGGTCCAAGCCTTGAACATGCTCAAAACATCACTTTGGAGGGCTGCTTTCCACCCCAATTTGGCACACAACTATTGCTAGCATTGTTGGGTGAATTTGCATCCTAGCAAGAGGTGATCTATTGTTTGTTCATTGTCTTTGCAAAGAGGACCACAAGAAGGCCCTTGGTATCCTAACTTCACAAATCTATTCATAGTCAAAATTTCCTTTTGGAGCGATTCCCAAGAGAAGACCTTGGCTTTGGGAAGGCATAACCTATCCCAATAGAGATGGCTAGGGATCTCTATTTTATTTGCACCTTCCTCTATCAACATGAATCCAATCTTAGCAAAATATTATCTAGTATTGAACAATTCCACCTAATTCTATCACTTCCTTCTGAAAGATATATTTTCCTTTCTTTAAGAATCAGTTCCAATTTCTAAGCTTCCACCCTCAGGATACTAGTCATACAAAGATCTTTTCATTCCCAACTAGTTATACCTTTAAGATTAATCTTGATTTCATAATCTACCACATGTCTCCCCTAAAGCCTGGTGAGAATCTGTTTGGAAGTAGAGAATGAATTAGTTCTCTCTATTATAGATAGACCATTCCATAAATCTTCCCAAAAGAGAGCTGACCTTCCATCCCATAGCTACCAAGATAGATGGTCAATTATGATGGGCCTATAGGAAAGCAATAAATTCCATAGAATTGAACCCTTAGGTAGATTGAGTGTTGTCAAAATTCTTGTCTGATCATTATTATCTAAATATTTGTTTTGGATAATTTTTTACCACTTTAGCTTTGGGTTTGTGTAAAGATACCACAATAATTTGGCACCTAAAGATTTGTTTTGGTCAATTTGATTCTTCAATCCAACACCCCCTTCAGATTTAGGCTTGCAGATCTTGTCCCATGCAATTAGAGGAAACTTTCTATCTTCCAAGGTCCCCAATTTCTTACTGACCAATATTGCAAGCTTTAGGCATGAAAGAAGAAAGATGGGAATGGCTAAAATAATTGCTTTAAGCATAATTATTCTCCTTGCCCAAGAAAACCACGTTCCTTTTTATGAGGACATTTTCTTGGAGCAATGCTCAAGAATAGGATCCCATAATTTTGATGAGATACATCCCATGAAGAGTGGTAGAACCAAATATTTGCTTGGTACAACACATTTTTTAACTCAAGAATCTTAAGGATTCCCTTTTATTTTTGGGCTCAGTGAAGAAAAAGAAAATTTTAGATTTCACTAGGTTTCACATATTGTCTTGAGGTAGAAGAGTAAGCATTCAAAATACTTTTTAATGTGACTGCCTCCTTCCTCTTTGATACACATATAGTATGGTATCATTTTCAAATTATTGATATTTAAGGAGGGGAAGATTTCTTGTTATCATAATTCCCTCTCATACCCCTTAAAGGCCTCATACTAGATAGCTATCCCCAAAGCATCTGCCATTATAATAAAGAGAAAAGGGGAGATAGGGTTACCTTGATGAAGGCCCTGTGAAGCTCTAAAGAAACCTTGGGGGTCTCCTATTTATTATTACAGAGTATATAGGACTTGTAGATAGATTGAAGGTCCAATCCAACCATTGACTACTAAAGACAAAATCCTTAAAGAATTTGATGAGAAATCTCCAATCCACCCAGTCATATGCCTTTTCAATGTCCAATTTAACCATCGTGCAACTCTTTCTAGAAGATTGTATAATATGAACAACCTCTTGGGCCACAATGGTGCCATGAACAAGTATATATCTCCCTAGAACAAACCCATTTTGTTCTTCTGCAATGATGTTTGGAAAAATTAGCTTCAACTTGTTGGCAATTTCCTTTGAGATTATCTTGTATATTGTATTGCAGAGGGAGATTTGGCCTGTAGTCTTCAAAGGTCAATTTTAGATCTTTTTTGGGGATACAGACTATGAACATATTATTCAAGTTTTTCAAGAGAGTGCCTTTGTTTCTATATTCCTCCGCAACCTCAAAAATATCCTTCCCGACAATATGCTAGCATTTGTGAAAGAAACTTTTTGGGAATCCATCTGGATTGGGATCTTTATTATGGTGAAGTCACATTATTGCCAATTTAATTTCTTGTTGAGTAGAATCCTCTAACAATGGTGAGTTTTTTTCATCACTGACCAATCTCAAAATATTTTGCAAAAACTCTTTCTAATGTATTAGATCAGAGCCCTCCCAATTATTCAGAAGATTCTAAAAATGTTCAATCACCTCATCTTTTATTGCTTTTTCTTCTTCGAATATAGAATCGTCCTCCCTTTTAATCCTAGAAATGTGATTTTGAATCCTCCTTATCTCAGTGGAATTGTAAAAGGATTTAGAGTTCCTATCTCCATCCTTCAACCACATCTTCCTAGGTTTCTTCCACCAAAACACCTCCTCCCTCGATAATGTCTCTTTAATAATGTCTCTATGTATTGATTCATCAATTCTTTTTCATTCAAAAATCTCCCCTGATCCATGTCATGTTAGAAGACTTCCTCATTTATTCTAAGATTTCAACTTCTCTTTCACAAATTGAAGTTAAGAGAAAAGGGAAAACATCTTAATACTTGTAGACACCTAAAAATGTCTTCTACCATCAAACTAACTCTCGACAACCCTGAAACACACCAATTTCCCTTCTAACCAATTAATTAAATTTTTATTTAATTAATTACCCCTTTCGCTTTCCAAATTCACACCATTTTATCCCCAAAATTGAATTAATTTCATTAATTCAATAGTCCAAACCTTAGACAATTAATTTAATAAATATGCAATATTTATTAAATCAATTTCCCCATTTTCTCTAAATCTAATTAAATTGGCTAAAAACTATGTTAACTAATTAATTCAGGCTATAATTGACCTATCCCTACCCTAGACAATTAAATAGCTATTATTTAATTGCCTACCCTATCCTACTTCATCCTAGCCCTAGGATTAATTAAATAAAACCTCTATTTAATTTATCCTAACCCCTTCATTTGGGTGGTCAAACCTTGTTTAACACCCTTCCCCACATCCTCCAAATAAAAAATTGAATTAAATCCACATAAGTCAATTTTTTATTTAAAAACATCCCACATCACATTTATTTATCCTTACACCCCCATACCTCATTTATTTCTCCTCTTCCCCAAATGAATTTTTAATTCATTTCCATTCCCCCATATGAATCTTTAATTCAAAAATAATCCCAACCTTATTTAATATCCCTCTTCCCAAAATGAATAAAAGAATCACTTTTATTCCTAGCCCTCCATTCATTCAAGATTCAATCTAGGCCCTCCACATCACTTTTATCCTCCACTATTGATCTCCCAAATCAATCTCCACCCTTGGATCAAAATCCCCTCCAAAAGTCTATAAATAGAATCTCTCCCAAGCCATTTTCATCATCCAAGTTTATGCAAAGTTACCATGCCAAAATCACTCTTGAGCTAGGATAGTGAGTTGCACAATTTAGATAGCATTTCACATTAGAATCCATTTGTCTAGGGTAATCTTTGTCAAGGAGCTTGTTTTGGGTGCAAAGGCTCTTTCCTCCCTTGATGGGATTAGTTTTGCTTGTAAGGTATAGCTTTGTGTTTGTTGCATTTTGTTAAGTATTTTCACCTTATTTACATTTCTAATCTACATTGGCACACCTGGTGGGACCCACAAGGTCCAAGTCTAACTTGTTTTTGTGAGTTTTGGTGTGAGGTACGTGTGTTTTCAGGTGCAGTGCCATCCTCTCCTCGCAGCAACGTCATCACTGGCTAGTTCAACACCATTTACTGTTTTGGCGCTATTTCTGTGCAGCCCACTTCCTTACACTCACTCACTCACATTTTCTTTTTTTTAAGATCCTCCTGCTATATTTGATATTCATTTGCTCTCTGTTTACATAGAGATATTGAAATTACAAAGGGGGATTATGTCAAAAATTTTATAAGAGGTCTAAACATGCACTTTAGCTTTGTTATTATACTATTTTTCATTTACTCAAACTAACAAAGCTAACAATACCTTGATTTTATTGTTTGACACCTTGTGTTGTGTAGAAAAAATCACTTTGGTGTAGGTCAGACGTTTCCAGTGTCATATCAGCACTATCACCTAGATTGGCGCTATCCTCGAAATACACAGACTCTCTGAAAAGTTGCACAGTGGCACCTTCCTATACCTTTGTCCTAGCTATCATCCGTATTGTTGCTTTCCATCTGATGTATTAGCACTAAAAGTTTTATTAGCGCTATTGTATATTGTGTCACTTTAATAATCTCTAATTAGCACCATATGTTTTATCAATGCCATTTCTTGTAAGTCGGGTTGTTTTGCCCGTAGTGGTGCTTTCCTATATCTGTTTTAGCGCTATTTTGAGAAAAAACTTACTTTTCTGTCTATGCAGGTACTGACAAGTTTTTTGTAGGTCATATTGCAGATACTAACAAAGCTTTTTACAGGGTGGTTTGATTTTTAGTTAGCAAAAAATTTGATTTAGAAAGTTAAAATGAACCCTTTTGCATGCTAAGTTTTAAACAACACTTCAATTTGGTGTTTTAAAATTGATCAAACAAATAAACAACTCCTTTTGTGTGAAGTGTGTATACCAATAACATTTACTTTGGTGCTCTAAAATTTACTCTTTTGTGTGCTAACAAAGAACAATCAAACACTTCAATTTTGGGCTCTAAAAGGAACCACAACTTGCATAAATTGAAAGCATTTGGTTAAAAAGAACAACTTGCATCTCTCATGCATGTAGTCAAGAAAATCATTCTTTAAATTGTGTGAAGTGTCTTGTGCTCTTTTTGCTTGTAGTGTGAAAGTGTATGCTCTTCTCTCGCACCATTTTGGTGACCTTGGGAATCAAAAGCTTATCACAAAACTTGCATTAATCACACCCCATTTAATCCAAAGATCTAAAATTGAACCATGTTTAGTGTGATGCAATCATAGAAGACACGTATGCTCTCCCCTCGCATATTTGTATAAACTTGGGGATCAAAAGTGTTTTCATGATTGTATCACTTTTGTAAACCTTAGAGGGCCTGCCACCCTGCTTCAAAAGGTGAGAACAACCCAAGCGGCATCAAGCTAAAGCCAAGCTCTTCCAAGCCGCTATATAAAATAAGGCATTTGGGACGAAAGTCTCAAGTGACAGGTGTTGTTGTGTTATACTGACAACCAACCTCCCCCAAAACCCTCCAAGGCACAACCCTTAGAGGCTGGGAGACTCCATAATAGAGAGTAGCGCTGCCGCATGTATAGCCACCTGAACGGATGCCCTTACTACGAACCATTGTTTAGCAAGCCAAAAACCTTCTATTTGTTGGCGCAGAAGGGAAACCTTTGAAGCGGCCCCAATTCATGTAGTTCTTAGCTGAGGTAGCAGGGACAATCTAAAGGTTTGGTGAGGGACAAGCCTTATAAGAAACCTAGCTATTGGTATGCATGAGAAGTGTTTGCAATTGTAAGGAGGAGCTGGTGCTACCAAGATCCTGGAGCTACCCACTTTGAATAGGCGCAGCTAGGGGATTCAACAAATACTGTCACATTCTCGCCTTAGGTTGTGAAAAGTGCTTGTTCAAAACAAAATCATACGTCATTTCACAAACAAAAAAATCTTGGTTGTTGTGCATTCATGTGCTTAATTGTGTGATTAAATGTACTTTTATCATTCACAAACAACTTGCCAAGAGACATTGAAAACAATTTGATCAAAGTCCCATCAAAGAAAATCCAACAAAATTGCCTTCCAAAATCTGTCTACCCTATTTTAGTGCTATATCTGTCTGATAGTGGCGCTATTTCACCTGTGGATTAGCGCTATTCTCAGATTGACTTTGCCTAAAACTAAGAACTATTCCATTTTGATCCCCACCATCTACTTTGTCATAATCCACACTCATTCCCCAAAAATCCAACAACAGTCTATCCATTTTCTTCAAAATTTTCCAAAAATCACACCTTCTCTTTGACCTTAGAGAATCAATCACCACCCTTGTTGGACCCCCTTGCTATGTCATAATCAGCCCCAATCCATATCTATCCACCCCCCTTCAATATTTTTTGCATATCTCCTTAGACCAAAAACAAGTCATTTCAAAAAATCCAAAACCAAATCAAAATCACCCATCAACAAATCATCAACCAAAGTTTGTCATCCTTTTGAGCCCAAGTTAGATCTAGATATCATCATTATCATCACATTTTCCTTGAAAATTCATTAGTCTAACTTTCAATAAATACAAATCATCCCTCTTTGTGTAAGGTCATTAGTCTACCCCAAACAAAGAAAATTGTCCATTTGTGCCAAAATCTAGATCTTGTCTAAAGCCCAACTTGTCGACCATCAAGTCTTTCCTAATCATCCTCGTCAATCAAAAACAAACATCAAAATCAAAACCCCTTTTTCATCAAAACAAACATCATCATCCTTCATCTTGGTCCAAAATTTGTGCAACAAAAAAAAAATCAATATCATCCATTCGTATCAATCTTAGGATAAAATCCTTAGAAAGACATCAATCTCCCACCACTTCCCCTCTTCTACTTCATATCACTACCACATCCATCTTTAGGTCCAACACAATCAATTGGATTCTCTAAGGTCTCCATACCCATTCCACTCTACTTCTAGGGATCAACTCCATATACGTGCATCCCTGTAATGAGATCACAAAGCAAAAAGAAACAAGAAATGGTAGAACATTGGCAATTTGGCATGCCCAACACCGATAACTACAATATACCCATCAATCCAAACCCACCTACGTACTCTTACATCCCCCCATATGGTCCCAACAAAAATCCCTTCAGTTACTTACAACAACGACCACCACCACCACTAACACAAAACGTCCCCACTATTTCCCAAGATGATCTAGATGTCTTGAGCTTTACACAAGATGCCGACAACATGGACCTTCTAGATAAAATCCTAAGGTCAGACCCAAATCGATATCTTGATCGTCTTCTTAAGATTGGTGCTCAACTTCCCCCCATCACGACATCATCACAACCATCTACCTCTACAATTATTCCTACCCCATCAAATACTCAAGCATCTACCTCACATACCCAACCCACCGCCTCTCAAACATCAACACCTACCATATCTACCACTTCCACAAGCTCAACTGCCACCACATCCACCATTTCCACAAATCCTGCCATCCCTACCGTTTCCCAACCCATTATCACATCCACTACCACCACAACCACAAACCCTTCCGTCCCACAAATCACCCTAAGCGTAAAAGGGAACACCACACAAGCAAGTACATCCACAAGTGTGCCCCCACCCAACCCTCAAACCATTGCATACCTACGACAATTATTCTCCCAACCACCTCACAACACATCTAACCAATCCAACATCCATATACCCAACATCAATCCATCTAATGTCGCCTACGCACATAATCCCATAAATCAACATAATCCCAATCCCCAAATACCACCACATGTTCTCCAACAACTCTACGCGTGTCAACAACATCAGGCACCAATCAACCCAAACACTAACCCGCAATACCAACACCTCATTCAAATACATCCCCAACATCAAATCCCACCCCATCTCCAACATCTCACCAACCAACAAGCATACATACCCCAACCACCACAACCACAGGATCTCACAACTATCCTACAAGGCTTAATCCAAAAGGTAGATGACCTACAAACTGGGGGCAAACAAAAGCACTATTCCTTTGAGGATATTTGCCCCTACCCATTCAATCGCACTTTGTACATGCCCCCTTTCCCCAAGAACTTTGAGACACCCAAATTCGACAAATACAAGGGAAAGGGAGACCCTAGGGACCACCTTAGGGAGTTCTACATTGCTTGCCTCGAAGTCTCTAACAACGACACTTATCTAATGAGACTATTTCCATTGGTTTGTACAATCTTTCCCTCTAAGACATTTAGGAACTTTTCCCTGAGCTTGTGATGAAGATATTGTAATCAACTATCTCTTCTCCTATAATTTTGAGCATGATATATCTATGACAGACCTTTGTGCATCTACCAAACAAAGATGCGAAGAATGCCATTTGATTCTTCCATGCTTGCAAAGGTGTGGAGAGGCTTAGCAAGCAAACTCCCATGGCCCATTCCTGAGAAACAACTCATCACCATGTTCATGGCCAACCTCAATCAGGAATTAGGGTTTCACCTACAAATTCTTTGTGCATCTACCTTTGAAGAGGTCATTGACAAAGGCACTACTATCGAATGAGCCCTCATTGCCAAGGGCTCCATCAAACTATACGACCACAAATCCAACAACAACAACTACTACTACTACAAATCCAATAACAACACCCCCAATACAAACAACAACACGCAATCAAACGACAAATCACGTTATTGGGGGAAGAAAAAGAACAATCTGAATGACGGTGTCACAGATGTGAAAGCCGTCCAACATATACAAAACCAAACACCTGCGCATACATGTGCAAAAAATGTAAATAACCCAAGAGGGCCAAATAAACCACGCAAACCTCGCAAATAATTCACACCATTAGCAGAACCCATCAAGGACGTCCTCGATAGATGTCTCAAACAAGGAGTGGTCACACTCTCACTTGTTCAACCACGTCAAGACAATGAGCTCAAAGCAGCATGGTATAACGAAAATGATTACTGTGAATACCACCACGTGGCGGGCCATAAAACAGTTGAATGTATGCAACTAAAACATTGTACCCAAGACCTCATAGAACAAAACCTAGTCAGCCTTGATCACGGCGCCGAACCATCACCAAATGCCAACCTAGGAGCTTACAAGGATCCCCTACCTAACCATAATAAAGCTTCCTCGTCTAACCAAGCATACAATGTCACCCTGCCACCCACATCCTATGACTCTATCGTAGGACGTATAGAAGTATCATCCCATCATGTCAACACAGTCACCATTCGGGCACAAGCACCTAATTGCGCTATTACAACTCACTGTGGCCATGTATCCATCCACATAGCCCCTCCCACTACACAAACACCTGCATCCACATCAGCTCCCTTACCTCCTCGTCCAACCACACGTCCATCACTTACCCACCAGTATAACCTCCTAGAACACCTAGGCAAGACACCCACACAAATCTCCATCCTCGAGTTGCTTCGCACAGCTCCCCTTCATAAGGACATCCTCGATAAAGCACTCTTGCAAACACAAGTCCCTACTAACTTCAATGTAACTCAATTCCAAGCCATGGTAGGACACATCACCGCACCCCACCACCTCACCTTCTCAGAAAAGGATCTACCCGCCTCTGACCACATACATAATGACGCCCTGCATATTGAAGTTCGCATCCACAAGCACACCATTAAAAGAGTCTTAATAGATGGTGGCTCCAGCCTCAACATATGCACTCTAAAACTGCTAAAACACTTGGGGTATTCTGATGTGGTTGTCGACACCAGCGAGTGCATCACGATCAAAGGATATGATGACACCGAGAGGCTATCTGAAGGCACCATAAAGCTCCCTATTCAAGTGGGACAGAAATCCTTGAAACAAAATGTTAGGTTCTGGATCTTGACCTCCCCTATAACATTCTTCTCGGTAGACCATGGATTCATGCCATGCAAGCCATCCCATCCACCTTCCATCAATGCCTCAAATTTCATCACAACGGCACAAAAATCACTATCTATGCCGACCCTCCTCCCTTCTAGTACTGCAGTTTTCTAGAAGACCACAACCAAACCTTCTGTCCATATAATAAAGCCACCATCAAAACCAATCCTACGACTTCCACCTCATACATAGACCCTGCCAACCTTACCACCACTTCATCCCAAGCACCTCCACCACCTGAGGTCAAGATCATGCTTAGCGATCAAGGATGTGGGGAATATAACCTCCACAACACTTTTTGTGTGGGCGCATTACCCACTCCTAAGACATTTGGCACCTCGAACACAGAGGCAACCAACACAGTTGTCATCAAGTGCAAACCCTCGCCCATCTTTGAGAAAAAGCACCTTCTGGATCAAGACGTACTTAAGGATATTTCATCCTAGCTTTACAAGGATGAAGAAATAGAGCAAGACATCCCCACCATCCCTACTAACATTTACGACAAGGGCTCTTAAATGGTCAAAAGCATGGGTTACAAAGGACAAGGCAGCATTGGCCTTCATGAACAGGGGATTGTAGAACCACTGCAAGCAACAAGAAACCCTTATACCCAAGGGTTAGGGTATGGTCAACCACAATGCATCCTTAATACCGGCGAATGTATCTTAGCCGAGGTCGATGCGGTCTCTCTAGACGTCAACAATGTTAACGAAATGGGCCTTCAAGACTCCTTTAGTGATTTTGCTAACTTTTTTGACTCATCCATTTACACCATCTACTCAGTCGCCACTATCCCCTTGACATCCAACGAACTACCATTAGTTTACCCCAACCTCATTGACTGGGACCAACAAGGACCTTCTATCTTCGATGTCACACCAAATGACGAAGCTATTGCTGAAATGATGGGAGTCAGAGACAACTTTCCCTTGGGAGACCACAGGGCAAGTATATTATGGAACTCAATTCGAATGCCTATTTTGGGGAGACAACCCCTACTTCTAGTCACAAAAACATACAAATAAAAAATGGATATGATGGTGAAAACCGTTCTGTGGTAGTGTCAGATCTCACAAAAGTCAAAACAAAAGACGTATCTCCTAGTGAAAACCTCCACGAGGCGCTAGGAGATGGAAGCATGGGCCTCCCTGAGATAGACAAAGTATATCCAGATAGATCACCCATCTTGGTAGAACTGGCTCAGGAAATGAACCTGGGGACAGGACAAGAGTCAAAAATCACATACAGAGTAGAATCTCTCAGCATGTTTGAATAGGAAGACTTCTTGGCATTCTTCACATGCAGAAATCACAATTTTGAATGGACCTATGCAGACATGCTAGGGCTAGATCCCACATTGGTTGTTCATCACCTTGTAGTACATCCTAAAGCAAAACCCGTAAAGCAAAAACTTCACAAAATGAATCCTCAGGTGGCTCTCCTAGTCAAAGCAGAACTGAAGAAGTTACTGGATGTTGGGTTCATTCGCCCAATTGATTATCCTGAATGGGTGTCAAACCTAGTACCAGTAGCTAAACCAAATGGCCGCATCCATTGCTGTACTGACTTTAGAGACCTCAATAAGGCCTGCTCAAAAGATGACTTCCCACTACCAAATATCGACATGATAGTGGACCTAATAGCAGGGCATGAAATGTTATCCCTTATGGATGGCTTTTTAGGGTATAACCAAATCAAAATTGCTGAAGAAGATTAGCACAAAATAGCCTTCATCTACCCATGGGGAACCTACTATTGGGTGGTAATGCCATTTAGCCTAAAGAATGCAGGAGCTACCTATCAAAGAGCTATGACTGTCATCTTCCATGACTTTTTTCACCACATCATGGAAGATTATGTGGATGACCTGCTAGAGAAATCGAAGACCAGAGAAGAACACCTAGAGGTGTTGGCCAAGATCTTCGATAGGATAGAGCAATATAATGTTCGTCTCAATCCAAAGAAGTGCGTCTTTGGCATCACCTCAGGAAAACTGCTGGGATACATAGTCTCCAGACGAGGAATCGAGCTAGATCCTGCGAAGGTCAAGGCTATCACTGAAATGCCACCTCCCAAAATACTGAAACAACTAAGAAGCCTGCAAGGGAAACTACAGTCCATTCACCGATTCATTGCCCAACTTGCTGAAAAGTGTCAACCATTTCAACATCTCCTCAGGAAAGATATAGCTTTTGCCTATACCAATCAGTGTCAGAGTGCCTTCGATTAGCTAAAAGAATATCTGGCTAATCCCCCTGTCTAACTCCACCAAGACATGTAGAGCCCCTCCTCTTGTATATCTCAGCGACAGACACAGTAATCAGAGCTTTGTTAGCACAACATGATGAGCATGGGAAGGAAAGAGCCATCTACTACATCAACTGCACCTTGATCTCATATGAGCTTAACTACACACAAATTGAACGAGCATGTCTCACCCTCATCTTTACATCACAAAAGTTAAGACATTATATGCTCAATCACAAGACCAAGCTCATTGCTAAGATCGACTCACTGAAGTATTTGCTAAACAGAGCAGCTCTCACTGGCAGAATGGCAAAATGGGTCATGATTCTAACTGAATTTGACATTGAGTACACAGAGAGAAAGGCCATTAAAGGACAAGTCATAGCAGATTAGCTCACCGAAGCACCTATTGTAGCAGAATATCCTACAATAGCAGAGTTTCCAGACGAAGCTATCCTGACAACCACACCAGCTCCAGACACATGGAAAATGTATTTTGATGGATCATATACCCACAGAGGCTTAGGGGCAGGCATCCTGTTCGTTACCCCTCAAGGTGACACAATTCCTAAATCATTCAAAATCACATTTCCATGCACCAACAATGTAGCCGAGTATGAGGCTCTCATCACAGGTCTCCGCATGGCCATCCAATGGAAAATTAAAAAGCTAATTGTGTATGGCGACTCCCAACTGGTCATCAGGTAGGTCAATAATGAATACAAGACCAAAGATGACAAACTCCTACCCTACAAGAAGATGGTCGATGATTTCAAGGACTACTTCCATGACATCCACTTCGAGCAAATTCCAAGGCTCAACAATAAAGCGGCAGATGCCATGGCTACCATAGGATCTCTGGTCGATATGAAAAAGGATAGCAAGAAATATGAATTTCTGATAGAAGAGCTCCCCATCCCAGCATATGACGTTCCTCAATCTGAACTAGTGTATGAATCATTGGTCCTCTATCCCCATGGTATCAAGAAACATACCTTTACCTTCATGACAATATCCTTCCCCCTAACCTATCCACTTCCCAGTGAAAATCATTCATCCGTCGAGCCTCCCGTTTCAATCTTGTCGGTGACACACTATACAAAAGGAGTCTTGATGGCATGCTTCTATGATGTTTAGACTCTAGGGAAGCTAAGGTAGCCTTGGAAGAGGTACACATAGGTATCTGTGGGGTGCATTCCAGTGGACCTGCCCTATCTAAAAAGATCCTTAGGACTAGATATTACTGGCCAACCATGAACCGCGACACCCACAGGTTTATCAAGAAATGCCTCCCATGTCAACAACACAACGATCTCATCCACACACCAGTATAGGAGTTACAACCAATTGCAACGCCATGGCCCTTCTCATAGTGGGGACTCGACCTTGTAGGAAAAATACATCCTCCATCCTCCAATGGCCATAAGTTCATTATCACTGCTACCAAATACTTCACCAAGTGGGTGGAAGCAATTCCACTTACCTTCACCATAGGTATCCAAATCTCAAAATTCATCCTCCACTATATCATCTGCTGATATGGTATCCCCCATTCCATCATCACTGACAATGGAAAGCCCTTCAAAAACTAAGAAGTTTGCACTTTGTGCGAAAAATTTGACATCAAACACCACTTCTCCACACCATATTACCCTCAAGGAAACAGTCAAGTAGAGGCATCTAATAAAACCATCCTCCGCATCCTAAAGAAGGCAGTCAATGACGCTAGCCATGACTGGCACCTCCAACTCAACCCCGCCCTATGGGCCTACAGCACAAGCATCTGCACTCCTACAGGGGCCACCCCATTCTCACTAGTATTTGGATCTAAAGCCATCTTACCTATAGAGGTTGAGTTCCCATCTCTCTGAGTGTCCTTGCAAAACATTATCTCTGATGAGGACTACCGCGTCGCAAGGTTGCATCAATTAGAACTACTAGATGAGAAATGCCTGAATGCATTGAATCACCTACAGGCATATCAAAACTGCCTCAGAAGAAGCTACAACAAAAGGATCAGAACCCAAAAATTTGAGGTAGGTGACCTTGTCCTAATGGAAAATTAGAAGAACCTGCAAGAGCATCCGAAGCAAGGAAAGTTTGAACCCAATTGGTTAGGACCTTATGTCGTCACGACCGATTATGGGTTAGGAGCATATCAGCTGGCAACACCTAAGGGGCGGCCTCTAGATGAGCTGATGAACATCCTGCATCTTAAGAAATTCTATGCATAACCCATCAGGTACCCCAAGTCCAAAAAATTAAAAAAATAAAAAAAGCACCAAAAAAATAAAAAAATCAAGAAAAAACCCGAGTGCAATAAAAACTTCCAATGGTGAAAATCACTTCGGTGATGCCTTGGATAAGTACCTGGCGAAAACCTGTGTCAGGTGCCATGTGTAATTGGCCGGTTCTACCATCTAATAAGTCCTCTTTCTATCATAACACTCCATATCCCACACATCCCATGGCTTGGAATTCCGAAATATCAAGTTTTATCGCCCACTCCGCACTATCTCACCCAAAGCCCCATCCATGGAATGAGGATCCTTATAAGCTTCCCTTTGTATAGTTCAAAATCAGAAAAATCCAAAAACATCATAAAATCAAAAAATCCAAAAAAATTGCAAAATCATAAAATACAAAAACAATAGAAAAGATAGAAAATCCAAAAAACAACACATCTCATCACGATCATCAAACACACATCAATCTTCGTCACATCAAACCCATCCCAAACCATTCCCACATCATTAAGTCAAGCTAGAACTACATATTCATTTCACACACATCTTAAAAGTACCTTGATCCCATGGACACAGGGTATGTAGGCAGTCTAGAATACGAAGGATGTTTCTAGTACTCAGGTATATAAGATGCACCCATCCAACCCATTTGGATGGTCCCCATTCACTGAGCTTTCTGGACCTCATCAATGATACACATGCTACATATACACTTGAAACATGCTCCCTAATGCAAAAATCATTGATCAACATACCAACTATCATCCTACATATGGCCAGACTGTTCTTTTGTCCATCTTCCAAAAATTATCCAATCAACACCAATGGATCTGCGTCCTAGGATATATCTTTCCTACAATGGACAAAAATTTATCATTCTCTCACCACGTCTCTCGGCAAGAGCACACAAAGGCTATTTGTATCTTTTCGTTGGTCTTTTTTATTATTGATTTTTATCTTTTTTGTCTCACTCTAAGTTATTTCCAAAGCTACCTTGATCCCACCATATCATGGTATGCCACGGACAACAGCTAGAGTAGACATGGTCAATTGTTTCTGTATGCTGTGCTTGTGGGTTGATTTCATTACTCCAAGAATAGTATTCATATTTTGAAGCCCGAGTCGGTTCTAGCATGAGGTGTCCCATTTGCATATATAGGCATCAAAACCTTATATGTACTATTCACACTCATCACTATGAGTCCCCTTCCTAGGCTAGGCAAAATTATACTACCTTGGGCATGCATGAACTCAACCTATTGTGTGTGAGTCTTGTCCATGCAATCGTGGGATATACATCATCACCTAGGTCACTTCATACCTTCGTGAATTGTATCTGACATTGCTATATTAAACTAAGAAATGCTCTCAATTAATCTTATGCAACTACTGTTACTAGCTCAAACAAATCACAATCCTAATCACTCATTCAACATCCCCATCTGGGCCTAGATTCCATACTTACCCCCCCATCTAACAGTCCCTCACTAATCCCATTTCCCTACCACATCTCTACCCAACCAAACCAAATCCCCCCCCCTCAATGACGTGGTGGCTTATGACCTAAACAATCCTCTTATCCCCCCACCCCCATTCTCTAGATGCTCCCAATCCTATCCATACCCCATCTAAACACCCCTTTCCTTTCCCCACCCAATCCCCTTTCCCACCGCCTTACTACCCAGGGTCAAACAATGAACATCATGTGTATCAGGACTTGATCATATCACATATCACCTAGTATGCATCCCACATATCATCTCCACTTAACTTGCATTACATATCATTTAGATTCATTTTTAATCCATTTAATTTGCCTATCATTTAGATTCATTTTAAAATTGCATATCATTAGATCCATTTAATTTGCACATCATTAGATTCATTTTAATCCTTTTGCATTTGCACATAATTAGATTCATTTTAACCCATTTAATTGGCACATCATCTAGGTTCATTTTTATCCATTCAATTTGCATGACCGTTAGATTCATTTAAAATTGCATATCATTTTAGGATCAGTCTAATCTGATTAATTTGCATAATAATTAGGTTCATTTTAGAATCAGTTAGTTGCACATCATTACAAATCATATCATACTCATTTATGTTTATCATCACATAGGTGCATGTTAAAATTAAAATTAGTATCATAAACAACATTTAAATCATCCAATAGGCATATACATTTTCCATACATCACATCACATTGTTACATCCATAATAAATGATTTTACTCTGCACATTTATTTCCATTATACCTCATATAGTCCATAAAATAACAAACATCATGTGTATATATAAATCCATCATCAATGCATCCATAAAATCAAAAACATCATTGCATACACATAACACATCCATAGCATATAACATCCATAAAGAAATACTGCATCCATCACATAGGCATCATCATAATAGAGCATCATAAACCACCAGAATGCATCATATCCTATAAACTCACCGCAAAAAAATGTACATCATATATCCATCAAAAAATAAAATGTCTTGATACAAAATGCCTCCAAGGGCTATCATGATATGCCTATCACATAGAGGATCCCCTCTCTGATGGAGTGGGAGACCCTGATCCTGGCCATGGTTGTGATCCTGTCGACAGCTGTGGTTGAGACTATGTCAGCACCTGTGGCTGTGGCTGTGCCTGCACCTGTGGAGCCTGCTGGGGCATGTGTGAGGGAGGGGGCATTGTCTGCTAAACAGACTAAATAGATCTCGACCAATGTGTTCTCGATGCCCCTGATCTACTAACCTGGCTATAAGTCGGTGCCCACTGCACTGCTGGCATGGCCGCATAATATAGGCCCCTATAGTACTCCATCCACCGGCTACTCTCTATCAACTCCCCTTGTACCTGGCTCAACTGTCCTTGTAGCTGATAAGACTGTGACTGTGCCTGAGATAACTATGTCTGCGTCACTGCCAACACTACAGCAAGACCACCATCGGAAGCTTGGAGACTACCTAATGCAGTCTTTGCCTGTTGTGCCCTGCCAAGAGCTGTATCTTGCTCTCTTGTCAACACCTCTACCTCACCCTGGACCTGGGCTAACTGTGCCTGTAATGCTACCATCTGTCCATCTGCCCCATCTAATAAGGCCAGTGCCCCCCACAACTGCACCTACTTTGCATCCCAACCCTCTAGTGCCTCTTGTAGGCTCGCCACCTATGCTCTCAGGGTCTCCATCTCCTCCTCATCCCTTCGCCTCCGACGAGACATAAGCCTCTCACCCTCAGCCTCTGCCTCCAAAGCTGTCCCTGAGGTCCCTGCCTCTGCATCATGCCTGCCAACCTACCGCTACCCCACCTGTGGTGGAGGTAAGTCACCCTCATCTGCCCTCGGCTGCCCCTCACACCGCTGAGGTCCTCTAGGCTATCGCACTGATCCAATCTATACCTACTACGCAAGAACCTGCTATGCAGGAACCTGCTGTGCCGGAACCTACTGCACGGGAGCTTGTCGCGTAGGTACCTACTGCCCCACCTACCCATGCCCTGCTACTACCACCACCAATATATCTATCAGTTGGCCATCCCTCCCAACCACTCTCTCCTCTCCATCATCGCCAACCTCCATGAGGTAGTCCTCAATAATCTCCTCTCCCTCCGCCCCTCGATCCTCCCCATCTAAGTCATCTCCACCATCTGAATCATCACCCCCTGAACCTACTGCCTTCATTGCTGGATCCGTCAACCAAGTAGGCCGATGCATATGCCACCATATATCATAGGCCGATGTAGTCCCTACATCCCTCACTGTGCTCCTCCAATCCCACTGCACTGGCCGTAGAGCTCCAAAATCTGCTAGGGCGACCTGTGGCTGTATGGCTGCAGGCCAGTAGGCCACATCTTGAGGAGTCCGCGCAAATATCGCCATTTGTTGTGGACTATCCTGTATCAAACCAAACTGTCGTATGACCCATGAGGGTAGATACATATCTATCATATGGTCTCCTTGACCCATCAGGAACCACTACTGAAACATAAAAGGGAGATGCAGGTCATCATCTGGCCATGGCTCTACACCAATGTATGGTCGCTGGGTCACACTGATCACATCATTTAGCATCCTCCTCCAATGCCGCACCTACGTAGTATACGTGTACTCAGCATCCCGGTATAAAAACACATAGGCCTCAAACTACCATCGATAGTACCTGCATATCAGCCTAGTAACTGGGATGTGCTCCCAAATCCACACATGAAGCAAAGTGACTCCAGTAGATAATGCTCTATCATGTAGGTAGGTGACTGTATGCATCTCATGATATAACTGCCCTAGCATAGCCAATCCCCATGCATAGACAGTCTCATGCGTCACCATCCCCTCTATCATCCCCCCAGCCAATTGGAAAACCCCTGCCTCACCTGTCAGGCATCACAATGCCTCCGATCAACACACAAAGGAATAAGGCAAATAGATCTACACCCGCAGCCAGTGTCCCCTCATAGTCCATCTCCCTCCCATTTAGAGAGAGAACAAGACGATCTGCACCAAACACCCTGACTAATGCACTCTGTCCTCTCCTCATGTCATATCTAACATGCTGGCCTCGGATAGGCAGCTTGAGGATGTGGTAAACATCCTCAAGTGTGATGGTAATCTCTCCAGTAGGCAATAAAAAACTGCAGGTCTCAAAGCGATACTGCTCCACCATCGCTGTCATAAGAGCTCTATGAGCTCGCAGAACGGGCATCGTGGACACTGTCAGAAGCCCCAACCTCACCAATCAAGCCCACATAGCATCATCAAAAACATCGAACAGTGCCATCACAGATGGCACTCGTCACTCCCGTGACTACAAAATGAATCGCTGCATATCCTACATCCACAAGTTTCTAGTTAGTTATTAACCTATCTTTTTCTAAATCACCCCCTTTCTTCTATTGTCTCAAAGCCAACATACTTGGTGCTAAAACAGATAGCCTTATGCACCACTCCCATAATGGCGCTGCAAATTCCACCCCATTGCACTGTTCTAGAGCATAGCACCAATCCAAACTCCTTTTCGTGCTAAAACCCAGGATAGCGCTACTGTGCATTCCCTTTGGCGCCACTTTGAAAAATGGTGCCAAACAAACTGTTGACACCATCAAAATTAATCGTGCCAATCCCCCAAAAAGTGCCATTTCATATGATAGCACTATTCCAGAGGATAGCGCTACCCTAACCTCGGTTTGGCGCTATGTCGCTCAAAACTTCTTCTTCTCACAAATGGCGCTGATCTTGATGATAGCGCCAATTTGGCTACTAAATGGTGACAAAACCACCCTACCCCTACCTTGGAGAATAGCGCCAATCTAGAGGATGGCACTAATTCTCCTTGTTGTTGGTGCCACGCGCTCCAACCCCAAATCCCAAAAACCCAAAAAAATGTGCGTAAAACGAAAAAATTACAAAGTCTGGGTTAGGCCCTACCTGGGGTCCAACATCAGGTGACCAGCCAAACTCTCGGAACTGCTCAGAGATGTGTCGCAGTCGTGGGAACTGGGGGTTATTGTCAGCCATCTCTCCTTCGTCTTTCCTTCTCCAAAGTCAAAAGTGTGCAAATGTGGCACTCTTAGGGCCCACTTTGCCTAATATAGTGGGCCATGTCATCCTTCCACCCCCTTTTTTCTTCCTCCAGGGTGCAGATCTCAGTCTTTTTCCTTCATTTTTCTTCCTACCATCTCCATTGTCCGTCCCCTATCCAATCATTCACTTCCGTCACATCTTTTCGAGAGCTCACCTGGAAAATTTTTATTTTCCCGCTGACCTCTCGAGCGGGCATCCCCTATCCATCTTATTCCTTCACAGCAACTGGGGCATATGTTTCTTTGACATGACGTCACTTCCCTCCTAGGTCTGGATGCCAAGTCAAAGAGGGGCAAATGTAGACACCTAAAAATGTCTTCTACCATCAAACTGACTCCTGACAACCCTGAAACACACCAATTTCCCTTCTAACCAATTAATTAAATTTTTATTCAATTAATTACCCCTTTCGCTTTCCAAATTCACACCATTTTATCCCCAAAATTGAATTAATTTCATTAATTCAATAGTCCAAACCTTAGCCAATTAATTTAATAAATATGCAATATTTATTAAATCAATTTCCCCCTTTTCTCTAAATCCAATTAAATTAGTTAAAAACCATGTTAACTAATTAATTTAGCCTATAATTGACCTATCCCTAACCTAGACAATTAAATAGTTATTATTTAATTGCCTACCCTAGTCTACTTCATCCTAGCCCTAGGATTAATTAAATAAAACCTCTATTTAATTTATCCTAACCCCTTCATTTGGGTGGTCAAACCTTGTTTAACACCCTTCCCCACATCCTCCAAATAAAAAATTGAATTAAATCCACATAAGTCAATTTTTTATTTAAAAACATCCATCACATTTATTTCTCCTTACACCCCCATACCTCATTTATTTCTCCTCTTCCCCAAATGAATTTTTAATTCATTCACATTCCCCAAATGAATTTTTAATTCATTTCCATTCCCCCATATGAATCTTTAATTCAAAAGTAATCCCAACCTTATTTAATATCTCTCTTCCCAAAATGAATAAAAGAATCACTTTTATTCCTAGCCCTCCATTCATTCAAGATTCAATCTAGGCCCTCCACATCACTTTTATCCTCCACCATTGATCTGCCAAATCAATCTTCACCCTTGGATCAAAATCCCCTCCAAAAGTCTATAAATAGAACCTCTCCCAAGCCATTTTCATCATCCAAGTTTATGCAAAGTTACCATGCCAAAATCACTCTTGAGCTAGGATAGTGAGTTTCACAATTTAGATAGCATTTCACATTAGAATCCATTTGTCTAGGGTAATCTTTGTCAAGGAGCTTGTTTTGGGTGCAAAGGCTCCTTCCTCCCTTGATGGGATTGGTTTTGCTTGTAAGGTATAGCTTTGTGTTTGTTGCATTTTGTTAAGTATTTTCACCTTATTTGCATTTCTAATCTACATTACCATTTTGGAAATAATTCACCCACCACTTCTCTATTTTGGAGAGAAAATCTAGGTCTCTCATCTACATATTTACAAATTTAAAAGGACATCTATCCAGTTTTTGATGCCCCAAAATTCTTAACTATATAGGGAAATGATCAAACCCAAGGGAAGGAACTATGATGCATTCATAAATTTTGGAAAAGGCACCCTAATCTCCACTCCATAGAAATCTATCCAATATTTTTGAGATATTACTAAACTCTAGTGTATGGTTAGCCTAGATGTATTTACCATTTTGAAGAGGGATGTTAAACAAATTTGATCTAGAAACAAATTCTACAAATTCTATTGAGATTGGCTTCTTCTTTGAACCCCCCTAATTTATCCTCATAAAAAAGGATAGCATTGAAATCTCCCCCTAGAATAAAAAAGGAGTTATGGAAGGAGGAAATAATTTGTTCCAACTCATTCCATACTTGTTTATTCAAACAACATACAATGGGGCCATAAATATTTATCAAAAAAAATTGAGAGTTTGAGGAAATATAGGTAACCAAGAGATCATGGAAGGGCACCATAGGGTAGCTAGGGCTCTATAAGTGCCTTTTGAGTTTACAAAAAAACCATTCCATCTTCTTAGCTTCATTTTCAAGATCTCCACCTCTTTACTATTAAGTTTAGTTTCTTGAATTAGGAATATAACTGCCTTCGATAAATCCATTTGGCGGTTGACTAAGCACTTTTTGTTAGGGGTGTTGAGGCCCCTAACATTCTAAGATGTGATCCTTATTTCTCTCTAAGAAGGGGAATTCCCTTCCTAGATCTCAACATCATATTAATCTTCAACTAACCCTTTCTTCACCTTCCTGTGATAATAATTATTGACTATTCTCCTTCCTCACTTCTTTTGATCACCAAAATCTAGTTTTTCCATAAAGGATGTTGGTTAGCTAATCCCTCTATTTTCCATGGATATAACTTCAGTTGTTTCCATGTATTCCTCCAATCTTGCTTTGTTAGGCCCTAGAATGATCATTGTGTCTATATCTATGTCCTCCAAGGGAGGAAGAACACCTGTAATGTCCTCAAGATGGTTGGAGATCATTGTCTCTATTTCTAAACCATCTTTTGGAGCTATGGAATCTTTGGTGGCATTCTTCCATGAGGCGTAATCTCTTTTCTCATTAGTGATGCCAAAGAGATCCAGAGAAATATAAAAAATATTAGAATTTAAATCCCATTCCTTCCCATTTGATTTGGGCAAACCCATCTAGATCTCACCTTCCACTATCCAATCACCCTCTTTCTTAGCATTTTCCTCTAAGAAAGGAGTTTTAGCCTCAATCAAGTTCTCTTTAGGTGGTGAAGAAATATCTTCATTCTGTAACTCTGGATCCTTCTATTTTTTATTCTTTTTTGCTTGAGGATTGGGGTATTAGGGATTTCAACCTCAATATTTTTCTTCCAAGATCCATAATCAGATATTACTTCTATCCTTTTGGGTATTTCCTCAGCCATATTCAAATAAACACAAATGCATGCATAGATACCAAACTCTCATTTGGCTATTGAATTGTCCAATGAAACAAAGGATTCCAAACAATTAACAATATACATCAATATATCTTTAGACCAGTATTCAATTGGGAGATTATAAAGTCTTACCCATAATGGAGTAACAACAATATTGTGGGTCAAAGGGTCAAATTTTGGCTCCCAATCTTTGATATAGAATCATACTCCCTCCATTAACCAAGGACCCTTTCTCCTTATTTCTCCTTTCTTCTTTTTGGAGTTGCAAATAATTAAATAGAAGCCCTTAGGCAAGTTTTTGATGATGACTGAAGGTCTCTGATTATCCATATACCAACTGTGAATCTTATCCCATGATGACCAAATATTCAAACACTTAATGAAAAATTATTATCTTTAAGAGTGCTATTGGAGGATTCTAGGGCTATAGAATTATGTATTTTAATCAAATTAGTTTATCCCTCAAACCTAGGGGAATTTATTGGCACCTGTTGCAAAGCTTGGAATTAGATCAAGAGTTGTTGACTTTTCCACATCATCTCCAACAAACCCTTCTTTGATCATCCATTCCAAGATCTTTTCATCTCTCCCATCCCTCTTTGTGTGTATCAAACCTTCTTGATCATGGGAACCACTCCTCCCAATGCTCTGATCCTTTTGTAGATTTTGCTCCTGCAAGATCTTCGTGCTAGTGTTTATATTTGTGCCCCCATCATGAAAGTAGTTTTTCTACTCTGGAGCCCTATCCCAACGATTACCTTGTACATTTATTTCTAACTTGGCTTTAGGGTATTCTCAATATTACCCTTTTCACTACATAGGTCTCCCATCCTACTATTTGCCTTTTCTTTCCTTGATTGCATAGCGGGAAGAATTTTTTTAATTCTGCTCCCTAAATGAAATTATATAGAAATTTTGGGGTGAGCCATCTACCATCAAAGCTACAATTACTTAGGACTCTTGGGATGTATTGTTTGGAATATTTTCTTTACTTGGATTCTCATTTTATATCTTGGTAAGTATGCTACCATAAATCATGTCATTCATGTGTACTTAGATGTATACCTTGTCTTGCTCTTAATGATGTTTTCCACATGGTGTGCTAGATGTAGATTCTTTGTCAATAGCCTTGGAAAAATATTCTCTAAAACATTATGGGGTGTGAAAGATATTTGCTTATAACCATTAATATCCTCAACTTGTACCACATTCTTGCCAATAAGGTCTTAAATTTTATGCTTGAGTGTCATACATGATAGGCACAAAAGTAATAAGCAATATGATTCTTTACCACACACCTTGATGCATCAATGGGAAATAGGAGGTGAATTGATAAGTTGTGCTTGCAAAATTTGTTTCAAAATATAATGTGGAGAATTTTCCAATCTAGTGAACTTCCTTTGATTATTTAGTTATGGTGATGTGATGTGCATGTGCTCAATAGTGTTAAAAAAGTGTAACTTCATGTTTATCTTGATTGGTATGGTATGTATACTATACTATACTTAAGGAGAATAACATGTCTCACTAGTGGGCCAAACCTGATTCTTGTATGAAATTTATCTTTCTAAAATGCAAGGGGGTTCAAACTAAGGATATGAGGGTTAGATATAACCCACCTAGATCAAACTACCCTTAGATTGAACACCCTTTTTGGAGCCTCCAATGTAACCTCTTCTACTCATATTCACATGCTAATAAAAACATCAGTTCACCTCATGTGTTTGGTGGTTAAATAAAATCATCTAAGTACAAAATGTTATAGCTATATATCCCTCGATGTTAGTTTTTCAAAAGGTATAATATGTATTATTTTTTAAATATTATATATATTAATTTGAAACACTAGCAAAGAGGAGACCCTATGGTGTGATGGTGGGGCTTCTTTCTTATAGTGCCATCAACCAAGGTTCAAACCTTGTGGGTTTTCCCTCTACCACGTCAAAAATTGAGGGACCCCTAAGATCTTGTATCTTTATTTACCCGTGGCATGTGGGGTGGGGCATTTGCATGTCACCTAGGGGGTGTTGATAATTAGGAACACTGAGAGGGGGGTGAATCAGTGTCCTAACAATCTTTTCATGCACATTAACTTTCAGCCATTTACCAAAATTAATTAAACAAAAACATAATATGCATATGAACAGTAACCATGAAACCATGACACATGAACACCAAGATTTTTACGTGGAAAACCCAAGAAGAGAAAAACCACAGAGAGGATTAGCTCTCATATATATATATATATATGTATATATATATATATATATATTGTAATCTTTACAAGAATGATGTTTAGTCTTGGTCACTCCATGGGCCTAACATACTGGCTCATTGCCATGGAGTACAACTAGGTTTAGTAGGCTCACTGCCTCAACCCTAAACCTAGCAAGATTACAATAAGGGTTGTTAAACCTTGTTGAAGGCTTACTGCTAGCTTATTTCCTTGAAGATGAAAACTTGCTTCTGATCATATTGCACATGAAAATTAAATACTACTTAAGCATCTGCTACTATGCCAGAGTGCAGTCATTTAATAACTAAATTCTAAATCCCAAGCCTTCATTGCTGCTGCTCTTCTAACTTTGCTCTTCTATTTGCATGATCACATCACACACACTATACACACCACTCAACCGAAATTCATTGCTCTTATATCTATTTGCATCATGATCTAATCCATAATTAGGTTAATATCCAAGAAGTGAAACATGTACATAGAAAGATGTACCTTGTTAGCTAGACCCAATGCACTGTATGCTATGTGAACCCAAATGTGTTCATATAGGTCAACTCTAATCATTCAATTACTTACATAGATCTTTCACACGTTATCCTTTCTCTGCATCATGATTTATCTCATTAGTCAGCATGTTCCTCAAGAGCATGCTTAACAGGTTCATCTGCTAACTTACAACTTCTACTATGGATCACAAAACACTTCCAAAATCATATCAATGAATCTTTACACATTCCCAATCTTACCCTTAGAACCACAAGGCATGATATCATCTTGTGGAGAAATGCGGACTATCAGAACTTAGACTCTGTCTCTTTCAAACTCTGTCAAACACTATGCCGATACTTAGCAGCTTGTAGTTAACCTTTTGGTGGACTTCAGATCTTTTAAATCTGAAATTAGATACTCCATATAAGTGTTTACAACACTTCAAAACCACATAACAAAATACTTATCTGCGAAGGAATGCGGACCACTACACTATGCCATGTTCACTATTCCTGCTATATCCTTTCTTACCCTAACTTAGAAATTTCTTCAAGGTGACTTATGGAGGAAGTCAGAACTTAAACTCTAAAGGATAACACTATTAGACAAGTGAGAACATCATACCTGAACCGCATTAACTTATCATCATTTGTGGAGGCATACTGTCCAGCTTACTGTCCTCTACTTTGAATACTTTCCATACTTAGCCATTTTTCAGTCAACTGGACCTGGAATCCAATGTGTTCTTCCAGAGATATCTCTTCCTGTCATGGTGATAGGATCTTTGATCCTTGTTTCCATCAATGACAACATACAGTCCATATGGAAGCAGTGTCTCTTGCCAACAATCTCCCCCTTTGGCATTGATGGCAACACTTAGTGAAAAATGCTTGACTGCTCCCCCTTACTATATACATTATACTTTCTTTCTCCCCCTGAGATGATTATCCATCTTTCACTGATCTACTTCTCCCTCTTTGACATCAATGGAAAAGTGTGTAGCCCATAATACAAAAATTTTCAAAAACTTCAAAAATGTGTGTACCTGTCACATATTTACAGACGCAATCTTCATCTCAATTTATGACTAAAGGCAAATTGTTACTATAGATAGTCTTTATTAGAGCTATTTCTCCATTCCATCTATTCCTTGTACTTTTTAGCATATGGTCATGGCCATTTAGAAAAACTATCTTTTCTGCCCTTTGTACATCTGATGGCATGTCAATTTGTGCAAGTGATTTCATGGCTTTATCTACAACTTGTTCCCTTCCAGCACCAACTAAGACATCTGCATTGTCTCTTGTTCTCTCAGATCTTTGTTCTCAACTTTGTTCTGGAGGATTTATGTCCATATTCTCTTGTTGTTCTAGTTTTGTTTTGATGTAGGGCTCCTTGTTCCCTATTTTCTACATCCTCAGCTCAATACTCATGAGATATATTTGCTTCAGTTATGCCTATATTGCCTCTGTGTTTTCTTCTGTAGCACCACTCTTTACACTATAATAATTTTTTGATAAAATCTAGTGATGAGAGAAAGGATCATACCCAGTCTCACGTTCTTTGAGATTAAAGTTACCAGGCTTAATCATTGAAGCATAAAAATTTTTCAACTTGTAACGCCCCGTCGTGCAACCCTAGAGTGGAAGATAACCAGAGCGGAAAACAGAACTATTTTTTTTTTTAAATAAAGAACAATGCAGTAACCAATGATAATAAGAAAACATGTAGAATAGAAAAGAGTCCATCTAACCACTCTAGGGCAACATAACAGCATTAGGAAATTAAATGAAACCATAAGGGTGATAACCATCAATCTGCAGACAAGACTAAACCAATAACTTTTACAACAACATGATGCTTGAATACATGTCCAAGTTCCAAATTACATGATTACAAGATTACAAGGTAATAAGTATACAAGATGGCAAGAGTAGAAGATTGCAAGAGTACATGATTTCAAGATCGATCTCGTCGATTTACAAAATAGTACATAAGGAGGTCATAGAACACTGCAGAAGAATGGAAGTCACCAGAAACTGGAACATCTCTGCACCAAGCTCAACTGAATCTCCAAGAGGACCAATGGATAGATCTACCTCCCAACCATGTGGAACCCTGAGGTCTACCCCACTGAGCTAGGAGATAATAAGAGGATTACCACTAGGTCAAGGCTGTTGTCGAAGACACAACTTCCAACCAGACTCCAAGCAACACATGAAGAACAGATAGCACACGACCGGTAGTACTCATCAAGATAGAACAACACACCAGACTAGGTCAAACATGACAACTAGATCACACTCCAGAGGTGCCAACAAGAACAGAAGAACATAGCAAAGCTGCGTAAGAAGAGTATCATCGCATGGCACTAACATGGGTTACCCAAGCTATCTCTCACCAGAAGCCGGCCCCCATCTATGGTTACCCTGGCAGCCTCTCTCTAGGTGCCGGCCCCATAGGGTGACACATGCGGAACTGACCTGTCCACTCATGGAGACGAGGAGGTCGGCCTTGCCAACCAGGCCTTCTCATCCCACCCTTGGTCTATGAGAGCACTCAAGGCGTGGGCGAGGTCACATTAATTATCTTGTTAAGTGAATCACTACCTAACCCTTCTAGGTACTTTATTAAGTTTCCACTTGTTTACAACTTCCATGGGGTTACCCAGGTGACCTCTCCCTAGGCACCGGCCCCACCATGGAAGCCACTCTCTTAGCATCCTCTGATCATCCATACACCCACAGCAAAAAGGAACAAGGGTTACAAATCGGTCTGGCACAAAACATATTTCATCCTCCAAACCACAACGAACTGAACTTCCATATTCTTTTTGAAACATAAAGGGGAGTAATACCACAACATCAATTTGGCTTATGTTTCAAGAAAAATAACACACAAACAGCCTCTGGAGTCGGTAAATGAACACATGACCAAAAACAACAATCCCCTTCTGATATAGAACTAGGCTTAGAGGATCATGATAATGGCATAGAACACCGGAAAGGAGAGGACAAAAAATTACACAACCTCAAAGTACTCAAGCCACAATAACACATTTGGTCTCCAGATCCCTAACTCGGGCTTCACACAGATATAATACGTCCAACAACTCAACTAGCCCAAAACATGGTGCACACCAAAACTTGGATCATAAGAACTCTCACAACCCAACGTGGCATAACTAGACAAAACCTAACAACACCACTCAACACTGAGTAAGAAGGTGCTTAAATGCAACACTGACACTCATAGGTAAAGAAAATACTTACATCCAAAACCCTTACTACAACAACTCTTAATCAAAAGGACAACATGGTTTTGATTAAAAGACATTTTCCTAGGAAACCCTAACTTTATAAAATAGCAAAATTTATTCAAACTACAAGGTCCGTGAATGCATACAACAAGGTTTTCAAGAGGAGAGAATTTCTCAACGAAGATCTAAACTTGCCAAACCTTACTCTACAATACTAATCTTTCTCACCCTTGATACAAAATCATATCCATTTATGGCCCACCTAGTATATTAATATGACGAAAGCATTATTGCCAACCAAAACAATTCCTTTCTAAAGGCCCTAAGATCACTAACTACCCAAGAAGTTATTGCCCCTCTAACCTAGATTAGCTTTGGACAAGGGAAAATACATACTTAACTAGACTATCCCCATTAGAAGACGTAATTACAAAATGCTCACAACTCTGAATTAAAGTTTCTAACACAATTATCAATATAACAAACTTCGACATAAAAGAAAAACCCATCAAGTAACTGGCTATTCCTAACATATTGATCCCGAACAAGAACGCTCCAGAGTGTAATCTTTTTTCTCAGAAACTCCTCTTTCTTCACACCCCCAAAAATCCTCCCTAAGCCAAAACAAGAATCCCCTAACAAGCTTCCCGAGACCAGAAAAATAAACCCACCATTAATTCCCGTAACTCCCAAAAATAACTCCACAATCCCACTCTCTGAGGAAATTTGAAATATTTTTCCCAACATAGGGATTCTCAGATCTTCCCCGAATAACCGACAACTCTCAAAATTAAATTATGCACCCACAACAAACTTTAAAATGGCTATGCATTAATTACCTTCCTACAAAATCAACAATACTTAAATTATTCCCAGAATAAAATAATAAGTTGACTATAAGCCAAATACCTCTCAACAACTAAAAAAAAAATCAATTACCTTAAAACCTTACAATACCCATCATACCAAAAGGACTTTTCAAAAGAACAATAACCAATTCATAAGACTATGCCAATACTATAAGATCATAAAGATACCAGAGATGCATAGACAAGAGTAACCAACATAACAACACTCCACAACCCGTGATGATCAACAACAAGAACCAAGGAACAACGTCGCATCACAACACAAGACTAGGGTAAGGATCCAAGATGACGACAAGAACACAAGACCACGACACGGACTGAAACTGACCTAGCGGTAAGGTCCTCATATTATCTCCATCATCTTATCCATGGTGTAGGGCCCGCTCAGACCTGCTAGATCAGGTGGAGTCGAGGCCCGGTACCTACAACCTGCGTGAAAACCAATGGTTATCTGTGATCATCTATATGCATATATATCGCAAACACCGAGATGGAGAATTGCGGCGTAGTAGGGTACTTGATCCGAGCAGTACTACACCGTCCCTGCCCCAATACAAGACTATAATCAGAAACATAAACATGACTTTATTTTCTAACCAACACCAATCATAGCCATCTCATCAAAACTGAAGTAATATAGTATCATCAAAACTCATAGAACATGTTTCAATACATCCCTCGAACAAAATCTATCAAGATTAATGAAAGCATAAACCAATACACATTAAACCAAATGTCTCAAACTGAAATTATGAAATAAAAACTATCAACTGTTCCAGAACTGACAAAAGTACTGATAAAAATAACATCTAACACAAGCCAAAAAGTGAGGGGCATTACATCCTCCCCCCCTAGAACTAGGCTTACTCCTGGAAGCCTGCAAATAAGTGAGGATATAACTCCCTCATCCTGGTAGCATCCTCCCAAGTAGCCGAGGTCTCATCATTAGGGTCCCACTGGACCCTGACCTACTCCATGTCTCTGCCCCTGAGAGCAAGTCTCCTGTGCTGAAGAATGCCTACGGGCTCCAAAGCCAGCTGCCCGTCCTCTACCTGTAGAGCAGTCCAATCAAGAACATGAGCAATATCCGGAAAGTAAGGTCTAAGTACTGAAACATGAAACACATCATGGATGCGTGAAAGGCTGGGTGGCAATGCAAGGCGATAAGCAACAGGACCGATCCTCTCCAACACCTCAAAAGGTCCTACAAAGCGTGGCGCTAGCTTAGAACCCTTTCCATAGCGAATTGGACTCTTTCGTGGACGCACACACAAGAACACCCGATCCCCAACTGAAAACTGACGATCGATCCTATGAGCATCGGCATACTTTTTCTGTCTGTCCTGAGCTGCCACCAAATGCTCTCTAATCCTCTCCACCTGCTGCTCCATGTCTCTAAGCATATCAGGACCCAGAAGGACTCTATCCTCAAGACGATCCCAACTCAAAGGGGTCCTACACGGACGGCCATACAAAGCCTGAAATGGAGACATGCCGATAGAACTATGATATCCATTATTATAAACAAACTCCACCAGGTAAAGGTAATCCTCCCAACGGCTCTACCGATCCATCACATACATCCTCAACATATCCTCGAGAACTTGGTTAACCCTCTCGGTCTGACCATCAGTCTCAGGATGGTAAGCTGAACTAAAGTTCAACTGTGTCCCCAAGGCATGCTGCAATGAAGTCCAAAGGGCGGAAGTGAACACTGGATCTCTGTCTAAGATAATCCTATGAGGAATCCCATGAAGTCTGACAATGTCCTCCATGAATACTCTGGCCACCGTAGAAGCATTGTAAGAAGCACGGATAGGAGAGAAGTGAGCTACCTTCGTCAACCTATCCACAGTGACCATAATAGCATCGTGTCGACGAGCGGACATCAGCAAACCGATAATGAAGTCTATCGAAATGATATCCCACTTGCACTCCAGAATCAAATGAGGCTGCAAAAGACTTGCAGGGTGCTGATGCCCCGCCTTCACCCTCTGACACTCAAGACATCTCAACACAAAGTCAGCAATATCCCGCTTCATGCCACTCCAAAAGTATAGCTAACACAGATCTGCATACATCTTCTTGACACCCGGATGAGCTGAGTAGGGTGCCCGATGTGCCTCAGAGAAAACTAGGGTACGAAGACCCTCCGAACTAGGAACATAGATACGGCCCAAATGTCGCAAAAGACCATCTGACTCAAACGAGTAACCAGAGAATCTACCCTCTAAAGGTCTACCAGACTCAATCTCAGATCTCACCTCCTGACACCAACTGTCCGAAGACAGAGCAGCGAGAATCTGCCCTCTCAAATCAACTGTAAGAGAGACTGCTGAGATCTCGTGCCTCCGACGACTAAGGGCATCTGCTACCACATTCTCCTTGCTCTGAATAAATCTGACCTTGAAGTCATACTCGCACAGGAACTCCATCCAACACCTCTGCCTCGCATTCAAATTTGGCTGCGTGAAAATATATTGTAAACTACGATGATCACTGTGCAGTTCGAACCAATGTCCTAAAAGAAAATGCCTCCATCTCACCAAGGCATGCACGACTGCTGCTAACTCCAGGTCATGAGTAGGATAGTTCAATTCGTGATCCTTGAGCTTGCGAGACTCATAGGCAATCACGTGACCATCCTGCATCAGAACTGCCCCCAAACCTTCCAAGGAAGCATCAGTACAAACTACAAAGTCTCTATCAGGATCAGGGACTGCTAAAATCGGTGCACTGGTCAACTGCTCCTTAAGAGTCTGAAAAGCTGTCTGGCACTGCTCTGACCAAACAAACTTCTTCCCTTTCCTCTGAAGAGAAGTAATAGGATGAGCAATCCTCGAAAACCCCATAACAAAATGACGATAGTAACCTGCCAGCCCCATAAAGCTACGGACCTCAGAAACATTAGTGGGTGCAGGCCAATCCATAACAGCTTGGATCTTCAAGGAATCCACCACAATGCCCTCTCCAGAGATGACATGACCCAAATACTTAACCTCTGACTGAAAGAACTCACACTTCGACAAATTTGCATAGAGCTGATTTTCTCTCAGACACTGCAACACCTGTCGCAAATGTTCCTCATGCTCTTCCATAGTTCTAGAATAAATCAGTATGTCATCAAGAAACACAAGGACAAAACGGTCAAGATAGGTACGAAAAACACCATTCATTAAGCTCATGAAGACTGAAGGTGCATTCGTGAACCCGAATGGAACCACGGTGAACTCATAATGTCCATAACAGGTATGAAATGCTGTTTTGTGAATATCTGCCTTAAATATCCGCAACTGGTGATATCCTGACTTAAGGTCAATCTTAGAGAATACCTTTGCTCCCTTAATCTGATCAAACAAATCATCGATCCGAGGCAAGGGATACCTGTTTCTCACGGTTACTTTATTGAGCTGTCGGTAATCGATACATAGCCGCAGGGATCCATCCTTCTTTTTGACAAAGATCATAGGTGCTCCCCATGGGGAAACACTAGGTCGAATGAACCCTTTGGCCAATAACTCCTCCAACTGCAGTCAAAGCTCCTTGAGCTCCTGAGTGGTCATCCTGTATGGAGCTCATGAGATAGGCTCTGCCCCAGGAATGAGATCAATCCTGAAATCGATGTCACGCTTAGGTGGCATCCCAGGAATGTCAGAAGGAAACACATCTGCAAATTCCCTTAAGAGTGGGTGATCGTCAAGAGATGCCTCTCGACTCTCCTCCAACTCTAAATCACTAACCGTCACTGCAAAAAGCTGACATCCCTGACGCATGCATCTCTTAAGTTGTATGGCAGAGATCATACATAGGGAGATGGGTCTCTGAACTCCTACCACCTCAACCTCAGCACCAGAATCATCCACACATCGAACAGACTTATGCCGGCAATCTATCATTGCCTGATGAGCCTCCAACCAGTCCATCCCCAAAACTATGTCATATGAACCCAGGGGTAGAATGTGAAGGTCCACAGAAGTAGATAGAGAGCCAATCGTCAATTCACATCCAGACACTAGGGACTCCACTACCATTTTAGCCCCGGAAGCCAACTCAACCTGCCACCTATTAGCCTGCTTTGTCACCTCTAAGCCACAACGCTCCACAAGAGAAGGAGATATAAACGAATCAGAAGCACCAGAATCAAATAAAACAGAAAAATCAATACCTCGCATGCGACCAGATGCCTCCACCACGGTACCCTGATGCTCTGCCTGTCGGTCATCTACAGCTGCAAAGACTCGGTGTGACCTGCCTGCATCACCAGCTATCGGCTCAGATGCTGCCAGTCGATGTCCAAATCCTGATGTGCCCTTCTGTGGGCACTGCCTAGCAATATGGCCCTGCTGGCCACAAGAGAAACACCCGGTGCCCCTGAAAGCACTAGATTGTTGGATGCTGCCTCTGCTCACTGCGGACTGCGTACTCTGGCATGGCTGATCAAAACGGTTCCGCTTATTGCGCTGCCAAGATCGATCTTTTATTTTCTAAAATCTATTACCTTGCTGATGATGTGAACTCTTCGGCTTAGCCTGCGAAAACTGCTATCGACCACCCTTTGAGGGTGCATGGGAACCTGATGCCTGAGTGTGACCACCTCGAGAACCATATCCTGAAGATGGCGCACTGCCAATGTGCACTCCCATATGCCCACCAAGTGCCATAGACAGATTCTCCTCTACTATCCGGGCTTTCTCCACAGCAACCTCCATAGTCTTAGGTTCGAATACACGAACCCCTCCACTAATCCGGGCATTCAAGCCCCTGATGAAGTGCTGCACCAACATGGACTCGTCATCCCCAATACTTGCATACTGTTTGAGCTCATAAAATCTGCGCTCATACTGCTCAACCGTCATGGCCAACTGCCTCAGCTCGTGAAACTCATCTTCTCGATGCTGCTTCCAATGGTCAGAAAGAAAACGGGCTCTGAATCTCTCTAAGAATAGCTCCCAAGACACAGTGCTAATATCCAAATACAACTTCTGCTCCTCTAGCTGCCACCAGGTCGAAGCAAACCCTCGAAGATGCAGAATAGCACATCTGGCTTTGGTGTTGCGGCCATACGGATGCATGGCGAAACACCTGCCTAGGTCCAAAAGCCAAGTCTCTGCCTCTAGTCCGCTACTAGCTCCATCAAAAATGGGAGGGCGTGCTCTCAGTAAATCCCTCATGTGGCTGGCTAGGATGGCCTCCTGCTCAGCTAACAACTCTCTAGGTCTAGGAGACCTATCTCTCTCTCTAGGACCCCGCTGGTCAACCTCCTGATCTCCTTGGGTCTGCCTGCCCTCCTGTCTAGGGCCTAAATGAGCAAGAGCCTCCTCCAAAATCTGCCTCAACTGAGCTCCGTCAGGCCGTCCCTGATCCTCCATGTTCTGACCTCTGCCTTCATGGGCACTCGACTTAGGAGAACTGGAAGGAGGTGTACCGCCACCACCTCTTCCACGACCTCTACCTCTAGGCATCTACCTACAACACCAAGGCATCTATTACGTTAACAGATGCACCTTAAAGATAAACTTATTCTACAGAGTACAAGCACAAGGTTACACAATGGGCTCAAATATAACCAGGGTACCCAGTGTTAAACTTGGCTCTGATACCAAATGTAATGCCCCGTCGTGCAACCCTAGAGTGGAAGATAACCAGAGCGGAAAACAGAACTATTTTTTTTTTTTAAAATAAAGAACAATGCAGTAACCAATGATAATAAGAAAACATGTAGAATAGAAAAGAGTCCATCTAACCACTCTAGGGCAACATAACAGCATTAGGAAATTAAATGAAACCATAAGGGTGATAACCATCAATCTGTAGACAAGACTAAACCAATAACTTTTACAACAACATGATGCTTGAATACATGTCCAAGTTCCAAATTACATGATTACAAGATTACAAGGTAATAAGTATACAAGATGGCAAGAGTACAAGATTGCAAGAGTACATGATTTCAAGATCGATCTCGTCGATTTACAAAATAGTACATAAGGAGGTCATACAACACTGCAGAAGAATGGAAGTCACCAAAAACTGGAACATCTCTGCACCAAGCTCAACTGAATCTCCAAGAGGACCAATGGATAGCTCTACCTCCCAACCATGTGGAACCCTGAGGTCCACCCCACCGAGCTAGGAGATAATAAGAGGATTACCACTAGGTCAAGGTTGCTGTTGAAGACACAACTTCCAACCAGACTCCAAGCAACACATGAAGAACAGATAGCACACGACCAGTAGTACTCATCAAGACAGAACAACACACCAGACTAGGTCAAACATGACAACTAGATCACATTCCAGAGGTGCCAACAAGAACAGAAGAACATAGCAGAGCTGCGTAAGAAGAGTGTCATCGCATGGCCCTAACATGGGTTACCCAGGCTATCTCTCACCAGAAGCCGGCCCCCATCTATGGTTACCCTGGCAGCCTCTCTCTAGGTGCCGGCCCCATAGGGTGAGACATGCGGAACCGACTTGTCCACTCATGGAGACGAGGAGGTCGGCCTTGCCAACCAGGCCTTCTCATCCCACCCTTGGTCTATGAGAGCACTCAAGGCGTGGGCGAGGTCACATTAATTATCTTGTTAAGTGAATCACTACCCAACCCTTCTAGGTACATTATTAAGTTTCCACTTGTTTACAACTTCCATGGGGTTACCCAGGCGACCTCTCCCTAGGCGCCGGCCCCACCATGGAAGCCACTCTCTTAGCATCCTCTGATCATCCATACACCCACAGCAAAAAGGAACAAGGGTTACAAATCGGTCTGGCACAAAACATATTTCATCCTCCAAACCACAATGAACTGAACTTCCATATTCTTTTTGAAACATAAAGGGGAGTAATACCACAACATCAATTTGGCTTACGTTTCAAGAAAAATAACACACAAATGGCCTCTGGAGTCGGTAAATGAACACATGACCAAAAACAACAATCCCCTTCTGATATAGAACTAGGCTTAGAGGATCATGATAATGGCACAGAACACCGGAAAGGAGAGGACGAAAAATTACACAACCTCAAAGTACTCAAACCACAATAACACATTTGGTCTCCAGATCCCTAACTCAGGCTTCACATAGATATAATACGTCCAACAACTCAACTAGCCCAAAACATGGTGCACACCAAAACTTGGATCATAAGAACTCTCACAACCCAACGTGGCATAACTAGACAAAACCTAACAACACCACTCAACACTGAGTAAGAAGGTGCTTAAATGCAACGCTGACACTCATAGGTAAAGAAAATACTTACATCCAAAACCCTTACCACAACAACTCTTAATCAAAAGGACAACATGGTTTCGATTAAAAGACATTTTCCTAGGAAACCCTAACTTTATAAAATAGCAAAATTTATTCAAACTACAAGGTCCGTGAATGCATACAACAAGGTTTTCAAGAGGAGAGAATTTCTCAATGAAGATCTAAACTTGCCAAACCTTACTATACAATACTAATCTTTCTCACCCTTGATACAAAATAATATCCATTTAAGGCCCACCTAGTATATTAATATGATGAAAGCATTATTGCCAACCAAAACAATTCCTTTCTAAAGGCCCTAAGATCACTAACTACCCAAGAAGTTATTGCCCCTCTAACCTAGATTAGCTTTGGACAAGGGACAATACATCCTTAACTAGACTATCCCCATTAGAAGACGTAATTACAAAATGCTCACAACTCTGAATTAAAGTTTCTAACACAATTATCAATATAACAAACTTCGACATAAAAGAAAAACCCATCAAGTAACCGGCTATTCCTAACATATTGATCCCAAACAAGAACGCTCCAGAGTGTAATCTTTTTTCTCAGAAACTCCTCTTTCTTCACACCCCCAAAAATCCTCCCTGAGCCAAAACAAGAATCCCCTAACAAGCTTCCCGAGACCAGAAAAATAGACCCACCATTAATTCCCGTAACTCCCAAAAATAACTCCACAATCCCACTCTCTGAGGAAATTTGAAATATTTTTCCCAACATAGGGATTCTCAGATCTTCCCTGAATAACCGACAACTCTCAAAATTAAATTATGCACCCACAACAAACTTTAAAACGGCTATGCATTAATTACCTTCCTACAAAATCAACAATACTTAAATTATTCCCAGAATAAAATAATAAGTTGACTATAAGCCAAATACCTCTCAACAACTTAAAAAAAAATCAATTACCTTAAAACCTTACAATACCCATCATACCAAAAGGACTTTTCAAAAGAACAATAACCAATTCATAAGACTATGCCAATACTATAAGATCATAAAGATACCGGAGATGCATAGACAAGAGTAATCAACATAACAACACTCCACAACCCGCGACGATCAACAACAAGAACCAAGGAACAACGTCGCATCACAACACAAGACTAGGTTAAGGATCCAAGATGACGACAAGAACACAAGACCATGACACGGACTGAAACTGACCTAGCGGTAAGTGTTGGCAAGAGACACTATATGGATTCATGGTTGTTGTCATTGATGGCAACAAAGGTCATCCCACATATCCGCAAGTCATGGTGTGTCTCTACCGGAAGTCAGAATGAAGATTGTTGTGGTCCGGTGAACAAGAACAGAGCATGTGGCAAGGTCTGACAGATTGGTCCGGATCTCTCAGAGGAAGTGTCTTGGTGCAGTGCGGATTTGGGGAAGTCAAGAGGACTACCTTGAGTAGTATATTCCAAGGATTTAGCCTCCAGTGATGAACAAAGAAAAAGATATGAATAGTTGAGTACCGGATTCCTGAGAGACAGTGAGAACAGAGGAAGAACTGACTGACAGAGTATCAGACTATTTTCCAGATGTGTTACTGTTGATGGTAAAGGTTGTGAAGGCATGAATCATGTTTGGCCGACATGATTAATGATATCTACAAGTATATGCTTGATCCGCATTACTTGATATGCAAGGATTCAGCCGACAGAACAGAGTTTGTGAGAAGATAGATTATTCCGGGTGCCGACTAGAAAGATAATGAAATCACTAGTGCGGATATATATATAGAGGATGGATTTAGTTGTGAAAATTGTAATGGTGTGAAGGTGTATGCGAATAAATACAGAGCAGAGCAGAAGTAGTAAGAAAGATCCGGTATGTGAAAAGATAGCAGAATAAAGAACAGAGGAAAGATGAAGTGCAACAGATCAGTATACTGAGCCTAACCGGAACTGAACTCCAGCATATGAAGATGCTTCCAATCAGTTCAAGTATTGTATAACATTCTTTTGTAGACAGTGTGTCTCCTTGTAGGCAGTGTGCCTCTTTGTGAGCAGTGTGCTCGGGCAGTGAGCCCTAATTGGCAAGTGCCATTTTGTAATTCCTTATTCTTCTAATAGAGAATAATCTTTGGGTTAATCACCCCGTGGTTTTCTCCCTTAACTGGGTTTCCACGTCAAAAATACTGTGTCATGTGTTTCTCATTTCATGGTAATGTTTGTTTGTTTGATTCAATGCTGCTTTGATTAATAAGAAAGTTCAAAAGAAGAAATAATTAGGATAACTGATTCACCCCCCCTCTCAGTTATCAACAATTGGTATCAAAGCAAGGTTCCTCCTAATAGAGCCTAACAGCTTGAGGAAGATCTGGGAGTTCAAATGGATGCATATGGTTTAAGGGAGCAACTCAAGACTGCCTTTGAGGATCTTGAACAGTCAAATTCTGAAGTCAATGAATTAAAGGAAAGACTCAAACAGGCTGATGAATTCATGAGAGAATTAAAGGACAAATTAAGTCTCTCTATGAAAAAGAGAAAGGAGCTGCTCCAACAATTGGCAAGACAAAGTGAAGAAAGCAATACAGATGAAGAATTGACTGAGAAAACCAAGTTATGTGAAAAATTATCAAAAGAAGTCATTATGTTAAGACATGAAATGGAATCAGGAACTATAAAGTTTACTCAAGAGATTGAAGAAAAAAGAAAAGCTGAAGACAATCTAAGACAATCTCTTAAAGAGAAATTAGAAGAATGCCACCAGATGGATAGGATTATCAGACATCTTGAATCTGATCTTGAAGATGCCAAAGATAATGAAGAAAAACTTGAGGATCAAATTGTCTCTCTCAAAAGAGATCTTCAAACAGCAAATGAATATAAAGAAAAATTCAAGATAAGTTCTGCCCAACTTGAAGTACTTCTTGGAAGTCAAAAGAGGACAGATGACAAGTATGGTTTGGGATATGAGAAAGGAGAAAGCTCCGGATCCGGTCAAAAGAATTTTGGATCAGAAAATCCAAGGAATAGGCCTAGAAGACCTCCGGTAAGACAGCCCAATGCTCAAAGATATCCATCTTTCAATGGATACTGCCATAGTTGCAATCACTTTGGTCACAAAGCTAATCAGTGCAGAAAAAGGATGAATCAAACTAATCCATCCTTCTCCGGACAGTGCTTTAACTGCAAAAGGTATGGACACAAGTCTCATGAATGCAGAAATATGCAAGTAAACAAATCATTCAATGGTAGATGTTTTACATGCAATAGAGTAGGTCATATGGCTAATCAATGCAGATCAAGAGGTTATCAGTCAAATATGCAAAGAAATGTTATTTGCCAAATCTGTAAGAGGTCCGGTCATAATGCTAAAGTCTGCAGAAGCAAGAATCAGGACAAAAGAGGTCCGGTGTATAATCAGAATCAAGACAAGGGTAAACAAAAGATGAATGCGGATGAAGTTAGGAATCAGATGAACAAGATTTGGGTGAAGAAAAGTTTAGAGAATGTAGAGGTTGGATCTGCACCAGACTCTGGTGCTGATATTTCTTCCAGAAATTAAAAAGTGAGCTCTGGCTCAGGGGGAGACTCAAAGAAAATCCTGTTCCCCCAGCCAATCAAGTGGTGCTGGATGTGATACAAGATGCAGAGTAAAGGGTTTGAAGATATAAGTCCTGAGATGATCCAGACAAGATTTCAGAGGTCCGCATGAAGATGCAAAGAAGTTGTGATCGATCAAGTAAGACCTATTCCGGGAGATGCTCCGGAATGATAGAGGACTACAAAAGGGTCCGGAGAGATCCGGAAGTACATTATTTTGCTCTGCGGACTGGACAGAATGTTTGGGATGTTCTTGTAATGTGTCATCTTGATTTATTCATGATTGAAAGATCCGCATGATGTTCATAGATCAGAACTGATCCGGGATACTCCAAGCTATCCGAATAAGGCAAACCGGAACAATATAGGTGGAGCATTTATTGCAAACAGATATTAGGGTTTGTGAAACGATATAAGGGATTTCTCAATAATCATTTGATCATTCCACACCCAAGAAGAAGTGAAAAGCGGAGCTCTGCGACAAAATTCATCAAGTTCACTGAAGATCACTTACAGAAGTTACTACATATAGAAATCAATCCAAATAACCGAAGGCGCATAAGGTATTTTTCGTTTTCAATATCTCCCTACAAATCTTTGAAAAATGGCTACTCCAAATATAGTTAAGATCTCTGATAGACCTCGTCCCACATTCAAGAAACATCCTTACAAATCCTTGGAGGTAGATCCACTAGGAGCCTTCTCTAGTGTTCCACATGGTGTATTGCATACGGAAGACATTAGGGTTTACATCCATGCAAATTTTGAAGACTTTGGAGAATCAAAACTGATGGATATCTATCACAAACAATTGATAGATGACTCCTTCGAGATCAAACCTCAGTACAAAGCCATCCGGGACAAACACTTTGCACAATGCATTCATTTCCCCTGTTTTGAAGAAGATGAATGGGTCCGGTATGTACTAAGTAGAGTACATGACAACTTCCTATGGTTGAACAAGCCCTTCAAGATTACCAAAGATGCAATTAGGGCTGTAACCGGTCTGCACTCATCCGGTGGATTACCTGTTCTCAAGTCTGTCAAAAATCAGACAGTTAGTGATGCAACCAGATCCAAGTTTGACAAGAGAGCTATGACAGTTGATGACATCACTGAACCGGATGTCAAATTTGCATCTATGATAATTGGTTACAAAATCTATCACTCCAGTAGGGAAAATTTAGTACCGGGAACTGCAATCTACACAGCTTATCAAATGTTAAAGGAGAATGCAGACTATGACTTGTGTGAGCTTCTTGTAAACCAACTTTTTGAAAATCTATAGAAGATTAAGAAGGACAAGAAAAACTCCTTCAAGTATGGCAATCTGATCCTTTGTCTCTTCTTTTACTACATGAATGAGCTTCCCGGATCCAGTGGATGGATATGGCAGAATGACAGACCGGTTGCCATCCAAATCAGAGACTATTTGCATGGACTTGGGGATGCTAAAGCAAGAAATACAGCTCTATGGGGATATTTCAAGAACTTCCAAAGCATGATACATGCAAGAGAAAGAATACCCCAATCCCTTGTTGAAAAGTACAAAGACACAGTATGCTTCATGGTAGAAACAGATCAGTGTCTAATGGAGGCAGTGGAGCCAAGGACTGTCTAGATCATGCCCATGGGGTATGAAGTGGATGAACAGATAGTGGAGCTGCATGTTCAACACATGCTAAGTCAGCCCAAAGATCCAAAGGCAGAAAGGTTTGGAACCTTTGAGGAGCTGAGTGTAAAGATCCATGTAGAACTCAGGGAACCTGAGATAAAGAGGAAGGTGAGAAAAGAAGTAGAGCATATTGCTCAAGGCCTAGGCATCTCAAAAGAGGCACTTGATGCCAGCCGGGAAAAGAGGAGAAAGGCTGAGGAAGAAAAGAAAAGTAAAGAAAGTGTTCCGGTTGAAACTTCCACCCGGACCAGATCATCAAAAAGATCTGCACCTCCCACAACCAAAAGTTCAAAACCGGAAGTCCAGGCATCTGGTAAAAGATCTAAGACAAAAGCCACAAGGGCTTATGAAAGCCAAAAGGATGAAGAGGAAACTGAGTCAGATGAGGGAGTAAAAGAAATAAAGAAGCAGAAGAAGAAAGGATCCGGGAAACCCTCCACAGGCCAAGACAAGGAAGAAATGGCAGAGGAATTTGCTGAAAAGCCCACTCTATCTCTAGACAGTGTAGTCAAATCAGTCACTATGGATGGGAACCTTCAACCGGTGGCTGAATTCTATGATGACTACAATGAGGCAGATCAAAAGATCCTGCAAGAAGCTATAATAAGGTACTTGAACATCTACAATAAAGCTTTTATTGAGATTATCTCTAAAATCCCAAAGAGCCTAGAGATGGAATTAGAGATAAGAAAGAACAATGCCATGGCAAAAGACCTTGAGATCAGGGAACAGATAGCTATTCAGCTATATCCTTCAATTGATCACAAAACAATGAACATGGTATTCAAAGACTGCAAGGATGAATTCAGGAGCAAAGCAAGGATGAATCAACTTATGCTTGATGAGACTGACAAGGTAGCCAAGGACACTGAAGAGATTCTCCAGAAAACCTTCAAAAGGTTTAATCTTCCTGTTGTAGAGGACTTAGGTGCAGAAACAGCTGTGGACTTGGAATCATCTGCTCTGGAAGAAGTGGCCCTTGAACAGACTAACATCTCTCCTCCGGTTTCCCCTATAGTCTTCGGATCTCAAGAAGAAGAGAAACTACAGGAGAAAGAAGTAGCAGTTAAAGAAAAAGAGGTTGACAGTACCAAGGATGCAGAGAAAGAGAAGACCCCAACAGAGAAAACCACAACTGAAAGTGGTAAGAGTAAGGAAGGAGAAAAGATTCTAAAGGACAAAACTGCAGAAGAGAAGAAACATCTGTCTCCGGCAAGAGACACTGCACAAATTGTTCAAGAATTCTTGACAAAAGCCACTATAGAAATTGATGAACTGGACCTGCTAAAAGGACCATTAGATTTTGACTCTTTGTCACCGGTGCAAACAATGAAAATAGCCTCATTTGCAAATGAGAAAGTCAAAGAGAAACTACTGAAATCTCACATGGAAGACTGTGAGCTTATGGAGGTAGCATCTGGAGTGCTGGAAAAGATCATGCCATCTTGTTAGAAGGATCCCACAGCCTCCTCTTCCGGTAATCTCAAAACCTTAGTCAGCAGTGTTAGTACACATTTTGAATCTCTAGAAAAATCAGCTGAAGAAAAGGTCCGGAAGGAGTTTTTGGATAAAAGGTTCTCCGAGGTTCAGGGTTTGATCATTAATGATAGGAGAAACATGAACATTGGGATAAAGAGCTTAGAAAATGCTCTTAAGGATGGAGGTGAAATATACAAATTTTGTATCTCCTGGTCCAAGGTAACAGTGGACATTGAGAAGAAAATAAAAGCGCAAGAGGACACACTACTAAGCTTGTCTCAAAGTTTTGATCCTCTTTCTTCCTCTATAACAAATCAAGAATGTCAGACTATTGCAGTCTTGAGTGAAATCAAGAAATTGGAGAAGGAAAGGAAAAATAGAATAAGCAGGTTGAGTGAGCTCAGGGGGTTAATTGTCCCTAAGCTAGAGGCCATGCATGAGGCCATAGCAGAAGCTTAAATCACAGCCCAGACAAGTGATCCGAAAGATCTAAAAAGGGCAGATGCATTTGCATTTTTGTTGAGTGGTCACATTTCAATTTTGGATAGAATGAAGCAAAGTTGGGCTACAGAACTGATCCAACTGAAGACATCTTTTGCAGACATTCTTCAGTTTATGTGAGTATGTAAATATGCGGCTATGTATAGAAAATTTTTGAAAATTTTGGTGTGCGGACCCTACCCTTTGCCATTGATGTCAAAGGGGGAGTGAGGAGCAGTGAAAAATGAGGAATCCAACTAAGGGGGAGTTCCGGAAATTGTATATAAAGATAGAGCATCAGCCAAGGGGGAGCATAGTGTAAACACTTAGTCATTTTTCACTAAGTGTTGCCATCAATGCCAAAGGGGGAGATTGTTGGCAAGAGACACTATATGGATTCATGGTTGTTGTCATTGATGGCAACAAAGTGTTGCAAGTATGAGGTAAGCCAGTGTTGTCATTGATGTCAACATACTCATATTGCATTGACAAGAAGGATTTGATGAGCTGTGTGCTGAGGATATTGAGAAAATTAGACTCAGTCAGGAACAGTGAAGAACAGTGATGAGAAGAAGGTAAATGTACTGTATAGGTTGAGAACCGGAGGATGCGGATTAAAGGGTTAGTAGATATGAGTCTTGAGATGCTACAGTTAAGATTTCAGAGGTCCGCATGAAGATCTGAAGGCGTTGTGGCTGCCGGTATAGAACCGGGTCCGGCAAGTATCCGGAGGTGACAGAGGATCACAAAAAGGTCCGGTGAGGTCCGGAATTGTATTATCATAATCTGCGGATTGGAAGGAGTGTTTGAGATGTCCTTGTGATGTGTCATCCTGATTTGTGTGTGATTTGGAGGTCCGGAAGTACCTCTTGCATTATGACAGTGGCGACAGACTATGTTCTTGAAGTTCCGGATGAGGAAGACAAGAGATCCCAGTAAGCAGAGGAAGTGCGGATGTATCCGGACATTCAGACAGACTTGTGAAGGTTCTTGAATCATGTTTAGGTTGTGTTGTTGGTCCGCATTGATGGTAGAGCCCGGAATTGAAGTTATTCTTCCGGATGAAGTTATTGCTCTGTTTAGCTGACCGGATGAGTTGTTCATCCTGCGAATGTTCTTGTGATAGCCGACCGGATGTGTTATTCATCTTGCGGATACTCCTATGGTTGTTTGCCGACTTAGATGCTTGTTCCTAAGTCGATGTCTTGTATAAATAATGATTTGTGAATTCATTTCAGTGTGTGGCATGTGGATGAGCATGATATAGCGAAGAAAGGTGCGAAAGGCAGAGCAGAGATTGTTGGGCTTAATTGGAACTGATCCGGACATGGTAGAGATGTCATTCTCCAGTTCAAGACTGTGATTTTTATCACTTTGTAGACAGTGTGTCTCCTTGTAGGCAGTGGGCCTCTTTGTGAGCAGTGTGCTCGGGCAGTGAGCCCTTATTGGCATGTGCCATTCATTTTTCCTTATTCTTCTAACAGAGAATAAATCTTGGGTTAATCACCCCGTGGTTTTTCCCTTAACCGGGTTTTCCACGTCAAAATCTTGGTGTTCAATGTGTTGATGCTTATCTGTTCTTGTGTTTATGTATTGTGCTTCCATGAATGATTATTTGATATGCTGCTAACTAACAACAGAGAATAAAGTGTTTGAAATAGAACAAGTTCTATACAACTGATTCACCCCCCCCCCTCTCAGTTGTATGCCCTAGATCCAACAATTGGTATCAGAGCTAAGTTCCTCTGATAGGAGCTTAACCGCTTGAGGTGATCCAGGATGTCGTCATACAAGAAGGATAGTCCGAAGTTCGATGGAACCAACTTCACTCTCTGGAAAGGTCGCATGAAGTGTCATTTGGAATGTATGGGAAAAGCATACTTGGCTATGATTTCAAAACCATATATACCCCCACAAGGTGGTCCGACAACTCCAGATGAAACCACAGAAGCTGAAAACAATCTGCGGACCAAGGAAGCTCTTCTAAGCGCATTGAATGACTCAGATCTCTCGAATGTCATTGACCTACCAACTGCATATGAGATCCTAACTAAACTGGAACTTCTGTATGAAGGAGATGAGTTTGTCAAAAGTGCAAGGTTGCAAAGTCTGAAAGGGAAATTTGAAAGATTGAAAATGAGAGATGATGAAAACATTACTACCTTTATGCCAAGAGTAAATGAGCTGGTATGTGGAATCAGAAATGCTGGTGGAACTCTAGATGAAAATGAGATTGTCTGCAAAATCCTAAGATCCCTTCCTGCTGCCTACAAAATCAAAGTTGCTGCCATTGATGAATTCAGAGCCCACACAACTGTCACAAGAGAACAACTGGCTGGCAAACTAGCTGCATTTGAAATGACCGAGTTTGGAGATGATCCACCCAAGACTGAATCTGCTTTTAAAGCCAGTGCCTATGTGAAAGGCAAACAGAGATTTGATCCGGGTGAAAACTCATCAAGAAAAATGTCATGGTATGATCAAGCAAGAAGAGACATGGAAGAAGAAGAAGCAGAAACAGCTCAACTTGAAGCCCTCATTGCAAAGAGACTGCCCAGAGGATCCGGTAAGTATGAAGGAAAACTACCTTTTAAGTGTTTCAACTGCAATAAGATTGGTCATTTTGCCTCAAGATGTCCGGAGAGATCTGCAAGATCTAATACTCACAGACAAAGGTTTCAAAAAAATTGCTATTATGTTCATGAAGAAGATGACAATGAAGGAGTAACAGATGATGAATCAGATCCAGGAAGCAAATCCGGAAATGAGTGGGTGTTTATAGCCATCAAGGAAGAAGATTCCTTGCTCTCTGAATCTGTCAATCACAAAGTTGTTGAAAAAGCCTTGGCTGCTCAAGTAGAAGAAAAGGATGATTGGGTTATTGACAGTGGATGTTCTCACCATATGACTGGTGACAAGAATAAGTTCTTAGACTTGGAAAGATATGAAGGAGGAATGGTAAAGTTTGGTGACAATTCTGCTGGCAGAATCAGAGGTAGGGGAACTATTTCCTTTGATGGTAAGAGCAAAACAGGTAATGTACTATATGTTGAAGGATTGAAGCACAATCTTCTCAGTGTTGGTCAGTTAGTGGACAAAGGCTATGATCTCTGGTTCAAGAATGGAAAATGCAAAATCTTTACAAGCTCCGGAACTGAAATTGCATCCGGTACTCAGACAAGAGGTAACATCTTTCATCTGGTTGGTTCAAATAAAAGTTGTTTGTTTGTTCAAATTGATCAGAGTTGGTTATGGCATAGAAGAATGTGTCATGTAAATTTTGATAACATCATCAAAATAAGCAATACTCAGGCTGTGAGAGATCTTCCAAAGTTGATAAAACCTACAAACAGTGTGTGTAAAGAATGTCAGTTAGGCAAACAAAGCAGAGTCTCTTTTAAAAGCAAAGATCAGTCTTCTACCGGATTGTTGGAATTAGTACATACTGATCTATGTGGTCCGACAAGAATCAAGAGTCTGCAAGGTGATAGATATTTCATGTTGTTAATTGATGATCATTCCCGGATGATGTGGGTTACCTTTCTAAAAGAAAAATCAGAAGCTTTTGAGAAGTTCAAAATCTTCAAAGCTATGGTGGAGAATCAAACCGGATTGAAACTAAAGTGTCTAAGGTCTGATAGAGGTGGTGAATTTACATCTGGTGAATTCATTGACTTTTGTGAGAAACAGGGTATAAGGAGACAGTTGTCTGCTCCTAAGACTCCACAGCAGAATGGAGTAGTTGAGAGAAAGAACCGGACCATCCAGGAAGCTGCTAGGACAATGATGTTGGAAGCAAATGTTCCTCAAATGTTTTGGAAAGAAGCTATCAGCACTGCAGTCTACACTCTCAATCGAGTTCAAATCAGAAACAACACCGGTAAGACCCCCTATGAACTTTGGTTTGGCATCACTCCTACTGTGAAATATTTCAGGGTATTTGGTAGCAAGTGTTATATTAAAAGAGATGAAGATCTAGGAAAGTTTGATGCTAGAAGTGATGAAGGAATTTTCTTGGGCTACTCCACTCAAAGCAAAGCATACCGGTGTTACAATAAGAGATTGAGAAAGATGATAGAAAGCACCAATGTAAAGGTTGATGAAGGAATTGAGAAGCCTTCAAGATTTTATGAATTTGATGAAGATGACCAAGATAGTGTTCAAGGACCTCAATCCTCTCCGGTGAAACAGAGTCAGCCTGATCCGGTAAATCAGGAAGAAGAGTTAGGTTTGAATGAGCCTGATCAAGAAACAGCAGTACTGGATACTCCCAAAATTCCAAGGTATGTAAGACTGAATCACTCTGAAGATCAGATCATAGGTGACAGAAGCAAAGGTGTACAAACTAGAAGGAATATTGCTCAAGATCAGAATGAATGTTGTCTGATTTCAAAAATTGAACCTAAAACAATAAATGAAGCCTGCAATGATGAAAACTGGACCAAAGCAATGGAAGATGAATTGATGCAAATTGAGAAAAATCATACTTGGGATCTTGTTCCCAGACCTAGAGACAGGAATGTAATTGGAACCAAGTGGGTCTTCCGGAACAAACTAAATGAAGCTGGTGAAGTAATCAGAAACAAAGCTAGATTGGTCTGCAAAGGCTACTTTCAAATAGAAGGAATTGACTTTGAAGAGACTTTTGCTCCGGTAGCAAGAATTGAAGCAGTCAGATTACTTCTTGCATTTGCTGCCTTCAAAGATTTCAAGGTATATCAGATGGATGTCAAGTCTGCCTTCCTAAATGGTGATCTGGAAGAAGAAGTCTACATTGAACAACCGGATGGATTTCAATTGTCTGATAATAATGATATGGTCTGCAAGTTGAAGAAAGCTTTGTATGGATTGAAGCAAGCCCCAAGAGCATGGTATGAAAGGTTGGATAAGCATCTTGTGTAGATTGGATTCAACAAAAGTACTGCTGACAGCAACTTATATTTCAAAATTGATCATGAAAACATTCTGATTGTTGAAGTGTTTGTGGATGATATCATTTTTGGAGGAAGAGATAGTATGTGTAAAACTTTTGCAAATCAGATGAAAAGTGAGTTTGAAATGTCTATGCTTGGTGAAATGAATTTCTTCTTGGGTCTGCAAATTACTCAAACAAAAGAAGGGATCTTCATCTCTCAGACCAAATATGTGAAAGAATTGTTAAAAAAATTTGGTATGGAAGACTCAAAGCCTATGAACACTCCTATGGCAACCGGATGTAAGTTAAGCAAAGATGATGATTCTCCAAAGGCAGATCAGACAAAGTATAGATCAATGATTGGTGGATTGTTGTATCTCACTCAAACTAGACCAGATATAATGCAAGCTGTTGGTCTTGTGGCAAGATTCCAGGCTGATCCTAGAGAATCTCATGTTATGGCAACCAAAAGAATTTTTAGATACTTGAAAGGGACAGTTGAGTATGGTCTATGGTATCCTAGAGATCCGGATTTCTCTCTTCATGCTTACACAGATGCAGATTGGGCAGGAGATGTGGATGACCGGAAGAGCACTAGTGGTGGAGCATTCTTTTTGGGGAAGAGATTGGTTTCTTGGCTAAGCAAGAAACAAGATGCAATATCTCTGTCTACAACTGAAGCAGAATACATTGTAGCAGCAGGTAGTTGCACTCAAATCTTGTGGATGAAGCAGATGCTAAGAGACATCAAAGTTGAATATGAGGAGCCTATTACAATTTTCTGTGATAATTCAAGTGCAATTAATATTTCCAAGAATCCGGTATTGCATTCTAAGACTAAGCACATATCTATCAAATTTCACTTTTTGAGAGAACAAGTAAACAAGGAAGAAGTCAGATTGGAGTATGTTCCCTCCAAGGATCAGATTGCAGATATCTTTACAAAACCTCTTCCCAAGGACTCTTTTGAATATCTCCAGGAGAAGTTAGGGGTCATGGCCCCTCCGGTGATGAACTAAGATGCACTGATGTGCATCAGTCCGGTGGCTATCACAGTCATATCTTGTGATCCGGACTAATGGGGAGCTGCAACTAAGGGGGAGCAGCTGGTATTATTCTGATGCATGAGAGTTGCAAGTATGAGCCCTTTGCCATTGATGTCAAAGGGGGAGAGAAGACATGTGAAAAACAAGTGGTTGATGATCAAAGGGGGAGCAGCAAAGGAAGACATGTGAAGAGTTGTTGTTGATAGGGGGAGCTGTGACAGAAAAGAGAAGTTCTTGTCTTGATGGTTTTTCACATCATATGTTGCCATCAATGACAAAGGGGGAGATTGTTGCAAGTATGAGGTAAGCCAGTGTTGTCATTGATGTCAACATACTCATATTGCATTGACAAGAAGGATTTGATGAGCTGTGTGCTGAGGATATTGAGAAAATTAGACTCAGTCAGGAACAGTGAAGAACAGTGATGAGAAGAAGGTAAATGTACTGTATAGGTTGAGAACCAGAGGATGCGGATTAAAGGGTTAGTAGATATGAGTCTTGAGATGCTACAGTTAAGATTTCAGAGGTCCGCATGAAGATCTGAAGGCGTTGTGGCTGCCGGTATAGAACCGGGTCCGGCAAGTATCCGGAGGTGACAGAGGATCACAAAAAGGTCCGGTGAGGTCCGGAATTGTATTATCATAATCTGCGGATTGGAAGGAGTGTTTGAGATGTCCTTGTGATGTGTCATCCTGATTTGTGTGTGATTTGGAGGTCCGGAAGTACCTCTTGCATTATGACAGTGGCGACAGACTATGTTCTTGAAGTTCCGGATGAGGAAGACAAGAGATCCCAGTAAGCAGAGGAAGTGCGGATGTATCCGGACATTCAGACAGACTTGTGAAGGTTCTTGAATCATGTTTAGGTTGTGTTGTTGGTCCGCATTGATGGTAGAGCCCGGAATTGAAGTTATTCTTCCGGATGAAGTTATTGCTCTGTTTAGCCGACCGGATGAGTTGTTCATCCTGCGAATGTTCTTGTGATAGCCGACCGGATGTGTTATTCATCTTGCGGATACTCCTATGGTTGTTTGCCGACTTAGATGCTTGTTCCTAAGTCGATGTCTTGTATAAATAATGATTTGTGAATTCATTTCAGTGTGTGGCATGTGGATGAGCATGATATAGCGAAGAAAGGTGCGAAAGGCAGAGCAGAGATTGTTGGGCTTAATTGGAACTGATCCGGACATGGTAGAGATGTCATTCTCCAGTTCAAGACTGTGATTTTTATCACTTTGTAGACAGTGTGTCTCCTTGTAGGCAGTGGGCCTCTTTGTGAGCAGTGTGCTCGGGCAGTGAGCCCTTATTGGCATGTGCCATTCATTTTTCCTTATTCTTCTAACAGAGAATAAATCTTGGGTTAATCACCCCGTGGTTTTTCCCTTAACCGGGTTTTCCACGTCAAAATCTTGGTGTTCAATGTGTTGATGCTTATCTGTTCTTGTGTTTATGTATTGTGCTTCCATGAATGATTATTTGATATGCTGCTAACTAACAACAGAGAATAAAGTGTTTGAAATAGAACAAGTTCTATACAACTGATTCACCCCCCCCCCTCTCAGTTGTATGCCCTAGATCCAACACAAAGGTCATCCCACATATCCGCAAGTCATGGTGTGTCTCTACCGAAAGTCAGAATGAAGATTGTTGTGGTCTGGTGAACAAGAACAGAGCATGTGGCAAGGTCCGACAGATTGGTCCGGATCTCTCAGAGGAAGTGTCTTGGTGCAGTACGGATTTGGGGAAGTTAAGAGGACTACCTTGAGTAGTATATTCCAAGGATTTAGCCTCCGGTGATGAACAAAGAAAAAGATATGAATAGTTGAGTACCAGATTCCTGAGAGACAGTGAGAACAGAGGAAGAACTAACTGACAGAGTATCAGACTATTTTCTGGATGTGTTACTGTTGATGGTAAAGGTTGTGAAGGCATGAATCATGTTTGGCCGACATGATTAATGATATCTACAAGTATATGCTTGATCCACATTACTTGATATGCAAGGATTCAGCCGATAGAACAGAGTTTGTGAGAAGATAGATTATTCCGGGTGCCGACTAGAAAGATAATGAAATCACTAGTGCGGATATATATATAGAGGATGGATTTAGTTGTGAAAATTGTAATGGTGTGAAGGTGTATGCGAATAAATACAGAGCAGAGCAGAAGTAGTAAGAAAGATCCGGTATGTGAAAAGATAGCAGAATAAAGAACAGAGGAAAGATGAAGTGCACCAGATCAGTATACTGAGCCTAACCGGAACTGAACTCCAGCATATGAAGATGCTTCCAATCAGTTCAAGTATTGTATAACATTCTTTTGTAGACAGTGTGTCTCCTTGTAGGCAGTGTGCCTCTTTGTGAGCAGTGTGCTCGGGCAATGAGCCCTAATTGGCAAGTGCCATTTTGTAATTCCTTATTCTTCTAACAGAGAATAATCTTTGGGTTAATCACCCCGTGGTTTTCTCCCTTAACCGGGTTTCCATGCCAAAAATACTGTGTCATGTGTTTCTCATTTCATGGTAATGTTTGTTTGTTTGATTCAATGCTGCTTTGATTAATAAGAAAGTTCAAAAGAAGAAATAATTAGGATAACTGATTCACCCCCCCCTCTCAGTTATCAACAATAAGGTCCTCATATTATCTCCATCATCTTATCCATGGTGTAGGGCCCGCTCAGACCTGCTAGATCAGGTGGAGTCGAGGCACAGTACCTGCAACCTGCATGAAAACCAATGGTTATCTATGATCATCTATATGCATATATATCGCAAACACCGAGACGGAGAATTGCAGCGTAGTAGGGTACTCGATCCGAGCAGTACTACACCGTCCCTGCTCCAATACAAGACTATAATCAGAAACATAAACATGACTTTATTTTCTAACCAACACCAATCATAGCCATCTCATCAAAACTGAAGTAATATAGTATCATCAAAACTCATAGAACATGTTTCAATACATCCCTCGAACAAAATCTATCAAGATTAATGAAAGCATAAACCAATACACATTAAACCAAATGTCTCGAACTGAAATTATGAAATAAAAACTATCAACTGTTCTAGAACTGACAAAAGTACTAATAAAAATAACATCTAACACAAGCCAAAAAGCGAGGGGCATTACACAACTTGTTTTTCTTATTCATCTCTACATGCATTATGGATTTTGCATCCTTGCCTCTTCTCTGAAGTGAAAGGGCTTCTAAGTCTTTCAACCTTGTTTTGAACCTGTCTAAATAATGTTTGCTCTCTGTAAAATTCATCTCCTTCCTCAGTCTATCCCTCTCAACAGCTAGATTTGATGGCCTTGTAGAAGCCATCTTCTTTTCTTGTAGCATCTTCTTTACAGTTTCTGTAGAATAGAAAAAATTATTTATTTTCTTCAGTGCATTTTTCTTCTCTTCCACATCAGTTCTACCAAAAATTTGGCCCTCAGTGCACTCTACTTCCCATTCTCATTCCGTAAACTCTTTCTCAAGAGGTGGTGAATTAGACACCCTCCATTTGCCATATAGCTGTACTATTATCACTACCTCAAGCACAATCCAAGTACTTGTGTAGTGCTATTTTCAAATTTGTAATGCTTGTCTACATTTCTGACCATGCTATCCTGACCTTGACATACCAATCCCAATTCACACAATGATCTTTTCAAAGAATGGCTCCATGAACCTCTTGGCAAACTTTGATCTCTGGATTATTATACTCTTAATATCTTCAAAAGGAGCATCAAAATATTTGCCTTCTCCATTTCTGTCATCTGGATCTCCACAACTGCATGGCTTCTGATCCCTGTTACTAGAGGATGATAGACTAACACTAGCACTATCAAGAGACTTTAATCTACCAAGTGAAGAATATTGTCTTCTAAATGACTTAGCAGTGTCCCTTTGCTTTCTCTGCACATCTGAAACCTATGCCTTTTGTCCTTGCAACTAATTCATTTAAGGCATTTTCTTTCATTATCCTGGTAGATTTCATAGAAGAGTGCATCTGTGAAGATGGTGATCCTACGTCTTTTCCCTCTAATTCTTAGTCTCTTTCTGTCAAGCTTCAGTTCTCTTCCATACGAAAAGAAATTTATCTCTCACCTCTTCTCTCTCTGCCAAAAAAATCTCCCTGTCTAGTTTAGACATCTTTTGAAGCCGTTCCCTATATTCATAATCTTTGTACAAATTACTCCCAAATGATAACCCATCATTGTCTGAATCATCTCTTTGGCCCTCATCATCATTATCTTTTTCACCAGAATTAGATCTCTTCTTCAAATGCATCCTTGTCCCAGATGTCTTGCTATCATTAGAATCATTCCCATTATCAGAATTAGAATTACTTCCATCATTTGAAAAAGAATCAGATTGCTTCCTCTTTATTGGAGCTTGATTCCTCATGCTTTCCATCATGGGCGTTAGTTCGACTAGCTGCCTCCAGCAGCGAATTTTCAAAATCTGTCAAAGTTCATGCTTGATTTACAACTACTACAAATACAACCTTCCAAGGGCTTGTATATGTGAACATGACAAAATAGAATCATTTTTCCTTAGTCAAAAGAAAAAATTTCATGGAGTAGGTTGAAGAATCCTGTAGTTCGCAAAGCAAATTGATACACTGTTGTGCTGAATGTAAAGTGAAAACAAGTTCCTTTTTACCCTCCATATGATTGACTTAGTTGCCATTAAACGCTCATTTCAAAAGGCTATTGAAGCCCCTCATTGTAGAATATGGTCAATTAGGATTGCTTTGCAATATGCCATGTTAAATCTTTTTCTTCCAATTCTTCCTTCAAGAGATGTGTCATATTAGATTCCATTAGACATCTTCATGCCTAATTCTAGCACCCACATTCTAGCTAGGGGATCAAATTTTCAACACTACTCCCCCTGAGCCAGAGCTCTTGATTTACTTTCTAGATGAAGTATCTACACCAGATGGTGGTGTGGATTGATCCCTGACTTCTATTACTTCTTTCTTGATCCATACCTTGTTCATTTCTTTCTTGGTTTCAATCGGATCAACTTTCTCTTTTCCTTTATCATTTCTCTACTCTATTTTCCTTTCTTTAGAATAGTGATTTCTCTTCACATTTTTCCTTCTACAAAATCTTGCAACATGTCCAAATTTGTTTCAATTGAAGCACATCACATTCTTTTGACTTTGATTCCTTCTATTGATTGAATTTGATCTGCATTGATTTGCCATATGTCCAAATCTATTGCATGCAAAACACTTTCCATTGAATGATTGATTGTTCCTTGTATATGGAAAGTTAGTTCTTACTGAGCTTCTACATACATTTGATCTGTGTCCAATTTTATATCATGTATTGCACCTAATACAATTCTAACCTACTTTACTTCTGCATACAACAACTCTATGACCAATTTTATTGCAAGTAAAACATTTACCTTTGAAGGATTGCTCATTTCTCCCGTTGTTGAAACTTTTCTTGATCTGGTTTCTACATTCATTTGTTCTATGACCAATTTTCTTGCAATTGAAACATTGACTAGAGAATGATGGAATTTTTTTATTTATTCTATTCCTACACTGAGTAGCCTTATGAACATACTTATTGTAGGAATTGCAATAACCATTGAAAGATGGGCACCTTTGAGCATTTGGTTGTTTGACCAGAGGTCTTCTAGGTCTTCTTCTTTGATTTCTGAACTGGTAACTATTGTTTTCCCTTGACTCAGTGCTTAATTGACCAGAGTTTGAACTTTTGCCTTTCTTAAATCCTAAACCATATTTGTCACTAGCATTCCTTTGACTAGCAATCATTTCATCAAGCTTTGCAGTACTTATCTTGAATTTTTCTTCAAAACTTCTAGCCTTTTCTAGATCTATTTTAAAACTTATAATTTATTTATCAAGTTTTGCACAATCTTTTGATCTATTCTACACAATCAAATTTAGATCGTATTTTTCTCTTATTCTTTCTGTAACTTCTGCTTCCAAATTATTTAGGACTTCATTTACTGAAAACAATTGATCACTGACTTCTTTGTATTTATCTTTGAATTTCTTGACTTGCTCTTTTATCTGTAAGATGCATTCATCATCTTGTTGAAAGTTTTCTTTCAAATCTCTGACCTCTGCTTCAAAATTTTCAAGATCCGTAAGATTTGCTTCTAGTTGGTTGTATCTCTCATAATTTCCATATCTTCTTGCTACCATGATCACACTATCCTAGATCTTCCTTAACCTATTAAACTTTTTCCAAGGAACCTTGCTCTGATACCAATTATTGATAGTCAAGAACACTAAGAGGGGGATGAATTAGTGTTCTAACAATCTTTTCATGCACGTTAACTTTCAATCATTTCCCAAAATTAATTAAACAAAAACATAATATGTATATGAACAACAACCATGACACATGAACACCAAGATTTTTAAGTGGAAAACCCAAGAAGGGAAAAGCCACAGAGAGGATTAGATATTATATATATATATATATATATATATATATATATATATATATATTGCAATCTTTAAAAGAATAATGTTTAGGCTTAGTATATATATATATTGCAATCTTTAAAAGAATAATGTTTAGGCTTAGTCACTCCATAGGCCTAACATACTGGCTCACTACCATGAAGTACAACTAGGTTTAGTAGGCTCACTGCCTCAACCCTAAACCTAGCAAGATTACAATAAGGGTTGTTAAACCCTGAGGGCTATTAAACCATGTTGAAGGCTTATTACCTTGAAGACAAAAACTTTCTTCTGATTATATTGCACATGAAAATTGAATACTGCTTAAGCATCTGCTACTATGCCAGAGTGCAGTCATTTAGTAACTGAATTCTGAATCCCAAGCCTTCATTGTTGTTGCTCTTCTAACTCTGCTCTTCTATTCACATGCTTGCATCACACACACACCATACACACCACTCAACCAAAATTCATCACTCTTATATATATTCACATCATAATCTAATCCATAATCAAGTGAACATCCAAGAAGTGAAACGTGTACATAGAAAGATGTACCTTGTCAGCTAGATCCAATGCACTGTATGCTATGCGGACCCAAATTTTTTCCCAAACATGTTCATATAGGTTGGATCTAATCATTCAATTACTTACATAGATCTTTCACATGCTATCCTTTCTCCGCATCATGATTTATCTCACCAGTTAGCCTGTTCCTCAAGAGCATGCTTAACAGGTTCATCTCCTAACTTACAACTTCTACTATGGATCAAAAAACACTTCTTAAATCATATCAAGGACTCTTTACACATTACCAATCTTACCATCAAAATTGCAAGGCATGATATCATCTTGCGAAGAAATGCAGACCATCAGAACTTAGACTCTATCTCTATCAAACTCTGTTAAACACTATGTTGATACTTAGCAGCTTGTAACTAACCTTTCAGTGGACTTTAGCTCTCTTAACTCTGGAATTAGATACTCCATATAAGTTTTTACAATACTTCAAAACCGCATAACAAAATACTTATCTCCAGAGGAATGCAAACCACTGCACTATGCCTTGTTCACTATTCCTGCTATACCTTTGCTTACTCAGACTTAGACATTTCTTCAAGGTGACTTCCAGAGGAAGTTAGAACTCATCCTCTAAAGCATAACACTATCAAAAAATTGAGAACATCATACCTGAACTGCATTAACTGATCATCATCTATGGAGACATATTGTCCAGCTTACTGTCCTCTACTCTGAATACTTTCCATACTTATCCATTTTCAATCAACCAGACCTAGAATCCAATGTGTTCTTCTAGAGATATCTCTTCCTGTCCTAGTGATAGGATCTCTAAGCCTTATTAACATCAAAGACAACATATAGTTCTATATAGGAGCAATGTCTCTTGTGAACAGGGGGTACATCCTTGGTCTAAATTTTAAGGGAAACCCTATGGTGTAATGGTGGGGCTTATTTCCTGTAGTGCTATCAACAAAGGTTCAAATATTACAGGGTTTCCCACTACCATGTCATCAATTGAGGGGCCCCTGGGATCTTGCATCCTACTTTACCTATGGCATGTCGAGTGGGGAATTTTCATGTCGTCCAGGGGGTACATCCCTGGTTTAAATTTAAAGTTATTCATGGCACAATTTGATGGTTAAATCATGGAATTGTTATCCTTTCCATGGAGATTCAAACCCCTGGTGGGCCAATGAGCTCACAATCTTTAAGCCTCACTGGGCCAATGAGCTCATGGACCTTGCATCCTTGTAGGGCCCTTGCTAGGACAACAAGCTCATGGCTAAAAATCCCCCACTAGGCTAATGAGCTCACAGGCTTGAACCACTAGTGTTAATGCAAGTGTTCATGCTAGGTGTTCATGCTAGGTGTTCATGCCGAGGGATGATGTTCCCCATGTTGTGGCCTCACTAGTTCATACCTCCAACCAAAGTGTTCATTGATAAAAAATTTAAACACTAGGAAAAATAACAAACTATGTTAGAAAAATCTCAAAAAATTGTATTACACTCTACATCAATGTCCTTGTTTCAATGGAACCACTATTACATTGAACCCCCTTTATGGAGCCTCCAAACATAGCCTCCTCTAATCCTATCCACATGCTAACAAAAAAGTATTAGTTCGCCTCATGTTTTAGGGGTCTAAATGAAATCATCTAAATACAAAATGCTATAGGTATATAGCCCTCAATGTTAGATTTGCAAAAAGTTTAATATGTATTAGTCTTTTAAATATTATATATTTTATAGTTTCATAATCAACATAGGTCCATTACTAAATAAATAATTACCTTCATTTGAAACACTAGGAAAATAACAAACTATGTCAAGAAAATCTCAAAAAATTGTATTGAACTCTACATTGATATCCTTGTTTCAATTGAAAAAATAATAATTTTGATATATATGCAAAGATAAATGTGTTACAGTAAAAGATAGGTATGTCCAATTAAATTTAACTAGTAATAATAAACTATTTAATAAAAATCATCAAAAAATCTATGCATTAATTATTGGAATTAACAATTTATGTCTAAGAAATCATGAAAAAGATTTTATTTGTAGTTTGAATTATGTGTTACCAAAAATGTTACTCAATAAAAAATAGTAGAGATATAATAATTTTTTATTGAAAACTAATCAAATGTGATAGTAATAATTTTTTTAAACTAGAAAAATTATAAATTGAATCTAAATAGAAAATTCCACAAATCTTTATTTTACACTATCCCTAAATCCTTGATAGTTTGTTTAGTATAATTGAGAAAATATGTTAAATGCTCAAAATGTTGATTTTAGTGGCCCAATAACATTGAAAAGTAGGACAAATTATTGTGTTTTCACCCTACTACATAATAATCACTTGATGTTAAGAGATTACTACATGATCCTGTAAACACTCATGAGAATTAAAAGTAAAATTTTATATGGAAGCATGTATGAGAACCATAAAAAAAGCATAAGTATCATGATACAAGTCATACCATAAAATAGCATTATCAATTAAAGTTTCTCTAAATATGTGAATTAAAAGCACATCATCATGGATGTGAGCATAATAGATTAGGAAAAACTTTTTAAAATGGATATATGTGCCTCTATGATAACCATCTCTTGTACCACTAAAGCATTTTTGTCCATGGATCACTAGTAATTTATATGCATTACAAAACATAGGATCTAAAACAACATGAGGTATAGAAAAAATTTCAACATGACTATCAATATCCTTCATTAGTTGAGAAGAGAGAGCATGATTTACATCATCATGTAATAAATAAAGTAAAATAACATCATTAAACATACATTCAACATGGTGATCCTCATTAGATAAAGAAACAAGAGACAATGAGAAAACAACATCATCATAAGGTGGAAGAGCATCATCACATGAATTAAAAACCTTAGATGTGTCCACAAAATTTAGGGCTAAATAAATAGATGTATATAGTATAGAATAAAAATACTATGATCATTTAGAAACATTAGCTATATTATTATCACATAATAAAGCATCATTAAGATTATTAGGTACATCATGAATCAAAGAGACATCAACCACATCATGGGAAGATAAAGAACAAGAATGATCATGTAGACACATCATTAGTGGTAGAAGGAATAAAATCATCATTGTCTACACCTAAAATTTAAACTAACATCACCTACATTCCATCACTAATCCCACATCACTCTCACACTAGTTAATTAAATAAATTATTTAATTAATAAGGTTGTCCCTCTCCTGTCAGGTAATTAAATAAATTATATTTATTTAATTATTCTACTAACATTAGCTAATTAAATAAATCACCTTTATTTAATTAACTAATCTAATGCCACCCTCATTCACAAAATCATAAAAAAAATCTCTCACCTTAAATGCCAAAAATCCACATCATCCATTTAAATAATTTAAAATTACCTTGTGCAAAGTTAAATCAACTTTGCATCCTATCCATCCATCAAAACCCATTTAATCTTATCCCTCTATATGGCCACCTCCCTCTTACCAATCAAATATATCAACCATCCATCTAAGTCAATCCAATCCTATCCCTTCATCTCTCAACCACCAACCTTCATTCCTCACCAATCAAATCCCATGAGCAAAATTCAAATAATCTCAAGCAATCTTAGCCCTCCATTTTGAGCTAAGATCTTATCCCTTCATCTTCCAACCACTAACATCCATTTGGCCACCTATTTTGAGGCAAGATCTCAACCCTCCATCTCTTAAACCACAACTCTATAAATCCATCACGAGTCAACCATTTCAAAGGGAGTTCATCTGGTGTAGGTAAATGCTACCACTTTGTGGTCTCTAAACAAAAATTCAATATTCCATAAGAAATAAAGAGAACATCCAACACACCCACAGTTTGTATTTGGTGAGAGTTTGTTGGTTTTTATTGTTTTTTACATTCCTTTCTCAATTAGAGGTAGTGGGTAGGTTTGAAGTAGGATCCATATTTATCTATGTTTCCTTCAAATCCATGATTGTTTGAAGTAGGTTTTCACTAGTTTCTACTTCTTTCATTCCAAATCTAGAGTATACAATCATAAATCATATCAATAGGATAGTAATTGTAGATATTAGTGATCCCATATATAGGTGGGCCCAAATCACCAAAAACAACACAAGGATCCTCAAAGAAATGTGTAACAAGGGAGATACATGGAAGAAAATCTATAGATACAAGAGGAGAAAAATCATGAGGTTTAGCAAGAATAGACTTTTTAGGTATACCGACATCACTTGAAGAAAAATCCTTAGACTTCTCATAAGATGTATTATCAAAGGAATAAACAAGGCTATCATGAAATGTAGAAAGAAGGAGCTACCTCATCACATAAAGAACAATCCCATACCTCATCATCATGCATTCAAGGAAAAGTGCTCAAAGATAAGACATCATGGTGTGCATGAGAATCATTATCACTAGTCAAAACAAAGATATAATCAAGGTGAGGCTCATAGACAAGTCAATTCCTTGAAGGAGGGAAAATTATGCACATGATGAAACAACACCTCCATAGAAAATATATCTACATTCATACGATAGAAAGACATGAAATCATAAAGTGTGGAAGGATTAGATGCAACAAAAGTAGGAAAACATCAAAATCAGTGATACATGCATAGATAAGTTAACCAAAGTAAAGGTCTATGATAATCCATGAGAAATTATCTAACCATGAAGCATAATTGTAGGGTGGGAGGTAGCAATCAAAGAACAAGTAAACAATGAAAGTGATGCATGAGCATGTTAGGGGTTGAGCAATCTTGCATTCGCCAAAAATATTTTGTTATATTTTCTTTGTTTTGAAGTAGTTTTAGAGTTACACATACATGTTAATCTTTCTATAAGAGCATATTCTTACTATAGGATCTAGAATAATATCCCAATTTGGTAATTAGCAGTTTTTACTACAAGTTATTGTAATTGGGTTTCTTACTCCCAAATTTAGATAGTATGATTGCCAGAGGCTGACACACAACCCCATGTGGTATCTTGATGTCATTTTGCAATGTGGTAGTTTACAACACTCTATACACCTAACAACGACTTATTTTGGGATTCACATTAAAATTTGAGTATTGCACCTAATTGAAATATCTCATGTTGATCCTAAGAAGAGTTGTAAAGGAAGGATCATGATCATTGGTTTATGGTACCATATCACTTGAAGAATACACTATAAATAGAAGGGAAAGCTGCATGGAGAAGAATGAAACATAGATGACATAAGTCTGATTGCAAGAGTTAGGTTCTTAATTGTTATAATAAGAATTCTTATTCCTAAACTTTGTAGTGATCTATTGTGTCAAAACATTTGATTGCAATGTGTATGTTCATGGTTGAGATTTGAATAATACTATTATTGATTTGTGTCATCTCATTTATGTTCTAAATCTAGTTTTGTCATGTACTTTTGTTGGTATTTTTATTTTATGTGTTTGACCTACACAAATAGACCATTTTTCATTGGACTTTCTATTCATGACTACATCAAGTGGTATCAAAGCCTAGTTTCAACTAGGTTTGGAAAAGAATTGAAGGTAACCCCATAGTAGAAGCTTGTGTATTTGTTGCATTTAAAGTTAGCTATAAGAGAACATGGTTAGTAGAAAAAGAGGTAGGTAAAATTAGTAAGGACAACATGATGATGAGGATGATAAAAGGAAGTGGTAGGATGGTGAACTGGCCACCAATCTAAGAGCTATAGAAGCAAGGTTGGGTGCCCTTGAGTCTGCACAAAGGTGAGGAATAGTCATAGCTAAAGATGACAATGGTGATGAAATACTAGTTCAAGAATCAGATGATGATGAAGGTTCTAATTCAAGAGAATGATTATATATAGAAGATAAATTTGTTAGAGCATTGATGAGAGAATGAAGTAAACCAAGGTTTGACCTTGTTATTTAGGTGGTCTAGATTGTATAGAGTTGTTGGTCTGGATCCATGATTTGGAGAAGTATTTTATGAGTGTGAATCCATTTAAAGACCCTAAGAGGGTCAATTATGCAACCATACATGTGTCCTTGTGGTGGGACTATGTGTAGAAAGATAAGGTGGGACAAAACAGACCCAAGATCACTAGATAGAATCAAATGTTTACACAATTGAAAGGTAATTTTTTCTTGTAAATTACAATTTAGATTTGTTCAAGGAATTAAAAAATTTACAATAGAGGGGAATGACTATGAATGACTACAGTAAGGGAATTTATAGACTAGCATCTAGGTAGGTCACATGGAGGATGACATGGAGAAGGTGTCTTAGTATTTGAATGGGTTGCAAAGTGAAATTCAAGATGAGATTTCTTTATTGCCAATTTAATCTATTGAGGATACCTACTAGATCATGTTGGGGGTAGATGAGAAGCTATTTAGGAAGAAGCGAAGAGTGTAGGGTAAAGACAATGGTATAAGGAACAAACAAAGCAACAAGCAAGGCAACGCATAGAAGGATACTACAACATCTATTGATAACATGCACAAGACTCCAAAGAAGAGAAGACCTATAAGAAAAGGTAAAGAAAAGGTAGAGGAGGTCATGAAAGGAATTTTAGTAGTACCTATTATAGATGTGGAGAAGTGGGCCATAGGGCATTTGAATGTCTAGAAGTAGAGAGAGAAAAAGGGAGTGATGAATGTACAAGAACCCATCAAGAACAACTACAAGAATATTGAGTGATTGATCATATACCTACACTACTAACCTAGAAATCTACAACCAACCTCTTCAAGCCATACACAAAGCATGCATTTAAATATACAACATATCTCACATCCAGATAACCCTCAAGAATTGCATTATTAATAACATTATTTGATAGACAAAACCATTAATTTTAATTAAACATTAAACTTATAAAACCATACATGCAAATATGAAATCGTTAACACATCTAAAACACTCATAAAATGTATCCATGTTTCAAGTGACAAAATATCATAAATTTGCACCATGCAAATGAATGCAAACCCAAATGACTAGGAATTAATAATATGCAAGTCCATGTAGGCCTAAAACTCCATGAATCTACAACATGTAAGTCTATATAGATTCAAAACTCCATCAATCCACAACATGTAAGTTCATGCATACTCAAAATTCTATGAATCTACAACATGCAATGACATGCAACAATGTACAAGCAAATGAGTCCACCCATGCATCTCCAAAACACCATGGATCAACAACATTCAAGTGATGTACCTATCCATGTAGCTCCATTACAACATAGATCTGCAACATGCAACTACTGAATCCACACATGCAACTATTGAATCCACACATGCAACACTTGTATCCACTATGTAGGTACAAAACACCATGGTACCATTACATGCAACCACATACAAATTGTAGAACATGCCTACAACCTACAAATCATGTGCACAACCACATATAGTTGTACAACTAAAATCCTAATATCTACCTTGTGTTTTCATTCTCTATCCCTAAAAACAAGATAATATATGTAAATATTCCACTCAAACAAGAATTAAAATTACAAGGCATCCCCTCCTATAGCCAAAACCATGTTCTGATACCAAATGAAAGGAAAATGCATGTGGAAACAAGATAACTTCCTACATTAACCCTAGGAGAATAAATGCAAGTAAATTCATATATAAAACAATATCAAAAGCTAAAACGTATAACACAAGAAATACCCTAGGAAAACACTTTTGGAGAAAATAAAGCCTCCAAAGTACAACAATGTATTATTTGGCAATGAAATAGTTATAATAGATTTATAGAGTATCAATGCTATCTCAGGAGAAAGAGATCATCATTATCTTTTGGAATCAACCTAATAGCAAGGTAAGTGCACCAAGATAAGGGAGATAAAAGTGGCCAAAAGAGGTCTTTTAATCAAAATATGTATGCACTTTATAAAATATGTATAAGCCATAATGTGTTTGCATCGTACATGTGTGCATTATAATGCATATGTGCTATAATGATTATAGTGTTATATAAAGCATTAAACATTACTTTATATAATGTTATAAGTGTTATAATGTGTATGCACTTCTAATGCTAAAATTCAAAATTTTCAAAATCTTGCCTCTTAGCCTAAAGTGTTGGAACTCCATTTTGGCTAACAAATCCATGTTTTTAACAAACTAATATACTCAAACTTAATCTTCATCAGGTTTATGTGTTTGAGGATGAAATTTTAGGAAATCACCACAAAAATGTAAAGCTATTTCTTATCTTTATATTCATATATTTTATTTAATATTCTGAATAAATTAAGATATTAATTTTTATTTTCTTTTAATAGTGTCTTCATGTTCCTGAAATACATATACATTCATAACTTTTTATCCATTTGTCTAAATTTGAAAAAAGAATTTATATAGGACTATTCTACGCTTCACTCTATACACAATTAAAAAAATGTATTTTTGATTATTTTGTGGAAGTTGTGATGCACTCGCTTAGTGATACTATTTTCAAGATACATCCACTTTGAAAATTTACCATATATATATATATATATAGTACTCACTCTTAGCCATATTTCCACCAATAACATTTGAAAAATACTTAATGTAGTAAAATGTAGGCCACAAACCCAACATTATATTGTATTTTAGTGATAAAAATGAGCAAACTTTTGTGTGCACTCAGCATTTCACACTCTTAATCTTAGCTATTTTTAAAAGCCTTAGCAGTTTAGAAACTAGATTGAAACTACCACAATATTTTTTTTACATAATCAAATTTTGAGTGGAAGCATCTCAAATTAGTTATTGAAGTTCCTAAATTACCCGATTTCAAGGAAAATGTGGTCACTTTTGACCTCATTTTTTTCCCCCATTTTCATCTGCTTGCCCAACATATCCCCCATCTCTAAAACATACTCTCCAAATTGTTAACAATCCAATAACATCTCAACCAAACTTCAATGTTACAACTACAAGCAACAAGAGATCAACTATGGAGAAAATTTAGTATCATAATCCTTGTAATTACTAGTGGATCATATCCACGTCCTAAGCCTCCAATATATAGACAAGCCCAAAACTGAAAACCGTAAATGGTTTCTAAATCCATGAGCTAAAACCATGGGCAAACTTAAGAGCCTAAAATCAAGCACAACATCCAACACCTCACAAAGTATGGTGAAACTACAAATGAAATTGGAAACATCACATTTCTTCCTCCACCAAATTACAACATGTCCTTTTAAGAATATTTCATCTTGATGTACATGTGTGTCATGGTTGACTAAATATTCTCCTTAATCTTCTTCTATTACACAACTAATTACCTCTCTTCATACTCTTCATATATCGACAATTCTTACACACCTAACAATTATCATAATTGCATTTAGCAACTTTCATGATAATAAGTGATACTCACAAATTACCAAATGCATACTATAAATAATACTAAGTACCACCTCAAGTGGAACACTGCAATAAATAAGAATATAAAATAAATACAAATTAATTAATAATCTAAATATTAAGAATTGCAAAGTGTATGACACCTAATCCAGTAGATAGATCACAATAAATTTTTATTTCAAATATCTAAATGTATAGTCCATTTCTCATTATAAAGTCACTTAGTGTTGATTAGGCCAAAAGGCATTCTATTAGGCCTTATTTCGATCTTCTTTGGCCACTTCAATTTGATTATATTCTTAGAATCCATCCAACAAGGATAACATCTTAGATCTAGTGACAATTTGAAGAATCTAATCCATCTTTGGCAAAGGATAATTATCATTTATTAACATCTAATTAAATTGTGGATTCAACACACCATCAAATTTTATTTCTTTTTATTATGCACTGGGACAATGTTTAATCATATCACTAAGAAGATGATACTTGCATCTAAAAATTGTGTTTCCAACTTGATCATATCTTCAATACTTGGATTGAAATAATATTTCTTTTGTTGTAATGACTTGGCCTTTGGCCTGAGGGATATTATATGATTTAATTTCTTAGATAGAAAATACTTGAAGTCTTTATAAGACCATGCAAACACATCTTTCTATTATTTCAAAATGGGTATATATTCACATATATGGGTTCTTCTTTAGTCTCAAAATTAAGTCTCTTGTGCTTATGTATATATGATGCATTTCCTTCACTCTTTCCTTTGACATACCCATCATGACAATTAAACAAATCTTCTAAAGAAATAAGATGCTTATGATCTTATTCCCTTTTCTTTGAGTTATTATGTCTTCATCTTCATGTTTAAATATATTTTTAGAGATGAATTACAAGGGTCCTAATCTACTCCATTCAAACTAGTGACTTATAAACTTGTCATATTTGCCAACAAATCTAATGACATGGTCATCATTAAGGAAATCATTGGTAGAGTTATCTAGTATAGTTGGTTGGTACAATAACTAGTGAATTTTGATCCATGGAAATTAGAATGGAGCTAGAACATTAAAGCTAGCATTATCAGTAAACTAATATTTTGAATCTTTCTCATGGTGCCACAATGATTGAAAAGGAATCAAACAATTGAATGAAATCCAAATATTTCTCATGGTGCCTTGTAAGTTTCAATCTATTAATGAATAAGATTTTGACAATTATACACAATACTTTATTGGCTTTAATGCCTTGAGGATTCCTTTTTGTCACCTTTGTCTTGCAAATTCTCAATGATATCTGAGCTATCAAATCAAGTTGATTTTATGGGTTGTTTTAAAGGTCATCTATTTCCACAATTCTTTATGCTATTCTAGGTGAAGTATTATTTCATGAAAGTTCAACATGTTAGAAGGAACTCTCACTTTTCCTTAAAAAATGTGGACTTTCTGTGCATTAATTTTGGTTTATCATTGTTTAAAATGATGAAATATTTTTCTAAAGTAACTATGCATAAAATGTGTAAATGTCATCACTGTACACTGTTCACATGTAGTTAAAGGGTACCTCCTATGTGAATAGAAGAGGAACTTAGGCCTGTAGGCTACTTCTGACCAATTCTTGACAAATTTTAGGAGTTAACATGTTTGTTAGATTTTAATTAATTTCCATTTTTATTAATATCCCTCTAGAGAAATTAATGATTTCCAATTTTATTTTTCATTGTAAAAATTATTTTTTAAAAAAAGGGTTTTTAATAACTATATAGTACAAAAAATACAAGAGGAGTCAACCATCCAAGGCTATAATAGAAAAAGAGACAATGAGACAAAAATAAAATAAAAGGAACAATCTATTAGTCATGATTTGGCCAAATGCAGAGAGAACCAAGTTGGAGTTTAAATTCTTGATTATCCATATAATCGACAACCTTGTTCTAAGATCTTTGTATGTGTTCCAAATTCAAATAATTGAAGGTTTCTATAATTTTAATCATGTTACTAAGTATCGATTGGAAACACATTTGCACTAAATAAATTTGACAACATTGATGATCAATTTTGGGTCTATATAAATCTTTAATTCAATTATTTTATTTTCCTTGGTAAGTAATAGACCCTACAGCAACACCTGAGCCTCATCAACATTATTGGTTATCATACCCAAGTCAAAGACATACTTGAGTTGAATTTTACCAAAAGACATGATAATCCCTCCACCACCACCAGTGCCAAGGTTGCCTTTAGAGGCACCATCAAACATAAGGATGTTACCAATCTCTAGAAAAGAGGTCAATATATTTTGAGAAGTTTTCATTTTTCTACAAACATTGAAGCCTTGGAAAGTTGAATCTCAAAGAAGAGATCAAACATTTGAAGTAGTAACCCAAGACAAAATTGTGTTTTCTCTTAAATTAAATGGTTAAGAGACTTCCAAATACCCCAGAAGATGTATGTTGGGAAAAGGGAAAAGGAAAGAGGCCAAAATTTATCATTTTGAGCATTCTAAATTTGTTTGTGAATCACCAAAGCCTCTTGGAGAGAATAGGTAAAGTAGACAATAGGAGAGGCATTTTCCACTAGAATATGCTAGACCTCACAAGCATAGTTGCATTGAAGAAAAAGGTGATTACGATTTTCTTCTTCTTAGAATAAATGAACACACAAATTAGGACCAATAAATCATCTTCACATCAAATTATCATAAGTATGTTTATTTTGAATCAAAAACCAAGGAAAGAAATTAATTTTTTTGTTGGTCTCTTTGTGCCAAATATATCTCAACCTATTCATAATGAGATAGTTACCTCTTAATAAATTATAATCTTTGAGAACAAAGCAAGTACCAGAGCCCTATAAGCTTACCCAAATAAAAGTATCCTCATTAGAAGGGTTAAAGAGGGATATTGCCTTCCATGGAATGGGAAAAAGCATGCCAATCATCTTTCAATCTCAACGATATACCCATATCAACCCAATATTTGATTTTAGGGAAGCTTTAAAGTTGATAATTTGATTTAGAGAGTTAAAATTGAAGTGAGAAAGCCATTCTCCAAGTTGGACATAAATTTGAGGTATAAATTGTCACATGAATGTGTCTTAAAAAAAAAAAAATTCCATTACCAAGAAACCAAGAATATGTTGAAAGATTAAAGAAAAGGCAACTTCCAAGTTCTTCCAAATTTTGGGATTTCTTAATAGAAGGAGCAACAACCAACAAGTATATTTTAACTTGGCAATTATATTTTTGGGCTAGGAAAGTAGCCCACCAACTACCCTTGGAGCAAATCAAGCACCAAAGAACCTTAGAAACTAATGATTTTTTATGTTCCCCAAGGCTTTAAAGGCCAAATTCCTTCTTTCTCCTAATTAGATGTTCCCATTTTATAAGATGAAATTTCATTTCTTATCATTCTTATCCCCTTTCCTCATAAATCTTCAAAGGATTTGTTCCATCTTTAGCATGATTGCTTTAGAGGCACTAATAATGCTTATCTAAAAGATAGGGAGGGTAGCCAAAATAGTGTTAATAAGGAGGACCTTATTAGGGGTTAAACCATCAATTAGACCAATTATTTATCTTACCCATCATTTTGCAAATAATCATTTCCTAGTGAAAAGGCTTAGGCTTAGTAAAGGAAATAGCAACCCCTAGATAGAAAATAATTTCTCATGACTAAGATATCTTAATAACATCATGATAATTTTGATGAGAGAAGTATATGACTAAAATTTTGATTATTAATCTTTTTATCCATGGCTTCAAAATATATTTAAGGATAGAAGCAGACCTTCTAGTATTATAAAAAGTGGTTCTAACAAGTGGTTCTACCAGAAATAATTGTATCATCGACAAACTAAGTGTGGTTCAATTCCTTACCACCCTAGGTGGTAGGGATTTGTAAGAGTTTCTTATAATGTTTTCTTGCTCCAACCTTCTACATAATATCTCAGTAGTGATAATGTATAAAAAGGGAAAAAGGGCACCCTTGTCTAAGACCATGAGAAAGATTAAAAAAAATGATTGAGGTTGGCATTAACAAGAGGGGAAAACCAAGGGTTGTCAATGCAAGCCTTAATCCAATCCATAATGGTAGATCAATTTCAACAAAGTATGATGTATAGCCTTATTATTCAATCAATCAAAAGCATTAGCCATATCCAATTTAATAGCCATAATTTTCTTGTTTGCCAACTTACAAGAGTGAGTAGCTTCCTAGATGAGGATAATTCCTTAGCAATATGTCTATGAGGGATGAAACCAATTTTCTCCCTAGAAACAACGTTAGACAATATATTCTCAAATCTTTTAGAAATTAACTTGGTAATAATTTTAAAGGAAGTAGTACAAAGGGAGATAGGTCTATCCCTATCAATTCTTACTACTTAAGCCTCTTTAGGGACCAAACCTAAGAAATCAAAGATAATCCCCTTGTGAAGATGGTAATTCTTTCTTGAATCCTCCACCATTGCCAAAAGGTTGCCTTTGATGTCTTCCCAAATTTTTTGAAAATAATTTGCATTGAAACCATAGAGACCAAGAGCTTTATCTCTTTTCATGTTGAAGACAACTCATTACAACTCTTCAAGCTTAATTTATGTATTGCAATCTCTATTTTGTTCTCATGTGACCAAGGAATGAATGTTACGAAGAAGCTTATCCAAATGTTGAGATTTGTCAAAGTGTTCTTCTTGGTATAGTTGCTCAAACATGGAGAACATATGATCTTTAATGTCTTGGATTGAATCAATAATGTTCCCATCATTGTCTAAAATTTGGGTGATAGTGTTGAAATTCCTCTATTGTTAGGTTTTCCAATAGAAGTATTTGGTATTTATGTCTCTTTCAACCAACCATGCCATTCTAGACTTAAGTCTCCAGATGAGTTATTCTTTGTTTAAAAGATTAATCAATCGATTTAAACAATTTTGTTGTTACCTAAGAAAGTCTTTAGATTGTCTATATTCATCAATTGGTTTAATATTAGAGACATTAATTTTTTTGTTATTAGAGTGAAGCCAGTTTCATATGGCAAATTTGGTATTGCTAAATTTTATCATCCAATTTTCACTAGGGATAAGATGAAAAGGAGTCACTTTCTAGCCTTGCTAAACAAGATGTTCAAATTTTTGATCCTTTAACCAAAAGGAAGAATATTTGAAAGAGAGAGGTACCTAGTTAACATGATGTTTGAGAAAAAGGTTGATGGGCTTGTGATCAAAAGTAAGGTTGGGAAGAATTTTAGATTGAGCAAGTTGAAAATCTTCCAAAAGATCCCCCAAAATTAGAAAATGATCAAGTATGGTAGTAATTAATGATGCACCTCAATGTTTGTTGGAATTAATTATATCTCCCTATGCTAGTTTTAAGATCTTCAAGATGAAAAAAAGACATAATTTCTTCCACTTTCTCTCTTTCACTATCTCTAACCAAGAGGACCCCCTTCTATTATTTCTAATCAAGAACCATATTAAGATCCCCATCTAAAATCCAATTAAAAAGTTTATGTCAAATGTAAATAATTAAAATGGAATGAAAACATTCTTTCTTTTCCAAAAAGTGGTTAGGAGAGTAGACAATGGAAATGGTGAGCAATAGGCAAGAGCAAACATCTCTCAAAGTGAATGAGGATGGTTGATGGTAGAGGATTACCCTTCCCTCTCCCCTTGATCCAAGGATCTAGAAAATGATGATTCATGGATGATTGTTCAAAGAAGGAAGAGAGGTATTCCTAAGCATGTATCTAATTCTCACACTCGGGTCAAGGGTGTTTATATCACTTGGTTAGCACCAGGTGTGGCATAGGTTGGATCTAGTTTGGTTTTATTTGTTTTGGCAACTAGGCTACAACTTCATTATACAGGGTTTATGGTCCCTTCACAACCAACTTATCTTAATCAAAACATCTCTCAAAGTGACACAAATCCAACTGGTGAAACAAAAGATTCCTCAAGAACAAAATTAGAGAACTAAGCAGCTAACATGCCCCCCAAAGCCCCTTGAGATAAAGAGGCTAAACTAGTGTAGTTAGACCAAAATTTATGAAGTTTTTGTTCACCAAATTAAAAGAATATTAGGCTTCTCATTAAATAAAAATCTTTTATGGTAGTTTTATTGATTTTATCTCCTAGACCCCAAATATTCTAGAATAGAACATCACTTTCATACTAGATTTTTTTAGACTTGACAGTCAAGTCAAGGGTGGCTTGTTGCCAGTTGCAATGTTTTTAGCTACATCCTTATCAAAGACTTTACAATTCTTTTTCCTACCTTTTTGTTTTTTGATTGGTAACCAAAGGAGATAGTTCTTCTTCATCAAGAGCCTTTTCTTCTTTTGGAACAGGAATGTGTCTTTCCTCAAAATGGGGGGAAAGAAAATCTTTGTTCTTTTTCATTTTCTTGCTCCTATGGGTTCTCCTTGTTAAGAGACTTGGTTGCTTCTTCACTATCATTGTCAACCACTTAATATAACACATTGAAAGGGTTGGATATGGAAGGATCCTTAAAAGGTTAACAATTCATGCTTGGAATGTTTAAGGGATGGTTGTTCCTCCTTCATGCTTGCTGAAATCCCCCATTTGGGGTTTCTTGATGATTTCTTTCCTTAGGTTTCTTAGGATAGTCTTTATGAAAATGTGTGTGCTCATGGTAGAGATTGCATTTAAAAGGAATTACTCATAGTTTAGTTTTTGTGTGGAATTCAAATCATTTAGCTTTAGATTGATAACTTCAACAAGACCCTTCATGAGATCCACCTTGACACATATGTGAGCTACCAAAAAATTAATTTAGTTTAGTTTAGTCCATATTTTATATTTGCCAATAGAATTGCCAATAGCCATGAAGGCTTTTTCATGCCATAGATGTACAAGAAGGAATAGGAGATGAACCCAGACTAGAAAATTAGAAGGATTTCCTTCTAGAGGATCAAAGTTTGAGGTCCAATTCAAATAAAGCCCACAAGGACCTAGGAACCATGGGTAATTTCAAAAGCTCAAGTAATTATCCTAAATAAATGTGAATGTAGAAACAAAGAAGCCCCTCCCACACATTACAATGTCTATATATCCCTTGATCTTTGGTTGCCATTCCTTATTTTCCCAATGTTTTAGAGTCTTAGTGGAAATCCATGCACCTAAGTTCCCCACCAAGGTAGGCTCAAAGAAATCCAAAAGTTTATTAGTTGTCAAAATCAAAGGAATATCAACAATAGGGACATGCTCTCATCTCTTAATTATTTGAAGGTATTCCCTTTATTTAACAAGATTTTTATTAGCAATAGTATTCAAAAGGATCCATTTGAGCAAGGGAGGATTACCTATTAAGAGTCGAGGGGGAGACCAAAGCCAAAAAATAATGAGCAACCGTGGAAGGTGCAATGCATTGTTGCCCCAATGTAAAACCATGAGGGAGGGTGAAGAGGAGCCCATAGAGAGTAGAAAGAGGTCACCCAATAGTAAACAAAACCCAAAGAACTTAGGGTTTCCCAGTACAATCTGCATGAACCCTAGCAAAACCTTTTTCCAACTACATATTTTAAGAATTATTTTAGAACCAAATTTTTAAAATTGTGAAGGGAAATCATACACAGAAGTTGATTTATTCATATAACATTATGAAGAGAACCAAACCCTAGTATTCGTCAACATACAAATAAAAAAGCATAATCAAACATTAGTATTCATCAACATACAAAGGAAAAAGCATAATCCAACATTGGTGTGTGACACTTATTATTTGTTCATGTGGAAAGGAATACACAAGAATTTTTTCACTTAAAAGTGTTTGTTTTTAACTATTAGATTATATGCACTTGCAACTAGATCACAATAATGGGAAGCCATAAATTATTTAAAGTTCATAGTAATCTTTGAATTTAGGTTGACTCCCCTATTCTAACATTGCATAAGTATTAGAGGTAAAAAAGGAGGAAATATCATCTAAAATAAAAAGAAGACAAAGGTGATGTGGAAAAATCATTGACCATTTAATCAATCCTTAACATAATAGCAAAAAACAAAGGACTTCTAAGATAAGCTTTAGACAAACACACTAATCATAAATGCAAGAGAGAAGAAATTCAATAATGCTTCAAGTTGAACATCCACATAAAATATTATTCTAATATGAGTTAAACTATGCCACAATACACTCTATTAAGTGCTTCAAAATATATTAAATTGCTTTCACTTCAAAGGTTAACAATTCATACAAAAGAATAGTGCTAGAGAGTAGTTCAAAACATCCTAACTATAGAGCCATATGCTCCATTTATATAATGACAAGTACAATGAGTGCACTAAAAACATGTCATATATCATAATAGTTCTTTATGCAGCTAATGCTATTTGGATTTTTTATAACTTCTAACCTTAGACATCTTCAAATCATCAAAATTTAATCCCTGATTACTTTGTCTTAAGAGTATTAAAACATTTAAAATACATAATAAATGTCTCAAATTTGAAGACAAAAAGTATATCACAAGGATCATCATTATTAAAAAAACAAAGGTGTTATAAACTCTACAACATGGTTGCTAAAAGTTTATAGATTAAATGTTATATCAAATGTAGAACTTAAGATCAAGTGTAAAGATATTTTCACTTTGAAATTTAATATTTTAAAATTTAATAACCAACATCCAACAACCATATCTTTATAGCCTCCAAAAAATGTAAAAGTTCTTTTGTGTCATTTTTGTCCAACTAATGCATATGATTATAGAAGATATTTTAATACAAATCTTAACTATTAAAAAAATCAATGAAAAGCCCTCCCATTCCCTCTCTATCAATAATACATATTTAACTTGTTATTGATACAATCATTGCATGCTTTGAAAGCACACCAATGATATATTATCTAATCTTCCCCATGACAGATTCCACCATTACCAAATATCAAACCATTTGTCACAAATATCATATTATCATTTTTCTTAGAGATTCATATTTGAGTAGAACAAAGATTGATTTGGAAGTTTCTAAACATTCTACAAAAAAAGTGCATTCATATTTGACCCAAAATATTTTTGAATAGAATATTTGAAAACATCTCTTTTGATGAACTCAAAAATATGATAATTTATGCATCTGGACTTTGATTTAGGTGGAAGGAAAACTAATCTAGAGGCTTTGGAACTTACCAAATGTAATTGTACAATCTGATCTAACAATAAATTACCATGCGATGATGAATTTGAAAATGTCCCCCTTACTAATGCAACTTTAACTCAACAACACAATGGCAAAAAATGGAGAACTGAGAAAAAGGTAGGAAAAGGGATATTTTTTAATACTATTATAGGAATTAATGTGCAACTCAATAATTACCTAGGATTTGTTTTTGTTAAAATCTTCCACCAAACTCAACATAAGAATGTTGACACAAACAAAATACCTACTATTATTATGCCAACATCTACATCTTAATGACCTCATTAGATACACTAGTAGAATTTTGGCAAATAAATGACTAAGTGACTAAAACTTTTAGTCACAACAACTAAAAATGACTTAATTCTACCAATTTTTTGCAACCCGGCTATAAATGAGTAAATAAATGACTAATTTGGTCATTGACTAAAAAATTATTTAATCACACAAATAAAAATGACTAAATAGTTAGTCATCTATTTATCACAATCCATTTGAATAAATCATTTAAGGAATAAAAAATCAATAGCCTGCCAAAATACTCTAAAACTTTGATAAACATACTCTGAAACTTTCATCGAAATCTTATTTTCAAGTGTAGCCCACCAAAATGGAGTTTTCATTGTAATAAACATACTCTAAAACCTTCATCCAAACTTTATTTTTAGGTGTAGCCCACCAAAATGGAGAAGTGTTTTAATAAAGAATGACAGAGAATGGTAAGGAGATGGGCGTGACAGGAGGCATATGATTCATTTCTACTTATCTCATTCTTGCTCTGCTCAACAAGGGTTACATTGTTCACGCTATTGTTTGTAATCTAGTTATATAATTGACATATATTTGCATAATCTCAAATTCCTAATTCACATTCTTTTGAAGTATCAATGTATTCTATATAGGGTTTAGAATGTATCCTATATAGGGTTTGGAATGATTTCTTTTAATTTAAAAATAACTTGTAGTGCCCCTCACCTTGCCGTCAGTCAGACCGATGGTTTTTCTAGTAGGATGGACACTAGGACAGTCTATTTTATGATAGCTGTTAATGAACCTATGTTAGGATGATGCTTGATCACTGATACTTTATGTTATCACAGTTTGATGCACATATTAGATGTTATAGATTATTTTAATTCAGCTCCATGTGTTATTTGATCATGATTATGATGATATCTGTTGAAGTTTTAACTATTGACATTTTATGTTTTCACATTGTATGGACATACTAGATGTGTGGTTTCATATGAAAGACAACGTGTTTTGTTGATAACCTCTATTGCAACACCAATAATGCAGGCTTTGATATTGTTTTGCATTCCAATGAATTAAAATGTCGATCTTATTACAATTGTTGTATATTAGAATGGACCTCATGTAATTGATTTCCGTTAGATTTAATTGTTATGTTGGTACTTCTGACACTCTTTGACTTCATGCCCCTGTATGTCATGTGTAGGGTTCTGTATAGATAAGGAGATAGATTGATTTGGTTATGATTGAACTAATCTAGAATGATATGACGTGGGAGGGACGATGTCGCATCACTCACTTGTGAACACCCTGCGATGTTGCGATTCCTTTTCCCACCTAGTGCTAGCTGATATGCATTCTTACATGCTTGACCTTGACATTTGTTGCAGGATGCAGGTACCGGCATCGACTCCACCTAAATTAACAGGTCTGAGCGTGCCTTGAACCCAATGGATATGTTGTTTCGGAGATAACTTAAGGTTCCCCATCCCAAGTCATTATCCTCAGTTGGAATGCATGACATGTCTAGTCAACCTGTCAGTTTTGTTAGTATGTCGGTCGTGCAAGTGATTTATTCTGATGGAGCTTGTTGACTAAGTGTATTCTGGCCTGATTTGAGAACATGGTTGTTTTGGTTATTGACGGTTGCCCTGCTCAGTGGGCTAGGTTGTTGCCCAGATTTCATGATAGTGATGCTATCACTCGATCCGCTAAGATACTTAGCTAGGTTACATCCTATTATCATTATTATTACTAATATTTATTAAGGTTAAATCGGTAATTGGCATTTGCCTAGTCCGAGATAATTATTTACGGTTGTTGAATAATGAATTATTTTATTGCTATTATTAAATCGATGTAATTGAGAGTAATTATAAAGTTAATAGTAGTCATGATGGTAAAAGTCAGGTTTATTGTTCCTTTCTAATTACTTTTATCTAATATCTAGATATTGGCCATATTTTTCAGTAATTGCTTTATTTAAAGAATGTTGAAATATTCAACATATCTTATGTTCTTTTGTTTGGTGGTTGATATAACTGATTTATGCATTGATATATATATCTAGCTATGCATGCTTTGGTGGAGGTTTTTTTTGGTGGCTGGATGCTTTGGTGGGTCGTTGGTATTGCTGCCGGTTTTGGAGATTGGGAAATGCGAAGGAAACGAGGGAGGCGAGCATAGAGAATGGAGGGCGTGAAACCCTTGTGCATGGCGTAACTACCATAGAGCCGTCTATGATTTGAGACCGAACAGAGAATAATGCCTCTTTCTGTGTGGCCTCCAATCTTCTTTTTATGACTTTGATTACACACAGAGTGGAGAGATTAACAGAAAACAAAGGAATCACCTTTTGAGGACTCGATCCAAGGCCATGAGGAAATCTTCCTTTAAACAGCAGAAGGGAGTGCGAATAGAAAACAAAAGAATCGCCTTCTGATGATTCAATCCAAGGCCATGGAGGAAATCTTCCTTTAAAAAGAAAAAAAAGGTATTTGCATCACTTCTTTGTCTTTCTAGCACAAAAGCTAAAATCTGTTTGCCACAATTTTATTACGTTCATAAAAAAAAAAACTGAAACCCCATCACACTCGCCTGCTTCCCATGGCATCTCGTATGATGCTTCCTGCTCTATGCTGTCCCATGCTGTTTTGGCGTATCATCTGGTTCCAATGTCCATGGTGTGATAATCCTGGACTTTCTAATTCTACTCTGGTGTGAAGGGTTAACCTGTTTCTTGGGAAGGCAAGTTACTTCCAGATCAATCCAATCAAGGCATGGTGATGTAGTTTGCCAAGCCGTTTGCCACATTGGTATTTTATTTGGATCCTTAAAATGCTGCTCGACCTACATTCCTCTTACAAATCTACGTAGAAGTGAGCAGTAGTGGAATGAGCTCATCTTCTTAATTGAGTTGGTCTAGGATAATTTTAGCACAGATCATTATTGAACAAATCAGATTTTCTAAATGTAATGTGTACCCTCAGGACCCTGATATGGGGTATATACAAGAGAATCGTGACACTGATGAACCTCCCATCGCAATTTCCTAGAGTACTTATCTATGTGTCTAGATGAATCTTCCTTTTATAAAAGCTTTTCTAAGTGTCATAACTTGAAAAAAAAAATGATATTTGGGATGAGACTGGCAAGGAAATTGTCTGATAGCAAGTGGGTTAAGAAGCCATCATTCTCTAAATTTTACATTTGTGCCCCTAAGATTCAAATCAGTAGACCTGTCCATTAGATAAGTTGTAGCCCATGACCACATATATGCAGCCATTATAGTTAAGCTCCTACTCTGTTTTAAATTTCTATAATAATCATTCATATTGACATATATTACAGTAATCCAATTGCCCTTACCAATAATGTAAGTTAACAACAGAATTTTGCTAAAGCTAGTTTGCATGATTGAAAATGTCTTTTCATCCAGATCTTATCCCTATATTCAAATGCCGATAAGGAGTGCAGCCATTTAAAATTATTGTGGTATCAAGAGTTCGCAAGGTCAACTTATAATATAGCCGCAATTGCTTTAATCTTCAAACTGCCTACCACCTGATCAGTATCAGTGGTGTGCCAATTATTTCTTGTCTCTCTTAGTTGGTAAATTATCTTCAGCTACTTGTCTTTCTCACTAGTGGACTATTGTTGAGAAAATTTGATGGTTGGATATCCATTCCATTCTCACCAATGAAAACTGTTTAAGGTTGTCTCAATTTCTTATATGATGGATCAGCAAGCCATCATCAGCTTGTCCCACTCAATCATCCCATAAGTTGGAGACCTTCCTTGATTAACGTGGTAATACCAAAAGACTCCCCTCATGCTATGCTTCGGTGAATGTACCACTATCGTCATTATTACCGGAGATCTGATACGGTGCACATTATTATAATGCAAGCCGATTTTTCAGATTGTTTCGTTTAGCATCACTTGAATATAAACTTTGTTGCACTGGGGCAATCAGCACATACTCAAGGTTCTTATCAACTCTAGTAGTTGTTCCTGGGGCATGTTTATCAAACCTAATGCGATTGCCACCGTGGTGGCAGCGAGTTAATTCTTTTCCCTATTTTCTCCTCAGTACTAAACAAATATCTTGCATCTGGAAAATACCTTGCTGTCTTCATCTTGCAAGCCAATTTCTCCAACCTTGCATAGGTCGCTGTCATCTATGGACGTGAGCTGTCTCCTGCACAAAAACATGTACCATTTTAACCCTTAAATCGAAGTGCAGCCAGCGACATTTTCAACCTTCATCTTCCTTTTATCTCCTTACCAAATTTGAACCTCACCGCACCTGTCGACTTATGCATAGATGTATGAACATAAGTTGATATATGCATATGTTATCTACAGGCACCAAGATAACTCATCCATACAACCACCACAGATTTACTTTGTTTCCCATCTGCTGTCAAGTTTAGTAGAAATCAATTTAATTGTTGTTTAACTTCATTATACAGTCTTAGAACTCTTGTAGGAATGGCTATAGATTGTTATTGATTTTAATGTGAATTCTTGGCGAGATATAACTTAATTGTAGTTGATAAACTAAGGATTGTGTATAATGATGAAATTGAGGGAAGGGTTGAAGTGACAAAAGGTTAGCAATTAACTCTTTGCTTACTAAAGTTTTATCTCGAACTGGACGGTTGTCTTGTTTTAAACTTCTTGTGCTTTAATATTTATAATATAGATGTGTCCGTATAATGAGTGCTTCATGATAGACATACTTGTTAAATTGAGATGTTGTTAAGAAACAAAATTATGCTTATGAATTGTATAAATATTGGGAATGAAAAATATGAGTTTTAGATAAATTCAAGTTATTAAATATTGAGGTTGTCATAACTATTATTGTGGTAGTAACGTTTCGACTTGGTAGATGGTTCCAAGTTCCTTAATCATCGTTTTGGTTATTAGATGATTGGCTATTATATGTTAGATCATCGGGATTATATTTTGTAAGATTAAGCTTATTGTCACCTTTGATCTTGGAGTAAATTTTTGTAAGTTTGAATCTTGGACTATCTTATTGCCTTAGAAATGTGATGATAGGTTTGTAGTATACGTAAAGTTAGTCTATGATTTAAACTTATGCTTGTTATATGTCAAATTACTGGGTAGAAGATAAAGTTAGTGAATTTTGGTTAAACTTGTCTAGTGTGTATATATATAAGATATATTTAAATATGTCTTGCTTCCCACCTCACCTTAAGGAATGTGGTAATGCCTAGTTTGGTTGATCATTGTATTATAGTTTGAGAGGGTTGTGTACCCACCTGACTATTCTTGTGACATGATAAAATGCCATAACGGATGGAATATTATATTTGTACTTATTATGGTGTAATGACTGTACTGTTGTCATGCAATAAGGGACCTTAGTCGCGATGTGTTGGGAGTTAATGTGATATGGGTCATACATTGTGTTGTGTTGGGAAAATTGTTCCAGAGGCCAGGAGGGGTAGTCGTGTGATTATGTAACCTTGCTTATGGTGGTTCATGTATTGATTTTAATTGATGTCAACTTCCCTCTGCGTATGGAGTTCATGTTGTTATCATGTTTTTGATGAAGGGTAGAGCCCTTTTTATTGTGGTGGTTCATTACTGTTGTTGGCATGTAATAAACTCCTGGGTTGGTTTATGTAAAAGAATGAACGTGTTGGTTTTTCGAAGGGTTACCCTTTTTCTATCCTTGGTTCTTGTGGATGTGACGACCGAGCAAGAGGACCCATGCCTTGCTCTGGACTAGACCTTGCTTATGATTGAAAACTTTGGAGCAAGAGGACCCATGCCTTGCTCTATTGATATCTTATGTTGAGACTTGTATGCAAGAAGGTAAATGCCTTGCATGATTTATGGATGCTTGTTGTATAGGGTTTCTTAGGTGCAGATAGGGGAGTGGCTTCCAATGTGGGGCCGGTGCCCAAAGTGGCTGCCAGGGTAACCCATTGGGAGTTGGTAAACAAGTGATAACCTAATAATTAATCTAAGGGGTTGGGTAGTTCTCACACTAACAAGATAATTGGATGCCTCACTCATGCCTGTAGTGCTCGTTCAGGCTAAGGATGAGATGAGAAGGCCGTGGTTGGCAAGTTTGACCTCCTTGTCTCCATGAAAGGATGTGTCGGATCCGCATGTGTCACCCTATGGGGCCGGAGTCTAGTGAGAGACTGCCAGGGTAACCATAGATGGGGGCCGGAGTCTAGGGAGAGACTGCCAGGGTAACCCATGCTAGGACCATGCGATGACACTCTCCCTTCTGCAGCCTAGCATTCCCTAGTTGTACTTTCCTCTTGTGTTATGTGATGCCTCTGGAAGTTCTATTGTGTTGTTTATGCTAGTGACTCATGTGGTTGGAAGTCATGTGTTGTCCTTGTTCGTATAGTCCTCTGTCTACCTGTCTGTCTATTGTAGTGGAACCTTATGTTATCTCCTAGCTCGGGGGGTGGACTTCAGGGTTCCACATGGTCGGGTGGAAGAGCTTTATCCATTGGCCTTTTGTTTCCTTTGCCGTCACTCGTCAGCAAGAGGGGACACTCTCCTTGTGTTTCAGACACCAGGTTTGTACCTGTTTGAAGACACTTATTGTACTTATGTTCTTGCCATTGTATCAATGGGTTCAGATTGTATGAAATCAAATGTAACTGGTATTGTAATGATGTAATTTATGCAATGTTGTACTCATTTGCATAGACTTGGTTTATGTGCATGTAACCATGATTAAAGTTGATTATCTAATGATGTCATGTAATGTAGATGTTTATGTATAATCAATAATGTTATAGAATTAGAATGTTTGTCGATGTTATTTAGTTATGCATGTATAATGATGTTGTTTATTTGTCAAGTAATGCAACCATGGCATCTTGGGAGACAAGTTGTTAGTTAATGATGTGTATTGATCTGCTTAACCTCACCTGTTATCTTATACAAAAAAAAAAATTATTCCGTTTTGCTTGCATTTAAGTGTTGTCTTTCAAGGTGTTCATGGCGGGGCGTTACATAACTAAATGATGTATTTGCCTATGATTAGATAATGTGGAGATCTCCTAAATCTACCCCAACTCACTGTCCTCTTTGGCACTGTATTCATTACTCCAGCTGCTAGGGTTTTGCATGTGACATCTTTAATATCTTCATGACAGTGGCTTTTAAATAGATCACAGTCTTTTCTTTAATCTTTATCATGGTAACCCTTGAGTTCCATAATCCACCTTCAATCTCTTCTAAGAACATTATTCTAAGCTAGACTGCATAGTATGCATATAAAGCAAGTCCTTCATACCTACGATTGTTCCAAACCACCACTCACTACCTTGCTTAAAATGATGCCTCCATAAGCACAATAGCATGTTTTAAAATCATGGTTGCCAGTGATTAAGCATTAAGGTCACTACTTTAATCAAGATACAATGAGATTTTTATCCTCAAACTCAAGGCATTATTGAAGATAACATTGTGAATTATTTGTTGTGTAGGGTTTTCTTTTCTTGCATATTTATTGCTTTGCTAACTGCCTTTAAGACTGGATATTACACCCTCAGTTGCAATCTCAAACAACTCTATGATGCCCCATCATGCAACCCTAGAGTGTTAGACTAACAAGTGCAAAATTTACAGAAATTTTTTTTTAGAAGCAAGTAAATGCATTAATCATTAAATATAATTACACTATTAATAGCATTAAATAAAATGAACAACTAACACCTCTAGGGAACATAATTGCATTAGATAAACATAAAATTATAACAATACAAGTGATATACATTATAATACAATAGAAGAGGATTTACATCATTCATTTGCAGAGATGAATAATTACAAAGGTTCAAATACAAGATTACAGGGCCGATCATATCGGTTTACAATATACAACAATATAGTACAATTATGAAGGTATACTACAACTCTGAATATGTAGAACAAATCTGGAACTAGAAACACTTCTGCAATGTCCTCGAACCAGTACATCCAAGAAAACCAATGGATTAAGCTCTTCCACCCAACCATGTGGAACCCTGAGGTCCACCCCTCTAAGCTAGGAGATAACAATGAGGTTCCATTAAGTCAAGGGATACAAGAAGACATATAAAGGTTTGACACAGACAACTCAGATCATCACAAACCATCCAAACTACTCAAACATCAAGACAAGTCAAATCAATAAGACAAGTCAAATCATCAAGACAAGTCAATTCTTCAAGTCAAGTTAAATCAACAAGACAAGTCAAATAATTAAGACAAATCTTCAATACAAGTCAAATCATCAAGACAAATCTTCAAGACAAGTCAATTCATCAAGATAAGACAAATCATTAAGACAAGTCAATTCATCAAGATAAGTCAAATCATCAAGATAAGACAAATCATTAAGACAAGTCAATTCATCAAGACAAAAAAATCATTAAGACACGTCAATTCATCAAGATAAGTCAATTCATCAATATAAGACAAATCATTAAGACAAGTTAATTCATCAAGACAAGTCTGCCCTCCAGAGGCAACAACAAAAGATAAAGAGGAAGTAACTATGTTGTAGTAGGGAGAGTGTCATTGCATGGTCCTAACATGGGTTATCCAAGCTATCTCTCACTAGAAACTAGCCCCCATCTATGGTTTTCTTGGAGACCTCTCTATAGGCACTGGCCCCATAGGGTGACACATGCGGAGCCGACACATCCTCTCATGGAGACAAGGAGGTCGACCTTGCCAACTAGGCCTTCTCATCCCATCCTTAGCCTATGAGAACACTCAAGGCATGGGTGAGGTACCATACTTATCTTGTTATGCGAATTACTACCTAACCCACCTAGATAAATTATTAAGTTATCACTTGATTACAACTTCCATGGGGTTTTCCAAGAAGCCACTTTGGGCACCAGCCCCACCATGAAAGCCACTCTCCTACATGCAACTAGCAACCCCTAACCATCACCCATACATTAATAACATGCATGGACAAGGGATTATAATGCATCTAACTTTTCGCAAACCATTTTAAATCCAAACTCTCAACCATGAAACTTTCCCTTGTCCAATTCAAAATACCAAATCAAATAAAACATTTAACCAACAATTTTCAAATTCAAAACAACAATTCTTCCCAATCCACATCAAGACCTCATACCCAAAAGACACATCACCAATACATCCTTGCCACAATATCACACTGAATTTCAAGGTATCAAGCATCTGGAGCTAAAAGATTTTAACACAAATACCAATAGACAACTATCCAAAGCATGACACTTAGCAACCTTGATCTCCCACGAAACTAACATGATCACCATTATATTAAGCTAGACAAAACATAACAGCAAGACTCAAAACCAAATTAAATGCAATGACCCAATTGCATCATTGATACACATCGGTTTAAAATTAGCAATAAACAACAAAGACTATATATATATATATATATATATATATATATATATATATATATATATATATATATATATATATATATATATATATATATATATATATAACCAAAACCCAAGTACTACTACACTTTTTGAACTATTTTAACATGGATTCAATAAAATATTTTAAATCTCTCTTTTTAGATTAAATCATAAACTTACTTAAGATAACAATATTCTAATCAAATCTCAAATATCTACAATTCCATCTAAGATTTATTTAATAACTTATTGCTAAAATTCACATCTAAAAATTAACTCAACATTACACCATTGAACAAATTAAACTGAAAAGCACTATAAGGTTTTCGCTCTCTTTTTAAAATAAAATCCAAATATTATTCCACTCAAGAACTATAAATCCATCCAATATTTATTTATTAAAATCACAATTAATCTCTAATATATTATCCATTTATTAAAAACCAATGTGCCACAAGATAGTATAAACTAAATCATAACTAAACAAATTTATATTAATAAGATAAAATAAGTATAACTAATATTTAACTCAATATTTTTAAATTCTAGAATGTAATACCAAACATCTTTTATTTAATCACTATCATTACTAATTATAACCTATTAATACTCTAATAAAGTTTTAACTCAATATTTAATTCTATTTATCATTTATTTAATAACTAGCATCACCATAAAAATCTACTACATTAAAAAAATACTAATTTATTTATTTAACAAACTTGTATCTACTAAAGCAACTTTATTTAAATAAAATTAATTTTAAAATAATACAACTCTATCCTAATATTTTAAGATAAACTAATATTATCTTATCACTATTTCCTTTTAATGAGTTGGATTAAAAAAGAAAGTCAAATTAACAATTTTAATAAATTAAAACTAAAAAAAATGAAAAAGCAAGATTTATGAGTTGATCAAGGAGTTTCAAAAAAGAAGTTTTCCTAATTCTTAGCTTACAATTGCATACATTAAAAAAAAACTTATTTATTAAATATTCTTATATTTATTAATTCAAAACTAAACATTTTTTTTAATCTAACCAATTAAGTGAGCACAACCATTATTTAACTCAATAAATTTAATAATGATAATTACAAAATATTACAGATCTATCCTAACTAATTTTAAAAGTTAAACTAATATTAGCTTGGTCACCAATATCGTTATATTTCAATGCACAAAAAAAACACTATTTTATTATTTATTTACTAAATCAAAGTATAACTAAACAAATTTATTACTTCAACATCTAAACAAATTTATATTTAATAAGAGCCTAACTACTTTAACTCAATGCATAAATAATCATATCTAGCAAACTTATATTGGCCAAATTAAAATGAATATAATTGATTATTATTAATTCAAAACTAAAATCACAAAGCAAGATCAAGGGGTTGTTCAAGAGTTCAAAATAGAAGTTTTCTAATTGTTATATTACCTTTGCATACATTCTAAATAAATTAAATGACAACTCCCTATTCAATTTAAATGAACTCAAATAAAATTTTTGCAATGCCCCGCAATGAAAACCTTAGAAAACAACACATCTAGGCTATGAAATGCAGAATTTTTTTTTTTGTATAAGATAACAAGTAAGGTTTAGCAGATCAATACACATTATTAACAACAAATTGTCCTCTAAGGTCCCATGGTTGCATTACTTGATAACTTAATCAACATAATTTAACATACATGGTTAACTGATCATCAGCAGTTCATTCCTCATCTATGGTACTAATGAGTATACATAGACATCTCTATTCGTGCCACATAGATAATCAACTTTGCTCAAGATTACATGTACATGATCAAAAGTCTATACATATGGGTACATCATCATGTAGTTTTGATTACATTTGGAATACATACATTATGAATCAACTGATGCATAGGCTAGTACATGAGCATAAAAGCTATCTTCATAATTAAGTACAAGATTTGAAGTCTGATGCACAAGACATATCCTCCACGCTCGTGAACACAGCAAAGGAAAACCAATGGATAAAGCTCTTCCACCTGACCATGTGGAACCCTGAGGTCCACCCCCTGAGCTAGGAGTTAACATAAGGTCCCCACTACAACATACGGTCAGGTAGACAGTAGGTTATGAGACAACACATGACTCCAACATCACAAATCACCATCACAAAACAACACAACAGCACTTCCAAAGGTGACACATAACAAATGGGGAGAGTACAACTAGGGAGTGCTAGGCTATAGTAAGGAGAGTGTCATCGCATGGTCCTAACATGGGTTACCTAGGTAGTCTCTCTCTAGACACCGGCCCCCATCTATGGTTACCCTGGCAGTCTCTCTCTAGACACCGACCCCATAGGATGACGCATGCAGAGTCAACCTTCCTTTCATGATGACAAGGAAGTAGATCTGCTAATCCCGGCCTTCTCCCCTCATCCTTAGTCTGAACTAGCACTACAAGCATGAGTGAGGAAAAATCTTTATTATCTTGTTAGTGTGAAAACTACCCAACCCCTAGATTTATTATTATGTTATCACTGAATTACCAACTCCCAGTGGGTTACCCTGGCTAGCCACTTGGCACGGGCCCCCACATTGGAAGCCACTCCCTTACCTACAACTAGAAAACCCTACTCAACAAACATAGCAAGTCATCACAACAACGAGGGTACAGGAACCATGCAAGGCATTAGTTATCTTGCATAACAACATTTCTTATATCAACATGTATATAATAATGCAGGCATTAACCCTCCATAACATAATCATAAGGGCAGAACTCCTAGACCATTGCCCATGATAACACATATTCATTACAATTCTATAATCCCCATGTCACCCTGTTCCATAACTCACCACGAAACTGGATACAAGACTAATACATTCAGTTGGGTAATAATACATCCACAAGGAAGTGCATTCTTCTTTCCCCTTGTCTTTTAGTCCATACATAACTAGGGACGACATACTTCATAGACCATCAGGATCTTAAGACATCTATCAACACAACACATGAAATCAAGACATCCCAAGATAAGCCTCTGGAACTCTAGCCACACGGATAGATATGGAATCAAAGACCATATGAACGGGGTTATGCCCCATAGATAGAATTAACACATTACGAGAAATCAATTATACTTATAATTCAATTCTTACTTTCTTTACAACTAATCCACTAAAGCAGATTGCAATTGACTAAGTTATTACAATAGTATACTATTCATTAAAATTTAGCTTGTCATTTGATTGTATTCGTATCAAGAAATAAATCCATATTTACAATGAAGTGAACTATATGTAAATATTTATTAACTAAACATTTAATTTAATTTACAAGATGCAAATATCGTTAACATAACTAAAGTAGACAACTGTTGTCAGTGTTATAAATCAAATTGATTAAATGAATATAATATAATTTTAACTTTAATTCATATGGATAAATTTGAGAGTTTCGATCTAATTTATAACCACATATAAAAATAAAAGAAACAATTTTAATCCCGTCTACGTAACAACAGTTACAAATACATATAAATCAAATAACATTGGTCTAATTGTCATAACATTTATGAGGAATTAACACACGAATGGGTTCTAGATCAATAAGTCCTTTATTAAGAGAAGGTAATAGAGTTTAATGCTTCACTAAATTTCATTTATCTAAACTATTATTCCACATAACAATGTTTCCATTTATTTCAATCTAATATGCCATCTTCCTATCATGATCCAATTACATACTAAATTTACTAAACCTAATAATTTGATGACATAAATTTCATTAACTTATTTAAACAAGTCACGTGTCCAACATATTAATAATAATAATAATGATGATGATAATAATAATAATATTATTATTCCCCAAATCACTTGGTAACAATTGTTTTTCATCCGAGATCATTAAATAATTATCGTTACTCATTTTTTAACACATCTACTATATTTAAATAATCAAACTAATAAACTTATAAAATTGTGTCAACACAACCTAATTATAACAACCACATTCCATGATAGAACAATAATCTGATAAATTTAATCCCGTAATATTTCAAACTTAACCTAATTGAATCATGTAAATAATTATAATATTCAACTAGTATTCATTTGAACTAATATCCAAATACTAACAAAATTCAAGTAAGATTCTAATCATAACATTATCGTTCTTATTTCTACTTCAATTTTCTATGGAGAATGAAAGATTAAGGAGGTAATTAAATACTAGCCTCCATATTGGAGATTTCATAAGTTAATCTATAATAACCTCTTGTGATTTAGTTGTTTATAAATGATTCAAGAAATCATTCGATCTAATCATAATCCTATTTGTATTACAACTAAAACATTTCTAAATTAACAAATGCACTAAATGCAAGTCACATACCCTAATTTTCATCTAAAGTTCGAATGGAAGCATTCTAATTCTAAAACTCATTACTTTTCCCATCTTATAAGAAATTCTTCTAAAACAATAATAGAAACCTAGTGATAAAAGAGATTAAGGGAAATGATGAGGAGTTCTTGCAATAACGTCTGTGCTCATGGCGTACATCCCCAGAGAAAGGTCCAGCGAAGACTATGGACAGAATGCCTAAGAAACGTCATCTCATGGAATGCAAATATAGCAGGATATGTGCAGGCTGGGTTTGTTGAAAAACAACGAACCCTAATAGGTACGAAGCTCTATTCCACCACCTTTACTAGCGTCTTCCTTGGTTGTGCCAAACTGGGTGCATTCGACAGGGTGTGGGTAACCATCAAAGCTAAATGGAAGGGAATTTTAGTCAGATGTTGTCCCTGTAGGTGTTCTGGCAGATTTGTGTGCAACTATGGATAGAACACCCAAGGAATGTCATCTCATGGAATGCGAATATAGTAGGATATGTGCGCAAAACGTGGAAGCATAGACAATAGCATGCACTGATTGAAGAAATGTCTCACAGAAATTGCCCTCTCATGGAACAAAATGTTTGTAGGAAGCACATACTTAAAATGGTTTTGATAAAAAGCTTTTAATTTTTACAGTAGATGCAATTTGGTGATGTGAAGGCGAGTTCCACACCTCTTCAAAGCACCATTGAAAGTGGGTATTGTCAGACGTTATATCTACAAGTGTTCCGGTAGACATGTTTGCAAACTGTGGACGCACTGGTAGGGCATATGAGCCCTTGACAAACTGTCTCAAAAATGGGATTTCGTGGAATACCATGAGTACAAGGTTTATATAAAGAAAAATAGATTTGTCAAAATCTTTTGTTTTTAAAATTATTCAGCCAGAGGTGACTGGTAGGTGCAAAGTTGAAGTCCACAGCCTTGCTAGCATCCTCCGTGCTTGGCTGAGATGCTACCTCTGGAACTGCCTAATCTCCCAAGTTTCAAATATAAAAAAAAATCATAGAAACTCTTAAAATTAAATTGATTTATTTGGCTTGGAAGGTAAAACACAGAAACATCTCTCCATTCTAACATGTATTTATTTCCTTGCAGGTCAAGTATATAGAAAAGAAAAGGAAGAGTTTGCAAATTGTTAGGTAGGGAATCACAAAACACAGCAAGAGATTTCCCACAGGAGAGGTGTACACTCGATTCCATAGAAGGATTCAACTCAGCACTCTAGAATACAAACAGGGGTAAATGGACAAGTCAGATTCGAGACATTCAGAAGCACATGGAGGATTGTGACAGGTCTCAACTAGAGATAGAATTTAAATACCAGTTACTGAATAACTCTCATCAATGGAGGAAAACACAGTAATCCTAGTTCTATACAATTTCACATGAAATAAGCATATTAACTGTGCATACCTGAAGTTTTTAAGCTTTTCACAAGAGTCTTCTTTTCTCTCTGAATCCAATCCCCTTCTCTTCTCTTCTTGAATTCTTTTTCCTTCTACACAACCAAGACTCTATCTCCTTGGATAAATGCAGGAGGCCTGCCTCTCCTTCTGACAACCCACTGTCTCAAAACATGGGTCCATTCCTCGGGTGATTGCAAGAGACATGCCTCTCTTCTTCCAACATCCCACATTATCGTGAGATTCTTCAATTTCACTTACCAAGGGATTCCACACCTCAAACTTGTAGTTGACGGCAAAAAGAACATTAATTTTACTCATCTCCAAATATTGAACTCACAAAACCAGGCGATAACCCTAATATTCAATCTTTAGAATATTATTTTTACTACCGTCAATTCATTTAATCAAAATGGTAATTGTTTAATTATCTTACTTATGAATCTTACTTTCTTTTAATTTAACCCACTTACAACTTAGGACTTATTATTTTATTTACTCATTTAATTATTTATCCAGTTTATTTATTTAATTGCTATTTTTCATATTAGTTTTACCAATTATCAATAATTAAATTATTTATAATTAATAAACCACACACATAATTCCCTAGCAATGTTTATTTAATTTAAGCTTTAATTTAACCTTATTTAAATGAAATATTAATCATGCATAAATTGACACTTAAATTGGATATACCCTATCTTACAAGACGACACCTGAGCCCAAGTGATGCCATAAGACATGACGACAATATGACGACAACAGTCCCACTGACGGTGACGATAGGATACAACACTGGAAACTCATCCTCCTTGAGGATGTCAACTAAATGGGGAACCTCATGTTAACTCAAATCCACAATTCCATTGGCTAGGGCACGCTTAGACCTGGTAATTCTGGTGGAGTCGATGCCCTGTACCGGCATCCTGCAACAAACAACAAGGTTGTGCATATATCCATATATAAGCATGTAATCATAGACACAATGAACGAAAATCACAGCGTGGCAGGGTACTCAAACATGAGTAATGCGACATTGTTCCGTTCACGAAAACACATCATTAATTAACTACTTCCATTACTAGTTACACATCATAATCATGATCGAATAACACATTAAACTTAAAATAACATTAATCCATAATCATGTCCATCAAACTGTGAAAGCACAAAGTACAAGTAATCAAGCATCATCCTAACATAGATCCATAATCAGCTAGCATAATAACAAAGTGTCCATCAAGATCAAGGAGAACATAAATCATAACATAGAAGTCCAAATATCTCGAAACTGTAAACATGCACTACAAGACTATCATCTAAACCAGAACTGTCATAGGAAACACGAAAATAACATCTATCACAGGCAAAAAGTGAGGGGCATTACAATTTTCTTTGCAAAAGAAGTACAATCCAAAGTTTTTATTTGGGAGCTTAAAGAAATCAATATGAGAATGAAAAACTTCTAAGGTTTAGACAGAGAAAGATGAAAGAGCTAATAAATGGAAGCCAAGAGAGAGAAAGAGATGGAAAAACAAAATACAGAGAAAATAAATTATTTGCAAGCTGATCTATTATGTAAGTTGAAGAATTTGATTCAAAGAGAAGATATGAAAAGAAAATTTTATAGAGAGCAGAAGAGAAAGAATCCATTAAATATCATCTGTCTAAGAGGTTTCAGGCTAACTCAGACAAGAATTGGATAAGATTTCTTTGGAACAGAAATACTCATCTTACAGAGTGCCCAGACAAAGATTGAGAAATAGATTTAAACTACCAAAAAATCTCACAAAGAAAGCACAGGAGGAGGAGGCTGTATGGTAGCTAGGGGAGAAGTATGTGTAGAGGAAAGAATTTGCAAATCTAAGTTGGAGGTAATACAAAATTTGACAGAGACTTAGCCCATTAAACATATTAAATATGGCATTACAATGAGATCAAAGGTGAAGAAGGGAAGACCGTACAGCTAAGAAGAAAGAAATACAAAAATAACAGTTTGAGTTTATGATGAAATTGACCCAAATGCATAACTATAACATGGCAAAAATCAATAGAGGTAAAGACAATTTGATGAGATTCCAATCAGGTTTCAATTCAATGCAAGAATAGAGGATAGAGATTTCAATATCTTGGAATGGGAGTCTGATAAAGGTTTGATACAGAGTGCTAACCATCAATAATTTGTTTTCTCAATCTTGTAGGTTTGCCATACACAAAAGATTCCTCAAGAAATTTAAAACTATTTTGCCTGAAATGCTACAGAAAACACAAACATACTTGGCAATTTTGATCCAATCCTCAAATTCTTCATCCACCTCCAATTTCTTACTCAATTTTCCCCACAACCAATCTTCTCCAATTTTATGTATCTCTCCCCAACAAATCTCTTCTCCCAAAAATAATAACCCAGAAACAAAAATAGCCAAGAGTTATAAATGTCCACTATCTCCTATCTATTACAGACAATCCCACTACTTTGAAGAAATTAAAATTTTTACTTAACATAGAGATTCCCCAAATCTGGAATCATATTCGACAACTAACAAACATTAAATTATTCACTAATATTATTCTTTAAATAACTATATACTATTTAACCATAATAAATGCTTATGACTCATATATTCTATTAAAAGCATTAAAATAATTAATTTAATCTTTATTAAAAATTTACTTAAATAATATTCCTAATTTCACATTGCTAAATAATGACTAATAAATAATATTATAACTAACTTATTAACTATTAAAATCTTTCCCGTAAAACCAAATACAATTTCAGCAATAAAATAATACCATTCACTTATGACAAATGTCAATAGGATTTAATTATTAAAGCTATTACTTTAATTCATAGTTAAAATATTTTTCATTATTTCTCAATTTACAATTTTAATTAATATTTACATAAATATCATGATATCAAGCCTATTATTACTATTATATCATTCATTAATGTGTTACCAAAATACACATAGGCTTAACTAAACAAAACCCAACAATAACTCCACATACCACATGACAACCAACATCCTGAAGCAAGGACCAAAGGGTGACACCTCGACTCACGGTCACAAACTGAAGACTAAAACTAACCTAGGGAAAACCCCATGTTATCTCCTTTCAATAGTATCCATTGGCCAAGGGCATGCTCAGACCTGCTAAGTCAAGTGGAGTCGATGCCTGGTACCTGCAACCTGCATCAAGATGATAGGTTGTATGCAACATACACATATATATCAAACACACAAAGTCAAAGAATCACAACGTAGTAGGGTGGTCAAAATGAGCAATATTACACCATCCCTGTTTACAAGCATAACAATAAACACAAACATCTCTAATCAGACATTATTAAATCCATATAGCATAGTAACATTATTCTGCATAATCAATTAACTATCAACTAACCATGTCACAACATAAACTGTAATAACAATAATGTCATCATAACACATGTCAATAACCACATTAGTCAACCATAGTCCATCATGAACATAATAAGCATAAACCATAAATCTAACCACTCAAATGTCTCAAAATTGTCTAAAAGCAATGGAAAACTATCAATTGACACAAGCCAAAATTGAGGGGCATTACAAACTCACTCACTGTCACTTGAAGATTCCTTTCATGAACATCCTTCTATAAAATCAAACAATGCCCTATAGACTGCCTACTTACTACAGGGGACTCATTGTTTCATGGTATTGTGGGTCTTAAGATCCTTCAACCTTATTGTCACTACTTCATAGTCCATAAGGTATTATTCACTATTCTCCCATCTTTGATGAGTCTCAAAACACTGCTCAAACATGCAATCCACTACCTCCATTATACAATGGGTAAGAAGAAACATTGAACCTATGATTACCACTGTTACTTCATTTAGATCGTAATTCCCTAATTGCATTTGCCTTGTCTAACACTGTCAATAGCATTTGAAAAACCCTTAAAGTTAGCAAGGGGGTAAGGAAAATCACTGTTAAAATCTCCACTTTACTATGCAAGGTTTGAGATTTATTATCTTGTCATTTCTTAGCCTCTTTTTGATTGTCACACCTCAAGTGACTATCATTATTCTTACCATAGATTACATTTACAAATGTCACTAAGCTACATAGTGTGCTTGTTATTGGCTATAATCTTTAGATTGCAAGATATTGTTATTGGCTACAATGTCTCAATCTTTCTGGTACTGCAACGTCACTAATCCTCTAGAGTTATGGTTTATGTTTCTACGAAGGCCTAGGGTTTGTACCCTAGTCATGCTCTTACCAATGCTTTTGTTGGTATTAAAAAACAACCTTAAATCTTGGGTCAGAAAATTAGTTGTCTTGACAAGGTGTGGTATGATCTTGGATTGTATCCTAGAGTGTGTGGGAAGCTTGTGTTTGATCATTAAGGTATGTAAACCTAATCAAGGAAATGTATCCTATATGCTTTAATACTTCCCATAATGATTATTAGCATATCACATTATTATAGTTTGTGGTAACCCAAGATTGCATTCAAGTATGTAACAGACTTGGTCTGTAGTTTAAGTTGTACACTTTTAAGTAACATTCATAAGGTTTAGAAAATCTTGATCACTCTCTAGAATAGCCCAATAAACATGGGTTGTGCTTGAATGCACTACATAATTGATATAACACAACCACTTTGCATATCAACCAGAGTTATAGGCTCTTTATTGTATAAAGAGGTAATCACTCTTGGATCATGCTAATTACCTTGTAACCTATTAAACTTGAGTCAACCTAAATGCACCCAATGATGATTGACACCTAATTGTGATGATAGGGATTAATTTATACATGAATTGTGCTCATATGAGTGCCTCCATTTCTATCACAACATAGTCACATTAAACTTGGGTCACACATGAATGCATCATGTATTTGTTATAGCACAACTGTGCCACATGACCAATAGAATTATTGATCACATAATTACAGTCACAAGAATTTAATCCTCAGTTGTGCTCTTATGGTGATTCCATTACTGTTATAGCATAACCCTTTGGACTTATATTGCTTAAATCCTTACATTGCTTATTTTCTCTTTGGATGGATAGCAATTCAATGGCATGGATTTGTATGCAGGTCATGCTCATATAAGTGCCTTCATCACCATTACACAATAGTACATTGGAATTTCCTTTCTTGAACCTTTACTTCATTTTTTATTGTTAAGGTTTCTTAGTGATTATTCCATTTCCATGTGGCATATTGATAAAAGAAACCAAGAAAAAAATTATTTTATTTTTAGTTAACTCTTGCTAACATACTTTTGGAATAAATGTTTGACTGCATTACTTCGAGTGTGAAGAATTTTTTTTTCTGCTTATAATACATTCATTGAGAGTTGTAGTAGAAAGCTTCTTATGCTGAAACCCATCTTGTAAACTTGCTTTAAGATACATTTAGGATGCTTCATGGATTTTTTGTGATTTATACAACTTTTGTTTTGATAGTAAATGACATCGAATTCTTTCTGAAATTGAAATGATTTATTAATTATGGTTTTATGATGATCAAATGTTTTATTTAGAAGGGGTTAATATGTGGCATTTTTATGTGCAGGAAGAATATATTGTGATGCAAAATTTGGGTATGGACGGTTCAGTCAAACTTAGATTACTATCAGTGACATAACTAGGTTGGAGAGTACCCTGAGCTAGTCTGAAACACTTCCAGGTGTTTTTTCTTGGAAGCAGAACCTGAGTATATGAATACAAATGTCGGTGGACAAAGAAAATCATAAATCTGTTGGTCTAATTTTGGATCCTATTTGAGGTCATGAATATTGAATAGAGAAAGTTCCTACATTCTAAAGATAAAATCATAAATCTACTAGTCCATTTTGAGATCCAATTTAAGGTCGTGAAGCTCTGACAGAGAAAGTTCCTACATTCTAAAGATAAAATTATAAATCTGCTTGGTCCAATTTGAGGTCCAATTGTAAGGGTTTATCTTTTTAATTATACTTTCTAACATTTGTCTTGATACAAATTGTTACTTTAGAATTATGGTATTGATTTTCTTCTAATGTTTTCAACCCTCATTTCAGGGAATAGCTCTAAAGATGGTTCCTTCAGATGGAGACTACATTTTTTTGCTATAGGTTTCATCTAGAAGCACTAGAAGCTCAAGTACTGTCATACTCAGAGAAAAAATAGGAGTCATGCAATGACAAGATACTCATTTTTGGAGCTTTGGTTAAGAACTTTAAATATTTGGCTATGTGCACTATGAATGTTCATGGAGTGCAAACTTCCTTACAAAGCAATTACCATAGCAGACTTTGAGGTGAATTGCACCTGCTATTTTATGTTGATATGGATATGTTCTAACCTGTAGTTAATTGTTGTAGCATAATAGATAGGTTAAATAGTTGTTCATATACCATTGTTTCTAATTCAAAATTGCTATATCTTATTCTAGGAGCAAATCACAAGGGAGTCTATACATAAGACACCATTGTTTCAAATTCAAAATTGCTAGCTCTTTCACAATTGTTTGCTTCATTTATTTGATCTAAGATAGCCTACTATATAGAAGATGCTCTCAAAATCATAGTAAAATCCTTTATTCTGGGAAGACTATTTGGAATCTTCCCATCATAACAATGAACAAAAGCATCAATCATTAACCTAAACTTTGCAAGTGTTTCATCAAATTCTACTTTTCCACTCTCTTTTCCATTCTACATTTTATTCCCAATTTCATCCATGAAGAACTTCCTCAGCCTATAGATCTTGCTGTTAGCCATAACTTTACTAGGTGTTGAGGATAGCTTCAAGTTTTTACCCAAGTAGCAATTGACAAAATTCAGCCTTATCAAATACAATGTGTTGAAAAGCTCTTTGAAGTTATTCTGGGAAAGAGTTCCTAAGAGTATAATGCGTAGTTTTGAATTAACCTTTTTGCATAAACTCCATTGTATCTAGTAAGGCCGAATTTTGACAAAAAACAACAATTGACAAAATTTGGCCTTACCAGATACAATGGAATTCATGCAAAAAGGTTAATTCAAAATTGTGCATTATACTCTTAGGAACTCTTTTCTAGAATAACTTCAAAGATCTTTTCAACACATTGTATTTGGTAAGGCCAAAATTTGTCAATTGTTGCTTGTGTAAAAACTTGAAGCTACCCTCAACACCTAGTAAAGTTATGGCTAACAGTAGGATCTATAGGCTGAGGAAGTCTTTTGTTATCCTTTTGTTTTTGGGGATAATATTCCCTAGTCATTCGACTAAGGATGATAGTCGATTTCAGGGGAGTATTAATCAACCCCGACAACCGATGATCTTATTGTGAATCATTTTGTGATTTCAATTCTATAGTGATAATCCTTAATATTAAATATGTATTATATAACCCTTATCTTTAATATGGATGAAATTAGAATAAAATTCAGAATGGAAAAGAGAGTGGAAAAGTAGAATTTGCTGAAACTCTTGCAAATTTCAAGTTAATGACCGATGCTTTTGTTCATTGTTATGATGGGAAGATTCTGAATAGTCTTCCCAGAATAAAAGATTTTACTGTGATTTTGAGAATATCTTCTATACAACAGGCTGTCTTAGATCAAATAAATGAAGCAAACAATTGTGAAAGAGCCAACAATTTTGAATTTGAAACAATGGTGTCTAATGTATAGACTCCCCCTGTGATTTGCTCCTAGAACAAGGTATAGCAATTTTGAATTAGAAACAATGGTATATGAACAACTATTTACCCTATTTATTATGCTACAACAATTATCTATAGGTTAGAACATGTATATCCATATCAGCATAAAATAGTAGGTGCAATTCACCTCAAACTCTATTGTGGTAATTACTTTGTAAGGAAGTTTGTACTCCTCCATGAACATTCTTTGTGCACATTAGTATTTTGGTTATTAGCTTGATCTCCTTTGTGATCAAAAGAATAGTGAAGTTCATTGCATAACTCATGACCATTTTGCAGTGCTATGATCTAGTGCTCTTTTACTTCTTACTCACTATGTTCTCAATCACCATGTGCAAATGACTTAGAGGAAAAATCTTTGATTTCAATGGCCTTGCATAACAGTTGAAGAATTTTCCATTCATGCCTTAGCATTTAACAACCATATAGGGCATATGAAACATAGCTTATTGAAATCACTGTTGACACAAAACTCCTGAAGATCGCCACCCTAGACTGCTAGACAACTTCCTCCATTCATGTCACAATGCAAGGTCCTTATAGGTTGAAAGTATTACCCTTGAAAACATACCAGTGTATTGATAATGTCTTGAGGACTAAGGGTCCCACTTGGAGGTAAAGAATAATCTCATATGCATTCATTCTCAAGTTCATATTTTAATTTGTTATATTTATGTACAACTTCTAATGAGCTTGGTGAACTACATTGTGTAAAATGAGAAGCTCCTTCAACCAATTGTGTTGTTTCCTGAAGTTAATGGCATGGAAGAATCTGCAGCAATATCTTCTAACATTGAAATCATTGACCTTCAAAACAAAGATCTTAGGACTGTCCCTTCAACATTTGTGAAGTCACTGCCTTAATGAAATTGGTCATTATCATTTCATCATCTTTGTTTGGCATTTTACTGCACTATGACAATCCTCTCACAATGACCACCATATCGTGATTGTGAAAATTATGAACCCATCACTTGGACAGTCAAAACTTCCAACTCATATCCACAAGAATAAGATACACTGAGAATGCATAGTCCCAAGTAAGTGTATCAGACTCGGTGATCCTTGTTTTTTGTCATATGTTGTAGTTACAAGTGCCCTATTAGACATACATGAAAATGTGGAAGCATAGACAAGGCAAGTGAACTATTTCAAAAAATGCCTCAAATAAATGTGATATCATGGATACCCACTCTCCCACAAGCACTTCAACTCTTGCTTGCGGTGATGTGGGGCTTTCTCGTATCACCGCAGACATGACTTGAAGTGCTTACGGGAGAGCGGGTGATGCGGGGCTTTCCCAAAATATGGCTTTGCACAAATGTATTACAGAAATTTGTCTTGCTTCTTCATTTATCTCAGGAATTAGATACCCCCGCATCACCCGCTCTCCTGTAAGCACTTCAAGTCATGCCTTTGGTGATGTAAGAAAGCCCCACATCACCACAGGCATGACTTGAAGTGCTTGCGGGAGAGTGGGTATCCATGATATCATAGGCAGGATGCTGGCAAAGGTTGTCAAATTTTGATTTACACCTACTAATTGCATTTGCTTGAAAGTTTCTAAAGCCTTCTCAAAAAATCCATTTTGTGCATATCCTACAATCATTACATTCCAAGAGGTGACATCTCTTTCAGCCATTCCATCAAATAGTTCACTTGCCTTATCTATACGTCCACATTTTGCATACATGTCTACCAGAGCATTTCCAACTATAATATCTGACAAAAATCCCCCTTCCATTATGTTATGATGGATGTCCATACCTTGTTCCAAAGCTCCCATTTTGGCACAGGTAGGGAGGATGCTGGCAAAGGTTGTCGAATTTAGCTTTACACCTTCTAATTGCATTTGCTTGAAAGTTTCTAAAGCCTTTTCAAAAAATCCATTTTGTACATATCCTGCAATCATTACATTCCATGAGATGACATCTCTTTGAGGCATTCTGCCAAATAGTTCACATGCCTTGTCAGTGCTTCCACATTTTGCATACATGTCTACCAGGCCAATTGAAACTATAACATCTGACAAAACTCCTCTATCCATTACTTATTGATGGATGTCCATACCTTGTTCCAATGCTCCCATTTTGGCGTAGGCATGAAGGATGCTGGCAAAGGTTGTGGAATTTGGCTTTACACCTACCAATTGCATTTGCTTGAAAGTTTGTAAAGTCTTTCCAACAAATCCACTTTGTGCATATCTAGAAATAATTGCTCTCCCCGTAACCCTGTGCACACATAAAAGTTCCTTCGTGGGGATGAGAGGAGAGCCCGCCATCCTACACCCTCATGCTTTGGCTCCTTGCAGGGTTGTAGGGGAGCTTGGACTACATAGAGATAAGTAGGTGAGGCGGTAATCACGCCAAATGAAATACCCAACAGATGTCTACCTTGAATTTCTAAGCAGGTTCATCCTACACAGCTGCATTACTTACACCTCTCTTCATTCTTCTTTCCTCCTTTATATTGCAGTCAATCAGGAGGCTAACAATATGAACACACTACCATTCAAATCATTATACATACCATGAAAGTTTCATGCCACCTTCTCAATCATATGAGCTCTCTCTAAGCTCTCTCTATGCAGTCCATGAGACCACATTTTTACTCTTCTTGCATCCCCGTGCACACACACAAGTTCCTTCATGAGGATGCAGGGAGAGCCCACCATCCCACGTCCTCATGCCCTGGTCCTTGTGGGGCTATGGGGGGAGCCTAGACTACATAGAGATAAGTAGGTGAGGCAGCAATCATGCCAAATGAAATACCAAATAGATGTCTTCCCTAAATTTCTAAGAAGGTTCATCCTACACAGCTGCATTACTTACACCTCTCTTCATTCTTCTTTCCTCCTTTATATTGTAGTTGATCAGGAGGCTAACAATATGAACACACTACCATTCAAATAATTGTACATACCATGAAAGTTTCATGTTGCCTTCTCAATCATATGAGCTCTCTCTAAGCTCTCTCTATGCAGTCCATGACACCACATTTTTTCTCTTCCCGTATCCCCACGTACACACAAAAGTTCCTTAGTGGGGATGAGGGGAGAGCCTGCCATCCTACGCCCTCATGCCCTAGTCCTTGCGGGGCTGTGGGGGAGCCTAGACTGCATAGAGATAAGTAGGCGAGGCAGCAATCACACCAAATGAAATACCAAACATATGTCTTCCCTGAATTTCTAAGTAGGTTCATCCTACACGGCTGCATTATTTACACCTCTCTTCATTCTTCTTTCCTCCTTTATATTGCAGTTGATCAAGAGGCTCTCTCTAAGCTCTCTCTATGCAGTACATGAGACCACATTTTTTTTGAGGCATTCTATCAAATAGTTCATGTGCATTGTCCATGGTTCCACATTTTGCATACATGTCTACTAGGGCAGTTGCAACTACAACATCTGACAAAATTCCTCTATCATTCATGCTTTGATGGATATCCATACCCTATTCCAAAGCTCCCACTTTGGCACAGGCAGGGAGGATGTTGGGAAAGGTTGTGGAGTCTAGCTTTACACCTGCCAATTGCATTTTCTTGAAATTTTCTAAAATCTTCTCAAAAAGTTCAATTTGTGCATATCCTGCAATCATTGCAGTCTATGAGACCACATTTCTTTGAGGTATTTTGTCAAATAGTTCACATGCTTTGTCTATGTTTCTACATTTTGCATACATGTCTACCAGGGCAGTTGCCACTACAACATCCGACAAAATTTCTCTATCCTTTATGCTTTGATGAATTTCTATACCCTATTACAAAGCTCCCATTTTGTCACAGGCTGGGAGGATGCTGGCAAAGGTTGTAGAATTTGGCTTTAGAACTGCCAATTGCATTTGGTTGAAAGTTTTGAAAGCCCTTTCAACAAATCCATTTTGTGAATATCCTAAAATTATTGCATTCCATGAGATTACATCTCTTTGAGACATTTTGTCAAATAGTTCACGAGTTTTTTCTATGCTTCCACATTTTGCATACATGTCTACCAGAGTATTTCCAACTATAGTATTGGACAAAAATCCCCATTTCATTATGCTTTGATAGAGGTCCATACCGTGTTCCAATGTTCCCATTTTGGCATAGGTAGGGAGGATGTTGGCAAAGGTTGAGTCTGGCTTTACACATGTGGGCAAAGGTTGTTAGTTTTTTATTGATATTGTTCTATAGATTTTTCATTATGATCCAACTGGGAAAACTTTAAAAAAAAATCATTGATCGAGTATTGAAAACTATATTTTTGCTTTGCAGGTCCTCTCTTTGTTGTTTGAAAGCACAGTCTGTGAAAGAGCTTCCAACTATGCATGAAGAAATCCTACAAGTGACTGTGTAGTGCCCCTCTGTATTTACTTTGGTTGTGTCAGGTATGTTTGGCAATTGGGTTATTTAGTGGGATTGTTTGATTGGTGTGTGGTTAATCATAGGTGGATGATGGTAAAGGTTGGGTAAACATTATGTATAAGATTCCTAGGGTTAGCAAGTAATGTTGCAATTTATCTAGGGTTATCAGATTGATTTGATATTATAAGACTAGTTTATATTTTCCATGGATTGGCATGTTCATAGTCTTTTAGTGCACAACATGATTTTGACAAGATGAAATGAAAATACTTTCAATCATTCAACTATATTTCCAATAGAAGATTAAATAGATAGAGCCGTCTATGATTTTGTTGGTCTACCCTCAATATATATAGTTTGTATGTTGTTAGAGTAAAATCTGTGGATTATTCATTTACGTAGAAATGAAATAAATTGTATTGTGTCTTTGAATATTGACTGGGCTATATATTATAGGTATGTGACTGTGTTGAGGAATCCGCGCACACGCCACTTAGTTGAATTGCATTTGCATTTTAACTGATTTAGAATAATCCTTCATCTATTTGTTATTAGTCATAGTAAATTTATTAATTACATTAGTTTTGCAATATAGACTATAAATAAATATTAGTGGGGAATGATAATGATTTCTTTATTAAGTAGATAGATATTGAATATCTTCCAGGAAAGATTCTTTGAATGCACGATTTTATCTATTTCAAGCCTCATGAGGGAAGTGGCAATTTGATAAGGGCAAATAATTTATGAGCATTAATGGCTCTTTTATATTTTGAAATACATAATCTTAAAGGAACAGAGAGGGAAAAAAATAAATAAAAAAACAATAAAAAAAAGAGATTAGATCTGGAGGGTTGCGATCATGGCTTCGGGGGCGCTGAGCGTAAACAGCGGGTGAGTTGTGAAATTTGGTTACGTGGCATTTTGACTTCTTAACGTTTGTTTTTTGTGTTTTCCGTTTCCTTCCCATTTCTGTTTCATTGGCAGTTGGCAGCGGCCATTCTCCATATAAAACCGTATGCCCATGGCATGTCTAAGGCATCATACATACCTACGGTACTCCATACAAAATTGCAGCGGTCAAATTCAAAAAAAATTAAATGGTTTTTTTGCCGCCTATGAATTAAACAACGGCCTTTTCACTCACTCATAACATTACACAACTCTTTTCTGCAATATCACCACCACTACTGCGTTCTACACGTCCCGACATCGACTCTCATCATGAACAATGAGATCGTAGGCAGCAATACATACCTGTTGTTGCCCTGCAACGAGTGAATGTAAAAACAATGCTTAGTTTGCTAGGTCTGTTGTTGAGGTCTGTTGGATCACTTCTCAAAGCCGCAGATCTGAGGATGATTCTAGCGGATACGTGTTTCTCAGGTATTCATTGTCATATTTAAGCTGTTGGGTACTAATTTTTCTTGCGCCAATCATTTCCAGCGCATATTGCTGTCTTTATTATCCTGATTCCGGGGGTTAACTGTCTTGCAATACGATTTGTTCCAGACCAGAAAACCCATTTTACGCTTTTTTTGGGGGGGGCTGAATTTGTGCTGAAATAGAAGGCAATCAGAGCCCGGGATGTTTTAAGAAGAAAAGGCGTCAAAAATGGGGGAGAAATAGGCTAATTTGAGGTACTTTGGTTGTTTTTTCGGCTTTTAAGGTGTAGAATTTGAATTGTGATACAAAAATTGTTTACAAAGTATTTACAAAGATTTGTATGATGTGACAACTGTGCAGATGTGTTATTACTGGCAATGGGGAGAGAGGTTATGCATATTTGGGAGTCATTTGCAAGGGTTCTGTTTGCATACACATGGATGGATGGTAGCATCACGCCTCTGGGTTGGCATAACTGGGATTCACCTGAAAAAGAAGAGACTGCATGTTTCTATGAGTACATGTTAAACTAATTTTCTACCTAAACAACTTCCTTGCAATAGCAAGAGATTATTTTATTTATTAATTGTCTTAGGGCATGTCCCCATGCTGCTGCTTAGCTTATTTTGGCTAGCAGTTAACTGTTCAGTTTTTTAGGAGACATTTGTGGAGCCAGTGACCCCATGAAACTTTATTTTTCTGCTTATTTTAAGCTGGAGTTTTTTATTATATATAAAAAAAAAATTTATTTTAACTATGTTAATTTAAAAGAAAATTAAAAAAAAAAAAGAAGGAAGGAAATATATGCAGCCACATGGCATATTTTTCATTATGTAGTGGCTGCTTATTTCCAACCCCCCTTTTTTTCCACAACTTAGGAAGTGGTCCCATGGAGCTGCTAGAGGATCTATTTTTGTGGAGCAAAAGGTCTCGTGGAACTCAAAAAAAATTGTCAATGCTTAAATCAGAATCTTTTCCTCTAAAATAGGAGCAGCTAATGTTTAGGAGGTTATTTTTGAGCAGGTGCAGATGGGGTGGGGCAGAAGCTTTCCCCCACCAGCTTAGGGAGTTAACTATCAATTGTTTCATTCCTGTCACTTAATTTAGGGGAAAATTTGGAGGGAATTTTTCCAGTTTATGTTTTTATTTTCTAGCTTCCTAAAAAATCTCTGCTGCATATCATGAGACAACCAGTTTCCATAAATTTTGGAGCTTAAGATTTTAAGCATATCTACAACTACAAAATTCATGGGACCACTCTATGTAAAATGCTCCTACAAAATCTCAGCAGCGCCGTGAGATAATTTAGGAAGCCCCCTCCCATGGGATCGCTTCCTTATTTGTAATTCTTAAGCAGTAGTTGCTCCACAAAAATAGGAAAGATTCTATATTATCCTTTTCCCACAATTATAAATTCACATGGGGCCACTCCAACTGCTTAAATTTAAGCAGAAAATTAACTTAAGCAGCTGCATGGGGACATGGGGTTATCAAATGAATGCATTTCAAATATTTTGGTCGAGGCAGTGATTGTTCACAATGGGTGAAATGGGTAAAGATTTTGTATGATGACAAAATTGATCAATATGCTGCCATGGGCTTCATTGATCCAAATCCACACAAAACATGGCTATCATGGTTTACAAATGGAATGTGAATGAAAATGACATTATCAACATGAAAGCAACTTGGATTAGTGGTAGATGTTGTCAATGATCAATATTGAAGTTGGATTTGTCAAGTAACCTAGAAAGTATAGGATTAGGCTTCCTATGTTTCATTGACATTTATATTGAATTATTTTTATGGAAATATAGTATTGTTGATGATAGTTTTGCTAGCATGTCTATGTTTTCTTTAAAATGGTGCTCATGCTGCTTGTTCAAATGGTTAAGTGTATTGTCTAATGATCAAATATTTATCATTTTCAAAAATATGTAAATTTGGGAGATTAATGAACATTTTTGTAATGTTGTGTACCTTTGCTTAGTTTGTGAAAGTCTATTAGATAGTTTGCACTATTAATAGCAAATTATTATTTTTTATAAATTATTGTGTTAATTAATAATAGTACTTTAAACCAAGTTATCAAGTTTATTAGTTTAGAGTAGTCTAGTTCAAATTTGGTTTGGGATTTAAGTTGATTTGTCTATAGAATTACATAGGGGGTGGTACGAGCATTGTGCGTTTATCTCAAACGAACCCAAGAAAAATTTGAAGCAACTCAATCAAACCCATGATAAATCCACACATAAATTTTTTCTTTTTTATAAATTTTTTGTTCTATTCTACAACAATTTGGTCTACTTTTGTCTGGATTGGTGATATGATCCACTTTTTTCATAATGTTTGGTTGTGTCCTTCAACAACATTCACATCAAAGCACTTCAACACTAGTTGGTATCTTTGCCTCCTTTTTGAGAGCCATCTTGTCTTCTAATGTACAAATTGAATTTGGGGTCCAATTCGGTAGAAATATTGCCATCATAATGATCAAAATTGGAATTAACAAGTGCATATTATAGGGGGTATCACAATATTCACATCAGTTAATAGGAAGTGAAATCTCTAACAATGTTGCGTGATTGGAAAGGGGGAGAGAACCCTGTTTTTTAAGGAAGGTGAGTTATAGGAGCGAAGGTAGTTCACACATAACTCCATTCTCCCCCACAATTATATTAGGGGTCTATTATAAATATATTTTAATTTAATACAATATACTATATTTTAAATTTTTTAATTTAATATAATATATTTAAATTTTAAAATTTAAATTTAATACAATTATTACAAATTTGATTTGTGTCTAAGATCAAATGACAACTTTGCATGTAGGCAAAGTTATATCTAAGCTAATAGAAATAGGATTACTTCCAATTGAAAGTTTGAGATGTAGAAGCATTACTAGATAGAGTCATGGTGGAAGCAAAGTAGAGTCACAACAAGTGCATGAAGAATATTGTCTTTTATTCATTGATGTTATATGTGTGTACAACAATGATATAAAGGCTCTGGTGAAAAATAAATTCCTATGATTAGGTAATGAGAGGTTGTGTACACCTAATTTGTTAGAGGTACTTTGGGCTACAATTAGACCAAGCTGTAAGTGTGAAAGGACTCCTTGGGAGCTAGAAGACTTCCCCTTAAAAATGCAATGATGTGTATTTGTATAATAGGTTGTTACCTAAGCCTATTCACAATATGTTGACAAGTGTCATGTATATAGTATGCTAAGCATGTAGCCAAGGTTGTGGTAAATGTTGAATTCATATGGTGTTAGTTGTTTGGCATGCACATGTGTATTAGAAAGTGCTAGATGCTAGATGTATATAGAGCCAAACTAAACATATCTGGTGAGGATGAGTTTCCCCACTAAGAAGACTGACTTCACTTTTAAAACACTTCACACTAAAACTCCTTGTCACTAGATATGTCTTGTGACTTGTGATTTCCCCACTATCCGGTAACCTTGTCTTTTCCTGCAAATCCTTCGATGCTTGTTTGTGCTAAAATACGCCATGACACGATATGTCCTAAGAGCCCCGAGATCCCCATAGATCCTATGAGAGCCTAAAAGTCATTGATTCAGTGACCCCCTAAAGTCCTGCTTTTTCCTCTTATGACTATAAAACATGTTCCTGAGACATACTGCCTAGTTCTATTGAGGAAATTGATCTGCATATCATCCTTTAAATCATGTTAAGCATTTTTATTATGCTTGATATAGATTTAGAACATTTTTAGCATCAATTAATGCATTATATGATGACATCATAGGGTAAAGGCCTACTTTTCATTGTAAGCACTTTAGTTCATAGCCTAGGAAAATGAAATGCATAAGGAATGTTAATAATTTGATATCTTGCATCTCCTTAGGAATAAGAATTTAGGTTATGAGCAGTAAATTGAGGATTTACTAGATATTTTAGCCACTGTATCAGAATATCCTATGAAGGGGAAAAACCCTGCTTTTGGTTCTAAACCCTACATTTAGAGTCATAATGGTTGCAAATAGTTAGATGCATGATTCTCAGTACCCTTTGGACTATTTAATATCATGAAACTAGGTTTGGATCAATGTACTAGTATTATGAAAGGTTATTCATTAGGGTTTTGTCCTACATGATAAATGTCTTTTAGGGCTGTAAATATGAAGTATGAATTCAAGGGAATCCCTCCTGTAACCAAGATCACTTCAACGTGGAACAACATAGGAGACACTAATTTGGGCCATATTGACCTAGATGCATTCAGACTTAGGATCTTTGGACCCAACCCAACCAAGTGGGCCAAGAAGATAAGAGACAATGGAATAGCACAGGTTGTAGCTTTTCCTACCTCTGTGCAATGCTCTAAGTTGATAATAGCTTGTGGAGAAAGATACCACCCAGAGACCAAATCAGTGGTAACACAGGATGGTAGAGTGATAGCTAACTTCACTGCAGTGGCTCTTGCAGAGGCTTTTGACATCCCTCCTACTCCAACCCTGACTATCTTGAGGAAGGAAGACAACTAGAACATGTATAATCAAGGACTAGAGGCCTGTAGGAGGGTCATAAATGATAAGTGGATGAAGAAGAAAAGAAGAACAATGTCAAAACTACCACAAGTATTGTACAAGAGTGATTTCAAGGAAGATATAGGAGACTTGGTCACCCTCCTGAGTAGAATCATGGGGTTGCCTTTTGCTTCCACTTTTGAAGGATGAATGTCTGCTTATATTGAGGAGATCCTAGGAGGAGATATAAAGATACATTAGGCTCAAATTCTGAGTGACAACGTCCATGATGATTTTGTAGCCTTAAAATAAGATGAGGTTTTCTATTGGACTTCTTATGTGGTCTATATGTTGGCAAGAAACTTTGCCTACGTTGGTCTCTCCAGGTTGGGAGAAGTAGGTAATGTTGATGGACAAGTGAAAGTATATGAATGTTATACTCAATTAGAGATCTCCCAATCCCTAGTATATTACAAAAGAGTCGATGATGCATTCATAATGCATATTACAAGAATGCTGCAGGGAGATATGTCTAGGAGAATTTCTCTAGAGGTTGCTAATGTAGTGCAGACATATGGTAGATGGTATATACAGTTCCCCAAGTTCACCTATATTAGAGCTCAAGGTTTCATAGGGGCATCGTACAAGCTACCTAAGTACCCAACTGACATGGTGGTGCTCCTGGAATTGACAAGGCTGTTACGCACCTATCATGGGCAATTGAAGCACTTACACAAGGCTTCAATCAAATTTCCTATCCTCTTGGGAAGATGTTTTTTCTTTCATGTGACTATAGGGGTAGCAACGCAGTTAGATACTGAGTTCCAGTCTCTGCACTTACACTTTCACAAAGCAAGAGCTCATTTTGATCCTTTTTGCACCATTGAGAGACATGTGAGAAAGAATCTATTTCATAAGGAGCATTTGGAGGACTTCTAGACAAATTATCTAGATGAACATGAAGTTATAAGAAGAACATGTTCAAGGATGTCCCTTAATTATATAATGATGTTCAATATTGCTTTGGTACCTGACCAAGTAACAGATGATGGTGATGTGGTTCAGCAAGAGGCATGGAGGGCAGTGTTTGGACATCCCATCCCACCACCTAATTGGGCTGAGGTAGAGGAAAGCTCTCTTGATGAAATAACAAAGCTACCAATCAGATATAGTAGATTATGGGTCAGAGACCAAGTTGCTTGATTAATTGTAGCAGGGGTAGCTCTAACTTACACCCAGCAACCTCAGGATCGAGAAAGTGATGATGAGCAAGATAAGCCCATTGAAGTAGAAGAAGATCCAAAACTTGGGGCTTCAGGAGATGCAACTGGAGCAGTAAACATTGACAATGAAGAAACAGAAGAGGACATTCCCATTGCAGAGAAGAAAGGTAAAGGGAAAGTGACTAAGGAGCCCAAGGAGGAGCAAATGAGAGGTAGTATATCTCCCCCTCAAACTACAACTTCTAGAAGAAAGGCCATGCCTAGTGGTAAGGGAAAAGATTCAAAGGTAAAGAAGGTAAAAGTACAACAGAGTGTGCAAGTGACAGAGTCATCAGCTGTTGATACAATGTCTCCTCCCACTTCTTCAATTCCTATACAACCTAATGAAGTTACTTCTTCCTCCCCTGCTGTGTCTAGTATTATACCTCTTGTCTCCTCAAGTGTTTCAACTGTATCCTTCTCCCCTATTTTGTCTGTGACTGCACCATCCCCTTCTCCTCCACCTTCTACTTCCATGCCTTCCATTAGTCTGTCCACTTCCTCCACTTATTTATCATCTTTGTCTTCAACTTCCTTTCCTTCCATTAATCTTACCATCTCATCATCCTTTTCTTCCCTCTCATCCATCAGTCTTCCCATTCCTTCCTCACCTTCACTTTCCATCTCACTCTCATCTTCACTCCTTGCTCTTCCCTCTACTTCACTTCTTGTCATCCCTTCCTTACCTCCCATTTCCTCCATTCTGTCACCTTCTTCTTTCTCCTTACCACCCTTGAACCTTGCCAATCCCATCATCTTTCTTCAATGCTTCAAGCTCCATCCATTCCCTCCTCCTTAGGTTTTGCAGCATTTGCAAACCTATCCCGCATGCAGGTAACCCATTCAGTTGTGGATTCTTTGATGATAATTAATAACTCATTGACACGGCCTTTCCGGGATACCAAGGATGTGCCCAGACCTTCCTCTCCCAAAGTGCCTCTGCTGGAAGGAATTGAAAAGGTATGTGCTAAGTTGAACATTGTCACAGAAGAAGAGGTTGTGATTGAAGATATAATAGATAACCCTCCAAAGTTGAGGCTCATGATTGGCTTCCACTCGACCTCCACTCACTCCACTCCTCATGGGTGGTGGTTGGCCGACTGCCAAAAGATAAAAATAGATATATTAATATTACTAAGGTGCTCAACCTCTATGGAGGTTAAAATAATTATATCACACATAATTTCCCCTACATTGATGTTTAAAGGATATCAAATAAATGAAGATGTCATCAAATGATAACATCATTGTTAAGGTGGCACAACAATAAAATGTGACCTTGGGTTGAGTTTCACTCCCCCTCTTCACCATATTAACCATAAGTAATATAAAAAAAATGATAATCACAAAAACCTAATAAGGAAATAGATAAGGAAACAAGGAAATACTCGACAACCTGACGAGATTACTTATCGACTAAAATTGATGTTCTAAGAACATCGTCTAGTTGAATCAACGTAAATGACGTCGAGATAACTCAAATTATCATGTCGACACTGAAATGAAAATAACTAAAAAGGGAAAGACACAAACTCACTCTACCTTGCATGGGTTCTTAAGGACTAATTTTGATACTTAGATGGTAATATGATCTCTTCCAAACATCTATCTCCTCCTCATGGATGGTACTCTCCTTCCATCCTTGAAAGGAGATTATTTTCTTGATTACACTCACAACCATATAACCATGATTAGTGCATCATCATTTGATTCACAAAACATTATGATAAAATAATCTTATCAACATGTAACCTCATGTTTAAACTAACATTAGTCAATATTCATATAATCAATGATTCTATTTGATATTTTCTAGAAACATCAAATCATTAAACTATGCTTAATCATCCTATTTACCACACAAAAGAAAGATTAAGCTAAATCATAAATTGGGGATGTAACAGGATTGCCTTAAACTCAGAAATCAGGGGTCCCGAGAGTTCCAAAGAATTCACATCCTTCCACCTCCACTCCTTTCTGTTTAATGCACAAGACAACTAAGAGGGGGGTGAATCAGTTGTAACTCAAAACTTCAAAACCCTCACACACATTCAGATCCACATTAATTCATTTAATCCCTTAAACTAGGTTAAGATGATTAGGCATGAAAACAAATAATAGAAACTGAACCAAATCAACATTATACACAAGAGACCACCAAGTTTACATGGAAAATTAAAGAAGAGAAAAACCACGGTGAGGATTAGCTCACAACATAAAGTAATATCAACACTGAATACAATAGGGCTCACTATCTAAAAGAAGGAAAGACTCACTGCCAAGATAGAAAAGAAGATAGAGAAGAATGTTACAAGGAGTAAACCATCTCAATGCAATAGAGAAATCCACCACAACATCACCAACACCTTTGCAATCTCACTGAGAAATTGTAGACACCTTCTCACTGCATCCAGTAATCTAACACATGAAAGCCCGCACTGCACTGCACAAATTCACATTCTAAATTCACATCACACACATCATACTCTTCTATCTTACCATCCTTCAATAGCTCAACACTTATTTATACAATCTTCAATCTTAGAAACATTCTCCAAGGTCGGTAAAGTTCCTTAGTCATGCAAATTCAAATTAGGTCAGAACTAAAACATTCACGTGGTGGAAAGGAATGAAGGTCGACCATAACACACCTTAGCTTGGACCTAAATTCACTCATACAAGTCACACCAGGCTTCCATAAACATCGAAGAAACTCTACAATATTGTAAATGCCCAAGGTCAGTCAAACATGTGTTAACACCATAATCATTTAAGTACATACTTCCTCAAAACCAAAGATGACTCATGGAGCACCCACCATGCTTAAACACAATCTAAAATATTCCACAAACCCTAAAATCTAGCAAATTCCTTCGTAACATCTTTCACCTGAAGAAAGTACGTGCACCCAATGCACCCAAACATCTCTGCCATATATTGTAACTCAAAAAATCAATTTGTAGAGTACCAAATCATGAATAACCTCAACTGAAGATAGTTATGAACCTTATAAACACAATTCCATAATTGCAAGACCTAAAACCACTCTGCGAAGAAATATGGAGCAAAAATATTTCTCCCAGACACCTCTGCAAATCATAGTTCACAAACTAACTTGAACACACCTTCTTTTGCACATCAATCCAAGATGCCAAATTTTGAATGTAGCATCTCTTGACACCTCTAATCAACATATCCAAACCACATAAAAAGATCTTCAATATAAAGGAGATATGGAGCAAAACTAGAATGCTACTCTACAACATAGACTACCATTGCCACACACTGATTTCTTATTTTATTCAAATTTTCTCAAAAGAACTTGGAAACTAAGCACTAAAAACATATCATCAACATCTTCAGCACTTCCTCATCATTAGAGACATCATCCACTCAACACCAATTGCTCATACTCTTGTAACAATCTCTTACTCATACAGTTGACACCAATGACAACATAAGCTTGTTGGCGTCAATGACAATACCGACTGCACATACTCACAGTTACACTTTCCACCATTGTAACTCCTTTCTTGCATACAACCCATGATTTTGAGTCGTCATCTTTGGGTCGTGAATCTTTTGACCTCCTCTAATTCTTGTCTTTTGTTTAAGCATGGGTATCCACCCCATGCTCGTCATCCCTGCAAAAAAGTGTAGATCTTCCATCCTTAACATCCCAAGTTAGATAATCTGTTATGAGTTATCTACAATTACTCATGAAGGTCCAAATCCTTGAGCCTTGTGGAATGTGATATGAAGTTAGGATACTCAGTTTATCCTCATCCAAATACTTGGTTTGCAATATTTTGAACCACTTCAAATTTGGATTGGAATACATCCTCCAAATCAGTTTTACTCTTAGAGCAATATTTTTCTTCAACAAGTTCTTTAGTTCCACTCCCCTTTCTTGCTTAGATTTGCATGTATCTTTTCCCATGCTATGAGAGGTATTTTCTTTTGTTCAGAGTTACCTTACTAGTTAAAGTATTTTTCATACTCTTCTTGATCTTTTGACTAGCACCCACTGTCAAAGGAAGACAAGACATTAAATAAATTGGGATGGTAACAACCACAGCTTTAAGCATGACTACTCTTTCTACTCTAGACAACCATCACCCCTTCCTGGAGACTAGCCTGTTGTCTACCTTCAGACCAAGGGGATCCCACAACTTGCCTGATCTATGTCTCGTAGCCAAAGGCATACCAAGATATTTGTAAGGGAGACAACCTCTTTTGAAGCTGAAGACAGAATCAAAATCTATTATTCAAGCGTGGGGTTGACAAAAATGAAGAAATTTTTTGACTTGTCCTTATTGACAATCTAACTAGAAGCATTTTCATATAAGTTGAGCAAATACAATAAATTATTAATGAAATACATTCATAAATTTTAAAGACATCTTAGAAATCATAGTATGCTTTCACCAACATTCATTTACATAATAGGTTAATGAAATGTGTTCACCAACATTCATTTACATAATATGCATTTTGTTAATATATGAATCCAAAAATTTCAAATAAAACAAATTTAGAAGCAAATAAATTCATAAATTTGAAAAATATTTTACAAATCATGAACTAAATATGTATAGGTTGAAATACATATTATGTTTTCAAGCTTCAATTTTCTTCAACATTCTATTACACAATATTAGGAAGATAAATATATTTTTGTGTATTGATAATATAACTAATGGGAATATAAATCCAATTTGTAAATTAAACTATCACTAACACTTGTAGGTTGAAATATATCATTTCAACTTCCACATGCACCCATTTCTTACAAATATTAATACACTTTAAATTGCAATTAATTACATATCTTATTACAAATAATTCATTTCTAATAATTAAAATAGTAAGGTGAAAATTTTAGACCTTATTAGGTTTTCGTATTTTTCTCTATTTCAAAAGTTATTTCACCCCTCATATGCACCCATTTCTTACAAGTGTCTATGATAGTTTAAATTGGAAATTAATTGCATTCCCTTGTATAAACAATTGTTAGTGACACTTTAAATTCCAAATTACTTTCATTCCCTACCATAAACTAACTCATTTTTGAAATAATTTAAAATTCACTTAGTTGATTTGTATTTCACTTTAAAAACAAAGATTGTGTATTTGAATGCTTTTTGAAGGAAATTACAGGTTCAAATACTTGGTCAAAAATGGATAAAGTAACGCATCCAACCTATATGTTACTTTTTATCTATTAAATGATTTGTTTTATTTATATTTATAATAAGAATGTTAAAATAATCATTTGGCAAACGCATTTCCAAATAATAATCATAGGTTAAATATTTTGTTTATATTGAAAAATCTAAAATTTACACTAATTTATTAAATATTTTCTTTGGGTTAAATATTAAAACATTTATTTATTTAAATATATAATAAAATGAATATACTATTATCATAATAATTAATATAATACATAATTTAATATTAAATTTCATATATATTATAGTCATCAAAAGTAAGATTTAAACTTAGGATATTACAAACAAATAGTATGTGTGAATAAAATAGTTTAAATAAAATAACTCTTATGTAAATAAAAATATTTGTCTTTTCCATCTATTTACTTAATATTAAATAGTTATATAGAAAAATCAACTACATATTATTATTTTGTATTCTTATCATTTTGGTTTCTTTTATAATTTTTTAGAGGAATACGATATAAAACTATAGTAGTTATGTAGTTAAAATATGGATTAAGTAATTTATTAAAATTGTAGACTATAAAAATTTGGCACTATTGATGCAGTTAAAATGTGGAGTAAACAATTTATTAAAATTGTTCAATTATAAAACTTTGACATATATAGTGATGTATTTAAATATGAAGTAAATAATTTGTTGAAATTGTAAATAAATTAGTATACATATCTTGATGCATTTCATTCTAGTTTATATTTAGATTATTAATCTTCTATTTTATTTATGCATATACAATAATAAAGTAAGTCATTGTTATTTATAGAAAACATAAGCACATAATATAGACGGTTCTATAGATAACTAATCACATGGCAAGATAAACTGTAGCCTAAAATTAAATTAGGTTACTTGACAAAGCCTTATTTTCAACAATAAGAATGGAGCAACACTATTATGTCTAATAAATCTTTCTTCCATCACATATTATTACACCACACAAATATCTAAAATAAACTATTAAAGATCATTTTCATTTCAAAATCATACTAAAACTACACAACATCCTAACATTAGAAATGGCTCAAAAATTTTATTATATTGGTAGTATTTGATTGGATAAAATATTTACAAATTACTTTAAAATTCTTGGAATAAAAATGTTTAACCAATGGTTTTAAAAACCTTCTAATTTCAATTATAAAAAAATTAAAAAATCTAAAACATTAAAATAAACTTTTAATATTTGTAATTTTTAAAAAAAGTCTATATTAAAAACAATAACTTTTTTAAAATATAAAATATTTTATTACTATAGTTTCAGTTTTGGATTATTAATGCTAAAATTATTGTTTTCAATCCAAAACAATAGTGCAGCAAAACTACTGCTTTAAAAAAAATTGGCATCCCAGAATAAATTGAAGGCCTTTCACACACATGTACGTCGAGCTAAACTACTCTCTACTTGGGGATGGTTCTTTGGAGCATCCTAAATGTTAGTTGAATCTTAAAGCAAACCTATTCATACATGGGCATCTAGAAGAATCTTCCATCTTATTGAATGCTTCTTCACCATTATAATTATGGGGACAATTCTAATTCCAACGTCTCTGTCTACTCGTCACCACTTCTTATCAGTATATGATGCATAGAACCCATATATTTGTCAACAGTGCTCTAAGAGGCAGCAGTGCTTTAGAATAAGAAAGGCGTTTTCGAGCCTCTCGAGTATTACAAATTGTTGTTTTGGGCCTTTAAGATATTCTTCAGTAGTAGGCTCTACTTTGCCCTGCAGACAAATGTGTTGGAGAGCCCTGAGATTAGGTGTACCAGTAGCATCAATGGTAGATTCAGCTTTGATTGTGCTGGTCACTGGAGCTGGTGGTAGAACAGATGAACTTAATCATTCCTTACTAGTAGAGGCTTGTTGTATAGTAGTCATTGGTGTGTATCTTCCATTTCAGTCTGCACTTGAGATTCAAGTATGTTTGATCTTGCGACCTTCTTATACTGAATTTTCATTGTTTTGTATCTGATAGAAGTTTGATGAAACCTTTCATTGTTTTAAGGCTCTTATTGGAAGAACATATTGTATTGCTTATTTGTCATGATCCTTTGTAGTTCGGTCTGGCTTTTGCAGACAATTAAATTGATTTGATTATTGCAAACAAATTCTGATAATGGCATTCCTGTGCAATTGGGTTAAAATGCTAGTCTGATCACCTGAAATGTGTTTGTGCTAAGTTTTAGTTCAAACTTTAGAAATAAATGTTGTGGTCAAATACAAAAACGTGTATTCTCATATAGCGATGTTACTGTGCTAATGTTATTAAGTCAATTGGAGTTAAATGTCTGACAGCATCATTTGGAGTGTCATCTGTTCGTTGTATATATAGGCATATAACTTAAGATTTCTATGTTGTTTCTTCTTTCTTTTCATAGGCTTTGGGGGCTTACATTCTGATGGCATCTCTATTTTGGTAATTGTACCTATTTTTAACCAAGAAATGCAAAATGGTGTAAAATTACTATTGATTGTTGACCATTAAAGTGGATGATATTTAAGTAGAGGGGGAAATACCCTGTCGCTTTTATCTTCCAAGCTAGTTTCTCCAACTTGTATCGACTTCCTTTGTCTAGAACATGATTTATCTTCTGCAACATCACAGTAAACACTTCTCTTTTATTTTAATTTGATATGACTTAATGTTGTGCTTAAATGGTGTCGTATCTATATTAATTTTGTTCTCTGTTGATTTAAACAATAGTCAGCAAGCTTTAGTAATTATTTCAAATTGCCTAAGGTAGCATTGATTATATTTAATGTAGAGTATCTTGGTAGAGTGTATGTATATTGAGATATCCCTTCACAACCATTATACATGCATGTTTATTGGTTTTGGATATTATATGTTAAATGTTTAATTTTATCAAGTCAATTTTAATATTATTTTAATATTGTTTGGTCTTTCAACATAGTAATAGGGCATGACTACTTGAGCTAAGTTATGGTTGTGAATGTTATTTTGTTATGACTATAATAAGCTTAACCCTTGGACCTATAGGTTATTGGCTTATTTGAAATAGAGGATTACCATTGAGAGGCAGATCAAAATAAGGACATTATTTTGTTTCATGATCTTGGTACTGCATTGTGAAAGTGATTGGGTAGTAACTAGTGTAAGCAAGATTCCCTATTATGTGATACCATGAAGGTTTAGAGAAAATGACTTAATCATTTAAGTTAGGGGTTAGTTATAGTTTATATTATTTAGTTATGTTTAGTTTCATCATAATTTGATCACTATTTTATTATTAAGTGTTGATTGAATAACTTTCCTTGTTCTAAGAAACCAGGTTTTCATTTGATAATTATCTTATTCTATTACCTATGTGTTTGAGAGAATGAGTCCCATAATATACTTAGATCTAATGTTGACAATCGTTGTATTAGTTTGTGACTCTAGATTTTTGTTACTTGTGATATAATCTTTATTAGCTAAAAGAGTGTTTAGCTTAATTGGAATAATAGATCGTAATGAGGTAGAACATTTTAACTACTTATGTTATCAAATGTTTTATGGTGGAATTGTAGGGAATAAATGAGTGTCATAATTTCATCCTTCTTATTTTTGTAAAATTATAAAAGTAATGGTACCATATTCCAAATTTGATAATGAATGGCTATCATGAGAAAGATCATTTAAAGGTTTGGTAAGCTATAGTCTTTTGCATCCTCCTTGTAAGTAATGGTTTAACATATGATTCATATTGCGGTTAGCATCGAAAGTTAATGTTAGTGGTGTTATATGAGGATATGAAGAGTATTAAGCTACTGTTACATATGTTGACTCTAGAATATAATAGTATAAAAGGGTCTGGTGATTGCATAATCAAGTCCTCGAACTATGATGTCTTTGCGCTACGCGTACGTAAGCAGGGCCATCATGGATGAGCCCCCGAGACATTAGGTCGGCCCTTTAGGTCCTTAGGCTTGTCTTTTATGCAATGGATATATGTTTTGAGATTAATCATGCAGAACTAATGTCTCTTTAGATGTGCAGTTTGTGATTATAAGACGTGCAGGACTTTGGAGCTAAGGATGTACCTTTCCACTTGGTGAATAGATGACTACTTGGCAATATTGGTAAAGGCATATAAATTTATATAAACTCATTGAAACGTTTGTATCTTACATTTCATTTATATGAATGTTGGTTATTATGATAAACTTTGTAAATTGATATCCTATCATCCTATTGAGTTCATTATTGCTATTTTCTTGGGTAGGCATTACAATTTTGTGCATGTGTGTGTATTCCTTTGGTACTCTTGGATTCAAAACAACCATTGCTGTTAGTTAGATCTTGTTAGTAATTAGTAAGGTAGTCATTTAATTAAACATAATTTGAATGAGTTTTGTATGTTTTTGCTTGTTGCTTAATTACAATAATGCAGTCATGTTATCCCTAGAGATATTAGTTGACTTGATGTATCAGATTATGATATATCCTGTTACCATTAATTCTCTTTAAAAAAAAAAAATTCTGCCTTTTATGTTGCTTTAGTTAACTTATCTCTAGGGTTGCATGGTGGGGCATTATAGACTGTCAAGGGGTAGAGATTCATGCAAAAGATAGTGATCATGCAAATATTAAAGATAATCTTAGATTCAATGAGAAGAACTATGCAAAGGTTACAATCTTGTTAGTGTCTCAAGAGGCATTTAAAGGGGTAAGGAGATAGCCTTCTAGTGTGCATTTGATAGTGCCAAATCTCATGATAGTCAAAAGTCTTCATGTTAGATGCATGAACACCTAGGACAGTACCATAGAGTTGGTACACGTGAACAACAATAAGGTTGAGGGTTATCATGAGCTATTTGCCAAGACATAGATATTTTGCAACAACAGTATCATAATGGGATGTTGATTTCTATATTAGAGGTGATGATATGATATGACAGTTGTTCATGATCTAGTGATGTGATAAGTGATAGGACCAATGATGGATTGTGTGAACTTGTAACAGACTGGCAGATGACATAGAGTGCATACCTAGGTAATAGTAGTAGTGATGAACTATTTTCAAGGAATTTGGAAAAGATACAGTGATGTCAAAGGTAGTCAAGGCATTCAATAGAGGGGCAGTGTTCTATGTTGATGGGAGGTAGAGTGCAAGTGAAAGCATGCCAGAATAATGAGCTAGGTAGTGGCAGTCATGAGGCATTTTATTTTATAAAGGGAAAATGCATGACAGTAGGATGACAAGTGATTGGATAATGCATTTCAAGAAGCTACAAGTTTGATTAGGACAATGCATAGCCTAGTCATAAGGCAATATTGTTAAATAATAGTCCATGACAATTGAGGCATCCTACCAAAGATGATAGTCATCAGAGGCATAATCATCAGACGTAAGGATAGTTTATTGCTATAGGTAACAATTCACAGTGGTAGCTTATGAACTATAGCAAGTTGGGTGCATGAGACAGGATCTCTTCAGAGATGACAGTGTGATCTTGAACTAGGCCGACAGAGTGCTTCATGGGACAGTCATGGATTTGTGAAGACATCTATGAATGTCTTTGTGCTTCTATGCTCAGTGATACTCAAAAAAATAGTTTCTTACTCATTTTTTAAGCTATGTATTATAACCATGAAGGTTTTTTTGGCAAAGAGAAAGCATTGTAACTTATTTTTAGATCTATATACTATTTGTAAGCTTTTTTTATCAATAAAACAAGTTGTTTTTACCTTCTCAAAGTTGTTTCATTGTGCAAGCTTCAAAATATACTACTAAATATACTAACGACTAAATACAAGCTTCAAAATGACTAAATATACTACTAATTGACGTTAATTAATTATTAAATTGACTAAATATACTACCAATTGACAAAAATCAGTGAACAGTGAATAAATATGACTAAATATATGACTATTTTTAAATCAATGAATAAAAATGACTAAATAAGTGACTAGTTAACAACAATTAATGACTAAATATATCAGTGAATAAAAAATAACTAAATAAGTGATCGGATTACAACAATCAATGACTAAATCAACGACTAAATATACTACCAAATCGGTCAATAAAAACAACCAATAAATGACAAAATGGTTTAGTCATCAATTTGGTCGCGTTACAAATGACTGGCAATAAACTGCTAATGGTCACATGACCATGTTTGGTCATTTATAAGTAGTTTTTAGTAGTTTTTTTAGTAATATATTGCTCTTTTTGTACTAGTGATAAATTACATAGTACTCCTCTATTTATAACAAAATGATAAATCTAGAAGTGGGAGCAGAAATAAGTTATTTCCTTTGGGCAATAGTGATTCACCCTAGTGAGCTTCGTAAACTAAACTACCTAGCTTGTCCCATGTAAGTATATAACTAGGGATGACATGTGAATACACAACCAATTATCCACACTAACAATGTTTATTTACAACTGCTCCCATTTGAAAATTCCTCTCTCCCACCTATTGATGGAAACCCTTTGCAACCAATGGTTGTTGCACCTTGTACTAGTCATTGTGAGGGCATTGTTCAGGAATTGGTAGACACATTACAATCAATTTATGCATGCTATTTTTGGGTTTTGGAGGCATTGATTCAGGTACTAGTTCTAGAGGCACTGTATGAATCATTACATGGTTAGGAGTGGGGCAGGGGTCTATTCCTTCTATGTCTTCTCCTGGGCATGGAGGCAATGGTGGCATGAAAGATGTTTCTTTTCATTCCTACACCTCTTTGACAGACTTGATGGATTATGCCCACCCCTCACCAAGTGGGAATTTTTGGCCACCGGCATGTGCCCATTCTTCCTCAGTTGTGGTGTGTGGCCAAGATGTTATAGAGAATGAAAAAAATTATCTTCAACATGGGTTGATTTGCAAGTTCAATAGTTTATGGCCATCTCTTCTTGACCTTCACAAATGGGTCATGGACTCTTGAAGCCCCTCGTGAAGGGAAAGACCCAACTCTTGCCCTGTGCAAGGGAATTCTTCATCGTGACTTTTGTGACCTTTGAGGAGAGGGATTTAGTGCTAGATGGCAGGGTTTGGATGTGGGTTCTATACTCCCTCTTGATCAAACCATGGTCTTCCTCCTTCAATCTTCTCACTGAACTGCTCGACATCATTACCAATATGGGTTAGGCTCCCAAAAATTGCTCTCTAGTTTTGGGAAGATTCATGCTACAAGGCCATCAACAATGCAATTGGTTTCTTCCTAAAGGTTGACTCCACTACCTCATTCATGGGACACTCTACCTTTGTCCATATTTTGGTGGATATTGATATCTCCAGACCTCTTCATGGAGATGTAGTTCTAATGGTAGGGGAAAGGCCTTGGACATAATAGATAAATTATGAGGACCTCCCATTCAGATGTAGATGATGTTTTTCTATTAACTACCTAGCCTCTAGTTGTCCCCACTCTCATCGCAAGGGTTCAACTACATGGTGGAAGAATTCTCTAGATGATCACTTGACTCAGTGATTTTGACTCTTTAGTGGATGGATCTTCCCTAGATAATGAGCCTTCTCAGGATTTTAAGTCCTCTCTGGTGGATAGTTCCATGGGGGTGTTGGCGGGTGAGGTTGTGGTAATCCCCTTGACTCATCTTGAGTCTTCTTCTAACCAGGTCTAGATTGCCCCTTCATTGATTGTTACCCCCCCATGTCAGGCAGTGTGAAAATTTGAGCTCCAGTTTTGTCTTTGGTTCTTCCAGCTTCTAGGTGAAGTATGTCCCCCTCTTTGTGCACACTGACTATGGTTGAGGCATCAATTGAGGACTCTCTCCTTTCCCCTCATTTTGAGGATTTGGACTCAGGGTTTTCTTGGATAGTTTTTCAGAGAAAAAACAAAACTCCCTAGATTAGTCTCTGCTTCACACCCTCAGGTTAAGGGAGTAAGATTTGCTAGATTGGGATCTAGAGTTGCATTCTTGTTTTGGTTTATTGTGTTGCAGAAGGGTTGTCATTCTTGTGTTGTGTTGTTTGTTCCATTTCTCATGGTACTAATTTCATCTATCGTTTGGTTGTTTTGTTGTAATATTTTTTATCAATATAAAAAATAATGTTTGTTTACATACACCTAATTAAGGGGTTGGTGGATTCAACTCTACTTCTAATCACTTAATGAACATCAAATAATCCCCACCCTTCAATGGCTAGATTAAGTTGAATTTTGACAAGGTTGTAAGAGGTAATATGGGATTGTTAGGTGTTGGCTACATTGTCTATGATGAAAAGGAAAGCTAATATTTGTAGGATCGAAGAAGCTAAAGATTGGATCAAATAATGAAGCCAAAGCTCAAGCTCTCCTACTTGGTCTTCAAGTTTACAAGTAATATGGTGTAAACTTAGTTCAAATAAAAGGGGACTCATTAGTAATTATAAATGCATTAAGAAAGAGAGGATATCAAAATTGGAAAATCCCAAACATTCTAAAAACATATTTCCCATTCTCAACTCCTTTGTAGAATTCACCACTCAACATGTTTATAGAGAAGTGGACTTCCTCACAAATTACACAATTGGCAAGGAGGTTTACATTACACACATTAAGATTAATGTTTGGGATGCATTTGGGGATACATTTGAACTTTAAACATGTTTCTAAGTAGGATAGTGAATGCAGGTTGATTATAATATCCTTATTGATGCAAATTGTGTTGAGTCATCTAATTGCAATCGAAAGTAATAATATCTTCGCTTGGCAGCCTACATGGAATAAAAAGTGCTAGGAAATAATTGCAATGAGATTGAAGTTACAAAGGAGTGTCAAATCATTGATAAGAAAGCACAAGTGACCAACTACTTATGGGTGGTGAAATGTTAAACAAACAATCAACTCATTTTATTGTCCCAAATCATTTTTTCTTCAAATTGCTTATAGATACAAGTGTTTTCCTAATCTCAAAATAACACAAATTTTTTGGGAGGTATTTCTAAGGTCTGCCTTAAAAGAATCTTTAAGACAAAAGTGGAGATAGTGATTCATGCAATATAATGGGTTTTTGGGCGAAGAAGTTTTGAATCTGAATCATAGATACAAGGTTAATTCAAATATGGCTTTGATTCTTATCAACATTCTACTTGACTTAGAAGAAGAAAAGGGAAACATTTGGGTATTAGCTTCAAGTTTAATTAGAAATCAAATGTTAGAAGGCTTGGATCTTTTGTTGTTAGACATGGTGCTAGGCTCTAGTTTACCATTGCACAATGGAATTTTATTGGTGAACAAAGGAGTGGTAGTAAGGTCATGGCATCCATTCATTATCACTTCTAATGCAAAAAACAAATAAAATTAGAAGAAAAGGGTAGAAAAGATAGTTAACTTCTTGAAATAAGGAGAAGCATGGCCACAAGTGAAGCTAAGAGTTTACTTTACAAAAGGACTCATCAAAGGAATAATGGTTGATGAAGGATGGTTAAATTTGATTTTTATAACCCAATGCTAATTAGGTGAATATAGTATAGTTTTGGGCCCTTTTGTCTACAATGGCCCTATTAAGATAGAAAAGACTAGTATATTGTAACCCCCTTAAAAAGGTTTGAATGAGCTTTGTCTTTTCCTTCAAGACACTTTTTGTATATTTTCTCTATTTCTAATATAAATGAGAGTGGTCCCCAAGACCACAATCTATTGACCAAAACAACAATGTTTATTTATATAAATGTGAAACTTGTAATTCAAGGTAAATAATTAAACTAAAGTCTAATAGGTATATATTTTTATATACGAACAATATTTTGAAGTATGTCTTTGCAACATGAAATTGCTATTCTCTTACTACTACCTAGAAAAGGTATATTCTTTTTATAATAAATTATTTTCATTACAAGCAATATTAGAATAGAATTTGGGAGGTTTTGTAGTGTAATGTGAGAAACATGGATACAAAGGACTAATTTTTCATAAACTTCTACCAACTATTTTCATAATAATTGTATTGTTGTTTATATATCTACATTTTCAAATACTAACAATAAAATATTGTTTGCCACCCCATGAAAAATTAGGATGTCCATTTAAAGTAGGGTCTATGTACAAAAAAAATGGAATCTTATTTTTCAAGGGTCAAACATTATTCACTAGGATAGAAAATATTAAAATCATACAAGTCTTCAAACTTCAATTTTGGCCTAACCTTTTAGATATTTCTCTTCAATTTGATCAAATTCATCTAGGTATATAATATGTAAGAATTTCTTTGACAACCCCTAAACCCTTGTACCTTATGTGCTCACTACATATGGAAGAACCTACCCACCAATTGCCTTCATTTAGAAGGAAAATGAAAAATGAAGTCAAACCATGGAAGAAGTTCAAGTCAAATATGTGCCCTCACATAATCAAGATTTCAATGGAGAAATATCTAGTGAGAAAAAGTTGTGAGGTTATGAATTGCTACCAATTCTAGCAATATAGATCAACAAGCAAAGATATACATTACAAATGAAGCATTTCTTCCTCTATGGTGCACATGCTTATGTTAAGCTGGACCAAGTAAAAAAAATACATTTAGAACTTAAGAAATTGATTCTAGTGACTAAGAGTGTAGACATGAGTTATGCCCCCACTAGAAGAGTCAATATGGATCAATTTAGAACAAACATTAGAGAGATGTAAGGTACCACCACCAATAGGTCAAATGGATATATACAACCAAGATTAAAGGATGGCATATTGGCATCATCGACATGTCAAATACAAACATGCATACCAACATTAGAGGAAGGAATGGTGCTACAATGTGCATGTCAAATGGTAGTATCAACATTTGTTGTTATATGGAGCCCAATTAGACTCGGAGGTTAAATTTTCCCCACCTTTGTTGGCGCGGTTTCCCCCAAAGTATTATTTAATAAAGGCGTCAGGAGTTATTTTTCTATTGGCTGACTTATAAAAACCTAATTTTTTTTGTAACCACCATAAGTCTTGATAAAAATGGCTGGAGAAGGTGAAAATTTGAAGGGTTAGGGTTACAGTTCATATTGCATTGTAGCATATTGCAATGGTATTGAGTTGCAAGAGATTGTTGGTTGTAATCGGTTCTATTTTTGCTAGATAATAATATTGGACTCTCTATTGGTGGATGTAGCCCAAGTTTGGGTGAACTATGTTAAAATTGTCTCTCGCTATTTTATTTCAGTATTTTCATTCATCTATTTAATCTCTGATTATCTACTTTTAATTGATATCTTCTGCTTATTATTCCTAACATCAACTCTAGATAAAAGTGGTACTATAATGATCACATCAAATGGAAGCACAAAAGACAACTTTTGAGGAATACCCCATGGCCTATCCTTCTTTAATAATAGCATGGGCATGAGATCAAACTTCAATAAAGGTTGCCAATTGTTAACTCTTTAACAATGGCCACAAATATGGAAAAACACATTGCTTTAGAACTTTCCAACTCATAAGATCCACAATAAATTTTATAATTAGTAGGGGTTATACTAAGGCACTAAAATAAATCAAGGGATCATGTTATTGACCAAGACTTCATGCCCAAGATAAAACCATAAAATATTGACAAATAGGATGCAACTCCCTTGCTTAACCTTATGAAAAGGTTAAAGATCTTGATTCTTAGGATGATAGATCTTCTCAAGATGATGAGTCCTATCAGGTAGTTGGTTCTTCTCCTCTCATCCCCTATAGTGAGTCATGTTCTTGAGGAGGATTCCCCTATGGCTCTTCTTTAGAACCAACTTGGGTAGATCCTTCATTGGTTTCCATCCCCCCATGGTGCACTGCGATGGGATCCTTGCTTTAGAATTGTTTTTGAATTTAAGGCGATATTTGACTTCCTTGATCCGACAATCTCCCTCTTTGCACAAGACATCCTTGGTGGAGGCGATGATAAAAGATATCCCTCTCTCCTCTCCTTGATATGAGGATATAGATAATGATGTATCATGCACAATTGTTCAAAGAAGGAAGAGAGGTCTTCCTAAATCTATGTCTAATTCCCATGCCCGAGTCAAGGGTGTGTGGATTTCTAAAATGGGGTCAAGTGTTGTATGCGTTGATGATTGTGGATGTTGTGTGTTTTGCTAGTTTGTGGTCTTATTTTGGCAATGTGGTTGTAGTTGTGTTGTTATTTGACTCTTATGGGCCGTTACTTTGCCTTGTAAAAAGTATTAGGTCCTTTCAAAACATGTTTTAACAGTTAATAAAAAACCTTATGAAAAGGTTTTACAAGATCAATAACACCTCTTAAGGTTTTAAGGTAGAAAATGCTACCTTAATTTTTGAATTGGAATACTATCAATAATGTAAAAGAATCTACAAGAAAAAACACAACTAAGTTGGTCTAAGTTCTAAGGGAAATTACATTTCACTATGAGAACACAGTTTGGGGACATTAGGGGTGATATCAACAAGTTTTCGTGTAACACTAATAATCATTTGAACTCAAATGACATACAATGGTATCATCTAAAATTAAAATATTATAAAAACTAACCCTACTTGTTTTACTGATCATTTACTTCAAAATAATAAATAAGAAATTAGACCAACTTTTGAAATAAAAAGTAAAATAAAAGTAAATAATAATAATAATAAATTTAGTAAAATAAAATTTGTGAGAGTAATAATAATGAACTATTGCATACTTTAAAAGCTAAAAATTGAAGAGTAATCTATAAGGAATAATAGATAAACAAATTTAAAAAAACTAATAAGGTGTTGAAGGATATTCTTTAGACATATAGGGTCCTACTTAGTTTGTATAATTATGTGAATAATTGTTTACTTTTATTCATATAGTTCATAAGAGAACTTATTTCTAGGCTTCTTTTAATCACTATTTCCTTTAATGCTTCTTTCCATAACTCATCAAATTAATGTGAAAAAGGTCAATAGTCAACTATAAATAACATCCTAAGTTGTGTAAAGGGTTCAACACCCTGGTATGCTGCTTACCTTAATCAAAAATATCCTAAGTAGTCTCCACAAATCTTAAATTGGACTTAAGTTGAGGTTGGAACATTATATTTAAGGTTTGAGTGATGGACTGCAATATAAATTGAGGGTTAAGAAACCTACCACTATCCAGAAAATATGCAAATCAAATTATGTGTGGAAAAAAAAACAATACCCATTACATCAATCTCATGGTAAATATTTAGGAGTGGTGATGGGAGTTTCTTCTACTTCATTTTCCAATTAGTGTCTTCACACATTGCTTAACAATATGCCAAGAAGAGAGTTAAGGGATTTTGCTACTGTTCGATCAAAAATTTGTATATGAGATTGTTTGATGCTTACGTAAAATAAGTTCTGGAAGATCTAGTATGAAGAACCCATAAATTCCATTACACACACTAGATGGGATTAACACCCCATAATCACAAAGAAACATAAAGATATTTCAAGAAGAAAAGAGCAATGGTATTGATCAATTCCCATTGACCCTCAACTATTTAATGGTAGGAGTTTCCATTGGTCATTCAAGTCTTCTAGTATTTATGACTCTCTACCATGAAATGGCAGTGATTTCTCCTTGAGAAAACATAACCTATTCTATACCTCCTCTAAGGGAAAGTTAGTCCCAAGGGGATGTCCTTCTTTGGGTAGCATCCATTCTTCATTGGGAAAGAGGATTTGATCATTCTAAGCATAGTACTCAGTAGCCATTTTGTTCTTGGCCAATTTTTGCAAAGTAAACTCACAATTTTTTGTTGCCAAGTTTTTGGCAAGTCTGAGTTTTATGGCAAGTACTCGCAAGGTACTTAGTGATTCCAAGGGTTTGACTCCCTTGCATGCCAAAAAACATGCCGAAAATGTTGCAAAAATGAGTTATGAAAATGGCATGTGCCATGAAGGTCTTTGTGGTTTTGAAGATCTTCATTTGGGCTTGGTGGTGAGGGCTCCACAATAGGGAACATGTAAGGGGTGATGCCCCTCAACCCCACTAGGGGCACTGCCTCCAAACCCCAACCAAACTCATTTGATACATTTTGTAGCTGTATTTTGCATAAAATTTATGTTTTTTCAAAAATTTAAGTATTTTTTAAATTGCCAAGTTTTGTAGAATTTTTGCCAAGTTTTCATCAAGCCAAAAATTTTCTATCTATCGAGTTCAAGTCCAATCCAAGTTTACAAACTATGATACAAGCATGTAGATATAGGTTTTTGAGCAAATCTTCTCATGGTGGAAATGGATGGGTGATCTTTAGAGATGGCTACTTTTGAAAGATGTCTATGGTGTGTGTTGAGGGGGGTATAGACACCCATAGTGGTGGGCAGGAGCCATGGCCTCCTATTTGTGGAGCTGATGTAATAGCCAAAGAGCATATTAGATATACAAAAGATTGGTTGTGCAACATGTACTTAGGGGAATGGAGAATATTGTTAGTAGTTCAGAGACACTGATGGCATTTTCTAGCAAAATGCAAGTGTAGCTTGGGATGTTCTTGATCTCTACACTTTGTGTGTGTTCATTTAAGTAGTACAAATTTAAAATGTTGAAACAAAACCTTGCATCTATTTTGATAGACAAAGAAAAGGACCAAATTATTCTCCTTCTTCAATTGACTAAACATGTTTTCATATTGAATAGAATTCAACACAAATTTCCAAATAGATCAACTCCAACTAGTAATATCATAAGATAAGAAGCAAGTTCCATTTAATGGCTAACATATGCTTTTTGAAGTTCACAAAAGCCAAATATAATCTTAAGAAAATTGATTGATTACCAATTGAGAAATATTTCTTTCTTTTTCTTGCTCTTGTTGATGAATCTCAAGTGCTCTACTTACACTCAATTGCTTTATCCATTTTTTGAAGTGTCTAGATACCCACACTTTTGTTTCTAATGCAAGTATAAAACCTGAACCATGCTTTCCTCTAGAAAATATTATATGCATGGAAATTGTATTGGACAAGGTAGACAATATCTAAAATATCCTACTTTCTTCTTTATCTTTACATGTTTTCACAAATACACCACAAATCTTGCAACACTACTAATTGTTACATAAATATTGCAAGATGATTTCTTGTTATAAATTCTACAAGATACATTCATCTTACACTCATCTGAGTCAACCTTGAAACCTATAAGGTAAAGTGCAATGAATATTTTCTAGGGAGAATTCCAAGGATATGAGGGTTCTGCAGATACATTTCCTATACAAATGATTGAATCTATAGAAAATCCTCACAACCACTATAAACTTTCAGGCTGACATGCATTGATTTTTTTCCTATTTCATCTTCTTGTAGAAAAATGATAGTGATTTTCTATTCTCTAAATATAAGAACAAAGAACTCCCTCAAAACGGGGTGTACTCATAAAATAACTATTCAAAAAATGCTTACAATAAAAACCATAATCATTAATACTTTTTAGAAATTGTTGCTTCAGCTTCATCAAGTTCATCCTCACCCATAACTATAGTATCATCAGAATCTGTATCACTCTTTGAAGTATCAGACAACCTGCTATTTTTCACTACAACCTTGTGTTTATCCAATCCTCCTGAACATTAGTTCTATTGGAAGTGGTATGGCTCAGATACCACTCAAAGAAGGAAGAATAAACTAACAAAGAGAGAGGGGACACAACAAAATGCACAAATAGAGATTTCTATTTATCAATAAAAACTATTTTACATAAAACAAATACAACTTAGAGCTATGGCTCTGATTCTTCTATTCATACAATTACTACTCTCTCTGGAGCTTGTTGGACACTATTGTTGTCCTTCTCTATTTGGAACTGCTATGCTTATTCAACTAACTAAATTCTATGCTTGTTTGGAGCTATCTGGAGCTCGAATCTCTGCACTCCCTCACCATTGTATTCTTCTTGTTGTTGCTGCAACAAACATTCTTCTTCTACTATGCACTATTGTGTTGTTTCTACTCACAATATTCTCTTCACAAAAAACTAAGACTAAAATTCTACATTCTTTCCTTTTGTCTTATAATTGTCTTCAAAAAATTTTGTTGCTCAAACAAATTCAAAACTACCTACTGCATTGAATAGGAACTAACCAAATATTAAATGTTTTGACAAACCCGAAAATGGAAATAAATCTTTTGCAGGGTGTGGTAGGTATGAGATCCTGAGATCTCTGATGGGTAGGTGAATTAAACTCCCGCTCTATATTACTAATTCTGACACTCCCCCTTAATTTGGAGCCACACACCTCTTTCATTCTGCATTTCTGGAGCTGTCTGTAGTTGTCCAGAGATTTCTTTCCATAGCTAAAATCTAGAGTTATCAATAATGCCCAAGCTATCTCTTAGGCGCTCAAAGCTCTCCTTCAATGGTCCCTTAGTAAATATATCAGCGAGCTGTTGCTTAGACCTACAAAACTGTAGTTTGATCTATCCATTCTCCACTAACTCCCTTATGAAATGATACCAGATCTCAATATGTTTGCTTCATCCATGGAAGACTAGATTCTTTGTCAAGGCTATGGAGGAAACATTGTCACAAAATATGGTTGTACCATCTTCTTACTGTTCATTCAAATTTGCAAGGATTCTTCTCAACTAAATAGCCTAACATGCTACTGCATTTGCTACTATATATTCAGCTTCTGCTATGGAGAGAGAAACTATGGGCTACTTCTTTGATGCCCATGAAATGGGTCTTGAACCCATGTGAAACACATATCCGGATGTGCTCTTCTTGTCATCTACACTTCCTGCCTAATCATTGCCTATGTAACCAACCAGCTCAAAATCACTAGATGTGGTGTAAAATATGCCATAGCCTTGTGTGCCATTGACATACCTCAGGATTCTCTTTCCTACTTTCCAGTGTGTGTCCTTAGGTTTCTCCATGAACCTAGATATTAGGCTTGCTGCGTATATAAATCAAGCCTAGTAGTAGTCAAATACATTAGACTTCCAACCATTCTCTTGTAGAGGGTTGGATGTCATGCTTGCATTTCCCATGCGGTCACGACACCAAACACACATGTCATGTCCACATTTGCCATGTGGTCATGACATGAACTAACAAAAAATGTTTCTGTGTGTCCCAAGAAACCCCCTTGCATGGGTCTACATGCTCGGTGGCAATACGCATAAGGCATACACATGTTAATAATATTTGGGGAAGTGCATCTACCTATGCAATCCCCTGTGTGATGAAATTTGTCTAGGGGGTATGCGATGGGATGTGTGCTACTTCTAGGGTTAGAATGGATTTAATTCAAACCCTAAGTTTCCTAGGTGAAAGAGATGATTTCGACTGATTTGAAACCAAGTCCTAACTCTAATGCATAAATGTAGATCGAATAATAATAATAACACATCAAATGGTAAGATGGTCGCATGATAAAATGGGGTGATTAAAAGATGTCGCAAAAACACCATAAAATAAAAACCCTAAGATCTGGGAAAAATTCAACAGCATAACGTGTTTTCAATAATTGTAATAATTTTTTTTTTTTTAAAATTGTAATAAAATTTAAAATAAAAAAATGTAAGAAAAATTAAATAAATTTCCAAGGTTAATAAATCGATCACTCAACAAAATTATAAAATTTGAATTAAAATAATAATGACCAATAAAATTCAATAGTTAAGTCCATTAATAAATATAACTTCAACAATCATATTTAATAATTGACTCACGTTAAAATAATTAAAAAAGAGGAATAGGTAGATTATCCCCTCGAAAATAAAATTGATTTAAAATAAAAATAAAATCAATTAAAGATTTCCCGCAATATTTAATTAAAACACACAAGAAAGTAGATATAAATGCCTAAGATAAAATAATAACCCTAAGGGATAAATCATCCCATAAAATTTTAAAACAACCCAATCCCACTAAATAACATTCCCACAAGGAATAAAAATTCAAACCCCAAGATAAATATTAAAACATTAAAGGGATGCACAAAGAAAGTCAATAAATTCAAAAAGGAATTGAAAATCCATATTGGAGGGAATTTAGTTTTCCCGTGCACAAGGAAGAAAGAAAAAAATAATGGAATAAATAAAATAAAAATTCCTATTTCCCACACAACCTCCAAGTGGGCCCTAACACCATATTTTATTATTTTCTCTAATGAAAGCCCTAATGATATTTTATTATTTCTCTAAGGGAACCCTAACTTATCTCATTTATTTTTCTCCTCTCATTGTTTCACTTCTCTCTTTCTCTTGTTTTTGTTTTGCCTCCATTGTTATTGCAGGTTGCTGGTTTGTTGATGGAGGCTGCCATGGGAATGCCTCATATATATATATTTGAGAGAATACGTAGGTCTCTTTTTTTATATACTTTGTTGTTTTTACCGCATATATAAATGTGTTAGAATTCATATTTGGGAGGAGTTTTAGTTTCAAACTAAAATGATATTAAACCAAAGCAAGCTTAGCATGTGTATATATATATTTCCTTGCAGGAAATGACCACATAACAGCCAAAGATAGAACGGCCGAGGGCAGATTTGGGGACTGAAGTATCTGCGGCTCTCATCAGCATCGGCGGCTATTCTTTGATGACCTTTTTTGTTTGTTTTAAACTCTATTTTTGTTGGAGATATGAAGGGGGATTTGGGGGGGTAAACGGTGTGGGGGACGGTGAGGGCACCGCCACGGAGAGAGGGGAGAGGGGGGTGTGGTGTGGGAAGGGGGCCGTGCCTCCCCCCACACCCTCCCCACACCACAATCTACAACAAAGGGGTGATGGGCGGCGGCCATGGCCGCCATCCATTACCATATATATATTTTGTTTCATTCAACAAAACACATACCCAATGAAATTTAGGGTTTGACCTTTAATCTGATTTAAAATACTTTATTACTATTTGTTCATTATTATATTTTTTTAATATAATTTGTTTAACCTATTTAAATATATATATATACAGTGATATATATATATATACAAATTTTAAACAATACGATATATTTAAATATATATATGTATATCTATCTGTGTGTGTATATATATACAGTGTATTCAGTCCAACAAAGAGATAAGATGTATTAAAAACAGAAGTATATATATATTCAATATATATATATATATATTGTATCATTTATATACATATAAACAATCTTTAAATGGGATGAAATAACCAGATTTGCAAGTTTTTTTTAATTTAAAAAGACAACTACAAAAACCATTTTTGTTCAAACTTCAAAAAAATAAAAAAATGAACACAGTAAAATATTAACCATGTATTTCCATTGCATATAACATGGCACTGTATATTTTCTTTTCCACAAAGTATACAACAAAATCACAACAGTAACACATATTTTTTTTTTTTTGAAATAATATGACAACTTATATCTTCTATAGCATTTCTCCATAAGCATATAAACATAACAACATAAATTAATGACAGTTTTTTTTAATAAACAATAAGGATTGTCACATTAGATTTCCTTATACAGCCAACACAAAGAATAATAATAATTTTGGTCATAACTACAATAAGGCCTCTAAGGCCAAGGCTCCAACAACCAACTAAAATAAAGCAAATAAGGCAAGAATGATCTCCTCCAAACTTCATTTTCATCAATAATATACCTGCAATAAACAACACAATAATGGGGAACCAAGCCATGAAGGAATGCCCTCCTCCCTACCATAGACGTGCTAGTGGGTCACCCTCGAGCTAGGGAGGTAGGATTCATCGGATTGCACACATATACCACAACAAATAAAATTTTCCAAACACACAAAAGATCACTCCCATGGATTTGCACAAGCAAAACTCAATAAATTAATTTTAGAGGTGGTAGGGAAGTGGACCCTCAACTCAAGAGGCCACCCCAAGAACTCCAAAGATCACAAAAATCCCAAGGCCTCAAGCCAAACACATTTTCCACCAAACTCAAAAATCACTATGGCACTCATGCCAAATCACATATTATTCCCAACTCATATGATGCCCTCAAGGCTAAAAATAGTGCAACACAAAGGAGATGACCTCGAGGAGGTTCACTCTCCCCTACCCCAAACTAGTTGAACCTTTCCTCTAAAATGGAGGTGCTCTCACCACACCCTTCCCACAGAAAAAATAAAATAACAACCCACATAATATTCAACCACATACACAAAAGAAAACATAAGCAAAAAGGGTAATGGACATAGCCATGGAGCTTACCTTAAAAAGCCCTAAATGGAAGCACGTTTGATGAAGAACTCCAAGCTTCCCAAAAATTTCTGCAACTCTCCAAATTTCTCTAACACTCTCCAAGCCTCCAAGAATAAAAGAAATTTTCAAAAAAAGAACCCCACACTCCTCTCTAATAGGAGGTAATATAGGCCTTCCAATTTGGCCTTGAGGAACAAGAAGGTGACACTTGTCACCTTCTCCTTCCTCATTCCATGCCACTTGCAAGGGAGAAGGAGTGTGAGGGTGACATGTGTCACCCTCCAATTCCATTCTATCCCTCACCTTATCCACTTGTGCTCTCACATAGAGACCAAGTGGTGAGGTGGCAATTCCCTTCAAGCCTCCATGAGGATAAGGGATGCCATATGGCATCCTCTTATTCTCCAAGAGAACCATCTCCTTCCAAGATGCTCTCACATGTGTGTGAGAGTCTTGGAGGGAGATCCCACACACTTGGGAGTCTTAAAGACCTCCCAAGTCTTCTTGGTGAAGGGATCCCCAAACTTTGGGAAGGGAGATGGGTCTTTCCCAAGGCATGACTCATCTCCCACCCTTAGCCATTTCAAAATTCGTCACTTTTACTAAACCCAAGTTTAGAGTGACCAAAAGTGAGTTACCCTAGGGTTTAGTTAGTCAAAATTGACCCTAGACCCTAGGGTTACCACCTAGGGTAAGTTTGAGACACTAAGGTACACCTAGGGAGGCATCAAATCACTTTAAATGGCCCAAAAATAAAATAATACCAAGTGGTGTAAAATAAATATAAATATACAACACACGATATAAATCAATTAAGAAGGGGTCACTAGGCCAAAATAATAAAACAAACATGTACTAAAACATCATCCAATCAGACGTGATCCTCATCCCTCTTGGGAATGGATCGGCTTAATAGGGAATAACATATGTGTGAACACTACCTCCGATTTCCCGTGGCCTAGAAATATAATCCTGCACAACTAGATCAAGCGTCAATCACATCATGGATAATCATAGCTAAAGCAACTGAAATTAAATACATGTCATTGCATACTACATTAATCATTTACAACATAATTTAATATTAAAACTGCATTTTCTATCTAATGTCTCATAATCATCATCAAAAAATATATCCACATAATGAACTTGAAATCACATCAATAATCATCATCAACTATATCTCATATATCTAACATCATCATAACATCGAAATATGATCAAATCAAATCACCACATGTCTAATCAATGTCAATCCAAAAGTCAAGAGCTATAATCTAATCTACATAATGGAAGTACTAGTCTCTCAAAGTCTGATAATGTCATCATCTAAAATGTAAAATGATCAAAATAGGGAAGTGAAAATAATCGGCCTCACATCCTCCCCCCTAAGACTAAACTTCCTCTTGGAAGTCATAAAAAATGTGAGGATAGAGTGCCCTCAAACTAGCTGCATCCTCCTAAGTAGCTGTGACCTCATCATAATGATCCCATTGGACCCTAACCTAGTCCAGCTCTCGACCTCGAAGGCCTAGTGTCTGATGAGCCAATATGTGAATTGGCTCCAAAGCCAACTACCTATCCGTCTCTACCTATAGAGCACTCTAGTCCAATACATGAGATAAATTAGATGTATATCGCCTTAATACAAAAATATGAAAAATATTGTAGATACGCTACAGGCTAGGTGGCAACGCTAGATGGTAGGCAATAGATCCTATCCGCTCCAAGATCTCAAAAGGTCCTACAAACCGTGGTGCAAGCTTAGAGCCCTTTCCATAACAGATTGGACTCTTGTGTGGCCGCACTCTAAGGAATACTCTATCACCCACTGAGAAGCTCCAATCAAGTCTCTTAGCATCAACATACTTCTTCTGTCTATCCTATGCCTCCTTAAATGTTTGCCTAATTAGTGTGACCTACTACTCCTTATCCTGAACCAACTCTAGACCAATGGCAACCCTGTCCTCTATCCGATCCCAACTCAATGGTGTCATGTATGGTCTGCCATATAAAGCCTAGAAAGGAGGCATACCCAACGAGCTGTGATGCCCATTATTGTAGGCAAACTCAACCAGATACAGATACTCCTCCCATCTAGACTGATGGTCCATAACATACATATGAAGCATCTCTTCTAACACCTGATTCACCTGATGTGTCTGTCCATCTGTCTTGGAGTGACAAACGGAGCTAAAGTTGAGCTGTGTGCCCAACGCCTGCTACAAAGCTCTCTAAAAGGTTGAAGTGAACACTAAATCCCTATCATAAATGATGCGGCGAGGTACCCCATGCAACCTCACAATATCATCTAAGAATACTCTCACCACTGCTGGTGCATTATACGTTGTGTGTACAGGTGAGAAATGCGCCACCTTGGTCAACTTGTAAACTGTCACCATGATGGCATCATGGCAACACAAAGACATAAAAAGATCAACAATGAAATCCATGGAAAAGGTGTCCCATATCCACTCAGGTATCTTGTGAGGGTATTAAAGACCTGCTGGATACTAATGCTCAGCCTTGACCCTCTGGTACTCAAGGCATCAAGTAACAAACTCTGTAATATCCCGTCTCATACCTGCCCAATGGTACAGCTATCGTAGATCGGCATGCATCTTCTTCACCCCCAGATGTGCTGCATATGGTGCTTTGTGAGCCTCTGATAACACTACAGTGTGTAGGTCACCTACGTGGGGTACATAGATGCATGGTCAATGATGAAGTAATCCATCTGCCTCAAGTGAATATCCTGCAAACTTGCCCACAAGGGCCCTTTGTGACTAGATCTCCTGCTACACCTCAAGAAACTACTCATCCTCAGGTAGATGCTAAATAATGTATCCTCTCAAGTCCACACTCAGAGTTAAGGTCAAAATCTCATGGCACCTCTGACTCAATATGTTAGCAACCACATTCTCCTTCCCTTTGATGTAGTGGACATCAAATTCGTACTCACAATGAAACTCCATCCAACAACGCTAATGGGCATTCAGATTTAGCTGTGTAAATATGTAGTGAAGGCTATGATGATATGAATGAAGCTCAAAGCGATGAACCAATAAGAAATGTCTCCAACGAACTAGAGCATGAACCACTGCCACAAGCTCCAAGTCATGAGTGGGGTAGTTCAGCTCATGGGTCTTGAGCTTTTACGACTCATACGCGATTGCTCTACCACCTTGCATAAGTACGGCCCCCAAACCCTCAAGGGATACATTTGTGCAAACCATAAAATCTACCACTGGATCAAGAACCACTAGAATGGGAGCACTAGTAAGATGCTCCTTGAGAACCCCAAAGGCCCTCTTACACTGCTCAGTCCATAGAAAATTCTTTCCTTTCCGCTGAAGGGAAGTGATGGGGTGCACTATCTGAGAGAAACCCTCTACAAATCACACTCCTAAAAACTCCATAAAACTCCTGACCTCTATCACACTGGTGGGTGCTTGCCAATCTCTGATAGCTTTGATCTTTGATGGATCTACGAAGATTCCATCACCAGATAGGATGTACCCCAAGTATTGTACCTCTGTCTTGAAAAATGCACACTTCACTAGGTTCCTATAAAGATTATGCTCCCTCAAACACTGTAAAAACTAACGTAGGTGCTCCTCATGCTCCTCCTCAGTCCCCGAATAGATCAATATGTCATTGAGGAAAATAGTCACAAACTGATCCAAGCAGGTACGGAACACCCCGTTCATGAGACTCATGAACACTACAGGGGTGTTCGTCAAACCGAAGGGGACCACAGTGAACTCATAGTGGCCATATCGAGTCCACCTCTGTGATACGCAACTGATGGTAATAGGACTTTAGGTCAATCTTAGAGAACACTCTAGCTCCCTGCATCTAATCGAAGAGATTGTCAATCCTGGGTAGAGGATAATAGTTCTTCACTGTCACCTTATTCAACTGCCTATAATCCATACATAATTGAAGAGACTTGTCCTTTTTCTTCACGAAGATGAGAGGAGCGTCCCAAGGTGAAATGCTCGATCGGATGTGCCCCTTCTTGAGCAAGTCCTCAAGCTATAACTTGAGCTCTATGAGCTCATGAGTGGTCATCCTGTAGGGTGCACGAGACACTGGCTTGGCACCCAACACTAAGTTAATATGAAAGTCTACCTCATGACGGGGTGGCAACCCTGGTAACTCTGCTAGAAACACATTGGCAAACCCTCTCAGGATGTGATGGTCATCCAAAGATGCCTCAAGCTCATCCTCTGATCTGTCACTCACTATAATAGAAAACATTTAGCATCCCTTCCGCTTGCAGCACTTAAGCTGCTAAGCAGATATCATACAAACTGTTGTGGGCTTCTGAATGTCCACTATCTCGATTGATGTACCATGATCATCTAAGCAGCTAATCACCTTTCGGCGACAATCTAACTTGGCTCTATGAGCTGCAAGCCAGTCCATACCCAAAACCACATCGTGGGATCCTAATGTCATAACTCTAAGCTCACAAACTGTGGCAAAGGGTCCCAAAGATATCTCATAGTCATGGACTAAGGCATCTACTATCATCTTGGCCCCTGAGGCCAACTTAACCTCCCACCTATCACCCTGCCTAGAGGCCACCAGCCTACAACGCTCCACTAACGATGGAGATATGAAAGAGTCAGTAGCACCAGAGTCAAAAAGAATAAAAATAGGGACACCCCCGATCATACCTGATGTCTCAATCACTAATGCTTGAAAATTAGCTTGGCAGTTATTAATGGCTATGAACATATGGTGGGACCTACCCACACCTCCAACCATCTGCTTTGGTCCTCTTGCATGAGACTACTCCTTGCTATAAAGTCCTATGGACACTCTCTAACTAGATGTCCTGCTCTACCACACACATAACATGGGCCCCTAGCCTACACCTGTCTAGTCTAAGACCTACTTGATTGCTGCTGTCAAGATCTACTTGTGGACCCCTATGAATCCTTGTATGACTGTTGTGACCTCGCAGGTCCCGCAGGTGGTCCCTGTTACCTCTGATCTATGCACGGGCCTTGCTGCTATCAACCTTGATTATGTCCCCCATGTGCCCTTTGATGTGGCCTAGATCTTTGCTGCTGCTGCAGCTGCTACTGCTGTGGGGGCCTAGGAGGTAAGGATGCGAAACTAAATCCTCCTCTTTGAGGTGGCGGTGGTGGTCTATGGTAACTTTGCTGATGTTGCTACTTCCCACAATCTTGAAACTGAGGGTGTGAATATTTCTCTCATCCCTGTATCTCCTTAGCTATGTATGCCTTCTTGGTAGCATCACTCAGTGTCTGGGGCTCTACCATGCATACAGGCCCTACTATGCTATGGTTTAATCCTTTGATAAACTTATGAACTAGGAGTTTCTCGTCATGGAGATACTCTGCATATCAAGACAACTCAGTGAATCTACCCTCATATTGAGCAATAGTAAGCCCTCTCTACTGAAGGTCATGAAACTCATCTATGCGATGTTGTCTGTAGTGATCTGATAAATATCATGCATTGAAGCGCTCAATGAAAGTCTCCTATGTGAGTGTGTCCAATGATAGATGGCACTTACACTCCTCAGTGTGCCACCAGGTAGCTACTACATCTCGCAATAGGTGGACTTCCACACGTGCTTTCATATTACCCTCGTAAGGGCACAATGCAAAGCATCTATCTAGACTGATGAGCCAAGCCTCAGCCTCAGCTCCCTCTGTAGTCCTAGCGAATGTAGGAGGATTCAACCTCAACAAATCCCTAATGGGATCTCCTCAGTCTCTGTGCCCTCTGATAGGCTCATCTGCATAATAATCATAAGGCCTGTGAATAATCTGCTCCACTCACACTGCCTCCTCATGCCTAGCATGATGTGGAGGGCTCTTGCTATGGGCCCTGTAGGCCAATCCAACCTCCTCTACCATCGTATCTGGTATCTCAACATATGGCTCCACACGTGGTGCCTCTCAGGATTTGATGCGAGGCTCCACACATGGATCAACACGTCACTCTGCTCGTGGCTCCACACGTGGCTCCTCTCACAGATCAACACATGGCTCAATGCACAGGTCAATTACAGCCGATGGTAGCCTATCTAATACTACCTATAGTGCTTGCAATATCTGTGGTCCAATTCTAGTATGGGTAGGGTCGGTGGTGCTGGTGGTGCTTGCGATATCTGTGGCACCAGCGGTGCTTGACCCTCAGTTGAAGAATCACTGTGCACCTCGGCAGATGCAGTGTGGCAGGATCGCGCTTGCCGAACTTGCCAAGGAGGCATCTTACAAAAATGAGGTAATCACAAATTAATTAAAGCTGTGGAATAATAATGTACCCTAAACAAGCCTAGTGTTTAAACTTAGGCTTTGATACCAAATGTCATGCCTGCATTTCCCATGTGGTCATGACACACAACACATGTGTCATGTCCACATTTGCCATGTGGTCATGACACGAACTAACAAAAAACTTTTCTGTGTCCCTAGAAACCCCCTCACACGCGTCTACATGCTCAGTGGCAATACGCATAAGGCATACACATGTCAATCATATTCAGGGAAGTGTGCCAACCTATGCAATCCCCTGTGTGATAAAAGTTGTCTAGGGGGTATGCGACGTGACATGACGTGCGCTGCTTCTAGGGTTAGAATGGATTTAATTCGAACCCTAAGTTTCCTAAGTGAAAGAGATGATTTTGACTTATTCGAAACCAAGCCCTAACTCTAATGCATAAATGAAGATCAAATAATAATAATAACACATCAAATGGTAAGATGGCCGCATGATAAAATAGGGTGATTAAAAGATGTCGCAAAAATGCCATAAAATAAAAACCCTAAAATTTGGGAAAAAATCGACAGCATAATGCGTTTTCAATAATTGTAATAAAAATTTAAAAAAAAGAAAAGAAAAGAAAAAGAAAATCCAAGAGGAATTTAATGCAAAAATTAAAATAAAAAAATGTAAGGAAAATTAAATAAATTTGCAAGGTTAATAAATTGATCACTCAACAAAATTATAAAATTTAAATTAAAATAATGACCAGTAAAATTCAATAGTCAAGTCCATTAATAAATATAACTTCAACAATCATATTTATTAATTGACTCACATTAAAATAATTAAAAAGAGGAATAGTTAGATTATCCCCTTAGAAATAAAATTGATTTAAAATAAAAATAAAATCAATTAAAGATTTCCTACAATATTTAATTAAAACACACAAGAAAGTAAATATAAATGCCTAAGGTAAAATAATACCCTAAGGGATAAATCATCCCATAAAATTTTAAAACAACCCAATCCCACTAAATAACATTCCCACAAGGAATAAAAATTTAAACCCCAAGATAAATATTAAAACATTAAAGGGATGCACAAAGAAAGTCAATAAATTCAAAAAGGAATTGAAAATCCATAGTGGAGGGAATTTAGTTTTCCCATGCACAAGGAAGAAAGAAAAAAATAATGGAATAAATAAAATAAAACTCCATATTTCCCACACAACCTCCAAGTGGGCCCTAATACCATATTTTATTATTTTCTCCAATGAAAGCTCTAATGATATTTTATTATTTCTCTAAGGGAACCCTAACTTATCTCATTTGTGTTTCTCTCATTGTTTCACTTCTCCTTCTCTTATTTTTGTTTTGCCTCCATTGTTATTGTAGGTTGCTGGTTTGTTGATGGAGGCCGCCATGGGAATGCCTCACAGATGTATATATATATATTTGAGAGAATCCGTAGGTCTCTTTTTGTTTATATACTTTGTTGTTTTTACCGCATATAGAAATGTGTTAGAATTTAGATCCGGGAGGAGTTTTAGTTTCAAACTAAAATGATATTAAACTAGAGCAAGCTTAGCGTATATATATATATATATATATATATATCCTTGCAGGAAATGACCACATAATAGCCAAAGATAGAATGGCTGAGGATAGATTTGGGGACTAAAGTATCCACGGCTCCCATCAGCACTGACGACCATTCTTTGATAACCTTTTTTTTTGTTTTAAACTTTGTTTTTGTTGGAGATATGAAGGGGGATTTGGGGAGTAAATGGTGTGGGGGACGGTGAGGCACCACCACGGAGAGAGGGGAGAGGGGGGTGTGGTGTGGGAAGGGGTGTGGGGGGAGGCACAGCCCCATGCCCACACTACAGTCTATAGCAAAGGGGTGATAGGCGGTAGCCATGGCCGTCGTCCATTGCCATATATATATTTTTTGTTTCATTCAACAAAACACATACCCAACGAAATTTAGGGTTCGACCTTTATTCTGATTTAAAATACTTTATCATTGTTTGTACATTATTACATTTTTTTAAATACAGTTTGTTTAACCTATATATATATATATATAGATTTTAAGCAATACAATATATTTAAATATATATATGTAATCTATCTGTATATATATGTATATATATACAATTTATTCAGTCCAACAGAAAGATAAGATGTATTAAAAATATAAGTATATATACATTCAATATATATATATATATATATATATATATATATATATATATATATATATATATATATATATTGTATCATTTATATACATATAAACAATCTTTAAATGGAATGAAATAACCAGATTTGCAAGTTTTTTTTTAATTTAAAAAGACAACAACTACAAAAACCATTTATGTTCAAACTTTAAAAAAATCAAATATGAACACAGCAAAATATTAACCATGTATTTCCATTGCATATAACACAATAGTGTATATTTTCTTTTCCACAAAGTATACAACAAAATCACAAAAGCAACACATATTTTTTTTTGAAATAATATGACAGCAACTTATATCTTCTATAGCATTTCTCCATAAGCATATAAACATAACATCATAATTTAATGATAGTTTCTTTTTTAATAAACAATAAGGGTTGCTCATATTAGATTTCCTTATACAGACAACACAAAGACTAATAATATTTTTTGGTCATAACTACAATAAGGCCTCTAAGGCCATGGCTCCAATAGCTAACTAAAATAAAGCAAATAAGGCAAGAATGATTTCCTCCAAACTTTGTTTTCATCAACAACAAACATGTAATAAACAACACAACAATGGGGAACCAAGCCATGAATGAATGCCCTCCTCCCTACCATAGACCCGCCAGTGGGTCACCCCTAAGTTGGGGAGGTAGGATTCACACGATTGCACACACATACCACAACAAATAAAATTTTTCAAACACACAAAAGATCACTTCCATGAATTTGCACAAACAAAACTCAATAAGTTGAGTTTAGAGGGGGTAGGGAAGTGGACCCCTCAACTCAAGAGGCCACCCCAAGAACTCCAAAGATCACAAAAATCCCAAGGCCTCAAGCCAAACACATTTTCCACCAAACTTAAAAATCACTATAGCACTCATGCCAAATCACATATTGTTCCCAACTCATATGATACCCTCAAGGCTAAAAATAGTGCAACACAAAGGAGATGACCTCGAGGAGGTTCACTCTCCCCTACCCCAAACTAGTTGAGCCTTTCCTCCAAAATGGAGGTACTCCCACCACACCCTTCCCACACAAAAATAAAATAACAACCCACATAATATTCAATGACATACACAAAAGAAAACATAAGCAAAAAAGGTAATGGCCATAGCCATAGAGCTTACCTTCAAAAGCCCTAAAATGGAAGCACGTTTAATGAAGAGCTCCAAGCTTCCCAAAAATTTCTCCAACTCTCCAAATTTCTCTAACACTCTCCAAGCCTCTAAGAATAAAAGAAATTATAAAAAAAAGAACCCCACACTCATCTCTAAGAGGAGGTAATATAGGCCTTCCAATTTGGCCTTGAGGAACGAGAAGGTGACACTTGTCACCTTCTCCTTCCTCATCCCATGCCACTTGCAAGGGAGAAGGAGTGTGAGGTGACATGTGTCACCCTCCAATTCCATTCTATCCCTCACCTTATCCACTTGTGCTCTCACACATGAGAGACAAAGTGGTGAGGTGGCAATTCCCTTCAAGCCTCCATGAGGATAAGGGATGCCATATGGCATCCTCTTATTCTCCAAGAGAGTCATCTCCCTCCAAGATGCTCTCACATGTGTGTGAGAGTCTTGGAGGGAGATATCACACACTTGGGAGTCTTTAAGACCTCCCAAGTCTTCTTGGTGAAGGGATCCCCAAACTTTGGGAAGGGAGATGGGTCTTTCCCAAGGCATGACTCATCTCCCACCCTTAGCCATTTCAAAATTCATCACATTGACTAAACCCCAGTTTAGAGTGACCATAAGTGAGTTACCCTAGGGTTTAGTTAGTCAAAATTGACCCTAGACCCTAGGATTACCACCTAGGGTAAGTTTGAGACACTAAGGTACACCTAGGGAAGCATAAAATCACTTTAAATGGCCCAAAAATAAAGTAATACCAATTGGTGTAAAAAAAATATAAATATACAAAACATGATATAAATCAATTAAGAAGGGGTCACTAGGCTAAAATAATAAAACAAACATGTACTAAAACATCATCCGATCAGATGTGATCCTCATCCCTCTTGGGAATGGATCAGCTTAACAGGGAATAACATATGTGTGAACACTATCTCCGATTTCCCATGGCCTGAGAATATAACCCTGTACAACTAGATCAAGCGTCAATCACATCATGGATAATCATAGCCGAAGCAACTAAAATTAAATGCATGTCATTGCATACAACATTAATTATTTACAACATAATTTAATATTAAAACTACATTTTCTATCTAATGTCTCATAATCATCATCAAACAATATATCCACATAATGAACTTGAAATCACATCAATAATCATCATCAACTATATCTCATATATCTAACATCATCATAACATCAAAATATGATCAAATCAAATCACCACATGTCTAATCAATGTCAAACCAAAAGTTAAGAGCTATAATCTAATCTACATAATAGAAGTACTTGTCTCTCAAAGTCTGATAATGTCATCATCTAAAATGTAAAACGATCAAAATAGGGAAGTGAAAATAATCAGCCTCATAGGTTCACTTCATTGCTGCTGTCCTCCTTGCACAATTTCAGACCTGTAGCTATTGGTGTTGGAGCAAGCTTGTTGTTTTGCATCTTAAATCTTTTCAAAATCTATTTGGCATAGTTATTTTGGTAAATAAATATGCCAAGTTTAGTTTGTTGGACCTCAATGCCAAGAAAATATGTCAACAAACCTAGGATAGTCATCTCAAACTCTTTCTTCATAACCTCTTTGAAATCAGCGATGAAGAGATCACTATTACCAGTAAAAATTAGATCATCTACATATGAAACAGTAATTAAAATCTCACCATTGGCTATTTTGATGTAGAGTGTGGGCTCACTACTGCTTTTGCTAAAGCCATTACTCAGCAAATAGGAATCTATCATGTTGTACCATGCCTGATGTACTTGCTTCTATTGCAAGTATGAGGTGAGCCAGTGTTGTCATTGATGTCAACATACTCATATTGCATTGACAAGAAGGATTTGATGAGCTGTGTGCTGAGGATATTGAGAAAATTAGCCTCAGTCAGGAACAGTGAAGAACAATGATGAGAAGAAGGCAAATGTACTGTATAGGATGAGAACCGGAGGATGCGGATTAAAGGGTTAGTAGATATGTGTCTTGAGATGCTTCAGTTAAGATTTCAGAGGTCCGCATGAAGATCTGAAGGAGTTGTGGCTGTCGGTATAGAACCGGTTCCGGCAAGTATCCAGAGGTGACAGAGGATCACAAAAAGGTCCGGTGAGGTCCGGAATTGTATTATCCTAATCTGCGGATTGGAAGGAATGTTTTGGATGTCCTTGTGATGTGTCATCCTGATTTTTGTATGATTTGGAGGTCCGGAAGTACCTCTTGCATTATGACAGTGCCGACAGACTGCGTTCTTGGAGTTCCGGATGAGGAAGACAAGAGGTTCCAGTAAGTAGAGGAAGTGCGGATGTATCCGGTCATTCAGACAGGCTTGTGAAGGTTCTTGGATCATGTTTAGGTTGTGTTGTTGGTCCGCATTGATGGTAGAGCCCGGAATTGAAGTTATTCTTCCGGATGAAGTTCTTGCTCTGTTTAGCCGACCGGATGAGTTGTTCATCCTGCGAATATTCTTGTGGTGGCCGACCGGATGTGTTATTCATCTTGCGGATACTCTTATGGTTATTTGCCGACTTAGATGTTTGTTCCTAAGTCGATGTCTTGTATAAATAACGGTTTGTGAGTTCATTTCATAGTGTGGTGTGTGGATGGGTGTAGCATAGCGAAGAAACGTGCGAAAGGCAGAGCAGAGATTTTTGGGCTTAATTGGAACTGATCCGGACATGGTAGAGATGTCATTCTCCAGTTCAAGACTGTGATTTTTATCACTTTGTAGACAGTGTGTCTCCTTGTAGGCAGTGGGCCTCTTTGTGAGCAGTGTGCTCGGGCAGTGAGCCCTTATTGGCATGTGCCATTCATTTTTCTTTATTCTTCTAACAGAGAATAATTCTTGGGTTAATCACCCCGTGGTTTTTCCCTTAACCGGGTTTTCCACGTCAAAATCTTGGTGTTCAATGTGTTGATGCTTATCTGCTCTTGTGTTTATGTAATATGCTTTCATGGATGATTATTTGATATGCTGCCAACTAACAACAAAGAATCAAGTGTTTGAAAGAAGAAGAAGTTTTATACAACTGATTCACCCCCCCCCTCTCAGTTGTATGCCCTAGATCCAACAATTGGTATCAGAGCCAAGTTCCTCTGATAGGAGCTTAACCGCTTGAGGAGATCCAGGATGTCGTCATACAAGAAGGATAGTCCGAAGTTCGATGGAACCAACTTCACTCTCTGGAAAGGTCGCATGAAGTGTCACTTGGAATGTATGGGAAAAGCATACTTGGCTATGGTTTCAAAACCATATGTACCTCCACAAGGTGGTCCGACAACTCTGAATGAAATCACAGAAGCTGAAAACAATCTGCGGACCAAGGAAGCTCTTCTAAGCGCATTAAATGACTCAGATCTCTCGAATGTTATTGACCTACCAACTGCATATGAGATCCTGACTAAACTGGAACTTCTGTATGAAGGAGATGAGTTTGTCAAAAGTACAAGGTTGCAAAGCTTGAAAGGGAAATTTGAAAGATTGAAAATGAGAGATGATGAAAACATCACTACCTTTATGCCAAGAGTAAATGAGCTGGTATGTGGAATCAGAAATGCTGGTGGAACTTTAGATGAAAATGAGATTGTCTGCAAAATCCTAAGATCCCTTCCTGCTGCCTACAAAATCAAAGTTGCTGCCATTGATGAATTCAGAGCCCACACAACTGTCACAAGAGAACAACTGGCTGGCAAACTAGCTGCACTTGAAATGACCGAGTTTGGAGATGATCCTCCCAAGACTAAATCTGCCTTCAAAGCCAGTGCCTATGTGAAAGGCAAACAGAGATTTGATCCGGGTGAAAACTCATCAAGGAAAATGTCATGGTATGATCAAGCAAGAAGAGACATGGAAGAAGAAGAAGCAGAAACAGCTCAACTTGAAGCCCTCATCGCAAAGAGACTGCCAAGAGGATCCGGTAAGTATGAAGGAAAACTACCCTTTAAGTGTTTCAACTGCAATAAGATTGGTCATTTTGCCTCAAGATGTCCGGAGAGATCTGCAAGATCTAATACTCACAGACAAAGGTTTCAAAAGAATTGCTATTATGTTCATGAAGAAGATGACAATGAAGGAGTAACAGATGATGAATCAGAACTAGGAAGCAAATCCGGAAATGAGTGGGTGTTTATAGCCATCAAGGAAGAAGATTCAATACTCTCTGAATCTGTCAATCACAAAGTTGTTGAAAAAGCCTTGGCTGCTCAAGTGGAAGAAAAGGATGATTGGGTTATTGACAGTGGATGTTCTCACCATATGACTGGTGACAAGAATAAGTTCTTAGATTTGGAAAGATATGAAGGAGGAATGGTAAAGTTTGGTGACAATTCTGCTGGCAGAATCAGAGGTAGGGGAACTATTTGCTTTGATGGTAAGAGCAAAACAGGTAATGTACTGTATGTTGAAGGATTGAAGCACAATCTTCTCAGTGTTGGTCAGTTAGTGGACAAAGGCTATGATCTCCGGTTCAAGAATGGAAAATGCAGAATCTTTACAAGCTCCGGAACTGAAATTGCATCCGGTACTCAGACAAAAGGTAATATCTTTCATCTGGTTGGTTCAAATAAAAGTTGTTTGTTTGTTCAAATTGATCAGAGTTGGTTATGGCATAGAAGAATGTGTCATGTAAATTTTGATAACATCATCAAGATAAGCAATACTCAGGCTGTGAGAGATCTTCCAAAATTGATGAAACCTACAAATAGTGTGTGTAAAGAATGTCAGTTAGGTAAACAAAGCAGAGTCTCTTTCAAAAGCAAAGATCAGTCTTCTACCGGATTGTTGGAATTAGTACATACTGATCTATGTGGTCTGACAAGAATCAAGAGTCTACAGGGTGATATATATTTCATGTTGTTAATTGATGATCATTCCCGGATGATGTGGGTTACCTTTCTAAAAGAAAAATCAGAAGCTTTTGAGAAGTTCAAAATCTTCAAAGCTATGGTGGAGAATCAAACCGGATTGAAACTAAAATGTCTAAGGTCTGATAGAGGTGGTGAATTTACATCTAGTGAATTCATTGACTTTTGTGAGAAACAGGGTATAAGGAGACAGTTGTCTGCTCCTAAGACTCCACAGCAGAATGGAGTAGTTGAGAGAAAGAACCGGACCATCCAGGAAGCTGCTAGGACAATGATGTTGGAAGCAAATGTTCCTCAAATGTTTTGGAAAGAAGCTATCAGCACCGCAGTCTACACTCTAAATCGAGTTCAAATCAGAAACAACACCGGTAAGACCCCCTATGAACTTTGGTTTGGCATCACTCCTACTGTGAAATATTTCAGAGTATTTGGTAGCAAGTGTTATATTAAAAGAGATGAAGATCTAGGAAAGTTTGATGCTAGAAGTGATGAGGGAATTTTCTTGGGCTACTCCACTCAAAGCAAAGCATACCGGTGTTACAATAAGAGATTGAGGAAGATGATAGAAAGCACCAATGTAAAAGTTGATGAAGGAATTGAGAAACCTTCAAGATTTTATGAGCTTGATGAAGATGACCAAGACAGTGTTCAAGGAACTCAATCCTCTCCGGTGAGACAGAGTCAGCCTGATCCGGTAAATCAGGAAGAAGAGATAGGTTTGAATGAGCCTGATCAAGAAACAGCAGTGCTGGATACTCCCAAAATTCCAAGGTATGTAAGACTGAACCACTCTGAAGATCAGATCATAGGTGACAGAAGCAAAGGTGTACAAACTAGAAGGAATATTGCTCAGAATCAGGATGAATGCTGTCTGATTTCAAAGATTGAACCTAAAACAATAAATGAAGCCTGCAATGATGAAAACTCGACCAAAGCAATGGAAGATGAATTAATGCAAATTGAGAAAAATCATACTTGGGATCTTGTTCCCAGACCTAGAGACAGGAATGTAATTGGAACCAAGTGGGTCTTCTGGAACAAACTAAATGAAGCTGGTGATGTAATCAGAAACAAAGCCAGATTGGTCTGCAAAGGCTACTCTCAAATAGAAGGAATTGACTTTGAAGAGACTTTTGCTCCGGTGGCAAGAATTGAAGCAGTCAGATTACTTCTTGCATTTGCTGCCTTCAAAGACTTCAAGGTATATCAGATGGATGTCAAGTCTGCCTTCCTAAATGGTGATCTGGAAGAAGAAGTCTACATTGAACAACCGGATGGATTTCAATTGTCTGATAATGATGATATGGTCTGCAAGTTGAAGAAAGCTTTGTATGGATTGAAGCAAGCCCCAAGAGCATGGTATGAAAGGTTGGATAAGCATCTTGTGCAGATCGGATTCAACAAAGGTACTGCTGACAGTAACTTATATTTCAAAATTGATCATGAAAACATTTTGATTGTTGAAGTGTTTGTGGATGATATCATTTTTGGAGGAAGAGATAGTATGTGCAAAACTTTTGCAAATCAGATGAAAAGTGAGTTTGAAATGTCTATGCTTGGTGAAATGAATTTCTTCTTGGGTCTGCAAATTACTCAAACAAAAGAAGGGATCTTCATTTCTCAGACCAAATATGTGAAAGAATTGTTAAATAAATTTGGTATGGAAGATTCAAAGCCTATGAACACTCCTATGGCAATCGGATGTAAGTTAAGCAAAGATGATGATTCTCCAAAGGCAGATCAGACAAAGTATAGATCAATGATTGGTGGATTGTTGTATCTCACTCAAACTAGACCAGATATAATGCAGGCTGTTGGTCTTGTGGCAAGATTCCAGGCTGATCCTAGAGAATCTCATGTTATGGCAATCAAAAGAATCTTCAGGTACTTGAAAGGAACAGTTGAGTATGGTCTATGGTACCCTAGAGATCCGGATTTCTCTCTTCATGCTTACACAGATGCAGATTGGGCAGGAGATGTGGATGACCGGAAAAGCACTAGTGGTGGAGCATTCTTTTTGGGGAAGAGATTGGTTTCTTGGCTAAGCAAGAAACAAGATGCAATATCTCTGTCTACAACTGAAGCAGAATACATTGCAGCAGCAGGTAGTTGCACTCAAATCTTATGGATGAAGCAGATGCTAAGAGACATCAAAGTTGAATATGAGGAGCCTATCACAATTTTCTGTGATAATTCAAGTGCAATTAATATTTCCAAGAATCCGGTATTGCATTCTAAGACTAAGCACATATCTATCAAATTTCACTTTTTGAGAGAACAAGTAAACAAGGAAGAAGTCAGATTGGAGTATGTTCCCTCCAAGGATCAGATTGCAGATATCTTTACAAAACCTCTTCCCAAAGACTCTTTTGAATATCTCCGGGAGAAGTTAGGGGTCATGGCCCCTCCGGTGATGAACTAAGATGCACTGACGTGCATCAGTCCGGTGGCTATCACAGTCATATCTTGTGATCCGGACTGATGGGGAGCTGCAACTAAGGGGGAGCAGCTGGTATGATTCTGATGTATGAGAATTGCAAGTATGAGCCCTTTTCCATTGATGTCAAAGGGGGAGAGAAGACATGTGAAAAACAAGTGGTTGATGATCAAAGGGGGAGCAGTAAAGGAAGAGAAGACATATGAAAAGTTGAAGTTCTTGTCTTAATGGTTTTTCACATCATATGTTGCCATCAATGACAAAGGGGGAGATTGTTGCAAGTATGAGGTGAGCCAGTGTTGTCATTGATGTCAACATACTCATATTGCATTGACAAGAAGGATTTGATGAGCTGTGTGCTAAGGATATTGAGAAAATTAGCCTCAGTCAGGAACAGTGAAGAACAGTGATGAGAAGAAGGCAAATGTACTGTATAGGATGAGAACCGGAGGATGCGGATTAAAGGGTTAGTAGATATGTGTCTTGAGATGCTTCAGTTAAGATTTCAGAGGTCCGCATGAAGATCTGAAGGAGTTGTGGCTGTCGGTATAGAACCGGTTCCGGCAAGTATCCAGAGGTGACAGAGGATCACAAAAAGGTCCGGTGAGGTCCGGAATTGTATTATCCTAATCTGCGGATTGGAAGGAATGTTTTGGATGTCCTTGTGATGTGTCATCCTAATTTTTGTATGATTTGGAGGTCCGGAAGTACCTCTTGCATTATGACAGTGCCGACAGACTGCGTTCTTGGAGTTCCGGATGAGGAAGACAAGAGGTTCCAGTAAGTAGAGGAAGTGCGGATGTATCTGGTCATTCAGACAGGCTTGTGAAGGTTCTTGGATCATGTTTAGGTTGTGTTGTTGGTCCGCATTGATGGTAGAGCCCGGAATTGAAGTTATTCTTCTGGATGAAGTTCTTGCTCTGTTTAGCCGACCGGATGAGTTGTTCATCCTGCGAATATTCTTGTGGTGGCCGACCGGATGTGTTATTCATCTTGCGGATACTCTTATGGTTATTTGCCGACTTAGATGTTTGTTCCTAAGTCGATGTCTTGTATAAATAACGGTTTGTGAGTTCATTTCATAGTGTGGTGTGTGGATGGGTGTAGCATAGCGAAGAAACGTGCGAAAGGCAGAGCAAAGATTTTTGGGCTTAATTGGAACTGATCCGGACATGGTAGAGATGTCATTCTCCAGTTCAAGACTGTGATTTTTATCACTTTGTAGACAGTGTGTCTCCTTGTAGGCAGTGGGCCTCTTTGTGAGTAGTGTGCTCGGGCAGTGAGCCCTTATTGGCATGTGCCATTCATTTTTCTTTATTCTTCTAACAGAGAATAATTCTTGGGTTAATCACCCCGTGGTTTTTCCCTTAACCGGGTTTTCCACGTCAAAATCTTGGTGTTCAATGTGTTGATGCTTATCTGCTCTTGTGTTTATGTATTATGCTTTCATGGATGATTATTTGATATGCTGCCAACTAACAACAAAGAATCAAGTGTTTGAAAGAAGAAGAAGTTTTATACAACTGATTCACCCCCCCCTCTCAGTTGTATGCCCTAGATCCAACAGCTTCATCCCATAGAGAGCTTTTTGGAGCTTGTATACCTTGTATTCGTGCCCTAGTACTTCATAGCTAGGTGGCTACTCCACATACACCTCCTCCTTCAATACTCTATTTAAGAAGGCTGACTTCAAGTCCATTTGGTATACCTTCCACTTGTGTTGGGCTACAATTGCTATGACTGCTCGCATGGTTTCCAGCCTTGCAACTGGTGCATAGGTTTCATCATAGTCTCTTCCAGGCTGTTGTTTATATCCCTTAACAACCAGCCTTGCTTTATGCCTCTCAATTTTTTCTTCAGCAATACTTTTTGTCTTGTAGACCCACTTCACTCCAATCACCTGTTTACCCTTGGGTAAGGTTGTTAACTCCCATGTCTCATTCCTTTCTATTGCATCCAATTCTTCATCCATGGCCTTACACCATTTTTCTTCTTTGATAGCCTCTTCAAAAACTACTGGATCACCATGAGAGAACAAAACAAAATCTAGATTTTCATCAAGTTCATCATACCTTGTATTTTCATAAATCTCCCTCACGCTCCTTGTCTTTCTCGGCACTAGAGAAGTGAGTGTAGGATTTGAACTACTTTTGGAGTTACTACTGCTTGACTTCGGAGTGCTCCGGAGCTGACTGTGCCTGCTACAGTCTTGAACTGGTTGAATCTGAATTGTTCTGGGGATGGCTCCAGAGAGCTCTAGAGTTGGATCTAGAGTGCTCTAGTGTTGGTTTTGCTTCACTGCTGGAAGTTCCTACTTCATTTCCACCTTCTTCATCATCTATGGGTATCGTTGTTGAGATACCTATGCTGGTGTCAACTGTGCCATCCCACGATTTGTTCTCAATGAACTCAACATACCTGCTAGTTATAACATTCTTGGTGATAGGATTGTACAACATGTAGCCTTTTGATTCTTCACTGTACCCAATGAAAATGCACTTTTCTCCTTTGTCATCAAACTTTTATCTTTTCTCTTTGGGCACAAATGCATATGACATGCACCCAAAAATTCGTAGGTGCTCCACACTCCATTTGTCATTTGTCCATGCTTCTTGTGGAATTTTGTCCCTTACAACCTTTGTGGGACTTCTATTTAGCATGTATACTACTGTTATGACTGCCTCATGCCTTCATACTTGTAGAAATTCATAAATTCTTTGGAGACATACTCTCCCCCTCTATCCATTCTGAGGACCTTGATTTGCCGGCCACTTTGCTTCTCAGCCAAGGCCTTAAACTCTTTGAACTTTTCAAATGCTTCATATTTATTCTTCAAGAAATAAACCCAAGTCTTTCTACTGTAATCATCTTTGAAGGTCATGAAATATAGTTTCCCACCTAGTGTGGGGGTCTTCATGGGGCCACACAAATCTAAATGTACCAACTCCAATGGTGCTCTTGCCCTCCTAGAATGCCCTGATTGAAAGGGCTTCCTGTGCTGCTTTCCTAAAATGCAAGATTCACATTTCCTATCAGGCTCAACAATAGTTGCGAGCCCTCTAACCATGCTTTTTTTGGATAAAAGACTTAAATTAGAAAAACTTAAGTGCCCATACCTTAAATGCCAAAGCTTGGATGGGTCTTGGATGATTGTCTTGAAGTCTGACTGCTGAGCCACCACTGTAGACACCATCAATTTGACTTTGGAGCCATTCGAAGCCATCTGGAACTTGATAGGTGCAGCTCCAGAGAGCACTGGGGACTGCAACCTAAGGGGAAACATCCTATCTTTCATCATCTGCATTGCTGCAATGACCTTCATGCTACCATCCCTATCATAGATGATGCACTCCCCTTTCTCCATCAGGATTCAATAACTATTTTGGACCATCTATCCAATGCTCAATAGGTTATATTTTATGCTTGGGGCATAATAGACATCCTGGATCTGCATTCTTTCACCTTGCTTGGATAGTACTATAATGATGCCTCTTCCCATGACAGGAACCTTTTGACTATTCCCCATCATGATCTCAGACCTAACACTCTTGTCAATGGAGAAAAATAAATTTACATTACCACTCATGTGGTTGCTACACCCACTGTCCAAATACCATACCTCAGGGTTGCTCTACTCAGCAAGGTTGCAAGCAATGAACACTTGTGACTATTTTTCATTTTCAGCCTTGTTCTCATTTGCCGCATTGGCATTTTGACTTCCCTGGTCACGTTGTTTCTTCCTACATTCACTTGCATAGTGACCATACTTATGACAGTAGTAGTGTTACACATTGCTCTTATCATACCTCTAATTTGGGCTGCTATTCTTTTTGTTTTGGAAGTCTATTTGGGAGGTGTTGGCCTCCTCTTGACTATTAGAGCCTCCTCTTCCGGAGTTGCTTCTACCTCTGCCCCTTTGACCTCTTCCGCTGCCAATTGTTCCTCTTCCCCTATCTCTCACATTTCCTTGTGCTTATAATGCTTGCTCTAGGGAAGGAGTGGAGATATTTAGCCACTACTCATGGGTATGAAGAGAACCCATTAACTCATCAAGTGCCAATTTTGAGAGGTCTTTGGTCTCTTCTATGGTAATAACTATTGGGTCAATCTAGGGGGAAAACTTCTAAGGATTTTATCTATAATCCTTTGCTCATCCATGGTTTCTCCATTTATCCTCAATTGATTAACTAAGGTGGAAACCCTTGTCTGAAAATCTAAAATAGACTCACTATCCTTCATTCGCAGGGTCTCAAAATCTCTCCTAAGCAGCTAGAGTTTTATTGATCTCACTTTGTTAGTTCCCTTGTAACTATTTTGTAATATTTCTCATGCTTCTTTTGCATACTTAGCTATTTCTATTCTAGGGAAAATAGCCTCTAACAAGGCTGCCTCAATCAAACTAAGGGCTTTTGCATCATTTCTTCTTGTCTCCTTCAACTAGTTCTTTTGGACATTTGACAGGGCTACAAAGGCATTTGGGTCAGTCACATCTGTGAACCCACTGACCACAAGTTCCCACAAATCATTTGCAACCAAGATGGTCTTCATCTTCTTTGCCTAGACATCATAGTTTTTGCCATCAAATATGGGTGGCTATTACCAACTCTTGTTGTGTCCTCCATCCATTTTTCCAAATCAGAGGAGATTGTTAGTACCCAAAAAATTTTAGGACTTTACCTCAATACCCAGAAAACTAAAACTCTAGATCTACAAAATCTATGGCTTTGATACCAAATATTGGAAGTGGTATGGCTCAGATACCACTCAAAGAAGGAAGAATAAACTAACAAAGGGAGAGGGGACACAACAAAATGCACAAATAGAGATTTCTAGTTATCAATAAAAACTATTTTATATAAAACAAATACAACTTAGAGCTATGACTTGGATTTTTCTATTCCTACAACTACTACTCTCTCTGGAGCTTGCTGGACATTACTATTGTCCTTCTTTGTTTAGAGTTGCTCTGCTCATTCCACTAACTAACTACTATGCATGTTTGGAGCTTGAATCTCTGCACTCCCTCACTATTGTATTCTTCTTGTTGCTACTGCAACAAACATTCTTCTTCTGCTGTGCACTATTGTGCTGTTTCTACTCACAGTATTCTCTTCACAAAAATCTAAGACTAAAAATTCTACATTCTTTCCTTTTGTCTTATCCTTGTCTTAAAAAAATTCTTCTGCTCAAACAAATTCAAAACTACCTACTGCATTGAATAGGAACTGACCAAATATTAAATGTTTTGATAGGCCAACAAATGGAAACAAATCTTTTGCAAGGTGCAACAAGTATGAGATCCCGAGAAGATCTTTGACAGGTAGGTGAATTAAATTCCCGCTCTAGATTAGTAATTCCAACATGTCCATAGATTGTATCTAAAACAAGCCTTTATTTTGTTGGATCACTCTTCTCATGTTTTCAAACTCAGTTTCATAGATGGCTTTATAATTATTGGTCATCTTACATAGCTCCTCTCTTGATATTGTTTGTGAAACCTTTCTTGGATCCTCAAGTGCTGCAAGTTCTTTAGCTACTCAAGGAATGAATTCCCAACTATCGACCACAGTATGAACATGCTACACAATATGTCATGTGCACAGATAATAAACAACAAAGAAAAGAAATGCAATCATTAAATTTGACACATAACTATAAATCTCCATTATCAACTCCATGAAAAGATCTACTAAGATTGATATCTACACAAACTGGTCCAGTAGAAATTAAATCTCACCTTATTCCCATCTAAACATTTTGCTGTGTCCTCCAAGCAAGCCTTGATACCAGCAATTGATGTTTCCTTCAGTTCACTTGACTCAGGCTGAAATCATTGTCAAAGCTAAGAATTATTCAAAAAATAGTATCTTATTTTTTCTCTCTCTAGTGCACATAAAGAAATGGAAAACAAAGAATTACATAGACAATCACAAACATCTAAATTAGTTGCTAAATATGTTGATAGAAAAGTCAAACAAACCAACAATCAAAACAAAATTTTAGATTTGTTTCCATCTAAACTATGGTTGACTCTTCCTCCTAAGTTCCTAACAATATATCGATATTCTCTTCACAGTTTGCTAAAGCTCATTAGAATTTACAAATTTATTAGGCCATTTTGATAATCATACAACCATGCGTCAAAATTGAACAGTAAGCACTTCTCGTGGAAATTAATGCAAAAGCACATAATGAAGATAGACGTGTGCAATAAAAAATCCAAGGCAAAAAGACAGCAAAAGGATGGGACATGTCATCCATTTCAAGAAACAAGAATCCACCACGCAATTTATACTAAACAAGAAGCAACCATAAGCTTACAAAACAAGGTTGGACCATCATGCCTCACTTTACTGTCCAATACTGCTTTGAACTTCTTGCAAGAAAAAAATGACAAGATGTAAAGTTACTGCTTGAAACATAATTATATTTGAGGGAAACCCTCTCCTCTTGGGATTAGAAAAGATGTGAAAAAGCTCCTAAAATAAAAAAGATTATATACAAGAAAGAAATTGATTTCACTTACTAGGACACAGAAACTTGGATGCTTGTTAAAACACACAAAAGCAACTCAAAGGTCTAAAAAGCCATGCAAATGGCAAAAGCAACATAAAAATCCAAAACATAGTGCATATAAAGATAGAATCACATACATGGCATGCACAATGTATGCACTTCAATGTATGGTTATTTTAAGTACAACAAATCAGTCTCAATTAAGGAAACCCATGGACATGTCCCCAACATTTTTTGGGGCGTCCCCTAAAATATACACCCTTGTTCTTTTTTGTTGTTGTTTGTTTCAGTTTTTGAAGTGTTTTATAGATGTAGATGGAGATGCAGAAGTTGTGTTTCACAATAGATATATTTGCAATAAATACAGAATTGAAATAACTCTTTAAAAGCAATATTTCAAAGTACCCACAATCAGCAATAAATTGAGAATGCAACATATCATCAAAACTAAAGATACCCATTTGATGAAATGTTATTACAATGCAAAATTAAACATACCCATTTGCTGGTTACTCATTAATATTGATGGGCAGAAAACACATAGCAAATTGGCACCTCAAAACCCTAGTCCCCACTCCCAAATACATCATCAAAGGTACGACCTGGTGTAGGAAAGAATAGAACAGGTATGGATGCCTCAAAACTGCAAGTAAACTCCTCCAAAACCCTAGAAGCCTCTCCTACAAACCCCCATGTCCTTGCTGCAGTTGTACAACCAGCAAAATGGAATGACGATTTGATATTTTTGCTTTCTTAAATCTCTAATATAACTTCTTCAATCTGCCATAAAAATTAGAACTGAAAACCTTAGCAAAAGTCCATCAAAATCTACAATAATTAGCACATGTGTGATTCTTGAATGAAATCACCAATTAATCCTCCAGGTTAGATCTTTCACTAACGAAGAAGATGTCTTTGTGAAAGATTCCATCTCCACAAAGCCAAAGGATGAACTTAGTTCAATCCAGCAAAACGTTGTTACCAATTCTCAAAAGCATGCATAACCAAATGAGTTCTCTTCCATGCCCAAGTAGGGATATTAAATATTTTATTTAATTTTAAAACATCCCCTTATATCTCCCATGTGGGCGCCCATCCCTAGGAAACACTTTATTTAATTTTTTAAAACAACTTCTTACGTCTCCCTAGGCGCCTCATAAAGTCAATTTATTATATTAAATAATGCTAAAGTTAAATCTTTAATTTAACTTTAATATTTTAACATTATTTAAATTAAATGCTCTGGACCATGTAAACCTTCAAGATATTATCAAATACATTCACTGACATTCCTAAAATAGGAATACTATCAACTGACCAAGTTGGTGTCCAGCCTGTGACTTACTAAAAATAGTAAATGAACAAAATGCATGAATCCTCTCCAAAAAAGTCATTATGTAAATCTCAATTGACGGAGCTCAATGCAAGACCTATCATCGCCAAATAAACTAGATTGAACAGTCACCATGAGTTCCCTAACCCTAACTCATTAGCCCATGGGAACCTACTGAATAAGCTAGCGGTCACCAAGCTAATAGTGCTTAGGAAGGGGACATTATAGTCCGCCCTCCCCAAAATTTTTTGTCCCCAAGAAATTCTAACTCTGGATGCTGTAAAATCTGCTCATTCTCCCAAGTTGCATCCTCTATCGACAAGTTCTTCCATTTGACTAAGTAATCTTTTATGACTCTCTTCCGGAGAGTACACTCCCTATAGTCTATAATAGCTTCTGGAATCAAAATTAATTTTTCCTCCTCATCCAAGGGTGCCAACTCTAATAAAGGAACAAAATTATGCCCAAGTGCCTTTTTGAGCCTAGACACGTGAAACACATTATGGACTTTGCTACTAGCCGGTAGCTCTGGCTCATAGGCTACTTCTCCAATCCTTTTAGAGACTTTGAAAGGACTATAGAACATGGGTATTAACTTTTCTAAACCACTCTTCTTGAGAGTGGATTGTCTATATGGTTGGAGCCTGAAATATACCATGTCACCTACCTTAAAACTGCGCTCTATTTGATGTTGATCATCATATAACTTTTGTTAATTTTGTGCCTGTTGCATGTTCTCCCTCAATGATTTCATAATATCTTGACTCTCCTATAACAAATATCTTGCCTTAGGCACTCTACTATCCCCAAAGAGTAGGTCAATAAACTTAGGTGCCTCATACCCATACAATGCCATGAATGGTGACATCCTGATAGACATATGATAGGTAGAATTATAGCAATATTCTCCAAGGTGTAGCCATTTCACCCATGCTCTCTATTGTCCTAAAATGTAATTTCTAAGATACCCCTCCACCCATTTATTCACTATCTCTATCTTCATGTGGTAGCTAGTGCTAAAAGTGAGTTCAGTCCCACTCAATCTGAAAAGTTCCTGCCAGAAAAGGCTTAGAAACTTGTTGTCCCTATCGCTCACCATACTCCTAGGCATCCCATGAAGTCTTAAAATATCCTTGAAAAATAAATCAACTACCTGTGCTGCAGTATATGTTGCAGAAATAGAAAAAAAATGTGCAAATTTGGTCAACCTATCTATCACAACATATATACGGTCCTTGATTTGTACCGTAAGTAGCCTAGTGATGAAGTCCATGGAGATACATTCCCATTTCTGATTAGGAATTCTTACAAGAAGTGTGGAGAGGATTACGATTGCTGTAATGACACAACATGACACATGGTATTTGGGGGCTTACAAACCTCCTAGATTGATTTGGGATCCTAGAGTAGTATTATTCAGGATGGATCTGATAGTTGTGTTTGACAAATTGCTTGAGGGCAAGCGATTTTGAGGAGGGTGGATTGTAATGTTCCCTTTTTGGTGCATAGACCTTTTGTGCACATTATGCTTGTTCCTAGTTCTTCAGAGGCTATTTGTCATAATTGAGAGAAGTCCAATGTTTGTGAAATGGTTGTGGATCAATTTTTTAGAGCAATTGATGTTGGAATTGAACTCCGTGATGTTTCAGGATGACAGTGCAACTTTTGAAAGTTTGTTGAGCTTCCTAGATAGCTCTCTAAGATTCTTGGAGGAGCTGTCTATTTTTAGGTCCCCTGGATGGCATCATTATTCATCTCAAACCATATGGAGTATGTTGGTATAGTTTATTTGGCATTTCAGTAAAGTTTGGGATTTTCTGCCAAAAAAAAGTATTTTAATGAGCTAACAGTTAATTATTTGCACTTAGACTTGTAAGTTGGAAAATAATTATAAAGTGCAAGGGTATGATAGCTCATTGGAAAGAGGAAAAGTCACTCTTTTATTTAGGCACATAAAAGTGAGAACTAATGTGGTGAAATATTGGATTTTGAGGGGAAAAGTATATTTTCTATTTAATAATTCATTTTATTGTGCAAACTTCTAAAAAGTGCCTATATAAAGGGGTTGAGAGCTCATTTTGCTCTTTATGCTAGAAATTGTATTGTTACTCCACTGCATTGAACCCATGTGTTCTTCCTTTCCTTCTTGAGGATGAAAACCCCATTGGAGAAGATTAGTTTTGGTGGTGAAAGATCCACCCTGGCTAGTTTGAGGTGATTTCATCCAGGAATCGCACTGAGCTTCATGGATTTTGATTTTTGTGATGAGTTTTGGTTTTGATAGTGATTGTGATATTTGGTGTTATGATTTTTAGTGAGAATTTGGAGTGGGTTTGGAGTTTATTTGTTGCTCCTTGCATTTCCCAAAGTTGGCCGTACATCACTAGTCATATTGTAGCATGAGTTTTTGATGTGATAGTTAATGGAGTTTGTTTGTATTACCTTGTTGAAGACTTGTAACACTTTGTGTATGACAAACATCCATTTCTAAGTAGATTGCAGATTATTATTTGTTGTTACAAACTTCTTTACCACTGTCATACCATCACAACAGGCCGTACAAGGTACAATACAGATGTGTGGTTTCCAGACTTGGTCGCTAGGGTGTGAGAGGTTGAAAGGAGTTCTTGAGAGGCATTTAACTTAGCAGATGTTGGGAGACTATGTGAGAAGAAGCCTAAATGAAGTTACATGCATTTAATGTATGACTAACCCTCTATAGGCACCATCGTACAACAACAATAGGGTATTTTTCAAGCACAATTTGAAGACATCAGGATGGTATGATGGTATGATTTAGTTTCAAAGTATTTTCCAGTCATGTTTATTGATACATTCTTCATAACCAAATATGGGTTTTCTAAGCTAATCTTCTAAGTGTTGTAGCATGTTGAATCTTCATTGTAATACATTCATTGTTGCAAACCTTGTAAGGGCTTCCCACTGAACAAGTGGATGTGCCAATGAGATTAGTTTCCTTATTTCTTTGTAATGGCTTCCCACTAAATAATTGGATGTGCCTCCTTCTCTCATGTACTTCATGGCTCAAGTTTCTGCTGAATAAGTGGATGCACCTAGTTTTACTTTCTTGTACCCCACTGAATAAGTGGTTGTTCACTGCGCAAGTGGATGTTTACTTTCATGCTTATTCCCACAATTTATTGGATGCCCACTGAATAAGTGGAAGATTGTTCTATTGTTGGTTTATGATTTGAATGCTAACTCTGAAGCACTTGTATGCTCTCACCTTACCCACATCAAGATCTGGGTGATCAGAAGTGTGTAGAAGAAACATTGCTCATAACATTCAGTGTTGTTATCTTGTTTTCAAAAAAAAATTAGGGCATCCTATTACATAAAATGAGGGATAATCTGAAACCCCCAAGTAAGGCAGGGGGAAAACCCAAAACCTCCCATTAAGGATAAAGATATTATGAGACCTTGTAATAAGAATAGTAGGTGCATGTCATCACATGAAAGAGATCAAGGTGCAATTTTAAGAAGATTTTGAGTGAGGCTTAGTAGGTCAACCATCCATTAATGTGAGAACTACCAAGAAAGTATGGGATGAGCATTGAATTTGGGATGAGATGGATGATGTGGAACCGAATCATGATTAAATTATTCCAATTTTATTGTAGATTAATGATTTGATCTTAGGAATGCCTTGAGAAGCAATTAGTTATGAAAGTATAGTTTGTTATTGCAAGTTGAATACAAGGTAAACGATGCAATGGAAACATTAATCAAATAGTGTTTAATTCTGACTAGTACATGTGATGAAACCAATAAATTGAAATGAAACATGGAGAAGCATATAAATTCATCAACACATAAGAACACCAAACTTACATGGAGAAACCCTTTCACAAAAAAAAACTCCACCAAAGAGATCCAAACTTGTATTAATCTCAACAATGTAAGCGCATCAATGCAATCCACTTATCCTTTCAGTCTGACAGTAATCTGACAAGATATCAGTACCTACAAAGTCAACTATATAACCTCTATCCCATACCTCCATTATATAGAACAATAAAAAACTAGAAACCATGAATGATTTCCAAAACAATTTAATCAAAACCATGGTTCCAAAACTAGGCCCCATATTCCTCATGCAAAAACCAACACCCCATAATAAATTGGTCAAACCATTTTTTGAAAATGCAGAACTAGCAGCCCAAAAATTTGACTCAAACTTGGGACTTGGAAAAAAATGTGGCAAACAAAAAAAAACATACACAACAAAAAAAACAAAAAACTATGCATTTAGAGAACACAAAAGTCTACTATGATAATCAATTTGTCATAAATCAAACATTACATATGTCATATACCCTCAAAGGCTCAAACACACAAAAATTGAAATTTCAAAGTTTCAAAGTCAAACAATACATTGTATTATGACAAAATTATAAATAATAATTATTTAACAACACTATAATTGTTTACATATGTCAAAAAATAGCCAAATACAATCTACATCCTCTTCTTCCCCCTCTTAGTGTAAATTTTTTGGGCCTCAAACTAGAAGGTAAGTTAGTATCAACACGAGGACTAATTATTTCCTCAAAAATGTCTTCATTTTTCTTAAATGCATCCACCTCTGCGGCTGCTCTCTCCAATTCAATAAGATCTTCATCCCCTGTAGGTTTTTGATATTTGTCATCTCAAATTGGAAAAATTATATATAGATACATGCCTTTGTGAAAAACACTCCAAATTCATTTCAATCTTCAAACAAAGTTCAAACACACATTAAAAAATGTTCCAAACACCTCTCTCCCACTTACAACTCTGCTTGGCCAAAAAGAGATACAAAGCATAGGAAACATAGTTCAAAATAGAATGAAAAAACAAGTTGGGCATGTGGGTTTTTCTTTTCTCATGCCAGGCAAGTCCAACTCCAAAACACTCGAGTCATCTCCAAAAACATGATGCATTTTTTATACAAACTTGGGCAATTCATTTTTTCTTTTGTTTTTCCAAGATATGTTCAAGATAGATATTTACTTATATGCTTCAGTCCATATGTAGATACTATCTAAGGCCTGAGTATTGGAATCGAAGTGCCCCTCACTTCACTAGACCATTTATGAGTAATCTAGCTTAACCAAAAACTACGGATCTCAACAATATTTTAAGACCCTTGGCACAAGGTTTCTAGCTTAAACAACTACTTCAAAAAGAAAAAAAATTGCAAAAAAATGCTTATTACTCCACTACTTTCACCACTTCCAAAACACCAAGATCCCTTGAGGGCACAGTGAGTAGCTGAAGTAAGCCACTAATCTAATACTACTGTAATGAACATGGCCCTAGAAAATACTTTGATGCCACTTGCAAAGAAAATAATGATAATACACATATATAAGCAGAAAATAAGAGCAAGAAAATGCTTGTATATTATGTTTGTGGTGTGCAATCCTCCCAATAAAGCATAAACTCCAATTACAACATTCAAGCTGCATTTCTCTTGCCTAAATACAAGAATATATATCTAACAACTAAAGACAACTACCACTATTCCATGCATGTGAGATAAATATTCCATTCCAACTAACTAGCAGGGTGACTTACAAACCCAATCCTTTATTTAATAATACAAAATACATATATGAGAAAGGAGGTTCTTAACATAATAAGGCCTCCATTAGGATTGTGGTTACCCATGCCATATGTTCTGCCACTAATTTGCAAGAAAAATTTCAATATTTTGTATTTGACACCATGCTGTCATGTCTATATGGATCTGGTTACAATTTAACATTCATCATACTATTTATATAAGAACAAACATAAGCCAAACCAACTGATTGCATATTTGTAATCCTTATCAAAGACTTACACCATGAACTTGCTTGAAAAAAGAGTCAGCATGCCTTTTGCATACACATTCTACCTCAAGAATGAGAAGCATTTCTATGGTTCTTTTACATGTAATTTCTCCATTGAACTTCCTTGACATAAGCATTTCAGTTTCCTAAACATGTTTGCATGAACATATACTACAATACCACATGTTTCCAGGCTATTTTTAAACATCATCCACTTCAATAGTCAAAAGTCAATTTTGGCCAATAAAAATAAGACAAATATTTAACACTTTTTATTGTAGATGAGGTGTAAAATTGTTATTGACTATTTGATAATTGAAATGGATGATGTTTAAGTAGACCCCATGTTTCCATGCCAAGCACACTCAGATCATACAATTTCCCCACCCCAAGCATTTTCAGACTAAAAACAGGACCTTCATAGAGGAACCTTGAAACACGTGTCTAAATAACATGCAATGATACCCTGAAACATGCTCTAAATTTAACATTACCAGAAAGGGAAAAACCTCTTCCCCTGCTAAAAACATGAAAGACAAGAGGAAACATAATATATTTTGCATACATATTTTGACCATCTACTTTTCAGTAGTTTTTAGGGCTATTTCTTAAAGAACGTTATGCATTGCCAACTTGTCTTTTGTTTGCAGAATTGTTATTCTGCTACTGGAAACTTCATATTGCTTTAAGGTTGTTCAATATCAGAAAACTTACTACATTGAATAAACCATTTGGTGTCTCAAAAATTAGTTTTACCATTTTGGAAAGACTTTGATCATCTCCTTTAGATAACAAAGAAGAAAGTTATAGTCTTGAGATTTGGAAATTATTAGCGTTGGCATTTGCAACTATTATTTGTAACAACATCCACAATTCTGAATGCTTACAGTTTGGTTTCAAATTGAAATTTGTAACTTTAGATACACATACCCAGAGAAAACAAAAAATTGAACATGTGCAGTTCAGTGGTTTGTTCCCCACCATAAATAGAGGACAATTAGGATCTAATTAAACACTCAATGATATAAAGCCCATACAAACTTTAATTAAAAGTAAAACATAGTATATGAGGCCAGATGAAAACAACTAATCTGGAATCATAAAACAAAATACTTGCCTTCTCTGGTAATTCTTCTAACTAGAACACCATGGCATTAAAATCTTCAACCACCCATTTTTGTACCTCTGAAGGATTGATATCCAATTTCTCACTTTTATTTGCATCAATGCCTTTTGCTTTCTTCTGAGGCATCTAGAAAGTCAAACAATATGAATATACATATGGTTAACAATTATGTAAGTCTACAGAATGATAGCAACACAAAAAAAAGTGATGATAAATATCATGCAGTCACTCAACATAGTGCTTTAGTCTGTTTCAGTTTAAATTAAGTGACACTAGAAAGAAAGAAATAAATTATATTAATGTCCATGAATGACCAAGAATAAGTCAAAGAGACTGGAATGTACATATGTTACAATAGCAAGTCCTAGGGCAAGAACGGCCCTTGACACAAAGCAAACACAACTAGAGAAAATTTAAAATTTCATACAGAATCAGTTCCAACCATTAACTGAGAGTAGAAGATCTCCTGCAGATCTTTACAAAACATTGATTTTATTTGTAATTAGATAGATTCATTAACCTTAACTCTAACAAATAGTAACTGACAAGTTCGAATATAATTGCAACAAGCTTATGGCCAGCAGCCCACATTGAGCAAAGTGAATGCAAAATCATGAATTGGGAAGGAACAAGGTCAAGCTCATTATGGACTCTAGAAGACATTGTGCAGATGTAGCCAGTATGGGCTGCAAAAAATGGGTATATGTTCACAAATATTTTCATTGACAAGATAGATTGAATGATTGTAAGACGCAATTTGAACAATATGCTCTATCCCCACCTCTAAAATAATTGACTCTTAAAAACTCAAAAAGCATCTGGGAACTCTTTACATGGTTGTATGCATCATCAAGTTTGATAAGCATAGAACCCCTTCAATGAGGCAAGGAAATCTAATATTGTTTTGTTTATATTGTTGGTCCGCCAATCAAATTTAATACTAAAACCTATCTTTGAATAAGAACCATGCTAAATAAGGATAAATTGGCCACGTCTTAGTCAACCTTAGTCAATAGCCTACTACCCATCAAAGCATCAAATGTTAGAGCTTTGTATTCAAAGAAAAGAAACAAAAAGAACATCCACAAATTGTGCTTAAAACTAAATTCTAGTGCTTCAACTTCCCCCTCTATAATGTCCCGAACTAATTTTTTTTTGGCTTTTTACAATTTTAAGATGAAAATGCATAAATCCCAGGGCACGTTCTAATCACTCAGATCCCAATGTGGGCGAGGTGAAATCATACGGTGATTGGGACTCTACTTGGCTACAAGCCACACAATCCAAATGAATACCAGCCACACAATCCAAATGAATGCCATAACTGGAAATGAAATAAACTAGAGGCTTGGTGGCATTGTCATCCAAACTATAAAAATTCTATTCTAACTAACTGAAAACTATCTCATCTTACAATTACTGAAATCTACTACAAATCTTGATTATTTCTAGGGTAGTAAACCGCACAGAAAATTACAATATTACTATAGTTGGAAATATCAGAAATCTTCTTAAAATCCACAACTGATCACAATAGAAATCCAAAATAGTAACAAATAATCATAACTCTAGAACTGATTATTTCAAAATATCATTAAAGACTGAAAACCCACTTACTAATGATGTTTGCAGTTGTATAGCTGCTAGAAATCAGAATATCACAATGGTACGACTTCCCCAATGACCAACAACAAACTTTATTAAATCCACTGAATTTGTACGGCACCCAAACTCTTCCAAAAAGCAAGGCTTAGTTTCAAAAAATGGTAAGGGAGAGGAGTTGACCGTGGGCATAGGACATATAATGGGTATAGTACGTGAGGGCCCACTTTTGGGCAATAAAAGAGCCAAGAAAAATTTCAAATATCTTTTTTTAATATGATAGGAAAGGTTCATATAAAATTCACAATATGTTCTATTATAGGTAGACTATTTTTTTACCACCTTCAACTTGACATTTATTTGCCACCTTCCCAATATTAAGTGAATGTAAGTTAATAAACTTATTTCCACAATATAAATAATCTTTGCCACCTTCCCTAAAAATGAGTTGACATGCATTCAAAGTGAGTTGACATATACAGAAAGCCATTGTCAACTCAATAAATTGTAAATATATTTTAACAAAATACATTAAAACATGTTCCATTTCTGATCTTTTTTACAAACTATTGGTTCCACCATGTCCACAATCACCAATCTTTTTGTGAATTTACCTACAAAAATTAAAAAACGAATTCTTAGGCTCACTATGCATTGCAATTTTTCAATAAAATATGTAATTATTATAGTATTATTTCCAAATAAACATAAAAAAATAAAATAAAATAAAATGAAATAAAAACTGGTTAGAAATACAATTTTTTTAATATCATTTCAAATCACCAACCAGACTTCCTACGTATCCATTTCCTATCATTTTTATCATTAATTCCTTGAATCTCAGATCAAATTCCCTCCAAGAATTAAAAATTCTCCACTTGCTACCAATTCAAATTCTATCAACCTATTTATTTATACAAGCAATGCTCAATTGTACGATGCAAGCTACCTATTCACAAATTCAAATTTCTGACTTTGTGCTGGATAGCCCTGATCGACAATGAGCTTCTCCAAAGTGATGCAGTCTCTTTTAGCTTCTATGGTAAGACTCAAACCTGCCTTCAGTATTTCTTATGCATTCATGTATGATTTTATTACTTTCAAACGCCTTGTCCATTTACATTTAAATGAATCAAATTTCTTGTTTCATAGCCCATGTTTTTGCTGTCACATTCTATACCTCTGAAATAACCCCAACCCAATATCGGCCACTCTCCCTTAAAGCTAACTGTGTTGTGTTTATAAACCTTCAAACTGTAGTATGGTACAAATATTTCCAACCTTTTCCAATACAACATTACGATACATACATATATATGTATGTTTCCTATAGTCTTGTTCATTTTCATTAAACTTATGCATTTATCTATCTCTACTATATATATTACTATGACGCCTAATACTAAAACTGCATATTGAAATTTTTATAATACTTTAAAGTTCAACAACAGTATGGTACAAATATTTCCAACCCTTTTTGATACAACATTATGATATATATATATATATATATATATATATATATATATATATATATATATATATATATATATATATATATATACTTAAATTACTTATAGCCTTGTTCATTTACATACAACTTATGTATCTATCTATCTCTGCAAAACATATATAGCAAGGATAGATAGATACATAAGTTACCATATCCTTCTTCATTTACATTCAACTTAATTAGATGTATGATTTGTTTGTTCTTCAATTAAAGTGACTGTAAATATCGACCCCTCTCCCTTACAACCAACTATAATAATGGTTGACTCCTACTTATGTTATAACCATTCTTAAATAGCATATACCCTTGATCATTTGCAATCAACTCAATTAGGTGCATGGTTAGTTTGTTCTTCAATTACACTCACTTTTACATGTATGAATTTTTTGTTTCAGTTTGTATCATTCTTTTAATTGTAAGAGTTAAAATTGTATCTTGTTTACTAATCACTGAGTTGGTTCAATGTAGAGGAAGAATAAAGCGACAACAAATACCATGTGACCTCTAACAAAGTAGAGGTAGACATATGTGCCTGCACACAAGAGAGGTGTGCAACTGCCACATAGAAATGAGGAGGACATAGTGATTCTTTCTCAGTAGCCAATTGAATAGCCAAGTAGTGATGAGGAGGTAGTAATTACTGTGGAGCAACCAACTGAACTTCTACTCCAAGTTAACCCAGCTGTAACAACTAAAAAGGTTGTACTGTGGCAGGAATGGACCATGGCTGACATGGAACATGCCCTTGAAGATGTCGAAGACAATGACATGTCAACAAGAGGGACAACCAAAAAGTGGGGTGTTCTAACTACAACATTATCAAATTGGGTGGGTGGTGTCACCATTACAAAATATAAAGGGCCCCCAACAATCATAAATGATGAGGAATCTAGGCATTGGTCATCCAATGGTGCAAGGACATGGCTATTGTTGGCCATGGTTTGGAGATTGTCAATCTCAAATTAGAAGTGGCCCAAATATACCAAACAAGGCCTAATCCCTTCAAAGATGGGCTTCTCGGCAAGTCTTGGTGGACAGGGTTCAAAAGAAGGCATCCTGATCTGTGTTTAAGAATAGCCCAAGGGCAAGATAGAGACCGTGCAATGAATCTTAGGCTTGCAGTTGTAATTGAATTCTACGAAACATTGGAGAAGACATACACAACTGAGAATTATGGACCCCAAAGGATTTGGAACTGCGGTGAGATAGGGCTGCAAGTTAGGCGGAATGGAAATATGAAGGTTCTTGCCAAAAAGGGTAGTAGAAGTGTTGCATATATTATCCCAAAGATCCAGGAGTGGATCACAATTTTGCCATGTGCAAACGCTGTAGGTTAGAAAATTCTAGGCTTTTACTTATTCAAAAGCAAACATCACATGCACAACTACATAGCCAACTGTGAGCCAGGAGCATTAATGGTTGTTCAGCCTCATACATGGATGATGAAAGAATTTTTTGTGAAATGGCTGAGATTTTGTGCTCTGCAAGTACCTAGGGGTTGCTCACCCAGCTATAAACACCTCATCATATTTGATGGTCGTGGCATCCATGTAGCCTTTTCTACTATTTTTGAAGCAAGGGAACTTGGTATTGACTTGCTCACCCTACCAGCCCACATCACATAGGTTGTAGCCTCTTGATGTGAGTGTTTTCTCCTCTTTCAAATCTCATTTCAAAAAGGAAAGAATAGAATGGAGTAGTAGACATACAAATTTGGAGATAAGAATGACAGAATTGGCTACACTTGGTAGCCTAGCTTTTCATAAGGCATTGATAGTTTCAAACATAACAGCTAGGTTCAAGAGAACAAGTATTTGGCCTCTGGATCCAAATGCATTGGACAATGACATGAGGGTTAGCAAGACTTTTCAGTTTGCTACCCCTAAGGAAGCATTAGTTGCTGAACACATTCTAAGCCTATCCAACAATGGTTTTCTAGTGAATGGGGGTGACTGTATAGATGAAACAACAGAACTTGGAGACCACCAAAGCCCACTTGAAGCAATTGAATCTACATGCTACCAAAGTCCTCCACAAATTTCAAGTTTGTCAGACTAGAAATCACCACCAACAATAGTTTTGGGAGAGCAAAATAGTATTAGAGACATATCTCTTTCCCTACCAACTCCACCTAAGGAGCCCTCCTAGTCGTTAGAGGGTGTAGCTAATCCTAGTTTTGATCTGCATGTGGACACAAAGCAAAGTCTTACAATGCCATCTCCATCACACAACATGGGTCCAAATACTATAGTTCATTTCTATGTTGATTGGGGAGATAATGAAGCTGATCAAATAGGAGATGACTTGGATAATACGACTACTGAGATGTAGAAAACAAACAATGAAGATTCAATGGATCCTTTGGGAGGCCAAACAACTTCACACATCTCACAATTCTTGAAGCTACTAGTTCATGTAGTGAAAGACAAGTCTAATATGGTAGTTGACCATGGGATTAAAATACCAAGAGGATCCCAACTCCTGACTGCTAATGACTACATGGCCTTGCTAACTTAGCAAGAGGATAGGAAGAAGGAACACCAAAAATTGAAAGACAGCAAGAAGGAATAGATTGAAGAGCTCATGATAGAAAGGATTGCAGCATTGGAGGTCAAGGCTCTATTGAGAATTGACAAGGAAAAGCAATGAGTAGCAGTAGAGGTTGAAAAAGAGCTGCAAAAGGAGAGAGAAAAAAATGGAGCAACAAAGGATAGAAAAGGAAGCTGCAAAAAGGGAAAATGAATTGGAGAGGGCATGAAAAGAGGCTGCAAGGGAAATGTGACTCAACAACCCTCCCCTTGCTTGATTGTCATAGGATATCCATAGAATTTGTGTCTATTCAATGTCCCCAATATTGTCCATCACCTACCCAAAGTATCAACCAACTATTTCAAAGTTGGAGTCCTCATTCGCAGTCCTATCCACCCTCATCTAGCCTAAGCATTACCCAACCATTTCAGAGTTGGAGTCCTCATTCAAAGTCCTATCAACCCTCACCTACTCCAAGCATAACCCAACCAATTCATAGGCCATAAACAACTCACAAGATAGCTTGGCTTCAAATTTCAGTTTTCCTACTTTTTTCAATTGATTAGAATGTTATGTATGAATTTTTTTGTCATGAAGGTTTTGATGGATTCCAAACGATGTTTGAAATTTTTTTTTTGAATGTTTGTAACTTGAAACAATAGTATGATTTCAATACAAACAACATATTCCATCATGTTACAGTCACTGACTATTAGAGTTATTGTAATTGAAGAGCCAACAAGACATACATCTAATTAAGTTGAATGTAAATGAAGAAGGCTATAAGAAACTTATATATCTATCTATCCATGCAATATAACATAAGTAGGAGTCAACCAATATATATTGCAGGGATAGATAGATACATAAGTTTCTTATAGCCTTCTTTGATGGTGTTAGATTGTCATTGATGTCAAAAAGGTCTTGCAAGATCTTGGGTTGATCTTGTAAACATCTGAAGGTCACTAATCAGGAGGTTATACTTCAAAAGATAAGGACTTGCTTCATATGTGTATTCAATTTTGTGTTCAAAAGATCTTGGGTTGATGTTGTTGCTCATGTTAAGGATATCAATTGTGTTTGTGCAAATTCTTCTTGAATAGATCCTCAAGATTGAGTTACATCAGAATGTCAGTGATGTGTTGAGGATGTTGATCATATAGGAGCTCAACTGGTTTACATGCATGTTCATATTCAAGCAATATTGACACAGGTTGATCATGTTCTTGCCTTACAAGACCAGTGCAGATCAGGTATTTATGTTGGAGGATTCACTTTGTGTGTAGTACTTGATCAAGTCTTTATCATCATTTATTAGGGCTTTCTGAAGCTCTAAAATCTACATCCTTAAGCCATCACTAAAGTTTCTTAATGTTGATGACTTGGGATCGATGGGTTAGTCTCTCATGATCAAGCAAGAAAAAGCACATTAAAAATTTAAATTTGAAATAGAGAAAGAGAGCTTAATTATTGAGCATTGAAATTTTTATGAGGATCATGTTTAATACAAAAGGCATCAAATGTGGTAAGCGGTCATCAAATAACTTGAATATTTTATAAAGCTTTGAAGAGTTTTTCAAATGCATCTAAACCTTATGGAGCCCGATTTGAATATTCTTAACGAAAGCATATTTTAAATTCGAAGGGAATTGCTTTTATTAAAAAAAGAACAAATGGAGCCCGATGCATTTGAATTCAAAATATGTCTTGATAAGTAAAAAGGCATCGAATTGCCTTTTTAGGGGAGTATGTAATATGTTTTTAAAGTTTCTATTATGAATGCCTGATCACTAAGCCTTTTTATGGCTTTAGTCTATTCTTTAGAAACCTTTCTTAAAACCACTATGTGGTCGGCCATATACATGATTTTTTAAATGGTAAAAGCTATCAAATTTTTTGTGATAAGTTTTTTTTAAAATTAGAAATTGCTTTTTCTAATTTAAAGTTTTTTGAGGAGATTTTTTCAAGGCAATCAATTCCAGTTTCTCTTCCATACAATTGAAGAATTTAATGAAGATTTTTCTGAGAGAAGGTGAAAGGTTTGATGAAGTAATTTTTGACAAAGATGGAAAGAATATTATTTTTGGAATATGAAAAGAGGCTCCTAAACTGATCAGAGAAATAATTTTCTTTTGGGGCAGATTTATTAAATCAGTTGAAGATTTTTTTGTTCAGGGTAAGAGAAGGATGAATGGAATTTTTGTGTTTTTATTTATTGAAGATTTATTTTTCAAATGAACATAATTTTTTTTTTTGCAAAGGCAATATGATTTGAAGAGTTTTTTTTATATACAAGAATATGAAGGATCATGCAGGCAGATTGATTAAATGAGGAGATTGGATATTCAGTTTAAAAGAGATTTTGTTTGAAGAGGACTATGAAAAATATTTTCATAACATTGTAAATTAGTTTTTTCTTCTTGCAGATGGTTTGGTGTTTGAACTCCCTGAAGTTTTTTTTGAAGAAGATGAAGGTGAATGGATTACAAGATTGATTTTATTTTGCAAAGCAAGAGGAAGATATTTTGTGATCAGATGCAAACAGATATTATTTTTTTGGAGAAGAATTTGAAGAGTTTTTTTTAGAAATTGAATAGACACAGAGGAATATGAAAAGTTTTTTTCTTTGCAGATGGAAGGACTTTCAATTTATATAAAATTGTTTTCCAGGTGCATTGAAGAGTGTGGAATTGTATACAGAAATAAAGACATTTTCTACAAGATCCTCTTGAAGAGAAAAGAAAGATGAGAATTTGATACTGTGGATGTGATGAAGAAAATATGTTGAGATATACAGAGATGAGAAAATGAAAAGAAATGAATATGCAGGATGAAAAGCACTTACAGATTGAAGACAATATGAAATTGTTTATACACAGATAATCTAGATCAGTATATAGAGATCATGAGATTAATGTGCAGATCAGGTTGTATGTAATTGAACAGAGATATACAAATTTAGAGAAGAATGTTATGAAATGGTGCAAATCAGATTGTGTTACAATCATTTCTTGCACATCTTATTTTATGTTTTGATGACGGGATTGGTTTGCCAATGAGGCCTTGTATTAGCCAGTGAGGCTTGTTGGTCAGTGAGACCTATTTGTTTACCAGTGAGGTATATCAGTGTTGGAAGTGGGTGCTTCTGTTTGGTATTGGAGTTGGTGCTCCATAAGGAGTTGATGCTCCTAGATACATATTGTAACCAGTGAGGTAGTTCCGGAGTGGTTTTTCTACCCCTGGAGGGTTTTCCACTCGTGTAATTCTTGTGTCTTGATTCATATTGACCTTCTCTCTGTGGTTGTATGTTTTACTCATGAGTTTTTGTTTTTCATTCTCAATTATGTGCATATGTGTTTGACAAATCAATGATAGCTTTCTCTCCTTGTGCTCTGCAAGTTAAAGTTTGTAAAAAGATTTGAAAATTCACACAACACTGATTCACCCCCCCTCTCAGTGTTGTCCTTAACTCCTACATTCTTCATTTACATTTAACTTAATTAGATGTATGTTTTGTTGGCTCTTCAATTACTGTAACTCTAACAGTCAGTGACTGTAACATGATGGAATATGTTGTTTGTATTCAAATCATACTATTGTTTCAAGTTACAAACATTCAAAACAAAAAAGTTCAAACATCATTTGGAATCCATCAAAACCTTCATGACAAAAAAGTTCATACATAACATTTTAATCAATTGAAAAAAGTAGGAAAATTGAAATCTGAAGCCAAGCTATCTTGTGAGTTGTTTGTGGCTTATGACCGAGTACAACTCCAAGATTAAATTGGTTGGGTTATGCTTGGGGTAGGTGAGGGTTGACAGGACTCCGAATGAGGACTCCAACTCTGAAATGGTTGGGTAATGCTTGGGGTAGGTGATGGTGGATATGACTGTGAATGAGAAGGACTCCAACTCTGAAATGGTTGGCTAATACTTTGGGTAGGTGATGGATAGTATTGGGGACATTGAACAGACACAAATTCTATGAATATCCTATGACGGTGAGGCAAGGGATTTAGAGGTGTTGTTATATGGAGCCTAATCAGACTAGGAGGTTAAAATTTACCCCACTTTTATCAGCACGGTTTCCCCCAAATTATTTAAAGGTGTTGGGAGTTATTTTTATATTAGCCAACATAAAAAAAAACCCTATTTTTGTAACCGACATAAGGCTTGATTAAAGTGGCTAAGGGTTAGGGTTTCTGTTGATGTATTATATCATTTTGCAATGGTATTGAGTTGCAAGGATTGCTGGTTGTAATCAGTTTAATTTACTGGATAATAATATTGGACTCTCTATTGGTGGATGTAGCCTGAGTTTGGGTGAACCACATTAAAATTTGTCTCTCGCTGTTATTATTTCTATGTATTTTCATTCCTTTATTTAATCTTTATATGCCTTTAATTGATATCTTCTGCTGGCTAATCCCTAACAAGTGGTATCAGAGTAGGTTGTGTTTGATTATCATCTGCAAGGTCTCGTGGTTGAGTGGGAGTCTCACGGTTAAGTGGGAGCAATGGCAAATGAGGGTAAATTGAAGGTAGATAAATTCAATGGGCAAAACTATCATTTATGGAAGATGCAGATGGATGATTATCTCTATCAAAAGGATTTATGGAGGCCATTGGAAGGAATAGCCAAGAAACTAGCAACAATGATTGATCAAGATTAGAATCTTCTCGATAGAAAGGCACTGGGAACCATTCGGTTGTGCCTGGCACCATCTATGGCATTTAATATAATAGAAGTAATGACAACAAGTGAATCGATGAAAGCTTTGGCTAAATTGTATGAAAAACCCTCAGCCTCAAATAAGGTATTTCTCATGAAGTGTTTGTTTAATCTGAAAATGATTGAAGGTGGATCTATGACAGATCATTTAAATGAGTTTAATACGATTACCAGTCAGTTAACTTCTGTAAAAGTGAAATTTGATGAAGAGGTGAGGGATCTCTTGGTTTTATGTTCTTAGCCAGAAAGATGGAATAACTCAAGGTAATGGCTATAAGTAACTCTGTCTCTTGTTCAAACACTTTGAATTTTGATGATGTTATTGGTGTTATCCTTAGTGAGCAAATGTGAAGGAAAATCTCAAGAGGGTCCACATCAGGTAGTGTTTTGAATGCAGAAAGTAGGGGTAGATCAAAGGAGAGAGGAAAAGGTTTTGGAAATCATGGGAAGTCATGAGGAAAATTGAAGGACAAGAGATCCCAATCCAGAGGATAGAAGGATTGTTGCTACTATGGGAAACTAGGTCATCTGAAGAAAGATTATTGGTCTTGGAAGAATAAAGGAGACAAAAAGAAGGTAATAAAGAGGTAAACGTGGTAAGTAACAAATCTAAAGATGATGCTTTGATTCTTTCCCTAAATAATGTTGATGATTCATGGGTTTTAGATTCAAGAGCCTCATTTCATGTTACACCCCATAGAAGTTATTTCCTTAATTATATCCAAGGGGATTTTGGGCTAGTTTATTTGGGAGATAACGAAACCTGTCAAATTGTTGGAAAGGGAAGAATCAAGATTAAGTTGTAGAATGGAAATCATTGCTACTACAAGAGGTAAGGCACGTTCCAAGGCTGAGTAGGAATTTAATTTCAGCAGGGAAGCTAGATGATGAAGGTTGCATTGTTGCATTTATTGATAAAAATTGGAAGCTTTTAAGAGGTGCCTTAATAGTAGAAAAAGGTGTGAAAGTAGGCACATTATATCTTTGTACAGGTCATATTGTTCCTTCTACTTTAGATGTTGCAAAGAAAAAACAAATAGGTTTAGGAATAGTTGCTACAGGTTTGCAAGAAGAGACTGAAACAGTTGCTGTAGGTTCTAAGACAACACTGTGGCACAACAGACTTGGGCATATGAGTGAAAAAGGTATGAAGTTACTTCATTCTAAGAAAGATTTACTAGGTTTGAAATGTATTAATATGGATTTATGTGAAAGTTGTGTTTATGGAAAACAAAAGAGAGTCAGTTTTCTCAAGGATGGGAAGCAAAAGAAAGATGAAAAGTTGGAGCTTGTGCATACAAATGTATGGGGACTAGCTCAGGTATCTTCTCTCGATGGCTCTTGGTATTATGTTACATTCATAGATGATGCAACTAGGAAGGTTTGGATTTATTTCCTTAGGCAGAAATCTGATGTATTTGAAACATTTAAGAAATAGAGAAGCTTGGTTGAGAATGAGATGTGTAAAAGATTAAAATGTCTTAGATATGATAATGGTGGTGAGTATTACAACAAAGAATTTGAGGATTATTGTTCCTTTAATGGAATTTGTAGGCAGAAAATAGTTCCAGGGACTCCACAGGAGAATGAAGTGGTTGAATGCATGAATATGACAATAATGGAGTGTGCAAGGACCATGAGATTGCATGTTGGGCTACCTTTAAACATGTGGGCAGAGGATGTCAACACCGATGTATATTTAATAAATAGAGGTCCTTCAGTTCCTTTGGGTTGTGGTATTCCAGAGGAAGCATGGACAGGTAAGAAGGTGAGTTATTCTTTTCTCAAAACCTTCGAATGTGAAGCATTTGCGCATGTAGATTCTAAAAATAGAACCAAGATGGATGCAAAATTAAAAAAATGTACCTTCATTAGATATGGCATTGATGAATTTGGTTATACACTTTGGGATTTTGACATTTAGAAAATTGTGAGAAGTAGGGATGTTGTATTCAATGAGAAGGTGTTGTACAAATATCAGTTACAGCAACATGAGAAAAAAGAAAAGGATCATGTGGTGCTAGATAATACTCCAGATAATGATGTTCCTGTGGTTCCTCATGTTCTGCAATAGCAACAAGAAATACCACAAACTCCAATGAATGTTAGACAGTCAACAAGGCTAGGTAGACATCCTGAAAGGTTTTCTTCCTCCTTGTATTCTATTTTGTTAATAGATGCTGGGGAACCGGAAGGGTATGATGAAGCTATGTAGGTGGATACATAGGTTCAGTGGGAGCTTGCAATGAAAGAAGAAATGAACTCCTTGTTGAGAAATCAAACTTGGGAATTATGTAAGTTGTCTACAGGTAAAAAAACTTTACCAAACAAATGGGTTTATAGGCTAAAAGAGGAAGATGGAGGTAAGAAAATATTTAAATCCAGGTTAGTTGTAAAAGGATTTACATAGAAAAAAGGGCATTGATTTTGATGAAATTTTTCCTCTAGTTGTTAAGATGACTTCTATTCGTACTATTTTAAATATTGTATCTACTGAAGATTTGATTTTGGAATAGCTAGATGTGAAAACTACCTTTCTCCATGGTGATTTGGAAGAGGAGATATATATCGAACAACCCCAAGGATTTGAGGTCAAAGGTAAGTAGAAACTGGTGTGCAGATTAAAGAAGAGTTTATATGGCTTGAAACAAGCACCTCGACAATGGTAATTGAAATTTGATAGTTTTATGGCCGAGCAAGGCTACAGCTGGTGTAATTCTAACCATTGTGTTTATTTTAAGAGGTTGGATAATGACAGCTACATTATTTTATGTTTATATGTTGACAACATACTTGTAGCAGAGTCTAACATGGATCACATAAGAGAGTTAAAACAACAGTTAGTCCAATCATTTGCTATGAAGGATTTGGGGGTAGTAAAACAAATCCTTGGTATGAAAATTTGCAGAGATAGGAAGAACAAAAAATTGACTCTATCTCAAGCGGATTATATTGAAAAGGTGTTGCATATATTCCATATGGAGACTGCAAAAGCTATTAGCACACCTTTGCCTAGTCATCTGAAATTAACTAAGGAGATGTGTCCTAAGACACAAGAGGAGGAAAAAAAATGTCGAAGGTACCAGATGCTTCAGCTATAGTAAGTTTAATGTATGCCATGGTATGTACGAGACCGAATATTGCACATGCTATAGGAATTGTAAGAAGGTATATGAGTCATCCCGGATTGGAGCATTGGAATGCGGTAAAATGGATTCTCAGATATCTGAGAGGTACATCCAATAAACACTTATGTTTTAGGGGCTCTAATACTGATTTAGAAGGTTATGTAGACTCAAACTTGGTAGGAGATATTGATACTAGGCAGAGTACTACAAGTTATGTATTTACTGTAGGTGGGACAACAATGAGTTGGATCTCTAGGTTGCAAAAGGTGGCTACTTTATCCACCACAGAGGCAGAGTATGTAGCTGCAACATAGGCAAACAAGGAGATGATATGGCTGCAATATTTTATGGAAGATTTGGGTAGACAAAAGGCTAACAGTTCTTTGTATACAGACAATCAGAGTGCCATACATCTTGCAAAGAATTCTACCTTTCATTCAAAGACCAAAAACATATAGTTGAGGTATCACTTCATTCGATCAGTGTTGGATGATGGACAATTAAGGCTGAAAAAGATACGTATAGATGAAAATCCAACAGATATGTTTACGAAGGCAGTGACAAGGGAGAAGCTAAGCTTCTCTTTAGCTTCGGTTGGTCTTCAAGATTGAAAACAAAAAAATTAGAACAACAGAGTCCATGGTGCTTATTTTCAATGAGAGCTACAAGGTCAATGGTGATTAGTCTCCAAGTGGGAGATGATATGGTGTGGAGTCTGATCAGTCTCCAAGTGAGAGATTGTTGTTATATGGAGCCTAATCAGACTTGGAAGTTAAATTTACCCCACTTTTATCAGTGGGGTTTCCCCCCAAATTATTTAAAGGCATTGAGAGTTATTTTTATATTGGCCAACATAAAAAAACCCTATTTTTGTAACTGACATAAGGCTTGATAAAAGTGGCTAAGGGTTAGGCTTTCTGTTGATGTATTGTAGCATTTTGCAATGGTATTGAGTTGCAAGGATTACTGGTTGTAATCAGTTTGATTTACTAGATAATAATATTACTCTCTATTGGTGGATGTAGCCCGAGTTTGGGTGAACCAAGTTAAAACTTGTCTCTCACTATTATTATTTTTGTGTATTTTCATTTGGGTGAACCATGTTAAAACTTCTCTCTCACTATTATTATTTTTGTGTAATTTCATTCCTCTATTTAATCTTTATCTGCATTTAATTGATATCTTCTACCAGCTAATGCCTAACAAGAGGGTTGTTGAGTTGCCTTTCCCTTGGAGCCTCTTTTCATGCCCTCTCTAATTCTTTTTCCCTTTGTCTAGCTTCCTTTTCTATCCTTTTTTACTCCCTTTTTTCTCCCTCTCCTTCTTTTGTAGCTCTTTTTCAACCTCTACTGCTACTCGTTGCTTTTCCTTTTCAATTCTCAATAGAACCTTGACTTCCAATGCTGCAATCCTTTCTACCCTGCACTCTTCAATCTATTCCTTCTTCCTCTCCTTCAGTTCTTGGAGTTCCTTCTTCCTATCCTCTTGCTGAGTTAGCAAGGCCATGTAGTCATCAGCAATCAGGAGTTGGGATCCTCTTGGCAGTTTAATCCCACGGTCAACTACCTTATTAGACTTGTCTTTCACTACATGAACTGGTAGCTTCAAGAATTGTGAGATATGTGAAGTGTTTGGCCTCCCAAAGGCTCCATCGAATCCTTATTATTTGTTTCCTACACCTCAGTAGCTTTATCATCCAATTCATCTCCTAATTGATCAACTTCATTGTCTCCCCAATCAACATAGAAATGAACTATAGTATTTGGACCCATGTTGTGTGGTGGAGATGGCATTGTAAGACTTTGCTCTATGTCCACATGCAGATCAAAACCAAGATTAGCAGCACCCTCTAACAACCAGGAGGGCTCCTCAGGTAGTGTTGGTAGGGAAATAGAGATGTCTCCATTACTATTTTCCTCTCCAAAAACTGTTGTTGGTGGTGACTGCTGGTTTGACAAACTTGAAGTTTGTGGAGGACTTTGGTGGCTTGCAAATTCCGCTACTTCAAGTGGGCTTTGGTGGTCTCCAAGTTCTGTTGTTCCATCTATATAATCACCCTCATTAACTGGAAAACCATTGCTGGATAGACTTAAAATGTTTTTAGCAGCTGATGCTTCCTCAGGGGCAGCAAGATGAAAAGTCTTGCTAACCCTCATGTCATTGTCCAATGCATTTAGATCAAGAGGCCAAATAGTTGTCCTTTTGAACTGAGCTATTATGTTTGAAATTATTAATGCCTTTTGAAAAGCTAGCCTGCCAAATGTAGCTAATTCTGCCCTTCTTATCTCCAAATTTGGATGTCTACTACTCCATTTTGTTCTTTCTTTTTTGAAATGAGATTTGAAAGAGGAGAAAATACTCACATCAAGAGGTCGTAGCCTATGTGATGTGTGGGCTGGTAGGGTGAGCAAGTCAATACCAAGTTCCCTTACTTCAGAAATGGTAGAAAAGGTTACATGGCTGCCATGGCCATCAAATATGATGAGGTGTCTATGGCTGGGCGAGCAACCCCCAGGTAGTTGCATAGAAAAAAATCTCAGCCATTTCACAAAAAGCTCTTTGGTCATCCATGCATGAGGATGAACAGCCATTAATGCCTCTGGCTCACAGTTGGCTATGTACTTGTGCATGTGATATTTTCTTTTGAACAAGTAAAAGCCTAGAATTTTCTGACCTACAGTGTTTGCACATGCCAAAATTGTGATCCACTCCTAGCTCTTTGGGATAATATATGCAACACTTCTATTTCCCTTTTTGGCAAGCACCTTCATATTACAATTCTGCCCAACTTGTAGCCCTATCTCATCATAGTTCCAAATCCTTTGGGGTCTATAATTCCCAGTTGCGTATGTCTTCTCTAATGTTTCATAGAATGCAGTTACAACTACAGGCCTAAGATTCACAGCACGGTCTCTATCGTGCCCTTGGGCTATTCTCAAACACAGATTGGGATGCCTTCTTTTGAGCCCTATTCACCAAGACTTGCTGGGAAGCCCATCTTTGAAGGGAGTAGGCCTCCTTTCACATATTTGGACCTGGATATTGATTCACTGATGATATGAGACATATTGTTTATATTATGTTGTTATTGGAAAACTATTATTGTGATGTTAGTTAGAAATTTATTATGTGATTCAATTTTGGGAATGGATGTTTGAAATGCATAATTTAGAATCTAATTGTAATGTGACTTCCTTGATGCTTATATGAACATGTGATGTTGTATGTGAGTGTATGTTTCAATTTGCTTCGGCTATTATATATATGTGGAATTAACTTTTCAATTGAGTGTGCAGGTATTTCTAACAAAGCCACAGAAATTCAGAGATCATCCCACACATGGTGTTATTTTCCCTTGTGAAGCCAATCTAGTTCCAAGAGGAACCAAGATCAACTCTGTGCATGATGAAATTATGTAATGTTGTTACATGTTGTTAGTCGAGCTAAGTCTACCCCTCTTTTATTTTGAATTCTAATTGGTGTTGTAAGAATATTGTCTTTTGAATTTTATTTTTAAGTTATAAATTTTTGAGACCCCTTTTCATGTGCTTTAACTTAACCCTTGTGCTCAAAATGGGCTAAACTTGACCTTGGGTTGTACCCCTTGGGTCTAGGGACCTTTTTGACTTGTGTAACCTTAGATAAACCTCCATTTGGTCACTTTAACTTCACCCTGAAGTAAAGTGACGAAAATGGAGGCATGGGAGGGACAGGATGAGTGGGTCCAACACTCAACCTCATCCTTTCATTTTACCTAGGTTGGGGAAGTCTCCAAGACCCCCTAATTGTGGAGGACTTTACTCCAAGTCTCTTCCACAATTGGTGAGGGTACGTTGCAATTGTGTGGTCCCTCTTACGAGAAAAGAAATGGGGCACATGTGGCACCCATTCCCTCTTAAGTTCCACTTTTCTCTCCCACATATTTTAGAGAGGACAAGTGGAAGGGAGAGAGACTTGGTGGATCGGTGAATGACATGTGTCACCACCCATTCTATAGGTCTTGCTTATAGTTGGAAGGAGGAGTGAGGAGGTGACGTGTCACCTCCCCATTCCTCAAGGCTCATGGGAAGAGCTTATTATAATCCCACTTGGAGAAGGGTATAGGTTGTTGAATTTTTAGCAATTTTTATTGATTTGAATTTACTTTGGGGAAAAAGTTGGAGAGAGTTTTGTGGCTTATTTTGAAGAAGGAGTTTGGAGGAGCTCTACTCAACCATCTACCAAATTGGGTTTTTTTAAGGTAGGGTTCAAGGCTAAGGCCTTCCCTTATGCATATTTATTTTCTTGTGTGATGCTATGTGTGAGTTCTATTTTTGAGTTTTTATTTGTTGTTGTGGAAAAAAAATGTAAGGGTGTTGTAAGAGCCTCTCCCACTTGGGAGAAGATGCTGAACAAGTGTGGGGTGGGTGAGGAGTGAACCTCCTCGGGGTCATTTCTTTGATTTTGTGTTGTTGTAGCCTTGAGGGCAATATGATAATATGTGCAATATGTGAAATGGCTTGAGAGTCAAATGGAAGCTTTGTGAAAATTATGTTTAAAAGTGTTGACTTGAGGCCTTGAGAGGTATTTGTATTAAGATATTTTAGGACTGGCACTCTTGAGTTGAGTGTTGTCCACTCCCCTACCCCATTGAACTCATCCTGAGTGAGTTCTTGTGTTGTGTTAACCATGGAAGTAAATTTGTTATTGGTTGTTGAAAGCATTGTTGTGATGTGGTTTGAGTTTCCAAGTGTGTGGATGACCTCCCTATCTCGGGGGTGACCCACTGGCCAGTCTATGGTAGGGAGGAGAGCAAGTTGTTGTGGCTTCTTTCCCCTTCTTGTGTTATTGCAGGTTCATTGGAGCTAAGTTTGTGAAGTTGAAGAAGGCACCATTGTTCTTGGAGTTGTTATCTTATTTCTTTTCAGCTCTTGAGAGAGAGCATGGCCAATTTAGGAGTTTGTATCATTTGTTAGTTTTCAAAGAGGAGAACATTGTTCTCTCTCTTGTTGTAAAAGTATATTTTTTTATTTGTGTGTAAGCTAATTACATTTGGAATCGAAATTTAAAATTTGTTGATTTTAATGCTTATCATTCAAAAAAATGTTGAAGGAAGAAAATTTGGTTTTAAAGTTATTTCATTTGTATGTTTATTTTTAAAATATCAAAGAAGAAAGTTGTGGTTTTATTGTTATGAGGCAAACATGAAATTTGTATATTGTTCTTTTGAAAAAGAAAATTAGTGGATGTTATGTATTAGAAGTATTTACTTAATTGCCTCTTTTTCTTTAAAAAGAAAATAATAATAATACAATGAATATATTTTGTTAAGAGAAATGAGTTCCTTGCCTTATAAAAATTTGATAAAAAGAAAATATAACTTTGACTATTGTTCTTAAAAGTAAATTTGTAAGCGATTGGAAGGAAAATTATAGTTGAAAATATATATATATATATTATGTGTATTTTGAATGTATGCATTATATGTATTTAAATATAAACTTATTTTATTATTTTGTCAAACAAAATAGAGACTACATTACCACATGACAAATGTGATGCGTGTCGTGACCGCATGGGAAATGTGGGCATGACATTTAAAATTTATACTTCAAAATTGATCATGAAAATATGTTGATTGTTGAGGTATTTGTTGATGATATCATTTTTAGAGGAAGAGATAGTATGTACAAAACTTTTACAAATCAAATGAAAAGTGAATTTGAGATGTCCATGTTTGGGGAAATGAATTTCTTATTGGGTCTACAAATCATTCAAACAAAGAAAGGAATCTTCATTTCTCAGACCAAATATCTAAAAGAATTGTTGAAGAAATTTAGGATGGAAGACTCAAAACCAATGAGTACTCCCATGGCAACCAGATGTAAATTGAACAAAGATGATGACTCTCCTAAGGCTGATAAAAAAAAGTACAGGTCAATGATTGGAAGATTATTGTATCTCACTCGAACTAGCCCTGACATTATGAATGTTGTTGGTCTTGTTGCTAAATTTCAAGCTGATCCTAGAGAATCTCATGTCATGGCAATCAAGAGGATTTTTAAATCTCTAAAAGGGACAGTTGAGTATGGTTTGTGGTATCCTAGAGATCATGATTTCTCTCTTCATGCATATATAGATGCAAATTAGGCAGGAGATGTGGATGACCGGAAGAGTACCGGTGGTGGAGTATTCTTTTTAGGGAAGAGATTGGTTTCTTAATTGAGCAAGAAACAAGAGGCAATATCTTTGTCCACTGCAGAAGCAAAGTATATTGTAGCAGTAAGTAGTTGCACTCAAGTATTGTGGATGAAGAAAATGCTAAGCGATATCAAAGTGGAGTATGAAGAACCTATCACAATCTTCTGTGATAATTCAAGTCCAATAAATATATAAAAGAATCTAGTGTTGCATTCAAAGACTAAACATATATCCATCAAGTTTCACTTTTTGAGAGAGCAAGTGAACACGAATGAAGTTAGATTGGAGTCTGTGCCTTCCAAGGATCAGATTGTAGATATTTTTACTAAACCTCTACCTAAAGACTCTTTTGAGTATATCAGGGAGAAGTTAGGGGTTATTACCCCTCCGGTTCTAAATTAAGGTGCATTGATGTGCATCAGTCCGGTGGATCTCACAGTCATATCTTGTGGTCTGGATTGATGATGGGAAGCTGCTAATAGGGGGAGCAGCTGGTATGATTCTGAAGTGATGCAAGTATGTGCCCTTTGCCATTGATGTCAAAGGGGGAGAGAAGACATGTGAAAAACAAGTAGTTGTTGATCAAAGGGGGAGCAGTAAAGGAAGAGAAGACATGCAAAAGGTTGTTGTTGATAGGGGGAGTTATGTCAGTGAGGAGAAGTTCTTATCTTGATGGTTAAAACTATTTTTCATATCATATGTTGCCATCAATGACAAAGGGGGAGATTGTTGTAAGTATGGGCCTAACTGGTGTTGTCATTGATGTCAACATACTCATGTTGCATTGATGATAAGGATTGGATGAGCTGTATGCTGAGGATATTGAGAAAATTAGTCCTATCAAGAATAGAGAAGAACAATGAAGTCAGTAAGGTAAAGATCCCAAGTAAGATGAAGATCAGAGGATACGCATCAAAGGGTTTGTAGATATGTGTCTTAAGATGATTCAGTAAAGATTTCAGAGGTCCGCATGAAGATCTAAATAAGTTATGGCCTCTTAAGTAAAACTGATTCTAGCAGATGTTTAGAGGTGACAGAGTGACACAGATAGGTCTGGTAAGATCCAGATATGCAATATCTTGTTCTGCGGATTTGGTGGAGTGTTTAGGAAGTCAATGTGAATTGGCAACTCAATTGGTTCATAGTCTAGAGGTCCACAAGCATCTATTCCAATATGACAGTGATGACAGACTGTGTTCTTGAGGTTCTGAATGAAGGAGAGAATCATTTTAGTAAGCAAAAGTAGTGTGGATGTTTTTGGTGATTTAGGCAAGATTGTGGAGGTCTTTGGATTGTGTCCAATTTATGTTAGTGGTTTGCATTGAAGATTGAGCTTGTAATTAAAGAATTACTTCCAGATGATGATGTTCTTCCTAAGTCAGGCCGACTGGATGAGTTACACATCCTGCAGATGATCTTGAAGATGTTCTGTGAAGAATGGCGTGTTCCTAAAGGAAGATTGAAGTCTCAGATCTATGTGGCCGACAGTGTGTTGATCCGAGTGAAGTCTTTTTGTAATTAGTCATGTTGTATTTATGTATTTGCTCTGTAATGTATACTGACTTGGATGATTATCCCTAAGTCGATGTCTTGTATAAATGAGTTGTAAAGTCATTTCAAAGGCATCGTGGAGATGAGAGTGTGGTAGAGAGGAGCAAAGCGAAAGGCAAAGCAGAAGTATTGGGCTTAAATGGAATTGACTCAAGCATGTTGAAGATGCTATTCTTCAGTTCAAATATGTAATACTTATTATTCTATAGACAGTGTGTCTCCTATAGGCAGTGGGCCTCTTGTGAGCAGTGTGCTCAGGCAGTGAGCCCTAATTGGCATGTGCCATTTTATTTTTTCTATTCTTTTAACAGAGAATACCATCTTGGGTTATTTAGCCCGTGGTTTTTCCCTTAACTGGGTTTTCCACATTAAAAATCTTGGTGTCATATGTGTTAATGTGTTTATGCTCTTGAATGGTTGCATTATGTTTTCATGATTGATTTATTATTATGCTGTTGAATTGAGAAAAGGATTTAAGTGATTAATGGGAAGAAAGTTTTGGACAACTAATTCACCCCCTTCCCCTCTCAGTTGTTTGTCCTAAATCTAACAATTTTGGCTATGTTAACTTTGGATAGTATTGATTATATCTATGAATATTTTATTCTCTATGAAGGGAAATGGTCAGAAATCAAAGTAAGGAGCAAGTGTACCTAGCTTTATTGTGAATTGACTAAGGTAAGAGAATTCTTATATGGAAATGAATCTCCTGAAGAGATGTTAGAAAATAATAATATTCTAATCCTCGCATTGACATGATAATAATTTAGCCTCTTGACATTAAAATCTATTTGGAAGACTTTCATTTGCTCTTGAGTATACCACTCTCATGATGAGTCCATCAGCATGGGGATGTTTCACTTTAATCAGTTCACATGTGGAGTTCAAGATAATGACACATGTTTGATTTAATGGTTCTATTCTATGATAAATGTGAAGAAGTTATATTATGATAATAAGGTGCTTAATGATGACACTCTTGCAAGTTAGATTTATTTCTTAATTTTTATACACTTATTCACTTATTGTTGCATTTAAAAGGTTCCTAAAGATAATTATGAGGAAGGTACTTACATGATGAAGTAATGATTTAAAAATGACATCTGCATGATTAATCTTAATGATTTATTGCTTTAACTTACTTATTCAAAGCAATTTGTGATGAATTGTTGCATATCGACATGACAATCTTACAAGCATGGTTGAACAATACCATGATTAACATCACAACATGATATGTCTGACAACCTATGTAAGTGTTTATTCTAGACGCAGGAAAAACATGAATGAACGAATATACGAGATAATCAACATTCTCGACTAGGGGACAAGCTGCAAGGGTATGCTCAATCAGGTTTGAAAGGCTAAGATAATTTCTTAAACTCACATTGTTATGATAATACATGGATACTTTATCATTTGGAACCTGGTAGAATTTTGATTGAGTGCTTTCGCTACCTTAATTTACGAACTATAGTCAGTAATGTTTTGCATCAGGATGATGCAAAGCTTTAGGGGGGGAAGTACATGTCACGGACCGCTTCTACCCCTTGAACATATTTTATGATTAGATTTATCATATCATACTATGCATAATTAATTACCTTTTACTTTAATGTCTAATGGTATGCATTTTATTATTCAAATCATATCTTTTATATTATTAACACACATAAAAGGATATTAATGACCATTCTAAATAATGTCAAGTCATCATAAAAAAATAAAATAAATAAATGAATTTTTATTTGACACAATTTGGAATTCTAAATAAATAAACTAAATAAAAAAAGGGTACACTTCTAGAAATTCAACCTTCCCATTTTCCAAGTCAATAACACTTATTGATAATTGAAGGTTCCACATGAATTTATCACAAATAGGAAAATTGAAAAAAAATATTTAAAGTTAAATGAGTCATTTTCCATTAAAATTTATGGCAATTTGAAACAATGGAAAAAAAGTATTTATTCAGAAGACTTGACTCAAAGACTTGAATTCTTTTCCATAAGGATTGAATTTTTCTATAAATAGAATGAATGGAGGAAGGAAGAGGACACACTTGGGTTTTTGTTTGATTTTTGGAACAATTTGTAAGAGCAACCTCCTCTCCTTAGTTTTGTTCCTTTCTTTTTTGAATATTATCCATAGTTATTGAGAAGATGATTTTATGCATTTTATATTTCTATTTAGTTTTGAGCTCATTTTGATGGAATGTCTTAAAATATTTTGCTAAGTTGGTTCATGAATCGAATATTCTGATTTTGTTGTTTATATGAATATTGGATTCATGAACCAAACTTAGCAACATATTTTAAGACATTCTATCAAAATGACCTCAAAACTAAATAGAAATGTAAAATGCCTAAAATCATCTTGATAATAACTATGGACAATACTCAAAAAGGGAAAGGAACAAAAATTAAGGAGAGGAGGTTGCTCTTACAGATTGCTCTAGCAATCCAACCAAAAGTAAAGTTTGTCCCTCCTTCCTCCATCCATGCTATTTATAGAAAAATTCAACCCTTAAAGAAAAAAATTCAAGTCTTTGAGTCAAGTCTTCTCAATAAATATTTCTTTTCCATTTTCCAAATTGCCATAAATTTTAATGGAAAATGACTCATTTAACTTTAAATGTTTTCTTTCAAATTTCTCATCTGTCATAAGTTCATGTGGAAACCTCCAATTATCAATAAGTGTTATTGACTTGGAAAATGGGGAGGTTGAATTTCTAGAAGTGTACCTTTTTTTATTTAGTATATTTATTTTAAAATTTAAATTGTGTCAAATAAAAATTTATTTATTGTTATTATTATTTTATTTTTTTGATGACTTGACATTATTTAGAAGGGTCATTAATATCCCTTTTATGTGTGTTAATATGAATAATAAAATGCATACCATTAAACATCAAAATAAAAAGTAATTAATTATGCATAGTATGATACAATAACTCTAATCAAACTTGAAGCTCTAAGTATCATAAAATATGTTTGAGGGGTAGAAGCTAGTCATGACATACTTCGTCCCTAAAACTTTGCATCATCCCGATGCAAAGCGTCACTGACTATAGTTCATAAATTAAGATAGCAAAAGCGCTCAATATAATCAAAACTTCTACTAGTATCCTTGTATTATCATAACAATGTGAGCTTAAGAAATTACTTTAACCTTTCAAACCTAAATGAGCATATCCTTGCAGCTTGTCTTTTAGTCAGGATTGTTGATTATTCCAGTACACTCGTTCACTCATATTTTTCTATGTCTAGAATAAACACTTGCAAAGGTTGTCAGACATATCATGTTATGATGTTAATCATGGTTTTGTTCAGCCATGTTTCTAAGATTGTCATGTTGGTGTGCAGCAATTCATCACAAAGTACTTTGAATAAGCAAATTAAAGTAATAAATCATTAAGATTAACTATAAGTTACCAAAGGTGTCATTTTTAAATCATTACATCATCATGTAAGTACATTCCTCATAATTATCTTTAGGAGCCTTTTAAATGCAATAATAAGTGAATAAGTGTCTAAAAATCAAGGAAGAGATTTAACTTGCAAGAGGGTCATCACTAAGCATATTATTATCATAACTAGCTAATATAACTTTTCCACATTTTATATTATAGAATGGAGCCATCAAATCAAACATGTGTCATTATCATGAACTCCACATGTGAACTAATTAAAGTAAAACATCCCCACACTCATGGATTCGTCATGAGAGTGGTATACAAATTTCAATATCAAGAGGCCAAATTATTATCATGTCAATGCGAGGATCAAAATATTATTATTTTCTAACGTCTCTTCAAGAGATTCATTTCCATATAAGAATACTCTTACTTTAGTCCATTCATAATAAAGCTAAGTACACTTGCTCCTTACTTTGGTTTTCGACCATTTCCTTTCATAGAAAATAAAATATTCATAGATATAATTGATCATTTCCAAAGTCAACATATCCAAAATGTCATTAAATAATTTTTCTTCCTTTATACCAAGTTATCTTTCTAATCCACTTTTAAGTTAGTTTTTCTCCTGCATAAGAGGGTCACATTTGTAGGAGTCCAGGACAACACTGACACAGGGGATGAATTAGTGTTGTATAAATTTTAACTTTTTGCAAACTTTATCTTACAAGACAAATAGAGAGGAGGACATTAGTGATTTGTTGAGTTTATGTGCACAAGACTTATAATAAAAGATGTAAACAAAAACTCATGATCAAATGATTAATATGCACACACATAGAGGAAATCAATGAGAAGCATGACACAAGATTTTTACCGAGTGGAAAAACCTCTAGGGTAGAAAAACCACTCATGAACTGCCTCACTGACTTAACTGAAAATCATGCCTCACTGGCTACATATAGGTCTCACTAACCAGGCAAGCCTCACTGGCTACAAAGAGGTCTCACTAATCATACATGCCTCATTAGCTACAATGTTTAGAAGCACCAACTTCAAGGAGCACCAACCCCTAATACATACAAACTCATATTAAAACAAAGAATTCAAAGGGTTTCTCTGTTTCAATACAAATCACTTCTTCTTTCACATGTGTCTGTCATATCACCATACTTCTCATCAACTCAAATCACATACAAAACTTATCACCTAAATTTTCTCTTCAAGAGGATATTCAAAATATAATCAACCGTGTATGTTGATCCACACAACAACACTCTTCAGCTCAATTTTCACTCTCCAATAAACATCTGATGACCTTGTCATTCTCTATATTTACCCCTGCAAAATATGATCTCATACATACAAAAATCATCTATATCTTCTCAAGGATATCTTCAATTCACACACATTGTCAATGTACATGTAAAACCATTATATGCAATTTGAATATCCTTTCACATTCTCTGAAAATAAAGTTATCTTCTTCTATTCTCATCTTCCCTATAAATTTCTCGTCTTCAATGATTTTCTTTATCTTTCTACAAAATATCTTCAATCTTCATAAGATCTTTTCATATTCCTCTTCATTCAAAAAACCTTTCTCTACAATTATCTTTATAAATAAAATCTCTTTCAATATTCTTCAAATCACAAAACCCTTCATATTCCAAAACAAGTCTCTTCTCTGCACAAACCATCTTCACAAAAAAATAGATAAAAAAATTTCAATCAATTTTATCAATCTCCAAAAACTCTCTGCAAAAATCACAAAATAAATTTCAATTCATCATCCCCTAAAAAATAAATCATTTTCTTAAAGAGAAAAAAATGTTCTCTTCATATTCTCTACCCTCATCTTCTTCTTTCAAAAAGATTAAAAAAAACTAAACTTAAAAAAAATTGCTATAAAAGCTTCCACATTTTATGCCTTTTAAAAAAAAATCAAAAACTCCTTATAAAAGGCATAAAATCTTCACTTCCCATAAACAATGGCATTTAAAAAGCCAAACAAAAATTTCTAAAAACAAAAAAAGGCTCCCATATAATCTATACTCCTCAAAGTTGTTGGTTGCCTTTTTAAAAAAAACTTAGCATATAAAAATCACTTTCTTTCTTGAAAATCCTCCTTGAAAATAGTTTTAAAGTCTCCTTAAAATTCTCCATTAAAAGATGCTTTTTAAAAGAAATTTCCTCCTCACGGGCAAAAGTCTAATAATAGGATTTAAAAAGCTTTTAAAGCCTTTAAAGTTTATGAAAAAAATTTCATAAAAAAGTTCTTTAAAAAGCTCCTTAGAAAAGTCTAATGATAGACTTTATTTAGCCCACCATAGAATTCATAAGGTGACTTTAGGATTTTGAATTAAAAAATAAAGGATTTAGGATTTAGGATTTTAAAGTGCATGTCACTTTAAAATTAAATAAAGTATTTAGAATTTTGACTTTAGGATTATCTTTTCATCCTTTTGAAACCCTTAAATACCATAGAAAGACTTCAATCTTGTATTGAATCTTTTATGCAGATGATCTGCGAATATCAGGAAGATAAGAATTATGTGATGCCTTTTTAGAGACACAAGAAACTTCTTATCTTAACTTGATCAATCAACATGACAATGCGATCATTATATGTGTTAGTTGAGAAATAGATCAAAGTTAACCTTTAACACATTGCTTCTTGCCTTGGTGATCATTATTACCATGTCACTTACCTCTTATCTTGAACAACACTAAACATCTTGTTGCTCTTATCCTGAATGTGCATTGTGATCAAATATGAACCCAAGATCCTGTCATAAACAAGATGATCAAATATGAACCAATATAAACACCAATCATGAGTATGCATCATGAGACAACATGAAGATATCCTGATCAAATCAAACCATGAAGATGAACATGAACTTAACATCAAAGAATATGAAGATGACATCCTGTCATATGAAGAGCAAACACATCCGGACATGATCCAGTCAACTAACTTTGCATCGACAACTCAACACCCTTTTTGACATCAACGGCAACATGTCTCCATCAACATTTATTGTTCTCCTTTTCTTTCACCCATACTTGATCATAATTAAAATCCTACTGAACTCAAAGCCCAACTATCTGATCTTATTATTAATATCATTAATTTTGTCTCATTTTAAAACCTCTTTTGATGTTATTACAATGTCATGACCTTGTGATCTTACATGCTTGCAATTCACTTTAAAAATTTTATCATCAAAGATAATAAAACCTCGGAATCAACTTTTTAAGTGCGGTAAAAAAATGTAGGTTCATAGATTCTCTCTTGGTAATCCATCATTATCAAAATTTTCAGTTACGTTTCAAGTTTACTCTAACATGTGTTAGAATCCAAGAGAAATGATACACCACCATAGTTTAGAAGAATTTATATTATCTTAGTCAATCTGAGTACTCAAGAATAGCCAATCCAAGCTAAAGTGTCCAAAATGAGACATAATGAAATAAAGCCAACCGGGCTCTTCTGTCCTTTGGGAAAATTGATTCATACAGAACTGGGTCTAACAGATCCTATTGCTTCCCAATACATGCAGTTCAGTCACACTGTTATCTTCACTTTCACTTTCTAGAGAAGTTTTTGCAACATTACTCTTCTGTAAACTGTTCTACCTTTCTAATTCTTTAAAACCTTCTTCTAGATCTTTGTTCCTATGTTCCACTTTCTAACTCTTCAAATCTCTCTTCAATATCTTCAAACAATGTCAACTCTGCTTCTAGTTCTTCATTTCTCCTTCTTGCATTTTTTAGTTCTTCTTCAAAGGCATCATATTTGTCTTCTCCTAGTTCCTTTAAATATTCCTACAACTCTGAATTATAGCTTTTGATTTCGCACAATTCTCCTTCCAAAATAATGTCTAAACAGGCCTATACTGGTCAAACAGATCAAACTTTATCCAATAGGTAAACACAACAGCCATACGGGCTAAATAAGATAGAAATCATTAGGCTCTAGCTAGAGACATTTGACTCCTTGGGGATCAATACGGGTCCATGAGTCACTTCCTGGAGACCACAATCTGCCCAAGCACTATGCTGAGGATGTCAACCAGGGGATATATAATATCGACTTGTACACACCTTAATTTTTGCAAAGTTGGGTACAAGTAATCCACCTCGGGGATTCTTCTGAGTACCAAGAAACTTCTATTATTCCAATATCATATAAACATTACAATTAAAATGAATACATGCTCAAGCACATGCATCAACACTCAAGTGAAAGGTAACAATTCTAGCAGTCATGCATGCCTATTTACAGAGACTACCACATCAACAACTCTTCCAACTTTCCATACATCTCTCTCTTCGTAATTATCGCATTAATTGGTGCTACCTTAGGGCTTGTTATCCAAAAGTAGTGCTAGCACCCCAAAATTGATAGTAGCTTCCCAAACTATGAGTCCATGACATCAATTTCTAGTACTCTTCCAGTTAGCCATAAAATCAATATCATTAATACTTTAGTGTCAAGTAACTGAAAAAAGAAAGATGGTCTCAGGGCCCTCTCAAGGACCCCTCCTCACGTTTCCTAATACCTTGCTCACGTATGTTTAAGGTATTATCCTCCAAGAGGAAGGTATGCAAAAAACACACACATAGAGCTAGGGGGATGGATGGATTATGACTATCTCATACTAGTCCCATTCGCACCCCCATCCTCAAAATAGAATCTCCCCAAGCCACTTACTCCCCCATACAACCTACCAGGGGCTCCTCCTAAACATGGCAGTTTACAGAAAACACATTGCTCCACACTAGCAGTTACAACAATAAAATGCCACAAATCAAGAAGGATTAAGTAAAACAAGTCCATAAGCCAAAAAAAAGTGAAGCTCAAGATATCAGCTATTGTAACATCACAATTTTAAACAAGAACAAGTCCTTAAGGCAAAAGGACCATCTAAAAATTAAAACAACTAATTAGCCCAAAGAATCAAAACACTGCTGAATTAACACTTAAGTAAATCCTTTAACACAAGAATAAATAATGCAATAATCTCAAAAAAGTTGCACATTACAATCACCATGTAGCCTTACAATAAGACCACCTAAAGGGAGTAGGGAAATTGGGTGGACTTCTATCACTAAAAGAGATAAATCGTGCAGTGGTCTCAAACCACCTGATAAATCACCATGTCACATTAAGCATTCCCCACACAACCTGTAACAACCTTATCATCTTTTTGTATCGAAAAATCCACACGAATAGTCACATGCCCCCACACAACCCAGCGCATGCTGTTATGAAAAGATCCATTAAGAGAATCCACAACTCTCACGATTGTCATATACTAGACTACTATCGTCTCACTATCAATCTATTCATCTCACCCTCTAGGGAGGGTTTATCTATGGACTTACAATTTCCTTTTCTTTGCATGTTTCTCTCCACATTTATGAGTAACTAGACAATCATTAGATCACAAGAGGGGGAATATCATTAACACCTTATATCTTAATTCTTTCCATACTTTAGGTTAGTGAACCTCCAGTCCTAGTGTTTGAATTTGACTCATGTGGTATCATAGCAGAGGCTTATCCTTAACAAAATAATACTAAACTCTGAATTCAAAAATACCCAAACTTTATTAAGCTACAAAAAAGCTTTATTACAATTTGAAATCATTTAAAAGAGAATCTGAGCAATAGTTCTGTAAGAATTTTAATCACGGTTTGAAAGCATTCAAGAGAGAATTCGTGCTTAAGTTTTTGTGAAGGCTTTGGTAATTGGAAGTGGCACTTACAACTGCAACGTCTGAAAAATTCCCTCAACATTAAGCTGGGTTAGAAGTCCATACACTGCCCATACCCTGTTCCAGAGCCTCATGCAGGCACAGGCAGGGAGGACGCTATCAAAGGTTGTGGAATTTTGTGGAAACCTGCAATCATAGCATTCCACGAAATGACATCTCTTGGAGGAATTTTGTCAAACAGTCAACATGCCTTCTCTGTGTTTCCTCACTTTGCATATATGTCTCCCAGTGCATTTCTAAATATAATATCTGACAAAAATTCCCTTACCATCATGCTTTGAGGGATGCTCATACCCTACCCCTGAGCGCCCATTTTGGCACAACCAGGAGGACGCTACCAAGGGTTGTGGAATTTTTCATTAGGCCTGCCAATTGCATTTACTTGAAAGATTCTAAAGCCTTTTCAACCAATCCATTTTGTGCATACCCTGCAATCAATGTGTTCCGTTAGATGAAATCTCTTTGAGGCATTCTTTCATACAGTCCATTGACTTGTCTATAATTCCATGCTTTGCATATATGTCTACCAGAGCTTTTCCAACTATTATATTTGACAAAAATTCTCCTTTCCATTTTGCTTTGGTGGAAGTCCATACCTTGTTCCCAAGCTTCAATATTAGCACAGGCAGGGAAGTCGCTGTTAAAGGTTGAGGAATTTTGCTTTACACCTACTAATTGCATTTGCTGAAAGTTTCTAAGGCCTTTGCAACAAATCCATTTTGTACAGAACCTACAACCTTGCATTCGCCTCCTTGAGGCACTGTGTCAAACAGTTGTTGTGCCTTCTCTGTGCTTCCTCATTCTGTACGCATGCTAACCAGGTCACTTGCAATTACAACATCTGACAAAATTTCCCCTCCGTTATGTTTTGATGGATGTTCATGCCCTGTTCCCAAGCTTAAATTGGTGCAGAGGCAGGGAGGCCGTTGGCAAAGGTTGAGGGATTTGACTTTACGCCTGCCAATTTCAATTGCTTAAAAGTTTCTAAAGCCTTTTCAACAAATCCATTACGTGCAGTACCTACAATCATTGCATTACACGAGACGACATCTCTTTGAGACATTCTGTCAAATAGTTGATGTGCCCTGTCTATAAAAGTTGTTCTTGAGAATACAGATCTACAATAATTGAAGATATGTAGAGTAATCTTCGGGGGGGTTGTGTGCAGTAAGTAGAGTGTGCAGTGCCTCCTTCAATTAGCCCTCTCTACATAATGTTGTGAGGCTGAGATGAGAGGGGATGGGAATTGCTTCAATCAACAACCACTATGTAGAGAAGGAATGGAAGTGGTTAATTTGCATCTTATCCTTAGATTATATTATTGACACTAGGGAAAATGTTTTTAAGTCCAAGATTTATATGAGTCTTTTAATTTACCAACCATGGCATATGATTAGATTTATTTCCCTTCTTTATTAATTTCTCTTAGTTATGAAGCATCTTGAGCGCCATGATTATGCTAGATTGAATCCAAGAACCAAATATTGCCTAACTAAAATTCACTAAATCATGCCAAGAAAGTCATGGGGAAATCTCTTAATGTGACCAGTTAGATATGTTAAATCAACTAGTTCTTGGTCAAATATAGATGTGTGATGAAAGCTTTATTAGAGATCTATAGTAAGAAATACCTAAGCTAAAGTTGGATTAGACATTGTGAATGATTGTAAATAGAGTCATCTTATATTAATAATTGCACTTTCTTAGATGATAATTGTGAAGGAGCATTGAATTATAGAAACAATATAATATATTGATAATTATGGAATGCAATTAGTGATATGATTAAATAAAGTGTGCTAAATGAAGTTTATATTTTAATAAAAAGTGAGATGATAAGTGGAATGTTGAAGAAAAGTAGAGGGTATTATGGAAGTAATATATTATGAGGTAAAACGTAAGGGAAAAATATCGTTTAGTGGGTATAGTATTGTTTATTATTGTGATAAGTGATAATTGTAGTTAGTTAATAACAATTAACAAATATATAATGTTTGGGTAAAGTGAGAAATAGGTACAATAAATGCGTAGTAATGATATTATATAATATGTATTTGTTAACGATTTAATAACAAAGGGTGAGTGGTAAATAATGCAAGTGTATCGATTAATTAATTACAAGCATATGACATTGTATATAAATATGCTAAGCTATAGTTTCCTTATAGTTTTCAATTAACACAACAAATGATGTTATATCACAATTAACCTTTTTATAAGATAGAAGTAACAATCATAATTGGAAATAAATCATGAATGTATAAGTAATCATCAAACTTTAAGGGTACAAAATTGAAAACTTAGTGATTTAGAACAACTTCAAAGACTCATCCAATATGACTTATTAAAAGAAATAAAGCTTGTTTGACTAATAGTGTTAACATTTAGAATGTTTCAGTTGAGAAACTTATTTAGAACAACTTCAAAGACTCATCCAATATGACTTATGAAAAGAAGTAAAGATTGTTTGACTAATAGTGTTAACATTTAGAATGTTTTAGTTGAGAAACTTATTGAGATTCAAATATCATAAATTCCTATCCATTTTCAAATATAAATAGGTCGAATGCTTTTGCAAGGAATTGATCCTAAAAGTAATCGTCAAACCTTAAGGGTACAAAATTGAAAACTTAGTGATTTAGAACAACTTCAAAGACTCATAATATGACTTATGAAAAGAAGTAAAGCTTGTTTGACTAATAGTGTTAACATTTAGAATGTTTCAATTGAGAAACTTATTGAGATTCAAATATCATAAACTCCTATTCATTTTCAAATATAAATAAGTCAAATTCTTTTGCAAGGAATTGATCCTCGTACTAGACTATTGAACAATGTTTATGTTCAACAATTTAATTATCAATAATTCCTGGTATTGTACTAGGCTAGATCGTTATGTACCTTATTGATTAATTATCTTTCAAGTCTAATGCTTTTTGAATTGATTAAGTTAAAGAAAAGTATTATTATGAGCTCATGGTTAAGCAGTTCAATAGTTAAACGATATTTCTGATAATGATGTTATAATACTATTGTTATAATGCACTTATTTATCGGTGCTTGAGTTTATTAACAATGGAGGTTAATTAGTTTTATTAAAGTATAAACCCAATTAGGGAGTTTTAAGTAAACCTCTTGTTGAGATATCTATCTTAATTTACAACTTTTATTAAGTACTTGTTGGTTTCAATTTAAAGGTAAGTTTGTAATGATCATGTAAGTGATCATATCAATTCTTTACCTTTGGAATAAAGTCTATTTATGTATGACAAATAAGTTATCAAGATTTCTTTGTTTTTCACCAAGACTGAATCTTTATATACATTATTGATAGAATATCTTTTCTAGTTATGTTTCGCAAAATTATGAATTGATTAAATTGATTAACTTCTCTAATCCTATTCATTACGTATAAGTGAAATGATCAAGCATCTTTACTGTACTTTACTTGCATTATGTTTTAAAGAAGTACCCTTCCTTTGTCAATTTCTTTATCAGTGATTATGCAAGTTTTCCTTTTCTATTAGATGGGTAAAGTTTGTAAATAAATGTCCAAACATAAAACAAATCGTAGTGTTTGGTTTTTATGGTACCTTTGTGTCATGTTTACAGGTAATACTGTCGCATTGAACCAAGTACCTCATGCCTAACATAGCTACAACAACAGTGTCTGGGCATCGTCCCTCTAAATTGTCAGGGAGTAATAAGGGACATGTCGAAGTTAAATCTGCAGGAAGGGAAATCTCCTTAGAAATCTCATTAAGAAGATTAACTAAAAAGAAAAGACAAGTCTATTGATATAATTGTATGATGATTACCATATGAATTTTGAAGTACCAAGGCTAAAACACTCATTTAGAAAACCCTTCAAACTATCAACAAAAAATGAGGCTTATTGACAACGTGAGACTAAATCAGAGATGACTTGTAAAATATTAGTTAGGGCAACTAGTCTGATCCAGAAACCCATCTCCCGTAAGCTCTCACCTCACCTTCGTGGATCTTGGTGAAAGCACTAGGGAATCTGGTATGGACTTAGTAATGAAATTACCTAATTTGGCTTGAGGAAGTAAAACTAGGTTTCATGAGCAGACACCTGATAAGGATTCCTCCACACTAGGACTAACTGACAAACACCCCTTTAAGTCTTTGTGGTAGTGGACTAGTTTTGATCCCTATTTCACCGAGTGGGTGGCAGCCGATGAAGAACTATCTGGGGTAGGGAATAACCCTAGAAAGGGCTGGATACCCACTCACAATTGCATCAAACATAGTACAAAACTAAACTACATATTCACATTCCCCGTGTCAGTCGCATCCAAAAGAGGGGGCCTTGATCCCATGGATACAAGGTATGTAGGCAGTTTGGACGACGAAGGATGCCCCCACTACTTAGGTCCCCCAGATGTAGGGTGTTCTTTTATAGTTTCTGTGTAGTGATTTCTGAGTCATGTTAACATGAGATTGTCTAGTTAGTTTTGTGCAGATGAGAAGGATACAAGTCACTGGGGAGAAAAAAAGTTGTTAGAAGTGAATGCAAGATGTAACGAAGAACTTAAGGTATGTGTGATACATTGTTCTTATAGGTTATCTTGCATAATTTACCTTCTCTCGTAATCTACTCTCTCTCTCTCTTCAGTAGATTTAAAATTGGTGATCTTTCAAGACTTGATGATTTTAGAAAACTAAACTCAAGTTTGTCTCATCTCTATAACATGCATTAAGCACTTCTTTGAATTAATAGAAAATTTTCACATTTCATGCATCTGTTAGATCAAAATTTTTATTTCCTTAGTATTTTTGAATTTAGAGTTAGTATTATTTTGTTAAGGATGAGGTGGGTCCTTATAGAAAACTTTGTCAAACAAATATGCATACTAGGTAAACATTCACATATGAAAACTTAAATGTCAAACACTCCTGGGAGGTGTGTTTACAAACAGTTTCTTAGGAATTCTATCATTGTTTCACTCGAGTGGATGGCAGTTGATGAACTATCTGGGGAAACTGGGCCCTAGAAAGGGTTGCATACCTGCTCACAGTTGCATCAAGCATAGTGCAAAACAAAACTACATATTTGCATTCCTCATGTCAATCGCATCTAGAAGGGGCCTTGATCCCATGGATACAGGGTATGTAGTTAGTCTGGATAGTGAAGGATGCCCCAGTACTCAGGTCCCCCAGATATAGGATACTATTTTACAATCAACTCCGTAAATTCAATTATTAATTTAAGAAGATTAACTAGATAACTAAAAAAGTCTCTAATACTCAGGTGAATCCTCGAGAGGATTGACCTCGTACCTAGTCATTTGCCCAAAACCTAAGAGAAGGTACCAAGTCCTCAAAATACTTTTATTGAACAAACTTACAGAAATTTCCTCGGTGCAATAAATGGGCCTATTGCGTAATTTCCTATAAGTGACTCAGGATCTAGAATGATCCCGATGAGTCTAAGACTCTGGCTAGAGCATAATGATTCATGTCCTTATTAGCCCGTTTGGTTGTTGTGTTTACCTATCCCATATTAGATAGAGTTTTGGGTCTGTTTGACCAATTAGGCCATTTGGCTATTGTTTAATCTACCCCGTATTGGGTGGCGATATACCAGTTTAGGCCATTTTGGCCATCTTTTATTCTACCCCGTATTGGGTAGCGATAGGGTCCATTAGACCCAATTCCATATGAACCAGTTTGCCCAAAGGACAGAAGAGTTTGTTTGGCTTTATATCAGTATGTCTCATTTTGGACACCGTAGCCCGTATTGGCTACTTGTTACTTCTTGAGTACTCAAAATAAACTAAAGGATCAGAAAACAATTGTTGAGAACCAGACATCTAGATTTGAAAATGAATGAGAATTTTTTTCTGAAACCAAACCTTAGATCACATAAGAAAGATAAACAAAAAAAAATCCCTAATGTCCTTGAACCAGGTCCTTACACTCAAACTCGTATAAAAGCACTTGAAGTGTTACATAAATTGTAATTAGAAAATAGTCTAGTTCTTAACCTAGATAAACATCATTTCTTCTAGAGGGAAATCATCTTTATAGGAATAAAGATTTTAGAGCATAGTCAGATGCAGATTCAGGATCACATCCTAAAGAAGATTAGCAAACTTAAGGTATACATTGTTAAGGATCTATAAAAGTTTCTTGGTTTGATTAGCTATATTGTAGGACATTATGCAAAAATATAGCTACTGATAGAACATAGCTAAATCAGCTTCTTGGTAAAAAACCACCTCTATGGACCAGACACCATAACCAACTGATATAGAACATTAAAAACAAGTGTCAACAATTACCACCTTTAGCTCTTCCTGGCAATGGCTTTAAATCATTGAAACTGATGCCTCTGTGCATACTTGGGTAGGTGTAATAAAAGAAAGGCAGAATGATAAAGAAGTTATTATTCGCTATGCCTCTAGAGGTTTTTCCTTAATTGAATCAAAATATCACTCTACTCACAAAGAGATACTTGTGATAATTAAATCTTTCCAAGCTTTCCAATTATTTATTTATGACTCACATTTTCTTCTAAGATCTGATTTGCAGCACATCAAGGGTTTTTTGAACTCTAGACCAGCTACTAAAGTTCAAAGGAATCACCTATTCTGGTGGACACAATTTCTTGACCAATTCAATTTCAAAATCGAACATACCTGGTGCAAAAAACATTATTGCCGACTTTCTCAGTCAAGAAGGCTCTGCCCCAATAAAACGCACTGTGCATATGGTTTTCATGATCAACTCCATCTCTACCTCTATTGTAAAGAGATCTGATGGTTCTTTGAATCCTGCCAAATTCATTCACTCCAAAAATAACTTAAGTTAGTTGGGATATGATTACCTAATTCAAAATCACATTGTCACCATTGAGCATTCTCTTCCACCTCTTCGTATGAATTTCTTCCACCTCCAAATATTGAAGAAATTAATACTTTATGTCACCAACAGCCCATCATTTGTCACATAAATGTATGACCACAGATGTTTGATGCAATTGATCAAGCCAACATAATTGAGTAATTTCAACACTTCATTAGTCTATAGTTTCATGATACTCAAGTCCCTGCTCCTCATGGCTTACAACGTCCTCTTCACACTTCTCCCCACAAATGCTTCTACCAGTTCCTGATTGATCCTCAGTACACTCAATTGCAGGATTGTGAGACACTTCAGTGGATCTTGAGTTTCATGGGTCCTGATGGCTTTTACTTTGATTCTAATACACCCCCAGTTGATCGGATATGGAAGTTGGCTCAAAACCACTATCCTTGGTGGATACAGTGTGACTACGAAGCCTTTTATAATAGAATCATCACAAGAACAAATATTTACTGGCATGATGACATCCTTCTAAAAGAAGATATTCCTGATGCATAGGAAGATCCAATCTTTCTCTTTGAATCATCCTCCAGATCAAATAATAATGATGATGCCCACATATATGTCAGCACTAACTAATGGTGGGGTCTTTCCACCATAGTGCTTACTTTATCTCCACTAGTACAAAAGATAAAACGAGATGCTACCTTGTGTCTAAAGCCCCCCACTTACGATAATATGGAATACGGGTACGAGATTCTGACTCATGATCAAATGGGACAATGTCATACTTGCTTTCGACTATAAAGCAATTGCATTTCGAGGCTACAGGTCCTTGTCCTTGAAAGTCTAAAAGATGCTTCTATGTGTCAAAATTCTATGGTTAGATTTCAAATCTATTTTTAAATGTTTCACCCTTCCTCGGCTATAAAAGGAGGATGAAGCTCCCGTGTAAGGATAAAGCTCCCGTGTAAGGATGAAGCTCCCGTGTCAAATTTCAAAGTTATATTATTGTACACATTACCTTTCTACTAAAACAAGAGGGTATGAAATGGAAATCATTTTACATTTAAGGGTCCATAGGTCTAATCTTGATAAAAAATAGTCTCTCCTCAACAAATGCATGCATAACACACTTGACTTGACAACGTTATCACATCATAGACCACATGATACCTTACAATAATGAGAATGTTACAATCTCTCTTAATCCAACATAGTGGTGTAATAAAACAAATATCATAGCTTCACCTTACAAAAATGGCCTCCAAGCTATGCAAGCCCAAAGAAAGTAAAGTTCTAACATCTTCAAGAACCAATGCTAATAAGAGCTAAAAGATAACATGTCAATGGGAGGAGAAATATTATGTACCCATCCATTATGGTGTCATAAGACCATAAAAGGCCCTAGCCATCTCTTGAGCTAGGAGAATCATCGTCAAGAGCCCATCATAACAAAAGCATACAACCCAAATAGAAACAAGCACAATGGAACCAAGAGATGAACACTAACATATTTTAAGGGGTTTGATCTCAACCCTACTCATTTATACTCACATACACCTCAAATAGATATAGCATCACCCAAATTATGAACTCAACCATTTCTAAATCTTTCCTAAAAAATATAACTTCCACACAAGATAAGAATAACTACAATCACAACTATGCAATAAATAATGAGTTGGGATGATTTATCTCTCTACATGGAGTTTGTAGGGATAAAGAACCTCATTACTTCTCCAACACTCTTAAATTTACCTTCAAATCCACATTCAAACTCTCATCTTCTCAAGTTCTCTCTCCCTTGCCTCTATAATACTAAGATCACTTTCCTCCAAACAAGCCAACAAGAGAAAAATATGTTAGGCTTAGCTGGCAGAAGATATCAATTAAATGCAAATAAAGATTAAACAGAGAAATGGAAACACACAGAATTAATAATAGCGAGAGACAAGATTTAACGTGGTTCACCCAAACTCAAGCTACATCCACCAAAAAGAGAGTCCAATATTATTATCTAGTAAATCAAAACGATTATAATCAGCAATCCCTGCAACTCAATACCGCTACAAATGCTACAATACAATACCCAAACCCTAACCCTTGGCCGCTTTTTATCAAGCCTTTTTGTCGGTTACAAAAAATTAGGGTTTTCTTATGTCGGTCATAAAAATAGGATTTTTTAAGTCGGCCCTAGGATTTTTTTTAAGTCGGCCCTAAAAAAAATTTCTCGGGGGCTACCGCCCTCAAACCCCTGCTTCTTGGGGGCTACCACCCCCAAACCCCCACTCGAGGCCCGGCCCGACCCCAAACCCTAGAGAGGATACATGGCTAGTGTACAATACTTTCCTGATCAGTCGCCACCTACCAACAATCTCCCACTTGGAGACTAAGCCTAGACGACACCGCTACGCATGTAGCTCCCACTGGAAATAAGCACCCTGGACTCTACTGTTCTATTTTTGTTGTTGTCAGTCTAGAAGACCAACCGAAGCTAAAGAGGAGCTTAGCTTCTCTCTTGTCACTGCCTTTGTAAACATATCCGCTAGATTTTCATCTGTATGAATCTTTTCCAGCCTTAACTGTCCATTATCCAACACTGACCGAATGAAGTGATACCTCAACTGTATGTGTTTGGTCTTTGAATGCAAAGCAGAATTCCTTGCAAGATGTATGGCACTCTGACTGTCTATATACAAAGAACTATTAGCCTAGTGTTTACCCAATTCTTCCATGAAAGATTGCAGCCATATCATCTCTTTGCTTGCCTCTGTTGCAGCTACATATTCTGCCTCTGTGGTGGATAAAGCAACCACCTTTTGCAACCTAGAAATCCAACTCACCGATGTTCCTCCTACAGTAAAGACATAACCTGTAGTACTCCGCCTGGTATCAATATCCCCTACCAAATCTAAGTCTACATAACCTGCTAAATTAGTATTAGAGCCCCCAAAACATAAGTGTTTATTAGATGTACCTCTCAAATATCTGAGAATCCATTTTACCGCATTCCAATGCTCAAATTCGGGATGACTCATATACCTGCTAACGACTCCTACAGCATGTACAATATCCGGTCTCGTGCATACCATGGCATACATTAAATTTCCTACAGCTGAAGCATATGGTACCGTGGACATTTTTTCTTCCTCCTCTTATGTCTTTGGACACATCTCCTTAGTCAATTTCAAATGACTAGGCAAAGGTGTGCTGATAGCTTTTGCATTCTCCATATGGAATCTCTGCAACACCTTTTCAACATAAGCAGCCTGAGATAGAGTCAATTTTCTGTTCTTCCTATCTCTACAAATTTTCATACCAAGGATTTGTTTTGCTACCCCCAAATCTTTCATATCAAATGACAGTGCTAACTGATGTTTCAACTCTCTGATGTGATCTATGTTAGACCCAGCTACAAGCATGTCATCAACATATAAACATAAAATAATGTAGCTGTCATTATCCAACCTCTTAAAATAAACACAAGGGTCAGAATTACACCTACTGTAGCCTTGCTTAGCCATAAAACTATCAAATTTCAAATACCATTGCCGATGTGCTTGTTTCAGGCCATACAGACTCTTCTTCAATCTGCACACTTGTTTCTCCTTACCTTTGACCTCAAATCCCTATGGTTGTGCCATGTATATCTCCTCCTCCAAATCACCATGGAGAAAGGCAGTTTTCACATCTAGCTGTTCCAAATGCAAATCTTCAGCAGCCACAATACTTAAAACAGTACAAATAGAAGCCATCTTGACAACCGAAGAAAATATCTCATCAAAATCAATGCCTTGTTTCTGTGCAAATCCTTTTACAACTAACCTGGCCTTAAATCTTTTCTTACCTCCATCTTCCTCTTTCAACCTGTAAACCCATTTGTTTGGTAAAGCCTTTTTTCCTACAGGTAACTTACATAATTCCCAAGTCTGATTTTTCAGCAAGGAGTCCATTTCTTCTTTCATGGCAAGCTCCCACTGAATTTGTGTATTCACCTGCATAGCTTCATCATACCCTTCTGGTTCACCAGCATATGTTAATAAAATAGAATACAAAGAGGGAGAAAACCTTTCAGGAGGTCTACTTATCCTTGTTGACCGTCTAACATTCACTAGATTTTGTGGTATTTCTGGTTGCTGCGGAGCATGAGGAGCGACTGGAACATCACTATTTGGAGTATCATCCAACACCACATAATCCTTTTCTTTCTTCTCATGCTGCTGCAACTGATCTTTGTACAACACCTTCTCATTGAATATAACATCCCTGCTTCTCACAATTTTCTGATTTTTAAAATCCCAAAGCCTATAACCAAATTCATCAATGCCATATCCAACAAAGGTACATTTTTTTGATTTCGCATCCAGCTTGGTTCTATTTTTAGAATCTATATGTGCAAATGCTTCACAACTGAAGGTTTTCAGAAAAGAATAACTCACCTTCTTGCCAGTCCATGCTTCCTCTGGAATACCACAGCCCAAAGGAACTGAAGGACCTCTGTTAATTAAATATACAACAGTGTTGACAGCCTCTGCCCACATGTTTGAAGGCAGTCCAGCACGCAATCTCATGGTCCTTACACACTCCATTATTGTCCTATTCATGTGTTCAGCCACTCCATTTTCCTGTGGAGTCCCTGGAACTATTTTCTGCCTACGAATTCCATTAAAGGAACAATAATCTTCAAATTCTTTGCTGCAATACTCATCGCCATTATTAGATCTAAGACATTTTAATCTTTTACCTGTCTCATTTTCAACCAAGCTTCTCCATTTCTTAAATGTTTCAAATACATCATATTTCTGTCTAAGGAAATAAATCCAGACCTTCCTAGTTGCATCATCTATGAATGTAACGTAATACCAAGAGCCACCGAAAGAAGATACCTGAGCTGGTCCCCATACATCTGTATGCACAAGCTCCAACTTTTCATTTTTCTTTTGCTTCCCATCTCTAAGAAAACTGACTCTCTTTTGTTTTCCATACACACAACTTTCACAAAAATCCATATTAATACATTTCAGACCTGGTAAGACTTTCTTAGAATGAAGTACCTTCATACCTTTTTCACTCATATGCCCAAGTCTGTTATACCACAGTGTTGTTTCAGAACCTGCAACAACTTTTCCAATCTCTTCCTGCAAACCTGCAGCAACTGTTCCTGAACCTGTTTGTTTTTCCTCTATAACATCTAAAGTAGAAGGAACAGTATGACCTGTACAAAGATATAAGGTGCCTACTTTCACACCTTTTGCTACTACTAAGGCACCTTTTGAAACCTTCTAATTTTTATCAATAAATGTAACAGTGCAACCTTGTTTAGTTAGCTGCGCTGCTAAAATTAAATTCCTACTGAGCCTTGAAATATGCCTCACCTCTTGTAGTAGCCAATGATTCCCATTCTGCAACTTAATCTTGATTCTTCCCTTTCCAACAATTTGACAGGGTTCGTTATCTCCCAAATAAACCAGCCCAAAATCCCTTTGGACATAATCAAGAAAATAACTTCTATGGGGTGTAGCATGAAATGAGGCCCCTGAATCTAAAACCCATGAATCATCAGCATTATCTAGGGAAAGAATCAAAGCGTCATCTTCAGATTTATTACTTACCACATTTGCTTCCTTATTGCCTTCTTGTTTGTCTCCTTTATTTTTCTGAGACCAACAATCTTTCTTCAGATGACCTGGTTTTCCACAGTATCAGCAATCCTTCTATCCTCTAGTTTGGGATCTTTTGTCCTTTGATTTTCCTTGTGACTTCCCATGACCTCCAGAACCTTTCCCTCTCTCCTTTGATTTGCCCCTACTTTCTGCATTCAAAACACTGCCTGATTTGGATCCACCTGAGCTTTTCTTACGAATTTCCTCACTCAGAATAACACCAACAACATCATCAAATTTGAGGGTATTTGAACCAGAAACAGAGTTACTAACTGCCATTACCAAACTATCCCAGCTTTCAGGCAATGAACATAATATCAAGAGAGCTCTAACTTCTTCATCAAATTTTACATTTATAGAAGTCAATTGACTGACAATCGTATTAAATTCATATAAATGATCTGTAACAGATCCACCTTCAACCATTTTCAGATTAAACAAACGCTTCATAAGAAATACCTTATTTGAGGCTGAGGGTTTTTCATACAATTTTGCCAAAGCTTTCATCAGACCATCTGTTTTCTTCGCTTCCGTTATATTGAATGCCACCGACAGTGCCAGGCACAACCGAATGGTTCCCAATGCCTTTCTGTCAAGAAGATTCTAATCCTCATCAGACATTGTTGCCGGTTTCTTGGCTACTCCTTCCAACGGCATCCATAAATCCTTTTGATAGAGGTAATCCTCCATCTGCATTTTCCATAACTGATAATTCTGTCGATTGAATTTATCGACCTTCAATCTTCCCTCGTCCACCATTGCTCCCACTCAACCGTGAGACTTTCCTGCAGATGATAATCGAACACAACCCACTCTGATACCACTTGTTAGGGTTAGCCAGTAGAAGATATCAATTAAATGCAAATAAAGATTAAACAAAGAAATGGAAATACACAGAATTAATAATAGCGAGAGATAAGATTTAACGTGGTTCACCCAAACTCAGGCTACATCCACCAAATAGAGAGTCTAATATTATTGTCCAGTAAATCAAAATGATTACAATCAACAATCCCTGCAACTCAATACTGCTGCAAATGCTACAATACAATACCCAAACCCTAACCCTTGGCCGCTTTTTATCAAGCCTTTTTGTCAGTTACAAAAAATTAGGGTTTTCTTATGTCGGTCATAAAAATAGTATTTTTTAAGTCGGCCCTAAAAAAAATTTCTTGGGGGCTACCGCCCCCAAACCCCCGCTTGAGGCCCGGCCCGGCCCCGAACCCCAGCAAGGATACATGGCTAGTGTACAGTACTTTCCTGATCAGTCGCCACCTACCAACAAAATAAGCCAAGGATGATCTCCTTCAAGCCTTAGGAGAAGGTATAAATAAAGAGTATCATGTCAATCATACTCATCTAATGATAGGGTGACACATGGTATCCAAATCACTCACTCTAATTCTCAAACCCTAAACAAGATCACATGCTTCTCATATGCTTGCACATGTATAAGACCTAGGGAATTGAGGAGTGTACTTGTACACTCTTAGTTATGCACATACTTAAAGGGTGCTCTCACATGTGTTAGACATTGGGATGGGGGTGTACTTGACACAACCCCTTATCCAAACTAAGGTATAGGAGATTGGAGGGTGACAAGTCAACATTCCATCTCCTCATACATTAGATCACATAACATCCTTTCAAGGAGGTTTTGGAAGGGTCAAATCTTACTCAGAGGTCAATATTTGTAGCTCAAAAGGTCCCCACTCCATAGATACTTACCCTAGGGATCTATTTTGACCCACAAATTAAGAAAAAAAAATTAACCCTCCCTTATAAGTGTAAATCCAAGTTTGCAACTTAAGGGGACTCACATCCATAAACACCTTAAACACATAATTCCCAACAAATTGATCTAGCAACTAAAAACTACCCCTTATCACAAGGGGAAATTAGTCACATTAAGCTACAACATTAATTCACTAGGGAAAACAAGATCACAACATAAAACTTTATCAAATGAAGTGATTCAACTTAAGGTGCTAACAATTCTCTCATTTCTCCCACTATCAATTATTCATCTCCATTCATTACAACATCAATACATCTAATATATTCATAGCCAAAGCACTTAAATATAAGTAATTGTATTCACTCTCTAACTTTATTAGAACAAAAAATCACATTCTAACTAGCATTGATTTGTATGAATGATGGCTGATTTAATACACCATAAAAATTAAATTATCTTTTCAAGAATAATATAAATATTTATGTTAGGTCTAACATCTCATTATCATCCAATTTTATCCTCAAACACTTGCATATTATAAAGGGTACAACCATCAACTTATTAACATTAATAACTTACCACATTTCCTTACTCGAGTTCCAACTTTAACATGGTTATCATAGTTGTCACTCCAAGCCACAAAAGGGTGAGTCTACTACAATAGTCATAGGTAAGGCCTAGGCCTTACATAATGATAAAATGATTAATGTGGATCTAGTGTATAGTTATGTGACTTCATTTTGTATGGCCTTTGTAATAATTTATGAACCATGTTGGTGGTCTTGGCACCTACATATTATGAATGAGATGTACTTAGTGTTTCTATTGTAAGATTGTTGCTTTTAGATGTATGGTTGCACTCTTCATGGAGGAAAGGCTCTTCTAGATGTTTGTCACTTTATGTCTTAACAAATTTTGCCAACCAAGTTAACGAGACTTGTTAGCCTCAACACCTTTGTGTGTGGCACCGTGTTGGGCTTTATGTTCCCAAACCTTAGAGACATCTAAGAGTAAGTCTAATATAAGAGGAGCAAGATGTAAGGCCCAGCCTTACCTATGACTATCGTAGCATCTTTGTCCCTTTTGGTGGGCCCCAATATTCTAGCTAGTTGAATTATTTGATAAAATTTATAACTTTGGTTCTGATATGGTGTTGGTATCACTAGCCCCTTGGTGAACCTTTTTAGATAACCCTCTCTCTAGACATCAAGATTGAAAATATGTGTGTTAATCACAGGAATTGAATGTTGTCTTTGGTTGGAGAGCACTGACTTTTATAACATCAATTATATTATTTACACTCTAATGATCTTTGCTCTTTTTAATGAGTATGTATTAGATCTTCCAACTCTCTAACCTTAGCTTCTAAATTTTATATTATTTATCTTACTCTATTAGATTTCAAAATGGTGACCTTATCTAACTAAGCTAAAATTGGATTTGTGATCTCTTGTAATTGAATTCAATTTCAAATGACATTTCTTTAATGAGTGATCTTAATTAGAATATGAAGTAAGGGATGATGTTTGTACTAATATTTAGTCTAATGAATTGCTAATGTGTTATATTTCTTGATGAGGAGACTACCCATGAATGTGATTAAGACCATCGAATTTGTTGAAGTGGCTTGAGAGGACTAACAACTAATTGAACACGAATAAATTTGAGTGACAACCATGCTAGCCATGTTAAAGGTGTACCTTAGGTAAGTGAATGTGGTAATTTATGAACGTTTAATACCTTGTTGGTTGTAACCCTTATAATAAGTGATTGTTTAAGGATAAATGGGATGAATAATGAGATGCTAAACCTAAATTCAATATTTATATTATTCTTGAAATGATAATTTAATTACTATGTTGCATTAAATAGAACATCGTTCATATTGAATTAACACTAATTGGAATGCGATTTTTGGTGCTAATGAAGTTAGAGAGCAAATATGATTACTTGTGATTGCATATATTGGATGTATTGATGTTATAATAAAGTATAAGAAATAATTTTCAATGAGAAAGCGAGAATTGTCAAAACCCTAAATTAAACCACTTCACATGATGGAGTTTTATTTTGTGACCATGTACCTTGGTAAATTAATATTATAGCCTAATGTGACTAAGGTTCTCCTTGTTTTATGTTGTAGTTTTAAATTTTGGATCATTTTTGTTTGGAAACCATGTGCTTGGGGTATTTTAGAGGATGGGAGTCCCTTTAAGTTATAAACTCAGATTTGCACTTGTAAGTAATTTTAAAGGGACTTAAAAAGTTTTTTTTTATCTTTTGGGTGAAAATAGACCCCTAGGGTAAGTACTTGTGGAGTGGGACTTTTCTAGAATACTAATCTTGACCTATGGGCATGAATTGACCCTTCCAAAACCTCTTTGAAAAGATGTAACGTGACCTAATATGTAAAGAGATGAGATGTTGACTTGTCACTCTCCAATCTTCCCTATCTATGTCTAGATAAAGAGTTATGTCAATTACACCCCCATCCCAATGTCTCACACATGTGGGAGCACCCCTTATATGAGTGCATAAGAAAGAGTGTACAAGTACACTCCTTTCTAGACTTCACATGTGTATGAACACATGGGAAGCATGGTTTAGGAATTGGAGTAAGTGGGCGTGTTGGAGGCCATGTGTCCCCGTCTCATTAGGTGAGGATAAGTGATATGACACTCCCTGTTTGTACCTTCCTCTTAGGCTTGAGGGGGGATTTTTGGCATATTTTCCTTGTGCCTTGTTTGAGAAGAGTAATTTTGCATCATGAGAGAAAGGGAGATGATGAGCTTTTGGATGAGGATTTGATGGAAAATTCAAGAAACCCTTTAAGAAGGAAGGAGATTCTTCATCCCTACAAACTTCATGTAGAGAGATAAACTTCCTCTCAACTCTTTATCATTACTTGCATAGATATTTTACTTGAGTGTTTCTTAGTTTGTGTGAAAGTTACTATCTTTTGAAGAGAAATTGTAGAAATGGTCCAGTTTATAAATTTGGTGTTGTGTTTCCTTGGGGTGTATCTGAGTTCGAAGGATAAGAGTGTTTCTTTTGAATGAGAGTAAGGTTTGAGAGAAAACTCCTTGAAATGTATTAATGTGTATATATCTCATTTTATTCCCTTATGTTTGTTTTACCTCTATATTGGGTTGTATATTTTATTGTGATAGGTTTTTTATGGTTCTCCTAGCTCAAGGGATGGCCAAACCTCATGTGGTCTAATGATGTTATAATGGATGGGTGGAGAGCATTTCTCCTCCCATTGGCATGTTATCTTTTGGTTCTTCTTTGCATTGATTCTTGGAGATGTTGATTGGAGATATTGTCTACTTAAGATTGCATAGCTTAAAGGACATCCTTATAAGGGAAACCAAAGTATTTATTTTATTACACAACTAGTTGAAGTAGAGAAGGTTTTGTAATCATGGCATTGTTGTAAGTAATATGTTAAGTCTTGCGTAGTGTATACATTAGAGGAGAAGAAATATTTATATTGATTAAGATATGCCTACACACTCCCTTCTATGATTTGTCTTCATTCCACATCCTTTTACCTATGAAAAAGAAATGTAGACATGTGAAATTATTGCGTCAGATAAATTTATGAATGAAATTTTATTTTATGAAGTTATCAAATACTTAGTCCAACTCTTTTAAATTTTAAGGTTGTATTCAAACTTTTTTTTTATGTAATGGGGTGGATTAACACCCTATAAGAATCTTAAGTTGTATCATTTCTTTGAATTTTATTTAAACAAAAGAACAAATTAGATATGCATGGTTACAATTATAAGACTAGTTAGAAAATTCCATTGTTTTAATTAACCATTTAATCTCGTTAGTTTTAAAATAAAGAAAGAAAGAAATACAAGAAATAAATAAATACCCTTACTCAAAAATAAAGAAAGAAAGAAAGAAATACAACATTAGGTATATATGCTTTAACAAATAAATAATTATTTCTCCTTTTCTTTAATAACATGCTCAAATCATATATTTTGACTTTAATATGCTTAATGCATGCATATTCATATATCTACAAGTTTACAAAATTGGAAGTTGTTATAATATTTGGATGTGTGTGTATACATGAAATATTTAAGTTGAAAAATATATAAACTTGTAAATAGTCTTTATATATGTATAAAATTTGAGTGTGTGGGTGATTAACAAGTTGTAAATAGGAAAATTGGAGATCCTTTAAAGATAACCTATGTTTTTTTGGTTATACCTTGGGCCATAGTCCATGAGCAAACTAAGATCTTTTTACAGTGTTAAACCTTGTAACTTAAGTATGTTGTTTATTTTAATATTTTCAACTAATGTATTTAAGTTATGATAATGTATGTTCCCTTGAAGTGCAAACTTAGATTTGTATTTGTAGTGAATTTTAAAGAGGCAAAAAATATCATTTTTCCTTTCCTTATTTTATGTGAAAATAGCCCTCCTAGGCAACTACCTATAGGGTAAGTATCTTTTGGGCTATGAATTTAGGGTTTCAGACAAGAATTGACTCATCCAATCTCTTTTGAAGAAGTGTGACATGGCTAAACATGCGAGAGATTGAGGATGGACTTGTCAACTCTCCATCTCTCATTCCTAGGATCATGTATGAGAAATAGTGTCAAGTACACTCATCTTCCCTTTGCATCATATATGCTAGAGCACACAAAAGATATGCAACTTAATTAATGCTTGTAAGAAATAGAAGGGAGGGTGAGGTGGAGGCTACATGTCATCATCCCATAAGATGAGGGTGAGTGACATGGCACTCTCCATATAAAATCACCTCTATAGGTTTTGAAAGGAAAGTTTTTACCCATTTTTTTAACTTGGAAATTTTGGGAAAATTTGGGAAGCTTGAGTCTTATTTTTGGTATAGGATTGAGAAGGATAGAAGATTGCCTAGAAAGATTGAGATTGTGGAACAACGAAGAGGATTTAACCAAGAGGGAGATTCATCATCAACTTAGAATCTACTTATGAGGTGGGCCTTCCATCTCCCATTTCTTAAGTGTGATTTATCTTTGTTTTAAGATACCCTTGCCTTGAATTTGGGAGTGGGGAAGCATCTTGGTTATGAGATAAAGTTGAATGGAATTTCTCCACTCATTATATTTGTGTTTTTATCTTTTTGTGTTGTGTTATTGACTATGTGAACCCTTGGTTTAGGCTCTCCTTGCAAGATTGAGAGAAAACTATGTAATACAGTTGAGAGAGGTGTGGAATCTTCCTTGGGAAGCACCTATTGTGTAAAGGTTATAGCATTGGAGATATGAGTAGTGAAATGGAATCCTTAGTGTGATTGTATTCATATATTATATTGTGAGATTTAGGAGTGTGTTGTAAACAAAAAAAGTTATGTTGAATTTTACCTTTATAACCTATGTGTAAATATGGGAATTACAATTTAGCTCTAGAAATCTTCAAACTTTTCTCATTTGTCTAGTTCCTCAAAGTTCTAACCTTTGAGCACTCTATTTTGTATTTAGGCATAAGGAAGATTATCATCTTTTAGTGTCTTATCTAGATGTACAACTAGCAATGCTAAGCCTATAATTATACATTTATTTATAAAGAACCTTAAGAACATAGTAATGTCCATAAGAGAGTGAAAATTGAGCTATGAATTTTTTTAATTTAGATTATCATCTTTTAGTGTCTTATCTAGATGCACAACTAGCAATGCTAAGCCTATAATTATAGATTTATTTATAAAAAACCTTAAGAACATAGTTGTGATTAGTGAAACCAAAATGAAAGTAGAAAACACAAAACAAATGCATAAACAAATGTTATACCTTCAAAATGACCCACAAATCCAAGATAGGGTGGAGAAGCTTGCACCCAAAAGCTCCTAGCTATACCCAAGATGATATAATGGATGTGAAATGCTCTCAAGTGTGCACAATGCAACTCACAAAAGGCTTAGCTCAATAGATATTTTAGCATAATAACTTTACATAGAAAGTGGATGATAAAATGGCTTGGAGGATGTTGTATTTATAGGCATTTTGGAGGGATTTTGATCTAATGGTTGAGATTGATTCGGAAGATCAATGGTGGAGGATGAAAGTGATGTGGAGGGCCTAGATTTCATCTTGGAAAATGGAGGGCTAGGAATAAATATGAATTTTATATTCATCTTGGGAAAGGGGTGGAATTAATGAGGTTGGGTGAGATGGATTATTTGTGAATTAAAAATTCACATGGGGAAGAGTAAAATGAATTTAAAAATTTATTTGGGGAAGAGTGGATATTAATGAGTTATGACATGTGTAAGAGGCATTAAATGTGATGTTGGACACGTGTATAAAAAATTGATTTATGTGGGATATATTTCAATTTTTTATTTGTGGGATGTGGGGAGGTGTGTTAATCAAGGTTTGACCATTTTAATTAGGGTGATTAGCCTAATTAATATGGCTGGACAAAATTAAGAAATGGATTAATGAGGTGTTTAGATTAATTAAATAAGGTTTTATTTAATTAATCCTAGGTCTAGGGTCATGTAGGTTAGGCTAGGTAATTAAATAATAAATATTTAATTAACTAGGGTAGGAATAGGTTGATTAGTAGGCTGAATTAATTAGATAAACATGATTTACCTAATTAATTGGATTTAGTGAAAAGGGGGAATTAACCAAATAAATATTGCATATTTATTTAATTAATTGGGTAAAGTTGGACTATTGAATTAATTAAATTAATCCAATTGTAGGGGATAAAATGATGAAAAATTAAGTGATGAAGGGATAATTAATTAAATAAAAAGTTAATTAATTGATTAGAAGAGAAATTGGTATGTTTAGGGATGTCGGGAGTCAGTTTGACGATGGAGACATTTTTATGTGTCTACATTTGCCCCTCTTTGACTTAGCGTCAGGACCTAGCAGGGAAGCGGCATTAGGTCAAAGAAACAAATATGCCCCAGCTGTCAGGAAGGAATAAAATGAGTGAGGGATGCCCCCTCGAGAGGTTGGTGAAAAAATAAAAAAAATCAGGCGAGCTCTCGAAAGGATGCGACGGGAGTGAAAGTTGGATAGAGGATGGAAAAATAGGATGACAGGAAGAAAAAATGGAGGAAAAAGGTTGTGATCTGCACCCTGGGGAGGAAAAAGTGCATGGAAGGATGACATGGCTTACTATAATTAGAAGAGTGGGCCCCTAAGAATGCCACATTTGCACACATAGAGCCACTTGGAAGGAGAGAAGAGGAGATGGTGAACCATAACCCTATGTTCCCGCAATTTGATCACATTTTAGAGCTATTCCGACCATACGGGAGGTCACCAGAGGCTAGACCGCAGGTAGGCCCTAACCCTAGCTTTGTCATTTTTTATTTTGTCACATTTTTTTATGTCAGGAAATGGGATTTTGAATTGTCATGCTATCGAGGGTTCGCTTAGCACGAAAAGGGGCACAAATTAGAGTCGTCCTCTAGATTGGCGCTATTCGCTTAGGATGAAAAAGAGGCGAATCGGTGCCAAAATGCAACGTTTTGGCACTATCCTCTGTTTTAGCACAATATTGCGTAGGGGGTAGGGTTTGGCGAATTAGCGCCAAATGGGGTTAGGGTAGCGCGATCCTCTGGATCAGTGCAATCGTCTGTAGTGGTGCTTTCATGTAGATTAGCACCATTTTGGGAAGTAGCACCATCTCGTGGATTGGTGCTAGCAGGAAAAATGATGCCATCACGTAGATTGGCACCAAAGGTTAAAGTGATGTGATGCTCTGGAACAGCGCAAAAGACCTGCGTAGTAGCGCTATGCTCTGTTCTAGCGCCATATGGGAATCAGGTAGTGCCATCTGTAAAGTTGGCACAAAGGGTGGCTATTGTGGCACCAAAATAGATTTGGCTCCCAGCGACAATGCGAAAGGTTGGATTTTGGGAGAATAGGTATGCGAAGGGTTTGATTTTGGGAGAATAGGTAGGTTTCAGACAAGCATTTGTGGATGCAGGTGATGATATCTTTCATTGTATCTTTGCGGGAGCAATGTGTACTCGTGATGATGGAGTTGTTTGATGGCTTTGATGATGCAACCTAAGGTCGACTGGCGAGGCTAGAGCTTTTGACACCCATAGAGATGCCAGTGCTATGAGCTCATAGAGAACTGATGACGGCTCTCCTAGAGTGCTATCATCCTGAGACTTGCTCCTTTCTGCTTCCCACAGGGGAGATCACGATTACACTTGAGGATATTTATCGCATCCTTACGATACCTATTCATGGACAACGAGTGATCTATGATACAAGGAGGGGATGACCTATTCATGGATAGTGAGTGGTCTATGATACGAGGAGGGGATGAAGGGCCTTACTCAGAGTATTTGCCCATGGTTAGGTAGTGTTGGTAGGGGAGAGTCGAGAGATGAATTATGAGGCAATGTTGGCAGTGGGAGTAGATTAGTTCATGTTATTCTTGTGTGCATTGATTGGCGGTGTGGTGATGCTAGATCAGCAGGAAAGAGGCTTTCTAGTTCGATGGGGAGAGATGATAGAGGGGATGGTCCGAGATGGGATAGTGTATGCTTAGGGGCCCTGCATGCTTACACAACTCTATCATGAGATGCATACAGTGGTTTACCATTGTGATTCAGCATTGTCATCCAGCGTTACCTTACTGCATGTATGGGCGTGGGAGCATATTGTGATCACCAAGCTAAGATGTGGATATTTCCACCGTCCATTCAAGGCTTATGTATTTTTGTATCGAGATGTGGAGTACACTTACACAAGGTGGGTATGATGCTGGCGGTGAGTGTTGGATGATTTGATTCAGGTTACTTGGCGACCTTATATTGGGGTGGAGCCATGGCCAGATGATGACATTCGCATGCCCTACACATTCCAGTCGCAGTACCTGATGGGTCAAGGTGACCATACCATTGATATGTATCTACCGTCACAGGTCATGCGGCAGTTTGGATTATGGCAGGATGTTCTGCAACCAATGGCCATATTTGCATGGACTCCTCAAGATATGCATAGGTGGCCCCCATCCATACAACCACGGGTTGCCATAACAGACTTTGCGGCCTTGGAACCAGTGATATGGGATTATGGGAGTGAGATCAGAGATGCAGGTACCATGACAGCCTATGAGACTTGGTGGTAGAAGTGGCACCCCACCTAGTTTACAGATCTGACTACAGAGCTGGATATGATAGTAGAGGAGGCAGGATCATATAAGGACGATGAGATTATTAAGGATCAAATAGTGGTGGAGGTGGAGGTTGAGGATGAGGAGGGGATTGGTATGTTGGCAGCAGCAATATCTGGACAGGCAAAGGTACCACTAGTAGGGGTACCAGGACAGGGACAGGCGGGGGGATCAGTAGTTGCCCTAGCAACAGGTTCAATTGGGAGAGTTATCGAGACTTAGGGCACCTTAGCAGCGCATTGGGAGGAAGAGGACACCTACAGTCCTTGCAGCACAGCAGGTACCTGGATAGATAGGGGCAGGTACCTCAAGTGTAGGTGTTGGTTTAGCTCCAAGAGAGCACTCCTCACATCAACGCGCCCAAGGTGAGGATGAGGATGAGATATAGACCCTACAAGGCCAAGTCACTAGCTTACAAGAGACCTTACAGAGCTGGGATGCTGAGTTAGTGCAGTTACAGGGGGCAGCTACATTATTGGATGGATCAGTTGGGCAGATGAGTGCACTACAGGCATAGTTAGCACAAGCACAAGGTGAGATAGTTACCCTGATAGGTGAGAGGGATGGAGAGAGGGCTTAACGATAGTTGGCAGAGTTGAGAGCTCAACAGGTGGAGGTGAGCGCCTAGTAGGCAGAGTCAAGGGCCCACAAAGCAGAGGGGTGAGCCCAACAGGCAGAGGGGCTAGTGGCAAGTTTACAGGGGGTTGTGGCAGGGATAGGCATGGGTCCCATATTGACACTGATGTAGACATAGATTGCTCAGTTGCAGGCACAAATTGGGGAGCTACAGCAACAGGTGGGAGAGTAGAGAGCCTGAGCTGAGTACTACCACACAGCCTATTATTCAGCTATTCTAGAGGGTCAGAGGATCTTGACCTATAGCCAGCAGAGCGGGTCTCAGATGTCTGGGTCCCACAGGTCTCAATCGATTCAGTTAGTGCGGTAGCCTATGGGTCACCCATCACAGGTACCACAGCAGCAGCAGGTACAGCTAGGATCCCCTACTGAGTTAGGTAGAGGTTCATCAGTTCATGGCTGATGTATAGGGTTGTATATAATTTTGAGATTTGTGAGGCCTTTTGTATCATGACTTGTATTATTTTGAGCGATGTACATTATGTTGATTTATGATGTATTATGAGACTTGATGATTTATGATGATGATGATTTATGCATTTATGATGTGTTATGGATGGATGGATGCCTTTATGTTTCCTAATGATGTTTATGTGTATGGATACATTATGTGATGTAATTATGGTTCTATGCTTATTATGATGATGTGATGAGTTTATGAGATGTTATGGATGTATTAATGATGTATGTGATGGATATATGTGTGATGATGACATTTGATGGTATAATGGAATGACTTGCTTATGTTTTATTGGTGGGATTGCTACCTCATGTCGACCACATAGTTGCATAATGTGATATGATGCTATGGTTTATTTCTAATGATGATGTGATGGATTATGCATGTTATATGGAGATGTTTTGTTTTGCCTATGTTATGTATGCATGTTTTGATTATGGAATATGATGTGAATGTGGAATGCAAATAAATGTTCAGATTAATAAACATTTATTATGGATGCAAAATGTAATGGAATGGAAATATATGTTTATCTTAATAAATATATATTATGTATGTAAATGGAAAAATGAAAATGTAATGGTTTAGATGATTATGATAATGGCCTAATGTAATGATTTATGCAGTGATTAAGTCATGATACACATGATGTTTTTGTACAACCCTGGGTGGCGAGGCTTGGTGGTATGGGATAGGTGGGGAGGGGGAAGGGTTTATGGGTCATGTAAGGTTAGACTGGGTATGGTTAGATTGGGGAAGGGAATGGGATGGGGGAAAAAGGGAGGTGCTAGGTCATGATACACCACATCATTGAGGGGGGATTTATTTTTGTTTGAGATGTGTTACGTTGGTTGGAATGAGTTGAGGGTAGGTGAGAGGGGGAGTTAGAAGATTTAGGGGGGAATAGATAGGGGGAATAAAAATCTAGGCCCAGATAGTATGGTTGGATGAGTGCTTTTGGAAGATGAATTGAGCTAGGTATAGTAGTTGCATAAGATTAATTGAGAGCATTTCATAATTTATTGTAGCAATGTAGGATACACTTCACAAAGGTATGAGATGACCTAGGTCATGATATATATCCCTCAATTGTATGGACTAGACCCACAAACAATAGGTTGATTTCATGCATACCCAAGGTAGTATAACCTTGCCTAGCCGAGGAAGGGGACTCATAGCCATGAGTGTTCATAGTACATATAAGGTATTAATGCATGTATATACAATTGAGGCACATCATGCTAGAACCGACCCAGGCTTCAAGATATGAATACTATTCTTAGAGTAATGAAATCAACCCACAAGCACAGGATACATAAATAATGACCATGTCTATTCTAGGTGTTGTCCGCCACTGACCATGAAATATTGAGATCAAGGTAGCTTTGGAATTGACCTAGACTGAGATAAGAAGATAAAAATCAATAATCAAAAAGACCAACAAAAAGATACAACTAGCCATTGTGTGCCAAGATAAGTGTTGATAGGATGATAGATTCTTGTCCATTGTAGGAATGATATATCCTAGGACACGAATCGGTTGGATTTTGTTGGATAATTTTTGAAAGATGGGCAAAAGGACAGTCAGGCCATGTGTTGCATTATAGTTGGTATGTTGATTGATGATTTTTGTGTGAGGCACGATGTTTCTGGCGTATGCTTAGCATGTGTATCATTTGTTGGATCTAGCAAGCTTAGTAAATAGGGACCATCCAAATGGGTTGGATGGGTGCATATTATGTACCTAAGTACTGGATACTTCCTTCGTATTCCAGAGTGCCTACATACCCTGTGTCCACGAGATCAGGTACTTTCAAGATGCGGGTGAGATGAATATGTAGTTCTAGAAAGACTTGATGATGTGGGAATGGTTTAGGATGGATGTTAAGGATGAAGGTTTAGATGATTTTAGGTGATTGTGAGGATGTTGGAAATTGTGATGATGTCGTGGTAGTGAATTTTTGTAATTTTTTTATTTTCTAATGTTTTTGGATTTTCTAATTTTAGCTGTACAAAAGGAAGCTTACAAGGATCTTTGTACAACCGATTAGCCTTGGGTAGGATGATGCGGGGTGGGTGATTGATGTTTCTGAATTCCAAGCCATGGAAGATGTTTTGGTTTGGAGTGTTGTAACAAAAAGAGGACCTATTAGATGGTAGAACCGGTTGCTACACATGACGCCTGAAATAGGTTTTCACCATGGTACCAATCCAAGGCGTCACCGAAGTAATTTTCACCATTTGACATCTTTATTGCACTCAGGTTTTTCTTTATTTTCTTATTTTTTTTATATTTTCTATTTTTTGAGTTTTTTGTTTATTTTGCTTGGGATACTCGATGGGTTATGCATAGAACCTTTTCAGATGCAGAATATTCACAGGCTCATCTAGAGGCTATCCCTCAGGTGTTGTAGCTAATATGCTCCCGATCCATAGCTGGCAGTGATGACATAGGGCCCTAACCAATTGGGTTCAAATTTTCCTTTCTTAGGGCATTCTTGCAGATTCTTCTGGTTTTCCATGAGGACAAGGTCACCCACTCCAAACTTGTAGCTTCTTGATTTTCTTGTTGTAGCTTCTTCTCAGGTGGTTTTGGTAGGCCTGCAAATGGTTAAGTGCATCTAGGTATTTCTCATCCAATAGTTCTAGCTCGTGCAGCCTTGCAACTCGGTATTCCTCATCAGTGATTATGTTTTGTAGGGATACTCTTAGGGATGGGAGCTTGATCTCTATAGGTAGGATGGCTTCATATCTGAATACTAGAGAGTATGAAGTGGCTCATGTGGGTGTGTGGATACTTGTACATTAGGCTCATAAAGTGAGATTGAGTTGAAGGTGCCAGTCACGACCTACTTCATTAACTATTTTCTTTAAAATACGCAAGAAGGTTTTGTTTGAAGCTTCAACCTAACCATTACCTTGGGGATAGTGTCGAGTGGAAAAATGATGTTGGATTTAGAATTTTTCACACAGGGTGCAGACTTCCTAGTTTTTGAATGGTTTCCCATTATTTGTGATAATGGAATGGGGTATGCCATAATGACATATGATGTAATGAAGGATGAATTTGGATATTTGGGTTCTGGTGGTGAAAGTGGATGGAATTGCTTCTACCCACTTGGTGAAGTATTCAGTAGTAGTAATGATGAATTTATGACCATTAGAGGATGGTGGGTGGATCTTTCCTACAAAGTCGAGCCCCCATTGTGAAAAGGGCCACAGAGTTGTGATTGGCTACAGCTCCTATGATGGCACATGGATGAGGTCCCCGTGTTGTTGACACGGCAGGCATTTTTTTACGAACCAGTAGGCATCTCACTCCATTGTTGGCCAATAGTACCCTATTCTCAAGGTCTTTTTAGCTAAGGTAGGTCCACTCAAGTGTACCCCACAAATGCCTTCGTGTACCTCTTGTAAGGCCACTTCAACTTCCCTAGAGTCTAAACATTGTAGATGTGTACCATCAAGACTCCTTTTGTAAAGGGTATCTCCTATGGGGGTGAAGCAGGAGGCTCTTCGTTGTGATGCTGAAAGGTTGGGGGGAACAATGTTATCATGAAGGTACATGTATATTTCTTGATACCAAGGGGAGAGGGGACCAACAATTTTACACACCAATTCTGCTTGGGGAACGTCATAGGCCGGTATAGGAGCTCTTCAATTAGGAACTCACACTTCTTACTATTCTTCTTCATGTCTACTAGGGATCCTATTGTTGCCATTATGTCTGCTACTTTGTTATTTAGCCTTGGAATTTTCTCAAAATGGATGTCATAAAAATAACCTTTGAAGTCATCCACCATGCATTTGTAGGGCAGGAGCTTATCATCCTTAGTTTTATACTCATCGTTCACATATCGGATGACTAATTAGGAGTCACCGTAGAACATTAGCTTGTCAATCCCCCACTTAATTGCCATGTGGAGTCCTATGATAAGAGCCTCGTATCCTGCTACATTGTTGGTGCATGGAAATGTAATCTTGAATGACTTGGAGATGGTGTTGCCTTGAGGGGTAATAAACAAAATGTCTACCCCTAAGCCTTGGTGTGTATACGACCCATCAAAGTATATTTTCCATGGTTCTGTTGCTGGTGCTACCGTCAATATGGACTCATCAGGAAATTCTACAAGTGTAGGATGCTCCATGGGGATAGGTGCCTCAGCTAATTGATCAGCAATGACTTGTCCTTTGATAGTTTTTCTTTCAGTGTACTCAATGTCAAACTTGCTTAAGACCATTACTCATTTGGCCATTCTTCCAGTGAGGGCGGCTCTATTTAGTAGATAATTCAATAGATCAATCTTGGCAATGAGCTTAGTCTTATGGTTGAGCATGTAGTGTCTCAACTTCTATGAAGTAAAGACCATAGCTAACCATGCTCGCTCAATGGGAGTATAGTTCAACTCATAGGTCACCAAGGTGCAGTTGATGGGCAATGGCTATCTAGCCCCTAAAAATGCACTGGGGCATGGATAGCTACAAACTGCAGTACCTCTATTTTTCAACGTACAAGCCATTCCGTGATGTCGTGAATGGACGTCCCCCTCCTTCCGTATGCCTCGTATGCTCCATCCAGACACAAATTTTGATACATGTAAAATACAGATTCATTAAAACTTGTTGCATTCCATTGAGCTTGGACTACATATAGCCCGTTATTTTAGAAAGTAAATTTGTGCCAGTTTAGGCAATTCTATTTTTTAATATATACCTTAGAAAAATGTACATTTTAGAAAGCACAATTTAAATAGGAAAAAAAATGTTTTTAATGATAAATATTTTAATAATTAATATTTGTTACTTTTAATTAATTATTTCTAATATAAATATTTATATTAATTAAGAGTTTTTTTATGGTTATAGTTTTTATTTTTAACAGATATGTTTTAAATGTGAGCATTATATTGCTCCAAATTGTCTCACGCCCAAAATCTTCTAAACTCGTAATATAATTTACTTATACTAAGATGTATCAGAATATTTTGAAGACAACATTGAATAGATAATTGTCATTAAAAAATAAAATACTTGCTTGGTGCTATTGTATAAGTAATTTTTAATTATATTACAATGATAAAGACTAATAGTTAAAGAATATTTTCATTTTATTTCTTTTACAATTATTTTTTATCCTTCTAAAAATACTTTTATTTCTTTCCATTTTTAAGTATATCTTTTCACTTCTAATTCTATTTTTTAATTGTTTTATAATTTTCTACTCCAAAATCATCATCTTCCCTTTAGGGCCTAAATTGGATGGTCATAATACCATATGGTTGTATTTAATTATTTTAGTTCTAAACTACAATTAGTATCCTTTGAAAAGAGAGACTTTTGGTAAACTCTCAAAATTTCTATATATAGCCTATATATAATTTTTTTTCTAAAATAAGGTAGGCCTTCCGCCTTACCATTTGAAGGGCAACTTCAAAGAAATAACAATTTGTTTGACAATAAGATGACCATCAAATTTAAACCTAGCTTATCTTCTATTAATTTTTCCTCTCCAAATTACATGCAAAAGTAAAACAATATAACTAGTATAAATATCTTAAATTCATCTATCTAAAATACACCAAAAAATTATTTTATTTTACTTTAATTATTTTATTTTTAGTTAGTTAAGAGTTATTTTATTTTACATTAAAAAAATTATTTATAATACATAAATTTTAATTTTTATTTAAGAATTATTTTATTTTATTAGGTTTTTTACTTTTATTTTTATTTGAAGAGCTATTAAATACTTTTGTATGTAAATTTTAATTTTACTTTAAAAATTACCATTTTATGATTTCCATATTTCTTTTGTTTTGTTTTTACTTTAAAAGGTTAAGTAAATACTAGTATAGTTGTTTTTATTTTAGCAAAATTGAAGGGACTAATAAGAACATATTAATATAAAACAAAAGTCATGCAAACATATCAATTTACTACTTATAAAAGAAACTAATAATTACTATAATATTTCACTTAATTTAAAATTTAAAAAAAAAACTATTATAACAAATCTTGTTTATATATAAGTTTGATAGGTGTTCTAAGTGGTATCAAGGAGTCTATGTATATAAAACCTAAAACACAACAAATCTATATTATAAAATCAAATTAAATAACTCTTAAGTAAATAAACTAATTAGAAAATAAATTTATTTTGAAACAAAACACAATAAAAGAATTATTGTATTTTCTAATTAGTTTATTTACTTAAGACTTATTTTATTTTGTTTTATAATATAGATTTGTTGTGTTTTAGGTTTTATATACATAGAGTCCTTGATATTAAAATTCTTTCTAGATGAAAAGAATTCATTCTTTTTAATATATTTTTTTTAAATAAAAGTAAACAAGATTTGTTATAATAGTTTTTTTTTAAATTTTAAATTAAGCGAAATATTATAGTAATTATTAGTTTCTTTTATAAGTAGTAAATTGATTTATCCTTCAATGATCTTGTGATTGCTAGGTTGTAATGCATTCCAAAAATAGATATTTTGAATATATCTATTTAAAAATGTTGATAGATACCTCCCTCCAGTTTTTGTCTCTCTTCTCTTGCTCTCTTTGTCTTAATGATGGATCACTCAGTGTGATTCAAAACGTTGATGGAAAAATAATCAACAGAGTCAAATCCAAAAGCATTTATATCATTTCAACATCATGGACTATGGAAAATTAATGTCTACCAACACTAAGAACCTTTATATTTTACCTCAAAACTCATATATCTAGATATTTTATGAGGCATAATGAATCTGCATTTTACACATATCAAAATTTGTGTCTGGATGGAGCAGACGAGGCGTACGGAAGGAGGGGACGTTAGTTCACGGCATCATGAAATGGCTTATACTTTGAAAAATAGAGGTACTACAGTCTGCGACGGTAGAATGTAAATGTATGGATGGTCATGGAAACGTCTATTCATGCCCCGATACGTTTTTAGGGGCTGGATAGCCATTGCCCGACTGATGTAGTATATTGCTCTTTCTTTTCTTTGTTCGTCGTGTTGTGCCAACAAGGCCCCTACAGTGGTTTCAGTTGCTGAGATGTATAAGAGGAGGGGCTCTCCTTGCTTTGGTGGAGTGAGAATAGGAGGATTAAACAAGTACTTTTTCAACTGGTCAAAGGCTACTTGACTCTGATTATCCCAGACAAAGGCTGTGTTTTTTTCTGAGCAGATGCTAAAATGGCTGACACTTATTGGTGAGTTGGGTGATGAACCGACGGATAGACTGGAGCTTCCTAGGTCTAGACTTCATAATTTCTTTAGTGTTTTTGGAGGGGGCATCTCTGTGATGGCTCTAACCTTGGTGGGATCCACTTTGAATACTCTTCTTGAGACTATGTATCCCAAAATTTTTCTTGAAGTGACCCCAAAGACACATTTCTTTGGGTTTAGATGCACGTTGTATTGCTCTAGTCTATCAAAGATCTTTGCTAGCACATCTAAGTGTTCTTCTCGGGTCTTCAATTTTCCTAACAGGTCATCCACATAGTCCTCCATGATGTGATGGAAGAGGTCATGGAAGATAACAGTCATGGCGTGTTGATATGTTGCTCCTACATTTTTCAAACTGAAAGGCAACACCACCCAACAGTATATTCCCCATGGACATATGAAGGATGTCTTATGTTGATCTTCTTTTGCAATCCTAATCTGATTATATCCTGAAAAACCATCCATTAGAGATAACATCTCGTGCCCTGTAGTGAGGTCCATTATAATGTCAATGTTGGGCAAAGGAAAGTCATCTTCAGGGCATGCTTTATTGAGGTCCCTAAAATCTGTGCAGCATCGGATGCCTCCAGTGACATTTTCTACAAGTACTATGTTGGACACCCATTCGAGGTAGTCTATTGGTCATATGAATCCCACATCTAGAAGTTTCTTTAGCTCTGGCGTAACAAGAAGCCCAATATGAGGATTCATTTTTCTTAGCTTTTGTTTTACAGGCTTTGCATCCAGCCGTACCGCGAGATGATGAACAATCTAGGTAGGATCTAGCCCCAGCATATCTGCATAGGTCCATGCAAAGTTATGGCTTCTTTGTTTGAAGAAAGCTAAGAAGTTCTTATGTTCTGTTGTGGTAAGAGACTCTACTTTGAAGGTGATCTTTGGCGCTTCTTCTGTCCCAAAGTTCATTTCTTGCGATGGCTCCACAAGGATTGGTGATCTATCAGGATATACCTTCTCTATTTTAGGAACGCCCATGCTTCCATCTTCTAGCACCTCATGGAGCTTTTCACCAGAAGATGCATCCTTTATTTTTACAGTTTCTTCCCTTGAAAGTGCCACGAAGTGGTTTTCACTAGGGCGCGTTGTCTTTATTTTTATGTTTTTGTGACTAGAAGTATGGGTGGTCTCACTAAAATAGGCTAACATGTCAAGTTCCATGATGTACCCAGCTCTATGATCTCCTAGGGGGAAGTGATCTCTGACCCCCATTTGATTAGACATTATACATGCCTCCCTTTCCTAAAAACTTTGAAACACCCAAATTCGACAAATATAAAGGAAAGGGAGACCCTAGGGACCACCTTAGGGAGTTTTACATTGCTTGCCTTAAAGTCCCACACAATGTCACATACCTAATGAGACTCTTTCCTAGAAGCCTCGGTGGTCAAGCCGCCAAATGGTTCGCATAAGACTTTCTCAGAGATCACTTCCCCTTGGGAGATCATAGAGCTGGGTACATCATGGAACTTGACACGTCTTCCTATTTCTGTGAGACCACCCATGCTTCTAGTCACAAAAACATAAAAATAAAGACAATGCCCCCTAGTGAAAACCACTTCATGGCACTTTCAGGTGAACAAATAGTAAAAATAAAGGACATATCTTGTAGTGAAAACCTCCATGAGGCACTAGAAGATGGAAGCATGGGCCTTTCTGAAATAGAGAAGGTATATCCTGATAGATCACCAATCCTTGTGGAGCCATCACAAGAAATAAACCTTGGGATAGAAGAAGCACCAAAGATCACCTTCAAGGTAGAGTCTCTTACCACAACAGAATAGGAGAACTTCTTAGCTTTCTTCAAACAAAAAAGTCGTAACTTTACATGGACCTATGCAGATATGCTGTAGCCAGATCCTATCTTGGTTGTTCATCATCTCACAGTGCAGCCTGATGCAAAGCCTGTAAAACAAAAGCTAAGAAAAATGAATCTTTAGATTGGGCTTCTTGTTATGACAGAGCTAAAGAAACTTCTAGATGTGGGATTCATATGGCCAATAGATACCCCAAATGGATGTCCCACATAGTACTTGTAGTAAAAGTCACTGGGGGCATCCGATGCTGCATGGATTTTAGGGACCTCAACAAAGCATGCCCTAAAGATGACTTTCCTTTGCCCAACATTAACATTATAGTGGACCTCACTGTAGGGCACGAGATGTTATCCCTAATGGATGGTTTTTCAGGATATAATCAAATTGAGATTGCAGAAGATGATCAACATAAGACATCCTTCATATGCCCATGGAGAATATACTATTGGATGGTGATGCCTTTCGGCTTGAAAAATGTAGGAGCAACATATCAACGCGCCATGACTTATCTTACATGACCTCTTCCATCACATCATCGAGGACTATGTGAATGACCTGTTAGGAAAATCAAACACCTAAGAAGAACACTTAGATGTGCTGGCAAAGATCTTTGACAGACTAGAGCAATACGTGTGTCTAAACCCGAAGAAATGTGTCTTTGGGGTCACTTCAAGAAAACTTTTGGGGTACATAGTCTCAAGAAGAGGAATCGAAGTGGATCCCACCAAGGTTAGAGCCATCACAGAGATGCCCCCTCCAAAAACATTAAAGTAATTATGAAGTTTACACTTGGGAAGCTCTAGTCTATCCACCGATTCATCACCCAACTCACTGATAAATGTTAGTCATTCCAACATCTGCTCAGAAAAAACACAGCCTTTGTCTGGAATAATCAGTGTCAAGCAACCTTTGACCAATTGAAAAAGTACTTGGCTAATCCTCCTATTCTCACTCCACCAAAGCAAGGAGAGCCCCTCCTCTTATACATCTCAGCAACCGAAACCACTATAGAGGCCTTGTCGGCATAGCACGATGAACAAGGAAAAGAAAGAGCAATATACTACATCAGCCGCACCTTGGTGACCTATGAGTTGAACTATACTCCCATTGAGCGAGCATTACTAGCTATGGTCTTTACTTCACAAAAGTTGATACACTACATGCTCAACCATAAGACTAAGCTCATTGCCAAGATTGATCCATTGAAGTATTTGCTAAACAGAGCCGCCCTCACTGGAAGAATGGCCAAATGGGTAATGATCTTAAGCGAGTTTGCAATGAGTACACTAAAAGAAAAGCTATCAAAGGACAAGTCATTGATGATCATTTAGCTGAGGCACCTATCCCCACAGAGCATCCTATACTTGTAGAATTTCCTAATGAGTCCATATTAACAATAGCACCAACAACAAAACCATGGAAAATGTACTATGATGGGTCGTATACACACTGAGGCTCAGGGGTAGGCATTTTGTTTCTTAGCCCTCAAGGTGACACCATCCCCAAGTCATTCAAAATTATATTTCCATGCACCAACAATGTAGCGGACTACGAGGCTCTTATCACAGGACTCTGCATGGCAATTAAGTGGGGGATTGACAAGCTAATGGTCTACAGCAACTCCCAATTAGTCATCCAACAGGTGAACAATGAGTATAAAACTAAGGATGTTAAGCTCCTGCCCTACAAGTGCATGGTGGATGACTTCAAAGGTTATTTTTATGACATCCATTTTGAGCAGATTCTAAGGCTAAATAACAAAGTAGCATACACAATGACCACAATAGGATCCCTGGCAGACATGAAGAAGGACAGTAAGAAGTGCGAGTTCCTAATTGAAGAGCTCCCTATACCAGCCTATGACATTCCCCAAGCAGAACTAGTGTGCGAAATTGTTGGTTCCCTCTCCCATTGGTATCAAGAAACATACATGTACCTTCATGATAACATTGTTCCCCCAACCTTTTAGCTTCATAACGAAAAAGCTTCATTCGCCGAGCCTCCCACTTCACCCTCGTAGAAGATACCCTTTACAAAAGGAGTCTTGATGGTACACTTCTGCAATGTCTAGACTCTAGGGAAGCTGAAGTGGCCTTACAAGAGGTACACGAAGGCATTTGTGGGGCACACTTGAGTGGACCTACCTTAGCTAAAAAGATCTTTAAAATAGGGTATTATTGGCCAACAATGGAGCGAGATGCCTACTGATTTGTAAAAAAGTGCCTCTCGTGTCAACAACACAGAGACCTCATCCATGCGCCATCACAGGAACTGCAGCCAATCACAACTCTATGGTCCTTTTCACAGTGGGGGCTCGACCTCGTAGGAAAGATCCACCCATCATCCTCTAATGGTCATAAATTCATCATTACTGCTACTGAATACTTCACCAAGTGGGTAGAAGCAATTCCACTCACTTTCACCACCAGAACCCAAATATCCAAATTCATCCTTCATTACATCATATGTCATTATGGCATACCCCATTCCATTATCACAGATAATGGGAAACCATTCAAAAACCAGGAAGTCTGCACCTGTGTGAAAAATTCCATAGCCAACATCATTTTTCCACTCCATACTATCCCCAAGGTAATGGTCAAGTTGAAGCTTCAAACAAAACCATCCTACGTATTCTAAAGAAAACAGTTGATGAAGTAGGCTGTGACTGGCACCTTCAACTTAATCCCGTCCTATGGGCCTACTATACAAGTATCCGCACACCAACAAGAGCCACTCCATACTCCCTAGCATTTAGATCTGAAGCCATCCAACCTATACTCCCTAGTATTCAAATCTAAAGCCATCCAACCTATACAAGTATCTGTACACCACAAGAGCCACTCCATACTCCCTAGTATTCAGATCTGAAGCCATCCAACCTATAGAGGTTGAGCTCTCATCCCTAAGAGTATCCCTACATAACATATTCACTGATGAGGAATACTGAGTTGCAAGGCTACATGAGCTAGAACTATTAGATGAGAAACACCTAGATGCACTTAACCATCTACAGGCCTACCAAAACCGCCTGAGAAGAAGCTACAACAAGAAAATCAAAAAACCAAGTGAAACCAAAATGAAAGTAGAAAACACAAAACAAATGCATAAACAAATGTTATACCTTCAAAATGACCCACAAATCCAAGATAGGGTGGAGAAGCTTGCACCCAAAAGCTCCTAGCTATACCCAAGATGATAAAATGGATGTGAAATGCTCTCAAGTGTGCACAATGCAACTCACAAAAGGCTTAGCTCAATGGATATTTTAGCATGATAACTTTGCATAGAAAGTGGATGATAAAATGGCTTGAAAGATGTTGTATTTATAGGTATTTTGGAGGGATTTTTGATCCAATGGTTGAGATTGATTCGAAAGATCAATGGTGGAAGATGAAAGTGATGTGGAGGGCCTAGATTTCATCTTAGAAAATGGAAGGCTAGAAATAAATATGAATTTTAAATTCATCTTGGGAAAGGGGTGGAATTAATGAGGTTGGGTGAGATAGATTATTTGTGAATTAAAAATTCACATGGCGAAGAGTAAAATGAATTAAAAATTCATTTGGGGAAGAGTGGATATTAATGAGTTATGACATGTGTAAGGGGTGTAAGAGGCATTAAATGTGATGTTGGATACATGTGTAGAAAAAAAGATTTATGTGGGATATATTTCAATTTTTTATTTGTGGGATGTGGGGAGGAGTGTTAATCAAGGTTTGACCATTTTAATTAAGGTGATTAGCCTAATTAATATGGCTGGAAAAAGTTAATGAATGGATTAATGAGCTGTTTAGATTAATTAAATAAGGTTTTATTTAATTAATCCTAGGTTTAGGGTCATGTAGGTTAGGCTAAGTAATTAAATAATAGATATTTAATTAACTAGGGTAGGAATAGGTTGATTAATAGGCTAAATTAATTAGATAACCATGATTTACCTAATTAATTGGATTTAGTGAAAAGGGGGAATTAACCAAATAAATATTGCATATTTATTTAATTAATTAGGTAAGGTTGGACTATTGAATTAATTAAATTAATCTAATTGTAGGGGATAAAATGATGAAAAATTAGGTGATGAAGGGATAATTAATTAAATAAAAAATTAATTAATTGATTAGAAGGGACATTGGTATGTTTAGGGATGTCGGGAGTCGGTTTGACGATGGAGACATTTTTAGGTGTCTACAATAGTAATGTCCATAAGAGAGTGAAAATAGGGTTATAGAATTTTTAAATTTAGATATGTATAGTATCTCAAGGAAGTTCCAAAGGCATATGCTAGTAAATAAAGTATAAAAAATACAAAGATCACAGAATTACAACAAATATAAATAAACAAATTTGTATTGCATTTCCAAGGGAGAAGGTACATAGTTCTTAATCCTGAGAAGGTACATAGTTGTTAATCCTTGTATGGAAGAGAATAAAAAATAAATGGATTTTTATTTAAAAGATAGAAAGGAAATATGACTAAATAGATACAACCTATCCTCTAAGCTCATGGGGCATTTATTATTCACTTTAAAACAAATAAATTGACTAGCTAATGAAAAAAAAATTGTTGGATTTTTAAGGGGACATGGCTTGCCCAAAAGTAGAAATTACTTGATAAGTTATGGGGAAGATTGGCCTCCCAAAAACATTAAAATTTTTATTAATTTATTTCTAGGGAGAAAAAATATATGGGAAGATATATTTTTACTGAACACAAATGAATTTTGGAATAATGTTTTATAATTTAATAAGAGAAGTGAGTTTTGTTTTCTTGTGCATGTTACTTTTCTATTTTTCCAAATGTGGAACTATTAAATTTACACATGTATTTATTTTGGTAATTGTTGGAGTATTGTTGTATCTTTTAAGTTGGAGATTGCTATTTGAAAAGAAATTAGAAAGATAGGGTAATGTATGGGGACTCTAGTGAGAACTCATTAAAAAAATGAGAGCGAGAAAATAGTCAATAGGTTATTCAAATCAATTTATCAATGAAAGGTAGAAGAAATGAATGGAATGGATGAATATTTTTGAAGGTTTAATGAGAGGATTAAAGCTATTGAATGTAAGTAAAATTTTGAAGATACTGAATTTGATTATTAGAATATAAGAACTTAAATAGATTTTGTATAAGGGCAAATAGTTTCAAAGAAAGGGAAAAACAAGTTGAAGTAGACTTCAAAGAGAGTTGAACCTTGATTTATTATTGGATTTGTTGGAGGAATTGTAAAGGGAATTTAAAACAAAGAAAGAACATTGAAGACAATGACCAAACAAGAGTAATGTTTGAAGTAGCAAAACTTAAGTCATGTGCCCACATTTGGGGAAAAATTACAAAATGAGAGAATACAAGGTTAAATGTGGCAGGGATGTTCAAGCATAGGGGAGTAAAACTTGAAATAAAAGGCTTATCTATGCATGAATAATGAAAAGAATTTATGAGACTTCAAATTAGAACTGATCTTTGCAAGAAAATAAAGAGAAAGACAATGGTGAGGTATCATAATGGCCTGAATTTTTAGCTCCAAAATGAATTAGCTTTAGCAAGTTATTCCTTACAATTGACCCACAAGAATAGAATGGAGGCAAGTAATTCTTAGTGACCCAAAGAATATTGGTATTAGAAATCAAAGAGAACATATAATCTTACCAAATAAGGAGAAGTCTATTTGAAATACAAGTGAAAAGACAAGATTCATTTGAAATGGTGCAAAACTTACATCTGTGTAAATCTAAATTTAAAACCTTATAGAATTTCCTTAAAGAAAAATCACAACATCCTTATAGATAAATCTTTCCTTGCTACATTTAACATTTGGTCTTTATCAAAATGAGATGTTATCTAACATCATGTAAGTGGATTCTTGGCATCATTTATTGGAAATGCCATGTAATTTAGTAGACTGGAACACTTGTGAGGTGCTTCAAGAGAACATAAAGCCATTGAAGAATGAAGAAAGGTTAGGATAAAGCCACTCCAAAGAGTCCTTGAATGACACTGAGAAGAATAAGGTATGCAATCATAAAAAAGATTAAATGGGGCCCAATTATATAATGAAAGAGAAATACTATGAAGATTCCATGTTTACTCTTGACTTGCTTCAATTGGAAAAAAGAGGGACATAGACACTCCAATTGATAATTTGATACTAGATCTTTGATGAATAATATCCAAAGTGTATGAAAAGATTTGATCATGAAACCATGAGCATGTTGTACAATACTAATGATAATGACTATTAATCTAAAATTTTAGATTTTATTTGGCATGGGGAGAATGATGCAAAGCACACATCTTTGGGACATGGGCAAGCCTATAACTGATGGATTTAAGGGTCATTTGTCATACCTAAATTAAAAATTAATTGGGAATTTTCAAGGAATACTAGCCTCCTGCAAATTATAATTCCATAAAAACAACACCACCTACCTTCCTCTATAAAACTCCTAACATTATTCTAATTCTTAAGTTATTAGTAATTTTGAAATAAAAGAAATTATAATTTATTATGAAAGGAAGGTAGTGAGAATGCAGTTTTCTAGTATCATAACTTTGCATACGTTGGCCATGGTAGAAATAATTCAAAAGCCTCTATGAGATGTAGCTAAAATTGATCCCTCATGCATATCTTCTGCTTGAAATGTTTATAGACAGGCTACAACTTTTTTGAGATTATTTCCCTACTGTAAGGATAGTCTCAAGGAAGGAGAACATTTCCCTACAACTTAGCCATTTCCATGTTAGCCAGAGAGATAATATTTGATTGGTACTCAACCAAGATTTAGTTAGTTAAGAAGGTTAAGAAAAACAAAACATTGTAATAGAAATGGAGATTTGTTAAACTTGTGCAATGTTCTATTTTGAGTTGCAAATTAAAATTGTGTTGTAAGGTGAAAAAGACAGGGGAGTGGGCTGCATGACCGTGTGAGGCCTACATTGTTTTGATTCTGTTCATGCGACTATTTATCTTACTGTTGCTGATACTTGTTTATTTGTGGGACTGTTGATCCTGAATTTTCAAACTATTAAACCTTATTATGTTAAAGGAAAAACTAATTGGGTGATGTCTGATTAATGTTTACATTACAGGAAAATTAATTGGGTGATGTTAGAGGGAAAATTGTAGTGTGATTTCATTTATGCTTATGAGAACTGTAATAAGTTATGGTAATGCATGCTTTAATTTGCTTCAGCTATGATATTTATATGTGGAATTAACTTTGAAATTGAGTGTGTAGGTATTTCTAACAAAACCACAGATATAGGAGATTATTCCACACCTTATGTTGTAATCCCTTGTAAAGTCGATCTGGTTCCACGAGGAACCGAGATCAACTCTATGTTTGATTTAATATTGTAATGTTGTCTTGCATGAGGTTGAATGGATTAGGTCTACTCTCTTGTAAATTTGAATTATGATATGTGTTGTAAAAATTGTTTTTGAATTTTATCTTATTTTTGAATTCTAAATTTTGAGACCCTCTTCTTATGTTTTAACTTGACCCTTGGTGTCCTAACTAGGTTGAAATTGACCCTAGGTTATACCCCATGGGTCTAGGGTCCCTTTTTACTTGGCTAACCCTTGGTTAACCTCTGTATGGTCACCTTAACTTCACAGTGGAGTTAAGTGACGAATTTGGAGGTATGAGAGGGATAAGATGAGTGGTACCAACATTCAAGCCCATCCCTTTTCCATTCCCAAGGCTTGAAATGACTCCATGATCCACCAATTATGGAAGACTTTAGGGGAGAAGATCATGGAGTGGGTGAATTTCTTAATCCCACTTGGGATAGAGAGAAAAAGGAGATCATGGAGTGGGTGAATTTTTTAATCCCATTTGAGATAGAAAGAAAAAGGAGATCATGGAGTGGGTGAATTTTTTAATCCCACTTGGGATAGAGAGAAAAAAGAGATCATGGAGTGGGTGAATTTTTTAATCCCACTTGGGATAGAGAGAAAAAGGAGATCATAGAATGGGTGAATTTTTTAATCCCACTTGGGATAGAAAGAAAAGGAGATCATGGAGTGGGTGGATTTTTTAATCCCACTTGGGATAGAGAGAAAAGGAGGATGAATTTTAAAAAATGGGAGGGTTTTTTTTGTTATTAGAAATTTGGGGAGAGGAGGAGGAGGAAAGAGAGAGTTTTGTGGTGGACATTTGGAGAGAAGACTAGAGAGGAGCTCTATATCAACTACTTCCATTAGAGGGTTCTTTTTTAAGGTTGGATTTCAAGGCCTTTCTTTTGCATTTTCTATTTGTTGCATGATGGATGTGTGGAATGCATTTTTGCTTGTGTTGTATTTCTTTTGTTATTGTGGGAATTTTTGTTGAGGTGTTGACAACCTCAAGGGCATTTGTGTGACTTTAAAAAATTTTGTGATATAGCTTGAGAGCCTAAATATAATCTCCTTTAGAATCTTAGTTCATTTGTTTGGCTTGAGGCCATGAAAAATTTGTGTTGAAATATTATGAAGGCTGGCACTCTAGATTTGAGTGTGTCCACTCTCCTACCCCTCTTTAAAACTCACCTTGGTTGAGTTTTGTGTTGTGTAAATATCCATGGGTGTATGTGTGTTTCGATGTGTTGTTTTTACCTTGTTGTAAATGAGCTACAACGGGATCTGCAAGGAAGAGATATGGTGAAACAACAAAAAAAAATTTTGGAACAGGATCTGCAACAAGATCTGCAATAGTGCTAGACAGATTCAATCGGTGATTTATCAACTGGTAATAGATATGGACCCCAGGTATGTTCAACTTCCTAAAGGTTTAGGGGATTCACTTGGATACCAATGTTGTCTAACGACTTGTGTATTGGGGCAGTACCCCTCACTCCACAGCTCAGGTAAAATTAATAATTGCTTTGCCACAAACGACAGCTCTTGGTTTACCTCACGGATGGGAACTAGTCAATCAGGTAGGGGTCATTGCCCTTTTCGCTGGCAGGTCCTCTCAATGGGCCAGCTACTTTGGGGTTCCTATGGTACTCCTCACAATGAGTTTTAGGGCTATGCCCAGGCACTTCCCACAGTTAAATAGATAGGGATTATGCCTATCAACTTAACTATGGGAAGTGCCTGGGCATAGCCCTAAAACTCATTGTGAGGAGTACCACAGGAACCCCGAAGTAGCTGGCCCATTAAGAGGACCTGCTAGCGAAAAGGGCAACGACCCCTACCTGATTAACTAGTTCCCATCCATGAGGTAAACTAAGAGCTATCGTTTGTGGCAAAGTGGTTATCAGTTTTACCTGAGCCCTAGAGTGAGGGGTAGTGCCCCAATATGCAAGCTGTTAGACAACATTGGTATCTGAGTGAATCCCCTAAACCTTTAGGAAGCTGAACATACCTGGGGTCCATATCTATTACCAGCTGATAAATCACCGATTGAATTTGTCCAGCGCTATTACAGATCTTGTTGCAGATCCTATTGCAGATCCCATTCTAAAAAAAAAAACTATGTTGTTTCACCATATGTCTTCCTTACAGATCCTGTTGCAACTCATTTACAACAAGGTAAAAATAACACACCGAAACACACATACACCCATGGATATTTACACAACACAAAACTCAACCAATGTGAGTTTTAAAGAGGGGTAGGAGAGTGGACACACTCAACTCTAGAGTGCCACCCTTCACAATATTTCAACACAAATTTCTCATGGCCTCAAGCTAAACAAATGAATCAAGATTCCAAAGGAGATTATATTTAGGCTCTCAAGCCATATCACAAAATTTGTCAAAGTCACACAAATGCCCTCAAGGCTTTCAACATCCTAGAACAAGGAATGAACTCGAGGAGGATCACTCCTCCCCTACCCCACACTTGATGAGCATTTCTCCCAAGTGGAAGAAGTTCTGTCAACACCCCAACAAAAATTCTCACAATACTAAAAAAAATACAACACAAGCAAAAATGCATTCCACATATCCATCATGCAACCAATAGAAAACGCAAAGGAAAGGCCTTGAAATCCAACTTTCAAAAAAAACCTCTAATGGAAGTAGTTGATGTAGAGCTCCTCTCTAGTCTTCTCTCCAAATCTCCACCACAAAACTCTCTTTCCTCCTCCTATCCCCAAATTTTTAAAAACAAAAAAAAACTTCCCATTTTCTAAAATTCAACCTCCTTTTCTCTCTATCCCAAGTGGGATTAAAAAATCCACCCACTCCATGATCTCCTTTTCTCTCTATCCCAAGTGGGATTAAAAAAATTCACCCACTCCATGATCTCCTTTTCTCTCTATCTCAAGTGGGATTAAAAAATTCACCCACTCCATGATCTCCTTTTTCTCTCTATCCCAAATGGGATTAAAAAATTCACCCACTCCATGATCTCTTTTTCTCTCTATCCCAAGTGGGTTTAAAAAATTCACCCACTCCACGATCTCTTTTTTCTGTCTATCCCAAGTGGAATTAAAAAATTCACCCACTCCATGATCTTTTTTTTCTCTCTATCCCAAGTGGCATTAAAAAATTCACCCACTCCATTATCTCATTTTCTCTCTATCCGAAGTGGGATTAAAAAATTCACCCACTCCATGATGTCCTCCCCTAAACTCTCCCATAATTGATGGATCATGGAGTCATTTTAAGTCTTGGGAATGGAAAAGGGATGGGCTTGAGTGTTGGTACCACTCATCCTATCCCTCCCATACCTCCAAATTCGTCACTTAACTCCACTGTGAAGTTAAGGTTACCATACGGAAGTTAACTAAGGGTTACACAAGTAAAAAGAGACCCTAGACCCATGGGGTATAACCCAGGGTTAATTTCAACCTAGTTAGGACACCCAGGGTCAAGTTAAAATACAAGAAAAGTGTCTCAAAATTTAAAATTCAAAAATAAGATAAAATTCAAAAACAATTCTTACAACACATCATAATTCTAATTTAGAAGAGGGTAGACCTAACCCATTCAACCTCGTGCAAGACAACATTACAACATTAAATCAAACGCAAAGTTGATCTCGGCTCCTCGTGGAACCAGATCGTCTTTAAAAGGGATTGCAACATAAGGTGTGGAATAATCTCTTGTATCTGTGGTTTTGTTAGAAATACCTGCACACTCAATTTTAAACTAAATTTCACATATAAATATCATAGCCGAAGCAAATTAAAACATGCATTACCATAACTTATCACAGTTCTCATAAGCATAAAAGAAATCACACTATAATTTTCCCTCAAACATCACCTAATTAATTTTTCTGTAATGTAAACATTAATCAGACATCACCCAATTAGTTTTCCTTTAACATAATAAGGTTTAATAGTTCAAAAATCTAGGATCAACAGTCCCACAAATAAACAAGTATCAGTAATAGTAAGGTAAATAGTCACATGAACATAGTGAAAATAATGTAGGCCTTACATCCTCTCCCCCTAAGACTATACTTCCTCTTGTAAGTCATCAAAGAGGTGAGGATAAAGAGTCTTCAGTCTCGCTGCATCCTCCCATGTCGCAGTGACCTCGTCATACATATCCCACTAGACCCTAACCTAGTCCAGATCTCGTCCTCAAAAGCCTAGCATCCGGCGAGCCAATATGTGAATTAGTTCCAAAGCCAGCTCTCCGTCTGCCTCTACCTGAAGAGCACTCCAATCCAATACATGAGATAAGTCAGAGATGTAACGACATAAAACTAAAACATGAAAAACATCATGGATACGTGACAAGGTAGGTGGCAAGGCTAGATAGATTAGACTTTTGTGCAGTCGTACTCACAAAAATACCCTGTCACCAACAGAGAAGCTCCGATCAGTTCTCTTAGCATTGGCATACTTCTTCTGTCTATCCTGTGCCTCTTGAAGTCTCTGTCTAATCGGTGAAACCTGCTGCTCCATATCCTGAACTATCTCTAGACCAATGGCAACCCTGTCCTCTATCTGATCCCAACTCAAAAGTGTCCTGCATGATCTGTCTTTTAAGGCCTGGAAAGGAGGCATACCTAACGAGCTGTGGTGCCCATTATTGTAGGCAAACTCAACCAAATACATATACTCCTCCCATCTAGACTGATGGTCCATGACACACATGTGAAGCATGTCTTCTAACACCTGATTAACTCTCTCTCTCTGTCCATCGGTCTCTGGATGGTAAGCAAAACTGAAGTTAAGCTATGTGCCTAACGCCTAATGTAAGGCTCTCCAAAATGATCAAGTGAATATGGAGTCTCTGTCAGAAATGATGTGGTGAGGTACTCCATGAAGCCTAACAATCTGATCTAAAAACACTCTCGCCACTAATGGTGCATTGTACGTCATGCATACAAGTGAGAAATGTGCCACCTTAGTCAACTTGTCAACTATCACCATGATGGCATCATGGCGATGCAATGACATAGGTAGACCAACGATAAAGTCTATGGAAATAGTGTCCCATTTCCACTCAGGTATCTTGTGCGGGTACAATAGTCCTACTGGATGCTGATGCTCGGCCTTGACCCTCTAACACTCAAGGCAACAACCAACATATTCTGCAATGTCACGTCTCATCCCAGCCCAATGATATAACTATTGCAAATTAGCATGCATCTTCTTCACTCCTGGATGTGTTGCATAGGGTGCTCTATGAGCCTCTGAAAGAATCATTGTACGTAGATCACCCACACAGGGTACATAGATGCATTGCTGATGTCTAAGAAAACCATCAGACTCAAGGGAATATCCTGTGAATTTGCCCTTAAGGGCACTCTGATTCTGAATTTCCTACTACACCTCAAGAAACCACTCATCCTTAGGCAGATGTTGTAGAATACGCTCTCTCAAATCCACCTTCAAAGTCAAGGTCAAGATCTCATGGCACCTTCAACTCAAAGCGTCAGCGACAATGTTCTCCTTCCCTTTGATGTAGTAGACATTAAAGTCATACTCACATATGAACTCCATCCAATGCCATTGGCGGGTGTTCAAATTTAGCTCTATAAGAAATGTATTGTAAGCTATGGTGATCTGAATGGAGCTCAAAGCATTGATCTAAGAGAAAATGTTTCCAACGAACAAGAGCATGAATTACTGCTGCGAGCTCTAAATCTTGAGTAGAGTGGTTTAGTTCATGTGTCTTAAGTTTACGCGATTCGTATGCAATCGGTCTACCACCCTGCATAAGCATGGCTCCCAAACCCTCTAATGATGCATCAGTGCAAACAACAAAATCTTCTGCCGAATCTGGAACCGCTAAAATGGGAGCACTGGTAAGACGCTCTTTGAGGACCCCAAAGGCCCTCTCACACTGCTCGGTCTAAGTGAAAACCTTTCCCTTTCCGCTGAAGGGAAGTGATGGGATGTGCTATCCTAGAAAAGCCCTCAACAAATCTACAATAATAACCGACTAATCCCATAAAGCTCCTTACTTCTGTCACACTGGTGGGTGCTGGCTAGTCCTGAATCGCTCTGATCTTCGATGGATCTATGAAGATGCCATCGCCTAATAAGATGTGCCCAAAGTATTGCACCTTTATCTTGAAGAAGGTACACTTCGCTAGGTTTCCATAAAGTTGATGCTCTCGTAGGCACTGTAATACCCAACGCAAATGATCCACATGTTCCTCCTCAGTCCGCGAATAGATCAGAATATCATCTAGAAATATGATCACGAACCGATCTAGGTAAGTGCAGAACACCCCATTCATGATACTCGTGAACACTACAAGGGCATTCGTCAAACCAAAGGGTACCACGGTAAACTCATAAAGGCCATATCTGGTTCGAAAAGCAGTCTTATGAATGTCTGCCTCTATGATGCAGAATTGGTGATACCTAGATTTTAGATTAATTTTTGAGAACACTCTAGCTCCCTGCATCTAATCAAAGAGGTCATCAATCCTAGGTAGAGGATAACAATTCTTCACCATCACCTTGTTTAGTTGCCTGTAGTCCATGCATAATCAAAGAGATCCATCCTTCTTCTTCACGAAAATAATCGGTGTGTCCCATGGTGAAACGCTAGGTCAGATGTGTCCCTTCTCTAGTAACTCCTCTAACTGTAGTTTAAGTTCTTTAAGCTCATGTGTAGTCATCCTGTAGGGTGCACGAGACACTAGTTCTACACTTGGCACCAAGCGGATATGGAAATCAACCTCTCTGCATGGAGGCATACCTGGTAATTCTGGCAAAAATACATTGGCAAAGTCCCTCAAGATAGGGTGATCATTTAAGGTAGCCTCAGGCTCATCCTCTAATCTGTAACTGACCGTAATAGAAACATCAAACACCCTTTCCGCATGCAGTGTTTAAGCTGCTGAGCGGATATCATACGAACAGTTGTGGGCTTCTAAATGCCCACTGTCTCAACCGGTATGCCATGAGCGTCTAAGCAACTAATCATCCTCTGGCGACAATCTAGCTTGGCTCTATGAGTCACAAGTTAGTCCATACCTAGAACTACACCGTAGGATCTTAATGGCATAACCCTAAGGTCACATGATGTAGTGAAGGAACCCAAGGTGATCGCAATCTCTAATCAAAGTATCTACTGACATCCTGGCCCAAGTGGCCAAATCAACCTCCCACCTAATGTCCTGTCTAGAAGCCACCAGCCTACAACGTTCTACTAACGATGTAGACAAAAAAGAATTGGTAGCTCCAGAGTCAAAGAATAGAGATGGGGAAATCCCCGATCATACCTGCCATCTCAATGACTGAAGCCTCGAAATATGGCCTGGTGGTTGTCAACCGTTGCAAACATGTGGTGCAACCTGCCCACATCACCTACAGTTTGTTCAGACCCTCGTGAACGGGGCTGTCCCCTTGTTGTAAATCCCTGTGGACACTCTCTAGCCAAATGCCCTGCCCCACCACATACATAAAATGGGCCCCTAGCCTACAACTGTTCTGACTGTGTCCTGCCCAACTATTGCTGTCTAGTCTGTCCAGTGGACCTGTATGAACCTCTGTAAGACTACTAAGACCTCGTGGGTCCCACAGATCATCCCTGTTGTCTCTACTATTTGGGCACGTTATTTATTCCGCAACTTTGATTAATTAGTGTCTACCTTGATTTTGTAGGATGCCTCCCCGACGTGTTCGATGAGCGCGAACGCGCAACACGACATCCGTTGAGGTGCATAGTGATTCCTCAGCTGAGGGACAGGGACCCATAGTCATAGTAGATCCACTAGTGCCACATGCACCACCAGTATTTGACATAGGCCCACAGATTCTTCAGACACTGCAGGATATGTTAGAGCGGTTACCACCAGCTATTCCAAAGCCACGTGATAAGTCTCACGTAGATCCGCGAGAAGAGCCATGTAATGAGCCACGTGCTGAGTCTCGTGCTTAGCCATATGTGGAACCCCACATAGATCCGCTAGAGGTGCCACGCATGGAGCCTTTCATTGAGATCCCTAACACTACAGTAGAGGAGGTAGGGTCAGCCTACTATACATGGAGGAGTCCTCCGAGACTCTCAAGACGAGATGAGACTATGAGAGTAGAGCAAATATATCATGGACCATATGAGTATGGGTTGGATGAGCCGGTGGTAGGACTTAGAGACAGAGGAGACCCCATCCGAGACCTGCTTAGGCTCAACCCACCTACCTTCACAAGAGCTACAGAGGGAGCTATGGCCGAGGCTTGGGTTATTAGTCTAGACAAGTGTTTTACATTGCGACCTCACGGGAGCAACATGAAAGCACTAGTGGTAGTCCATCTTCTGAGAGATGCAATAGCTACCTGGTGGCGTAATGAGGAGTGCAAGCGCTGACTATCCTTAGATACACTCACTTGGGACATTTTCATAGAGCGCTTTAGTGTGTGATACTTGTCAGAGCATTAGAGACAGTGTTGGATAGATGAGTTCCATGATTTACAGTAGAAAGGACTCACGGTTGCTCAGTATGAGAGCTGGTTCATTGAGCTTTCTCATTACGTAGAATACCTCCATGACGAGAAATTCCTGGTACACAAATTCATTAGAGGACTGAATCATGGGATAGCAGGAACAATGTGTATGGTAGATCCTTAGACTATGAGTGAGGCTGTTGAAAAGGCTCTTATTTCAGAGGAAATTCAGGGATGAGGACATAATTCACACCAGCAATATTAGGACCGTAATCACCAGCAACAACAGAATTTCTGAAGACCGCAATTCACACCACAAAGAGGAGGGTTTAATTCTTCAATATTACCTCCTGGGCATCCACAGCAGCATCAGTAGAAGTCTAGACCCCAATAGAGGGTTCAAGGAGGACAGAACCGTGGTTGGTAGTAGCAGGGCCCGCGTAGAGATCAGAGACAGCAGGGATCATCTGCGGGACCCACGAGGTCTTAGCAGTCTTACAGAGGTTCACAGGGGTCCACTAGATAGACTAGATAGTAACAGTGGGGCAGGGCGTTTGGCTATAGAGTGTCCACAGGGATTTACAACAATGGGACAGCCCCATTCAGGAGGGTCTGAACAAACTGTAGGTGATGTGGGCAGGTCCTACCGCATCTTTGCAGCGGTTGACAACCGCCAGGCTGATTTCTAGGCTTCTGTCATTGACGTAGCAGGTATGATTGGGGATTTCCCCATCTCTATTCTTTTTGACTCTGGAGCTACCGTTTCTTTTTTTGTCTACATCGTTAGTGGAACGTTGAAAGCTGGTGGCTTCTAGGCAGGACATTAGGAGGGAGGTTGAGTTGGCCACTGGGGCCAGGATGTCACTAGATACTTTGATTAGAGATTACAAGATCACCTTGGGTTCCTTCACTACATCATGTGACCTTAGGGTTATGCCATTAGGATCCTACAGTGTAGTTCTAGGTATGGACTGGCTTGCTGCTTATAGAGACAAGCTAGATTGTTGCCAGAGGATGATTAGCTACTTAGATGATCATGGCATACCGGTCGAGATAGTGGGCATTCAGAAGCCCATGGCTATTCGTATGATATTCACTCAGCAGCTTAAAAACTACATGCCGAAAGGGTGTCTGATATTTGCTATTACGGTCAGTGACAGATTAGAGGATGAGCCTAAGGCTACCTTAAATGATCACCCTATCCTAAGGGACCTTAATGACGTATTTTCGCCAGAATTACCAGGTATGCCTCCACGCAGAGAGGTTGATTTCCACATTGACTTGGTGTTAGGTGCAAAGCTAGTGTCTCGTGCACCCTACAGGATGACTACACATGAGCTTATAGGACTTAAACTGTAGTTAGAGGAGTTACTAGAGAAGGGACACATCTAACCTAGCATTTCACCATGGGGTGCACCGGTTATCTTCATGAAAAAAAGGATGGATCTCTTCGATTATGGATGGACTACAAGCAACTGAACAAGGTGACAGTGAAGAACCATTATCCTCTACCTAGGATTGATGACCTCTTTGATCAGATGTAGGGAGCCAAAGTGTTCTCGAAAATTGATCTAAAATTTAGATATCACCAATTGCGCATCACAGAGGTAGACAATCATAAGACTATTTTTCGAACCAGATATGGCCATTATGATTTTACTATGGTACCCTTCAGTTTGACGAATGCCCTTGTAGTGTTCATGAGTCTCCAGAACGCGGTGTTCCGCACTTACCTAAATCAGTTCGTGATCATATTTCTAGACGATATTCTGATCTATTCACAAACCAAGGAGGAACATGTGGATCATTTGCGTTAGGTATTGCAGTGCCTATAAGAGCGTCAGTTTTATGGAAACCTGGTAAAGTTTGCCTTCTTCAGGACAGAGGTACAATACTTGGGGCACATCTTATCAGGCGATGGCATCTCCATAGATCCATCGAAGATCAGAGCGATTCAGGACTGGCCAGCACCCACCAGTGTGACAGAAGTCAAGAGCTTTATGGGATTAGTCGATTATTACCATAGATTTGTTGAGGGTTTTTCCAGGATAGCACATCCCATCACTTCCCTTCAGTAGAAAGGGAAAGGTTTCATTTGGACCGAGCAGTGTGAGAGGGCCTTTGGGGTCCTCAAAGAGCGTCTTACCAGTGCTCCCATTTTAGCGGTTCCAGATCTGGTAGAAGATTTTGTTGTTTGCACTAATCTATTGTTGTACCAAAGTAATTAGTGAGATTAATCTAAATCAGGAAACCACGTAACCAAGATAGGTGATAGTGTAATAATCCCACTCACACCCATGAGGCATTTTGCTGCTGAAATTTTTCCAGAATTTAAGATTTAGGAGCTTTGTAAGTTTAACCGTCGTAGCGATGTTAACCTCATCATGATGACTTCTTGTTGGCCATCTTGCGTTTGGGTATGCACACATGAGTGTAATACCCCACTAACAATTGCTTTGTTTACTCCTTAAGCGTACGCCACCAAGCATGCTTACGCGTGTGAGGGGATTTCTAAGGAAGCATGGGAATTTTTTTGATATTTCATGTCATGTGGACATGACACCTGTGATACGTGTTGTGACCGCATGGGAAATGTGGGCATGACATTTGGTATCAGAGAAAAGTTTTGAAACACTAGGCATATTTCAACATGTTATTTATTCTGCAACTTTGATTAATTATTGTCTACCTTATTTTGTAGGATGCCTCCCTGACATGTTCGACGAGCGCGAACGCCCAACACGGCATCTATTGAGGTGCATAGTGATTCCTCGGCTGAGGGATAGGGACCTGCAGTCATAGCAGATCCACTAGTGCCACAAGCACCACCCGTACCACATGCACCACCAGTATTTGACATAGGCCCACAAATTCTTTAGACACTGCAGGCTATGTTCGAGCGATTACCACCAGCTATTCTAGAGCCAAGTGATGAGCCTTGCGTAGATCCGCGAGAGAAGCCATGTAATGAGCCACGTGCTGAGTCGCGTGTTGAGCCATATGTGTAACCCCACGTAGATTTGCTAGAGGTGCCACGCATGGAGCCTTTCGTTGAGATCCCTAACACTACAGTAGATGAGGTAGAGTCAGCCTATCGTACATAGAGAAGGAGTCCTCCGAGACTCTCGAGACGAGATGAGACCATGAGAATAGAGAAGATATATCATGGACCGTATGATTATGGGTTGGATGAGCTGGTGGTAGGACTTAGGCAAAGGAGACCCCATCCGAGACCTGCTTAGGCTCAACCCACCTACCTTCCCAAAAGCTATAGAGAGAGCTGTGGCCAAGGCTTGGCTTATTAGTGTAGACAGGTGTTTCGCGTTGCGACCTTACGGGAGCAACACAAAAGCACGAGTGGCAGTCCATTTCTAAGAGATGCAGTAGCTACCTGGTGGCGCACTGAGGAGTGCAAGCACCGACTATCCTTAGATGTACTCACCTAGGACATTTTCATAAAGTGCTTTAATGCGCAATATTTGTCAGAGAATTACAGACAACGTCAGATATATGAGTTCCATGATTTACAGCAGAAAGGACACACAGTTGCTCAGTATGAGAGCCGGTTCATTGAGCTTTCTCGCTACACGGAATACCTACATGACGAGAAACTCCTGGTACATAAATTCATCAGAGGACTAAATCACGGGATAACATGACCAATGCGTATGGCAGATCCCAAGACTATGAGTGAGGCTGTCAAAAAGGCTCTTATTTCAGAGGAAATTTAGGGACGAAGACAGAATTCACACCTACAATATCAGGACCGTAATCACCAGCAACAACAGAATTTTTGAAGACCGCAATTCACACCACAGAGATGAGGGTTTAATTCCTTATCATTACCTCCTAGGCATCCACAGTAGCATCAGCAGAAATCTAGACCCCAATAGAGGGTTCAGGGAGGATAGAACCATGGTTGGCAGTAGCAGGGCCCGCGTAGAGATCAAAGATAGTAGGGATCATTTGCGGGACCCGTGAGGTCTCAACAGTCTTACAAAGGTTCACAGGGGTCAACTAGACAGACTGAATAGTAACAGTTAGGCAGGACAAAATTAGGACAATTGCAGGCTAGGGGCCCGTGTTATGTATGTGGTGGGGCAGGGCATTTAGCTAGAGAGTGTCCACAGGGATTTACAGCAAGGGGACAGCCCCGTTCAGGAGGGTCTGAATAGACTGTAGGTGATGTGGGTAGGTCCCACCACATGTTTGCAATGGTTGACAACCACCAAGCTAATTTTCAAGCTTCAGTCTTTCAGACGGTAGGTATGATTAGAGATTTCCCCATCTCTATTCTTTTTTACTCTGGAGATACCATTTCTTTTTTTGTCTACATCGTTAGTGGAATGTTGCAGGCTAGTGGCTTCTAGACAGGACATTAGGTGGGAGGTTGAGTTGGCCACTGGGGCCAGGATGTCACTAGATACCTTGATTGGAGATTACGAGATCACCTTGGGTTCCTTCACTACATCATGTGACCTTAGGGTTATGCCATTAGGATCCTACGGTGTAGTTTTGGGTATGGACTGGCTTGCGGCTCATAGAGCCAAGCTAGATTGTCACTAGAGGATGATTAGTTGCTTAGACGATCATGGCATACCAGTCAAGATAGTAGGCATTCAGAAGCCCACGGCTATTCGTCTGATATCCGCTCAGCAGCTTAAACACTGCATGCAAAAAGGGTGTCTGATGTTTGCTATTATGGTCAGTGACAGATCAGAGGATGAGCCTAAGGCTACCTTAAATGGTCACCCTATCCTGATGGACTTTGCTGATGTATTTCCGCCAGAATTACCAGGTATGCCTCCACGCAGAGAGGTTGATTTCAACATCGACTTGGTGCTGGGTGCAGAACCAGTGTCTTGTGCGCCCTACAGGATGACTACACATGAACTTAAAGAACTTAAACTACAATTAGAGGAGTTACTAGAGAAGGGACACATCCAACCTAGTGTTTCACCATGGGGCACACCGGTTATCTTCGTGAAGAAGAAGGATGGATCTCTTCGATTATGCATGGACTACAGGCAACTCAACAAGGTGACTGTGAAGAACCGTTATCCTCTGCCTATGATTGATGACCTCTTTGATCAAATGCAGGGAGCCAGAGTGTTCTCGAAAATTGATCTAAAATCTAGGTATCACCAATTACGCATCACAAAGGTAGACAATCATAAGACTGCTTTTCAAACTAGATATGGCCATTATGAATTCACCGTGGTACCCTTTGGTTTGACGAACGCCCCTGTAGTGTTCATGAGTCTCATGAACGGGGTGTTCCACACTTACCTAAATCGATTCGTGATTATATTTCTAGATGATATGCTGATCTATTCATAGACCGAGGAGAAACATGTGGATTATTTATGTCAAGTATTGCAGTGCCTATGAGAGCATCAGCTTTATGGAAACCTGGCAAAGTGTGCCTTCTTTAGGATAGAGGTGCAATACTTGGGGCACATTTTATCAGGTGATGGCATCTTTGTAGATCCATCAAAGTTCAAAGCGATTTAGAACTA